>CM029018.1:151154744-152551425 GCA_016801055.1 Panax notoginseng | reverse complement strand
ACAATACTTTATAGATTATAACATATCATAAGTCTAGCCGAAAGAATTGACTTTGACTTCATCAGACATTAGTTCATGCTTAAGAACACATAATCACAAAACTTGTCCAGATTGAACTGAAACAAGGGTTAGAATACTTGCCTTTAGCGTTTGCTACAGTTATAACATGTGCACTTCACTACAACAAAAAGCTATCAGCGACCGTACATCTGCGACCGCATATAGTCGCAGATGGTATCAGCGACCGGATGCAGTCGCTAATAGTAGTCGCAGAAAATCTTGTCGCTAAAAAGACATCAGCGACCAACAATAGCGACCGCATTATTAGCGACCGCAATCAGCGACCTCAGCTGTCGCTATTCTGACTCATGCTGAGTCATGCGTCAGACGTGATGTGGTACACGTGTCAGCGACTGTAATAGCGACCGCATGCGGTCGCTGAAGTAGACGAACCTACTACTGGGTCGCTAATACTGTATCAGCGACCGCACGCGGTCGCTGACTTTGTTTTTTTTTAAATATTTTTCCTGTTTTATTGATTTCCCAAAAATAACCTGCTTTGTACCTGCTTTTTATCCCAACACACAGCAGTATATATAAGCATCCATCCATGATAACTACTATATGATAAACATCCATCCATACATACAGTCCAAAGAATGAATCTAAATCAACACAACACAATACAATCGTAAACATCCATATAATAGAATCGTAAACCAATACAGTCCAAAGATAAGTAGTTTAAAAGATTACAAGGCTTTAAAAATCTAAAAAAAAGTCTAACAAGGCTTTACAAATCTAACATGCATGACTGGTCTAGCTCTTCATGGATCATTCAAATTAGTACCCTGTAATTAACAAAAGAATAAAACATATATGTTACATGTGTTGATACTGCTATGACTTGGGGAAAGCTAAATAATAGACAATGTACGTAATGAAACATTAAAAGTACCTGGTCGCCACCCTGATGCTGTGATGCTGCTGCTTCCGCCACTGCCTTTGCCAAGTCATCAGGATTCAGAGAATGCAGATGCCCGCCCAGTATAAGAAGAAGATCACGATTTTGACAGATCGCTCTCACACAGTCAGCAGGAGTATGATAGGCTGGATGACCTGATGACTGTGTAGACTGTGTAGACTGGGTAGCAGAGCTGCCTGTGCCACTGATGGTCGGGCGTCGTCTTTGTCCTTGACCTTTAACATAATTTTTCTTCACGACGGACGCCCTCTCCCACAATTCTTGATCAATCGCCGGACGCGGGGTGCCTTCAGGATAGCGCTCGTTCATTAAGCCCTTATAAGTGTCCTGTCAGAAGGTCAACAAATAAATAGTTAAAAATAAATACGAAATGCTAAAAAACATGACTATAATATATTTAAAGTTAACTTATTACCGCTATCTGAACAGCATCAGGCAGACCATCACGGGTGGCCACATACACATCTAACCAATTGATAGGTTGACCTTGAGACTCAGACTCCTACAGTTCATGTTCTCATATTAATATGTAAACATATGATATTTTAGCTAACAAAACATGACTGTAAACATAAAGACAAATAACTAAGCCAATAAGCTTGTTATACATACGTACCCTAGCAGCAATATGTTGCAGCTGAGATATACTGCCGCCCTTGTACGTGCCTTTTGCCTTTTCGCCTTCAGATACACCTGAGGATCTGTTCGAGGCGGCAGTCTTACGTCTCTTGACCCAGCTCTCAGCTCTCCACTCCTCACACATCTGCACCCATATGGGATGTGCGCACCACCAGGGGCAATGCTCATGCATATACTGCTCACCCTGTCCTGGATGGTCAATCTCAGCATTGTGCAGGCCTTTCTGTCGTTCTTTGTTTAGATTATCTTTAGTCCGGACGGCGCACTTCTGCCAGAACAGTGCTTGAATAACTGATGCATGTGCGTCGTCCCATCTATACCGCTTCTGCAAATAAAACAACAATAATAATATTAAAACTACTATAATACCATAATCCAACATTACTAAACTATTAGTTGATTAACTATGTATTATCTATCAGAGTGATTAAATAAATATACCTGAAATTCAGCCCAAACTGCATCCTTATGGGCGAGAGGTGTGCTCGCCCATGTAATCACTGGCGTAGGCCAGTTCTGTAAGCATAATTGTGAAATGCACTTCACAATTTTACTATCTTGAAAATCACTACAATATACAATAATTTACATTAAAATATATTTATAACAATGGAAATATTAAACCCTTATATATACACGATGTTTAACTTACGTGCTTTCTGGAGGAGGACGGATCTGTATAAGAATGCGATCATCCGGATTAGCCGGGGCCTTCGGCACATGATTAGGGCCCCGACCCAACCCGCGCTTTCGTGCAACAGGTTCAGAAGACATCTATAAATAAAAAAAATTAGGATGTTAGTATGAAATTATGAATGACAATTAATTGTATGAAATAGTTAACTACGATTACCATAAGTGAAAGGTACATAAACATGACTGCAAAATAGTTAACTACAACAACTATAAATGATATAGTTAAGGATATAGAGAACATTCCTATATAGAGAACATAAATGAAAGGTACATAATTATGAACTAAACATGAACATGAACATAAACATACATTTTGTACAATTAAAACTAAACATACATTTTAATGAAAATCGTTGTCTGATGAGTCAGAATCATTTTGTACAAGTATCGGAGATTCATAACCATCTTCAGATTCTGTGTCAGTGTCAGTCAATAACTCTTTCTCAATATCACTGTCATCCTGCACAATAACTGTCTCGGGATCCAATTCATCAGGTTCATCTCCACCCTCTAACTGGATTACATCATTGTTGTCCTCTATATTTATTATAGGAGGTCTCTGAAGCATTTCCTCTTGGTAGAAATCCCCGTCTATTACTTGGACACGACTACGCGCGGGAGTATGAATTACAACTTGCCAATCTGTAGGCGGTCTATCCCTTTTCCTAACTGGACTAGGAGTATAGTATACTTGTATTGTTTGAGTTGGTAATACAAACGGTTCGTTGGAGTACGCAGACCTATGGAGGTCAATATCGACGATTCCATGTCTGTCAACACGTATCCCTTTTTCTGAATCAAACCAATGGCACTTGAACAAGTGAATATGACCACCGTACGTGCCCTTGTACGACAACTCTACGATTTCCTCCAACTCCCCATAAAAGGCACGACCAAGCTCATTGTAACAATCTCCTTGGACACACACTCCAGAGTTCGTTGTTCTTTTACCGTGCTCATATGCCTTTGTGTGAAATTCACAACCATTTATTTTGTAACCATTGCGGGTGACTTGGTCCCTGTCTGGTCCCATAGCTAGGACTTGTACATTAGCCGGAATCGTTGATCCCTTAGTCAAAGCCTACAAAAACTCCATCTTATTAAATGAAGTCATAGTTAACATGGAGTATATATATATATATTACGTGCTTAAAAATTAAACTTACTTTGTCCTTTAGCCAAAGTGCAAAGTTTTTATCCCGATTGATTTGAACATCTTTATCAGTTATGCCGGGATGCTTCACTTTTAACTCGTCATCGTACAATCTATACCATGTTATAAACATTAACATATTGGAATAAATTGTCAACTTAAAAGATAAATTATCAAGTTTACATGTGTACCTCACAAATTCGTCAATCTCCTCGCAATTGAGAAGAATGTAAGTATGTGCAGCATGTAATTCTTGCTCAGAGAGGAATATGCGCTTCCCTTTTCCATAAGCGCGGCCCGATAGACCAAATACAGATAGTCGACCATTTAGTTCAACATTTCCCCCATCATCATGTCTCGATACTCGATTGGCCTTTGTCAAGACTTCGTCCGGAAAATAGTCTGAGACAAACGTAGATATCTCATCGAAACTGTATGCCTCGCATATCGACCCCTCGATATAAGCTCTATTCTTAACCTTTCTCTTAAGGTTTCCCATCACCCTTTCGAAAGGGTACATCCATCTATATTGAACTGGACCCCCAACACGAGCTTCATAGGGAAGATGGATTTGCAAATGCTCCATGGAGTCAAAAAAACCAGGTGGGAATATTTTTTCCAGTTTACACGTGATCTCTATGATGTTCTTCTCAAGTACAGACATGTCCTTCTCATTTAATGATTTTGAACATAAGTCTTTGAAGAAACGACTAAGATCCGTCAAAGCATCCCATATTGGTTTATCAAGCAGATCCCGAAATGCTATAGGCATGAGCCTCTCCATGAACACATGACAGTCATGACTCTTCATCCCTTGCAATTTCCCACCCGTAACACACCTTGCAATGTTTGATGCATATCCATCTGGTAGTTTCAGAGACTTAACCCATGTGCATACATCTTCAACTTGCTTTTTGGACAATGTGTACTTTGCATGCGGTTTGACAATCTTACCATTAGGAGATTCGTAAAGTTCTAATCCGGGACGCTTACAAATATCTTTCATGTCCAAACGTGCCTTATCGTTATCTTTTGTCTTCCCCGTAACATTCATCACAGTGTTAAACACATTGTCAAACACATTCTTCTCAATATGCATCACATCTAGATTATGACGAATCAAATTTGTAGACCAATAAGGCAGTTCCCAAAAGATGCTTCTCCGAACCCAGTTATGAGATTCGCCAAACCCATTGATTATATTTGTGGCATCAACCTTACCAAATGGGATAACCGGCAATCTCATCACACGATCTCGCATCTCCGTTCCCGAAAATCGCGGTGCAGGTATATCATTGTCTACTTTCCCTTTCCTGAAGTGTTCTCTATTTCTTCGAAATGGGTGATCTACCGGTAAGAACCGACGATGACAGTCAAACCAACAAGGCTTTCGACCTTTTGATAGATTAAACGACTTTGTATGCTCCATACAATACGGACAAGCCAACTTCCCGTGTGTACTCCATCCAGCTAACATACCATAAGCTGGGAAGTCACTTATAGTCCACATAACCGCTGCCCTAAGGTTGAAATTTGTTTTCGTTGCAACATCCCAAGTCTGTACTCCATCCTCCCACAATACCTTCAACTCGTCTATAAGAGGTCTCAAGTAAACATCTAAGTTCTTTCCAGGACTCTTAGGACCAGGAACCAAGAGTGAAAGAAATAAGTATGGCTGTTTCATACACATCCAAGGTGGCAAGTTGTACGGAGTAACAATCACAGGCCAACATGAGTACGGAACAGCTGAGTGGCCAAACGGATTGAAACCATCGGTGGACAATCCAAGCCTCACATTTCTAGGTTCCAATGCAAATCCAGGATGTGCTAAGTTGAAATCTTTCCAAGCCTTCCCATCTGCGGGATGATTTAGTTCTCCATCTTTAGCTGGAGATTTCGCATGCCAACTCATATGTTCAGCTGTTCTTGAAGACATGTACAATCTTTTTAGCCGATGTGTTATTGGAAAATACCTTAGAATCTTAAACGGTATACTTGATTTTTTTGTAGTCACACCCTCTTTATTAGGCCTAAACCGATCATGACTGCAAAACGTGCACCTTGTCATCTGTTCATTTTCCTTATAAAACAACATGCAATCGTTGGGACATGCATCGATCTTTTGGTATCCAAGACCCAACTTCTTCACCATTTTCTTACAAAAGTAATAGTTACCAGGTAATTTCTCACCATCAGGCAACATACTCTTAATGGCCTTCAAGAGCGACTCAAAACACTCATGGCTCATGTTGTGATCAGCCTTGATGTTAAGTAATGTCGCCACTGCAGACAATATAGTGTGTTTGGTGCAACCATGCCACAATGGCTCGCTACCCTCGTTTAACAACTTAAAGAATTCTTTGGCATCAGAATTCATAGGTTGTTCTCTGCCTTGCTCCCAATCAAAATCTGGCCATGCAATATCATGAACCATTTCATTCATACGATGAGTACTACTGCCAGAATTATGTACTTGTGTGATGCCACCATCTCTTCTCTGCCCATGTGCCCACCAGCATTCTTCGTAATTTCTCATGAACCCAGAAACAAGTAAATGATAGTTTATCATGTCTCTATCCATATAATTTACATTCTTACACTTCAAACATGGACATCGTATCTGCGACTTACCATTCATACATTCCGGGTGACTATACGCATACTCCAAAAATACTTGGCAACCAGCTCTAAATTCAGCTGTAGCACCTATCTGGGCACTTGACTTTCGTCGTGCCATCCAACTACGGTCTAAATAGAGGTCCATGATTGCACGGTACCTATGTTGACATGAATTTATTGTATTCCCTTGTTAGAGATTTACAATTCAGCTCAATCCCATTTATGATGCTTATAAATACATATAGATGTATATATACATATATAACATGAGTGTGCATCATATATGATTATTCGGGAATTGAACAAGGATACATGCCAAAACAAATTTACACCGCTTGAGATCGACTACCCAAAGGCATGGTATATTGTTATGGATCTTAAATTAGAGTATGGTCTTATGTCATCCTACATATTTTAACTAACACCAACCTAAAGCCAATAGATTCATAGGGGTAGAATACGAATCATTACATCATATATGGTCTGCATATGCTGCGTATATCAAGATTGCAGAAGAAGGCATACTATTAGTCCCTTAATGTGGGACTATTAGTCCTATGAGGCTTAGCTAAGCTTGGCGTGGCCTCGTGTGGCCTCGCGGCCCCAATCCCAGCCCATCAGCTCTAACAGCCCCTTAATAGGCTCTAGTGGATCACCAATATACTTATAATACTTAAAAAAATTTCACCAGAGTCTTCCCTACAATATGGACTAGCCACATGCACGACGACATGCATATATGGACATTTCTAGGCACCCAAGACACAAACCAAGAGAAATATAAAAATTTCCAATCAAATCGAACAATTACTTGAAGAATTGAATTCATTGATTCATGAAAGTTTACAAGGTTTACCCCCTTGCTCTTCTTCACAAAAAACTTTAAGCTATCCCAACTTCAGTTGAAGTAATATTATTTCGAGTTTTAGGATGTAGTTTTCAATAAATTTTAGGTAGATGATTGATAGTAATATAAAATAACCCAATATTCTTGGGTTTTTCCGCATAATTTCTTTACCATGCTACCAGCCTACCACTACTTAACTAACTACTTATATTTGTAGGGTCAAACATAAAATAAATACACAGTCTTAATATTTACAAAATTCACAAATTGGGACTCTTTTTGTAGGACGGATGGAAGGTATTGTTAGAAAATTACTGTCCTTGGTAACATCTAACTAACTGAAATTCAAGTCTCTAACAATAAATCTTCTAAACCAATTCAGATGCTTCTGAAAAACAAATGATTATTCATATGAATGATTATTCTCTAGCAAACAAAACACACCAAATAAGAATTTTTTTTTTACTTAAAAACGAAATCTTATAAGGAAATTCAACGGAAACATTATTACCTAAAAGTGACGATAAAATGAATCAGTTGCTTGACTAGCGACGGCTTCTCAATTTCATTAGGAGGAAAAAGAAGAGAGAATTTATATTAAGAAAACCTAAAATAAAAAGTACATACCAGTGTTTGGTGGGGACGGCGGCTGGCTGGTGGCGGCGGTGGTTGGCCGGTGGTGCGGTAAACTTCTCCTTCTCCTACTTCTCTTCTCCCCCTTTTCTCCCTCTTCTCCCTCTTCTCTCTATGCTGAGCTCCCTTTCTTCTTCTTTTTTCTTCCGTCTTCTGTGTCGAGCGAAAGACCTGTTACTGATTTCTTTTAGTTTGATCAGCGACCGCCATCAGCGACCATCTGCGGTCGCTGAATTTTAATGACATGGACTTATCAGCGACCGCATGCGGTCGCAGATGTTAAGTGGTCGCACAAAACCTTGGCACCAACATTTCGTGCCAAATTTTACGAGGTAAATTTGTAATAGCGACTTCTCAGCGACCGCATGCGGTCGCGGATAGTATTTAGCGACTACTTTAAGTAACGGTCGCAGATGTCGGTCGCTATAAATAGTATCAGCGACCGGATATGCGGTCGCGGATAGTCTTGGTCGCTGTTAAGCCTTTTTCTTGTAGTGCTTTAAGTCTTTAAGGTCTCTACAGTAGATGATAATATCACATAACACATTAGGTCATGAATAAACATACATAGTTCCTAAAGAATCTTACCCTTCTTCTCAATCTAATTACGTATTAGATTTATTATTATTGGTTTTGACTTCACGTTACGTCATTCTTACGTTCACATACAATTGACTTACCTTAACTCTAAGTGATCATACTTGAGGTTTAATCATAACTTAATAATGTTTCATTAAGTTCCTTAGTTCATTGTTAATCAATTACCATTCATGCTATACATATAAACTTTCTTCATTGTCTAAACCCTAAGGCTGGCGCTGCGGCGCCAGCTCCCTTTACTTCAACCGCGCTGCGGTGCCATACTCAAGTGGCTAAAGACCCGGACTCGGCGCTGCGGCGCAAGTCCCCTTCGTTACGGCCGCACTGCGGTGCGAAACTCCAGTAGGTCACAGCTTTTCTCGGCCAGGCTCGGCGCTGCGGTGCCACCTATTTGGCCTTGGTCTGGCGCCGCGAGGCCAGCTTTATGCACCAGAAAACTTGGACAGTTTTTTAACTTTACGAAATTCCCGCGGGCTCGTAACTTCTTTGTTATAAGTACGAATTGGCTCGTTCAAGAGCCTATAGTTCACAAATCATATACTCTACATGTTCATGCAAGAATTTTATCTTTTTGATTTCGTTAACTCTAAATTCACCTATTGGTTCATTTTTAACGAAAACGATAAACGTTCGTGAACGTTCAACGCTCGTTTCTTTGTTCTAAGTCAAAATTCGGTCATTATCGAGTCCGCAACTCTATAATGCCAAATAAGACTTGTCTCCATCGAAAACCAACGTTTCTGAGTTCAAACACAAAATCTGACTTTCATTTCGAAAATTTTACGAATTCGACGATTATCGTCCAATCGTGTAAATTCCGACAAAACATCGTTAATTATGATTTGTTCTTTGCTTTAAATGGATTCAATTCATCTACTAGACATCTCAACTTGTATATTATATCAACTTATCTTCATATTAAGTTATGGCTTATTCTTCATAAGTTTATAACTTAACAACTTATAAACTACAAGATTTCATTTCCTTATGACTTATTATTGATTTAAGTCCTTTAACCAACATTATTACATCTTATTAACATACCAACTTCATTCATGTAAATATGATACAAGCTCAAATATGACCATTATAAGTTCATAACTTACTTAGGTTTAAATTACTTATTCATGACTTATACGGCTTAAGTCCATTGATTATCCAATTCTTATGTGTTCTTAGCATATATGTTCATTAAATTACACTTCTCTTATCACCCTACAATGGTAGAGATGGAAGATATAAGATCATAAGATCATTTACCTTTGATGACTAGCTTTCTTCTTCTTGAAAATCTAACAATGGAAGTGTGACTTATAAGTGCTTATTCTCTCTAACACTTAAGTTGCTTAGCTTGGATGAAAATTAACAAACAAATAATGAATTGTGAGCTTGCTATTTATAGAGCTTCTATGGTTAGGGAAAATGGGTCACTAAGACATCCACCTCTTTAAGTTACCTCCTTACTATTCCATACTTAATCCCCAAGTAAACTTGCTCCCTACACAAAATGCTTGGCCACCACATAAAGTTCTTGGTCAACACAACACTTTGGCACCAAGACCACCCATGGGTTACCCCATGGATCACCCTAGTCCAATGGATCATTACATTGGGCTTAGGTTTAATTTGTTTAGCTTAAGCTTTTGGGCTTGCTTTAAATTACAACGTGCTTCATATTATCAAACACTTGGGCTAAACATTACTACATCTTGGGCTTGCCCCTTAATGCTTACTGGACTTGTACTTCATACAAGATTGCACAATTCCATTTCATTAGACTTTAATCCTTAACGTTCTCAAATTAAGTCCGCATGTGAAATATTATGTTTTCCATACGTGAATTATTATTACACAATCCATCTCATCTCGATATTCTAACATTACGTATTTCTCGGAAGTTCAAAAATAATTCCCGAGCGAAAATCAATGAATAGTATTTTTCAGAAAATTTCTCGAAAAACTTTTATTTTTCTTGGAAATTCAAAAACTTTAATTCCTTCACGTAGTTAAAATACTACGACGTTCTGATATTTCTAGGTTATAGAATGACATTCATCTTACTAACACATAATAATAAAAAATAATATTATTTTATTCATTATAAAAGTATTTACAAAAGGTTCGATATTCTAGGGCATTACAAAAAGTAAGGAAAATAGTAAACTGCAGCTTAGTACCCCGCCGGGGCGGGCATTTTATAAAGGAGACATCCCGTCGGGGCGGGGGTTCACAAGTTAAAATATCCCATCGGGGCGGGGGTACACGAATTAGAAGGCTGAGTTCTGTTGCAATTCTACTAATGCTGTGGCATGAACTGAATGACTTTGGATTCGATTGGTACTGAAAAGAGGTCGTAATTAGCTATTATTTCAGAGACTTAAGCTATTCAATTCATCATGCAATCATACAATCAATCAAGGGAAACTTTGAAGCCCTAATTTAGAGAAGATTCTTGGTGGTGTGGAGCTAAGGAGCAAGGATAATGAAGATTGCAGAATTGAGTGAGAAGAAGGGTGGTTTTATACTATTCTTGTTCTTTTATTTCAGTTTCTGTAATTGGGATGATGTTTTCTTTAATCTATTCAGTTTTTAATTCATTCGTCATGAACTAAATTATCTTATTAAGCTTACAATGGATCTTTAAGTGAATGAAAGATTATCATGCTTTGATTTCAGTTCTATAAAGCTATTTTTCAGTTCGTCTATTATGATTTGTGCCTAATTTATGAATTTCTTGATCACCAATTCTATGTGGATTTGTATAGATTCGAGAGATGAGATATGAGTCTAGACTTAGTCATAATAGCACGTGTTCATGATTTCTTCGTTTTGATGGAATTTATGATGTATGTTTAGGATAGAAATATACCTAACATCGCATGTAATCGTATAAGAACTTGGGATTTAAACCTTCTTTAATCTTAATTCGCATAGTGAATTAGTTAATTAGGGTGTTTGGCTTAATTCTATCAATTGTGGATTTAAGTTTATATGGTTTTAGTGCATTGAGAGATGACTAATTCTACTTTTGTGTTCTTGATTAATGAACTGAGATAGTTAATTGGATTGAAAAGAAGTGTGATAATCTGAGTGAAGCTTAAAGTGAAGTTATAGGCTTAATTCTCCATTATCTGAGTAAAATTTGCGGTAGTTAGTTGACTTGATTTGATTTGATTTCTAGCTTATTAGTTTTTCATTATTTTCCATCATTAATTCAATTAGTTTAACAAAATTGAAATGATACAAAGCTGGTAATTGTTTGATTAAAATTAATACTTATCTCTATGGGAACGATGCTCAACTTATCATTATATTACTTGTTGATCACTTATACTTGCGTGCCGTGCTTAATTAGATTACACCTAACAAAGGTCCGAACAACCCTCAACTTTATCATCACCACCTTCGACAATTCATCCTTGCGCTTTTGAATCATCACTTGCTAATATCACATCTACTTTCCTATATTTCTCCTGTTTCTTTTTGTTGTTAAGCCTTGCATTAAATTGGACATAGACTAAATTGTTAAACCTTGTTGCGTTTAGTTTATTCCTTTTCCTTGTATGAATCTACAAAAAATGAAAAAAAGATTTAAAAAAATTAAAAAAATTTATATTTATATTAGATTTTACTTAATAAACCACAACCACTTACTAGTTACTATATACTTGATAGTTGATATTTACACCCTCAAAAGTACTCTAATTTCTCTCACACCCGGATGAACTAGTAGTCAACGAAAGAATCCTTGTTGAAATCCTTTGCAAGTTGGGTGCACTATTGCCATAGTTGGACCACCATCCAACTAGTCATTAAAGATTGTAAATTATTAACAAATATTTTAACAAGTATTAAATAGTAAAGAAAGATTAAACAATAATTATTTATACCTGGATCATTATTATTATCATTTGTTGCACATCCCGTCGCCCCTAAAAGTCTTCCAAACCCACCTTTTTTCTTATACTTCAACAACTCCGTATTTATGACAAGACTTTGCATATCGAAGTCATTGGGAAAGAACTTCTCAACACAAGTAAACATCGCATCCATGACAAGTGGACCACTTTGTATGCTAGGATCTTTAAAGAAGTAATAAGGGTTCAATAGGTAGGCCGTCAAATACCATGGACTATCAAGCCGGTCTTTGGCTTTAGCATCGATAATCACGAGAATGGGACAATAGTTAGTCTCATTTTTTTTGAATGCCTCTTTGATCTCTTCCTTTGCTTTTTTGAGTTCTCTATATAAAAAACCCATTGATAGCTTTCGGTCTTCATCAGTAAGGCTAAGCACCTTTACCAATGAAGCAACCACTTTTGAGCATAGTGTTACTCCATTCCAAAAACTCAAACTCAAGACGGTAGCATACGCCATTTTTCCCTTAATATTTTTTGACCATTTGCATTGATCCCATTCACTACTAGTAAACATATACCTCAACTTCTCTTTCTTTTCCATCAAACTTTGCAAAGTCAAGAAAGAAGTTGTAAATCTAGTAGCGCCCGGCGTCACTATGTCTCTCTTTTTTGTATTCTTCCTCACCAATGCCAATGTCTTATGATGTGCATAAATAAAGATAGTAAATGCCTTTGCTTTCTCAATCAGTCCCTTAAACTTTGGTAGCTTGCCAATTCCTTCAAGCATGAGGTTCAAAGTGTGAGTGGCACAAGAAACCCAAAACATATGTGGCCTCTTTATCATTAACAAGTTCGCCGCGACCATATTATTGGAAGCATTATCAGTAACAACTTGCACTAGATTTTGTGGCCCAACTTGTTCAATGAAATCATCAACATATTTGAAAATATATTCTCCAGTGTGTGCTTCCTTGGAATCTTCTTTAGAAGAAAGAAAAGTTATGCCCTCTTTGCAATTCACACACAAATTGATAATACTTCTTTTTTTATCGGTCCAAGCATTGGTCATGATAAAACAACCATTGAAAGACCACTCCTCTTCTTGCTTCTTGAGTGACTTCTTAGTCTTCTCTACCTCCTCTTTCAATAATGGCTCCCTTAGTTGGTATTGGCTAGGAGATTGGTAACTCGGGCCATATTGACCAACCGCCACACAAAACCTCTTGAAGCTGTCATAGTCGATAACATTAAAAGGAATACTATCTTCATACACCCATCGACCCATGTATTGATGCACACTATGCGTCCTTTCATTCCAAAGTGCATCATTGATATTTTGTTGCCGTAGCTTTTTACTTGCACTCATTAAAGAATCATGATTTATGGTCGATGCATATGTATTCATAGCCCCAATAAATTGTTGTCTTTTTCTTGACCCTGTCACTTCAATTTCATCTTCTCCCTCTTCATCAATTATATTAACCTCTTTTCTATTTTCTTCAATCTCTTTCTTTTTCTCTTGCTTATTCCTTTTTACTTCTTCTGATGCGGCCTTTGGGCACAGTTTATAGAATTAAACAACATATTGCGCAAATTATGGAAAAAACTAGACCGTGCCCAAAGGCTACTAATGAAGATAAAGCAAAGTGTAAAGCTGTATTAGAAGAAGTAAAAAGGAAGAACCAAGAGAAAAAGAAAGAGATTGAAGAAAATAGAAAAGAGGTTAATATAATATTTGATGAAGAGGGAAAAGAAGAAATTGAAGTGATAGGTCAAGAAAAAGACCATAATTTATTGGGGCTATGGATACATTTGCATTGACCATAAATCCCGATTTTTTAATGAGTGCAAGTAAAAAGCTACGACAACAAAATATCAATGATGCACTTTGGAAGGAAAGAACGCATAGTGTGCATCAATACATGGCTCGATGAGTGTATTAAGCCAGTATTCCTTTTAATGCTATCGACTGTGACAACTTCAAGAGGTTTTGTGAGGTGGTTGGTTAATATGGCCCGGGTTACCAACCTCCCAGCCAATACCAACTAAGGGAGCCATTATTGAAAGAGGAGGTAGAGAGGACTAAGAAGTCACTCAAGTAGCAAGAAGAGGAATGGTCTTTCAATGGTTGTTCTATCATGACCGATGTTTGGACTGATAGAAAAAAAGAAGTATCATGAATTTGTGTGTGAATTGCAAAGAGGGCACAATTTTTCTTTCTTCTAAAAAAGATTATGAGGAAGCACACACTGGAGAATATATTTTCAACTATGTTGATGATTTCATTGAACAAGTTAGGCCACAAAATGTAGTGCAAGTTATTATTGATAATGCTTCCAACAACATGGCTACGACGGACTTGTTAATGATAAAGAGGCCATATATGTTTTGGACTTCTTGTGTCACTCACACTTTGAACCTCATGCTTGAAGGAATTGGCAAGTTACCAAAGTTTAAGGGAGTGATTACTATCTTTTTTTATGCACATCATAAGACATTGGCATTGATAGTGTTGCCTTCTTTCTAGTCTAACAAAAAGGACTCTAACTCATGCAAGTATACATGGGTCAACAAGTAGTACATAGTAAGAAAAGTATCGATTCACGGAGAAAGGGGTTAAATCTAAATTATCATGCAACAATTATATCACTATTTATTATATGCTTAAACTATCAACTCCCAATTAATTTGAATTTTAAATTAATTCATGAAATAAAAATTATAATTACTAAAGTGATGTAATCAAATTGGAAAATAATGGGATTCTAATTTTATTTAATGTTTCATCTAAATTGCAACCTTCATGTAATGTTTAGATATTTATCAGGGAAAGCTAGTTAAGAGCACAAAAGGGGACATAACCATTTTTCAATGAACTATGACCATTTTACATAAAATCCACATATGATAGAAATCATGTAAGCATCACATTTACCAAAATCACTATATGTCTATGTGAAATTAAAACAAATATGATTTAAATGCAAGCTCTTTTAATGACTACACACGGTGGACCGGTATATGCCTATCCGGGTCACTAATCACAAAGCTTAAACAAATCAGCCTCATGAACATATGCCATTATGATGTAATCTATACTCATATTTCGTTTTCCAAATCCATACAAGAAATAAGTATGAATGGTGATCAAGCATTCATTCATTAAGCACAATCATAATGGGCAATCCAACTATAAATGTTCAACAATACATTCAGATATACATATTTAAACTACGCATCAAAATCCATTAGAATCCTATAATGAAGTTTAGTTCATTTCTGAACCAAAAGCCATTATGGGATTTAAACAAAATATGGAATCAAATAAATGCAAACAATAGATGTAAAAGAGATGATAGAGAAAATCTGATATTCAGTATTGCAGAGTCTATTTCACGCTTGTTCCAATTCACCAAAATCTCCAAAGTTGCAAACTAATAATTATTCATTAATCTAGATAAAGAGAGGAGTAAAAAATGTATCATCAAATCATCATAACCTCTCTAGAAAAGCTTAGACTTAAGAACCCTAATGATAATAATAAAACTAATAAAAGACTCCCCAAAAACACGTCTGGTGCCAACCATATCGTTCAGTTGAGCCAAATGCGCTCAAATTTCAAATTACAAAAAGTTAACAAAATTGACTGTAAAATACTCGCGCGGCTGCGCGAGATTACACTACAAAACAGGCGCAGGCGTGCTGTATGCATATCTGCTGAGTGTCTAGCGTGGGCATGCCATAATTCTTCTTTGTCAACGCGCGGCCACACGACTACATAATTTGTCTCTGTTTTGCCTTAAGCGCGGGCGCGCCATATTTTGTCTTTGAGACAGCGCGACCACGCTGTTACTGCTTTCTGTCTTCTACTGTCTGACTGTTGCTGCTCTTTATTTGTATGCTTGCTTGATATTCATTCCTCTGTTCTGTACGGCACTCCTTCACTGCTTCAGTTCCTCATCTGCTCATGCTCACCTCGCCATGCTTTTGCTAGCTTCATGCCACCATGCTAATCCATGCTTTCCATGCCAATTCATGCCTTCCATGTCAATTCATGTCTTATGTGGCTAAAAGGAGTTCCAACTACATTTACTGCAAAAAAAACATAAAATGCAAATAAAACATAATAAAAACTACTTGAGACGAGCATAATCCAATGAGATAGCACCCAATAAGTAGGTATAAAACCTACTTATCAAATACCCCCAAACTTGAACTATTGCTTGCCCTCAAGCAATGTATACGATAATAAACAATGCAATGCAACTACATGCTATGCAAACTAAACTATGATGCAAATGAGTCCCAAGTTTTCCAACCAAAATGAAATTCCAATCAAGCATGCCTCAGAGAATTATCCGGATTCAAGAATAAAATTTCAAACTAAGCTATAGACATAATATCATACACTCAAATAAGCCATACTCACTATAAAGATGCTGTGTGTGTGTGTTGTGTTCATAAATAAACTTGACTAAGGCAAAGACTACACATGTTATACTGCTAAAGACATAAAATTGAAGTTTAAGCCAAGAACCATGTATACTCATGCAACAAAAACTACTCCAACACATCAATACAAACTAAGGTTTAACAATGGGTTTAATCTACTTTATTTTTACTCACGAGGGCGATTTTCACGGTGTTTATTGCTATTTTTTATATATATGCAGCGAGTGCATTTTACGCTCCATCTCGCCCCTTCACAAAATTCAATAATTCAACTCAGGAAGGTTCCAAGATGGATTTTTCTCTTCTTTTTTTTATATACAATAAGCATACCCATGTGTTTGCAAAGTTTGATTATCAATGTTTTCATAGCCTAAGTCCACTTTCTATACAATTCTATTTTTAAAAGTAATATTTTCTACTAAGCAGGCAAAATATGTTATTATACCAACAAGCATATATGAACAACTACGTGCTAACCGAAAGCATCTAAACAACAAGCATGGTTCACATCATATAAAACATTATATCTAAGCTCATGTTATCCCCTAAATTCAAAAATCCTTCAAAATTCTAATTCATCACTGGCTAGACTAAAATTCCATAAGACTATATATTTGGGATATGCAACTAACACATAACTAAAACATATAATAACCACTAAAATTCAAAAATTTTCTACAATTATTAAATAATCACATACTAAACAAATATACATGCAAAAATTAAACTAACATGCAAAAATGATGCAAATAAACTACATGCAACTACACTACTACCCAATACCCCTAAACTTAAACTATTCATTGTCCCAATGAATGAAGGTAAAGGGTTTAAAGGAACTCCCCTATGTATCAGTTGTACCACCCTCTTCGAGGGGTAAATCCGACGGTGGAAATGGCACTGCTATCCCAAATTGTGGCCACTCAAGCGTGGTTCCTTGCTACGCGAAAGCCTCGGCTAGAGATCTTGTCAATCCAGTAGCAAATGTTGCAAAATTATCGTAAATAGCATCAATATTCCTCTCCAACCTTCGGAGATGTCGATCGTCAGTAGGAGCAGTAGCTTGAGTTGAAGTGCCTGCTTTATTTGTTCGTAATGGTTATGGTGATGGCATGGATGATGCGGGTGGAAGCATGAAACCCTTACCCCTTGGGTATTGCAACTGTTGATCAGCCCACGTGACTCCTACTCAAGCACATAAATGAGTAACAATCGAGGCATGTGGTATACTCCCTGTAGTGCTCCCCCGCATGTAACGTAACATGTTCTGATTAAGGAGATGACCAACATCAATGTATTTTCCTGTAATTATACCCCACAGAATAACTGTCTGCTCAGTCATAATCTCATGTTGATGGGATGATGGCTAAAGTTTTGCACAAAGAAATAGAATCCAAGCCTTGGCATAACAGTTGAGAGTTGAAGCCTGAAAAGTCCTAGGCTAATTTGTGCTAGGCTTGTAAGCCCACTGTGTACCGAGTACACACAAGTCAGTAATGACCACGTCATAGTATGTCTCAAATCGTGCCGCCTCGACCCAATTTGCACGTTCAGTTGGAGGGTCGGGTAAATTGAACACTCCGCGAATTGCCTGTAGGCGATAGTCTACTTGAACACATCTGACATATGAAAATCCACTCATGGTCTCCTTTGTATTTGCATAAAATTCTCGTACAATGGCCATGGGTGCAGCTATGCGTATAGAACAGACTCCATGCCAACATCTTTCTCAGATCATTTCTTTTAGTTGCCCATCTTGTGCTTCCGGCTTGAAACCACGCTCCCTCACAAATGTCTTCGCCACTATTTTGTAGTACTCTGTCTGTGCCTTAAAACTTACGAACTTGGAGAAATCAACAGTGTATTCACTCTTGCTACTTGAGTAAGACGACTCTGGAGTGCGAGAACGAGCTCGTTTTGGTCCCATTACACTGAATGAAGAAGAACCTTAATGGAAGAGAAAAAATATTTGACTGTAGATTCCCTCCCCCAAACTTGTTGTACTGATAACTCTCTCAAGCCCTAGTTTCTCTGTGACTGAATAGAAGATAATGAGAAGGGTTTGAATGTAGATAGGAGAACTGAATGCGTATAGTGCGTAGTGGGGTGAGGAGTTAAGAATTTGAAATTAGAACGGTTTGGAGAAAGAGAAGATAGGCGTCGATTTTGAATAGAAATGGAGAGACGCACGTCTTCAAAGTACTTATATAAGAGAGTGGGGTTGACACGTCTTTAAAAACTTAAAAAAAAAATTCCAACTCCGGTCTCGGGCGCGGTCGCGTGGCTTTTATACTGACTAATGGCGCGGGCACGCTAATACTCATACTGCAAAGAAACATGGCGCGGGCGCGCGTGATTTGAACAGCTTCATTGTGCGGCCGCACGTCCCTGTATCCTGACAATACTGAACTGCATCTTTGAAGTAGCAATCAATAACTGCTGATATTCTGTAACTCACCTGCACATACAATAATTACTAGTATGAGATATAACACTTCTTTACGATCAAAACTCGAACTAATTAATATGTATGAATGAATATTCCAAAACAACAATGCTTTATATGCTACTCCAAATCATCATCATATGCACCTTCATCTCCACAAAACTTATACCACACTTGTTATACTATAAAAAAAACTAACATGAAAATGAGCAATAAATATGATCCTAATAAAATTAAATAAGAGGTAAGGATAAAAATAATGGGGTGCCTCCCATCGAGCACTAAGTTATAGTCAATTAGCTTGACTATCTCTGATTCAATTATGTTGAAGAAAGAATTGAGGTGACTTTCTGTCTGTCAACCTCACCACCAAAATAATGCTTAAGCCGTTGTCCATTCACTTTGAACGGCTTGTCTGGGAATTTGTCTAATACCTCAACCGCACCATGTGGATACACTACCTTCACAGTAAATGGCCCTAACCACCTTGATTTGAGCTTCCCAGGAAAGAGTTTAAGTCTGGAATAAAATAATAAAACTCTTTGTTCCGGCTCAAACACCCTCTCCAAGATCTTGCGATCATGCCATCTCTTCACTTTTTCTTTGTACAACTTTGAATTTTCATAAGCCTACAATATGAATTCATCCAACTCATTGAGTTGGCGTAGGCGTTTTTCACCTGCAGCCTTAAAATCAAAGTTGAGCTTCCTAATTTTTGAATACGCCTTATGCTCAAGCTCCATGGGAAGGTGACAAGTCTTTCCATAAACTAGCTGAAACGGTGACATGCCCAATGGAGTCTTGGAAGTGCGCAGTCCTTTACGCCCATACATCATCGTCAAGCTTTAATGTAAGACCCCAACTTTTTATAAATGAAATTGAATTTCCTATATTTATTATTTTGAAATAGTAAGGGGTTGATTTGATTAATGTGGTTAGTTATGGGTAAAATGCGCAAATATTTCAAATAAGCAAGTGGTTATAAAATATTCATTGTTGTCGGGAAATATTTGTTTAGTCGTGGAATATTCTTGCTGTCGAGGAATATTCGTACGATGGCGCAGCCTTTTGTGGGCCTCATGTGATGATGGCGAATATACGAGTAGAATCGACTTTAATCGATAAAGTTAAAGCTGCTCAAGCTACAGACCTAGAGCTGATGCGTATGAGGAAGAAAGTGCAAGAAGGTGCTATGCCGGAAGCAAGAATCGATGAAGAAGGAATACTTCGAGTCAACTTCAGACTTTGTGTTCCTAATAACCCTGATTTAAAGTATGAAATCATGATGGAGGCGCACAACACACCATTTGCAATCCATCCTGGAAGTACCAAAATGTATCATGATCTTCGTCATACATTTTGGTGGAGCAATATGAAGAGAGAGATAGCGTTGTTTATCTCAAGGTGTCTAACTTGTCAACGAGTCAAAGCGGAGCATCAAGTACCAAAAGGTCCATTACAACCACTTGAAATTCCAAAATGGAAGTGGGAGCACATTACCATGAATTTCGTTACCGGTCTTCCTAGGGTTTCTCAAGGTATTGATGCGATTTGGGTCATTGTTGATAGATTGATCAAGTCTGCTCATTTCTTACCGATACGAGAAACTTATACACTTGAACGTCTTGCTCGTATGTACATAAACGAGATTGTAAGACTACATGGTATGCCAGTATCCATAGTTTCTGACCGAGACCCAAGATTCACTTCACGATTTTGGGTTAGTTTACAAAAAACTATGGGCACGGATTTACGATTTAGTTCAGCATATCATCCTCAGACGGACGGACAATCAGAGAGGACTATTCAAACTCTTGAAGATCTATTAAGACTCTGTGTCTTTGACTTCAAGGGAAGTTGGGACAAGTTCTTACCATTGGTGGAGTTTTTCTACAACAACAGTTATCAGGCAAGTATTGGCATGGCTCCATTCGAATCATTGTATGGAAGAAAATGTCGTTCTCCAGTATGCTGGGATGAGGTCGGTGAAGCAACGTTGTTGGGACCGGAGTTGGTACGTATGACTACAGAAAAGATTCAAACGATCCGACAACGTATAAAAACCTCACAAGATCGACAAAAGAGTTATGCTGATCTTCATCGAAAGGACGTGAAATTTGATGTAGGAGATCATGTTTTCTTACGTGTTGCTCCATAGAAAGGAGTTACGAGATTTGGAAAGAGAGGAAAGCTCAATCCTCGATTCATCGGTCCACTTTTAATCCTCGATCGAATAGGAACTGTGGCTTATAGACTCGCTTTACTGCCAAGTATGTCTCGTGTTCATAACGTTTTTCACATATCCATGTTACGCAAATATGTGGAAGACCCGAACCACATTATTGAGTTATAACCGGACGAAATAGCGGAGGATTTGACGTATGAAGAAGTTCCTGTTCAAATCTTGGATAAGAAGGAACATATTCTACGCTCCAAGGTTATACCTCAAGTCAAAGTTTTGTGGAGAAACCATGATGTTGAGGAAATGACTTGGGAGTTAGAATCTGAAATGAAATCAAGGTATCCTTACCTCTTCAACATACCAGGTACGTACCCTAATTTCGAGGGTGAAATTTCATAAGAAGGGGAGGTTGTAAGACCCCAACTTTTATAAATAAAGATGAATTTTCTATAAATATCATTTTTGAATATTATGGAGTTAATTTGATATAATGTTATAGTTGTGGGTAATATTTATAAATTTTACAAAGTAAGCAAGTTGTTTTAAAATATTCATTTGGTCAGGGAATATTCTTTTTGTCGGGGAATATTCGTACGACGGCACAATCATTGGTGGACCCCACAACAGAAGTATAGTCGTAGTTAGAAAACGACAAAATTATCTTTCTATAAAAATAACGGCTGAGGTGTTACCGTTAAAACCGTTAAAACTGTTGAACTACCCGGTAGTAAAAGTACAGTAATACGTGTGGTTGCATAGTAGCACACGGTATTGATTATTGATGCTTACGTGAAAAGTCACTCAGCTATACTCAATTATTGCTACAGTAATTACTGCATCATATCTCTTAAATTATTGTCATAGTATCATCTGTATAATATGTTATATTATTAAATCAATAATTGAGACGTTGTGGTAAGTTTGGTTATTTTTATGGGGGGCCATATGTCATCATCTAAGAGTCTCTTCGTCAATAGTAATTACCGTCGTCAATAGTAATTACCGTCGTCAATACTATTTACCTTGATCAATAGTATTTACCTTGGTCAATAGTAATTACCTTCGTCAATAGTATTTACCTTGGTCAATAGTATTTACCTTGGTCAATAGTAATTACCTTCGTCAATAGTATTTACCTTGGTCAATAGTAATTACTTTCGTCAATAGTAGTTGTCCTTTCAATATTATCAAGAGTCATTTGACCCTTCGTTAAGACCAAGAGTCATTTGACTCTTCGTTAAGACCAAGAGCCACCCTCAGTTTTTCTATAAATAGAGACCTAGGGCTTCATTATTTTTCACGAATTCATTCAAGCTATAGAGAGAGAAAGTATAGAGAGAATAAGAGAGAGAGAATAAAAGTATTCTGCTACTTCACTTTTCCAATATCCAGTTCTTTTAAGGTAGGGAATATTATTTCTTTTATATTCATGAAGAGAACTCCTGTTATTCCATTCTTTATTATTCTGTTGGAATAACCTGTATACGCGGTCTACCCTATACTTGGTGACATTCTCCTATTATTCTGTTGGAACATCCTGTCTGTGTGTTTTACACCGGACCTGGTTCCGTCTTTATTATTATTCTGTCAGAATATCCTGTCTGTGTGTTTTACACCGGACCTGGTTCCATTATTTATTATACTGTTCTTTATTATTCTGTCAGAATATCTTGTCTGTGTGTTTACGCCGGACCTGGTTCCATTATTTATTATTCTGTCAGAATATCATGTCTGTGCGTTTACGCCGGACCTGGTTCCATTATTATTATTCTGTTAAGAATAACCTGTCTGTGCGGTCTATCGCATGCATGGTGATTTCTTTTGTTATTTCATTCTTTATTATACTCAGTTGATTAAAACTTTGACTTCTATACTCCATGAAATTAGTGGAATATCCTTGACATTTGCGCTTCATCTAGTATCTATTCATGAAAATATTCTTCTGATCAGTCTTGAAGTTTACTCCACAAAGCAGTATCATGTTGACAATTTGGACGTTATTAATTCCTGGATAAATTAATTCTTGAACTTGTTTTATTGATTTCTTATATCATTGTCATCATCCTCATGTTTATATTCTGTTGAAAGTCATCTGTGGCCTGTAGTGCATAGATGGACTTGGTATGATTATGACCAGGGATTATTCGGTGTAATCATGACCGTAATGTTATAAATGATGTGGTAAAAGTCCTCATTGGCCCGTAGTGCATTGATGGACAGTTATTGGCATGATCATAACCATTAATGAATACACGAATATCCTTGGCCGTAGTGCAGGGGTGATTCGATGATGTGGATTATTTTATTAAGCTGAATCCCAGCGATAACAGTGTTGAAAAACCTTTTAAATCATAAAAGATAGTAGAGTTTATTTTTTACTTGACTCTTTTAATGGATTGCTTGTTCCGCTGCAGTTAAACTTGATGTCTATTATATTTTATCAGTTTAACATTGTTGAAGGCTAATGATAATTTATTCTGTATTATCTTAGTCATAATATTTCTTACTGGGCTAGTTGAGCTCACCCTTTCTTTCACTGTTCTCTTCAGGAAATGAGAACGTAGCTGGGGCAAGTCGGGAAACGGAGTGATGGTTCGAATGATAGTATTAGTTAGTAGTCCTCACTATTCTATGTAATAGTGTGTTAATAAATGTAATGAGGACTCCTTTTGAGTATGAATACTCTCTAGAAGATAATATTTGTATTCAAACTCACAGTTTATGTTTTGTCGGATTGTACATGACAGTTGTATTAGTAAGTTGTATTTGTATTCTGTACTTTGTATCTGACGACCCAAGATGGGTGATGTATACCTAATTTTGGGGGTGTCACAAATGGTAAGATTGTTCATTATGAGTTAACTGATGAGGCATTGAATAGATTTTTGTGAGTTTAGTGTTAAAAGTCATGATTTGTATCTTGAAATCTTTTGATATAATGGTTGAATAGAATTTTTCTGAAAATTAAATTTTTGGTTTACACGAGAACGTGTAAAGGCTAAGTGTGGGGGAATTTGATGAGTGCATATTATTCATTTATTTTGATTCCTTTATTTTTAGTTTTATTGCATGTTTCATGTGTATATGAGAGCTTATTAAGGTGTTTAACGATTTCAGGAAGAATTAGAGCTGAAATGAGGAAAAAAGGAAAATTGCAGGATTTTTAGCATTACGTTGGATGCATGCTCTTGGCTTGGAACTTGGATTTTATTGTAGAGCTCTTCCTTAGCTTTCCAGAACATCTTGAATCGTTCCGATCGGAGTTCATATGAAAAAGTTATGATCTTTTTACCGAACAGACGTTGAACCTCGAAGTTTGGAGTTGCAATTTCCATAACAGTCACTTGGAGCCAATTAGGTAGCAGGCCCTGTAAATCCTCCCGAATCAAAAGTTATGGTCATTTTACCAAAGGATGTCGCAGCAGGAAATGGAAATTCGCCCCAGCGAATTTGAGCGGGAAAATTGAAAAATCTTGAATTTTTGGAAAGTTTCTAAAAGCAGATGTTGACAGATTTCTACATAGAATTGGATTGATATTTCTATTAGATTTAGGTTATCTTTAGATTGAGATTTATTTTCAAATTGAATTCTATTTCTTTATGGAAACTAGTTATGATTTATAATTCCTTTTAGAAAACGACACAAATATCTTTTTATAAAAATAACTGCGAAAGTTTTACCGTTAAATTGTTGAACTACCCAGTTGTAAAAATACAGTAATACGTGTGGTTGCATAGTAGCACACGGTATTGATTATTGATGCTTACATGAGAAATCATTCAGTTATACTCAATTATTGCTATAGTAATTGCTGCATAATATCTCTCATATTATTGATTCAATTATTGTCACAGTATTAATATTTTTATATTATTAAATCAATAATTGAGACGACAAAGTTATTCATATTATTATTTGTAATATTGATGATGTCTAGAAAGTTCTGTCGAGGAGAGGTTTGGTCACCTAATTGCGTGCCAATAGGGAGAAATCCTAATCGAAAAGCCCTCTCTTTCCTAGGAATGATCTGGTTGTTAAATATTGTGAGTTATAATATTAATGATGAATAAGTTCGTGTTAATTAAAGACGAAATTGATAGTTTCATTATGTTGAGATTATTAGTGTTAGTGAAAATCAACATTTATTTCGATAATAATTGATATCTGGAGGTTATATTGACCAATTGGATAATTAATCGGATAAATGAGCAATTAATTACTATTAATTCACATGTTTATAACTATTTGTTCACATGTATGTACTATTGATTCACATGATGTACTATTAGGGGATGTGGTGCAAGTTTGATAATACTTGCAGGACTAAATTAAAAATGAAGGAAAAGATTAAGATATTATACTGTAATATTTCGAGCCCCAAAACGTGCAATTATCGAAACTATATTTTCTTATAAATAGAAGCTCATTCTTCTTTCATTCTCACCAATTCACTAAGACTCACAAGAGTAATTATAGAGAGAGAAGTTATAGAGAGAAAGAAGAAGAGAAGTCTGCTACCTCACTATTCCAGTATTCAGTCTTCTTCTGAGGTAAGGGATATTATTTTTATTCAATATTCATAAGGAATAATATTTTCTTCCATACTCTGTAGTATGTGAGTAATATTATTTCGTCTCGTATTTCTGATTATACTCTCATTTTGATAAAGTATTGCTTCTATACTTCGTGAAATTAGTAGAATATCCTTGAAATTTGCACTTCATCTAGTATCGTTTCACAAGGATACTTTCTGCACATTCTTGTTAAATTTTAAGCTTTTCATATCGGAGTACTGTCCATGAGTACTATTCATTTATACGGTACTATTCACAAAAGTACTATTCACGGATACTATTCACAAAGTATTATTCATAAATTATTCACGAAGTACTATTCATGAGTACTATTCACAAAGTACTATTCACGGGATACTATTCTCGAAGTACTATTCACTGAGTACTATTCACCTGAAGTGCTATTCATGACAAAAATTAATTTTTTTTCAGTCCAAATCATTTTTGATACAGTATCATTCTTGAATTTTACTTCACAAAGCAGTATCATGTTGGCAATTTGAACATTAATGAATTCTGGATAAATTAAATTATAAATCTTTAAAAATTTATCTTTTGTTTCTTTTAATTGAATTCTTATATCATTGTCATCATCCTCATGCTTATATTGTGATGAAAGTCATCTTTGGCTTACATGCATAAATGGACTGTTGATTGGTATGATTATGACCAGGGATCATTCGGTATAATCATAACCTGTAATGTTACAAATGATGTGGTAAAAGTCATCATTGGCCTGTAGTGCATTGATGGACAGTTGTTGGTATGATTATGACCAGGGATTATTCGGTATAATCATAACCATTGATGATTACATGAATATCCTTGGCTCGTAGTGCAGGGATGATTCGATGAGGTGGTTTATTTATTAAGCTGAGTCTCAGCGATAAAGTTGGTGAAAAACTTTTTAAATCATAGAATATGGTAGATATCATGTTATACTTGACTCTTCTAATGGATTGCTTGTTCCGCTGCAGTTAAACTTGTTGTTTATTAGTTTAACATTGTTGAAGGCTAACGATAACTTATTCTGCATTATCTTAGTCATAATATTTCTTACTGGGCTAGTTGAGCTCACCCCTTGCTTTCATTGTTCTCTTCAGAAAATGAGAACGTAGCCGGGACTAGTCAGAAAACGGAGTGATGGTCCGAGATGGTGTTACAATAGTTCTCACTATTTTATGAAATAGTGTGATAATAAATATAATGAGGATTTTATTTGAGTTTGAATACTGTCTATGAGACAATATTCGTGTAAAAACTCTAAGCTACGCTGTTGTCGTATTGTATAAAAGAAGTTTATATTTGATTTATGTACCATGTATTTGGCGACTCAGAATGGGTGATGTATACCTATTTTGGGAGCGTCACAGTAGAGGTGCTTATAGGCATAAGAGGAATGGAGGAAATAGGGATGGCATCGATGGGCTCGCTGGTGGCTAGGAAAGAGGTACTCAAGGAAGCCATTGTTAGTTGAGGAGGGAAGCTTTGCCGGAAGTTGGAGTTTGTAGTAGACAGGAGAGGAGCAATAAAGAGAGTTTGGAGATTTTGAAAATTGGGAGAATGTACCTATCTGTTTTGGGGAAAGGGGTTTTAAAATGATTTGTCTTTTCAACTTCGCACGCTTCTAAGAGAATGACCATTAAATGGGTTGTCATGATTGCAAACGTGGGAATGTTGTTGGGGCCCAACAATAAATATTGTATATGTTACCGAGACGTTTTGGGCTTACTGCATCTATTATATAATTATTGGGCTTTTAATGAAGAGCTTTTCCATTAAATGTCCCATTATAACGGAAGACTGGGGGGGCAATGTTAGAGCATGATTATTTGGGCTCGGATAAAATGGTGGGCCAAAGTCCACGTAGAGGTATTTACCCTGCGTAGTAATTTGATTTGGCAGTAGAGTACTTTAAGGAATCAAATATTCCTAATTATATTTGATTTCGAACTCCTAAGGAAAGCGTCATGATATAATCCGATTTCGTTTCTTTAAGGAGATTCAATTCAATCCCGTTAAGGAATCATACCTAATGAAGAATCCTATATCTATACGAGGAAGAGCATGTAGAGGAGGTGTGATCACTATAAATACAAGGTTATACTTTGGATTTCAGGTACACAACATTATTTTCTAGCACTATAGCATTAATCATCCATTGTTAAAACCTTATTTTGTCTGTACTTATTCTCACAACAGAGCTATCCCCCGGCGGCACAAGCCGTCAAGCTTCACGTGTGATTTCGTTTCTGTACAGGATTAGACACGCTTTTGGTGATTGAGACGCGTGGACGAGTATTGGCGTTAATAATAAGTAATTTGGTTGAACAAGTATTTTATTCTAAAATTAATTTCACTATTCATGTGAAATGGATTTCGTGAAACTAGCAAGTATATTTAATCTCTCAAACACCCAATAGTTCATCGATAAATTAGATTAATTGACACCTCCTTTCGGACATTAGATTGTAGATTTTCTACGTATCTATTAATAATCCAATGAAGATTTTATCTAATATAAAAATTATTCATATCAATATTAATATTAAAATGAAAAAAGAGAGTACATATCTTACAAATTTGTGTCTAACACATAATATAATATAAATTTTGACCTATAAAATTCATAAAATATTAAAACAATCATTAATAAAGATAATGGAGTGTCAAAACAGTAATTAATATAATCTCTTAAAGTAATAGGAACATATAAGCTGCTTGTTTGTGTCAGTGTCGTATATATAAGGGATAGCAGAAATGATTTTGCAACCGAAATTCCACATAAATCGCAAAAAACCGTACTAATGGTTTTGGTAGCATATTATGATTTTTGACAAAACTAATGATTTGGTCACTGAAGTTGGCACGTTTTATTGAATACTCGATTAAATTTTTAATTTTTCAAATTAACTCACTGAACTAATTTTTATTTTCAAATTGGGTCATTCCGTTAAAAAAAGTTGACAGACGTTAAAATATTGCTTATGTGGCGCTGACGTGGTAAAAAAAATAAAAAATATTACTTATGTGGCAAAAAAAAATCAAAAACAGATTTTAAAAAAAAATTTAACATTTTAAAGTTTTAAAAATAACAAAAATATAATAAAATAAAACAAAAACAAAAACAAAAAAAATCAAAATATCTTTTTTTCTTCAACTAAAAAGATTTAACCATCTTTGATTATTTGGCACAAAATAGAATTTTTTAGAAAAACATCATTTTTTTAAAAACAGAATTTGTTAAAAAATAGAATTTTTTAAAAAAACAGATATTTTTAAAAAAACAGGATTTTTTTAAAAACAGAATTTTTTTTAAAAACAGATTTTTTTTTAAAATAGAATTTTTTTAAAAACAGATTTTTTTTAAAAAACATAATTTTTTTAAAAACAGACTTTTTTTAAAAAACATAATTTTTTTAAAAACAGATTTTTTTAAAACAGAATTTTTTTAAAAATATACTTTTTTAAAAAAACGGATTTTTTTAAAAAACAGAATTCTATTTTTTTTTAAAATTCTGTTTTTTAAAAAAAATCTGTTTTTTTTAAAATTATGTTTTTTAAAAATATATGTTTTTTAAAAAAGTTTCGTTTTTTTAAAAATTCTATTTTTTAAAAAAAATCTGTTTTTTGAAAAAAAAATCTGTTTTTAAAAAAATTATATTTTTTATAGAATTCTGTTTTTTTTAAAATTCTATTTTTAAAAAAAATCTGTTTTTTAAATAAAATCTGTTTTTTAAAAAATTCTATTTTTTTTAAAAATCTGTTTTTAAAAAAATTCTGCTTTTTTTAAAAAGTCTGTTTTTAAAAAAATTCTGTTTTTAAAAAAAATCTGTTTTTTTAAAAAAGTCTGTTTTTAAACAAATTCTGTTTTAAAAAAAATTCTGTTTTTTGCCAAATAATCAAGATGGTTAAATCTTTTTAGTTGAAGAAAAAAAAGATATTTTGATTTTTTTTTATTTTATTATGTTTTTGTTATTTTTTAAACTTTAAAATGTTAATTTTTTTATTTTTAAAATCTGTTTTTGATTTTTTTTTGCCACATAAGCAATATTTTTTATTTTTTGCCACGTCAGCGCCACATAAGCACTATTTTAACGACTGTCAACTTTTTTTAACGGAATGACCCAATTTGAAAATAAAAATTAGTTTAGTGAGTTAATTTGAAAAATTAAAAGTTCAAGCGAGTATTCAATAAAACGTGCCAACTTCAATGGCTAAATCATTAGTTTTGTCTATGATTTTTCTAATAGAAATCGCGCCTCTTAAGGAACTGCACCTTTTTAGAGTTCTAATTTTTTTTAATATTTTTCATATTTTTGTGTATATTTTAGAGTTATTTCAATTCTATTTAAATATATTTGTAATTTTAAATTTAAAATATGCAATTTTACTTGGTTTACGACTTTAAATTTGAAAGAAAGGGTGTATTAGATTAATGTATGCATTTTCAAACTTTGTATGGTACTAATTAAACTTTGTCTTTTTAATTAATTTGAGAAATTAAAAGTTTTGAATTAATTTGTGATTAGTTTTCAATAATTTAACTTTTTGTAGTTAATTATTATTTACAACACCAAACCAATAATGTTTGAGATTTAATTAGAATTTGAAAAGTATATGAAATATTTATTGTAAGACCCCGACTTCTATTGAATAAAATTTAATCTTTCTCATAATTATTATGCTAAACAGTAAGGTGTTAAGTTGATAAACTGATAAAGTTAAGGGAGATTTGTGCAATTTATAAAATAAAAAGTATATCGGGGAATATTCGTTTAAGTAAGACGGTGCTGAAACAACCAATCATTGATGGGGCTCACAATGACGTAATTGTCGATTATAGAAAACGATAGAAATTACTTTTTTAATAAAAATTGTCAACGGTACTATTACTTTTAATTGTTTAAATACTCGATGATAAAAAAGCAGTAACACGTGTGCAGTACTCTATATTAGCATGCAATGTTACACAATAACACACAGTAATCCACAATAGCACATGATATTGCACAATATTTCATAATTATTGATTCAGTAATTGTTACAGTAGCAATTGCATAATATTTTAACTCAATAATTATTACAGTAGTAATCACACAGTATTTCATATTATTAAGTAAATAATTATCACAACACATTAACTCGTATTATTTGATATGATATTATTAGACCAATTAGCATTAGTAACAATGTCTATAAGTTCTGTTAAGGAAAGAGGTTATTTAATTATGTGTCGTTTTTACGGAAGGCTCACTCTTTCTTGGGAACGATCTGATTTTCACTATTACGAGTCTATAATCTTTATACTTAGAATGATTTAATGTTAGACAGTGAGCACCAATCATATATAACAAATACATGGATTTGGGGTTTTCATCATAATTGTCACAACATTTCATACTATTAAACCAATAATTGACATTGTAGTAAGGGTAGTAATGAAAAGTTACGTAATTAAAATTCACAAGTATTAAACTATTTGACATACTCATTATTTGAAGAACACTAATATTTGTACATTAAGTCAATAATACAGAAAAAACGGATAACATGATAATAGTTGAGGAAATGTATAAATTAAATTAATAATAATGAATTAATATATGTAAATCATTTTGAATAAATAATGATAATGGATTTATATTTTTGAATAAATATTGATAATAGATTAATCTTTTTGAATAAATAAAGATAATAGATGAAAATGGATAATCATTATGTTAAAAGTAATGATAATGGATAATCATTATTTTTAAAGTAAAGATAATGGATGAAAATGGGTAATTATTATGTTTAAAGATAATGATAATGAATGAATAATATATTTATAAAATGTGGGAGATTTTGGCTATAAATAGGATGACTTATCATAAGGAAATTAATAACTTCGTTGCTTATACTTTCTTCCACTCTCTAAAATTTTCTTAGTGTAAGTTCTCTTTAAGTGTGCTAGGCTATCTTGAGTATTTGTGAAGACCAGTAAGAGTACAAGTATTGTTTAAGTAAGTCTTTCTCTAAAAGTTGGCCAAACACCCACACACATCACACGGTGTTTATAATTCTTCCTTTAGAAGAGTTAATTTGAAAAACTTCTTTTGGAAGACTTTATTTTGATATATTATTTTATTTCAAAGAACTATTTTGAAATTTATTCTGAACACTACACAAATTTATATTATATAATTTCGTAATATATGAGTTAGTGTTTACCATATGTGATAGTTACTAATTAAATTATAAACATATTTAAGTTGATAAATTTCATAGAAATCAGCATCCAGTCACTTGGTAATTAAGGTAAGGGATATCACTTTCTTTCATACTTCTAAATCTAAACTTACTAAGGTAAGTATTGTTTCTATAATTTCTGAAATAGTTAAAAATTCCTTTGATATTTGCGTTTCATCTAATATCATTTCACTTGAACTCTTTATTTACCTAAACTTTTTTATTAAATTTTAATCGTTATTTTTGAAATATGAATCTTGAATATCATTCTAGAATTTTACTCCGATCCACATATTGGTCATCGTGTTGACAATTTGGATATTATTGGACTCTGAACAAATTAAATGTCAAACATCAAATGTTTATTCTTTTATCTTATTATCTTTACAACTTCCGTTCATTCTTTACATCACTGTTATTTGTACTAATCATCAAAGAGTCAAGTTATTTTGAATGTCTTTGGCCTGAGTGTAAAGACGATATGATTATTGAGTGTCTTTGGTCAGTATGGTAAGGACACATGGTGAAAGTTCTCTTTGGTCTAAGTGCAAAGAAAAAATATTGACTGGCCTCATCATGACCATTGGTGTTATAATTGAATATCTTTTGCCTGTAGTGCAAGGCCAAAGATGATTTGATCAACATGATTATGACCAAAGTTATTGATTGACATGATTATGATCAGACACTGTTGATTGGTGTTACAGATAAAGGCTTGATGATAGGAGAAGATTGTGAACATTATGATCTATTTTTACTCTCCTAATTGATTGTTATTTCTGTTGCAGTTGTTGATTTAAAACTTGATGACTATTATATTCTATCAAATTTATCACTGTTGAAGGTTAAAGATAATTTATTCATTGATATCTTAGTCATGATATTTCTTACTAGGTTATATGAACTCACCATTTTTCTTTTTGTTCCATTGTTCTTCTAAGAAAATGAGAGTGTAGTTGGGACTAATCGGGGAGTAGAATAATGATCCGAGATAATTGCTACAGTAATCTTCACCATATTGTAAAATAGTGTGACAATAATCATGTTGAGGACTTGTAATATGTGTTGTTGTTTTTTATACTGCATTATAATAATTTGGGTCTGAATAATGCCGTGTTATATACGACACTGTAATAAGAGAACGTATGTTTGTGATATGTATTTTGGGAACCCAGATTAAGTTGTGTGGACCCAATTTTAGGGGCGTCATATTTATTTTTTTGCAATTACTTTTTAAGCTGAAAGCGCAACATTTAAAACTGCACCGCAATTCTAAAAATCGCACAGTAATGTTTGAGATTTATTTATAATTTAGAAAGTACATGGTATGTTTATTTTTTTACAATTGCTTTTCAAGCCGAAAACGCTCCATTTAAAAGTACACCCCATTCCTAAAAATAGCACACTGATTTGGGCAACCCCATCACAGCGGTTTCATGTGCAATTTTCAGAACGCGCATAACCGGACCATGCTCCCCCGCGTATATATTGCACAGAATCAGTCAAACTAGTCATCACTCCCATTCATTTTTATGGTACCATGTAGGACTAAAAGGGCAGTACATTTTAAATGCTAAGAAACCAAGCTAAATACTTCACAAGCCACCCCCAATTATGAGGTTCAGAATAGCTCAAAACAAAACCACCATGCTCTGAACATCTCCAACAAAAGCAATAAACAATGTCTATGGCTTTGCTATCATCCTCTCCAACGCACTTTCCAACTCTCTCTCCAAATTCCCCTTCAAAAACCCATTTGACCCTTAAGCCTTATCTCTTTCTCAGACCCAAAAGACACCTCAAATTGGTGTCCATTAGAGCAATTGATAATGGGTCTGGTATTGTTGCCTCTGTTACCACTATTGAGGATGAGAAGAAGGTTCCTGAAGCTTCTGTGACCGAGTCTGAGTCGATTTCGGAGTCCGGTGACGGTTCCTTGGAGTCCAATGGGTACCCGGCTGCTGGCGGAGCTACGGCGGAGAGTTTTGTAGCGAAGTATGAGAACCCCAAGTGGGTTGGAGGGACTTGGGACTTGAAGCAGTTTCAGAAAGATGGCGCAACTGATTGGGATGCTGTTATTGATGCTGGTGTGGTGATTCTTCCCCTTCTGCATATATAAATTTACTTGAAATTCATATATTTATGTGGTTATGAATTTGAAAATTTTCCATTAATTTGATTGACATTGACAAATTCTCTGCGTAATTTGCAACATTTGATTTTTTGGGAACTGAGTAACGAATGGATAATTTGGATATAACGAAGAAAAGTTGAACTTCCTGAGAGTGGCTTGGTTCTAGGTATTAGAAATTCAAACAATCGCCAATATGAAATTGAGACTATCAAAACTTAAGTATATAGAATTGAGTAAAAATATACATGGATGAGTTTTTATATCACTAGTAGAAGGCTATTTGGGAGAAAATTACAAAACAATATAGGTTAGGTTTGGGTAAGGAACAGTTGTCTATCGGAATATCACTATTAAATTATTAATAGAATTGAAAGTTTCACTTGAAAAGAACAGCCAACCCAATCAATGACGATTTATTTATTCAAGGTAGAAGTTTACATTTCATGTCCTTTAAACCTTGTCAGTTACTTGTAGACTGTAGTACTTTCATTTTACAGTCCAGTCTGTAATCCTTAATTTTCAATTCTTATCCGGTTAACTTTAAAAGTAGTCTACTTTACTATTTCAATTAAAGTAATTTGCCTTTAAGCTGTGCAAAGACGCAATCTGGTTTGGTTGGGTTTTCGAGGAATGGACGGGTCAGAATACGGCTCGAGACTAGGGTGGTACTGGTACAGAGGAAGTGAGCCGCGGGACTAGAGCGAGCTAGTGGGAGTGACCCTTGTGGCTAGGGCAGACTAGTGAGCAGAGAGTGAGTCACCTGTGTTGAAAAACCAGGGAGGTTAGCAAGACTTCAAGTGGTGCTCTGGGAAGCTCGAATGAAGCTTAGGTCAATTGATATTTGAGATGAAAGCTTAAGCTGTTAAGGCTTAGGAGGGTAACTTGGGCAAATGACCAAATGAGAGAAGTAACCTTGGAAATGGGGGAATAACTCTATTTATATAGGGATGGATTGGCGGGGACTAGTTCTACAAGAGGGAGTTTCCAAGGTGTCCTTTGAGTAGGAGTGGAGATGTCCAAATCGCCCTTAGGAAGGAAAAAGGTCATGCATGCCCCCTAATTGAGGGAGTAAATGTCCACATCCCCTCCCCCCGGCAGTGGAGATGGGCATGTGTTGAGGCGCTATTGGGCAGTTATTTTTAGGTTTATCAAATCGCATTGAATATCAACGTAGTAGCTTAAGCAATATAATTTCCTAATTAATCACTTTACTTTTATATAGTTGATTTTCCACAGAAGTCCTTACCCCGGCGGCTAGCTATAATGAATTAAAAAAATTAAAATTTATCCTCGTTATGTGTATTTAATATAATATTCTCCAAGTACTATTAGACTTTGTTTTAGTTCAGCCGCTTCTAACATTATTTAAGTACTTCATTCTCAAGGAGTTAAATACATCTATTTCCCCTATTTTTTAACTGTTATAGTTATTTTACGGAAAGTAATATGTGCTACCAAATTAAATAGGATCATGATTGAGTATTGTACTGAAAAAGAAGAAAATCTCAAATGGGTTCCCCACTTCAAAAATTGTATTTAAAATTCTCCTTAATGATGAATTAAATGTGTATACTAGTGCTTCCTATTTTACTACTTCACAATGAAATTATGATTAATTTGTTTATGACGTAAGGACAACATAATCAGGTTGGGTCAGGTCTGGGGTGGTTATATAATCAAGGCAGGGCTGGGATGGGGAGGCGAGTCATAATGGGACATATCCACCCCATTGCCATGTTGTGTTAGTTGGATCTGTCTGCCTTTGTTTACTCCTTGTGTACTAGGATGACACCTCCTTTTGGAATCTTTGTGATTAATATATCCTTACTTATCAAGGAAAGAGTATTTTAGGCTAGAAATTTATGATACAGGTATTAGTGGTTTTCAATGTTCTTTTGACTTGCATTTCATTCATTATATTGGGTTTAATTCATTTTAGGTATTATGCTTCATAGAATACGGGAGAGGAGCATGGCTGAGCCCCATAGATTGGGTTAGGATGTAATTTCTTTTATAATATTCTTGCCAAACAAGAACATTTTGAGCTTTGGCCTCATAAATCACTGATGAAACTATTTGTAGCCTTTTCTTATATATATGCATCTAGGTTGTATGAATTCATTTATGCTATTTGCTCCATGTAAACCTTAAAGTTCTTCCACTTGGTACTCAACCAGTTGTAGAGAGATTATCTTCCATGTGATATTGATACCATAGTACATCGTCGCACATGTGGGTAGGACTAACTGTTTATAAGGCTTTTAATTCAGAGGTGATTATAAAGCTATTCAAAAGATAATTGCGCTCGGAGCGGAAGGAACAGGCTCTAACAGGCGTAATCATATTTTGATTGGCGCTACGAATAATTTAGCGGGGGTTCGGGAGCAGCGTCCCCAACCCAAATCTAGAAGGGTAGTTTTGTATTTTTGGGTGAATTTGGGTTACTTATATTCGTTATATAAGGAGTGAATCCTGTAATTGTATTATGTACGAATTTTCTAAGAGATAGTGAAACTGTCAGTAGCCGACCTTGGACTAGCCCAAATGTTTTGGGTGAACAACATAAATCTTGTGTCTTGTGTGATTGTTTTTCTTTCGATTTTTCTTTGTTATTGTTTGCGCTGCGTTGTTATTCTCGAACAACTGGTATCAGAGCTAGGGTTCTAAATGAATTCAGTAAAGGTTTTCATTTGAGTGGGAGCGATGGTAGAAGATGGAAAATAGCGGATCAAGAAATTCAACGAGTAACATTTTGCGTGGTGGAAGATGCAGGTGGAAGATGTTTTGTACTATAAGGATCTGTATAAGGCACTGTGATGCGGTACAGAAGAGGAAAATCAAAACATTTATTATTAATTTTGTATTGTTATTTAGAGATAAATATTGGATTAATAATATAATTATTTATTTGGATATTCTAGGAGAATTTTATTGTAGTATTAGATTTTAGTTAGGAGATTGTTTCCCTTTTAAATTAGAGTTTTTACTTAGTTCTAAAGTATTGTGTTTTCTATTTAAGTATTGTATTATTTCATTATTTTAGAGATTATTGAAGGAATTGATTAGAGATTTGTGAGCCCAAATACAAATTAGGATTGACATATGATCTAAAGAATTAAATGAACTGGGAGAAGCCTCCACATGTCCCGAGGCAGAAGGCTCGTGGAGGCGACTCATTTTGGGAATTGATTGAGGGATAATATTGGTGACTAGAAGGACATGATAATTTGGGCATAACTCAAGTAACTAAGGGTTTTTCTGGAATTTCTTCTGAAATCACATGCTAAGCACAAGACCCAGACATGCGCTAGGCACGTGACCATTTTCCAGGAAACTCTATAAATACCCCCTTTTCATTTCAATAGAGGAATTTTTGATTCTCTCTGAACTGAAAACTTTGAAGAAGGCTCTTGAATCCTAAGAGTTCTGCCACGTGTTACTCGAGCAATCGCTTACCTGTTCTTCTCCTCTCTTCAATCAATCAATCAAGACCGTACTCTTTGTAGATTTCTCTCCTTCTTAGCCAACACGAAACCCTAACCCTAGTAAGGTACGGTTTCCTTACCCACATTTATTTGGCGACTCTACCGGAGAGGTGTAGAATTCATGAAGGGTATGCCCACGACTCAAAGCGGGAGAACTATAGGAAGAGTTTCACCGACACCTAGCATTACTTCACCGGATCCGGTTCCAAGGCAAACAAATCAACATTTTCAAGGCACGAATCTGGATCTCGATCAATCCCTTGTAGAAGACACTTATGAAGGAAGTTCAACATCACCACATATGGCTGATCAACAACAAACCAATGTTGGGCAGATGGGCACGGGAAGACAAGGTGAGGAAGCAAGTGGAGAACAGATAACCACGAATGTTGTGCAGTTGGAGATGCTCAAGGCCTTAAAGGAGGCACGAGAAGGACAATGGATGATGATAACCATGATGTCAGATATGTGGAGGCAACATGAAGAGATGGAGAATTTTCGTCAGCAGTTAATGCAGATTCCAACCTTCAAAGCTATGTTTCCAGAAAGTTCGCAGGTAGAACGAGCAGGAGTGGATGTCAACAAGGAAAATCAGAATGTGCCTCTAGCGACGGAGAGTCTGCCGATTCCAATAATCCATTTATAGCCCCAAATCAGTGGTGATGTACCACAACTTAGAGTGGAAACAAGACAGCCTCAACCAACCATCATTCCCACCACACTCCTAGCATTTTCACAAGTGCAGATACTGACTATACTGAGCCACGCTCAACGAACAAGCCAACAAGTACAAGCAATGCAAGCTTTGCAGATGCAAGTGTCTTTACCATATACACCACCAACGCAAAAATACATTACAACCCCTCAGAGAGTCCATACAACAAGTCAGTATGTGACAAAGGATGATATGCTTGACGTAATCAATCAACTCTGAATACAGACAACCAGACCCTCAGAATTGGACTTCACTCCACCATACCCGACACATATACGGAGACAGCCTTACCCAACAGGGTATATTGAGCACCCGCCACAATTTCTGAAGCACAATGGAGAGAAAGGGAATACGAGAGAACATATAGCTAGGTTTGTAGAGTCGATGTCTCCGTGGTTGGGTTATAATGAAGTAATCAACCACAATCTCTTGCTCCGTGAGTTCAGTAAAACGTTGACAGATAGTGCCTTCAGTTGGTACTACAATCTAGAGAAAGGGTCAGTCCAAGATTGGGACGATTTGAAGTTACAATTTGTTAATAAGTTTTTCTATATGCAGAAACACGTGACCATTTTCCAGGAAACTCTATAAATACCCCCTTTCATTTCAATAGAGGGACTTTTTGATTCTCTCTGAACTGAAGACTTTGAAAAAGGCTCTTGAATCCTAAGAGTTCTGCCACGTGTTACTCGAGCAATCGCTTACCTGTTCTTCTCTCCTCTTCAATCAATCAATCAAGACCGTACTTTTTGTGGATTTCTCTCCTTCTCAGCCATCAAGTAACCCTAACTCTAGTAAGGTACGGTTTCCTTACCCACATTTATTTGGTGACTGTTACGTGGAAGGGCAAAAGAACTGCTACTGTGGCTTTGGTAGACTCTCAGCAAAGAGGGAAAAGAGTAGAAAGAATGAAAGGAACTGTGGAAAACCAGGAGACAAGTTTTCGGGATTGCCAATCCCAGGGGCTATTACGTGCAGTGAGAAGGCATTTAGAGATTTGTACAAGCAGTGGGTAGAACATGGAGTTATAAAACCTCCAAGGCCCAGATTTGTTGTAACAGAATAGATGAAGAGGAGACCATATTTTTGTGTATACCACCAATACGCCGAACATTCCACTAAATTGTTACAGTCTGCGAAAGATCTACCATGAGAAATTGAAGGCAGGAGAAATCGAACTGGAAAGAGGAAACAACGTGCTGGACAAGCCACTTCCTAACCACAAGGGGAAAGAAACGTGCAACACTATTATTCATAGTGAATTACCAGAAGGAAGAGAAGTGGAGATGATGGAGAACACAGAAGTGATGGAGGACGATTTTGATCCAGGTCTGCAGGTGACCACGTTGATGTACAAAACTAAGTTCAGAAATTTTTTCGATCAGATCGGATTGACCAATGAAGCAAGGATAGAAGCGACCAAGGCAATCATCAAAGCTGCCGAAGCACAAGAGACTTGCATGGCAGTCAACAAAGAGTTTGTGCCTGTGAAAAAGGAAAAGAAGCAGACCTTAGAACAAGGTGAATGTTCCAAAAATAAGAAACCAGTATTAGTAGATGTAGAGAAAGAAGAAAAAGACCAAAGGAAGCGGGTAACAGACTCGGAGGATGCCCGAAATATAATCAATGCCAAACGGATAGCCCAATTGGAAGCTGACAAAGTAAATAAAAGAAAAGAAGAACAGAAGACAAAGTGGGAAAGAGTTATCAAACCTGATGGAAAGATAGTGTTTCGCCTGTGACGGTGCAAGGGGGAGTAGCTCGAAGGTACACTCAAACCTGAGGGCTCAGGAGGGCCCCCCCCCACTCCAGCAGCAACGAAAAGGGAGAAATCGTGCAGCAGAAGGTGAAACCAGCTCCAGAATGTTTCGAGGACCGGCCAAAACCTCAACAAAATGAATTGGAGGAAGTCGATCTGGCAACAGGAGAAGGAACACCAAAGCCGACTTGCATTAACAAGGAGCTGAACGCCAACCAAAAGGAAGAGCTGGTGAAGCTACTACGAGAGTATGGGGATGTGTTTGCTTAAAACTATAATGAGATGCCTGGGATCGACAAGGAGTTGGTAGAGCATAATCTGAACCTAAGCCCAGGAGCTAAACCAGTGAAGCAAGCGCCTCGCACCTATGCACCAGAAGTTGAAACACAAATAAAGGAAGAGATAAAGAAGTTAGATGTAGGATTCATCAAGCCAATTCAACATCCAGTATGGTTATCCAGCATCGTACCAGTAAAGAAATCTAATGGGCAGTTGCGAATATGCGTGGATTTCAGACACTTGAACATGGCGTGCCCAATGGACATGTATCCGCTACCCAATATAGATACTTTGGTGGATGCAACGGCTAATCATGAGATGATGTCATTCATGGATGGGTTCGTAGGCTACAATCTGATAAAAATGTCCGTAGAGGATGCAAAGATGACAGTCTTCCGTACCTCGTTTGGGAATTTCTACTATGTAGTAATACCATTCGGGTTGAAGAACGCGGGAGCAACTTACCAAAGGGCAATGCAAGCCATCTTTCACGACATGATTCATGACATTGTGGAGGACTACGTGGATGACATAGTGGTGAAATCTAAAAAGGAGACAACCCATGTAGAGGATTTAAGAAAGGTGTTTGAACGTTGTCGCATGTATAAGTTAAAGATGAATCCGAAAAAGTGCGCCTTTGGGATGACAACTGGAAATTTTTTGGGATTCTTGGTACACAACAGAGGTTTGGAGGTAGACCCAAACAAGGCAAAGGCTATTACAGATATTCCCCCACTAAAAATGTAGAAACAGTTAAAGAGCTTTCTAGGGAAAGTTTCCTACCTGAGGAGATTTATGCTAGCATTAGCAGAAGTCACGGATCCTTTTGGAAAGTTGCTAAAGGGAAAGACATAATGAGATTGGGGGTAGGACCAGCAACAAGCTGTCGAGAAAGTAAAGGAAAATTTGGCCTCGGCGAAAACGACGGTAGTCCCACAGAGAGGGATATCATTGCAGTTGTATATCACATCTACCGCAAAGTCTATAGGAGGATTGATTACACAAGAGGTAGATGGGAAAGAAAAACCTGTGTACTACATCTGTCGAATAATCAGGGGACCAGAAACCAGGTACTCGCAGTTAGAGAGACATTGTTTGGCACTGGTGTTTGTCGCACAGAAAATGCGCCATTATTTTTTGGCACACGAAGTGAAACTCGCAACGAGAACTGACCCGATCAGATACTTGCTAACTAGGCTAGCGTTGGTAGGAAGACCTGCAAGATGGATGATGATCCTTTCAGAATATGACATCAAGTGCGTAACATCGAAGACAATCAGATGTTAGGCATTAGCAGACCTGCTCGCTCAGTTTCCACATGAAGAATATGAACCTCCCTCAGAGGATCTTCCAGGGGGAGAAGTAGAAACAATTGACGTGGTGGACGAAGACTCGTAGTGGTGGAACTTGGCCTTTGACGGGTCGTCCGCAGAAGGGAAAGGAGGAGCAGGTGTGGTGTTAACTACCAAGGAAGGAAAGGAAGTGGCCCTGTCATATATATTGAATTTCCCTTGCACGAACAATGAAGCATATTATGAGGCATTCATATTGGGATTATTAGCGGCTAGAGAATTGGGAGCCAAGTGTCTCAAAGTAAAGGGAGATTCAAATCTGATACTTCAACAAGAGGTCAATTCGCAGTAAAGGAACCTATCTTGACATCATACAGAACCGTGGCACAAAAAGTGATGGAAGCCTTCAAGAAGGTAGTGATCGAGTACGTGCCAATAGTACAAAATAGACAACTTGATGCATTAGCCACAGTAACATCTAGAGTGTATGTCAAAGGAGAAGACTTGGATGTGAAGGTAATCAAAAGGACCCTCCCAACCATGGTGCTGGAATTATTCCTGAAGATTTGATAGAAGATTGGATACATGCCATCTCTCATCAATTACAAACAAAGGAAGGGAACATATCACCGGTGGAGCTTCAGAAATACCGCATCATTAAAGGAGTATTGTACCATAAAGAAGCAGATAGTGTATTGACAAGATGCTTGGGGAGGAATGAAACAAATAGGATTTTATATCAGGTACATGAAGAAAACTTCGGATTGGCAGCTATTGGATTGTATCGAAGGTTGTAACGCTAGGGGTATTAGTGGCCCGAAATGAAGAAAGAAGCAGATGCACTTCAACGACAATGTCTTTCGTGCCAAGAATACGCTGGGGAGGAGGAATGCGCTGGGGAGGAGGAATGCGCCTTCATCGACGACATAGCAGACTGGCGAAGCCCATATATGGAGTTTTTACAAAGCGGTAGTCTTCCTGCCGAAAAGAAGGATGCAGTCACGATAAAGAAGAAATCACAACGATTCTTCTTACAAAACGGAGAGTTGTTTAGAAGAAGGTTTAACGACAAGCCCTTACGATGTTTGGAATTAGGAGAGGCCAAGGATTTGGTCTACCAAATGCACAAAGATGAACACCAAGGAGAAGCCAAGTTGTATAAACAGTTGATTGATCATGGTTACTATTAGCCTAGAATGGAAGGGGATTGCTTAGAGTTTGCCAAGAAGTGTCACGTTTACCAAATTCATGGAAACTTATTCATGCTCCCGCTGTGGATTTGCGGACCTTAGCAACACCATGGCCCTTTCATACATGGGGAATGGATCTTATAGGTCCTATTCATCCCAATTCAAAGGGTAACATCTGGATCTTGACCGCCACTGAGATGTACCAAAGTGGGTAGAAGCAATACCCTTAAAGAGGGCTATAGGACCAACAGTGGTAAATTTCATCAAGGAGCATATTATTTGTCGTTTCGGGATCCTGAATGTCATTTTATCAGACAATGGAACTCCCTTCATCAATAGGGACGTCAAAAGCCTGATAGATAGATACATGGTAAAACATTACAAATTATCACCTTACTACCCGAAAGGCTACGGACAAGCAGAGGCCATAAACAAATCTTTGATCAAGATTCTCTTGAAAACCCTGGACGATCACCCGAAAACATGGGCAGAACAGTTACCAATAGCACTATAGGCCTATCGAACTTCAAAAAGAAAGTCTACAGGTGAAACCCTATACGCTTTAGTATATGGTGAAGAAGTTGTCTTACCTGCTGAAATAGAAATTCCTTCGGCAAGGATGAGACTTCGAAGCTTAGTCGAGGAAGAGAACCGACCAGCTGCTCTAGAAGCCTTAGCTGACTTCCGAGACAAAGCTAAAGAAAAATTAGAATGGTACCATGAAAAACTGCGACAACAATACAATACTACAGTGGTACCCCCGACAAATTCTGGTGGGGAACTTGGTACTCAAGACAACAAATCAAGTCATGAGGGGAACACCAACCACCAAATTTTTCCCCAAATGGGAAGGACCGTATAGGGTGCGAGAGATCTCTGAAAGCGGGTATTGCAAAATATCTCGTGTGGGATCAGATGCTATCTCGGGTCCATTGAACCTGAAATGGGTAAAGAAATACTATACATGAGATAGTCATCACAGAAAAGTTATACTTTCAACTTTAAAAGTAATTGAGACACTTGAGTTTAAGTCCTTAAATCCAAGAAAGTTACACTTTATCTCTAAAAGTGGCGAACGTTATGCTTTATCTGACAAAAGCAAGATTTATTATTATGAAAATTTAAAACGTTATGTTTTTTGTTAAAAGCAACATGATTAGCAATAAAATGTCAAATTTTCATTTATACTTGAATATTTTTCTGATTTTAAAAGTGTGGATTCAAGTGATGGTTTGCGAAAAAAAAACGTGTTTTTTTAACAAAATTCATGTCTGCCTTTTTAATATTCAAATTGTTGTGCTAGAATATTAATTTGAATAACTTGAGATTTAATGTTAAGCATTGAGTCTTAAAAAAAAATTCAAATTAAAGACAATTAATAAGGCTAAAGAAACTCTATTCTGATAAAGGGAATATATGTAAATGAGTTTTTTGATACAGGAATGTAAAAAGAACCTACAAAAAGTCATGATTTAAAGGCCATGACATATCAAACTGAAGGGGGGGCAAAGCTAGGGCCTTTAATTTAGCAATGGCAGCGTCGCGAGCCTTCACATTGGTGGCTTTCAGCTTCTGAAAAGTTTGGATATTTGACTTGAAACCTTGAAGTTGGGTCTCCATTCGTTTGTGGTGTTCTCAAGATCCGAAAGTTGTTCTGAAAACGAGTTATTCTCACATTGATACATAGTAACCTCCGACCGTAGTGCAACGATCTGAAAAGTGGAACTAAGAAGATCAAGCCGAGCACGAAAGGGAGACATATCAAAGCCAACAATGGAGAAGTCATTAAGCTCACTGCTAAATCTATATAAGTCTTCGGCTCGCAAAGAATAGAAAGAAAGACTGTGCAACTCAAGAATAAGGCTAGCAAGTCGATCCAAAAAGAAAGTCTGGACGGGGCCATGCAGATAGTCATACGGTCAAGTGTTTATGGAAACCGAGTTAAGAGACGATCGAGAATTTCCAGGCTGGAAGAAGATATCTGAAAACCCCTCCAAGAAACAAGATCTTCACTTGGATTGAAGGAAGCTCTAGTATGAGCCACCATAAAATCACTCGGGACAAAGGATGAAGAAACAAGTGGCTGATGTGTTGCTGATGACTCCTTAACAGAGGATGAAGAAACAGGTGGCTGTTGTGTTGCTGATAACTCCTTGAAGCCTTGGTTAGTAGGAGGATAACCAAGGTCATCACTGGACGGCAAGGTGGCAACACCCGGATTGAGAGCATCAAATAAAGCAAGCGACTCGACAAATAAAGGCAAACCTTTCATCTTCTCACTCTAAAAAAAAAGAGAAGAAAAATGATAAAACACAATATATTATAGAGGAAGAAAGAAAATATGTATAGGTCAACTAAAGAAAATACTCACACTGATGGATAAGGAGTCGTGAGATGCCACATAAAGCGGAATGTCAGCAATAAGCTCAGACAGATTCCCCCTCGAGAAAATTGGAGCCTCACCGGTACCCTTAAGACTCTCATGAGGAGATGCTATAAGAGGACGTAAAGAGAGAGTTGTACAACCCACAACATGACCCGAACTCACATCAGATAAAGAATCCTCAGCATCAAGACTAACACGATCATCATGCTGTGAAGAAGACTCGATAGCAACAGTGATAGATTGAGGAGGCTCACAAGTAGTGGAAGCCGAGACCGTCTCACTTACAGCACCTGCAGGAAACCCAATAGGAGCATCATCATCCTCTTCATCAGCCTCGTCAATCTGAAAAATAAGGAAATAATGACATAGAGAAACACGAAAACAACTATACGAATGGTTGAAAGACAAATGAAAATGCTGCAAATTTCACCAAAAGTTTGCGTTGTTTCTTGACCGGATCCTCAGCTGCCAACATACTAGAGCTAGCGTTATCAAGGGGGCGCTTTGCCAAAGGCTTTAAGATAAGTGTTTGCTCATTTGGTATTCGTCTAATGACAGAACGACTAGTAAGGACTACGGTAGAATCTTTAGGGGGCATCACCTCAGAGTTAATAATAACAGATGCTCTCGTTTTAGAGGGAGTAACTTTGATTTACTCGGAAGCAAAGGATCCCTGGGGAGGAGCTGGAGGAGGTATCCGAGATGAAGCTTGTGATGGAAGATTCCAGGAAGTAGTATGGACCTGTGCGGGAGGAACATCTGGGTCTGTTGACTGAGGAGGAAGAGACTCAGACATTAAAGCCTTATGCTCAAGAAGCCGACTACTAGTTGGCCAACGCTCTGAACGAGTATTAGTTCTAGGAGAACATAACATTCTGGCTCATTGGAGACGTTCGGGAGGAGAAGTTGGCGGCGAATCATCCTGCCACTTTTTAAGGTTGATGAGCCAGTAGCGTTCATAAGTAGTATATTGACCTTGCCGAGAATCATCTGGTATGACGAAATGAAGGTCATAAGGAGCAGTAGAAGGTTTTGGAAACTCCCATGCAAACGAGGATGTGGGGACAAAATTGAGGAGAGCACTCTCGTAATCCCTCTGGCAAGAGTGGCCGAAAGGTCAATTATGGTCAAATCCAAATTGCCTTATGACTCTATGAGGAGAGTAAAGTACGGTGCCGAAACCATCATCCTCAGCAAGATAGTGAAGTTCCGCAGCTCGGAGGAATATGAACCAAGAAAGTGAAGACCTAGTCAATTCCCTGACATTCGAAAAAGAACGAAAGTCCCTCCTATAGAAGTGAGGCAGAAAACCACCCTATGATGGTGCAAGGATGGGCAGTGAAACAGAAAAAGTCATCAATATAAAGTCGCAAATCTGAAGTAATCCTATGATCAATTCTGTGAGCGTTGCGGGGAACAATATTGGGCGATGAGAAATGGGGTGGATATTTCCTTCGCTTCTGGGAAAAGTGCACAGAAGTAGAATGACCCCAAAAGCGCTCGAAGAGGAAAATCTGAAGAAAGGAACATGGAACGAAGCAATTCACGTCATACTTGAATAAATGAAAGAAATATTGATAAGCAAATAATAATAATAATAATAATAATAATAATAATAATAATAAATGAGTGAAACCGAAAAGGGGTACCTTCTGACAGATTCTCTCATGGCGAGGACAGTCTCATCCAAGCGACGATACAAGGTCCCCAAAAAGAGAGCAGCAATAGGAACCTCCAGACCTCGAGACAACAAAGTCGCTAAGCTAAATATACGGGTCGAGGGACCGCCCATGTGACCCAGGGAAGATAAAGTGGAACAACCACATAGCCAGATAAGCAGCTAAAGGAAAAGGACAAGGCTCCTCATGAAGAGCAAGAACGGACTCTTTATAAACAAAACTATTCCAGTGGCCAGGCTTGTAATCCCGGAAGAAATAACAGATCCAAGATAGTCAGGAAGTCTCCGGATGGTTGGGGGTCTCAAAGTCTGAAAGGATTATATTGCCTTGGAACCTTGTGGTGTAATTGGAAGCCCGCATGAGGGCTTTTGTCAAGTACACGACACATTCGGTATCCCTAGGGGACATGCTGGATGAACCGCAAGAAGCTGAAGCAGCAGCAGAAAGGCTACAAGATATAGTTCAAAATAAACACATAACCTAAGAAAAATGAGGATGAATGTACAAAACAGAAGAAAGAATTACTGGTAAATGGCATAGACATCCTCTAGAGTAGGGGTGAACTCCCCCAAGCGGTGACAAATGTACATGTAGAAGAGCACCAACATGAAATCAATAAGGTAAGGGCGTCATTGTCTTGTTGGATACGAAGATCCCTACATAGTTGAATACAACGCAGAATCCCAGCTTTGTCCAGTAATTTCACATAATCGGAGTTCCCGAGGATCTCATCGGTCTAAGGTCGCCATCCTTGAAGGCGACTAGATGAGTCGGACAGGAAGCGAACGGGACCGAAAGGATACTCCTGTTTTTCGATGCACATGCGGAGAATGTGAGCAGAGCAGGGAAAGCTATCCGCACTTTCGCCAGTTGCGGCATATAGAAATACGCCCCCTTTGTCAGGTGGAGGAAAAGTTGCACGATCAAAATTCTTCGTTCGTTCCCAGAAAACGTCAAAAGGCCCAAAGAAGGGAACTCTTCCCCACTCGCTAATGAAGGGGACTTCCTTAGTAGTTTTCGGGGCCGCAGAACTTTTGGCAGAGTTAGCCTACAACGAGGGTGATTTGATATGAGAATTCTATGAAGGAAGAAAACAAAGTGGAAAGCATTCGAAATATAGTGCTTACCATGGTAAAACAGAAATGATGAATACCGAATAAACGAAGTCGCCTTGAAAACAATCTCCTTTTGACAATGTCCGGTGTGAAAAAAGTCTAAGCTTGAATAAGAAGATTTAGCCCAAAAAAGGAGAGATTAAGGACGTCTGAAAAGAAGAAGGAACAAAATTAGCAAATGATGGAAAACCCTACTAGGGTTCGCCCACCCAGGATGGTCCAACTATTGTACCTTGCTTCCTTTCTTGGTCCGTTGTTTGATTGATTAGAACGACGCCGCTTGGAGTTCCTTAAAAGTGCAAGAGAATTGGAGTTTGTCCAAATATATATATATATATATATATATATATATATATATATAGAATGAATAAAACAGTCATGAAGAATTTGATTAATCATATGAAAAACCAACAAAATTAAGCTGGAGTCGGTCCCTCATAGAATCCACTAAATTGTTCTTTTGGTCTGTTGAGAATTATATCTCAGAAATTCTAGCTAAAATGCCTAATTCTCAATTTTCCTCAATTCCAATTTGTGATCCGAATATCATCACGGGTCTAACAACTGACATCCACGTTGTTGAAATAAACCTAAATTAACAATCATATATAATATGTATATGAACATCTATGATTTATATCTCAAAAAAAAAATGTTACAGTGAACCAAAAGCTTTACGTGGAACTTCAGTTTCATAACTTTGTTTTTCGTTGGTAACAATTCTCTTATTCATCACGTCATCTTGGTCCAGTCTCATCCCACTTTGAGATATGTAGATCAAAATTCCTTTAGAATATGACAGTGTTCGTGTGTACATGATAAAAGAAAGTTTTTTTTTACCTGAACTTTATCGCGCAACTTTCTCTTTCTGGATTAGTTTCTTGAAACTTCTCTCCAATACAATACTACTAATATTGTATTACTTCGTCAATCACGAAGAAGAAACTCAGTCCTTTTCTTTCTATATATACACAATAAAATACGGAGTATGTATCCTACTAAACTTGTTATTCTACAAGAATCAATCCCTGCGAATAAAATACGGAGTATGTGTGCGGGTTCGGACTGGTTACTGTTCGCGAATAGTTTGCGAACATGTTCGAGTTCGCGAACAATTTGCGAACATAATCGAACATGAACATGATCACGTTCACGAACATCATGAACATTTGAATGATTGAATATTATTTTTATATTTTTGCATTTTTTGCTTTTAGATAAAACAAAAAGAAAAAAATACTCCATCCTATTTCATAAAGAGTCTAATTTGACATTTTTTAAAATTAAATTGTAAAATTCTAATATTTAAAATAATGTGAATTTAGTTGATTCAATATCTAATAGACTAATATTGTTAACCTTGAAATGTATTAGTACTAAATACTTTCTCCATTCTTAAATATAAGTAATAAGATCAATTGGTCAAGTATGAATTTTCAAAGTCGATGGAAGTATTTTTAATATAAAAGGGATGTGATAATTAACTTTTAAATATAATAAATCCTGAGAATTACTTTATAAAAAGTTTATAATTTTCATAATTATAGTTTAAAAGTTAAAACTAAATAAATTAATTGCTATTCTAAGATCAAAGGCTCAAAGCCATGAAGAGACTTTGTTTCATTTTTTTAAAAACCTTTTTGCTTATTTTAATTTAAATTAATAACTTATTTTCATTTCATGCAAACACTACTATGACATATTGTTTAATTAGTTAATTGGATTATTAAACACTACGTTTTACACTAAATATGATTAGTTAATTGCATAAATCAAAATTAGTCAATCACTCTCTCTCACTGTCTCACTCTCACATATACACCGTAAGTCTGTAACACTAAAAAATTCAAAAAATGTTGAAATCAAGTTGCATTTTTAATTATATAATTAATAGTTGTTGATGTAATATACAATAATAATTGTACAATGACTATTAATAAAGTCTCGATATATTGATGACTTAATTTATCTATTCTCCATCTTGATTTGACAATTTCAATAACTCATGTAAATGTAAACAACTATATTGTATCATTATTTAATTAATGTCAAATTGTCATTGCATGATGATTAATGACTATTTATGTGATTTATGACATGTGTTATAATTTATTAAATTATTAGTGATATAAATTGTAATAATCCAACAATCAGTGTTAAAATTTTTATGAAAATATTAAAATTATTGTAATTAAATTAGAGGTGAAGAAGTACACATTATTATTTATTAATTATTTAATACAAATGTTTACTTATAATCAACTATTAAAAAAATAAAAAAGATGTTTAAGTAATAAAAAAAGAAAATAACTACAAATTAACAATTATTGATAAGACAAACTTTAGAGAAGTGTTTTGTCTCTTAATATTTGTGGTTTGAAAATTTCAATTAAGTATTAATTGTTTAGTTTTTAATATTACCCCAAGTATTAAATATAACTTTGATTTTCTCACTACTTTTTAAGTTTCTACCCAATAAGTAGCACTCTTATTTCAATCCAAGGACAATATTGACATTTAAAGTTATTTTTAACTAAAAAACATAGTATTAATTGGTTTTATTAATATGCGTGTCCACTTTTAAAAAGACAAATAATAAGGGAGAGGGAATATGAAATAACCAACTATTTTTATTTAGAATTTAAAAAACAGTAAAACATGTAAGGTAAGAAATACAATTCGAACTCAGGTCGATCCGAACTGAACCCGAATTGTCCGCGAGCTACTCGAGTCGAATCGAACTCAAGCAAGGCATCTGAACCGAACTGTTTGCGAACACAGTCGAACCGAACGACATAATTCGCGAACATGTTTGATCGAGCAATCGAGCGTACCACCATATACGAACTCGACTCGAGTAGTTACTCTTATCGAACTCGAACCGAATTGGTTCGCGAACGGTTTGGTTCGTTTGCTGGCCTAGTCATGAGTAATACAGTTATTGGAAAATTAGCATATGACGGCGTAGTCAGTTGTATACTAAATGATGAGATGCGCAGGAAGAGTGCATAGGAATCTACCTCTGGTACTGTGTTATCGGTTGAAAGGGGGAGACAGAAGAACAGAAAATTAAAATCCAAAGGCAGATCAAAGTCAAAGGCCAGAGGGAAGACTGATGGGAAAATTAAAGGGAATTGCTGGAATTGTGGCAAGCCAGGTCACAGGAAAATTAATTGCAAGGAAGCTGATGGTGGTTATAAAGGAAAGCAAGAGAGTGATGAAGAAGCCGATGTTGTTGCGACAGATGATGATTGGGTATATGGTGATATGTGCTTATCTGCATCTGTGGATGTTTATGGAGATTGGTTTATAGACTCTGCTGCTTCTTTCCATTGTACTTCTAATAGAGATTATTTTCATGATTACGTTATTGGAGATTTTGGGAACGTAACTGTGCGTAATGGTGAGAAGTGTGAGGTTGTTGGCAAAGGGACAATCTTATTCAAGTTACCGGATGGTTGTCACTTGAAGCTTAATGAAGCCCGGCGTATTCCTGAATTGAAGAAGAATCTGATCTCAGCATGCAAGTTAGACTAGGAAGGATATTCAGTTGTTTTCGGCAATGGACAATGAAAGATCTCTAGAGGATCCCTAGTAGTGACCAAGGGAAATCTAATTGGTTCTATATATGTCCTTAACAGTGCGAGTGATCTTGTTGTTTTAGCAACTTCTGCAGATGAGAGTACGAAGCTATGGCATCATAGACTTGGGCACTTTAGTGAGAGTGGTATGCTAAATTTGCACTCAAGATAGTTGTTACTTGATGTCAAAAGCATTGATTTTGAATTCTGCGAAGACTGTGTTGATGGCAAGCAGAAGCGAGTTAGCTTTCAGAAAGGAGGGAAAGCAGCGAAAGCAGAAAGATTATGTCCAGAAGAAAGGTATTGATTTCAATGAAATATTTTCTCCTGTTGTGAAGATGACTTCTATTCGTATTCTGTTAAGTATTGTTGCAGTAGAGGATTTACATCTTGAGCAGTTACATGTGAAAACGACATTTCTTCATGATGATTTGGATGAGGAGATCTACATGCATTAGCCCGAGGGGTTTGAAGTCAAGGGTAAGGAGAAAATGGTCTGCAAATTGAAGAGGAGCTTGTATAGACTCAAGCAAGCTCCTAGGCAGTGGTATTTGAAGTTTGATAGTTTTATGCGGGGAGTGAATTTTGCGAGATGTCATTTTGATCACTACGTTTATTATCATAAATTTGTTGATGGAGATTATATTTTTCTTGCACTGTATGTGGATGACATGCTAGTTGCAGGTACAAGTATGCAGAAAATTAATGATCTCAAGAAAAACTTATCAAAAGTCTTTGAGATGAAAGATTTGGGTGAGGCGAGGCAGATTCTTGCCATGCAGATAAAGAGAGAAAGCTGAAAAAGCTGTTATTGTCTCAATATTACTATGTCGAGAAGGTATTGAAAAGATTCAACGTGGATAAAGTGAAGGCAGTTACTACTTCATTGGCGAATCACTTCAAGCTCTCGAAGAAGATGTGTCCTTCATCCAATGAGGAAAAAATTACATGGAAAGAGTTCCTTACTCTTCAGCGGTTGGCAGCTTGATGTATGCGATGGTTAGTAGTTAGTACGAGGCCAGACATTGCACATGTAGTGGGAGTTGTAAGCAGGTACATGCAGAACCCAGGCAAGAAACATTGGCAATCAGTACATTGGATATTACGGTATCTTAGGGGTACATCTAGTTACTGTTTATGTTTTGGGGGAAGTAATGTTGTTGTGCAGGGATTTGTTGATTTTGATCATTCAGGGGATAGAGACGATGGTAGGAGTACTACTGGTTATGTCTTTACAGTTGGCGAAACTGCAGTCAGTTGGTTTTCTAATCTACAGAAGATAGTTTCTCTTTCGACTACAAAAGCAGAGTATGTTGCAGCTACTGAGGCAAGTGAGGAGATGATTTGGCTTCAGTGGTTCATTGGAGAGTTGGGTTGGAAAGAAGAAAATAGTACTTTGTGGAGTGACAATCAAAGTGCTATTCATCTTGCAAAGAATTCAGCTTTTTATGCGAGAACGAAGCATATTCAGCTGAGGTATCACTTCATCCGACAGGTTTTGGAAGATGGTCAGTTGAAGCTTGATAAAGTTGATAGGAGTAGAAATCCAGTAGATATGTTGACGAAGGTCGTTGATAGAGGGAAGTTGAGCCTTTGCTCAAATTTAGTTAATCTCAGGTGATGATTGGAATTGTTGGCGGTTGATCGTGAAGATGTGTTGAAGGAGAAGTGCAGATATCAGTCCTCAAGTGGGAGATTGTTATTGGTGAAGTCTGATCCAAACTTTAATTCAAAGGTGATTATAAAACTATCCAAAAGGTAACTGGGCTCGTTCCTGGAGCAGAGGGCTCAGTCATATTGAAAAAATTGCGTCAGTCATTAAGCAAGCATAAAACAAAGTAAATCCATATTGTAAAAATGGTGTCAGTATGTTCTTGTACATATGCTTTTTGTTGTGTAATATCGATTTGTAAGAAAGACGGAATATGTACTGGTAAATACCCTTCATTGATAGGTCACTGGAAAAAGATTTCCCTTGTCAAGGCTTGCTAAACTATAATAGTCTCAGATCAGCCAAAAATGACTACGAAATGTCAGGCCATGAGATATACATGCTCAAGAGGAAGAAATTGTCATGTTTAGGATCAAATTGGAAATTTCTAAATTCTACCGCACAGATGAAAAGATCATGATAAAATAGGAAGGTTTGTAAATTTTCATAGTATTTGGAAATGTCAACAACCTTCATTATAACATTAATTAACTTTTTAGCATTAAGATCTGAGCTTCCATATCAGCAAATCAGTTCAATGTTTATGAACCTCCAACTTTTTCATGTTCTTTTCATTTGTACAGTTGAATTTTTTTAGTTTGATCCTAAAGATAACATTTTCTTCTGCTTGAGCACATAAGTTGTTTGCTAAGTCACGTATATTTCACATAAAATGTAGGATATTTTATCTAATCAAGTTATTCTACTGATGTAGCCAAACAAATGGAATATACTTAAGACTCCTATGTATTAGTCATAGTCAATAAACATATTCAGGTGCAAGCCAAGAGGACTTCAGTTTTCAGTAGAAACTTCATAATAAATAGTTTCTGTCTATATCCAAGAATTACATCATCTATTATACATGCTTCAATAATGCCTCACTTCCAAAGTTCAATCAGGTCTATTTTAAAGTGTATATTGATACTTCTTTGTTATATATATATATATATATATATATATATATATATATACAGTCCGTTTCTGGTGCATACCCTTTTATTTTACATACCCTACTCATCACCTTTAGCGACGGATCCTGCAACGGTTTGAGCCGTCGCTATGAAACAGATAAACGGTTTATATGTTATGGCGACGGTTCGATGTGTCGCTAAAAGCTAAGACGACAGTTCTCTGATATACGCGACAGACCAAACTGTTGCCTGGTCCGTCGCTGAAAGTGGTGAGTAAGGTATGTTAAATAAAGGGTATGCAATTGATCCTTTCCGTATGCAAGGTGTGTGTGACATTCTTCAGGATGACTGTAATCAAGACCAGAAGAGATGCATTCGTGGAATTTACACGACTTAGCATACTATGCTTACTAGAATACATAATTGTTTAGTAATTCCATATTTTATAGTATGTATTTTGGGACATGACTTGCTTTTTCAACTCTTTATAATTAGAGTTCTTGGCGGAGATAGCCCTTTTCTGGGTACTTAATTTAGTCTTTTGTTTTAAGCCTTAATTTGTGAACATGTGCTCCCTTTCTTTGAATTGTACTTATCAATAAAACTTGTTACATTGCAGGATTATGTATGCCTGGCAATTGAGAAGATGGCTGCTTCCTTGAAATTTATACCATAGCTTAGTTTTTATTTTTTATTATTTTTTATTTTTATTTAATTTTAATGAGTTAACTTTAAGGAATTGTCTTGTATGATTTCTCTTTTCTGTTCGGGGCCAATGACACTTGGTGGTAACTCGAAATTCTGGGTGCATCTTCTAATTGTTCTATATGTATCCGTTTTTCTCTACTTAAGCTAACTCCTTACTTGTCCTATGTGGCTATCTTTCCAGAGGTGAAGAGGAGAAAATGGCTAGAATATAACCCGGAATCATCCAATAATGATAACCCTGTAGTTTTTGACACCTCCATTATTCCTTGGTGGGCTTGGATGAAGAGGTTCCATCTTCCTGAAGCTGAACTACTCAATGGTTTGCCCAGAATTCTTTGATTTTTAAATTTACATTTGAAACAGCTCAAATCTGGCTTATTCTAAATTAATGTATGGTTCTTCCGAATTATTTTGCAGGCCGTGCTGCAATGATAGGGTTCTTCATGGCTTATTTTGTGGATAGCTTGACTGGGGTAGGTCTCGTCGACCAAATGGGCAACTTCTTCTGCAAAACTCTACTATTTGTAGCTGTAGCGGGCGTACTTTTGATCCGAAAGAATGAAGATATTGATAACCTGAAAAAGTTAATCGAAGAGACGACATTTTATGACAAGCAGTGGCAAGCAACTTGGAAAGATAATACCTCCAGCAGTTCAAAAAAAGATTAGTCATGCTTAGTTTTTAAGTACGTTCTTTTGAGCTCAAGATGATGTGTTCTTTTGGAATATTGTATTGCGATATTGCAGTATTTCCTCTTTGTTAGTAGAGAGTTGGTAGATCGGATTTCTATCCCTATGTTCTAAAGATCCCAGCGCGTCTTTTATCTATTTTGTGATGGATTAGAAAATTGTTTTAGCTGTTAGTCTTGTAGTCTGTAAATTTCACATGTTCTTTGTCAATGGATGTTGAATATGAAAAGATCACAGATGCATGTTTAAGATCATCGTATGTGGCCACATGTTAATATCGTTCATAGTTTTTTTCAATATGCCTACCCTTTTTTTATTGGGAGGGATCAAAAGAACAGGATGTTAAAAAGGAGAAAAGGAACTTGGGAATTAGACTAAAGCTTCATTAATACAAGTGTCAAAACAATTTCAATTTCTTTGAGGATATGTTTGGCAACTCAATTCCAAATTTTATAATTGAATTTGAAAGCACACGTTTCGAAATTGGATTTGAAAGCACATTTCTAATTTCAAGATTTGAAATCGAGTTGCTAAACATGGTGACGTGAGAAATGAAAACACTGTAGGTGGGTTGGAAAGAGCAACAACAATAATAAAAACCCTAGTTTTTTAATCTTTAGAAGTGTGCGCTTTGGACAAAGGTAGATTGATAATGAGGGCCAGTTCAAAGTTGTCTTCCTGGCTTTGAGACCAGGCTATATCTTCCCTTCTCGAACAATGCTTTTGATAACAGGTCTACGCATGCAGTCTGTGGCTCATATGGCCGGACCCAACTAGACACAAATGGTACCATATAATTATTTTCAACGTTATGGGTTTTTATTACATGTGACGACATTCTTCTTGTTTTGTGTTACAAGATGGACTTTCCAAAACAAGAAGGAAATGTTTTGTATGCCTACAAAGCATAAAGATGAGTCGGCACATGTGATAAGAGCCCATGAAGATGGAAATAATTACATGATATCATTTGTATACAGTGTATATAAAAAACACTGTTCAAACAAGAACATATCTGACTTTTACTACACGAGTTGACTTACCTTTGTGCCCTTAAGACATGTAAAAGCCATGAAAATACAGAAGGAATCACAATTAACACAAATCTTGGTGATAAAATTATCATTATCACTATGTAATACATGTACCAACTTTTTGAGTCCAACATGCCTAAGCAATGATTATTATGATTTATTAGGCTGAAAACTCGATGAACTATCGATAATCTTCCACGTATCGCCTGTTTAAACCACCTAATAATGATTCAATGCTGTCCCCATGAATATATAGGGATGGAGAACATGCACCACCTGCAGCAAACATTACCTTCACCACTCTTTTTTCCTGCAATTTTCTACTAGTATGACCTTTTGGTGGGATGCTTCTTTCCATTGTCAGCCTTTCCCAAAGGAGAACGACAACATTGTCTATATATTTTTGTAAAAAAAACAGAAGGAAAAAAAGAGAGAATAGGGTTCTTTATCATTTCATTTGTTTTTATTTATCAGATCTGTTTACTTTCTCTAATTAAAGTTATCACTAGTGGGCATTAGCTGCCACAAACTTCCCATCAAATGCTTCTCTTCTTGAGATCATATTCTTCTTGATTAACTTAATTAATCAGATTCTAATAAAAATTGCATCGCTTCTAACTCATAATGCCCCAATAAACAAAATTCTCGTTGTTTTTGTCCTAATATCGAATGTTGAATTCAAAAATGGTTTAAGAAAATTATATGCATGAACATGGAGCGATATTTTGCAGGTGGTGGAGACTGAACTATGAGCAAACATGGGGAATGTTTACCAACTCTTAGCTAAACGATAATGATCAGTTAATAATTGTTAATAATGTAGAGCACTAAAGCGAACTTTTTTTGTTAGTTAGTTTAGTTGGAATTGTAATGAAAACACCGGAAAAAAGACTAACTAGGAATTGTTATATATTGCACCTTATTTTATACTTTTATGACTTATAATATGTCATTTTTGAGTTTGATAAAATTCATCTATGGACATAATTTAAGTAAGTATAAAAGGTGTAAATTAATATCCTCAACGTGGAGAATAAAAGAGAATTTTATTTAATTTGTGTAGAAATCATTTGATTAGTGTCTATAGTGAGACATTTAATAAGGTGCAAAATTGTTTGATAAAAATTATTTTTCCTTAGTTCCATTTAATAGAAGTTTATTTTATTTTATTTTTTGGAACAAAAGGAAAATATTGAGTGTTAATTCTAATTAACCACTACATTAATACTAACTAGTATGTAACTTACATATTTATTAATCTAGTATGTAACTTACATATTTAGTATTAATAAGTATGTACCTATATATGTATGTATATATATATATATGTTGATATATATACATAAGATGAGATAAATGCATAAGTTTACATATATGATTTTGTACATGTATTTTTCTATCTTCTCCAATATTTCTACAAACAAACAACTACTACAAAGTAGTGTTCTATTGGAATTTTCTGTGAATTGCTATCACATATAATTCACTAAGGCTTGACATATATCCTGGAGGTATATCGTCTGTAACTCTTAGCAAACCGATCGTGGTGAGGGCGATAAAGACCTTAAGGACAGAGATCACCCGTGTCATGTCTTCAACAATAATTTTGACTCTACTAAACTATGATTCTAACAATCTTAAGGTCTTTATCGTATTTGTTAGAGTCATAATTTTGGTGAGATGGAAGACAACACGATTTTCAAAGATAAGTGCCATTTTTCTTGTATTTATTTTATCAATAGAATTTTTATGATAATTAGTAATATATTGAGATATTAAGCTAAGTATTTTTATTGATAATTCTTGTTAGAAAATGGATTGTGGAGAAATATGAAAGTGAAAAGATTTGCAATTTTACAAGTTTGTAAATTGATATGGAGAAGATGAAGAGTCATCATGAAAAACACCAAATGTTGATGTCTAAAATTTTTTCTAAAGAGATTGTGGTGCTCTTCGGATTTAAATCCAAAATGTGTGTTTTTTAACAATTGTCTTTATTTTTATAAATGATAACTGTGTATCATTTTGTATGTGTATATACTTGAAAGTATATGTTTTATGTATTATATCATGTGTAGATGATATTGTATGTTTGAATATTATTTTACCTACATTTTGGTGTAATAAATTAATTAGTTAATTTTGTGGGATAAGAAAAGTAATTAAATTTTTGTTCATGATGGAATAAATTTAATTTTGTACATAAATATTTTGTTTATAATATTTTATGAGTAGATAAAATATTTGATGTGTATATGTATGTATGAAATTTGAGACAATTATTTTTCTTATACACTAATTGAGATTAATTTATTATGAGAAAGTTATAAAATTTGAGAAGTTTAACAAATTAGTTGTAAATTAATTTATTTTGAGAATAAAGTTAATTTATCTTCTTCTTGAACAAAATTATGTATAGAAAGTTTGAGGTAATATTTAGTGTGTAATATTACTTGGTATTTGTATGCATGAATTTTGAGATAAATTACTTTGTTTGTGGATAATAAATTAATTATCAACTAATAGTTAGAAGAGATATTGTAGAAGTAGATGTGGTTGAATAAATCTTGTATACAATATGATTTTGATGTTGAGAAAATACCTAGAAATGATATTCGTAATGTTTTTGAGATAATCATAATTGGTATATGTTGATTTATTTTTATGTGTACTTCTTGTCCAAGAAGTAGTAAATTTTAATGTGATCATATGAATTTTGTATATTCTAATTGAGATAAACATTTTATTTTTGAATTTTTATAAATATAGTGAAGTTCAAGTATTTCATATTATTATGAAGATTGTCTTGAATTCTATATTGTAAATGTCAAAAGATACATTGTTTATGATATTTTCTATCCAAGTTGGGACAAGAAAATACTTGAGGATATACTAATTCATGTGTGTGAATTTTATTTGCTTTCTACATAAATTAATTTTGTGTGATAAATTAATTTCTTAGAAAGTAAATATAAATTTTTATATTTTATATGCAAATAAATTTGTGCAATATGATGAGTTGTGCTATAATTTGTATATAATGAATTTTATACTATTTACATAAAGTTAAGTGTTACGTGTTGGTATACTTGAAAAATGTACATGTATAATTTATCAAGTGCTTATATTAAATAATTTTTTAGATTTGAGATTTTATGTAATTCAGAAAATAAGAACTTGTTTTCTTATGTGGGGGTATTCTAAAAGATTCTTATGTTGAAACAATCTTTATATGAATAACTAATACATAAAATGTGCAAGAACTTATTTTATGTTTTGAGAAGTGTTCCTTAGTATTCTTATGTGGAAGTAATATTTATAGTAACATTGTTACATAAAATGTTAATTAATCTAAAATTTATTTTAAGTAGTGAGCATAATATTGTGAAGTGAAATTATTCAATGAGATTTCAATTATTTAAAAGTGTGGGGGTGATTCTTTAAGATTTTTATTTATAGACTAAATTTGGCATTTGAACTATTTGGAGCATAATTTTATTTATGTAAGAAATAATAAAGCTTATGGATTTCATGTTACGAAATTCAATTTGATTGTGTAGTCTAATGAAATGAAAGTCTTTGAAACACAAACTTTTGAATAATATTGAAATGTGAACTTATTTTACTTAATTAATTCTCTAAGGTCCTAGAAAGTTATAAGTTGAACCTATAGCTAGAAAGAACAATATTGATTTGGTGAAGGAAATCAATATAATAATTTGGTAAATATTGACTTTATTAGCCTAAATATGATCCAAAATATTTATAGTGATTTAGTTCAATAGTGAGTTTGAAACTAAATTATAAATATTCAAGTGGATACACATTAGGTGATAATATGTGCATATTAACCTTGATATTCTATCAGATATAGAATTTTTTATATGTTTACACTAACAATATAATTGTATAAACTATAATGTGATAGTTTTTGTGTATATTAATGATATGTTGATCATTTTACATAGTATTGTTAACGTAAACGAGTTTAAGAAATATCTATTTTTGTCTTTTTGTTGAAAGGCTTGTAAAATAGATGTTGTCTTATTATCATGTGAAAACATAGTGAGGATTCCAACTAAACCAATTAAATTGTGTTGAGAGGCTATACTAAACTAAGTTTGATATACCTTGAGATTGAAGAATTTAATAATTCTTTAATAGTAGTGGTACACTGAAAGTTAATTCTGATATAGCTATTGTAAATCTGAAGTACACATTCGCTAGTGGGAGCCTTGTGTTTGATATGCAATGCACGAGATCACATATTACATACAGTTTTAAACTTAGTATACTAATGATTTACATTGTATCAGGAATAAGCATGTGAATGTTATTCCTATATACATATGATTTGATTATGATATATATGAATGAATATGCAAGTATGCTTGCATTAAGAAAAGCTGTAAAGTCCTTTGATAGAAAATAGAAACATATGTACAAGGACTTAGAATGAATTGATCAAATGTGTTAGGTTGATCCTACATAAGCAAAACAGCTTTGTAAAGTCCTTAAAAAGAAATGATGTGCAAGGACTATAAAAATAGAAAGATCAAGCATGTTAAGTTGATCTTATGATGTAATAGATAGGCTTGTCTGATTGTCGAGCACTGCACCAGAAATCGTAGTCTACCAAGAGAGTCAAAAAAAACTCGAGAGCTGTCGAGGTAGAATCGTAGTCTGCAAGATAGTAGATCTCGGAGTTCGTAGACTGTCAGGAGAGACGAGGAAGGTTTGTAGTGTGTCGAGAAGAACTTCCTCGAAGCCGTAGTCTGCTGAGAAAGTCATGTTCAGAATCGTAGAGACAGCCTGCCTACGAGCCGACCGAGCATCTGCCAAAGCTAAGTCAGAGATCGTAGAGTCTACTGATCATATCAAAGACAGAGATCGTAGTCGAGCAAGATCAGATGAAGACATCGAGCATAAAGTAGAAATCGTAGAGTGTCAAGATCTGATCTCGGAGTCGTAGTGTCTGCACAGCCGAAGCTAAATCGTAGAGTGTAGAACTACAACCTCAACAAATGTGCTCACAATGCCAAGGCAGAATCGTAGAGCTAATACGATTCTCAACAAATGAGCATTCCCAGAATATCCAAAGGAATAAAGCATCTGGTAGGAACTGCATAGTTACATCCCACCTGAAGGATACTAGAGAGCACTTAACGAATGACATGCAACCTAAAAGAAGCACCAAACCAATCAGCATCAAGATTGAGTTGAGAAGCCATTCGAGATGAAGTCAGCAAGTGCAGTAGCTGACTAAGGAAAGTCAGCAAGTGCAGTAGCTGTCAAGTGAACAGAAGACAATGATCTTGGAAACATTCAAGATCGTAGTGTTTGCCAAACAAAGAAAAGAACTGATGGAGTGTACACAGTGATACTGGTCAGCCTCTGAAGATCAAGACTAAAGTGATTAAGCATTGGGTCAGTCCATTGATGATAAGTGAATGAGAGATTACAAGGAGAAAGCGAGCTGGACGCGCCACAAATCTGAAGTGTCTTGCTATTTAGAAGGGGACAAAGTAATAAGTCAAGCCATCAGTATCTAAGAATAGTCGAAGCAAATAGAAGTGTTGAAGCACTGCACAGCGAGAAGGAAGAGGTGTTCTACATTGAAGATCCAATCAACACTCTTCAGGATCGTAGTGTTGACTCTACCAGTCTATGAGCAACATTCAACAAGACACTACGATCAGGTCCATGAAGACATGCATCAGAATCGTAGAGTTTGAAACAGCTGAAGATTGAAGCATTGGCAACGGTTCAATCTGAAGGTTGATATTCGGACAAGAGCTTATTGAGAGTATCGATGCAAAAGGACAACCTCTGATCGAGAAATCAGAGGGAGGAAATAAAGTCTTCGCCCTGACCAAGACATCAAAGTGACATCTCTGACGGGGTAGGTGAAATAGTAGACTGCAGTGTCAGAAAGTCAGAAAAGGAGATGTCATGTCACATCTGCAGTCTACCTCAAGCAACTCAAAATCTGTGAAGAAATTTGAATAGCTCTCAATGACTACTTTCCAACGGGAGTATTGGGAAGGAGTATAAATCAGATAGAGCTTCAAAGATCAAATGTTGCTGGAGTTGCTGAGTTTGGAGTAACGGTGGACGGATCTAAACCATGTGAGATAGTGAGTCCGAAGGCTCACTTTACGATCCACCAAGAACACTCAAAGACATACAAAGAAAGAAGTAGAAGTGAGAGTTCTACATTGTAGAAGTGAGAGTTCTACTACTTGAAGAGTGTTCTGAACTGCCGAGAGAAAGAAGAGCATCAATGACATCTTGATGTCCATCATGGGAAGACTCTAAGTACCATAGAGAAGAGCTCACAGTCATCTTAGCAAGTCCATCATGAGAAGGCATCAAGTATCAAGAAGGGAGATCACAAACGCCATCATGGTGGCAAGCATGAGAAAGTTTCTAAGTACCTAGCAGAAGAGCTTACAGTCATCTTAGAAACCCATCATGTGCAACCATCAAGTATCAAGGAGAATGATCTTCAAGGCAGTCATCAAGGGATCATTCTAAGTGGTTGAGTAACTTAAGAAGCTGAGCACCATGCAACACTCAACTATACTTCAAGGGTGATCAAGCCAAGCTGCTAAGTACAGAAGATATTCAGAGCATGAAGACATCTTAGCAGCTCAGCACCAACTCCAACAAACAACTCAATAAGAAGCTAGTGCCTGAAGGGTCCTTGTCCGAAGGGACTAAATAAAGTCAGGGCCTGAGAGGTCCTTGTCCGAAGAGACTAAATGAAGCCAGGGCCTGAGGGGTCCTTGTCTGGAGGGACTAAATGAAGTTTCAAGCCTACTGGGCTTGAATAGTTCCTAGGAAATTAGAGGAGTCCCAAGGCTGTTGGCTTTGAAGAGTTCTTAGTGAACTGAAGTCCCAAGGCTGCTGGCCTTGAAGGAATCTAAGTGATACAGGGTGCTGCCCTTCCTTAGTGGAAATCCTGCTAGTTGAAAGCAGAAGAGTGGATTAGGAGCTTGAGTCTCTGAACCACTTAAAATCCCCTGTGTCTTTTACTTTATATCATTTACATTATGTACACTAACTACTATAACTGCTATGTATGTTTTAATTGCTTACAACTGAACTAACTCTTTGAACAATGTATGTGTGTTTATGATTATATCAATGAAGGGGATCTTTTTCTTATTCCGCTGTGCTTGAAAAGATTCTTATGTTTGTCATATGCTAATTTAATAGCAATACAAAATAAACGAGAAAAGTATTTAAAAATAAAAAGGATCTATTCAACCCCCCCTTCTAGATCTATATTGTGCCTACTGGGAACTAACATTTGGTATCAGAGTAGGTTCTCATGCTATAATCAAAAGCTAATCGCTTTGAGTCTGATCCCAGGCACAAACATTGTTCTAAACTTAGTTTAGTAGTAAGTCACTTGTTATATGCAGATGAGCTCATACGTTGGAAATATTGTGTACAGGTAAATGTGTATATACACCTGAAGCTGCTTAGATTGGTCCATGTTCTTGATTGTTATATCGACAAGACCAATCCTTGCCTACAGTCAATCTTGTAGTCTGAAGACCAGACGAGATAGTCCAAGAGACATCAACAACAAAGATTCAAGCATCCACCACCCTGAAAGATGAAAATGCCATACGTGCTAAGAAAAGCTTATCCAGAGAAGAAAGAAGATCTTCTCAAACATGTGCTTGGCCAACCAGGAGCTGGGTGCAAACTCTGTGAACTGAAGGATGTCAAAGAACTAAAGATGCTGAGATTCTCCAAGCTTGCATCTTCAAGACCACGACTGATTGATTAAAGGCCAACAAGAGCAACCAGCTGTCAGGAGCAAATGTAAAGCTATGCACATCAATGCCTAAACTCAGTATATTAAAGATAAATGACTGTTAAGAAACTGACAGTAGAAAGGTACAGTTCCTCACTATTATAAATGTGTACATCATGAATGCACCTCCTTAAGAACTATAATAGTATTCTGTCAAGGAGTCATAATCTACCTAAAAAGGTGAAGAGAGAAAGTACCCTGAGGGTGAAAACTCAAATGCCTACAAACTTTCTCTCCCTCCAAGTTTTAGGTTGAAGATGACATCTTGAAGGAAATCTGAAATGGGTCATAAGAGCATCACAGGCCAACTTATTTCTATGTGAAGTAATCTTTGCTGGTGGGTTAGTGTGTATGTACAAAACTATGTTCTAAGTGTTTGACAACACACAGAGTATGATCAGTTCAACAAGAGTATCTTAATGATTTGTAAAAACTGATCATTTCCATGAATCAATTAGATACACCTAAATCGTAGAGTTGATTCTCACTCTGTGAACACTTAAACCTTGTGAACACAACCTAGCAAATGATGAAACCATCAAAGAAAAAGAGTGTTTTATTTAAAATGTCAAATATTACACACACTCACCTTCATGCATATCAAAATGTATTATCTAAAACTAGTTGCATGCATGGATATGACTGATGATGATAAATGTGATGATTATCCAAATACATGAGGAACAGAGGTTAGAAAACTAACCTAGCAGGACCCATTTAATTGTGGGTACCAAAAATAGAAATATATCTAACCTGCAGGTACTTGGTCTGACTGACCACACTAAGGAATGCTAAAGCAGAAGATTTCAGTCAAGAAGACTCAACCAGCAGAAGGCTAAGGACTGATCAGAAATGATTCTGATAAAATTCCTATATGTCCAAGCCTGCCTTTGAAGATCCACTGAGCTAACCTGAATGAAGCTCACATGGCTGCAAATCTGTATATGGAAGCAGGCCATTCAACCAAAGATGAAAAGGGTCCTATATGCTCAAATCGAGCAAAGCATACTATATGAGAAGAATCCTCAAGGGAGCTCACAACAGAGGATCATCGAGCATCAGTCAAGAGGAATTCATTACGGGAGCAGAACTTCACAAACACAAGGCTGTCAATGGAGACTACGTTCGTAGTACTGTCAAAAGATCGTAGAGTGTTCAGTCCTAAAAATATCCATGTCTACGATACAAGGAGATTTAAGTGATAATGATGATTCCAGTTAGAAGGAGATATGCAGGGCTACCTTCAAATGAGTATAAAGTAAAGGGAATCACATTTATCTGGGAAGACAACATCAACCACGGGGAGCAGTGATCTGTTAAGCAACAGCAACACTGAGATATACTATGAAGTAATGTACCAGCTACAAAGTCCCAAAAATTTATAACTGATGAACCAAATGAAGATCCATAGTCAGTAGGAACGTCTCAAAACGTACTACTGATAACCTATCAGCCACCCAACTCAAAATCGTGGAGTACCTACGATCAAACATCTGATCACAATACAGAAGCAAGAGGACACCACGATTACAACAAATACAATTGTCCAAAGTTGGTAGAGGACCTCCCCACCAGAAAAGGTCAAATGAGATATCATTGCAAATCACTTCCAAAGTATTCCATCTGAAAAGCGCCTCAGGGACAAACCGGACCCTTAGCTCACTCTAAGAGGTTGGCCCTTCCTGAGCTACCTTGACCCAGAAGGAATGCTAAGTAAAGTTCATCTCAAGGACCAAGTCAGTCAACGATCGTAGAATCAAAGTTGAAGAGAACTCCATGATCGTAGTGCAATCTCAGCGATCGTAGAAGAAGACTCGACGATCACAGTTCTATCAAAGGATAATCCAACTCATGAAGAGCATTGAAGAACTGAACAATTGCTCAACCATTTAGAGTATGGGGAAATAAGTTCAAACATCAGCTTGAAAGAAGTCCTGCAGATTCATCTCAAAAATGGAGCCCTCAAACCTTCATAAAGAACATCAGTGGTCAAGCTGTGCAGTGTCTATATAAGGACTGATGTCTAAACCACCCACTACAACATCCCTCAATAGTTGATCGTTGGGACATCAAAGGAAAACGTAGAGTCCGTAGCTACTTTACCATGCTACTCTACGGATTAAGAGGTCAACGGTCAAAGCCACGTCGATTAAACGTCTACCCTTCTAAAAGGAAATATCTAACTAAAAAGTTATGGGGAGTTACAGCTCATTACAGGGTATCGTACAACTAATGGTTGGTTGACACATCACTGGTTATGCAGAGTTAGAAGGAACTGCCACAAAGATAAATTCAAATCTGTAAACAATTATCAGAAGCTATCGAACCTTTCTCCCTCCCATTTTCAAAACATAAAATCCTCTCAAGAGCCAAAATAGATTAACCCTCCAGAGCCTTACCAAATCACAATCAACCATCTCTCATAAACTCCTCTAAATCATATACCCATATTCTTTGAACTATTCAAATGGCAGATTGGCGAGTAATCACTGGCATTCAGCTCGGAACCAAGTCATTAGAGAAATTCGAGAAGAAGTTCAGAGACATTCTCGAGCTTGTAAAGAAAGCTAGATTCTCAGAATGCCTTGAGGCTAGCACTCGAGTATATGTTGATCTGGTTAAAGAGTTCTACTCAAATGCCCCTATAAACTCTGGAACCCTTTCTACTAAGGTCAAAGGTCAGTCTCTAAAGCTGAAATCTTCTGACTTCAATCAATGCCTAGGTTTTCCTAACCAAGGAATGAAAGAGCCTTGATGATGTCGATACGAAACAAGCAAAGGAGATCATGGGGTACCAAAGAAACCCTAGTCTGAAGGACATGAAGAAGAAGGAGTTTCCAGAAGAGTTCGAGTTCCTTGCAGAGATAGTGGGCAAATGTATATTATGAAAGGATACTGCACATGATACTGTGCTTGATCAGCAGTTGAAGATAATGTCAGTAATAGTTCTAAAGAAACAAATTAACTTTGGAGTTATCCTGTTTTATCAAATCTCCAAGTGGGTAGAAAAGGCTGAGCTAAAGAAGTTTACTGAAAAACCTCTGACAAAGGTCTTTCATGGAAGACTGCTGAGTATTATAATAAAGAAGAAGCTAGGAGGAAGAATCAAGGATGACGAGGGAGAACCTCTTAATGCACAAAGTTATGTCTCCACAATTGTTTATAAATTGGAAGAAAAACCCAAAGGAGAACAGAAGGCTGACAACTGGGAGCAGTAGCAAGGCCTCTACAAAGAAAAGGAAGGCAAAAGAGGTAGAAAGCTCTGAGTCTGATGACTCTGAACTAGCAGCAATCACACCAGCCAAGAAGACATCCAGAGGTGTGAAGAAAACCAAGGCCCCACCAAAAAGCCTCTCCACCAAAGACAAGTCTGAAGAAGAAAGAGTCCTGACTGCTGAAACCACAAAGCGAAGAAGCAACAGGTTGCTTCAAGCACTATTAAGAAAGAAAGCTAAGGTGGAAAACAGGCCAGCCCCAGCATCTCAAGAAAGTACATCTGACGAAGAGAAGGACGTAGAGTCAGCAAAAGAAAAAGGAACGGATGATGTCAAGGCTGAGTCCTCACAAACCAAATCTAGCAATAAAGGTGAAGATGGATTAATGGATGAAAATGCAACATCTGTTGATGAAGAAGAGATTCAAGATGACCCAACTCCATCCCCAAATGCAAATTCCCCAACAAGCCCAGATGATGGGTCAAATGATGCTGTTTCCAAAGAAGAAGAACGTGCCCATCCCAATCCTGAAAGCCCCCATGACGACTCAAAGGGTGATGAGTCCAAAGAAGAAGGGACTGCCCCTATCAGTACTGAGCCTCAAGGAAGTTTGTCTGATGATCCAAAGGCTCCAGAGTCTGAAGAGGAAGAAGAGTCTGAAACTCCTATAGCTGAACTTCCAACAAGAAGGAAGAGCTACAGACTACAAGCCAAATTTGCCTCTAAAAAGAGAAGCGATCACTCCAATGCTATCATTGAACTAAGTGATGATGAGTTTGAATCGAAGGATGAAAGTGCTGAAGATGGAACCAGTGGCGAAGAAGATAAATTAGAAGAAGAATTCACTGTTAGAAATGATCAAGATGGTTCAGGCTCTGAAAGAGAAGAAATGAAGAATGATTCCAATTCTGAAAATCAGGAATCAGAGGAACCAGAATTCAACCTTGTTCTCTCTCTAGCGAAAATCACCAGGAGAATAGTGGTGGAAGTCTCTGATGAACCTCCAGAAAGGTGGGTAAACTATGGAAATGAACAACTCAAGGTTGTGAAGATGACTGCATTTGAAGTTTTTTAAAATCGAAACAACATGGAGATGGACTGTACTACTATCCTCTACAATCCTGATGATCTGCTGATGAGATAGTTTTTCCAATGGATGCCTTGGCTAAAGGCACATACTGAAAGAGATGGAAGATACTTCAGCTGGTGCTACTCTAAATTTCCAAGCCTAGAGCTAGTGTCTCAGAACTTCCCAAGGGTGAAGAATTTTGCAACAATGATTATCAAAGACCAGCCCCATTACAAAGTCTACAGACATGCCGGCAACCACTACATCCCCTACGATCGTAGGGTGGACTCTCAAGGAAGAAGGATCATGACAATGGAGATGATCATAGAGCATGTTCACTCTACTACTGATGGTGTTCAAGATCAATACCAGAAGTGTCCATCTGCTCAAGCACTATTGACAGAAATTCCTTCATCCTCAACCAATGATTGGAACTCAACGATTCTTTAGATTCTCAACACCTTCGAAAATCTGTCCAAGGATGCAAATCGTAGAGTTCAATCTGATGCTGGACAGGAGACTGCTCAACCAGATGATCAAATATCTGTGGAGAAGGAGCTGATGAAAAATTCTGTTGAATTGATTGAGAAAATATCTCTATTCACTGAAGAGTCTATGAAGCTGACAGCAGAAGGAGATAATTCATTTTAGAACAGACTTCAAGCTACTATGGCTGATATATCTCTCAAACTCAAAGAGAGAGATAACATCTATCTGAAGGTCATGAATGATTAGAAGGCAGATGCACTACAAGCGAAGAAAGCCAGTGAAGAGCAGATCCAAGCCCTCTCTGACAAGATTGACAACATGAAGCAGTCTTTCTCAGAGCAACTTGAGCTAGGCCAACAGGAACTCAAGTTTAAAGTTGCTAACTCCTCCTACCTGATGGAGCAGCTCTCCCAAATGATTAATGACAAAAAGGGGGAGAAAAAGAGGCATAGAAAGAGGCAGAGCAAGAGGCATTCAAAGAAGAGCAGAAGGAAAAGAGAGAAGAAGTCAAAGAAGAAGATAGAAGAAGAAGAGGCAGAGTCATCTTCTGAGGGGGAGCCGAAGAATGATGAACCTATGTATGCCAAAGCTAGGGGGAGCCAGAAGGAGAAGAGAAGCATACATATGAGAGGGAGCAAAGCAAAGTAGGAAAGTTATCATCCCAGGGGGAGCAAGAGCAAGAAGAACAAACAGATGAATAGCTGATCAACAGACATCCTGGAAACATACATGAAGCCAAAGAGGTACATCTCTAACTAGTTAGGTATATTCTGGATCCAGGATGTAAAATGTCTTAGTGTATTAATTGCCATATCATTATAAATGACATTCATGGGTATCTATTTTAGAAATACAGCTTCTCACTATATATAAGATTCATTCATAACATGCATATGCACTTATTATTTTTGTCATAATCAAATAGGGGGAGATTGTCAGGAATAAGCATGTGAATATTATTCCTATTTATATATGATTTGATTATGATATATATGAATGAATATGCAAGTATGCTTGCATCAAGAAAAGCTGTAACATATGTATAAGGACTTGGAATGAATTGATCAAATGTGATTGGTTGATCCTACATAAGCAAAACAGCTTTGTAAAGTTCTTAAAAAGAAATGATGTGCAAGGACTATAAAAATAGAAAGATCAACATGTTATGTTGATCTTATGATGTAATAGATAGGCTTGTCTGATCGTCGAGCACTGCACCAGAAATCGTAGTCTACTAGGAGAGTCAAGAAAAACTCGAGAGCTGTTGCGGTAGAATCGTAGTCTGCAAGATAGTAGATCTCAGAGTTCATAGACTGTCAGGAGAGATGAGGAAGGTTCGTAGTGTGTCGAGAAGAACTTCCTCGAAGCCGTAGTCTGCTGAGGAAGTTGTTGATTGATTTCGCAATCAATGAATACATGCAAGTATACACGGTCAACAAGTAATAAAGTGATAAGATAGAGTGCCGAACCCACAGAGAATTCTAATCAATAAATTCCAACTATTAGCACTAAATCAATCTAATTTTATTTAAACAACCATAAAGTGTGATTTTCCGAACTAATAAAACTAAATTAAACAATTAAAAGAGATTATTCTAAATTAAATCAAATAAACAAAACTATGATTTGAATGTATTCAGATAAATAAGGATTAAGACTTCAATATCCCCAATTATGAACTTATAAATCAATTATCCAATTATCCCAATTATTATGCATACTGAATTGTTAAAAGAAATTCTCAAATGCCAACAACCCTTTTCCAAGTGATCAATTGACTTCTATTTAATTTTGCTATATTCCTATGCAAAACAAGTGAATTAAACTCCTTCAATTCTAATTCCTTATGTGTTACATGAGGTGAACATATATTTCTATTCAATTCACAAACCTAATTATTCCCTGTACAAATAACTAAGTCACATGTTATCATGCCCAGTTCTAACCCTAAAATTCATCTTCCAATTCCTTCTAGAGTAACAAGGTAATTATCGGCCAAATAATTAAGCAATAAGCACAAGATAAGACAAACAATTCACTTTGACACAAATAATTGGAATAAATTGAATAACTAAGTTATAGCCATAAAAGGTTCAATTGAAATCTTAATTAACGAATTAGTTCATAACGGAAATAAAAACCAACAATCTTTTGCAAATCATCCTTAAAGAATTACACAAATTGAAAATAATGAGAAGAAGAAAAACTCTTGAGCCAATCCTTAGTCTTCAAGTAATCCATTTCTTTAGCCTACAATTGTGTATGATCCCTCCTCTTTCAATTAAAACATCCTTTATATATTTCACTTCTCACAAAACATAGTAATCCAAATCCAATTTGACTTCAAAAATCCACCAACAACACAGTCAAACCAAAAGTCAAGCGCATCCCGGTCAACTGACAGCACGACCCAGCGCCCCGGCGGTGGGATTTATACTAAGTGTAGTGCCCTTGCGCTGGCTCCCAAAAAATTACCACAATGCCATTTTGTAGCTTAAAATCCCCAATTTGTCCCTGCAGCTCCCGAATATGCAAAATAACAACTAAACACAATAAAAATGCTTCTAAATAACTTGAGAATGCAATAATTTAAGCCAAAGCATATCCGATTTATGGGTATATTGCCCAATCATCAACTATCCCCAAACTTAAATCGTTTCATGCCCTCAAGTAACAAAACACAAGACATGAAAAACTAACCACCATGCAAATGCAAACTATCTAAATGTTCTTAATTCCAGCAATCCAATATCACCCATATATTCATAAGCCTCAGAAAAATCATAAAAACATGCTAATACATCATGTTAAGGCAGCTCAATAATATCCCCAACAATCAATGAATCTAAGTCTGTTATTACTGATACCGTGAGTGTGTTCAACAACCGTGCTAACCCATGAAAGGCAAAAATATGAAAGACAATAATTTTCTTAATAAGTATCATACAGTGTAAACTTGAGAACTCATCAAATAATCTTGATTTGGCTGAAATCAAACACTTACCAAAGTGTCAAAATGGAATATTCATGCTCCTTTTTTTTATAACTGGGGCTTTTTTTATGACTATGCATTGTCTTATTCCCTTAGGCTTTTCAGTGCTACCTTAACGAGCTTTTGACCAACGACTCTCAAGCCATTAAGACCTTAGGGCGCTAGGTGTAGAGACAATCCCCTCGGGCTTACTTACTCAAGTAACAAAGGCCACAAAACTAGACAAGCATGCCACAGTGTTTTTTTACATAGCTTATATACTCCAAATATTTTCCCCCCAAACTTGAGTTTATGTCTCAATTCAGTCTTCACTAGCTATTCAAATTGTTCCTTCATTTCACTAGCATTCATCCTTTAGAACTCTATTATCTATCCATTTAAACTATCATAGCCAACATGGTCATTTTTCAAAGCGTGCTTTCCTTATAATATCAGTGTCAAACAGATAAAGATTTAAATCATGACAAGAAAATCATCTCACTAACTCAACAATTCTTACTAGACTTGTTCATGAAATTTTAATTTCATCATTGGCCCCAAACATATGTGCTATCAAACGCTGGAATTATCATGCAATCCTAAATGCAATATTTAATTAATAATAACAATCCCAATCCATAAACTATTAACAAACTACAACTGCAAATAAAAATTAACTAGCCCCAAACTAATCTAGAGCAATGTCCTCATGCAAAAAATAATGCAAAATAAAACAGAAGAGTTCCCTGACGAGCTTATTCCTCGGGTGGAGCATCATTGTCCTAACTCATCTCTAGATCGGAAGGGGGAAACACTGACAGAATAGGAGCAATAGGGAACTGGCTAAGGTTAACGCCCGGGTATAGTTGGGCGTTCATGCAATTCTGGGCTGCAAACTAGTCAACCAAATATTTGTATATAACATCTTGTCGTTCTGACAGGCGGACATTATGGGATTCTAGATTGTAGAACCATCCGTCTATTTCACGCTGGACCGCTTCAGGAACCACACCACGATGAGCTGCTGAGGATGGGCCTTAAGTAGGTGGAGCTTGAGATGGTGGGGCTTGTGTAGCTTCAATTTGGGGAATTATGAAACCCAATCCCCTAGGGTGGTTTTCCCCACCTGTCCACACTTTATACCTTCTTATCAACTTATGGTCCAAAACCGGCATAGGCGTTTGAATCATCTCATCCGATTTCCATTTTACCCCAAACTTAGCACATAAAACGCAAATGAGAGATGGATGGGGTAAACTTCATGTGGTTCCTCCTCGTGATGCTCGGAGAATCAACTGCTGAATAAGAAGACCTACATCAATTTTCAAGCCTTGAATTATTGAATATAGCAGCACCGCTCTCTCTTTGGTGACATGGCTCACATGTGTGCATGGCATGAGTTTGGCGCAGATAAAGGCATACCACGCCTTCCCATATAAACTGAGGTTAGAATGTGGGATGGTCATGCTGCCACGTTCATGCACTGTCCATGTGGTGCCCGGTTGACAAAACTCACGGATTATTTTCTCATAGTCTGAACCTTGACTCAGAAGACCAGCATACTCATCGTTAAGATCCTCCAAATTCAGTTGGTAACACCCATTGATGTCTTCTTCTCCGAATTCCACTGTCTTTCCCCTCACCAATACATCATAGTGATCGTGTTCTAAAATGTTGGCATAGAATTCTTTAACGACTGCAATCACTGCCGGATCAGGTTGTTCGGTTAGGGAGAACCAGTTTCTTTCAGCAATCATCACCACTATTTTCCCATCTTTGGATTGATTGGGCCTTAAACCTCGTTCGGGGATGAGAGAGCGGGTTGCCATCTTATTGTAGCGATCTTGGGCGGTGACACTCACAAACCGACGGCTATCAAACCTGATTTGGGCTGACGCTGTCCCAGAACCTTCGCCCCGTTGACGCTTTGAAGCAATGTAGAAAATTCTTCAAAAATGGCAATCACAAATATTAGAATTGTGCATAATTCGAAGATGTTTACATGGATTCCGAACACAGCCCCCAAACTTCAAGTTATGTGCACATGGAGTATATGATTGGGGGTGTGTCATAACATATTGAACCTATCGGTCGCAGTTACTATGCACATGGTGCAATTTGTAAAGAACACACTATGTAAAAGCATATTATGGCAAATAACGACAACATTTGGTACATGCAACTATATAGGCTAAATTTTTTAGGAATTTCAATCATGGATAAGCAAGTTCGACACAATATTAGTCCCATAGAAATTTGACTCTACATAAGCATCGATACAGACTAATTCCCTACACTAATGATGTCCCCGTGGTTCTACGGTGTTGGGATGGTTAGAATGCAAGTACAGTTAGTTGTTGATATTGATATGGGCATGACATTGAGTCAGGCAAAACATCAAACACCGTGTGGGCATTTCATACTTTGCTTGGCACACTCCTAATTTTCTAACCATGTAAATCCCTAATGCAATATTAAGTCAACAATGAGTCACATATGTGCAATATTGGATAGTCAAAAGCAGGAGAATGAAAATCTTTGCCATAGATATAGGAAGATATAAATCAAGATGAATATAACCTTTACCAATCGCACAATTACAAAGCTTTGTTCCACCATAAATCAAATACAATGCATTACATACCTTTTGAAGATGAACAAGAGAGATGAAAATTATGGAACACAGTGATCAAAGGAACACGAGATGTGAAATTGTGTCTCGAATTATGCAGATATCACTATTCAATTTTCAGTTACCAAGTGAGGGGATTAGAGATGTGTGAGATATAAGGAAAGGAGAAGTGAAAGGAGGAGAAGTGGAACCGTTCAGCAGTTACGCCCCTAAAGGACTCTCAATTTAAACCTCAGCGCCGGGGCGCTGGGTTTTATACTGTGTAGAGCGCCGGGGCGCTGGTCCAAGGTCTCGCGTTCTAACTTTTAGCGCCGGGGCGCTGGACAACACCTTATTCTCAGCGCCGGGGCGCTATCTCTTCATACAACGTGCTGCTAATGCCTTTGCTCGCCCATTATGCATACTTGTTGGTCTTGAAACAAGTGGAAAATGCATGAAGATTATTATACTAGAGTACTAAAAAAAATAAAATAAATTAAAATAAAAAAAATAAAAATAAAAATAAAATATATTGAATGAAATAAACTAAAATAAACGAAATTTTGGGTTGCCTCCCTATAGCGCTTGGTTTATCGTCGTCAGCCCGACTTTTCGGTCTTGCTAAATTGGTCGCTGGATCACCGAGGTGTATGGCCGTAGATTGGCGTTCGATAGGTCCACTCCAGTAATGTTTAAGTCGTTGACCGTTCACCTTAAATGTCCGCTTTGAATTTGGTTCCTCTATTTCGATGTTTCCGTGTGGTGCGACTGAGATGATTACGAACGGCCCCGACCAATGAGATTTCAATTTTTCGGGAAATAAACGCAATCGAGAGTTAAAAAGCAAGACATGTTGTCCCGGTTCAAATCTCCGATCCATAATTTTCTTATCGTGCTAGGCTTTTACTTTCTCCTTGTAGAGTTTAGCGTTCTCATAAGCATTGAACCGGAATTCATCCATCTCATTTAATTGCAGTAATCTTTTCTCCCCTGCTGCTTGAAGATCGAAATTGAGTTTACGAATGACCCAATGTGCACTGTGTTCTAGTTCAACCGGGAGATGACACGCCTTTCTGTAGACCATTCGATAAGGTGACATGCCGATCGGATTCTTATATGCTGTTCGATATGCCCATAGAGCATCGTCAAGACGCAATGACCAATCTTTTCGTGACGGATTGACCACCTTTTCTAAGATTCGCTTGACTTCCCTATTCGATACCTCCGCTTGACCATTGGTTTGGGGATGGTACGCAGCTGCAATTTTATGACGAACCCCATACTTTAAAAGCAATTTTGTAAACTGCTTATTACAGAAATGAGTTCCCTCATCACTTATTATTGCCCTCGGCGTCCCAAATCGTGTGAAGATATTTTTCTTTAAGAAGCGGAGAACAATGTTGGCATCATTTGTGGGTAAAGCTGCGGCTTCAACCCATTTGGAAACGTAATCTACTGCCAATAGAATGTACTGATTATTGAAAGAGGATAGGAAAGGTCCCATAAAGTCGATTCCCCATACGTCGAATAGTTCAACCTCCAAAATTGTGTTGAGTGGCATCTCATTACGCTTAGAAATGTTACCTATACGTTGACACCTATCACACTTCAGTACATAGAGGTAAGCATCTTTGAATAGAGAAGGCCAAAAAAATCCCGATTGTAACACTTTGGCTGCTGTTCGTTCACCGGAATAATGACCTCCATAATCTGACGAGTGGCAATGTCCTAATATGCTGTCCATCTCTTCATGAGGCACACAACGTCTAATCATTTGATCCGCGCAAGCCTTAAAAAAAAATGGTTCATCCCAATAGTATTGCTTAACATCGTGGAGGAACTTCTTACGTTGCTGTGAGGTCAAGTCCGGTGGTAACACTTTGGCGACCACATAATTTACATAATCAGCATACCAAGGCAATATTATGGTTACTCGGAGAAGTTGTTCATCCGAAAATTTCTCATTAATCAATACGTTGTCTTTCTTCTGTACCTTCGCGTTTTCCAACTGAGAAAGATGATCCGCCACTTGATTTTCGGTACCTTTTCTATCCCGAATTTCCAGATCAAATTCTTGTAACAACAGTACCCACCGTATTAATCGAGGTTTGGCATCCTTCTTCTCAATCAGATATATAATGGCAGAATGATCAGTGTAGACAATTACCTTGGTGCCAATAAGATATGCTTTGAATTTGTCGAAGGCAAACACCACTGCAAGTAACTCTTTTTCGGTGGTGGTGTAGTTCAACTGGGCATCCGTCAACATCTTGCTGGAGTAGTAGATTGTGTGAAAAATCTTATCGTGACGTTGTCCCAATATTGCTCCGACTGCGTAATCACTGGCGTCGCACATCAATTCGAACGGTAACAACCAATCGGGCGTCACAATAATTGGAGCAGAGACCAATTTCTTCTTTAACACCTCAAATGCCTCGATACATGAATGATCCATCTTGAAAGGCACATCTTTTTCCAACAGGGAACATAAGGGTTTTGAAATTTTTGAAAAGTCTTTAATGAAGCGTTTGTAGAAACCCGCATGTCCCAAAAAGCTTCGTATTCCCTTCACAGATGATGGAGGAGGTAGTTTCTCAATCGTCTCAATCTTTGCTCTATCTATCTCTAATCCTGATGCAGAAACCTTATGCCCCAGAATAATCCCCTCTTGCACCATAAAGTGATATTTTTTCCAGTTAAGCACCAGGTTAGTCGCCACGCATCGTTTCAACACTAAAATTAGATTTTTCAAACATAAGTCGAAACTATCACCGAACACGGAGAAGTCATCCATAAATACTTCCAAATTCTGTTCGACCATATCTGAAAAGATTGCCATCATGCACCGTTGAAAGGTCGCCGACACATTACATAAACCAAAGGACATACGTCGGAATGCAAACGTACTATATGGACATGTGAACGTGGTTTTTTCTTGATCTTCTAGAGCTATGGCAATTTGATTATACCCAGAATATCCATCCAACAGACAGTAGAATTGATGTCCCGCTAACCTGTCCAACATCTGATCAATGAACGACAAGGGAAAGTGATCATTACGTGTGGCTTTATTTAGCTTGCGGTAATCTATACATACTCTCCAGCCTGTAACAGTTCTAGTAGGGATGAGCTCATTAGCTTCGTTCTTCACCACCGGCGTACCCCTTTCTTTGGTACACACTGTACATGACTTACCCATGAACTGTCCGAGATTGGATAAATAATGCCGGCATCCAACCATTTTATGATTTCCTTTTTCATCACATCCTTCATAATGAGGTTTAGCCTTCTTTGTTGCTCAATGGTTGGTCTCGCCCCTTCTTCCAGTAGAATTTTGTGCATACAGAAAGATGGACTTATACCTCAAATATCTGCTATGGTCCAACCGATTGCTGTTTTGAACTCCCGTAATACCCTTAGCAGTTTCTCTTTTTGCGTGTTCATTAACTCCGTTGAGACAATAACTGGTAGTGTAGAATCTTTTCCCAAATAGGCATACTGCAGATGAGATGGTAACAATTTTAATTCCAACACCGGTGGCTCTTCTATTGAGGGTTTGCACTTTTTACCTTCTGTTTCGGTCCTATCAAGGGTGTCGAATGGTTGATTGCTTTTTCGAAAGAACGATGCTGTATCTAGCCATTTGATATGCTCAATGTCCTCATCAATACCATCATCGTCCGTCCCGAGCAAAATGGATTCTAGCGGGTCCTCCGAATAATTTCCACTGAACTTGTGATTAACTAATTCCTCCATGATATCCACCCGCATACACTCACCTTTTTCTTTCGGATAAGACATTGACTTGAATACATTAAAGGTGATCTGCTGATCCTCAACTCGCATTGTCAGTTCTCCTTTATGCACATCAATCAACGTTCTTCCAGTTGCTAAGAATGGTCGCCCAAGAATAATTGGAATTTCGCTATCTACTTCACAATCCAAGATAAAGAAATCCGCAGAGAAGATGAATTTATCCACTTTGACTAAAACATCCTCAACAATATCTCATGGATATGTAACCGAACGATCCGCCAATTACAAACTGATATTTGTCGGTCGTGGAGCTTGAAGTCCAAAGCTCGTCCCGAAAACTGATTTCCAATTTCGCATAGAATATTAAAGCTACTTGGATCCTTGAGCTTCGGAGGTAACTTATTCTGTATAATTGCACTGCACTCTTCGATTAATGCCACTGTCTTGAACTCACCCAATTTCTTTTGTCTCGACAAAACCTCCTTCATAAACTTGGCGTAACTCGACATTTGTTCTAAGGCTTCGGCAAAGGGGATGTTGATATGCAGTTTTTTGAAAATATCCAAGAATCTTGAAAACTGCTTATCCAACTTGGATTTCTGAAACCTCTGCGGATATGGTATGGGCGGTATTGTGATGGTTGGTTCCGGTTCTTTCTGCACAACGGTTTCATCTGGACGTTTTTCGGTGTCCTCAACTTCCTCTATTTCACTTGATGCGTTATCCCTTGTTTCTTTATCCTTGACTGTCCCTTGCAAATCCTTTCCACTTCGTAGAGTTACAGCCTTACAATGCTCATCTCTGCCCGGGTTTTTCTCTGTATCGCTCGGGAGTGTTCCAAGTGGTCGGTTGTTCAGTGCATGTGCTATTTGCCCCACTTGATTATCCAGATTCTTTATCGATGCACCTTGGCTTTGCATATTCAGCTCTACTTGATTCATTTTTCTGTCTTGTTCCTCGTTCCTTTTGTCAGAAGCTCTAATGAATTTTTTCAAGGCTTCTTCCAAACTTGATTTCCTCTCTGGTTGTTGTTGAGTCTAATTTTGCAATCCGGATGTGTTTTGCTGCCTAGGTGCTTGAGCTTGAGCTTGATTGTTACTCCACGAAAATCCCGGATGATTTCTCTAACTTGGATTATATACGTTTTGATTCGGATACGGATGGAAAGATCGACTATAGCTCCCTACGAACTGAGCTGATTTCACATTTATAGCACATTAATCTGTAGCATGACTCCCAGCACACAACTCACAAACCATTTCTACTTGCTGTGTAGATGGTGGACTCCATGTCTCCATTTTCTTAGCTATTGCAGCCACTTGTGCTGCCAATGCTGTTATTGGATCCACCTCAAATTTTCCCGGTGTTTTCTGTTGGTTCGACCTAGTCATGGGCCACTGATAGTTGTTGGTGGCCATCGTTTCTAATAGTTGATATGCCTCATCAACATTCTTAGACATGATTGCTCCCCCTACTGCTGCATCAATACTGGCTCTTGTGGTCGCGTGCAAACCATCACAAAATATCCCCAACTGCATCCACTATGGAATTCTGTGATGTGGGCACTTACGAAGCATATCCTTAAATCTTTCCCATGCCTCATATAACGATTCTGAATTGAACTGTGCAAAGGTGTGAATATCGTTCCGTAGTTTTGCCGACTTCGCTGGTGGGAAGAATTTCGCTAGAAATTTTTGGGCTAAGTCGTCCCAAGTTGAGATTGAGCCAGGGGCAAAGAATGTAGCCAACTTCGCGCTTTATCTTTCAAGGTAAACGGGAACATTCTCAACCTTGTATCATCCTCCGATACATCATTGAATTTGAAGGTGTCGCAAACTTCTAAGAAGCTCAAGATATGCTCATTAGGATCATCTATCGAACTACCCCCAAACTGGCATGTATTCTGAAGCATCTGAATCATTCCCGGTTTGATCTCAAAGCTATTCGCATTAATTGTCGGCCTCCTTATACTTGACTGTATATCCGTGACATTCGGCATGGCGTAATCCCTAAGTGATTTCTGTTCGTTCCCTGCCATGTTCACGGGTATTTCCTGGTCTGCCAGTTCTTCTTCCAAATGTATAACCTCATTAGTCAACTGCAATTTCTGGAACTTCCTTTCAATGTCGTCTGTATACGAAAAAAGTTCCTTTTTAGCCCTTGATCTAGTGTGCATACACTCGCAAAGAATTCCTGCAAATACAAGAGGAAAAATAAGTAACGTTTAAATTAACACCGAATTGATTATAACTAATATGGAATTAATATTAATAAAGAGTTCCCCGACAACGGCGCCAAAACTTGTTGATCGATTTCGCAATCAATGAATACGTGCAAGTATACACGGTCAACAAGTAATAAAGTGATAAGATAGAGTGCCGAACCCACAGAGAATTCTAATCAATAAATTCCAACTACTAGCACTAAATCAATCCAATTTTATTTAAACAACCATAAAGTGTGATTTTCCGAACTAATAAAACTAAATTAAACAATTAAAAGAGATTATTCTAAATTAAATCAAATAAACAAAACTATGATTTGAATGTATTCAGATAAATAATGATTAAGATTTCAATATCCCCAATTATGAACTTATAAATCAATTATCCAATTATCCCAATTATTATGCCTACTGAATTGTTAACATAAATTCTCAAATGTCAACAGCCCTTTTCCAAGTGATCAATTGACTTCTATTTAATTCAAATTAATCTAGTTATATTTCTATGCAAAATAAGTGAATTAAACTCCTTCAATTCCAATTCCTTATGTGTTACATGCGGTAAACATATATTTCCATTCAATTCACAAACCTAATTATTCACTGTGCAAATAACTAAGTTCTAACCCTAAAATTCCTCTTCCAATTCCTTCTAGAGTAACAAGGTTATTATCGGCCAAATAATTAAGCAATAAGCACAAGACAAGACAAACAATTCACTTTAACACAAATAATTGGAATAAATTGAATAACTAAGTTATAGCCATAAAAAGTTCAATTGAAATCTTAATTAACGAATTAGTTCATAACGGAAATAAAAACCAACAATCTTTTGCAAATCATCTTTAAAGAATTAAACAAATTGAAAATAATGAGAAGAAGAAAAACTCTTGAGCCAATCCTTAGTCTTCAAGTAATCCTTTTCTTCAGCCTACAATTGTGTATGATCCCCCCTCTTTCAATTAAAACATCCTTTATATATTTCACTTCTCACAAAACATAGCAATCCAAATCCAATTTGACTTCAAAAATCCACCAACAACGCAGTTAAACCAAAAGTCAAGCGCATCCCGGTCAACTGACAGCACGACCCAGCGCTGGGATTTATACTAAGTGTAGCGCCCCTGCGCTGGATCCCAAAAAATTATCACAATGCCATTTTGTAGCTTAAAATCCCCAATTTGTCCCTACAACTCCCGAATCTGCAAAATAACAACTAAACACAATAAAAATGCTTCTAAATAACTTGAGAATGCAATAGTTTAAGCCAAAATATATCCGATTTATGGGTATATTACCCAATCATCAGAAGGAATGTTCAGAATCGTAAAGACAGCCTGCCTACGAGTCGACCGAGTATCTGCCAAAGCCAAGTCAAAGATCGTAGAGTCTGCTGATCATATCGAAGGTAGAGATCGTAGTCGAGCAAGATCAGATGAAGACATCGAGCACAAGGCAGAAATCGTAGAGTGTCAAGATCTGATCTCGGAGTCGTAGTGTCTGCACAGCCGAAGCTGAATCGTAGAGTGCAGAACTACGACCTCAATAGATGTGCTCACAATGCTAAGGCAGAATCGTAGAGCTAATATAATTCTCAACAAATGAGCACTCCCGGAATATCCAAAGGAATAAAGCCTCTGGTTGGAACTGCATAGATACATCCCATTTGAAGGAAACCAGAGAGCACTCAACGAATGGCATGCAAGCTAACAGAATCACCAAACCAATCAACATCAAGATTGAGTTGAGAAGCCATTCGAGATGAAGTCTTCCACAAGTTGACCTAAGAAGACTTCAGTAGCTGACTAAGGAAAGTTAGCAAGTGCAGTAGCTGTCAAGTGAACAGAAGACAATGATCTTAGAAACATTCAAGATCGTAGTGTTTGCCAAACAAAGAAAAGAACTGATGGACTATACACAGTGATACTGGTCAGCCTCTGAAGATCAAGACTAAAGTGATTAAGCATTGGGTCAGTCTATTGTTGATAAGTGAATGGGAGATCACAAGGAGAAAGCGAGCTGGACGCGCCACAAATCTGAAGTGTCTTGCTATTCATAAGGGGCTAGAGTAATAAGTCAAGCTATTAGTATCTGAGAACAGTCAAAGCAAACAGAAGTGTTGAAGCACTACAGAGTGAGAAGGAAGAGGTGTTCTACATTGAAGATCCAATCAACACTCTACATGATCGTAGTGTTGACTCTACCAGTCTATGAGCAACATTCAACAAGACACTACGATCAGGTCCATGAAGACACGTATCAGAATCGTAGAGTTTGAAACAGCTGAAGATTGGAGCATTGGCAACGGTTCAATCTGAAGGTTGATATTCGGACAAAAGCTTATTGAGAGCATTGATGCAAAAGGACAACCTCTGATCGAGAAATCAGAGGGAGGAAATAAAGTCTTCGCCCTGCCCAAGACATCAGAGTGACATCTCTGACGGGGTAGGTGAAACAGTAGACTGCAGTGTCAGAAAGTCAGAAAAAGAGATGTCATGTCAAGTCTGCAGTCTACCTCAAGCAATTCGAAATCTATAAAGAAATTTGAATTGCTCTCAACGACTACTTTCCAACGGGAGTATTGGGAAGGAGTATAAATCAGATAGAGCTTCAAAGATCAAAGGTTGCTGGAGTTGCTGAGTTTGGAGTAACGGTGGACGGATCTAAACCGTGTGAGATAGTGAGTCCGAAGGCTCACTCTACGATCCACCAAGAACACTCAGAGACATACAAAGAAAGAAGTAGAAGTGAGAGTTCTACAATGTAGATGTGAGTTCTACTACTTGAAGAGTGTTTTGAACTATCGAGAGAAAGAAGAGCATTAATAACATCTTGATGTCCATCATGGGAAGACTCTAAGTACCATAAAGAAGAGCTCACAGTCATCTTAGCAAGTCCATCATGAGAAGGCATCAAGTATCAAGAAGGGAGATCACAAATGCCATCATGGTGGCAAGCATGAGAAAGTTTCTAAGTACCTAGCAGAAGAGCTTACAGTCATCTTAGAAACCCATCATGTGCAGCCATCAAGTATCAAGGAGAATGATCTTTAAGGCAGTCATCAAGGGATCTTTCGAAGTGGTTGAGTAACTTAAGAAGCTGAGCATCATGCAACACTCAACTACACTTCAAGGGTGATCAAGCCAAGCTGCTAAGTACAGAAGATGTTCAGAGCGTGAAGACATCTTTGTAGCTCAGCACCAACTCCAACAAACAACTCAACAAGAAGCCAGGGCCTGAGGGGTCTTTATCCAAATGGACTAAATGAAGCCAGGGCCTGAGGGGTCCTTGTCCGAAGGGACATAATGAAGCCAGGGCCTGAGGGGTCCTTGTCCGGAGGGACTAAATGAAGTTCCAAGCCTGCTGGGCTTGAAAAGTTCCTAGGAAACTAGAGTAGTCTCAAGGCTGCTGGCCTTGAAGATTTCTTAGTGAACTGAAGTCCCAAGGCTGCTGGCCTTAAAGGAATCTAAGTGATTCAGGGTGCTGCCCTTCCTTAGTGGAAATCCTGCTAGTTAAAAGCAGAAGAGTGGATTAGGAGCTTAAGTCTCTGAACCACTTAAAACCCCCCTGTGTCTTTTACTTTATGTCATTTACATTATGTACACTAACTGCTATTACTGCTATGTATGTTTTAACTGCTTATAACTGAACTAACTCTACGAACAATGTATGTGTATTTATGATTATATCAATGAAGGGGATCTTTTACTTATTCAGCTGTGCTTGAAATGATTCTTATGTTTGTCATATGCTAATTTAATAGCAATACAAAATAAACGAGAAAAGTATTTGAAAATAAAAAAGATCTATTTAACCCCCCCTTCTAGATCTATATTGTGCCTACTAGGAACTAACACATTAGTTTTTGTTAGATCTCTCAATGTTTTAATATATCACATAAGTGTCATGTTGGAAATTTGTGACTCATAATATAGAAGCCACTGGAAAAGGGCTAGTGCGGAGCGTAGTGGAGCGGAGCGAACTGGAGCGTAGCGATGCACTAGCTTATCAGGGCTACACCGAAGGTCGCGGGGGGGGGGGGGTATGGTACAGACTTACTGTCATGGTAGCGCAGGGCGTGCTGGGTCAAGCCAGTAAGGAGCACGGGGCGCGCTAGCACTGGGACACCTTCTGAGCAAGTAGCGCGGGCTATGCTACAGAAAGCTTTGGGATAGCGCGGGCCGCGCTGGTTCGGCGACACAGTTTTGTGGGTTGTTAATTAGAAAGGGTATTATCGGTAATTGACCATAATATGAAGTAGGGTTAGAATATGATTAGTAAGTATATATACTATCTATTGTAAAGCCCTATATAACAAAGGAATCATCAATAAACAATAAGCCGCCGCCTGTGGAGTACCCAAATTGGGGAACCACGTAAATCTGTTGTGTTCTTCTTAATTCTTTATCGTTTGTGTGCGTGTGTGTGATCCTATATTCTAACAAATTGGTATCAGAGCATAGGTTTAACACATGGTAACGATGACATTAAATTCATCGGTAACAAAGTTTGATGTGATGAAGCTTGATGGGATTGGGAATTTTGGGCTATGGCAACAGAGGGTAAAGGACCTATTGGTGCAACAGGGATTGGTAAAGGCGTTAAAGAAGAAACGGATTCTATGATGACTGATTACTGGGATGACCTCCAAGCAAAGGCGGTAAGTGCAATTCGTTTATGTCTAGCAGACGAGGTTATGTATCACGTGAGCGGTGATGAATCGCCATCGGGTGTATGGAGTAAATTAGAATCCAAGTATATGTCAAAGTCGTTGACGAATAAATTATTTTTGAAGCAAAAACTGTTTGGGCTAAAGATGATTGATGGTTCAGAGCTTATTCAACACATTCACACGTTGAATCAAACAATTAGTGACTTGCTAAGGATTGAAGTGAAATTCGAGGAAGAAGACCAAGCGTTGATGTTACCGTGTTCTCTACCGGGTTCCATGGAGAATCTTGTGACGACCCTCTTATGGGAAAAAGAAACTCTGAAATTGGAAGAAGTCACTTCTGCTCTACTAATGTTTAACCAGCAAAAGCAACAATCCGAGGGTATTTCGGGTGAAGGGTTAATGGTAAAAGGTAGAGAGCAACGTGGCAAAAAAATGGATAGAGGGAAACCAGGAACGCAATGGAAATCTAAGTCGAGGGGCAAGACTCCTAAGCCAAAGGAGGGTAAGTGTTTCAGATGTCGTGAGACAGGACACTTCAAAAGGGATTGTCCATATAAGAATAAGGGTGAAGGAACAGGGAAACAAACTGAAACTACAAAATTGGCAAACGTCGTGGAGGAATCATTGGATGATGGAGATGTGTTGTCAGTGTCAACAAACACGGACGTGACAGACTCGTGGATTTTGGATTCAGTATGTTCGTTTCACATGTCACCTAACAGGGAGTGGTTTGACACCTACAAGTCGGTGAACTGTGGAACAGTTCTAATGGGTAACGATGCTTCGTGTAACGTCATTGGGACAGGCACAGTGAAGATAAGGATGTTCGATGGTGTTGTAAGGACTCTAGCTGAGGTGAGACATATTCTAGGTTTAAGGAAGAATTTGATTTCATTGGGAACTCTAGACTCTAATGGCTGTGAGTTCAAAACTGGTGGTGGAGCCATGAGAGTGACAAAGGGTGCCCTGGTAATAATGAAAGGTTCTAAGGTTAGCGGGAATATCTATCGGATGATAGGGAATACAGTTGTAGGTGGAGCTGCTGCCACTACAGCAGAAGATATTGATAATACTACACTATGACATATGCAATTAGGGCATATGGGAGAACGTGGGATGCTGGAATTACATAGGAGAAATCTGCTGAAAGGGATAAAGGCATGCAAGTTAGACTTCTGCAAGTTCTGTGTCTTGGGAAAATTGTGTAAGGTAAAGTTTAAGAGTACGGTGAACAAAACGAATGGGAAACTTGACTATGTGCATTCTGATGTATGGGGACCAGTGAGAGTAGTTTCAAAAGCGGGATCGCTGTATTTCTTGACTTTCATCGATTTCGAGAAAGGTTTGGGTGTACTTCATGCGACACAAGTTTGAGGTCTTCGATAAGTTCAGGGTGTGGAAAACTGAAGTGGAGAATCAAATAGGGAAAAGAATTAAGTGCCTCAGGTCAGAAAATGGCACAGAGTACAAGTACGAGCCATTATGAAGTTTTGTGAAGAGCACGTGATACAACGTCACTGGACTGTTAGGAAAACTCTACAACAAAATGGAGTGGCAGAGAGAATGAATAAAGCTATAGCAGAGTGGGCACGGTGCATGAGACTAAATGCAGGGATTTCTAAGGATTTCTGGGCAGAAGCAGTGAGTATGGCAGTTTACATAATAAACAGGTCGCCAAGTACTGCTCTGGGTAATAAAGCGGCACAAGAGGTGTGGACAGGTAAAGAGGTAGACTACTCGGGTATGAGGATCTTCGAATGTTCAGCCTACGTACACATTCCGGGTGATGAGAGATCAAAGCTTGATGCCAAGTCCAAACAGTGCATCTTTCTTGGGTATAAGAAAGGTGTAAAGGGGTACAAGCTCTGGGATCCGAATTTAAAGAAGGTGGTGATCAGTAGGGATGTGATTTTTGATGAGGCTTCAATGGTTAAGACACAACAAGAAGGTTAGAAAACCAAGGCTGGTGGTGTAACCGGCAATCTACAGCAGGAAGTTCAAATTAAACTGAAGAGTAATTACACTGGGAATTTACCACCAATGGAACAGGAAAATCAGGAGCAGCAGGATGAATGCATTGCTGTAAGGAGACCCAAACGCACTATCAAACGACCGGAGAGGTACATGTTTGATGATATGGTTGCATACGCTTTATCTACTACTAGTGGGGACTCGTCTACGTTTCAGGAATCTATTGCTAGTTCTGAAAGGGACAGATGGATGGAGGCCATAGTGGAGGAGATGGAGTCGTTGAAGAAAAATCAGACTTGGGAATTGTCAGAATTACCTGAGGGAAAGAAATCAGTGGGGTGGAAATGGGTGTACAAGAAAAAGGATGTTGTATCAGAAAAGGAAAAGGAACGGTTTAAGGCTCGATTGGTAGCAAATGGATACTCGTAGAGGAAGGGAATTGACTATGATGAGGTGTTTTCTCCGGTGGTGAGACATACCTTAATCAGGATTATTTTGGCATTGGTGGCTAGCTATGATCTGGAATTAGAGCAGTTGGATGTAAAGACAGCCTTCCTTCATGGTGATTTGGAGGAAGTGATATTCATGGAGCAGCCTGAGGGATTCAAGCAGCCGAAGACTGAGAACATGGTATGCAGGTTGAAGAAGTCACTGTATGGGCTGAAACAGTCTCTAAGACAATGGTACAAGAAGTTCGATTCCTTCATGAGCCGGATTGGGTTCAATCGTTGTGAGTATAATTGTTGTGTTTACGTGAAAAATCTTGAGGATGGTTCATATATTTTCTATTACTGTATGTGGATGACATGCTTATTGCTGCAAAGAGCATGATTGAAGTAAACAAGTTGAAGAACTTATTGGGGAATGAGTTTGACATGAAGGACATGGGTGCTGCTAGGAAAATACTTGGGATGGAGATTTGCAGGGATAGAACAGCTGGTAAGCTATGGATGACACAGAAGAACTATGTGGAGAAAGTGCTGGAAAAGTTTAGTATGGCTAATGCTAAACAGGTTAGCACTTCATTAGCGAGCCATTTCAGGCTATCTACAGCACAGTGTCCGAAATTGACGGAAGAAATTCAGGAGATGTATGCGATGGTGTGTACGAGACCCGATTTGGCACATGCAGTCAACATAGTGAGCAAATACATGGCCAATCCAGGTAGGGAGCATTGGAAAGCTGTTAAGTGCGTGTTCAGATATCTGAGAGGAACGACAACTCATGGGATTATGTTTGCGAAGCAACAGACTCAGATTTCAGTTGTAGGGTATGTGGATGCGGATTATGCTGGAAGGTTGGATGATTTGAGATCTACAACAGGGTATATGTTTACACTTGAAGGTGGACCGATTTGTTTGAGATCCATGGTTCAATCTCTAGTAGCTCGGGTCGTGCTACGAAAAGCTTTGGGACAGCACTGGCCGCGCTGGTTCGGCGGTACAGTTTTGTGGGTTGTTAATTGGAAAGGGTATTATGGGTAATTGACCATAATATGAAGTAGAGTTCGAATATGATTAGTAGGTATATATACTATCTATTGTAAAGCCTTATGTAACTAAGGAATCATCAATAAACAACAAGCCGCCGCCTGTGGAGTACTCAAATTGGGGAACCACGTAAATCTGTTGTGTTCTTCTTAATTCTCTATCATTTGTGTGCGTGTGTATGATCCTATATTCTAACATGTCACTTATATTTTAGTGAGGAAAATTATAAATTTACAAGTAGGTGAATTTTCACTCAATCTTGGGTTTTGTTTCTTAGATGAGTAAGAAATAAATGAGTATTTCCCATTTCACAATATGAATCTAATGTTATTATTTTATGAGGAAAGTTTAATGGATTAGGATGTTTGTTAAAACATTGATTGTAGCCTAGTCTAAAGCCTCCTATTTCACAATATTGTGTTAGTGAAATTTTTTATGTAGTACAAATTATTAATCTTGGATTCATAACTAGTTGTGATCTTGAATAAGTATAAAAATATTCACAAGTAAGTGAATATATAATTATATTTTTACAAGTAGGTGGATATATTATTACCCTTAGTGAGAAAATAATTTACTTGGACTAGCAAGTAATACCATTGCTTTATATGATGGAGAAAGCAAACGGAATCGAAATTTGTTGTTAAAACATCAAATTGTGGCCACTTCCATTGCTTAGTTCATTATGATGTGATAATGAAATTGTTATGTATAGAGCATATGAGATTACCTTTAATGCTAAGTCTTGACATGTTGGCCATAGACATAATTTTTGTTAGATAATTGATACAAGAAGGTATTATAATATTTATCTACGAGAAAGTCAAGTGACGACTTGACTTATCTTTTTACTAAGATTTTGATGAGATCTTAGTAAGTTTAACTACTTGTGATATGGAACTTAAACCACTTTGAGTCAGGGGTGATGGGAACCCAACCTATTCCTAGGTTACCCCTAGTTTATAGGTTCAATGGGAAAAACAAGTCACAGTTGCTGACTGTGTTACTATCGATATGGTTCCATATCTAGTTTAAGATAATAACTTCTGTTGCATGACTGAGGCTGAGTTATACTCTTAACAAAGTTATTGTGTTCTTAGCAACAGAAACACATGTGAAGCACTTTGCCTATATGAACTAGAAGTGGAGCCACCTTTTATAGAGGGTTGTGGTTTACTCGCTTAGAGGTTCATGAAACAGGGTATTGCGCATGGCCATATTAGCGCAAAGCAATTGAGAATACTCATCGTGGCAGGAGGATTTTGTGTGTGTTTGGCAATTCCGGTCATATCATATAGAAGTAGAGGTTCAATCTACGGACACCTTCAACTTCGATGTGACTTTAAGTTATTTACACTAAGGGAAGGTTCAATGTTCATCACACCCTCTTTTATGCACACATGCCTTGGAGTTGTTTTATAGGAAATTGTTTGGAGGAAAAATAGTTTTTCCAAACAAGTGGGGGATTGTTATATATTGCACCTTATTTTATACTTTTGTGACTTATAATATGTCATTTTTGAATTTGATAAAATTTATCTATGGACATAATTTAAGTAAGTATAAAAGGTGTAAATTAATGTCCTCAACGTGGAGAATAAAAGAGAATTTTATTTGATTTGTATAGAAATCATTTGATTAGTGTCTATAGTGAGACATTTAATAAGGTGCAAAATTGTTTGATAAAAACTATTTTTTCTTAGTTCCATTTAATAGAAGTTTATTTTATTTTATTTTTTGGAACAAAAGAAAAATATTGAGTGTTAATTCTAATTAACCACTACATTAATACTAACTAGTATGTAACTTACATATTTATTAATCTAGTATGTAACTTACATATTTAGTATTAATAAATATGGTTAAATATAGAATTAAATAATATATTATGTAACTTACATATATGTATCTATATATGTATGTATATATATGTTGATATATATATACATAAGATGAGATAAATGCATAAGTTTACATATATGATTTTACACATGTATTTTTCTATCTTCTCTGATATTTCTACAAACAAACAACTACTACAAAATAGTGTTCTATTGGAATTTTCTGTGAATTGCCATCACAGATAATTCACCAAGGCTTGACATATATCCTGGAAGTATATCGTCTGTAACTCTTAGCAAGCCGATCGTGGTGAGGGCGATAAAAACCTTAAGGACAGGGATCACCCGTGTCATGTCTTCAACAACAATTTTGACTCTACTAAACTATGATTCTAACAGGAACTAAAGAAAGACTCAAGTACAGAATCTTGTGAAACTATGGCTTTAAGACTCGAAACTTTGATTTCTACTGTTTTGAAATAACTTTATATAATTAATGACATTTCGAGTTTTTATCTACATTGCTCATTAAATTGATGTTTGAAGCTTAAACTAGTGTCAGTGTTCAATAACTCCCCACCTAGGTCTGATTATCTAGCGCTAGATGGTCCTCTACCGCCTCAATTTGGCTGGCTTCAATATTTTAAATGAATTTGTTAAGTCTTTTTCATGTAAAACTTTAAAAAATTACATATACTATATATTTTATATAATATAACAAGCATGTACAATATAACAATAAATAAACGAGACCGCCTAAAAAAAATCTAGTCCGCCAAGAAAAATGTTTAGGGGGGTGTAGGCTCCCCCTCTGCCCCTAGGTAAGGTTAACTATTTTTAGAACAGTGACCAACTAGTGTAAGTTAGTTTATAATATAGATCCTTTACAAGCCTTTATGCTTATTCAGTTGCAGCTACTTTAGCTATATAGTCAGCGTCAATCGAAAGATATGGAGGCCAAATGCGTCCATTTCACTGATCATAAGATATTCCCGAATGACAGGTCCTGTTGGGATCAATATCCATCATCATCAAAAATCAGCGGTTAAGGACTTGATATGCCATGCCATCGACTTAATATGTCTTATTACCTAAATTAATGTCGGTTATGGATATCAAATCACCATTTCCTATCTAGATAATAACAATTCATACATGATTTAGGATAAACATGAGTTGCTAAGAGGGTTCCAGTTCATTGACAGCAACTCTTGCCACAAAGGGTGTTAACTAGTTTTGTGTAGTCAGCTTAGGTTTTGGGAGAAGTAGACTGCATAAAGGTCTAACCTTTAGAGTTAATCACAATTTTAACAAAGTGATTATGCTTGGTGCCAGAACAAACTATGGCAAACACAAAAAATCAACAACGAAAATAGAAGACAACAACACGATTTACGTGAAAAGACTCAAATCAGGAAAAATCACAACCGAGAGCAATAAGATATTGATATATCAAAGTGTGAAGAGTGCAAGTTGTGAATTTCTTTAAAAAAAAAGGGCTAGAAAATTGAGAAGGATAAGAACACTCAAATCCTAGCTATATATATATATATATATATATATATATATATATAGAAATTTGGTCAGGTCCGGACTCCCGGATGGGAGAAAATTCGGACCTTTATATATATATATATATATATATATATATATATATATTTTTTTTTTTAATTTTTTTTTAAAACAACTAATTTTCTTTTTAATATTTTATGGAACTGAAATTTTTCCATAATACAATGTTTTGGGCGTCATTTAAATACCTATACCAAAAAATGGTGGTACAATCTGCACAGACTGTATATACATGTTTTGTTATACGTACCCAAATCACACCCAAAATACTGTATTATGAAAAAATTTCAATTTCATAATTATTTATTTATTTATTTTTAGTTGTTTAAGAAAAAAAAAAAGGTCTGAATTTTGGCCCGGTCCGGGAGTCCGGACCTGATCCGGCCCGGGAGTCCGGACCTGATCCGGCCTATATATATATATATATATATATATATATATATATATACGGTCAGGATTAAGAGCATTCTCCTTAAATAACATTCTGCCTTAAATAACATTCTTTTATTAAAACTACGTCGTTTTGGAAGGACGCGGTGGCATTTTTGTAAATACAATGCCACCGCGTATTTACAAAAATGTCACCGCGTCTTTCCAAAACGACGTAGTTTTAATAAAAGAATGCTATTTAAGGAGAATGCTCTTGATCCTTACAGTATATATATATATATATATATATATATATATATATATATATATATATATATATATATGTATGTATGTATATAGATAGTTGTGTAGTATACCTATGACGACGATTTTTTTGGACTATAGTGACTATTTTTTTTTGCTATAACTACAGCTGTGTGTATACATTTTTCCGATATATATATATATATATATATATATATATATATATATATATATATATATATATATATATATATATATATGGCCGAGCTAAAAACATAATGGGCCCAAACAATAGAAATGGTCGACCTCAGTCCTCCGCTTCCATCACTAAACCTCATTTTTCTTTCCTTTGGGTCGCCGCACAAAATAATCCGGGTCGGGTTAAAAGTCGAGTATTGAACAAGAATTTGAGACATATGTACAACACTTAGATTCAACATTTTAATTAAAATTAGTTCATGCCATTGATTGAGATCAGAAAGCTTGATGATTTTTATATCTAGGGTGCGACAGATTAAATTTTAGGCTAATGACATTTGCAAATGATGTTGGATTTGCACATCTTACCTTAAAAGTTGCCAACAAAAGGACAAAGACATCTCCCATTACCATAAAGTCCATTGCTAGATTGGTACGCGATAATTGAAGGGGCTAGTTTAGAGACCTTGTCATTGGCATTATGATCAGCACAAATGACTGCTCTAGATTGAGATTAATAAATTACAACTTTTACATTTTACCAAACAGGAAATAAAGCCACTCCAGCTCGTAGGAAAGTAGAAAGCTCTTGTTGGTATTCATCCAAAGGAAAATAGTTCTACGAAAAATCCAAAAGAGTAGAGTTCAGTTGTTAAAGGAGTCAATCAAAGTGGCTTTCGACTTTACTTATGGTGGATGGACTGCAAAAATACCCTCCTGCTGATGTTGATTGATTGCTTTGTCTGTTTTCTTATTTCAACCCCCCTCCCCATGGAAAATTAATTTATAGACCCTTTTTTGGCTTCTGTACTTCTCTATTATAAGTTTAGGTGTACGGCGATCGGACTTCATTTTAAGAAAATGGTTTATATGTCAATTAATTTTATGTTTTATTTGAAATTGTAGGTGATAAAGTTTCAAATAAAACTACAGTTTCAAATAAAACAGTAATATGTGGATCCTTTCTTTATGTTCTTCTATCCTATTTATCTACATAAGTCGATATTTGGTGTCCTCATATATAGCGACACTTTATATTGAAAATAAGACATTGATAAGAGAATTTATAGAAATTAGAGAATTAGTAACTCATATCGAAATTGGGTACGAGAAACACTACCTATTGGTGAAATACAAATGGTATATATACGTTCTCATACCACGATTCAGAACACGGAACGATAGCTCCCAGGTTGCAGGGTTGATATATAGGGTTCTCTGGTAACCGTGGTTAGTAATAATATTCAACAGAATATTGAAAATTTCATCTGTCTTCACTATGAATGTTGGTTGCCAGGTCACATTAATCTCTTAAACGTGAGTTTGGTTGTTTTTGTTTGACCCATAATCTTCTTGCTACCCTACACTTTTCTACATATTGGTACAAGATTATTGCCTCATTCAGTGAACAAAACACACAAAATCCACTAGTTTATGTTTATTTTGTCATGCATGAAATGCAAATAGATCACTTTTCATTGGTATTGCGGCGCATAAGGCCAAGAAATTATTATATTTTATCGATTTCTTTGTTGTTTTCTTATCAGAAATGATGAGTTTCTTTACATTGATGGCAGACCAGCTTAGTTGATTGGATTTTCTTGATCTTTTGGTATTGTGTTGAATCAAAAGCAATTAATTCGTAAGCATGAAAGAACCGTATTTCTGACTAGTAAGTTCTCTTTTTGTCTCGTTTCGATTCAAGTACATGTCACAATAATTGGATTTCATGTCTAGTGTTTCTATCGTACCTACTTTCTATCGTTGTTGTGCTAAATATATTTCTTTAAATTTAAATTTTTGTTGGGTTGATCACTTTGTTTTTACGATAAAGATGGGGGTACTGAAAGAAATCCCGAAAACAAAAGAAAGCATGAAACATCAAAAATTCTGTGGACATGAAAATTAGACAATAAAATTTGACATATTTAAATTTCACTTATTTATATTTTGACCCCCAATTGTAGGTAAAAATATAAATAGATAAAATTTAAATATCCTCGTATCCAATTTTCATGTCCACCTAGAAGAGCTCAATGCAACATATATGAAAAGATTGAATCTGTTGACACTTGTTTTTGTTTCAATGTGATGCCCCAAAATAGGTTCACACAATTCATTTTGAGTCGCCAAAATGCATACCACAAAATTCAAATACAAATCTTTCTATTCCAACTATTACTTTGTCGTGCAAAATACGACAACACATAAGTTGTGAGTTTGAATACGAATAACAGTACTCACACTCCAACTAATAATACTTTACATAAATGTACAGTCGATAACTATTTTAGGAATTAAAGGTTTTAGAAAATGCTCAAGGAAGCCTTCATACATGGGAGACCATGCATCTAAGTTATAATAGATATCATATGACTTGAGAATTAAACTTGTTTGACCCAATAGACCCCAAAGAAGAACAAGAAGATTACTATACTGTTCATTCCAATGGTGTGTATCTTTTTGCCATATAATTATCTCTATTGTTTCAAACTGAGGATTATATTTCAACCATACTCCAAGATTATATAGATAATGCTCATAAATATAGTCATCAAGTGGATGCGCACAACCATATCTTATGATAATACGAATTTATATGTGGTTAGACATCAAATATGATAATGGCAACAAACCCTTTAAGTTCTCAGTACAATTTTGTCCTCCTCATTATAATATGGTGCATTTTTGACGCTTTCAAAGTTGGTTCTCACCCCTATTGTTGTTCACCAAAATCAACTATTAAATGACGTATAAAATACGACATACACATTTTAAGTCTCCAATACAATTATATATTGTCATGTTATTTTATAATGTATTGAGAAATTTCAACAGTCACAGACCATCACTCTATTTTCCTGTTATCCCCGCTCGACCCAGCTACACTCTTATTACCTGAAAAGAATTGTGAAATAAACGGGTGAGCACAAATAACCTAATAAAGAATATTATGGCTAAAGATAATTAAATTATCAATAGCTTTCATCAGTAATAAATCAGATATTTAGAACATATGGTAGATGATAAAAGTTTTCAACCATAATTGCAGCGGAATCAACAATCTATTAGAAGAGTCAAGTAGAACATAATGTCTACTATCTCCTCCAAATTAAAAGTTCATTATTAATATTTCATTCCTGTAATACCCATCAACAGTTCTTTGTTGGGAGAATGTTCAAAAATATCCCTGACGTTTACCGTGATGTCTACCGAGCACCCTATACTTTTTTTGTCCAAAAGTACCCTTAACGTTACACTTTTTAGGTCACTCGTGCCCCTGCCGTTAACAGAAGACAAACGGGGTTAAAATTGACTGACGTGACAGACACATGGAGGCTTAAAGAGAGAATGTTCAAAAATACACCTGACACATGTAAATATGTCATTTAATCAAAACAAAAAAATACTAAAATTCAAAATAAAAAAAGCATAACATATTTACATCATTTAATCAAAATACTAAAATTCAAATTATTTTGTTAACTAATCAAAATAACTAATTAAATAAAACAAGTTGTATAACATATTTATATCATTTAATTAAAATACTAAAATTCAAAACATAACATATTTACATCAAATACTAATTAAAAAAAACTAAAATACTAATTAAAAAAACATACTAAAATACTAAAAAAAATCAAATTAAATAATAATAAAATACTAAAATTTAAATTATTTTGTTAATTAATCAAAACAACAAAAATTCAAATTACATCATTAAAATACTAAAATCATAATACTAAATACTAATTGATATAAAATTTTAAATTACTAAAATCATAATACTAAATAATATTTTTAAAATTCAAAATACTAAATAACGTTATACAACTAATTGATATAATATTTTTAACGTTAATATTCAAAATACTAAATAACGTTACCAATTTTTTTTAACGCTAATATTTTTAATATTACTAAATAACGTTATCAAAATTAACGTTGAATATTACAAAATTAACGTTAATATTTTTAGTATTTTGAAAATTCAACTAATATTTTTAGTATTTTGATGATTAACGTTAATATTTTTAAAATTCAAAAATTCAAAAATTCAACTAATTCATAATTTCAAAATAATTAACGTTAATTCAACTAAAATCATCAAAAAATAAATAACTTTAATATTTTTTTACTAAATAACGTTAATTATTATGAATTAGTTGAATTTTTAAATTTTTTTAAAATTCAACTAAATAATATTTTTAAAATTCAATTAATTACATCATCAAAAATTATTAACGTTTTTTAACATATGAACTAATATTAAAAAATATTAACGTTTTTTAATATCAAAAAATATTAATAAAATATTAACATTTTTTAATATAAAAAATATTAACGTTTTTTTTATATTTTTAATATAAAAAAATTAACGTTTTTTTTAAAAAATTTAAAATATTTTTATATTTTTATATAAAAAATATTAACGTTTTAATATTAACCTCATATCAAATTTTTTTAATATTTTAAAAATATTAACATTTTTTAATATAAAAAAATATTAATAAAATATTAAAAAATATTAACGTTTTTTAAATGATGTAAATATGTTATACAACTTATTTTATTTAATTAGTTATTTTGATTAGTTAGCAAAATAATTTGAATTTTAGTATTTTGATTAAATGATGTAAATATGTTATACAACTTATTTTATTTAATTAGTTATTTTGATCAGTTAACAAAATAATTTGAATTTTAGTATTTTGATTAAATGATGTAAATATGTTATGCTTTTTTTTATTTTGAATTTTAGTATTTTTTGTTTTGATTAAATGACATATTTACATGTGTCAAGGGCATTTTTGAATCTTCTCTCTTTAAGTCTCCATGTGTCTGTCACGTCAGCCAATTTTAATCTCGTTTATCTTCTGTTAACGACAGGGGCACGGGTGACCCAAAAAGTGTAACGTTAAGGGTACTTTTGAACAAAAATAAGTATAGGGTGCTCGGTAGACATCGTGGTAAACGTCAGGGACATTTTTGAACCTCTCCCTTTCTTTGTTGTACCCAAGACAAAAAGAATTTTCATTACCTGTCTTCACCTGACCTATCAAAGATTATAGTTAAATTCACAATTTATGTTTATAATCATGTAAATCAACAGTTTCTCCTTGCCTCAAAGGTTTAATAGAATTTTCACTGAATGTCTTTGCCACAAAGGCTAAAAACACTCAATAATCATATCGTTTTTACACCATACACCAAAGACATTCAATTGTAACAACAATGATCATGATCATACCAATCAATTGTCTATCTTTGTACTACGGGCCAAAGATATTCAACTGTAAAACCAATGATCATGCTAAATAATAATCTATCTTTACACTACGGGCCAATGATATTTATTTGTATCATCAGTGGTCATGATCATGCCAAACACCTATCCATCTTTACATTATTGGCCAAAGATATCAATCAACAGTTCATCTTTGCACTATGTACCAAATATAACTTTCAACAAAATTTAAGTCTGAGAATTATGACAATAACATAAACAATGAATCAAGTGAGATCAATGATAAATATTAGAGATTTATAATTTAAGTTATCTAGAGTTCAATAATGTCCAAAGTGTTAACATGAAGATCGTAACATAGATTCAATTTCAAGAATAAGATTCATAAAAGATAATTTGGACAAAGAAAAGGAAATTAAATTTCGTTGTGAATAGTACCCATGAATAGTACTGTATGAATAGTACCCATGAATAGTACCGTATGAATAGTAATATGAAATGAAATAATATCACTTACATAATATGAAATATGAAAGAAAATGATATTACTTACGAGTATAAAAAAATATCCTTTACGAATATTGAAAAAAAATAACATCATTTACGAGAAAAATAATATTCTTTACGAGAAAAATAATATCTTTTACCTTAAGAGGAAAGTAGTTCTGACTGGAATAACGGAGATTATGTTGAGAAAATCTTGTACTGTTATTAACACACAAAATATCTTTATACTCACAAGAAATACGCTCAATATTATAGAGAAAATTTTTTCTGATTCTGGTGTGAGTTTCATTGTTTAACTAAACAACCTATTTATAGGGTTAAGGAGGGCATCCAAAAGTTGGTCAAGCTGCTAAGTGAGCATGTTTTGTTTGACAAAATGAATGAATAGCATGTTATGTTAAAAAAATGAACAAAATAATTCCCACACGTTTAGTTAGCTTAAACAAACGATATACAATTCAAATTTGAATTCTAATCCTTAAGGCTAAGAAAATTCAACACCAAAATAATAACCTCCACTTTTATTCACACACGAGGAAATTATATATATTATTATAATATTACTATTTAAGCAATTATATTTATAAAATTATAATATATTATAATAATAATTTATTTGAATGAATATTTTATCGGAGGAGATAATTATAATTCCACAGGAAAATATTTCAAACTTTCAACAAATATCTCATGCTAAAATTCCTCCATTTATATCAAAATCGAACAAATATTTACTTATCATATTTATCAACAATTTTTATTTTATAAATTATTTACAACTCTTCAATCCTTCAATAATTATTCCTAATTAATATTATAGAATTACAATATTGACAACCAAATCGTTCTCAGTAAAGAATGAGCTTTCCGATAAGGATTTCTCCTTACTGGCGTACAATTATATAACCTAACCCCTTTCCTCGACAGAACTTTCTAGACATTGTCAATAATGCTATCTAATAATATCATTTCAATAATATGTGTGACAATTACTAATTTAATAATGAGAAATACTATTCAGTTGTTACTGTGACAATTAGTGAGTCAATAATATGAAATACTATACAATTATTATTGTAGCAATTATTGAATCAAACATTGAGTGACTTCTTACGTAAGCATCAATAATCAGAGATATTGTGCAATACCGTGTGCTACTGTGCAATACCGTGTACCACTGTGGAACAACGCGTATTACTGTACTTTTATCACCCGGTATTTCAAAAGTTTAATGGTAACAATCTTGCCGTTATTTTTATAAAAAGGTTATTTTTGCCACTTTCTATATTCGACAATTATTCCGCTGTGGGGTCCACCAATGATTGCGACGTCGTACAAATATTTCCTGACAAAAAGAATATTTCCCGATCAAAAGAATATTTTTCGACACAACAAATATTTTATGACAACTTGCTTATTTTATAAAATTTGCACATATCACCCATAACTATAACATTTTATCAATTTAACCATCACTATAAAAAAAGGTCATTGCCAACGGGCCTTGCCGTTGCCAATAACCCACCTGCCATCGTCAATGACCTCATTGTCGACGACAACACCCGTCGCCACTCCCGTCGTCCCACAGGTCGTCGCCCCTGGCTCCCGTCTCCCGCCATCGGGAATTAGGTCATTGACAATGAGGTCATTACCGACGGCCAGCTGTCGCTAATGACTCATTGCCGATGGCACGAGCGACGGACAGACCATCAGTAATAGCCATTTAAAAGAATTTATTAATATATCGCCAATGACTTTTTTCCCCATCGCCAATGACCTTAATTTATATTATATAAAGAACCGTCGATGTAGGTCATTCCCGACGGGATAGTCGTCGCCAATACCCCTGTCGCCAATAACCTGCTTTAAAATAAATAATAGAAAATTGTGAAATTCCCCTATTCATTTACATATACATAATTGTACCTGTTATAAACTAAAGAAAAACAAATAATTCTTAACAAACGCATATAAATAACAATCAAATCTTTTGCTATCAACCATCAAATATGTAGACAACGTAATGACATATAGATAAAAGTCATACGATGTAGATACAAAATGTAATCATAAACAATCAATATAGTTAGATACATAAACCATCAACCTAACTAGATACAAAACTCTAGTCTGTACAATTCAAAAGCTGTATAAGTACATACATGAAAGTCAAAATATAAACATAAACTAACTACAGCCCAAGATCAAAAGTGTCAGTATCATCGTCGCTGCAATCTATCGTACGACCGCCAGTCCCACCTCCGACCCTATCGCCAGTCCCACCTCCAGTCCGACTGCCGGTCCCACCCTCCATAATCTCATGATCAGCATCAGCTCGGCAGTTATCACCATTTCCTCCACGGTCATCGCCTGTGCCACAGTCTCAACCCCCACGAGTCTCATCAACAAGATCCTACAAAATTAAAATATTAATGACAAAGTCGAAAATAGAGCATATTTAAATTATTTTAGTTTGTGTTCTTCAAGTTTTAACAAAGTAGGCAAATAGGCTGATAACTTGCCCTTCGTATATAGGAATCGAGCCCCGTAAGTTGTAACGCGTGCCTAATACCTATGCGGTGCTATGTATGTGTTTGCGTGTCGTTTCGACGACCGAGGCGGGTTTTGGTATCTTTTTCGACTATTTTTCTAAGTTTTGGCAAATTAGGCAAACGGGCTGATAACTCGGCCTCCGTATATCAGAATTGAGTCCTGAAAGTTATAACGTGTACCTAATACCTATGCGGTACTATGTATGTGTTTGCATGTTTTTTCGACGACCGAGGCGAGTTTTGGTCTCTTTTTTAACTATTTTTTAAATTTTGGCAAGTTAGGCAAACAGGCTGATAACTCGGCCTCCGTATATCGAAATCGAGTCCTGTAAGTTGTAACATGTGCCTAATACCTATGCGGTAATATGTATGTGTTTGCATATCGTTTCGACGACCGAGGCGGGTTTTGGTCTCTTTTTCGACTATTTTTCTAAGTTTTGGTAAGTTAGGCAAACGAGCTGATAACTCAGCCTCCGTATATTGTAATCGAGTCCCGTAAGTTGTAACGCGTGCCTAATACCTATGCGGTACTATGTATGTGTTTGCATGTCATTTCGAAGACCGAGGCAGGTTTTGTGTTCTTTTTCGACTATTTTTTAAAGTTTTAGCAAGTTAGGCAAACGGGTTTATAACTCGACCTCCGTATATCAGAATCGAGTCCCATAAGTTGTAACGCGTGCCTAATACCTATGCGGTACTATGTATGTGTTTTCGTGTCATTTCAACGACCGAGGCATATTTTGTTCTCTTTTTCGAATATTTTTCTAAATTTTGGCAAGTTAGGCAAACGGGCTAATAACTCAGCCTCCGTATATCGAAATCGAGTCTCATAAGTTATAACACATTCCTAATACCTATGCGGTGCTGTGTATGTACTTGCGTATCGTTTCGACGATCGAGGCGAGTTTTGTTCTCTTTTTTTACTATTTTTCTAAGTTTTGGCAAGTTAGGCAAACGGGCTGATAACTCAGCCTCCGTATATCGAAATCGAGTCCCGTAAGTTGTAACACGTGCCTAATACCTATGCAGTGCTATGTATGTATTTGCATGTCGTTTTGACGACTGAGATGGGTTTCGGTCTCTTTTCGACTATTTTTCTAAGTTTTGGCAAGTTAGGTAAACAGGCTGATAATTCAACCTCCGTATATTGGAATCAAGTCCCGTAAGTTGTAATGCGTGCCTAATACCTATGTCATGCTATATATGTGTTTCCGTGTCGTTTCGATGATCGAGACGGGTTTTAGTCTTTTTTTTAACTATTTTTCTTAATTTTGGCATGCTAGGCAAACGGGCATATAACTCGACCTCCGTATCTTAGAATCGAGTCCTGTAAGTTGTAACATGTGTCTAATACCTATGCGGTACTATGTATGTGTTTGCGTATTGTTTCGACGTCCGAGGCAGGTTTTAGTCTCTTTTTTGACTATTTTTCTATATTTTTACAAGTTAGGCAAACGAGCTGATAACTCGGCCTCCGTATAACAGAATCGAGTCCCGTAAGTTGTAGCGCGTGCCTAATACCTATGCAGTTATATGTTTTTAACAAATTAGGCAATAAGTTTTCTTTAATTTTAATAAGTTAGGCAAAAAGTCGACAATAAGTCGGATAACTATTTGTTTGGCAGTTTATATAAGCTATATAATTACAAATTACATGATTTAAATAAAGAAATACATCAATAATTATTTTTACCTGTCGAATATGTGGAGAAAAGATGTTGGCCAAGGCAACCGCACATACACGGATGGCCTCCTCCCGAACTACACCCATGAGGTTGTCAGCGACAGCTGTAGGATCTACGGAGCCGTGGACAACCTCCTGAGCAAGCTGGTAGATCCGCTCGCTTGATGGTACGCCTGACTGCATAACATTGCTCACCATGCACCCCTCTATGATCTGCCAGAAGAAATTGTCAGATAATGAAGAGCCGGCGCCCGATCCACTCGCACCACTACCTCCGGTGGGAGGGCGATGCCGAGATATCGCAGCAGGAACTAAAGTGTAGGCTAGGACATGAGGAATGCCCACAAATCTACCCTTCTTTGGTCCCCCTGCAGCCTGAAGCCAGTCCTCCATCTCCTCATTCGCACGCGAATAATTATTTACTGGAGTGTCACATCTCTGGCTGCTCTGGGCCACAGCAAGGTCCTCGAATCGTCGCTAAAAAAACACATAAATAGATGAAAAGCAAAGTATAAAACAAAAAAATACAAAAGAATTTCAAGATTTTAAATACATACTAAATAAAAGAATTAAATTACTTATAGCAATGTGCTCTGCCTCAGGTGAGATATAACCACCTTCACCTTTCTTCTGGTGGGCGTGCCACCAAAACTCAAAGCGGAAAGGTGGGTGCTTTAGACTCACCTTGAGTCTCTCCTTGTAGAGGTCGTACGACTGAGACCTCGTGCAGTGTGGGAGACGACTCTGCTGTCAGGCAGCTGTACGCTGTGCCAATATCTTCTTGAATGCCTCACCCTCCCAAATGTTACGCATCTGGTCCCACACCGCAACACTAATGAAATCTAGCCGGACATCTTTAAGTGTCTTTCCATCAGCCATCTTGGTCTGGGCCTTTTTCTTCCAGTTGTACACCCACTTGTGCCAATTCATCTCTAGATATTTATGTAGAACAGTCATGCCATGGGCTTCCTGCCCGTCCTCAAAGCGGTAATATCTCCGCACATTACACATTAAGAAGCTTAGTAGATAACATAAATCAAAGAGGTAATCAAAGAGGTAAAAACATATTTAAATGGAATATAAAACTAACATATGAATGAATTACATCTTACCCTAAACTTAGAATTAATCAGCTGATGTGTGCGGTCATCCACGGGCTTGAGAATCGGTTGCGGACAATCCCAAGCAACGTGTTCCTTGGCGCCGCGTCAAGGATACTAAAATTGAAATTAATACATTTGCAAATTACAAAGAATATATAAGAACTAAATAATTATGCCAAAAAATGTTAAATATGAAATTACCTATTAGTCTCAACACGAAAAATAAGCGGCACCTGGGGGGGATTCCCTAGTAAGCCATGTGCTAGTCCCCGCGGAGGCCTACGTCGATCACCTATGTAGTGAAATACAACAATATTTATATAAATAAATATAATGTCAATACTATATAAAAAAAAAATTTAAGATGTATAACAACAAAATATGTAATTATACCTGATGATCCGGCCTGATCATCACCCCTACTACCTCCACAGCCCCCACGACCTGCACACCCACCACGATTGTCGTATAGTGTACGCGTCATATGTATATATACTGTCAAATCATCAAAAAAATATTATTAGACATTCGTAAGCACAAAATTTTGAACAGTACCGAAGAGGATAACATACAGATACAACATAAATAGTAACCTAAAAGGATACAACATAAATAGTAACCTAAAACAACTAACACCTTATTTAGTAGATTAATATAAGTTTCAGATAATGAGTGCACTACTATAAATTATTACATTTGAATACAATTGAAAGGACATAAAGAGTACATACTCCTAATCATTTATATCCTCAAAGCTATCAATATTAGAATCGTCATCTTCGAGCAGTAGATCTTCAATATCGTTGTCATCACCATCTTCGTCATCCTCAACGATTTCTTCAATTATATCTACCTCCTCAACAACATCATCTTCACTTTCGATAGCGACGACATCATCCTCTTCTTCACTAGACTCACTAATAATCTGGAAGAGGAGCTATGCCTTGAAAACCACGTGCTTTGATGGTTATAAAAACATACCATGGGCTTGTAGAAGTCTTAACACTCCGCGTATAGTACACATGTGTTGCTTGACTTGCTAAAATAAAAGGCTCGTTTGAGTTTTGTTTTGACTTAACATTAACAGTCACCAGTCCTGAATTTTTATCTACTCTAACTCCATTCTTAACATCAAACCAATGAAAATTGAAGCAAACTAACTCTTTATGTAAGACCCCGAATTTTATGAAATAAAAGTATTCAATTTTTCTTATAATTACTATTCAGTAAATGGTTAAATTGATAAAAGTTTAAAGTTATGGGTGAAATATGAATTTTTTTTCAAAATAAGCAAGTGGTTATAAAATAATCATTGTTGTCGGGGAATATTCGTTTGGTCGTGGAATATTCTTTCTGTCGGGGAATATTCGTACAACGGCGCAGCTATTTGTGGGCCCCATAACGAATAACTGTCGGGTGAAGAAAACGACAAATTTGAGTTTTTATAAATAACGGCGTAGTTGTTACCGTTAACACTGTTAGAATACTCGGTGGTTAAAATACAGTAATACGCGTTATTGCACAGTAGCACACGGTATTGCATAATATTTTTGAAATTATTGATTCTTACGTAAGAAGGCACTACTCAATAATTGTTACAGTAATTACTGTTCAATATTTTATTTTATTGATTCAATAATTGCTACGTTAAAATTTTATATTATTGTTGTTCAATAATTGTCACTGCACAGTATTTCCCATTATCAGATTAATAATTCATATTATTTGAATAATATTATTAGATAACATTATTGGCAATGTCTAGAAAGTTCTGTCTAAGGAGAGGTTTGGTCACCTAATTGCGCGCCAGTAAGGAAAAATTCTTATTGGAAAGCCCCCTCTTTCCTGGGAACGGCCTGGTTGTCATAAATGTGATTTTATAATATTGTTTATGAATAATTAATTATTGATTCATATGATAAGGAAATATTTATTTTATGTGGATATAAACGAGGGATATATTTTTGTGGTTAAAAATGAAGGAGTTAATGTTGAGGTTTTTATCCGTATTTTTGTCGGAATGGAGGTATTAAAAATCAGAGTTTTTGAGATATTTTGCGGGGGTTATAATTTTTAATCCGACCGTTGGATCGTGGTAATTTTTGGATATGTTATACATATATAAGTTGAGTATATGCCCACAAATTTTGAACCGTTAAAAATGAACGTATGATTTATTATGAATTTTACAAGATGACTGGTTCAGAAATTGTTGAATTTTTAGAGTTTATCATTTTGATGGAAAATTCTAAAATTGGTGGGCCCCACTTGTGGTTGGTGAAAAAATATGTTGAATTATATCTCAAATGTGGTGGGTGGGAATAGTAGCAGGTAAATCCATCAGGTTGCAGGTCAAGCCTACTAAAATTTTCCTATAAATAGAGGGCTAAGTTAGAATTAAAAATCACACCAGAAATAAGTTTTCTCTCTTTCTCTCTCTATATTATGAAGCATATTTTGTGAGTATTTAGATACTTTGAGAGTTGCTATTCAGTGCAAGTTTCCTTCGGCTTTGCATACCGATCAGAAGTACTGCTCTTTTGAGGTAAGAGATAGTAAGGAATTTTAAGGGTTGTTATGTTTTTCAGTTTCGTAATTTTTTTGACTTTCAAAAATTCTGGAAAATTTGAAATGATATTTTGATGAGTTTTCTTGATTGTGTCCAAAAATGGTGATTTTTGGATGTATAGATTGAGAGTTATGAATTTTATGAGAAAAGACTATTTTAAAAGTAACAGCTTATAATTCCTTGTGGTTAACTCCAAAATTGATAAAATTTTTATTGAGAGTACATGTATATGATAGAAGTGTACTCTGTAAATTTCAGAATTTTTGGACAAAAGTATAATTTTTGATAAATATCTAAATATTCGGCTGTTTTGGCCATATGAAAAATAGTAAATGACTTTTAAAAATTCTGAGAAAAATATATGTTCACTATGTGACTATATTATGCTAAATCTCAGAAAAGAAATATTTTTAGAACTGATTTGGTATTTTTCATGAAAATAGTCTATTTATGAGTAAATGAATTAAATATGTTTTGTGAAGTAAAAAAATTGAAAAATAGGATTCTATGACTTCGAGAATCCTATATGAGGTATATGCAGATTTTTGATAAGGGTTTTGATTATTGGTGATAAAATCTTATGAGTTTGGTATTTTAGAATGATTAAATACATTATTTAGTAAAGTGTAAACAATTTAAATAAATTGTTTATAAGCTTAAGAAATAGTATTCTTTCAATATCATTATACCGAAATACTGGTATGGATTTTATTGTGGAATTTCTACCTTTTTTATGTCGAGTTACTATTCACGAGTTACTATTCATGAGTTACTATTCACGAGTTACTATTCACGATAAAAATTGGTTTCTTTTTCTAACCAAATTATAGTTGATTTACGAATATTACTCTTGAGATTAAAACTAGATGTTGATCATATTATTTTTATTATTATATATAACATTTTTATAACCCTAATGATGATAGTTCTCTTTGACTTGAGTGTAAAGATGGGTAGATTTTTGGTATGATCATGACTATGGGTTCTCTTTGGCCAGTAGTGCAAAGTTGAATCGTTGATTGGTATGATCATGACCATTGAATTTATAACTGAATATCTTTAGCTTAAGTGCAAAGGTGAATTGATCAACATGGTTATAATTATTGTTTATATAAATTCTGAAATGATTATATATTTCTTTGAGATATTAATATCTTTGGCCTGTAGTGCAAAGATGAAATATTAATGAATATCTTTGGCCTGTAGTGCAAAGATGAATTGTTGATGAATATCTTTGGCCGTAGTGCAAAGATGACATGTTGTTGAATATCTTTGGCCAGTAGTGCAAAGATGAACAGATGTTGAGATAAACATGACCAACTGGTGATACAAATGAATATCTTTGGCCGTAGTGCAAAGATGAAGTTATTAGTATGATTATGAACAGGAAATATGATTTGGTGTAACCATGATTTTTGATGTTTCAGGTAAAGATAGGTGATGAAAATTATCTTCGTCCTGGATGAGAAGAGGAATTTATAACTACAGTTATGATTATGAGTTATTCATATGATTGTGGACCAGAATTGTTGATTGATGTTACAGGGATAAAACATTGTTGATGGATTTTTAACATGGAGAAGATAATAGACTTTATAGTCTATTTGACTCTTCTAATGAATTGCTCGTTCCGCTGCAACTATGGTTGAAATTTTTATCATTTACCATATGTTCTAAATCTCTGATTTATTATTGATGAAGGCTATTGATAATTTAATTATCTTTAGTCATGATATTCTTTACTGAGCTAGTTGTGCTCACCCTTTTGCTTCACAATTCCTTTCAGGTAATAAGAGTGTAGCTGGGTCGAGCGAGGGTAACGGGGAAATAGAACGGTGGTCTCTAGTTGTGGATGTTCTCCCGAAGTAGTATAGAAAAGTTCATTTAGTAGTTTTATTTGGTGAATCCAATAGGGTAAGGTGTACCCAACGTTGGAAGGGTGGTTTGCCACTATCATACAAGATGTCTAACGACATACAACCTCGTGTCATTATAAGACATGGATGTGCTCATCCACTTGCTGAGTATATATACGAGCACTACCTATATAATCTTGGTGTTTGTTTGAAGTATAATTCTCAATTAGAGACAGTAGAGATAATGATATGTCAAGAGAAGATCACCATTGGGAAGAATATGATAGTAATCTTCTCGTTTTTCTTTGGGGTCTATTGGGTCAACCAAGAATAATTCTGTGGCCATATGATATCTATCATAACCTAGACGCATGGCCTCCCATGTACGAAGGTTTCCTTGAGCACTTCCCAAAGATTCTAATTTCTAAAACAGTTTTTGACTATACCTTTATGTAGGTGTCATTATGAGGTGATGTCCACGGTTGGAACATGAGTCACATTTGGTATATATTTGTATCCAAACTCACAGCATATGTGTTGTTGTATTTTGCACGATAATTGTTGTAATAAAGTTACAGTTGTTTTCTGTACCATGTATTTGGCAACTCAGAATAGGTTGGATGGAATGGACCTATTTTGGGGTCGTCACACTTTATGACCCCAATATTTGAGAACGACAACTTCTACCAATCGTCCATACCAGTCATCCCAAAGATTATTGTAGTAGCTACCTTTAACCACATCACCAGAATCAGAAGAAGCGACTTCCCTAATATCGCAGCACTTAAATCTGTAACCATTAACAATGCAGCATGTATAAGTATCTACAGATCTTTCAGGGCCGTTGGCTATAAGCTTTAGCTGAATGTCAGCTAACTCATCTGTGAGGACCTAATGTACATGAACATAACATATTCTAAAGTTAATTACGCCATAAGATTATTTCTATGATGGTAGATTCATTGAGCTATTAATTAGTTTGACTTACATGATCTTTAAACCATTGCATAAATTCTCTATTCCACAAATTTTGCAAATCCCCGTATGATATAATTGGATTCGCTTCATGTATCTCAGCATCATATTGACTGCAATACAGTTATATACTTAGTGTGTATGGAAGGAACTTATAGCAGTAACACAAGACATATATAGTTATGGCTACTTACTTAATGTATGGCGCTACTTCATTTATGTTGACAAGTGCATACAATGTGTAGCTGTATACTCACTATCGGTTAAGAATTGCCTTTTTTTCTTGTCGAATGGTTGTACAGGATGACTAAAAGCCGTCAATTCTCCATTTTCCTCATGCGTGACAGCCTCATTCTGACGTAAGCGATTGTGCCTCGTCTGAACATTCGACTCAAAGTACAACGAGCAGAAATTAACAAGTTCCTCTATAACATAACTCTCAGCAATTGACCCCTCTACACGGGCTCTATTCTTCACCTTTTGTTTTAGACGTCGCATATACCTATGTGTTATATATGCATGTATACATTAGTAATCAAGAATGAACATTTCAGCGTATTAAAAACATTAATGTCATTACCTCTCGAATGGATACATCCATCTATATTACACGAGACCGCCAAACTTAGCTTCGTATGGCAAGTGAATAGGCAAATGTTCCATTGAATCAAAAAATAATGGAGGAAAGATCATTTCTAACTTGCACATTATTTCCACTATCTGCATCTCCATTTTATCTATGTCTTTGAGTTGGAGCTCCGTTAAGCATAGATCTCTAAAGAAATTAGAAAGCTCTGTCAGTGTTTCAACCACACGTTTCGGTAACAAGTCGATAAATGCCACGGGGATCAACTTCTACATGAATACATGATAATCATGACTTTTGAGACCCCAAAACTTTAGCTCTTCGACTTTACAACACCTTACTATATTCAAAGAATATCCATCTAGGAGCTTCAGTCCACTGATCCAATTACACATCAATAACAATTATTCCCTGGTCAAAGTATAATCAACTTTAGGCGTTACCGTCTTACTACCCTCCTGATATAGCCACAGATGTTCCCTAATGTTCATTTCTACCAAATCAAGCCTCGACTTGTTGTTGTCCTTTGTTCTACCACTGCATGGAATCTAGGAATATATAAAAAATGTTATCAAATACGTTCTTCTTAGTATGCATCAGATCTAAACAATGACAGATGCATAGTGTAGCCTAATAAGGCAGGTCAAAGAACATGGACCTGTGTGTCCAGTTGTGAACCTTGCCGTAACCATAAGCTCGCTCTAATATGTGATTCTTCCCTGGAGGTGGAAAATTCAAGTGAGTAATCCAACTCAACATTGCTGTCCCAGAAAGATGGCCCTGTACTTGACGTTTCTCTATTTTTCGATTGAATTGTCTACTCATCCGTCGATAACGATGTTTAATCGGCAAAATTAGTCTGGATGTTGCAAAGAAACTCATTTTCCCCCATGTTTGAGCCACATAGCTTTAACCGACCCCATGCACATAGGACATGAGAAGCCCCCGTGATTCAACCATATACTGATCATTCCTAACGCCGGGAAGTCATTTATGGCCCACAGTAAATCTGCCCTCATGTCAAAGTTCTGTTTAAGAGATACATCATAAGTTTGAACCCCTTTATCCCACAACATCTTCAACTCATCAACTAACGGCCTGAGGTATACATTGATGTCTTTACTCAGACTCTTATCACCTGAAATCAGTAAATGCATGAACATGTAGGGATCTTTCATGCACATCGAAGGAGGGAGGTTATATACAACAATAATCACCGACCAAGTTGAGTAGGTCTTGGTGTAAGGCCCATTAAATAGATTAAACCCATCCATAGCAAGTCCAAGCCTAACATTGCGAACCTCTTCAGCAAACGAGGGGTGCTTTTTATCAAAATTTTTCCACTCAAGCCCATCTATCGGGTGCGTCAGTTGACCTTTGACTATGTCCTGTGTAGAGTGCCACCTCATATACTCGGCGGTATGTGTTGACATGAACAACCGCTGAAGCCTCGGCGTAATGGGAAAGTAACGTAAGATCCTTCTCGGCATGTCTTTTCCCTTTTTCTTGCGCTGTTCACAGTATCTACTTGTACTGCAAATATCACATGATCTCTTATCTTTATTGACATCACCGTAATACAACATACAGTCATTTTCATAAGCATCAATCTTTTCATACCCTAGATTGAGCCTTTTGACCATTTTCTTCACATCATAGTACGACTCCGGTAACTTATTGCCTACAGGTAAGCACTCCTTCACAATGTTTAGCAATTCATTAAAACCTCTCTCATTACAGTCATGCTCGTTCTTGAAGTGTAAAAACTAAGTCACTGCAGATAAGACAGTGTGCTTTTTGTGCCCGTCATACAGTGGTGTCGCTGCTTCATGCAATAACTCATAGAAACCTTTAGCCTCGTCATTTGGCTCTTGCTCAATGCTACCGTCATCCCTGTCTGTATTCCACTGAAAGTATGAACCAGTAATTTCGACTATCATATTAGTACAGCCAAAGGTTTCGTCACCTCTGGATTCTAGTTCTGATTCATGTTCATCCAACCAGGTTTCCCCATGATAGATCCATGTTGTATAACCCTGCTTGAACCCATACGTAAACAAGTCGCACATGACATCACTCATTTCTTTCCACGCTTCATTCACACACCTTTTACAAGGACATCTGATCTCATTGCCGCTGACTTGCTCAAATGCGAAATTAAGAAATAGTTCAACCCCACTACGGTACTCAGAGCTAAGCCCACTCTTATCAGTGGCTACCCTACATTCCATCCAACTTCGATCAACAGACATCTTGGTCTATGCACTATGGGGTGCTATATATGGCGAAAAAAAAACATAAATAGGATGGTTAATGTTTATGCATACATATGAGTGTCGTAACTTCATCTCTACTCTAATGGGTCAGACTTCTATCCCATTCCCGAATGTGTTGCCCCACCTAATTCCAACAACATGAACACATCTTTATATTTTAGGAAATTTTGACAGCACCTCCCTATGGTCTTCAAGTACACGAAATAGACTACCACGTCGAAGCCTAAATATGCACCCGAAGAACATTAAGAGATATTCACCGAAAATTCTCAAAATATAAATACATTCTGAAGCCGTTAACACCAACCTAAGTGGGATCGAAACATTCAGGAACAGTCCCAAATGGGGACTATTCGAGATTCACTTTTATTAAGTGAATCTCGAACGGGTTTCTAAGCTTCCTAAACTATATGGAAAAATATGCAAATGCAATAATCACAATGATAAGTTTGATTATTAAAACAATATTCTCATTGGAGTATTACAAAGAAAAGAATGGCAGCCCTTAAACTAGATAAGAAACACGCAATACACACACTTCATTAGCTTATTAAAATGTAAACTACACACATCATTTTTTGTTGTTCCATAAAACAATTGCTCAATACATCACATGACATCACATATTAAATTGCTCACTAATATTATCTTATGTTTGAAACCGGAGGGGCATACACTTAATTAGGAAAATCATTTGTTTATTAAATATATTTAAAGTCTCTTTCTTCCGTTCAAACAATTTGACCTTCATAAAGGTTGTCTCGAATTCTTTTATTGTTATCAAGCTGATCATTTTCATTTTATTAATTTTCAGTCATTTATAAAAGCAAAAACTTGTTTAAGAAAATGAAATATGATGAAGCTAATTGACATTATTTTGAATTCTGCAAATACGGTGATATCAATGTTTTCATTCTAAATCTATAACAAGACATGTAATTTAAAAAATTCTAAAATCTTTAGCAAGGCATTTAATCTAAAAAATTAATTTACATCAATTTTGAAATTTAGAATTTCACATTTAAACTAAAAATAATATAATTAAATAAGACTTTTTGTGTGTGAATTGGAATGAGTAATAACTTTTATAATCACCAAAAACATCAAATTAAGTTCTAATATTCACCAAATGTGATGGCTAGGGAAAAGTAGTTATCTTGTCCATATGAAAATAATTGTTTGTGAATTCGAAATTTGATGAGAAAATATTCAAAGAAAGATGTTTTTCACACAAGTAATTAACAAGAAACTAAAAAAAGTAACAAAAAGGACCTAAAAATTGCTTGCAAGAGGAAAATATGATATACCATATGAGATTAATTCAATTTGTAATCTAAATTTTCTATGGCTCTAGCTTGTAGAGTATATATCAGGTACATTAGTAAACATAACAGATGTTTCAGGCATTTATATCTGGCTCAAGCAACCAAACATGTAACATGATGAATTTATCCATGAAGAAATTATTGCATAAATTGCATAATAGTAAACATAACAGATGTTTCCCCCAGTACATATGGGGCTGAAAATGTACACATACAAATATCATATTAAACCAAATACAGTTCAACAGAAGTTCTGCCCTGAATGATTATATAGTTTCATATTAAATCCCCAACTTGAACCTAAATAAATTAAAAAGGAGATGAAACTAAAAATATGTGTATAACTTGAACCTAAATAAACTAATCATGTATATAAACAATTAAACAACATACTCTCAAAAAAATTAAAGATTAACAAGCGGATAAAATTAATTATAGAGAGGAGATACGAACTGAAAATCTTACATGTTTATAAAAGTACTAAACCAACCCAATCCTTGTACAGGTGAAGGTGCAACCTCTGAAGTTGCAGCGGCATACTGGTCGGAGGTACAACCGGAGGTACGGTCGGAGGCACCCAATTGCAATGGTGAAATGGTTAACGGAGGGGTTGCAATAGGGATGAGAAAAATGGGCGAAATGGGAAAATGGGTGAACTCTATTGACCAAATTAAAGAATTAATAGAGCGAATTTGAGATTCAATGGGTAAATCAAAGAGTGAAAATGGCTGAATTTGGGAGGGAAAGAAATATAGAGAGGAAAATTTTATAAAAGGAGTCGTTGCCGTCAAATGAGGTTTTAATTATAACCTGACTCATTCTTGACGGCAACCCGTCGATAATGACCCCGTCGCTATTGAGTCACTCCCGACGGCGCACCCATCGATGTTCAAATTATTACTATTGTGATGCCCCTAAAATAGGTATACATCACCCATCTTGAGTCGCCAAATATATGAGTACATAATACAAATACAAACTTAATTATACAACATGAGCTACGAGTTTTAATACAAATATTATCTTCTAGACAGTATTCAAACTCAAAATAAGTCCTCATTTATTATCACACTATTTCACAGGATAGTGAGGACTACTAATGTAAACATCTGGACCGTCACTCCGTTCCCCGACTAGTCCCGGCTACGTTCTCATTTCCTGAAGAGAACAATGAAAGCAAAAGGGTGAGCTCAACTAGCTCAGTAAGAAATATTATGACTAAGATAATGCAGAATAAATTATCCTTAGCCTTCAACAGTATAACAACTGATAGAATATAATAGACAATAAGTTTTAGATCAACAACTGTAGCGGAACAAGTAATCCATTAGAAGAGTCAAGTAGAGCATGATATCTACTATCTTCTATGATTTAAAAAGTTTTTTCATCAACTTTATCGCTGAGACTCAACTTAATAAACAAACCACATCATCGAATCATCCCTGCACCACGGCCAAGGATATTCATGTAATCATCAATGGTCATGATTATACCGAATAATCCCTGGTCATAATGTAAGACCCCAACTTATTAATGAATAAAATCAAATTTTCTCTAAATATTATTGTGAATAATAAGGTGTTAATTTGATATCATACTTTGGTTATGGGTGAAATGTGAAAATTTTGCAAAATAAGCAAGTGGTTATAAAATATTCATTTTGTCGGGGAATATTCGTTTGGTCGTGGAATATTCTTACTATCGGGGAATATTCGTACGACGGCGCAGCCTTGTGTGGGCCCCATAACGAAAAGCAATTGGATGAAAAAAATGACAAGTATAGGTTGTTTATAAATAACGGCGTAGTTGTTATCGTTAATACTGTTGGAATACCCGGTGGTTAAAATACAGTAGCACACGGTATTACACCAATTATTGATTCTTACATAAGAAGACACTACTCAATAATTGTTACAGTAATTATTGTTCAATATTTTATTTTATTGATTCAATAATTGCTACGTTGATATTTTATATTATTGTTGTTTCAATAATTGTCGCTGCACAGTATTTTCCATTATCAGATCAATAATTCATATTATTTGAATAATATTATTAGATAGCATTATTGGCAATGTCTAGAAAGTTCTGTCTAAGGAGAAGTTTGGTCATCTAATTGCGCACCAGTAAGGAGAAATCTTATTGGAAAGCCCCCTCTTTCCTGAGAACGACCAGGTTATCATAATTGTGATTCTGTGATATTATTTGTGAATAATTAATTATTGATTTACATGATAAGAAAATATTTTTGTTTAATTTTTTTGTGGATATAAATGAGGGATATATTTTTGTGGTTATAAATGAAGGAATAAATGCTGAGTTGTTTTATCAGTATTTTTGTCGGAATTGAGGTATTAAAAATCAAACCAGTGTTTTTGAGTTATATTGCGTGAGTTATAATTTTTAATCCGACCGTTGGATCGTTGTGATTTTTGGATATGTTATACATATATCAGTTGAGTATATGTCCACAAATTTTGAACCGTTAAAAATGAACGTATGATTTGTTAAGAATTTTAAGAGATGGCTGGTTCAGAAATTGTTGAAGTTTCGGAATTTATCATTTTGGTGGAAAATTCTAGAATTGGTCGCCCCACTTTTGGTTGGTGAGAAATGTGCTGAAATTTTTATTCAAATGTGGTGGGTGAGAATAGTAGCAGGTAAAGCCATCAGGTTGCAGGTCAAGTCTACTTCGGCGTGCTAATATTTTTCTATAAATAGAGGGCTAAGTTAGAATTAAAAATCACATCAAAATTCATAAGTTTTCTCTCTTTCTCTCTCTATATTCTCGAGAGTATTTTGTGAGTATTTTGATACTTTGAGAGTTGCTATTCAGCACGAGCTTCATTCAGCCTCATATACGATATTCTGATCAGAAGTACTGTTCGTTTGAGGTAAGAGATATTATTTTCTTCTTAAATGATATTATTTTTTTCAATATCATTAAGCTGAAATATTGATATGAACTTTTTATCAAATTTGAAATTTTTGTGTCGGGGTTACTATTCACGTATACGGCACTATTCACGAATACGACACTATTTACCGAAAAATAAAAATTTTTCTTTTTGTCCAAGATGTCTATTATGGTTACTATCTTTGATTGTATCCATGTTTTGATCTTTATTTTTGAATTCTCCTTCATAATTGGTTATTATGGAGTATTATTGCACTTGGATGAACTATAATACGAATCCCTAATATTTGTCCTTCTGTCTCATTGGATTCATTTTCTTTAAGATAATTTTTCATCATCCTCAGTCCTAAATGATGATATTACTGAATATCTTTGGCCTGTAGTGCAAAGATGAATGATTAACTGATGAATATCTTTGGCCCGTAGTGCAAAGATGAACAGGTGTTGAGATGAACATGACCGACTGGTGTTACAAATGAATATCTTTGGCCTGTAGTGCAAAGATGAATATTTGATTAAAGATGGGTATTGATTGATGTTACAGGGATAAAATATCGTTGATGGACTTTTAAATCTTAGAAGATAGTAAACTTCATTCTCTACTTGACTCTTCTAATGGTTTGTTGTTTCCGCTGCAGTTGTTGATCTAAAACTTGTTGTCTATTATATTTTATCATATTTTTTCCTGTTGAAGACTAATGATAAGTTGATGTTTATTATCTTAGTCATAATATTCTTTACTGGGCTAGTTGAGCTCACCCTTTTCCTTTTTGTTTCATTTTTCTCAGGAGGCGAGAATATAGCGGGAACTAGTCGGGGTGTGGAGTGATGTTTTCAGTCAGTTGTGTTTGCAGTCCTCACTATTTTGTAAAATAGTATTTCAATAATTGTAATGAGGACTTATTTGAGTGTGGATATTGTCTAGAAGGCAATATTTGTATTTAAACTCACAGTATTTGTGTTGTTGTATTTTGCACGACAATTATTTTAATGAAGTTGTATTTGTTTCTGTACCATATATTTGGCGACTCAGAATGGGTGATGTATACCTATTTTGGGGGCGTCACAGTTGGTATTAGAGCTTAGGAATATGGTCTCTGGCGGAGATCGGGAAATAGAACTAGGAGGGAAGAGACGAGTAAATCCTTTGCTAGTGTGTCCTATCTAAGCTTATTTGTTGGTTGGTCATAATATAGGGATATTATGTGATATGTTAATTTGTTTAATTAATCCTTGTTTTATGGCAGTATTTAGGAATGGCTGCTGAGAACGTTAACAATGGAGTGTATGAGACCGTGGAAACACCTTTAGTTACCAATCAGGAGAATGTGCAACAGGCTGACAATATTTCACTTGTAAACAACGTTACCGAGCAAACGATGAATGATGTAATGTTTAGGAGATTTTTGCAGTTCATGCAAAATCAGACGAGGGAGACTCGTGTGTAGAATACGGGTGAAAATGATAACAACGCGCGACTTGTCACGGCCAAGCAGTTTAAAGAGTTGGGACCACCATACTTTCAGAGAAAGCCAGATCCGATCAAGGCGGAAATGTGGGTCAAGTAAATTACCAAGATATTCGATGTCTTGGGATGTACGGAGGAACAGAAGGTTCCATTCGCCACCTTTATATTCCGCGGTGAAGCAAACTACTGGTGGGAGTCTATGAAGCGTACCCAGCCTGACGCACTCAACATGTCCTGGGAAACGTTTCAGAAACTATTTAATGACAAGTATTTTCCTGAAAGTATTCGTCATATGAAGGAGGTAGAGTTTATTAGACTGGAACAAAATAACATAACGGTGTCCCAGTACGAGGCGAAGTTTGCAGAGTTATCCAGGTTTGCACCTCATTTGGTGGAGAATGAGGAATGAATGACAAGGATGTTTCTGAGAGGTTTAAAACCGGAGGTTCAGCAATATCTTATCTCTCATAAATTTTCTTTATATTCAGATGTTGTAAACATGGCTCAATTATTAGAGCGAGATAATAAGTATATTCAACCGAGGGACCACAACTAGGGACATACCGGTGGTGGCAGTCATCGGAGCAATGAAAACCAGCAGGGAGGAAAATATTCAGACAAAAGCGGTAACTACTCTGGTGGTAATCGTGGCCGCGATAATAGAAGGAGCGAGTCAGGAGGAGATTTCAAGAAGAGAATGTACAACAATGATAATGTGAAGACGTCAGCACAAACATCAACTATTTATAGGGGAGGAGAACGACCACCGGTCGTATGTTACAACAGCGGGAAAGAGGGACATATCAGCCTAAACTGCCAACAACAATCCAAGGTATGTTATAACTATAGAAAGGAGGGTCATATAGCTCGAGAGTGTTCTATAGCAAAACCAAGTTCAGCGGGGATGGTGACTCCAAAAGCTGTCTCGGATAAGTCGAAATCAGCGGTTCCTGGAAGAGCGTTTGTCGTGACTGGCCAAAATGCTAGAAACCCGAACGAGGTGATCACGGGTAAGCTAATCTTGAATTCTTGTGAAGTTTATACTTTACTAGATACCGGTTCTACCCATTCTTTTATCTCTCCTGCTTGTGCTCAACGTTTAAACTTGACTCCGGAGAAATTAGACTTTGACCTATCTGTGGAGACTCCGTTAGGAGAAACTTTCATTACATCTACAGTTTATAAATCTTGCTTAATCCAAGTTGGCACAATCACATTACCTGTTGACCTTATCTCTTTAAAGATACTTGCTTTTGATGTGATTTTAGGAATTGATTGGTTAACTACTCATCATGCCAAAATTGATTGTTTTCGTAAGGTTGTTAGTTTTCATATTCCTAACCAACCTGTTATGCGAATTCAAGCAACCAAACCATTAAAATCAATCGCTGTTATATCAAGCCATAAAGCCATTCGTTTATTGAAAAACGGATGTCAAGCTTTCTTAGCCCATGTTATGGACTTGAACAAAAATACGTCAGATTTGAATAATATTTCTGTTGTTAGTGAATTTCCTGACGTATTTCCTGAAGAACTTCCTGGTCTACCCCCAGAACATGAAGTTGAATTCTTTATTATTCTCGAACCCGGCACAAAGCCCATTTCTAAAACCCCATATCGAATGGCTCCTATTGAGCTTCAGGAGTTAAAAGTCCAATTACAAGAATTGTTAGACATCGGTTTCATTCGTCCTAGTACGTCTCCTTGGGGTGCTCCTATTTTATTCGTAAAGAAGAAAGACGGGAGTATGCGACTTTGTATCGACTATCGAGAATTGAACCATGTCACCATCAAAAATAGGTATCCGCTACCTCGTATTGATGACCTGTTTGACCAGTTACAAGGAGCATAATTCTTTTTAAAGATCGATCTTCGTTTTGGATATCATCAGCTGAAGATTAAAACTGAGAATATTCCAAAGACTGCTTTCAGAACTCGGTACGGGCATAATGAATTCTTAGTCATGTCATTTGGATTGACTAATGCTCCTACTGCCTTCATGGATATGATGAACCGTGTATTCAAAGAATATTTGGATCAGTTCGTTGCTGTCTTTATTGATGACATCCTCATCTATTCCAAAAGCCGTGAAGATCATGAGCACCACCATTTGAAGCTGGTACTACAAAGGCTTCGTGAAAACAAGTTGTATGCCAAGCTAAAGAAATGTGAGTTCTGGCTTGAGGAAGTAGCATTCCTTGGGAACGTGGTGTCAAAACATGGAGTATCTGTTGACCCGACGAAGATTGAAGCAATACAAAGTTGGGAGCAACCGAAGTCGGTGACCGAAGTACGTAGCTTTCTGGACTTAGCTGGATATTATTGGAGATTCGTGGAAGGATTTTCTAGAATCGCTACTCCGTTAACTCAGTTGACTCGGAAGGATACAAAATTCGGTTGGTGCGAGGATTGTGAGAAGAGTTTTCAAGAACTCAAGAGGAAACTCATTTCGGCACCTGTTCTGACAATACCATCTGGTTCTGATGGATTTGTTATCTACAGCGATACTTTAGGCAAAGGGTTAGGATATGTTCTCATGCAACATGGGAAAGTCATAGCCTATGCCTCGCGACAACTCAAAGAATATGAGAGGAATTATCCTACTCATGAATTGGAGTTGGCAGCAGTCGTTTTCGCGTTGAAGATCTGGAGACACTACCTGTACTGGGAGAAAGTGGAGATCTATACAGATCATAAAAGGCTCAAATATGTCTTCACCCAAAAGGAACTCAACATGCGGCAACGACGTTGGCTCGAGCTGTTGAAAGATTACGATCATACCATCCTGGAAAGGCGAACGTAGTAGCTGACGCATTGAGTAGAAGATCATATGCGGGTACGAGTGCAATGTTGTTAACGCAAAGGCCCATTTTGTATGATTTGCAAAGGATGAAGATAGAGATGAAGGCTCTAAGTACCCACATTATGATATCAAATATACGAGCAGAACCGACTTTAATCGATAAAGTTAAAGCTGCTCAAGCTACGGACATGGAGCTGATGCGTATGAAGAAGAAAGTGCAAGAAGGTGCTATTCCAGAAGCAAGAATCGATGAAGAAGGAATACTTCGAGTCAACTCCAGACTTTGTGTTCCTAACGATTTTGACTTGAAGCATAGAATCATAATGGAGGCACACAACACACCGTTTGCAATCCATCCTGGGAGTACCAAATTGTATCATGATCTTCGACATACATTTTGGTGGAGCAATATGAAAAGGGAGGTCGCGGAGTTTATCTCGAGGTGTTTAACTTGTCAACGTGTAAAAACGGAGCATCAAATACCAAAGGGTCCATTGCAACCACTTGAGATTCTGAAATGGAAGTGGAAACACATTACTATGGATTTCCTTACGGGTCTTCCCAAGGTTACTCAAGGCTTAGATGCGATTTGGGTCATTGTTGATAGATTAACCAAGTCTGCCCATTTATTGCCTATACGTGAGACTTATTCCCTTGAACGTCTTGCTAGTATGTAGGTGAATGAGATAGTGAGATTGCATGACATGCCAGTATCCATTGTTTCGGATCGTGACCCAAGATTTACTTCACGATTTTAGGTTAGCTTGCAGAAAGCTATGGGCACAAATTTACGATTCAGTTCAGCATACCATCCTCAAACGGACGGGCAATCAGAGAGGACTATTCAAACTCTTGAAGATCTATTAAGACTTTGTGTTCTAGATTTCAAAGGAAGTTGAGATAAGTACTTGCCACTGGTGGAATTCTCCTACAACAACAGTTATCAAGTAAGTATAGGTATGGCTCCATTTAAAGCCTTGTATGGACGAAAGTGTCATTCTCCAGTATGCTAGGACAAGGTGAGAGAAGCAACGTTGTTGGGACCAGAATTAGTACGCATAACTACAGAGAAGATCCAAACGATTCGACAACGTATACAAACGGCACAAGATCAACAAAAGAGTTATGCGGATCTTCATCGAAAGGATGTAGAATTTAGTATTGGGGATCATGTATTGTTACGTGTTGCACCATGGAAAGGAGTTATAAGATTTGGGAAGAGAGGAAAGCTCAATCCACGATTTGTTAGTCCATTTGAAATTCTTGACCGAATAGGAAATGTGGCATATCGACTCGCATTACCTCCAAGCATGTCTCGTGTTCATAATATTTTTCACATATCTATGCTTCGTAAATATGTTAAATTCCCGAACCACATTATTGAGTTAGAACTAGACGAGATATCTGAAGATTTAACTTACGAGGAGGTACCTGTTAAGATCTTAGATAGGAAAGAGCATGTTCTACGCACGAAGGTTATACCACAAGTTAAGGTTTTGTGGAGAAACCATGCTATTGAAGAAATGACCTGGGAGTTGGAATCAGAAATGAAAGCGATGTATCCTCACCTTTTCGAAACACCAGGTACGTACGTTAATTTCGAGGACAAAATTTCATAAGGAGGGGAGGTTGTAAGACCCCAACTTATTAATGAATAAAATTAAATTTTCTCTAAATATTATTGTGAATAATAAGGTGTTAATTTGATATAATACTTTGGTTGTGGGTGAAATGTGCAAATTTTACAAAATAAGCAAGTGGTTATAAAATATTCATTTTGTCGGGGAATATTCGTTTGGTCGTCGAATATTCTTGCTAACGGAGAATATTCGTACGACGGCGCAGCCTTATGTGGGCCCCATAATGGAAAGCGATTGGATGAAAAAAACGACAAGTATAGGTTGTTTATAAATAATGGCGTAGTTGTTACCGTTAATACTGTTGGAATACCCGGTGGTTAAAACACAGTAGCACACGGTATTGCACCAATTATTGATTCTTACGTAAGAAGACACTACTCAATAATTGTTACAGTAATTACTGTTCAATATTTTATTTTATTGATTCAATAATTACTACGTTGATATTTTATATTATTGTTGTTTCAATAATTATCGCTGCACAGTATTTTCCATTATCAGATCAATAATTCATATTATTTCAATAATATTATTAGATAGTATTATTGACAATGTCTAGAAAGTTCTGTCTAAGGAGAGGTTTGGTCATCTAATTGCGCGCCAGTAAGGAGAAATCCTTATTGGAAAGCCCCCTCTTTCCTGGGAACGACCTGGTTGTCATAATTGTGATTCTGTGATATTATTTATGAATAATTAATTATTGATTTATATGATAAGAAAATATTTATTTTTATTTTTTTGTGGATATAAATGAGGGATATATTTTGTGGTTATAAATGAAGGAATAAATGCTGAGTTGTTTTATCAGTATTTTGTCAGAATGGAGGTATTAAAATCAAACCAGTGTTTTTGAGTTATATTGCGTGAGTTATAATTTTTAATCCGACCGTTGGATCGTTGTGATTTTTGGATATGTTATACATATATAAGTTGAGTATATTTTCAAAAATTTTGAACCGTTAAAAATGAACGTATGATTTGTTATGAATTTTAAGAGATGACTGGTCAGAAATTGTTGAAGTTTCGGAATTTATCATTTTGGTAAAAAATTCTAGAATTGGTGGGCCCCACTTTTGGTTGGTGAAAAATGTGCTGAAATTTTTATTCAAATGTGGTGGGTGGGAATAGTAGCAGGTAAAGCCATCAGGTTGCAGGTCAAGTCTGCTTCGGCGTGCTAACATTTTTCTATAAATAGAGGGCTAAGTTAGAATTGAAAATCACACCAGAATTCATAAGTTTTCTCTCTTTATCTCTCTATATTCTCGAGCGTAGTTTTTGAGTATTTTGATACTTTGAGAGTTGCTATTCAGCACAAGTTTTATTCAGCCTCATATACGATATTCTGATCAGAAGTACTGTTCGTTTGAGGTAAGGGATATTATTTTCTTCTTAAATGATATTATTTTTTTCAATATCATTATGCTGAAATATTGATATGAACTTTTTATCAAATTTAAAACTTTTTGTGTTGGAGTTACTATTCACGTATACGGCACTATTCACGTATACGACACTATTCACGAATACGACACTATTCATCAAAAAATAAAAAATTTTCTTTTTGTCCAAGATGTCTATTATGGTTACTATCTTTGATTGTATCCATGTTTTGATCTTTATTTTTGAATTCTCCTTCACAATTGGTTATTATGGAGTATTATTGCACTTGGATGAACTATAATACGAATCTCTAATATTTGTCCTTCTGTCTCATTGGATTCATTTTCTTTAAGATAATTTTTCATCATCCTCAGTCCTAAATGATGATATTACTGAATATCTTTGGCCTGTAGTGCAAAGATGAATGATTAACTGATGAATATCTTTGGCCCGTAGTGCAAAGATGAACAGGTGTTGAGATGAACATGACCGACTGGTGTTACAAATGAATATCTTTGGCCTGTAGTGCAAAGATGAATATTTGATTAAAGATGGGTATTGATTGATGTTACAGGGATAAAATATCGTTAATGGACTTTTAAATCTTAGAAGATAGTAGAATTCATTCTCTACTTGACTCTTCTAATGGTTTGTTGTTTCTGCTGCAGTTGTTGATCTAAAACTTGTTGTCTATTATATTTTATCAGATTTTTCCCTGGTGAAGACTAATGATAAGTTGTTGTTTATTATCTTAGTCATAATATTCTTTACTGGGCTAGTTGAGCTCACCCTTTTCCTTTTTGTTCTATTTTTCTCAAGAGGCGAGAATATAGCAGGAACTAGTCGGGGTGTGAAGTGATGTTTCCAGTCAGTTGTGTTAGCAGTCCTCACTATTTTTGTAAAATAGTGTTTCAAAAATTGTAATGAGGACTTATTTGAGTGTGGATATTGTCTTGAAGATAATATTTGTATTTAAACTCACAGTATTTGTGTTGTCGTATTTTGCACGATAATTATTTTAATGAAGTTGTATTTGTTTCTGTACCATGTATTTGGCGACTCAGAATGGGTGATGTATACCTATTTTGGGGGCGTCATACATAATCATACCAACAAATGTCCATCAATGCACTATAGGCCAATGAGGACTTTTACCACATCATTTGTAACATTACAGGTTATGTTTATACTGAATGATCTCTGGTCATAATCATATAAATCAACAGTACATCTATGCACGTAAGCCAAAGATGACTTTCATCACAATATAAGCATGAGGATGATGACAATAATATAAGAATTTACTTAACAGAAACAAAGGATAAATTTTTAAAGATTTATAATTTAATTTATCCATAATTCAATAATGATCAAATTGTCAACATGATATTGCTTTGTGGAGTAAAATTCAAGAATGATATTGTATCAAAAATAATTTGGATCGAAAAGAAATCAATTTTTGTCATGAATAGTACTCCAGGTGAATAGTACTCGGGTGAATAGTATCCCGTGAATAGTACTTTGAGAATAGTACCCCGTGAATAGTACTTTATAAATAGTACTCGTGAATAGTACTTTATAAATAGTACTTTATAAATAGTACTCGTGAATAGTACTTTTGTGAATAGTACCGTATAAATGAATAGTACTCATGGACAGTACTCCGGCATGAAAAGCTTAAAATTTAACAAGAATGTGTAGAAAATATCCTTGTGAAACGATACTAGATGAAGCGCAAATTTCAAGGATATTCTACTAATTTCATGGAGTATAGAAACAATACTTTAACAGAATGAGGGTATAATCAGGAATACGAGACGAAATAATATTTCTCACATACTACAGAGTATGGAAGAAAATATTATTCCTTATGAATACTGAACAAAAATAATATCCCTTACAACTGTTGAACGAAAATAATATTCCAACGAATATTTAACGAAGATAATATTCCTACGAATATTGAATGAATATAATATTCTTTATGAATATTAAACGAAAATAATATTCATACGAAAAATAATATCTCTTCAGAATATGAAAGAAATAATACCCTTTACCTCAGAAGAAGACTGGATACTGAAATAGTGAAGTAGCAGACTTCTCTTATTCTTTCTCTCTATAACTTCTCTCTCTATAGCTTCTCTCTCTATAATTGTTCTTGTGAGTCTTAGTGAATTGGTGAGAATGAAGGAAGAATAAGCTTCTATTTATAGTAAAATATAGTTTTGATAATTGCACATTTTGGTGCTCGAAATATTACAGTATAATATCTTCATCTTTTCCTTCATTTTTAATTTATTCCTGCAAGTATTATTAAACTTGCAACACCTCCCCTAATAGTATATCGTGTGAATTAATAGTACATTCAAGTGAATCAATAGTTCTATACATATGAAAAAAATAATTACAATATAGTACCTTCATCTATACCTCTATTTTTAATTTAGTCATGCAAGTATTATCAATCTTGCACCACCTCCCCTAATAGTACATACATGTGAATCACTAGTACACACATGTGAACACATAGTTATAAGCATGTGAATTAATAGCAATTAATTGCTCATTTATCTGATTAATTACCCGATTGGTCAATATAACTTCCAGACATCAATTATTATCGAAATAAATGTAGATTTCCACTAACACTAATAATCCCAACACAATGGAACTGTCAATTTCATCTTTAATCAACACAAACTTATTCATCATTAATATTATAACTCACAATATTTAACAACCAGGTCGTTTCCAGGAAAGATATGGCTTTTCGATAAGGATTTCTCCTTATTGGCGCGCAATTAGGTGACCAAACATCTCCTTGACAGAACTTCTAGACATTGTCAATATTGTAAATCATAATATGAATAACTTTGCTGTCTCAATTATTGATTTAATAATATAAAATATTATACAGATGATACCGTGACAATAATTGAATCAATAATATGAGAGATATAATGCAGCAATTATTGAGTATAACTGAGTGACTTCTCACGTACGCATCAATAATCAATATCGTGTGCTACTATGTAACCACGAGTATTACTGTACTTTTACTACCGGGTAGTTCAACAGTTTAACAGTAAAACTTTCGCCGTTATTTTTATAAAAAGATAATTCTGTCATTTTCTAAATACGACAATACTTCCATTACCAATGACTGTACCGTCGTACGAATATTCCCTGTTAAAACAAATATTTCCCGACCAATCGAATATTTCCCGACACAATGAATATTTTATATCAACTTGCTTACTTTGTAAAATTTTTATATATCACCCTTAACTTTAACCTTTTATCAATTTAACCATTTACGAAATAAAATAATAATTATAAGAAAATTGAATACTTTCATTTCATAAAATTCGGGGTCTTACAACTGTTGCCAATGAGTTTTTCCTCCACCGGGAATGTCTAGTGCCAAATAAAAGGCCATTACCGACATCATACATTGGTAACGGCTAGCCTGTCGGCATTGACATTATTCTCTACGGGGATTTTGCTGTCTGCAATGATCCCATCGCCAATGCCCCTTATTTTTGTAGTGTTGCATTTACTGAATAGAAATATAAAAAAATTAATACTTTCATTTCATAAAATTTGGGGTCTTACAATCTCTCCTTCTTATAAAATATCGTCCCCAAAATTTACGTATATGATATTTCGAAGAGGCGAGAATACCTTGCTTTCATTTCAGATTCTATCTTTTCGATTATTTCCTCTGTATCATGATTTCTCCATTGCTCATCTCTTGGATTTCAGATATCATTCCAGAATACAGCTTCAAAACAAAGGTTAATTGATATATCACAATTTGTAAACTTATTAAGTAAAAAAATTCAGCTTAGGTAGGACACACTAGCAAAGGATTTTACTCGTCTCTCCCCTCATAGTTCTAGTCTTAGATCTCTGCTAGAGACCATATCCCTAAGTTTTGATACCAATTGTGACGCCCCCAAAATAGGTCCACACAACCCATTTTGAGTCGCCAAAATACATACGACAAAATCCAAATACAAATCTTTCTATTCCAACTATTAATCAGTCGTGCAAAATACGACAACACTTAAGTTGTGAGTTTGAATACAAATAACAGTACTCACACTCTGGCCAATAATACTTTACATAATGGTACAGTCGATAACTGTTTTAGGAATTAAAATATTTGGAAAATGCTCAAGGAAGCCTTCATACATGGGAGGCCATGCATCTAAGTTATAATAGATATCATAGGACTTACGAATTAAACTTGGTTGACCCAATAGACCCCAAAGAAGAACAAGAAGATTACTATCCTGTTCATTCCAATAGTGTGTATCTTTTTGCCATATAATTATCTCCACTGTCTCAAACTGAAGATTATATTCCAACTATACTATAAGATTATATAGATAATGCTTAAAGATATAGTCAGCAAGTGGATGCGCACAACCATATCTTATGATAACACAAATTTGTATGTGGTTAGACATAAAGTATGATAGTGACAACACACCCTTTAGGTTTCCAGTATAATTCTGTCCTCCTCATTCTAATGGGGTGCATTTTTGGCGCTTTCAAAGTCGGGTTCTCACCCCCTATTGTTTTTCACCAAAATTAATTGTTAAATGACGTATAAAATACGACACACACATTTTAAGTTCTCAATACAATTATATATTGTCATGCTATTTTATAATGTATTGAGAAGCTTCAACAGTCATAGACCATCACTCTATTCCTCTGTTTATCCCCAATCGACCCAGCTACACTCTTATTACCTGAAAGAAATTGTGAAGTAAAAAGGTGAGCACAAATAGCCCAGTAAAGAGTATTATGACTAAAGATAATTAAATTATCAATAGCCTTCATCAGTAATAAATCAGATATTTAGAACATATGATAGATGATAAAAGTTTTCAACCATAATTATAGCGGAATCAACAATCCATTAGAAGAGTCAAGTAGAACATAATGTCTTCTATCTGTGACGCCCCCAAATTCGAGTTACCTGACTCCCGAGTTTGGTGCTCATGATCCACAATATAAATAACATTTGACTACCCATTCATTGATGAATATAAACTTACATAACATTAATTAATAGGTTAACAACATCATCCCAGGTCATCTAACCTTAACATTACAAACATACCCTTTAGATATACCAAAAAGGTAACATAACATAATAATAATGTTTATTAAAATTACTCCAGCATTTTGCCTTTGCCCTTGTTCATCATAGACCCGTTGGCCTCTTCGTTCCAAATTAAAATATTTTATTTAGTAAGGGTGAGCAACAAATTTGCCCCGCAGGTTAAGATATAAAATGAATGTATAAGAATCAATAATAACATACTATCTAATTTGATAGAATAATACCAAAGTTCGGGGAACTTTGAAATAGCTGAACAAAACTTTAATAACTAACAAGTCATCTCGCATTCTATGCAACACAATAATTTGATAATAAAATAGTACAATGCTTTTAAAGTTTATACGATATTCTAATGAATAATCAAGAATCAATTCTACGCAATAACAAAGTAGAATATTTTCTAGATTTATGCTGAGCGATTCATTGGATCGTGAACTTTTCTTCTCGAGTAACTATCAAAGATATGACTTTGATATACCCAGGTGTATCAGATAACCATAAAGATTAAATTATACCCCCTCTGCAAGTACTTAGAGCGGCCAACTCTTTGTACCCCATATTATGCATAATACTCAAAACGCGCGCAATAGCCGAATATACGACCAAAAAGTTCCCTTTTATATAAAAAGATTGTTCTTCTCAGTCTTACAAATAGAAGTTGTATTATAACCACGAAATACGATGATTGCAATTTCTATTCCCTTCTCTTCTCTTCTCAAACCTATCAGGTTTGCTTTATCGATCTAGCCAAAATAATTGGTATTGATCTATCAATAATAATTGAATTCTCTTCTCTTCTCTTCTCGAACCTATCAAGTTCTAACAATTATTCGTCTAGCCAGAACAATTAGCTAAGATAGTTCTCAACACGATTCAATAATAGAAAAGAATTATCTGTACTATTAATAATAGCTTCTACGGATGTAAGTATTCAACAATAATTATTCTCCAAGTATATTCTCAGAATCACTAATTCAATTTGAATTAATAAATATGCACTTCCTGCGAATAATCAACAATAAATTCTTGGACGTGGTCTAATCAACAATAATTAACCACCAAAGTATTGAAATAGATATAACTCAAGGTTGAGTTAGGAAACTTGCCTTTCGCGTTGATTACTGCTACACAGTATACTTATCTGCGTTCACAAGACCTATAATCACAATATCGGTCTCACAATTAGAACAATAAATCACAACATGTAACACTGTAATTTACAGTCAGTCTTTCTCCTAGGCACATTAGCATATAGCCATATCAGTGTTTATAACCTATATAAACACTTATCAAGTCTAACTAGTTCGGTCTGGTTGGACTTTGGTCTCATCTCGGTGTACTGGTCACCTTATCCGACAATTTACATATTTATTGTCAACTAAACTCTGTCTCAAAGCTTCAATATTTTTTAGATAAGTCATATATCGTTCATAATATTTTTCGAAAGCTTTTAATAATTTTCTAACAATTATTATAATTTATAATAATTTTTCAAACACTATAATCATTTTTAAATGATTTAAATACTAATTAATTCCATCATCATTAATATTTAATAATATTAAAATATAAATGACATACTTGTCAAAATATTAAATTTATTAATAATAACTTGAAATATTTTTAAATCACCAATATTCTACTTAAATGATTTTTAAAATAATTAAAATTATTTTTAAACCATCACCATTAATATTTAAATATTAATGAATTTATTATAAAAATATTAAAAGTCATTAATTATAACTTAAAATATTTTTAAATCATTTTTCTCATTTTTAAATAATTTTTAAATCAATAAAACTATTTTTAATTCATTTATTTAATATAATAATTAAATAAATCTATTATCATTAATATTAAATTATTAATGAAAATTACTCAAAAATATTAAAAGTTACATTTTATAACTCAAAATATTTTTAAACACTTTATTCTTATTTAAAATAATTTTTATAATATTAAAATCATTTTTCTCTAATTTATTTAATGCACTAATTAAATAAATTAAATATCATTAATATTTAAATAATTATAAATATTAATAAAAAAATATTCCAAATAATTAAAAGTTATTTTTCATAATTTAAAATGATTTTTAAAACCATTTTGGTAATTTTTAGGATTTATTTCTATTTTTAATTAATTTCTGAAAAATCAAAAAATAAAATAATTAAAATTGTCGCTATAGGCTATAGCGACAGTAACCGTCGCTGTTGGTGTTCTTCTTGAGCCTCAAGAACGCTGACAATCAGTGCTCAAGGGTCTACGTTTGACCGCTTTTAATTCTTTGTCTCTCATGTTTCTGGGCCATGTTAAACATTGATTATGTAATGTTTATGTAACACTATACGAATCAATCATCAACTATGTCATACCATCACATAACTGCAAGATCCAAGCCCCTAAAGTCACTGTCAGCACGTTTCTGGGTTTTCTGGGTAACCCAGAAACCCAGGCAGTTCGTGGTGACACTTTCAAGCCCAATTAATTCTATGTTCCGGTCATTGTTCATGTGGTCTTATGGTTCAAATCTGTAGTTCTTATGTCATACAACAACATCATAATACTAACCCAGTCCAACTTCATAACACTCACAAGATTCGAACTGGTCAAACCCTGTCAGAAACATAGTTCATCCGATTTCTGGGTTTTTCCAGAAACGCTAAGTCAATGCGAGTGGCCTACTTTGACCACCTATTACCTACAATCTGTTGATTGTTTACATGATCTAAAGCAATAAAAATAAAGTACACATGACAGACTACAAACTGGTTACAATAACAACATCATATCAACTAACATCTGACAGATCAAGGCGTTGCAAAAATCTTGTCAGACCCCAGTTATGGATTTCTGGGTTACCCAGAAATCGCTCGGTCATGGTCGGTCAACCGACTTTGACCAACAATATCTTACAATCTGGACATGGAATAGCTATGATTCCATTTCCAGATCACAGTCCCCATGTCAGACTACAAGTCTAAAACATAAAACATCCCAAATAAAAAACAGATAAGGATTTAGAGCCACTGACATTAGCTTGTCAGACGACAAAAATGTTCTTGAGCAGTTTTGAAAAACTTCAATTTTTACCCACTTTGACGCTATGGATCTATGATAGATCATCATAAAACATCTTTGAGCACAAATCCAAACACATAAACACAAACTTTACCTTAGCATACAAGATCAAAAGTAGGGTTTAGGCTTATACCTCTCTTGTCCAATCTTTGATCTTTGATCTCCAAATCTGATCTAGGTATTCTAGGAGGTTACTTAGTGACTGATTTACTTTAGAATTTCGGAGGTCTAGGAGAGAGAAAGAGTTGTTGAGAGCTTGAGAGCAAATGACTAATTTTTGTACACTTTCTCTTTCTTAATCTCTTACAATGTGATACAATGTATCTAGAATGACTAGGTGTCAATGTTGGATAAGATATGGATGAGATTTGAGTCACAAAGTCAACATTAGTTGGTCACCAACTCTTGATTTGGCAAGATTTGCAAGCTAACTAAATAAAAAAATCCAAAAAAAGGCATTTTGGACATTTGCATTATAATTTTAATGGCATATAGGTTACTTGCCAAACCTTTAGGGTTTAAAATAGAAAATTAAGATTTCTAAAATATAATTAGTGTTTTAAATAGAAATTAATATTTCTAAAGTATAATTAGGGTTTCCTAATTATATTAAAGTTTACTAATCACTTTAGGGCTTACTAATTAGGATTAGGATTTCTTAATTAGGGTTTAGGATTCTCGAATTTAAAATTATGATTTCCCGACATTCGATTAGGGTTCCTAACTGTGCGTTAGGGTTTCTAAATTTGAGATTAGGGTTTCTAACCCTTTATTATGGTTTACTAATTTATACCCTACCCGATCAATCATTGATCGAAATTTCTCTACAGTACAAACACGTACTCATCATTACAATTATTTTAATTGTATTTTCTATTGAATCCCTATCCGGACTTAGGGTTAGGGTTTTTAAATTTGTTAAGCATAACTCTACTCTTATTTTCTCAGTTAATACACAAATTGACTACTTCTCGAGACTCGTATCACAAATACTTGTCACAAAATTGATAATCAATATTAATTTTAAATAAAAAAAATTTATTCAAAAAAGTCGGATTATTCGAAATCCCGGGTTATCACAGTATCTCCTTCAAATTAAAAGTCCATCATTAATATTTCATTCTTGTAATACCCATCAACAGTTCTTTGTTGTACCTAAGACAAAGAGAACTTTCATCACCTGTCTTCACCTGAACCACCAAAGATTATAGTTAAATTCACAATTCATGTTTATAATCATGTAAATCAACAGTTTCTCATTGCCCTAAAGGCTTAATAGAACTTTCACTCAATGTCCTTGCCACAAAAGCTAAAGACACTCAATAATCATATCTTCTTTACACCCTACACCAAAGACATTCAATTGTAACAACAATGATCATGATCATACCAATCAATTGTCTATCTTTGCACTACGGGCCAAAGATGTTCAACTATAAAACCAATGATCATGCCAAACAATAATCTATATTTGTACTATGGGCCAAAGATATTCATTTGTATCATTAGTGGTCATGCTCATGCCAAACACTTGTCCATCTTTGCAGTACAGGCCAAAGATATCAATCAACAGTTCATCTTTGCACTACGGGCCAAAGATATCAATTAACAGTTCATCTTTGCACTCTGGGCCAACGATAACTTTCAATATAATTTAATTCTGAGAATTATGACAATGACATAAAGAATGAATCAAGTGAGATAAATGATAAATATTAGAGATTTATAACTCAATTTATCTAGAGTTCAATAATGTCCAAAGTGTCAATATGAAGATCATAACATGGATTCAATTTCAAGAAAAAGATTCATAAAAGATAACTTGGACAAAGAAAAGGAAATTAAACTCTGTTGTGAATAGTACTCATGAATAGTACCATATGAATAGTATCCATGAATAGTATCGTATGAATAGTTCCCATAAATAATACCGTATGAGTAGTACCCTTGAATAGTACTGTATGAATAGTAATATGAAATGAAATAATATCACTTATATAATATGAAATATGAAAGAAAATGATATCCCTTACGAGTATAAATAATTTCCTTTATGAATATTGATAGAAAATAACATCATTTATGAAAAAAATAATATCATTTACCTTAATAGGAAAGTAGTTCGGACTAGAATAACGGAGATTATGTTGAGGAAATCTTGCAATGTTATCAACACTCAAAATATCATTATACTCACAATAAATACGCGCAATATTATAGAGAAAAATTTTTCTGATTCTGATGTGAGTTTCATTGTTTAACTAAACATCTTATTTATAGGGTTAAGGAGGGCACCCGAAAGCTGGTCAAGCTGCTGGGTGAGCATGCTTTGTTTGACAAAATGAATGGATAGCATGATATGTTGGAAAAAATGAACAAAACAATTCCCACATGTTTAGTTAACTTAAAAGAAAAGATATACAATTCCAATTTGAATTCTAATCCTTAAGGCTAAGAAATTCAACACCAAAATTATAACCTCCACTTTTATTCATATTTCAGGAAATTATATATATTATTATAATATTACTATTTAAACAATTATAATTTATAAAATTATAATATATTATAATAATATATTTGAATGAATATTTTATCAGAGGAGATAATTATAATTCCACAGAAAAATATTTCAATCTTTCAACAAATATTTCATGCTAAAATTCTTCAATTTATATCAAAATTGAACAAATATTTACTTATCATATTTATCAACAATTTTTATTTAATCAATTATTTACAACTCTTCAATCTTCCAATAATTATTCCTAATTAATATTATATAATCACAATATTGATAACCAGATCGTTCCTAGAAAAGAATGAGCTTTTCGAGAAGAATTTCTCCTAACTGGCGCGTAATTATATAACCTAACCCCTTTCCTCAACAGAACTTTCTAGACATTGTCAATAATATTATGTAATAATATCATTTTAATAATATGTGTGACAATTATTGATTTAATTATGAGAAATACTATTCAGTTGTTACTGTAAGACCCTAACTTTTTATAAATAAAATTGAATTTTCTCTAATTATTATTTTGAATAAAAATGTGTTAATTTGATATAATGCTTTGGTTATGGGTGAAATGTGTAAATTTTACAAAATAAGCAAGTGGTTATAAAATATTCATTGTTGTCGGGGAATATTTATTTGGTCGTGGAATATTCTTGCTGTCAGAGAATATTAGTATGATGGCGCAGCTATTTGTGGGCCACATAACGGAAAACTGTCGGATGAATAAAATGACAAGTATGAGTTTTTTTTATAAATAACGGCGTAGTTGTTACCGTTATCACTATTGAAATACTTGGTGGTTAAAGTACAGTAATATGCGTGGTTGCACAGTAGCACACGGTATTACACAATATATGAGGATTATTGATTCTTACGTAGAAAGGCACTACTCAATAATTGTTACAGTAATTACTGTTCAATATTTTATTTTATTGATTCCATAATTGTTACGTTGATATTTTATATTATTGTTGTTTCAATAATTGTCACTGCACAGTATTTTCCTTTATCAGATCAATAATTCATATTATTTGAATAATATTATTAGATAGCATTATTGGCAATGTATAAGGAAGTTCTGTCTAGAAAAGGGGTTTGGTTACCTAATTGCGCGCCAGTAAGGAAAAATCCTTATCGGAAAACTCCCTCTTTCTTGGGAACGACCTGATTGTCATTATTGTGATTCTATAATATTATTTGTGAATAATTAATTATTAATTTATATGATAAGAAAATATTTATTTTATGTGAATATAAATGAAAGAATTAATGTTGAGTTATTTTATCAGTATTTTGTCGGAATGAAGGTATAAAAATCATCTGTATGTGGATTTCAATCATTTTTCGTTTGGAATTTGAAAAATCTTTCTTTTATAAATTTGTAGAGAATTAAATTTCATAAAAAATGGACATAAAATTCGTATTTTTCTGATAAAAGACTATTTATTATGAATTATTGAAATTCTGAATATTGTTTAAATTTAAAACGTTTTGGTGGAGATTTTCTAGAATGGGTGGGCCCCACTCCTGTTCTTTGTTGGTGTGCTGAGAATTATTTGTGCTTATTTTTCAAAGATGGAGTACTGCAAAAGCCTCCGTATGTAATTTTAGTCTGCTTTGGCGTTCTAGCATTTTTCTACAAATAGGATGCTTAGGTTAGAATTGAAAATCACACCAGAATCAGAAGTTTTCTCTCTCTATAATGTCGAGCGTATTTTTGCGAGTATTTAGATACTTTGAGAGTTGATATTCAGTGCAAGTTTCCTTCAACATTATATCTGATATTCTAGTCAGAAGTACTGTTCTTTTGAGGTAAGGGGTGTTATTTTTTTCGTAAATGATATTATTTCTTTTAATATCATTATATCGAAATATTGGTATGAATTTTATTAAGAAATTTTTACCTTTTCATGTTGAGGTTACTATTCACGTATACGACACTATTCACGAATACGGTACTATTCACGAAGTATAATTTTTCTTATGAAATTGTTACCTTTTGTGTCAGCGTTACTATTCACGTATACGACACTATTCACGTATACGACACTATTCATAGAAAAATTAAATTTTCTTTTTTTTGTCCAAGTTATCTATTATGGTTACTATCTTTGATTGTATCCATGTTTTGATCTTCATCTTTGAATTTTGCTCCACAATTGATTATTATAGAGTATTTTTGAACTTGGATAAATCAAAGTACGAATCCCTAATCTTTGTCCTTTTATCTCACTGGATTCGTTTTCTTTAAAATATTTTCATCATCCATAGTCCTAAATGGTGATATAACTGATTATCTTTGGCCTGTAGTGCAAAGATGGACATGTGTTGAGATGAACATGACCAACTAGTGATACAAATAAATATCTTTGGCCTGTAGTGCAAAGATGATTATTTGATTCAAGATGTATATTGATTGATGTTACAGGGATAAAATATTGATGGTGAACTTTTAAATCATAGAAGATAGTAGATTTCATTCTCTACTTAACTCTTCTAATGAATTATTATTTTCGCTGCGAATATTGATCTAAAACTTGTTGTCCATTATATTTTATCTAATTTGTTGAAGGCTAATGATAATTTATTGTTCATTATCTTAGTCATAATATTCTTTACTGGGCTAGTTGAGCTCACCCTTTTCTTTTTTGTTCCATTTTCTTCTCAAGAGGCGAGAATATAGCGGGAACTATTCGAGGTGTGGAGTGATGTATCCAGATAATTATTTTAGCAGTCCTCACTATTTTGTAAAATAGTGTATCAATAATTGTAATGAGAACTTATTTGAGTTTGAATATTGTCTAGAAGATAATATTTGTATTTAAACTCACAGCTTATGTGTTGTCGTATTTTTCACGAAAATTGTATTAATGAAGTTGTAGTTATTTTTTGTACCATGTATTTGACGACTCAGAATAGGGTTGTGTGAACCTATTTTGGGGGTGTAACAGTTGGTATCAAAGCTTAGGGATATAGTCTCTGGCGGAGATCGGGGAATAGAACTAGGAGAGGAGAGACGAGTAAATCCTTCACTAGTGTGTCATACCTAAGATTATTTGGTATTTAATTGGTTGGTCAGAATATAGGAATAATATATGGTATGTCAATTTCTTTAATTAACCCTTATTTTATGGCAGTATTTGAGAATGACAGCTGAAAATGTTAACAATGGAGCGAGTGAGACCGTTGAGACACTTTTAATCACCAACTAGGAGAACGTGCAACAGGACGACAATGTTTCTCCTGTAAACAACACCACCGATCAAACGATGAATGATGTGATGTTTAAATGCTTTTTGCAGTTCATGCAAAATCAGACGAAGGAGACTCGTGTACAAAATACGGGTGGAAATAATAGCAACGCGTGGATTCTCACATCCAAGCAGTTCAAAGAGTTGGAACCACCAGAATTTTTGGGAAAGCCGAATCCGATCAAGGCAGAAACGTGGGTTAAGCAAATTACCAAGATATTTGATATCTTGGGATGCATGGAGGAATAGAAGGTTTCATTCGCCACCTTTATGTTCCGTGGTGAGGCAAATTACTGATGGAAATCTGTGAAGCGTACCCTGCCAGCAGCACTCAATATGTCTTGGGAAGCATTCTAGAAACGGTTCAATGACAAGTACTTTTCTGAAAGTATTCGTTATATGAAGGAGGTAGAGTTTATTAGACTAGAACAGAACAACATGACTGTGTCCCAGTACGAGGCTAAGTTCGTAGAGTTATCTAGGTTTGCACCTCATTTGGTAGAGAATGAGGAACGTATGACGCGAATGTTTCTAAGAGGTCTAAAACCCGAAATTTGTCAATACCTCACTTCTCACAAATTTTCTCTATATTCAGATGTTGTGAATATGACTTAATTATTAGAGCGAGATAATGAATTTATTTAATCGATGGACCACAACCAGGTTCATACCGGTGGCAGCAGTCATCCGAACAATGATAACCAGCGAGGAGGAAAATATCCAGACAAAAGCAGTAACCACTCTGGTGGTAATCGTGGCCATGATAGTAGAAGAATCGAGTCGGGGGGAGATTTAAAGAAGATAAGATTTAACGATGATGGAAAGACATCGACAACAGCACCAACACCAACACCAGCAACAAATTCTAGGAGAGGAGAAAGACCGCCAGTTAGATGCTACAGTTGTGGAGAGGAGGGACACATAAGTCCAAACTGTTCACAGCCTTCCAATGTATGTTTTAGTTATGGAAAAGAAGGTCACATAACTCGATTTTATCCTATAGCGAAATCAAGTTCAGCTAGGACGGTGGCACCAAAGATAGATACGGATAAAATAAAGTCGGTGGTTTCAGGAAGAACGTTTTTCGTGACTTCTCAAAAAGCGAGTAACCCAAACGAAGTTATCACGGGTTAGTTAATCATAAATTCTTGCGAAGTCTATACCTTATTAGATACCTATTCTACCCATTCATTTATCTCTCTTGCTTGTGCTCAACGTTTGGACTTGACTTCGGAGAAATTAGACTTTGACTTATCTGTTGAGACTCCGTTAGGAGAAACTTTCATTACATCCACGGTTTATAAATCTTGATTGATTCAAGTTGGTACCATTACATTACCTGTCAATCTTATTTATTTGAAAATACTTGCATTTGATGTGATTTTAGGGATTGATTGGTTAACCACTCATCATGCCAAAATTGATTATTTTCGTAAGATTGTTAGTTTTCATATTCCTAACCGACCTATTATGCGAATTCAAACAACCAAACCACTAAAGTCAATCACTGTCATATCAAGCCATAAAGCCATTTGTTTATTGAAAAACGAATGTCAAACTTTCTTAGGCCATGTCATGGACTTGAACAAAAATGCGTCAGATTTGAATAATATTTCTGTTGTTAGTGAATTTCCTGACGTATTTCCTAAAGAACTTCCTGGCCTACCCCCAGAACATGAAGTCGAATTTTGTGTTGACCTTGAACCCGGTACAAAACCCATTTTCAAAACCCCATATCGAATGGATCCTATTGAACTTCAAGAGTTAAAAAAAACCCAACTACATGAGTTAGTACCCAAGCCTCTCGTTGGTGACTTCTTTTGTGGAATGCACTGAAGCCAGACTCTCCGTAGGGGACACCATATTCGTACGGTGGTAAACTGATAAGTGCTATATTGATGTGCTATCCAAGATTGTGATATGAGTTATAGTTGAGAGCAACCTAAGTCAGTAATCGAAATACGTAGCTTTCTAGGATTAGATGGTTATTATCAGAGATTCGTGGAAGGATTTTCTCAAATTACTACTCCGTTAACTCAGCTGACACGGAAAGATACAAAATTTGTACGGAGCGAGGAATGTGAGAAGAGTTTCCAAGAACTCAAGAGGAGACTCATTTCAGCACCTGTTCTGACAATACCATCTGGTTTGGATGGATTTATTATCTACATCGATGGTTCAGGCAAAGGGTTAGGATGTGTTCTCATGCAACATGGGAAAGTTATAGCTATGCCTCGCCACAACTCAAAGAATATGAGATGAATTATCCTACTCATGATCTAGAGTTGGCAGCAGTCGTTTTTGTGTTGATGATCTGGAGACATTACCTGTATGGGGAGAAAGTGGAGATTTATACGGATCATAAAAGCCTCAAATATTTCTTCACCTAAAAGGAACTCAACATGTGGCAAATACGTTGGCTCGAACTGTTGAAAGATTCCGACCATACCATTCAATATAATCTTGGAAAAGCAAACGTAGTACCTGACACATTGAGTAAAAGATCGTATGTGGGTACGAGTGCGATGTTGTTAACACAAAGACCCATTTTGTATGACTTACAAAGAATGGAGATATAGTTAAAGGCTCCAAGTACCCACGTGATGATATCAAACATACAAGTAGAACCGACTTTAATTGATAAAGTTAAAGTTGCTCAAGCTACGGACCTGGAGCTGATGCTTATGAAGAAGAAAGTGCAAGAAGGTGCTATTCCAGAAGTAAGAATCGATGAATAAGGAATACTTTGAGTCAACTCTAGACTTTGTGTTCCTAACGAACTTGATTTAATGTATAAAATCATGATGGAGGCGCACAACACATCGTTTGCAATCCATCCTGGGAGTACCAAAATGTATCATGATCTTCGATATACATTTTGGTGGAGAAATATGAAGAGAGAGGTCGCGGAGTTTATCTCGAGGTGTTTAACTTGTCAACGTGTAAAGGCGGAGCATTAAGTGCCAAAGGGTCCATTGCAACCACTTGAGATTCTGAAATGAAAGTGGGAACACATTACCATGGATTTCGTTACGGTTCTTCCCAAGGTTTCTCAAGGCATAGATGCGATTTGAGTTATTATTGATAGATTAATGAAGTCTACTCATTTCTTGCCGATACAGGAGACTTATTCCCTTGAACGTCTTGCTTGTATGTATGTGAATGAGATTGTGAGATTGAATGACATGCTAGTATCCATAGTTTCGGATCTTGACCCAAGATTCACTTCACAATTTTGGGTTAGTTTACAGAAAGCTATGGGCATAGATTTACGATTCAGTTCGGCATACCATCCTCAAACGGACGAGCAATCGGAAAGGACTATTCAAACTCCTGAAGATCTATTGAGACTTTGTGTTCTAGACTTCAAAGGGAGTTAGGATAAGTACCTACCATTGGTGGAATTCTCCTACAATAATAGTTATCAGGCAAGTATAGGTGTGGCTCCATTCGAAGCATTGTATGGACGAAAGTGTCGCTCTCCAGTATGCTGAGATGAGGTGGGAGAAGCAATGTTGTTGGAACCAGAGTTAGTACGTATGACTATAAAAAATATCCAAATAATCCGACAATGTATACAAACGGCATAGGATCGACAAAAGAGTTATGCGGATCTTCATTGAAAGGACGTGGAATTTAATATTGGGGATCATGTATTGCTACGTGTTGCTCCATGGAAGGGAGTTACAAGATTCGGGAAGAGAGGAAAGCTCAATCCATGATTTGTTGGTCCATTTGAGATTCTTGACCGAATAGGAAATGTGGCCTATAGACTCGCATTACCTCCAAGCATATCTCGTGTTCAAAATATTTTTCACATATCTATTCTTCGTAAATATGTGAAAGACCCAAACCACATTATTGAGTTAGAACCAGACGAGATAGCCGAAGATTTAACGTACGAGGAGGTACCTGTCAAGATCTTAGATAGAAAGGAGCATGTCCTACGCATAAAGATTATATCATAAGTTAAAGTTTTATGGAGGAACTATGCTATTGAGGAAATGACCTAGGAGTTGGAATTGAAAATGGAAGCGAGGTATCCTCACCTTTTCAAAACACCAGATACGTACGTCAATTTCGAGGATGAAATTTTATAAGGAGGGGAGGTTGTAAGACCCGAACTTTTTATAAATAAAATTAAATTTCATCTAATTATTATTTTGAATAAAAAGGTGTTAATTTGATATAATGCTTTGGTTATGGGTGAAATGTGCAAATTTTGCAAAATAAACAAGTGATTATAAAATATTCATTGTTGTCGGGGAATATTCGTTTGGTCGTGAAATATTCTTGCTGTCGAGGAATATTCGTACAATGGCGCAACCATTTGTGGGCCCCATAACGGCAAACTGTCGGATGAAAAAAATAACAAGTATGAGTTTTTTTTATAAATAACGGTGTAGTTATTACCGTTAACACTGTTGGAATACCTGGTGGTTAAAGTACAGTAATACGCGTGGTTATACAGTAGCACACGGTATTGCACAGTATTTATGGATTATTGATTCTTACGTAAGAAGGCACTACTCAATAATTGTTACAGTAATTACTGTTCAATATTTTATTTTAATAATTCAATAATTGCTACATTGATATTTTATATTATTGTTGTTTCAATAATTGTCACTGCACAGTATTTCCCATTATCAGATCAATAATTCATATTATTTGAATAATTTTATTAGATAGCATTATTGACAATGTCTAAGGAAGTTCTGTCTAGGAAAGGGGTTTGGTCACCTAATTGCGCGCTAGTAAGGAGAAATCCTTATCGGAAAGCCCCTTCTTTCCTGGAAACGACCTGGTTGTCAATATTGTGATTCTGTAATATTATTTGTGAATAATTAATTATTAATTTATATGATAAGAAGATATTTAATTTATGTGGATATAAATGAAGGAATTAATGTTGAGATATTTTATCAGTATTTTGTCGAAATGAAGGTATTAAAAATCATCCGTATATGAATTTCGGTCATTTTTCGATTAGAATTTGGAAAAACTTTCTTCTACAAAGTTGTAGAGAATTAAATTTCCTATGAAATGGACATAACATTCGTATTTTTCTGTTAAAAGGGCTATTTATTATGAATTATTGAAGTTTTTGAATATTGTTTAAATTTAAAACAGTTTGGTGGAGATTTTCTAGAATGTGTGGGCCCCACTCCTGTTCTTTATTGGTGTGGTGAGAATTATTGGTGTTTATTTTTCAAAGATGGAGTGCTGCAAAAGCCTTCGTATGTAATTTTAGTCTGCTTAGGCGTTCTAGTATTTTCCTATAAATAGGGTGCTTAGGTTAGAATTGAAAATCACACCAGAATCAGAAGTTTTCTTTTTCTATAATATCGAGCGTATTTTTGCGAGTATTTAGATACTTTGAGAGTTGCTATTCAGTGTAAGTTCTTCAACATTATATCTGATATTCTAGTCAGAAGTACTGTTCTTTTGAGATAAGAGATATTACTTTCTTCGTATATGATGTTATTTTTTTTAATATCATTATACCGAAATATTGGTATGAATTTTATTAAAAAAAATTTACCTTTTCATGTCGAGATTAATATTCACGTATACGATACTATTCACGAATACGGTACTATTCACGAAGTATGATTTTTCTTATGAAACTGTTACCTTTTGTGTCGGGGTTACTATTCACGTAGACACTATTCACGTATAAGACACTATTCAAAGAAAAATTAAAATTTCTTTTTTTTTTGTCCAAGTTGTCTATTATGGTTACTATCTTTGATTGTATCCATGTTTTAATCTTCATTCTTGAATTTTGTTCCACAATTGATTATTATGGAGTATTTTTGAACTTGGATAAATCAAAGTACGAATCCCTAATCTTTGTCCTTTTATCTCACTGGATTCATTTTCTTTAAAATATTTTTATCATTCTCAGTCCTAAATGGTGATATAACTGAATATATTTGGCCTGTAGTGCAAAGATGAATGATTACTTGATGAATATCTTTGGCCCGTAGTGCAAAGATGGACATGTGTTGAGATGAACATGACTAACTGGTGATACAAATGAATATCTTTGGCCTGTAGTGCAAAAATGAATATTTGATTCAAGATATATATTGATTTATGTTATAGGGATAAAATATTGATGATGGACTTTTAAATCATAGAAGATAGTAGATTTCATTCTCTACTTAACTCTGCTAATGAATTGTTATTTTCGCTGCGAATATTGATATAAAACTTGTTGTCCATTATATTTTATCTGATTTGTTGAAGGCTAACAATAATTTGTTGTTCATTATCTTATTCATAATATTCTTTATTGGGCTAGTTGAGCTCACCATTTTCCTTTTTGTTCCATTTTTCTTATCAGGAGGCGAGAATATAGCGGGAACTAGTCGGGGTGTGGAGTGATGTATCCAGACAGTTGTTTTAGCAGTCCTCACTATTTTGTAAAATAGTGTATCAATAATTATAATGAGGACTTATTTGAGTTTGGATATTTTCTAGAAAATAATATTTGTATTTAAACTCACAGCTTGTGTATTGTCGTATTTTGCATGACAATTATAATAATGAAGTTGTAGTTATTTTCTATACCATATATTTGACGACTCAGAATGGGTTGTGTGGACCTATTTTGAGGGCGCCACAGTTACTGTGACAATTATTGAGTCAATAATATGAAATATTATACAATTATTACTGTAGCAATTATTTAATCAAAACTGAGTGAATTCTTACGTAAGCATCAATAATCAGAGATACTCTGCAATACCGTGTGCTACTGTTCAATACTGCGTACCACTGTGGAACAACACGTATTACTGTAATTTTATCACTGGGTATTTCAACAGTTTAACGGGAACAATCTTGTCGTACGAATATTTTTTAACAAAAAGAATATTCTCCGACCAAACGAATATGACCCGATACAACAAATATTTTATGACAACTTGCTTATTTTAAAAAATTTGCACATATCACCCATAAGTATAACATTTTATCAATTTAACCATTTACTGAATAGAAATATAAAAAAAATTAATACTTTCATTTAAAAAAATTCGGGATCTTACATTCAATAGATGCAAATTTTAGTATTTGTATAGGAAAAAGTTGCATTTGTGTAATATTTTTAATATTTCTTCATGTGCTTGTAGGACTATCAATTAGGCTAAGTGAGCCGGACATAAGGCTGTACAAGCTCAATCCATTCAAATAGTAACAAGCTCAGGCTCGGGCTCAAACCCATTTGGGCTTATAATATGTTGTTCAAGTTTAGGCCATATGTGATTACGAGATTCGAGCCTATTTTCGGATAATCCCAAATAAAAATGATCAAAATTAATAAACTAAAAATGAATAACAAAATATTAATGCAACTCATTATTAAAACGACATTAGCTCATTTTGACAACTTATTAATAAAAATATTAAATTTTTTAAAATTCATAAAATCAAATATAATGAAAAAAATAAGAAGTATGAACTTAAAACATACAATTACTAATTATGGTAATAAACATCTCTAGATTATTCATATTAGTTAAAATGACAAAACATTTGAAAAATAAATAAGTTTAAAGAAAACATAATACCTAATTTAGTTATATATATATATATATATATATATATATATATATATATATATATATATATATAGTTTATTATATAAAACTATATATATATAAAGAAAACATAATACATTTTTATATATGCATGTATATAAAAATTGAGTTTGAATATATAATAATTAATATAAATAGTCTATATATTTATATGTTTTTAACAGTATAATTCGGTCAGGTCTATAATGGGACAAAAAACTTATTGACCAAACTCGACTCAAATTTTATTTTGGGCATGAATTTTTGTCCAAACACAGCTTAGCTCTCTTCCGAATTTAATTCGAGCAAGTTTTTTACGGTCCTAACGATCTGATTTCGGACTTGACCGACCCAATTGACAGTCCTATGTGCCTGTAGTTTGGTATAAGACTCAAAATTTTATGAAATAAAAGTATTCAATTTTTCTTATAATTATTATTCTATTCAGTAAATGGTTAAATTGATAAAATGTAAAGTTAAGGGTGATATTTAAAAATTTTACAAAGTAAGTAAGTTGTTATAAAATAGTTGTTTGGTAAGGGAATATTCTTTTTTGTCAGGGAATATTCGTACGACGACGCAATCATTGGTGGACCCCACAACGGAATAACTGTCGAATATAGAAAGAGACAAAAATAACCTTTTTATAAAAAATAACGGCAAGACTTATACCGTTAAACTGTTGAAATATCCGGTGATAAAAGAACAGTAATACGCGTTGTTGCACAGTAGCACACGGTATTGCACATTATCTCTAATTATTGATGCTTACGTAAGAAGTCACTCAATTTTATTCAATTATTATCACAGTATCATCTGCACAATATTTTATATTATTAAATTAATAATTGAGATGACATAATTATTCATATTATTTTTTGCATTATTGACAATGTCTAGGAAGTTCTGTCGAGAAAAGGAGTTTGGTTATTTAATTGTGCGCCAGTAAGGAGAAATTTTTATCGAAAAGCTCCCTCTTTCCTAGGAACAATCTGATTGTCAATATTATGAGTTATAATATTAAATGATGAATAATTGTTGAAAGATTAAAAATGTGTTGTGGTAATTATTTATTCAAATTTTTTTGATATAAATAGAGGAGTTTGTCATGAGGCGTTTGTTGTAAGTTTGACTTATTATTCCATGGGGAGATGTGCTAATTTTTCAGACCGTCGGTTGAAGTTATAATAATAAATCAATATGGACCGTTGGTTGAAGTTATAATAGTAAATCAATATGGACCGTCAGTTGAAGTTTTAATAGTAAATCAATATGGACCGTCCGTTTTAATAGTAAATCAATCTGGACCGTTCGTGAATTAGTTACTATTTAGTATATTCTCCTATAAATAGAAGCTCATTCCTTCATTATTTCTTACGAATTCACTAAAACTATAGAGAGAAACTATAGAGAGATAATAAGAGAGAAAGAAGAAGAGTATTATGCTACTACACTATTGCAGTATCCAATCTTCTACTAAGGTAAGGGATATTACTTTTCGTATTCGTAAGAGGTATTATTTCTTTTGTATTCGTAAAGGATGTTATTTTCTTCATACTCATAAGGGTTGTCATTTCATTCCTTATTAATCTATGGGAATAACCTGTCTACGCGGATTACTGCATGCATGATGAATGACCCTTCGTATTCATTATTTATTAATCTGCGAGAGTAACCTGTCTACGCAGATTACCGCATGCATGGTAAATGACCCTTCGTATTCATTATTTATTAATATGTGGGAGTAACATGTCTACGCGGATTACCGCATGCATGGTGAATGACCCTTCGTATTCATTATTTATTAATCTGCGAGAGTAACATGTCTACGCGGATTACCGCATGTATGGTGAATAACTCTTCGTATTCATTCTTTATTAAATTGTGAAAATGATCCGTCTACGCGGATTACCGCATGACAGGTGAAAATCTATTTGTAATTTCATCTATTCTTTCATACTTGTATGGGATATCATTTCTTTTGTACTCGACAAGGGATATCGTTTTCTTTCATATTCTCCATTTATGGGTACTATTCATACCAGATTACTATTCATTTAGGGTACTTTGCATGACGAAATACTATTCATTCGGAGTACTTTGCATGACGGGGGATAATATTCATTTGGAGTACTTTGCCTGACGGAGTACTATTCATACAGTACTATTCATGAGTACTATTCACAATGGAATATAATTTTCTTTTCTTTGTCCAAGTTATCTTTTATGAATCTTATTCTTGAAATTGAATCCATGTTTTGATCTTCATGTTGACAATTTGGACATTATTGAACTCTGGATAAATTGAATTATAAATCTCTAATATTTATCCTTAATCTCGGTTGATTGATTCTTTATATCATTGTCATCATCATCATGCTTATATTGTGCTGAAAGTTATCTTTAGGCCATAGTACAAAGATGAACTGTTGATTGGTATGATTATGACCAGGAACTGTGTATTGGTATAATCATGACCTTTAATGTTACAGATAAAGACTTGTGATGAATGTTCTCTTTGGCCAGTAGTGCAAAGAAGAACTGTTGATTGATATCTTTGGTCATAGTGCAAAGATGAATTGTTGATTGATAGCTTTGGCCCGTAGTGCAAAGATGTACATGTGTATGACATGATCATGACACTGATGATACAAATAAATATCTTTAGCCCGTAGTGAAAAGATAGACTATTGTTTAGTAGGATCATGACCATTGGTTTTACGGTTGAATGTCTTTGGCCGTAGTGCACTGATAGACAATTGATTGACATGATCATAACCATTGGTTTTATAGTTGAATATCTTTAGCCCGTAATGCAAAGATAGACAATTGATTGGTATGATCATTGTTATTACATTTGAATGTCTTTAGCCTTTGGGGCAAGGATATTGAGTAAAAGTTCAATTAAGACTTTGTGGCAAGGACAAACTGTTGATTTACATTATTATAAACATGAATTGTGAATTTAACTATAATATTTGGTGGTTCCGGTGAAGATATGTGATGGAAGTTCTTTTTATCTTGGTTACAACAAAAAACTGTTGATGGGTATTACATGAATGAAATATTAATGATGGACTTTTAATGTGGAGGAGATAGTAGACATTATATTCTACTTGACTCTTCTAATGAATTGTTGATTCAACTGCAATTATGGTTGGAAACTTTTATCATCTACCATATGTTCTAAATATCTAATTTATTACTGATGAAGGCTATTGATAATTTAATTATCTTAGTCATGATATTCTTTCCTGGGCTATTTATGCTCACCCTTTTGCTTCACAATTTCTTTCAGGTAATAAGAGTGTAGCTGGGTCGAGTGGGGATAACAAGGGATTAGAGTGATGGTCTGTGACTGTTGAAGCTTCTCAATACATTGTAAAACAGCATGACAATATATAATTGCATTGAAGACTTAAAATATGTGTGTCGTATTTTATACGTCATTTAATAATTGATTTTGGTGAACAACAATAGGTTGAGGAGAACTCGACTTTGAAAGCGTCAAAAATGCACCCCATTAGAATGAGGAGGACATAATTGTACTAAGAGCATAAAGGGTGTGTTTCCACTATCATACATGATGTCTAGCCACATACAAACTCGTGCTATCATAAAATATGGTTGTGCAAATTCACTTGCTGACTATATCTATGAGCATTATCTATATAATCTTGGAGTATGGTTGGAATATAATCCTCAGTTCGAGACAATGGAGATAATTATATGACAAGAAGATATACACTATTGGAATGAATATGATAGTAATCTTTTCGTTCTTCTTTGAAGTCTATTAATTCGGTCAACCAAGGTTAATTCTCAAGTCCTATGATATCTATTATAACTTAGATGCATGGCCTCCCATGTATGAAGGCTTCCTTGAGCATTTTTCAAATATTTTAATTCCTAAAACAGTTATCGACTGTACATTTATATAAAGTATCATTGGTTTGGGTGTGAGTACTATTATTTGTATTAAAACTCACAACTTATGTGTTGTCGTATTTTGCACGACAGTTGTACAAATGAAGTTTTTATTTGAATTCTGTACCGTATATCTGGCGACTCAGAATGGGTTGTGTGGACCTATTTTTGGGGTATCACATTTGGTACCCTTTATTTAATGTTTCAAGTATCGTAAATTGATATTGGAGACAATGACACCGCGAAGTACAGTAAAGTCAAGTAAATGAACTTGAACTGCTAGAATAAACTATGACAAACATAGAAATCGACTAAGAAAACTAACGACAGGAACATAAGATTTATGTGAAAAACTCAAATCGGAAAAAAAAACACAGACGAGGGGCAGAAGATATTTACTATATCAAAGTGTGAAAAATACAAGCTGTGAATCTCTAACTGAAAGCGGCTAAAACTTAAAAAAAAAGAAAAGAAAAGAATATTGAAACCCTAATTACAATAACATATATACAGCCGAGTTTAAAAAATAGTGGACCCAAATAATATTAAAAGTTCATACAAGTCTTTCTTTTCCTTTGGGTAGCCGTACAAAATAATTCGGATAGAGTCAAAAGTGGGATCCCAAATAAGAATTAGAGACACACATAACATAACATGAACCTATCTTGGTGGAGGCATATTTGAGCAAGATGACTTGAAAGCTTAAGTTCTGTTTTCAATTATAGTATTCACTTTAGTTTGTATTCCTTCATTATTTTCAATTTTTACTTCTTAAAAGATGCAAGAAACTCATTATATTCTCTAGGGTGCTGGTGGCCTTCTTCCAATTCAATCTTTTTTGTAAAGAAATCCAGTTCTATAATGTTCTCTTTTTGTCTTTTTTTCCCCCACTATTCATATCTTTCTTTCTGCATCTAATTAATGCTTTTATATATATTATTTTTATGTGGGGAGGAAAAGTTACCTTAATTTCAAATCAAGCATATCCCCTAATTTAGCATATATGCCAAATCACAAAATCTGCAATATAAAGTACCCCGATTTATCGGTCCGATGAGTAAAAAAAAAATAGCAGCCTAGCCAGCCTACATTCTTATAAATGGAGTGTAGGAGCTAGCTAGGATAATAATTAAATCACAATCAACTTAACTTATTTCTCAATTTTCAATTCATAGGCTCCTGCACAGCACATGTTTATCAACAAAAATACTGAACAAGCCAATTGTTTTTTGGAACAAAAAAGAGGTGAGATATATGGATCCTATCAAGACATGAGTTCAAAAAACAACAATCTATTTGGGTAGTTTACAGAAACAAATTGCACTCTATAGCAGAAAGTTGCATATCAGATACAGTTGTAACTCTCTGCTATATGAAATATAACTTTTTTTTATAGATTGTCCTGGATTGTCCGCCACCCCCCCCCCCCCCTAAATAATGGCTTTTGCCTATTCACAAAAAAAGGAATGTATGAGCAATGAATTCATGCTTATTTTTTAACTAATGCAGTCATTTTCCTCCATTATAGTATTGCAACATGAGTGTCAAGACTCATGTGGGTGCCTTATTAAACTAAACCACAATAAGGCTGGAAGCCATCATGGGTTTGGCTTGGTTGCATATAGGTCCAAGGATAGGAGGGTCTTTTTTCCTTGAAGGGGAGGCCTAGCCTTTGGATATTAAAGCTTAACCTGATTATTAGCAACAAGCTTAAACAATGATTTCATCATGGAGTATGATAATGAGAAGGTTGATCGACAGAATCCATGCCACTGCTGCCAATCAATCAATAGGGAAGAAATTTTGTTATTTAGCATGCCTTTTCTCATTGGGAAAACTTGAATGATCAATTTTAGTATAAGCATGATGATTTTTATTGTGAAAAAAAATAGAGAATTTTCACAATGATATACTTCGAGTGACCAGCAGAAACAATATATTTTTATAGGTAATACTCCTTTTGTTCCAAATTATATGATTATTATTGACTTTTGAAAATCAAGTTAAGACATTTTCAAATTTAAAATTGGGAGGACTCATTAAAAATTATGAAACAATAAAATTTACAATGAGTCATATTTTTTATATGTTTTACAATATTTATTATAAATAAAAGAATTTATGTCAATTTTGAATTTAAAAAGCTAACAATTATCTAATAATATAGAACAGAGAGAATATATCCTGACATATTAAAGACATTATGTTGAAACATCTAAGAAAATAGAGCCTAAATTGAACAAAACAATGTTCTTTCCTTGAGACAACATTTCCCACCTATTACTTTTGTTTAAGTTTTGAGGCTTGTTAAAATTTGTAGCTCATATGGAGTATATGAGAGGTACATACAAGTTCTTGAAAAATGTCAGTGTCGAGCGAAGCGGAGCGAGGCACTGGCCTATCGCAATTTTAGTTGTTCGGGTTGGACCGAAGGTTTAGTGGGTGGGTGGGTGGGTGGGTGGGTGGGTGGGGGGGGGCCTAGCCCGCCAATGTATGGTACGATGTGTAGGGTTGGAATAGAAATAACGGTTATATATATTCGCTATTGTAAAACTCTATGTACTCAGATCATAAATAAAACACTTATCTCCGCTCCCTTGGACTGTAACGGCTATTCTACAACCTGAGGTCACTCTCGTAATTCCACAATTCTCTTGAGCGATAGTGGGATCTTACATGATCATAGGAGCCTTAATTAAGGTAGGGAATCATTCTCAATTTCCTCGTATAATCAAGGGAATCCGGAGGGATTTGAAGAATAAAAAGGAGTTTAAGTTGAGGGTGAAGAGATGTCAATTTCAGAAATATTTTTCCACAGTTATCTTAATTCCTTATTCCTATTTCAGTTTCATAGTTAAATTCTAGTCTAGTTTTCTTCACTATTTTCATCTTCTTGTAATTCTAGTACTAATTTTGAATTTAAATAAATAATCTCTGCTCCATTTCATTGGTGTTGTGGTTGAAATTACTCGTGTTCATTTAGTCCCCGTAACGGTTACACTTGGTATCAAAGCAAACCATCCTTTATAAGACCCCAGCTTTTATGAATAAAGATGAATTTTTCTTAAAATATATTTTTCAATATTATAGTGTGGATTTGATATAATGTTATAGTTGTGGGTAATATTTATAAATTTTACAAAGTAAGCAAGTTGTTATAAAATATTCGATTGGTCGGGGAATATTCGTACGACGGCAAAATCATTGGTGGACCCCACAACAGAATTATTGTCGGAATGAGAAAACGCAGAAATATCTTTTTATAAAAATAGCAGCGAAAGTTTTACCGTTAGACTGTTGAAATACCCGGTGGTAAAAGTACAGTAATACGCGTGGTTGCATAATAGTACACGTTATTGAATATTGATGCTTACGTGAGAAATCACTCAGTTTTATTCAATTATTGCTATAGTAATTGTTGCATAATATCTCACATTATTTGATTCAATTATTGTCAATATTTTTTTATATTATTAAATCAATAATTGAGACGACAAAGTTATTCATATTTTTATTTGTAATATTGACGATGTCTAGAAATTTCTGTCGAGGAGAGGTTTAGTCACCTAATTGTGCGCTAATAGGGAGAAATCCTTATCGAAAAGCTCCCTCTTTCCTGGGAACGATCTGGTTGTTAAATATTGCGAATTATAATATTGATGATAAATATTGCTAAAAATATTGAGGTGAATTTATGAAGTATTTGTGATAATTTTAGCTTATTTTATGGACCCCCATTTACCTATTTTTTAAAATAATCGGTAGAAGATGATTCAGTATATATATATATATATATATATATATATATATATATATATATATATATATATATATATATATATATAATATTTGTGTGTGAGTGTGATATGTGTGAAAGGGACATGTGGGTTGAAGAATGGAAATGGGGGGGGGGGAGTTTACGTAAATGGAAGGAAATTATGATATATATATATATATATATATATATATATATATATATATATATATATTAATGTGTGTATGGAGTGTGTGTGTGTGGTGGGAAGAAAAGGGGGGTTGTGGGAAGATGCCTTTGTTGGGAGGGCATGTGTGTGTGTATGATGAAAATGATGGGTGGGTGTATTGAATTGAAAAATCAATCCGTGAATTGCATAAGGCATCCGTGAATTGCATAACTGTTGCGTCCGTGAATTTTTCTTAAATAGTGCCCCTTCCATTCTCCTATAAATAAGATGCTTAGTTAGAATTGAAAATCACACTAGAATCAGTGAATTCTTCTTCTATAATCTTGAGCGTATTTCTTTAGAGTTTAAGGAAGCTTTGAGCGTAGTAAACAGTTCAAGTTTTCTTCAAGAATATCCCCGCCCTACCAGTCGGAATACTCTTCTTTTTAAGGTAAGTGATATTATTTTTGTTCAGTATTCGTATGAAATAATATTTTCTTCCATACTCTGTAGTATGTAAGTAATATTATTTCATTTCAGATTCAAAATTTTACACTCATTTTGTTAAGTTTTGACTTCTATACTCCATGAAATTAGTAGAATATCCTTGATATATGCGCTTCATTTAGTATCTTTTTATGGAAATATTATTCTGAGCATTCTTGATAAGTTTTAACTTTTTCATGCCGGAGTACTATTCACGGGGTTACTATTCCCGAAGTACTATTCATGAGGTACTATTCACCCAGAGTACTATTTATGACAAAAATTAATTTCTTTTCTGTCCAAATCATTTTTGGTGCACTATTATTCTTGAATTTTACTCCACAAAATAGTATCATGTTGATAATTTGGACATTATTGAATTCTGGATAAATTAAATTATAAATCTTTAACAATTCATCCTTTGCTTTCTTTTAATTAAATTCTTATATCATTGTCATCATCCTCATGCTTATATTGTGATAAAAGTAATCTGTGGCTTACGTGCATAGATGTACTGTTGATTGATATGATTATGACCAGGGATTATTCTGTATAATCATGACCGTAATGTTACAAATGATGTGGTAAAAGTCCTCGTTGGCCCGTAGTGCATTGATGGACAGTTGTTGGCATGATCATGACCATTGGTGAGAACACAAATATCCTTGGCTAGGAGTGTATGGATAATTCGTGGTCGTGATACTAATGAATATCATTGGCCTGTAGTACATGGATGATTCGATGATGTGGTTTATTTATTAAGATAAGTCTCAGCGATAAAATTGATGATAAACTTTTTAAATCATAGAAGATAGTAGATATCATGCTCTACTTGACTTTTCTAATGGATTGCTTGTTCCGTTGCAGTTAAACTTGATGTTTATTATATTTTATCAGTTTAAAACTGTTGAAGGCTAACGATAATTTATTCTGCATTATATTAGTCATAATATTTCTTACTAGGCTACTTGAGCTCACCCTTTACTTTCATTGCTCTCTTCAGGAAATGAGAATATAGCAGGGACTAGTCGGGGAACGGAGTGACGGTCCAGATGTTTGCATTAATAGTCCTCACTATTCAGTGAAATAGTGTGATAATAAATTTAATGAGGACTCCATTTGAGTTTGAATACTGTCTAGAAGACAATATTCGCATTAAAACTCTTAGCTTATGTTTTGTCGTATTTTACACGACAGTTGTATAATTAAGTTGTATTAGAATTTTGTACCATGTATTTGGCGACTCAGAATGGGTGATGTATACCTATTTTGGGGGCGTCACAGTTGGTATCAAAGCTTAGGGATATGATCCCTGGCTGAGATGTGAGACTGGAACTAGGAGGGGAGAGACGGGTAATTCATTCGCTAGTATGACCTACCTAAGTTTAATTGTTATTTAATTGGTCAGTCAGAATATAGGGATAATATATGGCATGTAAATTAACCCTTATTTTATGACAGTGTTTGAAAATGACATCTGAGAATGTTGAGATAAGCAATGGAGCATATGAGACCGTTGAGTCACCAACGATCAATACCCAGGATAATGTGCATCAGGAAGGCAACAATCCTCATGCAAACAACAACACCGACCAAACGATGAATGACAGAATGTTCAGAGGCTTTCTTCAATTCATGCAACATCAGACGAGAGAGACTCCTGTGCAAAATACAGGTGGAAACACTGGCAACTCGCGGATGGTCATTGCTAAGCAGTTCAAGGAGCTGGGACCACCAGAGTTTTTGGGAGAACTAAAATCACTTAAGGCAGAGACGTGGATAAAGCAGATCACCAAGATATTTGATGTCTTGAGATACTCCAAGGAGCAAAAGGTTCCCTTTACCACCATCATATTGCGAGGAGAGGCAGATTACTGGTGGGAATCTTTAAAGCGTACTTAACCTGCCGCACCGAAGATGTCTTGGGAGAAGTTCCAAGAACTGTTCAATGACAAGTACTTTTTCGAAAGTATTCGTCACATGAAGGAGGTAGAGTTCATCAAGTTGGAGCAAAACAATATGACCGTGTCGCAGTACGAAGCTAAGTTTGCCGAGTTGTCCCAGTTTGCGTCTCACTTGGTTGATAAGGAGGAGAGAATAACGCAGATGTTTCTAAGAGGTTTGAAACCCGAGATACATCAATACTTAATTCCTCACAAACTGTGTTTATATTCAGATGTTGTAAATAGGGCTCAGTTATTGGAGCGCGATAATGAGTCAACCCAACCAAGAGAGAGCATCTGGCAAAATAATAATACCAGTGGTAGCAGTCATCGAAGCGGTGACAACAAACGTGAAGGAAGTCAACATGCCAGAAATGGTAACCACTTCGGTGGTAATCATGGCCAAGATAATAAAACTGGAAATTTTAAGAAGAGAAGATTCAATAATGATGGAAAGACGTCAGTACCAGCACCCGTTGTGAAAGAAGGAGAACGATCATCGATCGTATGCTATAAATGCGGAGGGGAGGGACACATCAGTCTAAATTGCATGTAGCAGTCCAAAACGTGTTATAATTGTGGAAGAGAAGGTCACCTAGCTCGATTTTGTCGTGCAGTGAAGCCAAGTCCAGCTGGGATGGAGGCACCAAAGGTCGTCCCAAAGAAGTCAAAACCAGTAGTTTAAGGGAGAGCGTTTGTCGTGACCTCCTAGAAAGCAAAGAACCCGAACGAGGTGATCACGGGTAAGCTAATCATAAACTCTAGCGAAGTTTATACCTTATTTGATACCGGTTCTACCCATTCTTTTATTTCTCCTACTTGCGCTCAACGTTTAAATTTAACTCCGGAGAAATTAGACTTTAACTTATCTGTTGAAACTCCGTTGGGAGAAACCTTCATTACATCCACTGTTTATAAGTCTTGTTTGGTTCAAATCGGTACCCCCACATTACCTGTCGATCTTATTTCTTTAAAAATACTTGCATTCGATGTGATTTTAAGAATTGATTGGTTAACTACTCATCATGCAAAAATTAATTATTTTCGTAAGGTTGTTAGCTTCCATATTCCTAACCAACCTATTATGCGAATTCAAACAATCAAACCACTAAAGTCAATCACTGTCATATCAATCCATAAAGTTATTCGTTTATTGAAAAACGGATTTCAAGCTTTCTTAGTCCATGTAACGGATTTAAACAAAAATACGTCAGATTTGAATGATATTTCTATTGTTAATAAATTTCCTGACGTATTCCCTGAAGAACTTCCTGGCCTACCCCTAGAGCGAGAAATTGAATTTTGTATTGACCTTGAACCCGGTACAAAACCCATTTCTAAAGCCTCATATCGAATGGCTCTTATTGAACTTCAGGAGTTAAAAACCAACTGCAGGAGTTGTTAGACATCGATTTCATTCGTCCTAGTACGTCTCCTTGGGGTGCTCCTGTTCTATTTGTGAAGAAGAAAGATGGAAGTATGCGACTTTGTATTGATTATCGGGAGTTGAATCATGTCACCATCAAAAATAGGTATCCGTTACCTTGTATTGATGACCTGTTTGACCAGTTGCAAGGTGCCAAATTCTTTTCAAAGATCGATCTTCGTTCCGGATACAATCAGTTAAAGATTAAAATTAATGACATTCCCAAGACTGCTTTCAAAACTCGATACGGGCATTATGAATTCCTAGTCATATCCTTTAGATTGACTAATGCTCCTACTGCCTTCATGGATATGCTGAACCGAGTATTCAAGGAATATATAGATCATTTTGTGGTTGTCTTTATTGATGACATCCTTATTTACTCCAAAAGCTGTGAAGATCATGAGCAACACTTGAGGCTGATACTCCAAAAGCTTCGTGAAAATAAGCTTTATGCCAAGTTGAAGAAATACGAGTTCTGGATTGAGGAAGTAGCATTCCTTGGGCACGTGATATCAAATCATGGAATATCTGTTGACCCAGCAAAGATTGACGCAATACAAAGCTGGGAGTAACCTAAGTCAGTGACCGAAGTACGTAGCTTTCTCGGCTTAGCTAGTTATTATTGGAGGTTCGTAGAAGGGTTTTCTCGAATCGCTACTCCATTAACTCAACTGACTTGAAAAGATACAAAATTCAGTTGGAGCGAGGAATGTGAGAAGAGTTTTCAAGAACTCAAGAGGAGACTCATTTCAGCACCTGTTCTGACAATACCATCTGGTTCGGAGGGATTTGTCATCTATATCGATACTTCAGGCAGAGGGTTAGGATGTGTTCTAATGCAACATAGAAAAGTCATAGCCTATGCCTTACGACAACTCAAAAAATATGAGAGGAATTATCCTACTCATGATCTAGAGTTGGCAGCAGTCGTTTTCACACTTAAAATCTGGAGGCATTACCTGTATGGTGAGAAAGTGGAGATCTTTATAGATCATAAAAGCCTCAAATATTTCTTCACCCAAAAGGAACTCAACATGCGGCAACGACGTTGACTCGAGTTGTTGAAAGATTATGATCATACCATTCAATACCATCCTGGAAAAGAAAATGTGGTAGCTGACGTATTAAGTAGAAGATCATATGCGGGTATGAGTGCGATATTGTCAACGCAAAGGCCCATTTTGTATGACTTGCAAAGGATAGAGATAGAGATAAAGACTCCAGGGACCCACGTGATGATGACAAATATATGAGTAGAACCGACTTTAGTCGATAATGTTAAAGCTTCTCAAGCTACAGACCTGGAGCTGATGCGTATGAAGAAGAAAGTGCAAGAAAGTGCTATTTCGGAAGCAAGAATCAATGAGAAGGAATACTTAGAGTCAACTCCAGACTTCGTGTTCCTAACAGCCCTAATTTAAAGTATAAAATCATGATGGAGGCGTACAACACTCCGTTTGCAATCCATCCTGGGAGTACCAAAATGTATCATGATATTCGACATACATTTTGGTGGAGCAATATGAAGAGAGAGATAGCGGAGTTTATCTCAAGGTGTCTAACCTGTGAACGAGTTAAGGCAGAGCATCAAGTGCCAAAAGGTCCATTGAAACCACTTGAAATTTCAGAATGAAAGTGGGAGCACATTATCATAGATTTCATTACTGGTCTTCCCAAGGTTTCTCAAGGTATAGATGTAATTTGGGTCATTATTGATAGATTGACCAAGTCTGCTCATTTCTTACCTATACGAGAAACTTATTGTGACGCCCCCAAAATAGGTATACATCACCTATCTTGAGTTGCCAAATACATGGTACAAAATTCAAATATAACTTAATTATACAACAGTCGTGTAAAATACGACAAAACATAATCTAAGAGTTTTAATAAGAATATTGTCATCTAGATAATATCCACACTCAATAGAGTCCTCATTACATTTATTATCACACTATTTAACAGAATAGTGAGGACTACTAATGCTATCATCTGGACCGTCACTCCGTTTCCAGACTAGTCTCGACTACGTTCTCATTTCCTGAAGAAGACAATAAAAGAAAGGGTGAGCTCAACTAGCCCAGTAAGAAATATTATGACTAGGATATTGCAGAATAAATTATCATTAGCCTTCAACAATGTTAAATTGATAGAATATAATAGACAACAAGTTTAACTGCAGCGGAATAAGCAATCCATTAGAAAAGTCAAGTAGAGCATGATATCTACCATCTTCTATGATTTAAAATGTTTTCATCAATTTTTATCGCTGAGACTCAGCTTAATAAATAAACCACATCATCGAATCATCCCTGTACTATGGGCCAATGATATTCATTAAATTATCAATGGCCATGACTATACCGAATAATCCCTGGTCATAATCATACCAAAAATTGTCCATCAATGCACTACAGGCCACTGAGGACTTTTACCACATCATTTATAACATTATAGGTCATGATTATACCGAATGATCCCTGGTCATAATCATACCAAGTCCATCTATACACGTAAGCCAAAGATGACTTTCTTCACAATATAAGCATGATGATGATGACAATGACATAATAATTCAATAAAACAAGTTCAAGAATACATTTTAAAGATTTATAAGTTAATTTATCCTGAAATTAATAACGTCCAAATTGTCAACATGATACTGCTTTGTGGAGTAAAATTTAAGAATGCTCAGAAGAATATTTCTATGAAAAGATATTGGATGAAGCGCAAATATCAAGGATATTCCACTAATTTCATAGAGTATAGAAGCCAAAACTTTAACCAACTGAGTATAGTAGAATATATGAAACCGCAAATGAATTTTTGCCCACCATGCGGTAATCCACGTAGACAGATCATTTCCACAATTTAATAAGGAATGAATACGAAGGATTATTCACCATGCATGTGGTAATCCACATAGACAGGTTATTCCAACAAAATAACAAAGAATGGAATAACAGAAGAATTCACCAGGCATGCGTAATCCGCACAGACATGTTATTCCCATAAAATGATAAAGAATGGAACCAGGTCATGCGTAACTCGCACAGACAGGATATTCCAACAGAATAATAAAGAATGGAATCAGGTCATGCGTAATCCACACAGACATGATATTCCAACAGAATAATAAAGAATGGAATAACAACAGAATTCACCAGGCATACGATAGACCGCACAGATAGGTTATTCCAACAGAATAATAAAAAATGTAATAACGACAGAATTCACCAGGCATGCGATAGACCGCACAGACAGGTTATTCCAATAGAATAATAAAGAATAGAATAACAACCCTTACGAGTATTGAAAGAAAATAACTCTCTTCATGAATATGAAAGAAATAATACCCCTTACCTTAGAAGAAAACTTGATACTGGAATAGTGAGGTAGCAGACTTTTCTTCTTCTTTCTCTCTATAATTTCTCTCTATAATAATTGCCCTTGTGAGACTTAGTGAATTGGTGAGAAATGAAGGAAAAATGCACTTCTATTTATAGAAAAATATAGTTTTAATAATTGCATATTTTGGGGCTCAAAATATTACAATATAATACCTCCGTCTTTTTTTTTTATTTTTACTTTAGTCCTGCAAGTATTATTAAACTTGCAACACCTCCCCTAATAGTAAATAATGTGAATTAATAGTTCATTCATGTGACTTAATAGTATAATCATGTGAAAAAAGTTAATTACAGTATAGTACCTTCATCTATACCTCCATTTTTAATTTAGTCATGCAAGTATTATCAATCTTGTACCAACTCCCCTAATAGTAATTCATGTGAATCAATAGCACACACATGTGAACACATAGTTATAAGTATGTGAATTAATAGCAATTAATTACTCATTTATCCGGTTAATTACCCAATTGATCAATATAACCTCCAGACATTAATTATTATCAAAATAAATGTCGATTTCTATTAATACTAATAATTCCCACACAATGGAACCATCAATTTTATCTTTAATCAACACGAACTTATTCATTATTAATATCATAACTCACAATATTTAACAACCAGATCATTCTCAGGAAAGAGGGGGCTTTCCGATAAGGATTTCTCCTTATTGGCGCGCAATTAGGTGACCAAACCTCTCATTGACAGAACTTTCTAGACATTGTTAATATTGTAAATAATAATATGAATAACTTTGTCGTCTCAATTATTGATTTAATAATATAACATATTATGCAGATGATACTATGACATAATTGAATCAATAATATGAGAGATATGATGCAACAATTACTATAGTAATAATTGAATATAATTGAGTGACTTCTTACGTAAGCATCAATAATCAATACCGTGTGCTACTATGCAACCACGTGTATTACTGTACTTTTACTACCAGGTAGTTCAACAGTTTAACGGTAAAACTTCCGTCGTTATTTTTATAAAAATATAATTATGTCGTTTTCTAACTACGACAATGTAAGACCCCAACTTTTATAAATAAAGATGAATTTTCTATAAATATCATTTTCGAATATTATGGAGTTAATTTGATATAATGTTATAGTGGTGGGTAATATTTATAAATTTTGTAAAGTACGCAAGTTGTTATATAATATTCGATTGGTCGGGGAATATTCGTTTTAACAGGAAATATTCGTACAACGGCACAATCATTGGTGGACCCTACAACGGAATTATTGTCGGATTGAGAAAACGACAAAAATATTTTATTAAAAATAACGGCGGAAGTTTTACCATTGATACTGTTGAACTACTCGGTAGTAAAAGTACAGTAATACGCGTGGTTGCATAGTAGCACACGGTATTGATTATTAATGCTTATGTGAGAAGTCACTCAGTTTGATTCAATTATTGTCAGTTAATAATATGAATTATTTAGCGATAATGACGTTTTGTTTTATTCGTATTATTAACGTAATAAAACAGAAACATCTTTTTATATAAAACAGAATACTTTATTAAAATTATTCTATAAATAGAATATATTATATTTTATTTAAAAGATTTTTTTTAAATATGGACCGTCAGATTAAAGTAATCAATCTGGACCGTTCATGAATTAGTTACTATGCATTCTATTTTTCTATAAATAGCAGCTCATTCCTTCATTATTTCTTACGAATTCACTGAACTCTAGAGAGAGAAACTATAGAGAGAAACTATAGAGAGAGAGAAGAAGAGTATTCTGCTACTTAACTACTTCCTTATTTCAGCTCTTCTTTAAAACGGTAAGGGGTGTTATTCTTTCTTATTCATGAAGAGAACTGTTGTTATTCCATTTCTTATTATTCTGTTGGAATAACCTGTATACGCGGTCTACCTTATACTTGGTGACATTCTTCTATTATTCTGTTGGAACATCCTGTCTGCGTGTTTTACACCGGACCTGGTTCCGTCTTGTTATTATTCTGTTGGAACATCCTGTCTGTGTGTTTTACACCGGACCTGGTTCCATTATTTATTATTCTGTCAGAATATCCTGTCTGTGCGTTTACGCCGGACTTGGTTCTATTATTTATTATTCTGTCGGAATATCTTGTCTGTGCGTTTACGCCGGACCTGGTTCCATTATTTATTATTCTGTCGGAATATCCTGTCTGTGCGTTTACGCCGGACCTGGTTCCATTATTTATTATTCTGTGGGAATAACCTGTCTGTGCGGTCTATCGCATGCATGGTGATTTCTTTTGTTATTCCATTCTTTATTATACTCAGTTGGTTAAGTTTTGACTTCTATACTCCATGAAATTTGTGGAATATCCTTGATAATTGCGTTTCATCCAGTATCTTTTCATGAAAATATTCTTCTAAGTATTCTTGAATTTTACTCCACAAAGCAGTATCATGTTGACAATTTGGACGTTGTTAATTCTTGGATAAATTAATTCTTGAACTTGTTTTATTGAATTCTTATATCATTGTCATCATCCTCGTGTTTATAAAATATTGAAAGTCATCTGTGGCCTGTAGTGCATAGATGGACTTGGTATGATTATGACCAGGGATTATTCGGTATAATCATGACCGTAATGTTATAAATGATGTGGTAAAAGTCCTCATTGGCCCGTAGTGCATTGATGGACAGTTGTTGGCATGATCATGACCATTAATGAATACACGAATATCCTTGGTCGTAGTGCAGGGGTGATTCGATGATGTGGATTACTTTATTAAGCTGAGTCCCAGCGATCACAGTGTTGAAAACCTTTTCAATCATAAAAGATAGTAGAGTTTATTTTCTACTTGACTCTTTTAATGGATTGCTTGTTCCGCTGCAGTTAAACTTGATGTCTATTATATTTTATCAGTTTAACAGTGTTGAAGGCTAATGATAATTTATTCTGCATTATCTTAGTCATAATATTTCTTACTGGGCTAGTTGAGCTCACCCTTTCTTTCACTGTTCTCTTCAGGAAATGAGAACGTAGCTGGGGCAAGTCGAGAAACGGAGTGATGGTCCGAATGATAGTATTAGTTAGTAGTTCTCACTATTCTATGTAATGGTGTGTTAATAAATGTAATGAGGACTCCTTTTGAGTATGAATACTCTCTAGAAGATAATATTTGTATTCAAACTCACAGTTTATGTTTTGTCGTATTGTACACGACAGTTGTATTAGTAAGTTATATTTGTATTCTGTACTATGTATCTGGCGACCCAAGATGAGTGATGTATACCTAATTTTGGGGGCGTCACAGTTGGTATCAGAGCTTAGGGATATGATCCCTGGCTAAGATGTGAGAATAGAACTAGGAGGGGAGAGACGGGGAATTCCTTCGCTAGTATGACCTACCTAAGTTTATTTGCATGGTATTTAATTGGTCGGTCATAATATAAGGATAATATATGACATATCAATTAACTTTTATTTTGTGGCAGTATCTGAAAATGGCATCTGAGAATGTTGAGAATAGCAATGGAGCACAGGCGACTGTTGATTCACCACAAATCAATAATCAGGATAATGTGCATCAGGAAGGTGACAATCCTCATGCAAACAACAACACTGACCAGATGATGAATGATGGAATGTTCAGAAACTTTATGCAGTTCATGCAACAGCAGGCGAGAGCGGCTCCTGCCCAAAATATAGGTGGAAACACTGAAAACTCTCGGACGGTCACCGCTAAACAGTTCAAGGAGCTGGAACCACCAGAGTTTAAGGGAGAGCCAAAACCACTTATAGCGGAAACATGGATAAAATAGATTACCAAGATATTTGATGTCTTGGGATGCTCCGAGGAGAAAAAGGTTCCCTTTGTCGCCTTTATGTTGCGAGGAGAGGCAGATTACTGGTGGAAATCGATTAAGCGTACTCAACCTGCCGCACTGAAAATGTCTTGGGAGAAGTTCCAAGAGCTGTTCAATGACAAATACTTTCCTGAAAGTGTTCGTCACATGAAGGAGGTGGAGTTCATCAAATTGGAGCAGAATAATATGACCGTGTCGCAGTATGAGGCTAAATTTGCTGAGTTGTCCCGGTTTGCGTCCCACTTGGTGGATAATGAAGAGCGAATGACGTGAATGTTTTTACGAGGTTTGAAACCTGAGATACGTCAACATCTTATTTCTCATAAACTGTGTTTGTATTCAGATGTTGTGAATAGGGCTCAGTTAGTGGAGCGCGATAACGAGTCAACGCAACCAAAAGAGAGCAGTCGACAAAATGATAATACCAGTGAGAGCAGTCATCGAAGCGGTGACAAAAAGCGTGGAGGGAATTAACAGGCCAGAAATGGTAACCACTTCGGTGGTAATCAGGGTCAAAACAATAAGAATGGTCATTTCAAGAAGAGGAGATTCAACAATGATAGAAAGACGTCAGCACCAGCACCCGTTGTTAAGGAAGGAGAACGACCACCTATCATATGTTTCAAATGCGGAGGGGAGGGGCACATCAGTCCAAACTGCGCGATGCCGTCTAAAGCATGCTATAATTGTGGAAGAGAAGGTCATTTAGCTCGATTTTGTCGTTTACCAAAAACAAGTTCAGCCAAGATGGAGACACCAAAGGCCGTCCCAGAAAAGTCAAAACCGGTAGTACAAGGGAGAGAGTTTGTTGTGACCTCCCAAAAAGTAAGGAACCCGAATGAGGTCATCACGGGTAAGCTTATCATAAAATCTAATGAAGTCTATACTTTATTTGATACCGGTTCTACCCATTCTTTTATTTCTCCTACTTGCGCTCATCGATTAAATTTGACTCCGGAGAAATTAGACTTTGATTTATCTGTTGAAACTCTATTAGGAGAAACCTTCATTACATCCACAGTTTATAAGTCTTGTTTGGTTCAAGTTGGTACCCACACATTACCTGTCGATCTGATTTCATTAAAAATACTTGCATTTGACGTGATTCTAGGGATTGATTGGTTAACTACTCATCATGCAAAAATTGATTATTTTCGTAAGGTTGTTAGCTTTCATATTTCTAATCGACCTATTATACGAATTCAAGCAACCAAACTATTAAAATCAATCGCTGTCATCTCAAGCCATAAAGCTATTCGTTTATTGAAAAACGGATGTCAAGCTTTCTTAGCTCATGTCACGGATCGAAACAAAAATACGTCAGTTTTGAATGATATTTCTATTGTTAATAAATTTCCTGACGTATTCCCTGAAGAACTTCCTGGCCTACCCCAGAGCATGAAATTGAATTTTGTATCGACCTTGAACCCGGTACAAAATCCATTTCCAAAGCCCTATATCGAATGGCTCCTATTGAACTTCAGGAGTTAAAGATCCAACTGCAGGAATTGTTAGACATTGGCTTTATTCGTCCTAATACTTCTCCTTGGGGTGCTCCTGTGCTATTCGTGAAGAAGAAAGATGGAAGTATGCGACTTTGTATTGATTATCGGGAGTTAAATCATGTCACCATCAAAAACAGGTACCCATTGCCACGTATTGATGACCTGTTTGACCAGTTGCAAGGAGCACAATTCTTTTCAAAGATCGATCTTCGTTCTGGATATCATCAGCTGAAGGTTAGAACTGAGGATATTCTAAAGACGACTTTTAGAACTCGGTACGGGCATTATGAATTCCTAGTCATGTCCTTTGGATTGACTAATGCTCCTACTGCCTTCATGGATATGATGAACCGGGTATTCAAGGAATATTTGGATCACTTTGTGGTCGTCTTTATTGATGACATCCTTATTTATTCCAAAAGCCGTGAAGATCATGAGCAACACTTGAGGCTGGTACTCCAAAAGCTTCGTGAATACAAGCTTTATGCCAAGTTGAAGAAATACGAGTTCTGGCTGGAGGAGGTAGCATTCCTTGGGCACGTAGTATTAAGTCGTGGAATATCGGTTGACCCGGCAAATATTGAAGCTATTCAAAGCTGGGAGCAACCTAAATCAGTGACCGAAGTACGTAGCTTTCTTGGTTTAGCTGGTTATTATCGGAGATTCGTGGAAGGATTTTCTCGAATCGCTACTCCATTAACTCAGCTGACTCGGAAAGATACAAAGTTCGGTTGGAGCGAAGAATGTCAGCAGAGTTTTCAAGAACTCAAGAGGAGACTCATTTCAGCACCTGTTCTAACAATACCATCTGGCTCGGAGGGATTTGTCATCTACAGTGATGCTTCGAGCAAAGGGTTGGGATGCGTTCTCATGCAACATGGAAAAGTCATAGCCTATGCATCAAGACAACTCAAGGAATATGAGAGAATTATCCTACTCATGATCTAGAGTTGGCAGCTGTTGTCTTTGCACTTAAAATTTAGAGGCATTACTTGTATGGGGAGAAGGTGGAGATCTTTACGGATCATAAAAGCCTCAAATATTTCTTCACTCAAAAGGAACTCAACATGCGACAACGACGTTGGCTTGAACTGTTGAAAGATTATGATCATACCATTCAATACCATCCTGGAAAAGTGAACGTGGTAGCTGGCGCATTGAGTAGAAGATCATATACAAGTACGAGTGCAATATTGTCAGCACAAAGGCCCATTTTGTGTGACTTGCAAAGGATGGAGATAAAGTTAAAGACTCCAGGGACCCATGTGATGATGGCGAATATACGAGTAGAACCAACTTTAATCGATAAAGTTAAAGCTACTCAAGCTACAGACCTGGAGCTGGTGCGTTTGAGGAAGAAAGTGCAAGAAGGTGCTATGCCGGAAGCAAGAATCGATGAAGAAGGAATACTTCGAGTCAACTCCAGACTTTGTGTTCCTAACAACCCTGATTTAAAGTATGAAATCATGATGGAGGCGCACAACACACCGTTTATAATCCATCTTGGAAGTACCAAAATGTATCATGATCTTCGTCATACATTTTGGTGGAGCAATATGAAGAGAGAGATAGCGTTGTTTATCTCAAGGTGTCTAACTTGTCAACGAGTCAAAGCGGAGCATCAAGTACCAAAAGGTCCATTGCAACCACTTGAAATTCCAGAATGGAAGTGGGAGCACATTACCATGGATTTCGTTACCGGTCTTCCTAAGGTTTCTCAAGGTATAGATGCGATTTGGGTCATTGTTGATAGATTGATCAAGTCTGCTCATTTCTTACAGATACGAGAAACTTATACACTTGAACGTCTTGCTCGTATATACATAAACGAGATTGTAAGACTGCATGGTATGCCAGTATCCATTGTTTCTGATTGAGACCCAAGATTCACTTCACGATTTTGGGTTAGTTTACAAAAAGCTATGGGAACAGATTTACGATTTAGTTCGGCATATCATCCTCAGACGGACGGACAATCAGAGAGGACTATTCAAACTCTAGAAGATTTATTAAGACTCTGTGTCTTTGACTTCAAGGGAAGTTGGGACAAGTTCTTTCCATTGGTGGAGTTTTCCTACAACAACAATTATCAAGCAAGTATTGGCATGGCTCCATTCGAAGCATTGTATGAAAGAAAATGTCGTTCTCCAGTATGCTGGGATGAGGTGGGTGAAGCAACGTTGTTGGGACCGGAGTTGGTACGTATGACTACAGAAAAGATTCAAACGATCCGACAACGTATACAAACCTCACAAGATCGACAAAAGAGTTATGTTGATCTTCATCGAAAGGACGTGGAATTTGATATAGGAGATCATGTGTTCTTACGTGTTGCTCCATGGAAAGGAGTTACAAGATTTGAAAAAAGAGGAAAGCTCAATCCTCAATTCATCGGTCCATTTTTAATCCTCGATCGAGTAGGAACTGTAGCTTATAGACTCGCTTTACCGCCAAGTATGTCTCGTGTTCATAACGTTTTTCACATATCCATGTTACGCAAATATGTGAAAGACCCGAACCACATTATTGAGTTAGAACCGGACGAAATAGCAGAGGATTTGACGTATGAAGAAGTTCATGTTCAAATCTTGGATAAGAAGGAACATATTCTACGCTCCAAGGTTATACCTCAAGTCAAAGTTTTGTGGAGAAACCACGATGTTGAGGAAATGACTTGGGAGTTAGAATCTGAAATGAAATCAAGGTATCCTTACCTCTTCGACATACCAGGTACGTACCCTAATTTCGAGGGCGAAATTTCATAAGAAGGGGAGGTTGTAAGACCCCAACTTTTATAAATAAAGATGAATTTTCTATAAATATCATTTTCGAATATTATGGAGTTAATTTGATATAATGTTATAGTGGTGGATAATATTTATAAATTTTGCAAAGTACGCAAGTTGTTATATAATATTCGATTGGTCGGGGAATATTCGTTTTAACAAAGAATATTCGTACAACGGCACAATCATTGGTAGACCCCACAACGAAATTATTGTCGGATTGAGAAAACGACAAAAATATTTTATTAAAAATAACGGCGGAAGTTTTACCATTGATACTGTTGAACTACTCGGTAGTAAAAGTACAGTAATACGTGTGGTTGCATAGTAGCACACGGTATTAATTATTAATGCTTATGTGAGAAGTCACTCAGTTTGATTCAATTATTGTCAGTTAATAATATGAATTATTTAGCGATAATGACGTTTTGTTTTATTCGTATTATTAACGTAATAAAACAGAAACATCTTGTTATATAAAACAAAATACTTTATTAAAGTTATTCTATAAATAGAATATATTATATTTTATTTAAAAGATTTTTCTTTAAATATAGACCGTTATATTAAAGTAATCAATCTGGACCATTCATGGATTAGTTACTATGCATTCTATTTTTCTATAAATAGCAGCTCATTCCTTCATTATTTCTTACGAATTCACTGAAGTCTAGAGAGAGAAACTATAGAGAGAAACTATAGAGAGAGAAGAAGAAGAGTATTCTGCTACTTAACTACTTCCTTATTTCAGCTCTTCTTTAAAACGGTAAGGGGTGTTATTCTTTCTTATTCATGAAGAGAACTGTTGTTATTCCATTTCTTATTATTCTGTTGGAATAACCTGTATACACGGTCTACCCTATACTTGGTGACATTCTTCTATTATTCTGTTGGAACATCCTGTCTGTGTGTTTTACACCGGACCTAGTTCCGTCTTGTTATTATTCTGTTGGAACATCCTGTCTGTGTGTTTTACACCGGACCTGGTTCCATTATTTATTATTCTGTCGGAATATCATGTCTATGCGTTTACGCCGGACCTGGTTCCATTATTTATTATTCTGTCAGAATATCCTGTCTGTGCGTTTACGCCGGACTTGGTTCCATTATTTATTATTCTGTCAGAATATCATGTCTGTGCGTTTACGTTGGACCTGGTTCCATTATTTATTATTCTGTGGGAATAACCTGTCTGTGCGGTCTATCGCATGTATGGTGATTTCTTTTGTTATTCCATTCTTTATTATACTCAGTTGGTTAAGTTTTGACTTCTATACTCCATGAAATTTGTGGAATATCCTTGATAATTGCGTTTCATCCAGTATCTTTTCATGAAAATATTCTTCTAAGTATTCTTGAATTTTACTCCACAAAGCAGTATCATGTTGACAATTTGGACGTTGTTAATTCTTGGATAAATTAATTCTTGAACTTGTTTTATTGAATTCTTATATCATTGTCACCATCCTCATGTTTATAAACTGTTGAAAGTCATCTGTGGCCTAGTGCATAGATGGACTTGGTATGATTATGACCAGGGATTATTCGGTATAATCATGACTGTAATGTTACAAATGATGTGGTAAAAGTCCTCATTGGCCCGTAGTGCATTGATGGACAGTTGTTGGCATGATCATGACCATTAATGAATACACGAATATCCTTGGCCGTAGTGCAGGGGTGATTCGATGATGTGGATTATTTTATTAAGTTGTGTCCCAGCGATCACAGTGTTGAAAACCTTTTAAATCATAAAAGATAGTAGAGTTTATTTTCTACTTGACTCTTTTAATGGATTGCTTGTTCCGCTGCAGTTAAACTTGATGTCTATTATATTTTATCAGTTTAACATTGTTGAAGGCTAATGATAATTTATTCTGCATTATCTTAGTCATAATATTTCTTACTGGGCTAGTTGAGCTCACCCTTTCTTTCACTGTTCTCTTCAGGAAATGAGAACGTAGCTGGGGCAAGTCGGGAAACGGAGTGATGGTCCGAATGATAGTATTAGTTAGTAGTCCTCACTATTTTATGTAATGGTGTGTTAATAAATATAATGAGGACTCCTTTTGAGTATGAATACTCTCTAGAAGATAATATTTGTATTCAAACTCACAGTTTATGTTTTATCGTATTGTACACGACAGTTGTATTAGTAAGTTGTATTTGTATTCTGTACTATGTATCTGACGACCCAAGATGGGTGATGTATACCTAATTTTGGGGGCGTCACAGACAATACTTCCGTTGTGGGGTCCACCAATGATTGTGCCATCGTACGAATATTCCCTGTTAAAACAAATATTTTCCGACCAATCGAATATTATATAATCACTTGATTACTTTACAAAATTTATAAATATTATCCACAACTATTTTATCAATCCACACCATAAAATAAAAAAAATATATTTCGAGAAAATTATTCTTTATTCATAAAAGTTGGAGTTTTACACTTACACACTTGAACGTCTTGCTCGTATATACATAAATGAGATCTTAAGACTGTATGGTATGCCAGTATCCATAGTTTCTGATCGAGACCCAAGATTCACTTCACGATTTTGGGTTAGTTTGTAAAAAGCTATGGCACAGATTTATGATTTAATTCGGTATATCACCCTCAAACGGACGGGCAGTTGGAGAGGACCTACAACAACAGTTATCAAGCAAGTATTGGCATGGCTCCATTCGACGCGTTGTATGGACGCAAGTGTCGTTCTCCAGTATACTGGGACGAGCTGGGTGAAGCAACATTGTTGGGACCGGAATTGGTACGTATTACTACGGAAAAGATTCAAATGATTCGGCAACGTATAAAAACCTCGCAAGATCGACAAAAGAGTTAAGCTAATCTTCATCGAAAGGACATGAAATTCAATGTTGGAGAACATGTGTTGTTACGTGTTGCTCCATGGAAGGGAGTTACGAGAACTGTGGCTTATAGACTCGCCTTACCTTCAAGTATATCTCATGTTCATAACGTTTTTCACATATCCATGTTATGTAAATATGTGGAAGACCCGAACCATACTACTGAGTTAGAACCGGACGAAATAACGGAAGATTTAACGTATGGAGAGGTACCTGTTAAAATTTTGGATAAGAAGGAACATATTCTACGCTCCAAAGTTATACCTCAAGTCAAAGTTTTGTGGAGAAACCACGATGTTGAGGAAATGACCTGGGAGTTAGAATCTGAAATGAAATCAAGGTATCCTCACCTCTTCGACATACCAGGTACGTAACCTAATTTTGAGGATAAAATTTCATAAGAAGGGGAGATTATAAGACCCCAGCTTTTATGAATAAAGATGAATATTTCTTGAAATATATTTTTGAATATTATGATGTGGATTTGATATAATATTATAGTTGTGAGTAATATTTATAAATTTTACAAAGTAAGCAAGTTGTTATAAAATATTCGATTGATCGGGGAATATTCGTTTTAATAGGGAATATTCGTACGATGACACAATCATTGGTGGACCCCACAACAGAATTATTGTCGAAATGAGAAAACGACAGAAATATCTTTTTATAAAAATAACGGTGAAAGTTTTACCGTTAAATTGTTGAAATATCCGGTGGTAAAAGTACAGTAATACGCGTGGTTGCATAGTAGGACACGATATTGATTATTGATGCTTACGTGAGAAGTCACTCAGTTTTATTCAATTATTGCTACAGTAATTACTGTATAGTATCTCACAGTATTTGATTCAATTATTGTCAATATTTTTATATATTATTAAATCAATAATTGAGACGACAAAGTTATTCATATTATTATTTACAATATTGACGATATCTAGAAAGTTCTGTGGAGGAGAGGTTTGGTCACCTAATTGCGAACCAATAGGGAGAAATCCTTATCGGAAAGCTCCCTCTTTTCTGGGAGCGATCTGGTTGTTAAATATTGCGAATTATAATACTGATGATAAATATTGTTAAAAATATTGAGGTGATTTTATGAAGTATTTGTGTTAATTTTGGCTTATTTTATAGACCCCAATTTACCCATTTTTCAAAAATAATTGGTAGAAGATGATTCAGTATATATATATATATATATATATATATATATATATATATATATATATATATATATATATATATATATATATATATAATATTTGTGTGTGAGTGTGATATGTGTGAAAGGGACATGTGGGGTGGGGCCCACAAGTGGGTTAAAGAATGGAAATGGGGGGGGGGGGAGTTTACATAAATGGAAGGAAATTATGATATATATATATATATATGTGTGTGTGTGTGTGTGTGTGTGTGTGTGTGTGTGTGTGTGTGTGTGTGTGGAGTGTGTGTGTGTGGTGGGAAGAAAAGGGGGGTGGGGGAAGATGCCTTTGTTGGGAGGGCATGTGTGTGTGTATGATGAAAATGATGGGTGGGTGTATTGAATTGAAAAATCAATCCGTGAATTGCATAAGGCATCCGTGAATTGCATAACTGTTGCGTCCCTGATTTTTTTCTTAAATAGTGCCCCTTCCATTCTCCTATAAATAGGATGCTTAGTTAAAATTGAAAATCACATCAGAATCAGAGAATTCTTCTTCTATAATCTTGAGCGTAGTAAACAGTTCAAGTTTTCTTCAAGAATATTTCCACCCTACCAATCGGAATACTCTTCTTTTTAAGGTAAAGGATATTATTTTTGTTTAGTATTCGTAAGAAATAATATTTTTTTTCCATATTCTGTAGTATGTAAGTAATATTATTTTGTTTCAGATTTAGAATTCTACACTCATTTTGTTAAGTTTTGGCTTCTATACTCCATGAAATTAGTAGAATATCCTTGATATTTACGCTTCATCAAGTATCTTTTCATGAAAATATTATTCTGAGCATTCTTGATAAATTTTAACTTTTTCATATTAGAGTACTATTCACGGGGTTACTATTCTCGAAGTACTATTCACGGGATACTATTCACTCAGGTACTATTCACCTGGAGTACTATTTATGACAAAATTTAATTTCTTTTCAGTCCAAATTATTTTTGATACAATATTATTCTTGAATTTTACTCCACAAAACAGTATCATGTTAATAATTTGGACATTATTGAATTCTGGATAAATTAAATTATAAAATTTTAACAATTTATCCTTTGCTTTCTTTTAATTGAATTATTATATCATTGTCATCATCCTCATACTTATATTGTGATAAAAGTCGTCTGTGGCTTACATGCATAGATGTACTATTGATTGGTATGATTATGACCAAGGATTATTCGGTATAATCATGACCATAATGTTACAAATAATGTGATAAAAGTCCTCATTGACCCGTAGTGCATTGATGGACAGTTGTTGGCATGATTATGACCATTGGTGAAAACACGAATATCCTTGGCCCGTAGTGCATGGATAATTCGTGATCGTGATACTAATGAATATCCTTGGCCTGTAGTGTAGGAATGATTCAACGATGTGGTTTATTTATTAAGTTGAATCTCAGCGATAAAATTGATGATAAACTTTTCAAATCATAGAAGATAGTAGATATCATGCTCTACTTGACTCTTCTAATGGATTGCTCGTTCCACTGCAGTTAAACTTGATGTTTATTATATTTTATCAGTTTAACACTATTGAAGGCTAACGATAATTTATTCTGCATTATCTTAGTCATAATATTTATTACTGGGCTAGTTGAGCTCACCCTTTGCTTTCATTGTTCTCTTCAGAAAATGAGAATATAGTAGAAACTAGTCGGGGAACGGAGTGTCGGTCCAGATGTTTGCATTAGCAGTCTTCACTATTCAGTGAAATAGTGTGATAATAAATATAATGAGGACTCCATTTGAGTTTGAATACTGTCTAGAAGACAATATTCGTATTAAAACGCCCAGCTTATGTTTTGTCGTATTTTACACGACAGTTGTATAATTAAGTTGTATTTGAATTTTGTACCACGTATTTGGCGACTCAGAATGGGTGATGTATACCTATTTTGGGGGCGTTACATCCTTGGATTTGTTTGTAGGCAGTCAAGCATGAAGATGGAAGACTTTGGATGAACGGTTCGTTTCTCAGGAGACGCGTATCACTGAGATGAATGATTTAATCAAACAGAACGGGTAGATTGTTAATCAACGAATGGAGAAATTTGAAGATACACTGAAGGACATGAAACAATTGATCCTGGGGATGAAACCAAGGGAAGAAACCGATATGAAATCTAGCCCAGTCAATGGTAATGGTGATGAAGGAGAAACTAACTACAATGGAGTGCCGAATGGAGAAACCTTTACCCCTCACCAGCCCCCTTCTAGGTATAACAACCATCCACCTCATTTTTTAAAGAAAAATTTCACACCAAACCATAACCAAGCTTCCCATACTATGCATAATTCCAATTGAGGTCCTTACAAATTGCCTAAGGTTGATTTCTCAAAGTTTGATGGTTATGCCCCTAGAGGATGGGTAATGTGTTGTGATCAATATTTTGATTTCAATCCCATTGAAGAAGTGCGAAAAACCAAATTTGCCTCTATTCATTTTGAAAGAAAAGCTAAATTGTGGTACCAAATTTACCATTTTGGGAGTAGTGTAATCCCATGGAGGGTGTTCATTAATGATGTGATTGTAAGATTTGGTGCTACTGACCATTTGGATGCTTAGGCTGAATTCAAAACTTTAACAGACTTCCACGATGGAGGCTTATCAAGATGAATTTGAGGAGCTAATGGTTGTGATTGTGACTAAGCAAAGAGGTTTAACGGAGGAATACTTTATATCAAGTTTCATTAGTGGTCTTCAGGAAAACTTAAGGGATATTGTTTAGCCTTTCAAACCAGGGTTTTTGTCTGATGTTGTACTTTTGGCCAAATAAGAAGAAGCAAAGGTCAACAATAACTATCGGCTCTATAAACCTTCTCCTGGGAATGCCATGACTCATTTCTCAACCCAATCATCATACCCCACCAATTCTAGATACAATCATAATTCTAAGCTTACACCTACATAATCAAAAACTCATTCCAATTACTATAAATCAACCACTACTACTTCCCAAAATAACATCAATACCCCATCAATGCAAAAATCAAAATTATTCATTAACGAGGTCAATGAAAGGAGGAGGAAGGGATTATGTTTTATTACGATGACAAATTCACTTTAGGTCATAAGTGCATAACTAAACTATATATGATTCATGGGGAGGAGGAAGACGATGTACAAGATAAAGTTATAATGGAAGACATTACAGAAAAAGTTGATGGAAGATGTGGTAGAAATCCCAGTCTATGCACTCTCTGATAGTGTAACTCACAGCACTGTCAGGCTCAAAGGAATGGTAGACAGACAAGTTATTACCATACTTGTTGATAGTGGATCTACCCACACTTTCTTAGATCAAGACACTGCTAGGATGTTGGGTTTTCAAGTGGAGCCTACAATTCCAATATTCGTGGCTATAATAGATGGGAACAAGTTGTTGAGTGATAGTAAATGTGGTAATTTCAAATGGGTTATGCAGGGACAACAGTTCAAGTCATGCATGAGGATATTATCTTTAGGAGGTTTTAATGTTGTTTTGGTGTTGAATGGCTGAAACAATATAACCCTATTACCTTCGACTTCCACAAGCTGTAGTTAATCATCACAAAAGGTAAGAGGGAGGTTACTCTTAAGGGCATAAGGGATGATGGAGAGCTGAGAATGATGAAGGCTTGGAGAAAATGTTCAAAAAATGACCAAAGGTATGATGGGATACTTGCTACTCATGGACAGGAATGCACCAAAAGACGACACACCCCCAGTCATTAATGAGCTTCTAGAAGAATTCTCCGATGTATTTCATGAACCAAAAGGACTGCCACTAAAAAGGAGACATGATCGCAAGATTCCTTTGAAAGATAAAAATTCCATAGTGAGTTTGAGAGCTTATAGGGTGCCCCATAATCAGAAAACTGAGATTGAAAGGAAGGTAAAGAAAATGTTGAAAGATGGCATTATACAACATAGCAATTCGCCATTTGCTGCCCCAATTTTGCTGGTTCGTAAGAAAGATGGTTCATGGAGGTTGTGTGTGGATTACCAGAGACTGAATGAACTCACTATCAAGGATAAATTTCCCATTCTCGTTATTGAGGAACTCCTAGATGAATTACATGGGGCAAAGTGGTATATTAAGATTGACTTGAAGGTCGGTTACCGCCAAATTAGAGTAGCTCCAGAGGATGTTCCAAAACTGCTTTTAGGAATCATCATGGGCACTTTGAGTTCAAGGCCATGCCTTTTGGGTTAAAGAATGCACCAACTTCATTTCAAGCATTGATGAACGAGGTTTTTTCAAATTTTTTAAAGAAAACAGTATTGGTATTTTTTGACGATATCCTTGTTTATAGCCTTACATAAGAGGCTCATGTAGTACATCTCAGAAAGTTGCTAGAGGTGTTAAGAAATACCCAGTTATTCGCAAAGAAGAGCACGTGTTCATTTGGGCAAAACTAGTTGGACTACTTTGGACATATAGTTACGGGAGAAGGGGTTAAGGCTGACCCTAAGAAAATTGAAGTTATAGCAGAATGGCCAGTCCCGAGTTCCATTAAGCAACTTCGGGGGTTTTTGGGACTCACTGTTTATTACATGAGATTTGTTAGATGGTATGGAGACATTAGCATACCACTGACTCAGCTACTCAAGAAAAACTTATTCCAATGGAATGATGGGGCACATGTAACATTTGAAGAACTTAAAAGGGTTATGAGTACAACCCCAATTCTTGCAATGCCCGACTTCTCCAAACCTTTCATTATTAAAACCGACTTTAGCAATATAAGGATAGGAGCAATTTTGATGCAATAGGGCCAACCTATTGCCTATCTTAGCAAGGATATTCAGCTAAGTTCATTTGGGGTTTTTAGCTTATGAAAAAAAGTTATTGGCATTAGTAATGGCTTTGGATAGGTGGCACTCCTACCTACATGGGCAACATTTCACATCAAGACTGATCAAAAAGGGTCTTAAATTTCTTTTAGATCAAAGAATTACAACTCATTTGCAGCAAAAATGGCTTTCCAAGTTAATGAGGCTAGACTGTGAGATACAATATAAACAAGGGGTGGAGAATAAGGTGGCGGATGCTCTCCTAGAGTACATGACGATATAGTAAAACTCTAAATGATATCAGTTCAGTTGCCTGAATGGTTAACAGATGTCACTGATAGCTAAAACGAAGATTTGGAGGCTTAGAAGATTATTGAAGGGCTCACAAATGGTGGTATAGGTCATGGGCAATACTCTTACCACAAAGGGGTGATTAGAAAAAGGGAATCAAATTTATATTGGCACGACAAGAGGCTTCAGGAATAAATTAATGGCCAAACATTATGATACAAGTTTTAGAGGACATTCGGGCAGGGATATGACTCACCACAAGAATAAACAATTTTTTATTTGGCCTAATTTAAAAAAGGATGTGAGCCGCTATGTTCAGGAGTGTGATATTTGTCAAAGGAGCAAGGCTAAAAATGTTCCTTACTTAGGGTTACTACAACCCTTGCCCATTCCTAATCAAATTTGGGAGGATATCTCTATGAATTTTATAGAGGGGTTACCCAAGTCAACTGGAAAAGATATCATATAGGTGGTGGTAGACAGGTTCACCAAATATAGTCACTTTATTTCACTCTCTCACCCTATTACAACTAAGAAGTTGGCTGGAATACTTTTTAAAACCATCTACAAACTTCATGATCTGCCTAGGAGCATTGTGAGCGACAAGGACAAACTCTTTGTTAGTGGATTTGGCATGAACTTTTTAGTCTTGCGGGTACTCAGTTACATTATAGCTCGACCTATCATCCTAAGAGTGATGAGAAAACTGAACGGGTTAAAATATGTTTGGAGTCTTATCTTAGGACCATGACCAGTCATAGACCACATAATTGGACTAAATGGTTGCCTGCTGTGGAGTGGTGGTACAACAATTCCCTACACAGCTCTATTAAGATGACACCTTATGAGGCTCTATACGACACCAAATCCAGGGCAATGAATATCCCAAACATTGAAGTTACCAATGTGGAAACGGTGGCATCCTTCTTCCAAGGAAGGGATTTATTGATTAAGCTACTAAAAGAATCTCTTCAACAGGCCTAACAAAGGTACAAACACTATGTTGACCTTCACAGGACTGAGTGAGAATTTGAAATTGGAGATTGGGTGTACCTGCGGTTGCAACCCTACAAACAATCTTCTGTTGCATTGAGAAAGAATTTAAAGCTTTCTTCTAAATATTTTGCCCATATCAGGTGATAGAAAAGGTGGGTAAAGTAGCCTACAAATTATCTCTTCGACAAGGCTCTTTGGTTCATCCTATTTTCCATGTCTCTCTCTAGAAGGAGAAAATTGGCGCTAAGAAAGTCCCAATCACTGTTCTTCCTACTGTAGGCCCAGAAGGGCAATTTCTAGTCCATCCAGTTGCTGCTTTGAACAGGAGATTGGTGAAGAAAGGAAATCGTCCAGTTCCTCAAATGTTGGTGCAATGGTCTTATTCTTGAAGATGCAATGTGGGAGGTTTCAGCTTCAATACATGCTCAATTTTCATATTTCAATCCTTGAGGACAAGGATTTTGAAAGGGAGAAGCATTGTAACAACTATTTTACAACCCAAGGTCACTCTCGTAATTCCACAATTCTCTTGCGCAATTAGTGGGATCTTACAGGATCATAGGAACCTTAATTAAGGTTGGGAATCATTCTTAATTTTCTGGCACAATCAAGGGAATCCGAAGATTTAATTATGATAGCAAAGTGGGGATTTGAAGAATAAAAAGGAGTTTAGGTTGAGGGTGAAGAGATGCCAATTTCAGAATTATATTTCCTCAGTTGTCTTAATTCCTTGTTCCTATTTCAGTTTTATAGTTAAATTCCAGTCCAGTTTTCTTCACTATTTCATCTTGTAATTCCCGTACCAATTTCAGATTTAAATAAATAGTCTCTACCCCATTTCATTGGTGCTGTGGTTGAAATTATTCATGTTCATTTAGTCCCCATAACTATTACATGGACGTACTCAAGTTTGGGGAACCACATAAATCTCTATGTTGATTTTTTTTACTGTTGTGTGCGTGTGTGATCCAATCTTAACAAGGCTATATATGTCTGTGGCGGATATTTTCAAAATTTGTAGGTATATAATAAATTTATTATATACTTTCTCATAAAAAAAGAAAATGTGTTGGTTCAATTGAACCCTTGCAATGGTTCGACCCACAGCTGGTCCTAAAAGGTGTGACCCTTAAGAAAGGGTGCAGACCTGCACCCACTCCGAACCAAATCTACACCCATACAACTAGATGCTTTTATATTTTACAAAAGCATTATATTGAACCCTTATAATGGTTCGACCCAAACCCGGTCCTAACCGTGTGACACTTAAGAAAGGGTGCGGACCTACACCCAGTCCGAACCAGGTCTTCACCCTTGTGACCATTGGCAAAGTGTGTGTTTGGTTATGCCTGTTCAGGATTATTTCAATATAATCTAAGCCATTGATTATCAAAAGATCCATCCTTTTTGAAACCATTTATTTACAAGAAATGAATGCTCCATAATTCTTTTAATAAATTTTGGGTATATTATTTTCTTATCTCTCAAATTAAATCAAATTATAGTTTTGAATAACTACTATTCTGCACATAATATTAAATACACATTAATTTCTGGGCACATATTCGCTATAACTTTTTGCAGTTATATGGGGCGCGCGAATACTGTCTTAAAAAGAGAGTGGATGACCATTCAATTCATGCAGTATTATTATTATCTTTCATATTTCTGCAACGTCATTCGGGGATAATTCCAATAATTTACTTCCAATTCTGTTTGGGATTAGACTATTTATACTAATTTAATATATTAAAACACTTTTTTATTTTTGAATTAGTTCAAAGATTGCAATCTCATGAACTATATTTTTTGTTTCTCACGTCATTTAAGAGTGGCTATATAATCCTAAGAAGGAATGTGAGATTATATAATTCATGGATTGTCATCTTAAGATTAATCAAATGATAGAAAAAAATTAAAAGTAGAAATAGTCAAATCCCAAACAACATACTCCCTCCTTCTCTTAATAATTGTAATATTTGACATTGCACTGATATTAAGGATGTGTGTCGACTCTTGGTTAAATGTTCAAAATGCTCATGTAAAAGTTTAAAAATAGAGTCAAATTCTGAATTTTTCAATATATTTAAGCTTAAAAAAAAGCAGACAACTACTAGCTTGAATTTTGACATGGTAATTGTGGGACTGTATGTAGTTTAAAGAATTAAGTATGTGGGACCATTAAATGTAATTTGGAAAATTAATCTAGTAAAAGAAGTAATGTTGAAAATAACTGTGGGATTGTCAACAAAGGAATGTGTTGCAACTATTGTGGGACAGAGGGAGTAAAAGGAAACAAAAACATATAGCTTATAAGTCTTGTCCACAATAATGTGTGATTTTTTTTAAGACTTCATAAACTTTCCCAATAATTATTTTTATTTAATTTGAACGCACTCACACACTCTGTCTTGATATGTCAAGGCTCGAACAGTCAATTTATACATCTATAGCGACGCATTTATGGAAATAACAGTTTCCTAAGTCAATTGTGACCTTTTCAAACCATTTTGATACATGGATTCTTTACGTGGGATTTTCAAGTTACAAGCCACAATTTTTTTTGGACGAAAGACTAAAAAAAATTTATTAGTTAAAATACTGTCGACGTCGGGATTTTTAGATGTTCCTTGCCGTTACTTGTCCTTTGGTGTTCTCATTTTAGGTGAGATTTGTTTGAAAAAACAAGTGAAAAAGGTCCGACATGTATAATATCGACGATGGACTGTTAAGAGTCGCCAGTTGATTTTTTAAATGGTTATACCAACGCAACCGAGAAAAGGTTTGCACATTGACCCAGTGATATGACACTGCTATACGGGTCGGTGAAACCGAGATTCATTTAGGGTCCGGGGACTTGGTTATGCGAGGGGAAGGTGTTAGGCACCTCCCGAAATTCGTGTTACCACGGTGACCGCCTCTTTTCAAGAAATTATTATCTGAATGTGTGTGTGTGTGTGAGAGAGAGAGTCAATGTGTTGTTATTTGAAAGTGGTACGAGGCCTCGTTCGCACCTATATACGCAGAGTTTGAATTTATGTAAAAATTCAATTTTAGCAAGATATGGCAGTGATGTTTTATGTGACGCCCCCAAAATAGGTATACAACACCCATTCTGAGTCACCAAATACATGGTACAAAAAGCAAACTACAACTTCAATAATACAATTGTCGTGCAAAATACGACATTCACACTCAAATAAGTCCTCAATACAATTATTCAAACACTATTTTACAGAAATAGTGAGGACTGCTAAAACATCTTTCTAGAACCATCACTCCATACCCCGACTAGATCATGCTATGTTCTCACCTCCTGAGAAGAAAAATGGAACAAAAAGGAAAAGGGTGAGCTCAACTAGCTCAGTAAAGATTATTATTGTAACGAACCCAAAATAGGTCCATTCCATCCAACCCATTCTGAGTCGTCAAATACATGGTACAGAAAACAACTACAACTTTATTACAACAATTGTCGTGCAAAATACAACAACACATATGCTGTGAGTTTGGATACAAATATATACCAAATGTGACATTGGACACCATCATGTATCAGCACTTCACAAAGGTACCTTACATAAAGGTATAGTCAAAAACTGTTCTAGAAATTAGAATCTTTGGGAAGTGCTCAAGGAAACCTTCGTACATGGGAGGCCACGCGTCTAGGTTATGATAGATATCATATGGCCACAGAATTATCCTTGGTTGACCCAATAGACCCCAAAGAAAAACGAGAAGATTACTATCATATTCTTCCCAATGGTGAGTCTTCTCTTGACTTATCATTATCTCCACTGTCTCTAATTGATAATTATACTTCAAACAAACACCAAGATTATATAGATAGTGCCCATAGATATACTCAGCAAGTGGATGAGCACAACCCTGTCTTATGATGACACGAGGTTGTATGTCATTAGACATCTTGTATGATAGTGACAAAACACCCTTCCAACGTTGGGTTCGCCTCACCCTATTTTCTTCACCAAATATAACTACTAAATGATGACCACCGTTCTATTCCCTTGTTACCCCCGCTCGACCCAGCTACACTCTTATTACCTGAAAGGAATTGTGAAGCAAAAGGGTGAGCACAACTAGCTCAGTAAAGAATATCATAACTAAAGATAATTCAATTATCAATAGCCTTCATCAACAATAAATCAGAAATTTAGATCATATGGTAAATGATAAAAATTTCAACCATAGTTGCAGCGGAACGAGCAATCCATTAGAAGAGTCAAATAGACTATAAAGTCTATAATCTTCTCCATGTTAAAAATCCACCAACAATATTTTATCCCTGTAACATCAATCAACAATTCTGGTCCACAATCATATGAATAACTCATAATCATAACTGTAGTTCTAAATTCCTCTTCTCATCCAGGACGATGATAATTTTCATCACCTATCTTTACCTGAAACATCAAAGATCATGGTTACACCAAATCATATTTCCTGTTCATAATCATACTAATAACTTCATCTTTGCACTACGGCCAAAGATATTCATTTGTATCACCAGTTGGTCATGTTTATCTCAACATCTGTTCATCTTTGCACTACTGGCCAAAGATATTCAACAACATGTCATCTTTGCACTACGGGCCAAAGATATTCATCAACAATTCATCTTTGCACTACAGGCCAAAGATATTCATCAATATTTCATCTTTGCACTACAGGCCAAAGATATTAATATCTCAAAGAAATATATAATCATTTCAGAATTTATATAAACAATAATTATAACCATGTTGATCAATTCACCTTTGCACTTAAGCTAAAGATATTCACTTATAAATTCAATGGTCATGATCATACCAGTCACAATTCAACTTTGCACTACAGGCCAAAGAGAACCCTAGTCATGATCATACCAATAATCTACCCATCTTTACACTCTAGTGAAAGAGAATTTCAACATCAGGGTTATAAATATGTTATATATGATAATAAAATCAATATAATCAATACATAGTTTTAATCTCAAGAGTAATATTCATAACTCAACTATAATTTGGTTAGAAAAAGAAACCAATTTTTATCGTGAATAGTAACTCGTGAATAGTAACTCATGAATAGTAACTCGACACAAAAAGGTAGAAATTTCACAATAAAATCCATACCAGTATTTCGGTATAATGATATTGAAAGAATAATATTTCTTAAGCTTATAAACAATTTATTTAAATTGTTTACACTTTACTAAATAATGCATTTAATCATTCTAAAATACCAAACTCATAAGATTTTATCACCAATAATCAAAACCCTCATCAAAAATCTACATATACCTCATATAGGATTCTCAAGTCATAAAATCCTATTTTCCAATTTTCTTACTTCACAAAACATATTTAATATATTTACTCATAACTAGACTATTTTCATGAAAAATACCAAATCAGTACCAAAAATATTTATTTTCTAAGATTTAGCATAATATAGTCCCATAGTGAACATATATTTTTCTCAGAATTTTTAAAAGTCATTTACTATTTTTCATATGGCCGAAACAGCCGAATATTTAGACATTTATCAAAAATTGTACTTTTATCCAAAAATTCTGAAATTTACAGAGTATACTTCTATCATATTCATGTACTCCCAATAAAAATTTTATCAATTTTGGAGTTAACCACAAGGAATTATAAGTGACTACTTTTAAAATAGTCTTTTCTCATAAAATTCATAACTCTCAATCTATACATCCAAAAATTACCATTTTTGGACACAATCAAGAAAACTCATCAAAATATCATTTCAAATTTTTCCAGAATTTTTGAAGATCAGAAAAATTACGAAACTGAAAATCATAACAACCCTTAAAATCCCTTAATATCCCTTACCTCAAAAGAGCAGTACTTCTGACTGGATATCGGATATGATGCTGAAGAAAACTTGCACTGATGAATAGCAACTCACCAAGTATCTAAAAACTCACAAAATATGCTTCATAATATAGAGAGAGAAAGAGAGAAAGCTTATGTTTCTGGTGTGATTTTCAATTCTAACTTAGCCCTCTATTTATAGGAAAATTTTGGTAGGTTTGACCTGCAACCTGATGGCTTTACCTGCTACTATTCCCACCCACCACATTTAAAATATAATTCAGCACATTTCTTCACCAACCACAAGTGGGGCCCACCAATTCTAGAATTTTCCACCAAAATGTTAAACTCCGAAAATTCAACAATTTCTGAACCAGTCATCTCGTAAAATTCATAATAAATCATACGTTCATTTTTAACGGTTCAAAATTTGTGGACATATACTCAACTTATATATGTATAACATATCCAAAAATTACCACGATCCAACGGTCGGATTAAAAATTATAACACCCGCAATATTTCTCAAAAAACCCTGATTTTTAATATCTCCATTCCGACAAAAATACGGATAAAAATCTCAACATTAACTCCTTCATTTTTTAACCACAAAAATATATCCCTCATTTATATCCACATAAAATAAATATTTTCTTATCATATGAATCAATAATTAATTATTCACAAATAATATTACAGAATCACATTTATGACAACCAGGCCGTTCCCAGGAAAGAGGGGGCTTTCCAATAAGAATTTTTCCTTACTGGCGCGCAATTAAATGACCAAACCTCTCCTTAGACAGAACTTTCTAGACATTGTCAATAATGTTATCTAATAATACTATTCAAATAATATGAATTATTGATCTGATAATAAAAAATACTGTGCAGCAACAATTATTGAACAACAATAATACAAAATTTCAACGTAGCAATTATTGAATCAATAAAATAAAATATTGAACAGTAATTACTGTAACAATTATTGAGTAGTGTCTTCTTACGTAAGAATCAATAATTTCAAAAATACTATGCAATACCGTGTGCTACTGTGCAATAACGCGTATTACTGTATTTTAACCACAGGGTATTCCAACAGTGTTAACGGTAACAACTACGCCGTTATTTGTAAAAACTCAAATTTATCATTTTCTTCACCCGACAGTTATTCGTTATGGGGCCCACAAATAGCTGCGCCGTCGTACGAATATTCCCCGACAGAAAGAATATTCCACGACCAAACGAATATTCCCCGACAACAATGATTATTTTATAACCACTTGTGTATTTTGAAAAAAAATCACATTTCACCCATAACTTTAAACTTTTATCAATTTAACCATTTACTGAATAGTAATTATAAGAAAAATTGAATACTTTTATTTCATAAAATTCGGGGTCTTACAATTATGACTAAGATAATATACAACAAATTATCATTAGTATTCAACAGAGAAAAATCTGATAGAATATAATCGACAACAAGTTTTAGATCAACAATTGCAGCGGAAACAACAAACCATTAGAAGAGTCAAGTAGAGAATGAATTCTACCATCTTCTAAGATTTTAAAGTCCATCATCAATATTTTATCCCTGTAACAACAATCAATAACCATCTTTATCCAAATATTCATCTTTGCACTACAGGCCAAAAATATTCATTTGTATCACTTGTCAGTCATGTTCATCTCAACACATGTTCATCTTTGCACTACAGGCCAAAGATATTCATCAAGTAATCATACATCTTTGCACTATAGGCCAAAGATATTCAGTAATATCATCATTTAGGACTGAAGATGATGAAAAATATCTTAAAGAGAAAGAATCCAGTGAGACAGAAGGACAAATAGTAGGGATTCGTATAACAGTTTATCCAAGATCAATAATACTTCATAATAATCAATTGTGAAGCAGAATTCAAAAATAAAGATCAAAACATGGATACAATCAAAGATAGTAACCATAATAGACATCTTGGACAAAAAGAGAAAATTTTATTTTTCGGTGAATAGTGCCGTATTCGTGAATAGTGCCGTATACGTGAATAGTAACGTACACGTGAATAGTAACCCCGGCACAAAAAGTTCCAAATTTGATAAAAACTCATGTTAATATTTCAGCATAATGATATTGAAGAAAATAATATCATTTAAGAAGAAAATAATATCCCTTACCTCGAGATATCAGTACTTCTGGTCGGAATACTGGTATAAGGCTGAAAGAAACTTGCTCTGATGAATAGAAACTCTCAAAGTATCTAAATACTCACAAAATACACTCAATAATCTAGAGAGAGAAAGAGAAAAAACTTGTTTCTGGTGTGATTTTCAATTCTAACTTAGCCCTCTATTTATAGGAAAATTTTAGTAGGCTTGACCTGCAACCTGATGGCTTTACCTGCTACTATATCCCACCCACCACATTTGAAATATAATTCAGCATATTTTTTCACCAACCACAAGTGGGGCCCACCAATTCTAGAATTTTCCACCAAAAATGATTTATAACCTGATTTCTGAATCAGCCACCTCTTAAATTTCATAACAAATCATACGTTTATTTTTAACGGTTCAAAATTTGTGGACATATACTCAACTTATATATGTATAACATATCCAAAAATTACCACGATCCAACGGTCGCATTAAAAATTATAACCCCCGCAAAATATCTCAAAAACCCTGATTTTTAATACATCCATTCCGACAAAAATACTGATAAAAACCTCAACATTAACTCCTTCATTTTTAACCACAAAAATATATCTCTCATTTATATCCACATAAAATAAATATTTCCTTATCATATGAATCAATAATTAATTATTCACAAATAATATTACAGAATCACATTTATTATGACAACCAGGCCGTTCCCAGGAAAGAGGGGGCTTTCCAATAAGGATTTCTCCTTACTGGCGCGCAATTAGATGACCAAACCTCTCATTAGACAAAACTTTCTAGACATTGCCAATAATGTTATCTAATAATATTATTCAAATAATATGAATTATTAAAGGAAAATACTGTGCAGCAACAATTATTGAAATAACAATAATATAAAATATTAATGCAGCAATTATTGAATCAATAAAATGAAATATTGAATAATAACTACTGTATTAATTATTGAGTAGTGTCTTCTTACGTAAGAATCAATAATTGGTGCAATACCGTGTGCTATTGTATTTTAACCACCGGGTATTCCAACAGTATTAACGGTAACAACTACGCCGTTTATTTATAAACAACTTATACTTGTCATTTTTTTCATCCAATCGCTTTCCGTTACGGGGTCCACACAAGGCTGCGCCGTTGTACGAATATTCCCCGACAGCAAGAATATTCCACGACCAAACGAATATTCCCCGACAAAATGAATATTTTATAACCACTTGCTTATTTTGTAAAATTTGCACATTTCACCCATAACCAAAGTATTATATCAAATTAACCCCTTATTATTCACAATAATATTTAGAGAAAATTTGATTTTATTCATTAATAAGTTGGGGTCTTACAACATCCCCTCCTTATGAAATTTCGTCCTCGAAATTGACGTACGTACCTGATATTTCAAAAAGGTGAGGATACCTCGCTTTCATTTCTGATTCCAACTCCCAGGTCATTTCTTCAATAGCATAGTTTCTCCACAAAACCTTAACTTGTGGTATAACCTTTGTGCGTAGGACATGCTCTTTCCTATCCAAGATCTCAACAGGTACCTCCTCGTACGTTAAATCTTCAGCTATCTTGTCTGGTTCTAACTCAATAATGTGGTTCGGGTCTTTCATATATTTACGAAGCATGGATATGTGAAAAATATTATGAACACGAGACATGCTTGGAGGTAATGCGAGTCTATATGCCACATTTCCTATTCGCTCAAGAATCTCAAATGGACTAACAAATCTTGAATTGAGCTTTCCTCTCTTTCCAACTCTTGTAACTCCCTTCCATGGTGCAACACGTAACAATACATGATCCCCAATATTAAATTCCACGTCCTTCCGATGAAGATCCGCATAACTCTTTTGTCGATCATGTGCCGTTTGTATACGTTGTCGAATCGTTTGGATCTTCTCTGTAGTAATGCGTACCAACTCTGGTCCCAACAATGTTGCTTCACCCACCTCATCCCAGCATACTGGAGAACGACATTTTCTTCCATACAACGCCTCGAATGGAGCCACACCTATGCTCGCCTGATAACTGTTGTTGTAGGAGAATTCTACCAATGGTAGGTACTTATCCCAACTCCCTTTGAGATCTAGGACATAAAGTCTTAATAGATCTTTAAGAGTTTGAATAGTCCTCTCTGATTGTCCGTCCGTTTGAGGATGGTATTGTGACGTCCCCAAAATAGGTCCATTCCATCCAACCTATTCTGAGTCGCCAAATACATGGTACAGAAAGCAAACTACAACTTCAATAATACAATTGTCGTGCAAAATACGACAACACATACTGTGAGTTTAAATATAAATATTGTCTTCTAGACAATATCCGCACTCAAATAAATCCTCATTATAATTATTCAAACACTATTTTACAAAAATAGTGAGGACTGCTAAAACATCTTTCTAGAACCATCACTCCATACCCCGACTAGATCCTGCTATGTTCTCACCTCCTGAGAAGAAAAATGGAACAAAAAGGAAAAGGGTGAGCTCAACTAGCCCAGTAAAGAATATTATGACTAAGATAATATACAACAAATTATCGTTAGTCCTCAACAGGAAAAAATCTGATAGAATATAATCGACAACAAGTTTTAGATCAACAACTGCAGCGGAAACAGCAAACCATTAGAAGAGTCAAGTAGAGAAAGAATTCTACTATCTTCTAAGATTTAAAAGTCTATCATCAATATTTTATCCCTGTAACATCAATTAATAATCATCTTTATCCAAATATTCATCTTTGCACTACAGGCCAAAGATATTCATTTGTATCACCTGTCAGTCATGTTCATCTCAACACCTGTTCATCTTTGCACTACAGGCCAAAGATATTCATCAATTAATCATACATATTTACACTACAGGCCAAAGATAATCAGTAATATCATCATTTAGGACTGAGGATGATGAAAAATATCTTAAAGAGAACGAATCCAGTGAGACAGAAGGACAAATATTACGAACTCGTATAACAGTTTATCCAAGATCAATAATACTTCATAATAATCAATTGTGAAGCAGAATTCAAATATAAAGATCAAAACATGGATACAATCAAAGATAGTAACCATAATAGACATCTTGGACAAAAAGAGAAAATTTTATTTTTCGGTGAATAGTGCCGTATTCGTGAATAGTGCCGTATACGTGAATAGTAACGTACACGTGAATAGTAACCCCGGCACAAAAAGTTCCAAATTTGATAAAAACTCATGTTAATATTTCAGCATAATGATATTGAAGAAAATAATATCATTTAAGAAGAAAATAATATCCCTTACCTCGAGATATCAGTACTTCTGGTCGGAATACTGGTATAAGGCTGAAAGAAACTTGCTCTGATGAATAGAAACTCTCAAAGTATCTAAATACTCACAAAATACACTCAATAATCTAGAGAGAGAAAGAGAAAAAACTTGTTTCTGGTGTGATTTTCAATTCTAACTTAGCCCTCTATTTATAGGAAAATTTTAGTAGGCTTGACCTGCAACCTGATGGCTTTACCTGCTACTATTCCCACCCACCACATTTGAAATATAATTCAGCATATTTTTTCACCAACCACAAGTGGGGCCCACCAATTCTAGAATTTTCCACCAAAAATGATTTATAACCTGATTTCTGAATCAGCCACCTCTTAAATTTCATAACAAATCATACGTTCATTTTTAACGGTTCAAAATTTGTGGACATATACTCAACTTATATATGTATAACATATCCAAAAATTACCACGATCTAACGGTCGGATTAAAAATTATAACCCCCGCAAAATATCTCAAAAATCCTGATTTTTAATACCTCCATTCCGACAAAAATACTGATAAAAACCTCAACATTAACTCCTTCATTTTTAACCATAAAAATATATCCCTCATTTATATCCACATAAAATAAATATTTCCTTATCATATGAATCAATAATTAATTATTCACAAATAATATTACAGAATCACATTTATGACAACCAGGCCGTTTCACAGGAAAGAGAGGGCTTTTCAATAAGGATTTCTCCTTACTGGCGCGCAATTAGATGACCACATCTCCTTAGACAGAACTTTCTAGACATTGTCAATAATGTTATCTAATAATATTATTCAAATAATATGAATTATTGATCTGATAATGGAAAATACTGTGCAGCAACAATTATTGAAACAACAATAATATAAAATATCACCGCAGCAATTATTGAATCAATAAAATAAAATATTGAGCAATAACTACTGTAACAATTATTGAGTAGTACCTTCTTACGTAAGAATCAATAATTGGTGCAATACCGTGTGCTACTGTTTTTTAACCACCGGGTATTCTAACAGTATTAACGGTAACAACTACGCCGTTATTTATAAACAACTTATACTTGTCGTTTTCTTCATCCAATCACTTTCCGTTATGGGGCCCACACAAGGCTGCGCCGTCGTACGAATATTCCGCGACAGCAAGAATATTCCACGACCAAACGAATATTCCCCGACAAAATGAATATTTTATAACCACTTGCTTATTTTGCAAAATTTGCACATTTCACCCATAACCAAAGTATTATATCAAATTAACCCCTTATTATTCACAATAATATTTAGAGAAAATTTGATTTTATTCATTAATAAGTTGGGGTCTTACAACCTCCCCTCCTTATGAAATTTCGTCCTCGAAATTGACGTACGTACCTGATGTTTCAAAAAGGTGAGGATACCTCGCTTTCATTTCTGATTCCAACTCCCAGGTCATTTCTTCAATAGCATGGTTTCTCCACAAAACCTTAACTTGTGGTATAACCTTCGTGCGTAGGACATGCTATTTCCTATCCAAGATCTTAACAGGTACCTCCTCGTACGTTAAATCTTCAGCTATCTCGTCTGGTTCTAACTCAATAATGTGGTTCGGGTCTTTAACATATTTACGAAGCATAGATATGTGAAAAACATTATGAACACGAGACATACTTGGAGGTAATGCGAGTCTATATGCCACATTTCCTATTCGCTCAAGAATCTCAAATGGACCAACAAATCTTGGATTGAGCTTTCCTCTCTTCCCAAATCTTGTAACTCCCTTTCATGGTGCAACACGTAACAATACACGATCCCCAATATTAAATTCCACGTCCTTCCGATGAAGATCCGCATAACTATTTTGTCGATCCTGTGCCGTTTGTATACGTTGTCGAATCGTTTGGATCTTCTCTATAGTAATGCGTACCAACTCTGGTCCCAACAATGTTGCTTCACCCACCTCGTCCCAGCATACTGGAGAACGACATTTTCTTCCATACAACGCCTCGAATGGAGCCACACCTATGCTTGCCTGATAACTGTTGTTGTAGGAGAATTCCACCAATGGTAGGTACTTATTCCAACTCCCTTTGAGATCTAGGACACAAAGTCTTAATAGATCTTCAAGAGTTTGAATAGTCCTCTCTGATTGTCCGTCCGTTTGAGGATGGTATGCCGAACTGAATCGTAAATCCGTGCCCATAGCTTTCTGCAAGCTAACCCAAAATCGTGAAGTGAATCTTGGGTCACGATCCGAAACTATGGATACTGGCATGCCATGCAATCTCACAATCTCGTTCACGTACATACTAGCAAGACGTTCAAGGGAATAAGTCTCACGTATCGGCAAGAAATGAGCGGACTTGGTTAATCTATCAATAATAACCCAAATCGCATCTATGCCTTGAGAAACCTTGGGAAGACCCGTAACAAAATCCATAGTAATGTGTTCCCACTTCCATTTCGGAATCTCAAGTGGTTGCAATGGACCCTTTGGTACTTGATGCTCCGCTTTTACACGTTGACAAGTTAAACATCTCGAGATAAACTCTGCGATCTCTCTTTTCATATTGCTCCACCAAAATGTATGTCAAAGATCGTGATACATTTTGGTACTTCCAGGATGGATTGCAAACGGTGTGTTGTGTGTCTCCATCATTATTCTATGCTTCAAGTCATAATCGTTAGGAACACAAAGTCTGGAGTTGACTCGAAGTATTCCTTCTTCATCGATTCTTGCTTCTGGAATAGTACCTTATTGCACTTTCTTCTTCATACGCATCAGCTCTATGTCCGTAGCTTGAGCAGCTTTAACTTTATCGATTAAAGTCGGTTCTACTCGTATATTTGATATCATCATGTGGGTACTTGGAGCCTTCATCTCTATCCCTATCCTTTGCAAGTCATACAAAATGGACCTTTGTGTTAACAACATTGCACTCGTACCCGCATATGATCTTCTACTCAATGCGTCAGCTACTACGTTTGCTTTTCCAGGATGATATTGGATGGTATGATCGTAATCTTTCAACAGCTCGAGCCAACGTCGCTGCCGCATGTTGAGTTCCTTTTGGGTGAAGAAATATTTGAGGCTTTTATGATCTGTATAGATCTCCACTTTCTCCCCATACAGGTAGTGTCTCCAGATCTTCAACGCAAAAATGACTGCTGCCAACTCCAAATCATGAGTAGGATAATTCATCTCATATTCTTTAAGTTATCGCGAGGCATAGGCTATGACTTTCCCATGTTGTATGAGAACACATCCTAACCCTTTGCTTGAAGCATCGCTGTAGATAACAAATCCATCCGAACCAGATAGTATTGTCAGAACAGGTGCCGAAATGAGTCTCCTCTTGAGTTCTTGGAAACTCTTCTCGCATTCCTCACTCCATACGAATTTTATATCTTTCCGAGTCAGCTGAGTTAATGGAGTAGCGATTCGAGAAAATCCTTTTACAAATCTCTGATAATAATCAGCTAAGCCTAGAAAGCTATGTATTTCGATTACTGACTTAGGTTGCTCTCAACTGTGACTCATATCCCAATCTTGGATAGCACGTCACAATGACACCTATCAGTTTACTACCGCACGAATATGGCGTCCCCTACGGAGAGTCTGGATTCAGTGCATTCCACAAAGGAAGTCACCAGATAAAGGCTAGGGTACAAACTTCTACAGTTAGGTTTTTAACTCCTGAAGTTCAATAGGAGCCATTCGATATGAGATTTTAGAAGTGAGTTTTGTACCAGATTCAAAGATGATACAAAATTCAATATCACGCGTAGGCCAAGAAATTCTTCAGGAAATACGTCAGGAAACAAACAACAGAAATATCACTCAAATCTGACGTATTTTTGTTCAAGTCCATGACATAGCTAAGAAAGCTTGACATCCGTTTTTCAATAAACGAATGACTTTACGGCTTGATATGAAAGAGTTTGACTTCAATGGTTTGGTTGCTTGAATTTGAATAACAGGGTGCTTAGGAATATGAAAACTAACAACCTTACAAAAGCAATCAATTTTGGCATGATGAGTAGTTAACCAATCAATTCTTAAAATCACATCAAAAGCAAGTATCTTTAAAGAGATAAGGTCAACAGGTAATGTGATTGTGCCAAATTGGATTAAGCAAGATTTATAAACTGTAGATGTAACAAAAGTTTCACCCAACAGAGTTTCAACAGATAAGTTAAAGTCCAATTTCTCCGGAGTCAAGTTTAAACTTTGAGCACAAGCAGGAGAGATAAAAGAATGGGTAGAACCGGTATCTAGTAAAGTATAAACTTCACAAGAATTCAAGATTAGCTTACCCGTGATCACCTCGTTCGGGTTTCTCGCGTTTTGGCCAGTCACGACAAACGCCCTTCCAGGAACCGCTGATTTTGACTTATCCGGGACAACTTTTGGAGTCACCATCCCCGCTGAACTTGGTTTTGCTACAGAACACTATCGAGCTATATGACCCTCCTTTCCATAGTTATAACATACCTTGTATTATTGTGGGCAGTTTGGGCTGATATGTCCCTCTTTCCCACATTTGTAACATACGACCGGTGGTCGTTCTCCTCCCCTAGAAACAGTTGATGTTTGTGCTGACGTCTTCACGTTATCATTGTTGCACCTTCTCTTCTTGAAATCTCCTCCCGACTCGCTCCTTCTATTATCACGACCACGATTACCACCAGAGTGGTTACCGCTTTTGTCCGAATGTTTTCCTCCCTGCTGGTTTTCATTGCTTCGATGACTACTGCCACCGGTATGATCCTGGTTGTGGTCCCTCGGTTGCACATACTCATTATTTCGCCATAATAAGTGAGCCCTGTTTACAACATCTGAATATAAAGAAAATTTATGAGAGATAAGATATTGCCGAATCTCGGGTTTTAGACCTCTCAGAAACATCCTTGTCATTCGTTCCTCATTTTCGACCAAATGAGGTGCAAACCTGGATAACTCTGCAAACTTCGCCTCGTACTGGGACACCGTCATGTTGTTTTGTTCCAGTCTGATAAACTCCACATCCTTCATATGACGAATACTTTCAGGAAAGTACTTGTCATTGAACAGTTTCTGAAACGTTTCCCAGGACATGTTGAGTGCGTCAGGCTGGGTACGCTTCACAGACTCCCACCAGTAGTCTGCCTCACCGCGGAACATAAAAGTGGCGAATGGAACCTTTCTGTTCCTCCGTGGATCCCAAGACATCGAATATCTTGGTAATTTGCTTGACCCAAGTTTTCACCATGATCGGATCCGGCTTTCCCTTAAATTCTGGTGGTCCCAATTCTTTGAACTGCTTAGCTGTGACAAACTGCGCGTTGTTATCATTTCCACCCGTATTCTGCACACGAGTCTCCCTCGTCTGATTTTGCATGAACTGCAAAAAGCTCCTAAACATTCCATCATTCATCGTTTGCTCGGTAACGTTTTTTACAGGAGGAATATTGCCTTCCTGTTGCACGTTCCCCTGGGTGGTGATCAAAGGTGTCTCCACGGTCTGATTTACTCCATTATTAACGTTCTCAGCTGCCATTCTTAAATACTACTATAAAACAAGGGTTAATAGTCATGTCATATATTATCCCTATACTCTGACCGACCAAATAAACACCAAATAAACTTAGTCAGGTCATACTAGCGAAGACATTTCCCGTCTCTCCCCTCCTAGTTCTTGTCTCACATCTCAGCCAGGGATCATATCCCTAAGCTCTGATACCAACTGTGACGCCCCCAAAATAGGTATACAATACCCATTCTGAGTCACCAAATACATAGTACAAAAAATAAACTACAACTTCAATAATACAATTGTCGTGCAAAATACGACATTCACACTCAAATAAGTCCTCAATACAATTATTCAAACACTATTTTACAGAAATAGTGAGGACTGCTAAAACATCTTTCTAGAACCATCACTCCATACCCCGACTAGATCCTGCTATGTTCTCACCTCCTGAGAAGAAAAATGGAACAAAAAGGAAAAGTGTGAGCTCAACTAGCCCAGTAAAGAATATTATGACTAAGATAATATACAACAAATTATCATTAGTATTCAACAGGGAAAAATCTGATAGAATATAATCGACAACAAGTTTTAGATCAACAACTGCAGCGAAAATAGCAAACCATTAGAAGAGTCAAGTAGAGAATGAATTCTACCATCTTCTAAGATTTAAAAGTCCATCATCAATATTTTATCTCTATAACAACAATCAATAACCATTTTTATCCAAATATTCATCTTTGCACTACAGGCCAAAGATATTCATTTGTATCACCTGTCAGTCATGTTCATCTCAACACCTGTTCATCTTTGCACTACAGGCCAAAGATATGCATCAAGTAATCATACATCTTTGCACTATAGACCAAAGATATTCAGTAATATCATCATTTAGGACTGAGGATGATGAAAAATATCTTAAAGAGAACGAATCCAGTGAGACAGAAGGACAAATAGTAGGGATTCGTATAACAGTTTATCCAAGATCAATAATACTTCATAATAATCAATTGTGAAGCAGAATTCAAAAATAAAGATCAAAACATGGATACAATCAAAGATAGTAACCATAATAGACATCTTGGACAAAAAGGAAAAATTTTTATTTTTCGGTGAATAGTGCCGTATTCGTGAATAGTACCGTACACGTGAATAGTGCAGTATACGTGAATAGTACTCCCGACACAAAAAGTTCCAAATTTGATAAAAACTCATATCAATATTTAGCATAATGATATTGAAGAAAATAATATCATTAAGAAGAAAATAATATCCCTTACCTCAAAATATCAGTACTTCTGGTCGGAATACTGGTATAAGGCTGAAAGAAACTTGCTCTGATGAATAGAAACTCTCAAAGTATCTAAATACTCACAAAATACACTTAATAATCTAGAGAGAGAAAGAGAGAAAACTTGTTTCTGGTGTGATTTTCAATTCTAACTTAGCCCTCTATTTATAGGAAAATGTTAGCACGCCGAAGCAGACTTAACCTGCAACCTGATGGCTTTACCTGCTACTATTCCCACCCACCACATTTGAATAAAAATCTCGGCACATTTTTTCACCAACCAAGAGTGGGGCCCACCAATTCTAGAATTTTTCACCAAAATGATTAACTCCGAAAATTCAATAATTTTTGAACCATTCATCTCGTAAAATTCATAATAAATCATACGTTCATTTTTAACGGTTCAAAATTTGTGGACATATACTCAACTTATATATGTATAACATATCCAAAAATTACCACGATCCAACGGTCGCATTAAAATTATAACCCCCGCAAAATATCTCAAAAATCCTGATTTTTAATACCTCCATTCCGACAAAAATACTGATAAAAACCTCAACATTAACTCCTTCATTTTTAACCACAAAAATATATCCCTCATTTATATCTACATAAAATAAATATTTCCTTATCATATGAATCAATAATTAATTATTCACAAATAATATTACAGAATCACATTTATTATGACAACCAGGCCGTTCCCAGGAAAGAAGGGGCTTTTCAATAAGGATTTCTCCTTACTGGCGCGCAATTAGATGACCAAACCTCTCCTTAGACAAAACTTTCTAGACATTGCCAATAATGTTATCTAATAATATTATTCAAATAATATGAATTATTAAAGAAAAATACTGTGCAACAACAATTATTGAAATAACAATAATATAAAATATTAATGCAGTAATTATTGAATCAATAAAATAAAATATTGAATAATAACTACAGTAACAATTATTGAGTAGTGCCTTCTTACGTAAGAATCAATAATTGGTGCAATACCGTATGCTATTGTATTTTAACCACCGGGTATTCCAACAGTATTAACGGTAACAACTACGCCGTTTATTTATAAACAACTTATACTTGTCGTTTTCTTCATCCAATCACTTTTCGTTATGGGGCCCACACAAGGCTGCGCCGTCGTACGAATATTCCCCGACAGCAAGAATATTCCATGACCAAACGAATATTTTCCGACAAAATGAATATTTTATAACCACTTGCTTATTTTGCAAAATTTGCACATTTCACCCATAACCAAAGTATTATATCAAATTAACCCCTTATTATTCACAATAATATTTAGAGAAAATTTAATTTTATTCATTAATAAGTTGGGGTCTTACATTTTATAAAAGAGATTTTTTCAAACCCTGACGCTCAATAGTAATTGAGGCCTTTTGCACTCCCATTTTATTAAATGCACGACTTGGTTGATTTTATTTGACAGCTGTGAAGCATCCGTACGAAAATAATGTACAAAATAATGCCGACTTCCTCGTGGGTATGGAAACCATCTAAGGAAAATCAGACACCGCAGAATAATTTACAAGCTGCTTACAGCTGAAAATGTCCATCAAGGGAACCGAATCTAGATCCAATGGGATGAATCTGTGATCACATGATTCCTATGCTCACATGATACCAGAATTTGTATGAAAGCAGTAAGCAGGTATATATATAAAAGCCGTAAATATATATATATATATATATATATAATATATATATATATATATATATATACAGACATGATCACCAACCACGAAGTAGCTCCATGGGGGACCAGAAATGTAAAGAAAGTTGTTAAAGGCTATCAACTGCCACGGAGGAAACTCCAGGCGGGACGAAATGTACAGAAAGCTGTAAAAACGGTCAACAACCACGAAGTAAACTCCAGGTGGGACGAAATGTAAATATATATATATATATATATATATATGAACTGTTATCGAACTCTGTTCGGTGAGCCTGAATTTTATATATACATGCTTATATATATATATATATATATATATATATATATATATATATATATATATATATATATATATATATATAAGCGAGTAAACGCACCGGATGTAAAATTCAGGCTTATCGAACGGAGTTCGACCACAGTTTATATATATAAGTATATATATATATATATATATATATATATATATATATATATATATATATATATATATATATATATATATATAAGAAAGCAATTAAACGCACCAAACCGAAGTTCAGGCTCATCGAACAAAGTCCGACACACAGTTAATATATATAAGTATATATATATTAAAGCAATAAATGCACCAAACCGAAGTTTAGGCTCAATCGAACAAAGTCCGATACACAGTTCATATATATATATATATATATATATATATATATATATATATATATATATATATATATATATAGAAAAGCAAATAAACGCTCCAGACCGAAGTCTAGGCTCAACCGAGGCATAACTCGGTAATGTCTAGGCTCAACCGAGACATAACTCGGTAATGTTAGTCAATATATATATATATATATATATATATATATATATATATATATATATATATATATAGAGAGACTGAAATGAAACCATGGACCGAAGTCCAGGCAAATGCAAGCAACACGACTCTCAACGTGTAGAAGGGTGTGTGCAAAAATGAAGAGAAAGACTCTAAAGTGTGTGAGAAGGCTTTCAGTGGGCTGCCAAAGAAGACTTCTATATCTTTAGAGTGAGTAAACACTGGCTTTTGTAGGTACAAAAAAGGGCTGTATATGTGCTCACAGGTGTTTAAAGTGGGAAAATACATTGTATGGTAAGTGTAGAGCGAATTCTGCAGGGTTTTCCCGTCTTTTTTCTCTTAAAAATCAGCAACCCAAGCCCTCTATTTATAGACCAAAGCTGCTGTAGGTGTACCTGCTGCACAGCCGCAGGTGTACCAGAGGCGGGTCGGGTCGGCCCGGTTTGGTCGGGCCGGGTCATCTCGAAGTACGTGCACGCGGGCACTGTAATGTCCACTTAATTTTTTTGAAGTGCAATCCGGGCATCCGTTTGAGGTATACAGGACCTATTTCGGACCACCGTTGTCGAGAGTTTGTACGATGGCATGGGATTAGAGTTTGTACGAAGTCTTTGAAGATGGGACGGTGCCCTCCGGTCTTCAAGCTTCAACTTTCATCCGTTACCCTGTACAATAGCAACTCGGGATTGGTTAGCCTTGTGGGTCGTTGTTGCGTAGATGTGTTGAGACGACTTGGCGTGGCATCGTGTTGGTCAGATGGCGATGTTACCCCTTACCGGTGTTATTGCCGGGTTGGGTCGATAAAGTAGACATTGCTCAGCTTCGCTGGGATTGAACTGCTGTAATTGGTTGAAAGTCCTCATTATCATCTTTGAGGTGTGTCTGTCTTCCCGATGTCATCACCGGGCTGATACAGTGTATCTCGTTGTGAGCACCGAGATTGAAGCTGGTTGCACTTGTAACAAGCATTTCCGGGGTTAATGCCGAAATTACTTTCCTTGGGGCTATCACCAAGGTTGGAGGCTATTCCCATGTTTAGGGTTGAGACTAGATACCTCGGGGTTATCTTCGAGATTAATTGGTCTTCTCCGGTGTGTGTTCTGGTATTAATTTACATGCCTCGGGGTTCTCCAATATTGGAACGGTTACTCCCAAATTGCGATCTGGGGTTGATGCTGAACCTCTGGTAGTATCCGGTATGGTTGTGGATTGTCTTTCAGGGTTCTCTGATAAAAGACGAATCTACCTTCCTGCAATGTTAGTGTCAGTAGTACAGAAAATTTTGAGTGTCTATAGATGCCCCTCTTTATCATACTCATGCATGGCGATGCATGGGTAGGATAAAGAATCCTAGACACTTGAAACGTAATAAGACAAACATAGTACTATGGATAGCAACATGATGTAGATGTATGATGCATGTGTACGGGGTTGTAGCCCAACATGCTGAGGATAATTGCTGGCTCCCTGTTGCTTTAATCGGGGATTGGCAATGATGACCAGATTTGATGTATAATCTGAGTTTATCAGGATGTTGATGTTGGAGTTATCATCAAATTCCTGGATAAGGACTGGATCCTACAGAGGTACCTCTTATGTGTAAGAGATCTGTGGGGAAAAAGCTTGATCTATTTGAGGATGTGTATAACATATTCCATCATCCATCCTCCTTGATGACAATCTCCTGGTTTGCATCGTCAGGACATGTCAGGGTTCTGTTGGAGTTACTGCCAATAGCAAATGCTGTCAGGGATGCCTGACCTTCGTTGACGTGTATTTCACCGATATGTGAATCAACGGCTAAACAATCCTGTGGGATATACTGTCAAGGTGGCTTGACTTTCGCTGTCGTGTAGATCAACGGAACATTGTGTTGTGACCCCCGCGCCAGGGAATATGGGTAATCGGGTGGTAAGAACCCCGAATGGCTCCAGAGCTCTGATAGGTTTAACCCTCTATTGGCTGGAATGATGTCAAGGCTGCTTGACCTTCACTGATGTGTGTGTCAACGGCTTAAATGTACGTGGTAATCCCTTGCCGTGAATTCACGTTGCAAACCCCTCGGGAGATCTACTGGGGACGTATGCATTGACCAAACAACTGTGTATGCTCTGATGGGTTTACTTGCCATCAGCTGAGATAATGTCAAGGCTGCTTGAACTTCGTTTATTTGTGTGTTAATGGATGAACACGCGTTGTAACCCCCGCCGGAGATTTATGTTGTAACCCCCGTCGGGGACTCACGTTGTAACCCCCGTCGGGGACTCACGTTGTAACCCCCGTCGGGGACTCACGTTGTAACCCCCGTCGGGGACCTAGGTTGACAAGGATGATGATCCTGAGAAAGCGGCATTGGACCTGCGTACGGTATTGTCGAGCTTAACTGAGATCATTTGAGATCACTGGTATAGTGTACCCTGTGCGTGGGCGAATACCAATGCGTGATGTACCGATTCAAAGTCTCATCAGAGAAGACCAGGATTGTATGCAGTTTTGCTAAATCGCGTGGTGTTTTTATTCTCGATTTAACCTTTTTAATTCATAAGACCTCCTTTGCAACTCGAACTGGACTGAGCCGGAGGGATGGGACCCACATGGGGGTGCCACAGGTGTACCTGCTACAGCCGCAGATAGGCCTGCGGCCAGGCGTGGATCATATATCCATCAGCCAGCAGCATTCACAAGTCACTTTCAACTTGTATCGCTTAGAGAAAACCGCGAGCCATCTTCAGATTTGCTGAGTTCGGGCTGCTTTCTGCAAATTCTATCACCGTGCAAGTGTTCCACACTATCCTAGTAACGTATGCCTGTATTTTCTCTAGTTTCTGTCTGTTAGATTGTGAGTTATCGCACAAAATGCATCTAAACACATAGTAGTGGTTATGTATGCACAAATGACTTGATAAAAAATATTCAACATAGTAAATGTTAGTATTAAACCATGCTGAACATAATGATGTGAAAAAATTTGACTTTTGAGACAGTCAAATTGGCACCTTTTTCTGCTATTTTTTGTCCTATTCGTGGTCAATGAGCAAAAGGTAGAAAGGCAAAATACTCCTAGCATTGAGGTTGGCCTTATGCATGATGCTTTTGATTTTTAATGCATATATTGTGTATATGACTTTGGGGCAGGTGTGCTATTGAATGGCCACCTAAACATGCCTGAGTGCATGTGGATAGTCCTATTTTCAAAGGGGACTATGGCAAAAATTTTCAAAAGGTAGGCATCGGGTAGTCATGCATTTTAACTCTATTATTTGTTAAAGTAAATGCATGCATGCATATAATCATAAATACATTATAGAAAGCTCCAGGTAAGGAAATACCACACCCTTTCTGAGGTGATTTGGAGACTTGTTGTCCAGATATTATGGATCCGGATCAGCCGAGCAGTTCCTATAGGACCACTTCTGGTGTACGACGGAGGGCTTCTGAAGTACCTCGTCCCCGTTCTGTCAAACAGCCTTGTCGGTTGGTGGAGGCTGTGATACATCCTGTCCAGGTAGGTGTTCCAGACGTTGAGGATGAGGAGGCGGATATTCCGATATAAGATCCCGCTCCTGCTGCACTTGTCCCTTGTAGGGAGCTTCCGAGCATTCAGGTGGCGAACCTAGAGTTGCTGGGTGATTTGGCTAGACATCCATCGATGTATTTACATGCTAATGAGGTATGGCGTTAGACTTTGCTTTTCCTTCTTTCCTATTGATGAGGATTGACGTAGATTTGCATTTCATGCAGGTTCCAGGTTTTACACAACCTCGAGGGAACTGGTTTAGCATCCACTCCATGTACCAGGCGCTTCATCCTGATTATAGAGCAGTAGTGCATGAGAGGGGATTTGGGGCATTCTTCTCCATCCTTCCCCGTCGTTGTCCCTGGGGTTACCTCAGGGCATTGTCTGAGCGGTGGTTTCACCAGACTCAGTCACTCCACCTGCTGGATTGCGAATTGATGATGACGCCGATGGATTGGCGATTTATTACTGGCGTGGAGTTTGGAGGGGAGCCAGTGCCTTGCATGGCGAATATTACCCCTACTACCGTCAGATCCTTGTTAGGAGTTCTGGCGGTGGCGCTCAAAGGCAGGACCGTCCGTTCAGATCCTTTGAGCGTGGATGCTGTGAGCGGGCTATTGAGTGAGCCCATTCCTGATGATGTCAGGATTAGGGATCGCGTTCTGTGGCGATTGTTCCTGATGATCATTCGAGGCTGCTTCATAGCAGATAACTCTTCCACGGTATCTTTTGCTTTGGTCAGTGCTACGCGTGACGTGGACCGAATTGGAGAGTACGATTGGGGCTCCTATACCTTTGCCTATTTCCTCCGGGGCATGCATATGCGCTCACATGGTTTGACCGAGGCTTGGCTAAGATTTTACCCATTTCTGCTGGTGAATATTTCTCTTATCTTTTCCCATTTATAGGTTAAAAGTGTTTACTAATAGCAGATGTCTTGACATTGTGTTGGCAGTTTTTGGCCTATGAGAGGCTTCCTTGTTTGCTTCCCGTGAGTGTGTTAGGTTTAGATACCTATCCACGAGGACGAAGATGGCATCATTCGATTCTGCCCGAGGTCCCTGTAGCGGAGGGATTCACTTATTGCCGTATTCAGCTGGAGTTGCTGTCAGCCGACACCATCACCTGGCTTCCCTATTCTGGGGAACACTTGTCAGTGGGTTTTGAGGATGGATACCCGACTGGGGTCGAGTATTTGATTTCCACCAGGAGAGTTCCACTCTTCACAGATGGCGGTTGTGAGCTCTATCTAGGAGAGCGTGCTATTAAGAGTACCACAGGAGAGATTCGTATATCGATCTTTCCTCCTGTCAGGCGTCACTAGCCTATATCGCAGTCACCCGCCATTGATATCCCGTTGTTGGGTGTTGACGAATTTGAATTATCAGAGGGTCCATGTACTCAGGAGACATTCCAGCGTTGGTGGCTTCCTCGTACTATTGGAGCCCAGTCTCGCGCCACACAGTTTATGGGGGACATGGTTCCTGGATCCTTGATGATGACGGATTGGATTTCTTATGTCCGAGATCCGACTTATGTGACCCAGATTGATAGCTTGACCCGTCAGTTGGACCAGGCACATATATTTATTCGGCATTTGGGCAAAGATCCAGCAGAGGCAGAGTCATTTGTTCCTTCCAGCTCAGGCGTTGGCCCCTCAGACGACCCATTTGGTTTTGCCGGCTCAGATCCTCCTCTTTATAGGCCTGACATCCCTGTTGATAGAGATCCAGTGACTCAGGAGGAGTTACATCAGGTGGATAGGATTGATGATGTGGATATCGATACCATTGTCTTCTTCTGATGTATTCTCGTTATATCTTTTGATAGGCCTCTGTTAGATATTGGGTGGCTGTTCCCTATTCTCGCTATATCTTTTGATAGGCCTCTGTTAGTAGTAGGGCGTTTGTGCCCCATTTCCCTGTATTTGTAGCTGTACAGAGCTGATGTATTAGATGATGATATACTTAGGAATGTATGCATAGTCTTTTCCATTCCCTATATCATATTGTCATCCATTATCTGTTATGCATGTATCATGTTATGCATATGTATGTATGTCCAGAGATATTCGGCATTGACCCCTGGATTATCTTATGACACGGCCCTCACAGATGTCTTATTCGACAATTAGCCGTATAGATCATACCCCACCGTCAGTGGTGGCATCGGGTATGCGATCGTGGTATGATTGTATGTCACCACCAGACAGGGTGACCGTAGATATATTACTGCAGCATACCATGACTCTTTTGGCATTTCAGGTTCCTGCAGGATTCGTAGATGGGATGCTAGAGCATTGGCGATCTGACAGACAGGAATTTCGCTTTGGCACCCATGAGTTGACTCCTACTCTGGAGGAGTATGCACGTTTGACGATACTGCCCTTGGACAGACCTTGCGTGCATATGGCTTTGGGAGACATGAGTAGACGATTCATGACTCTCATAGGATTGAGGTGCAGAGTAGTGCAGGATGAGCTGACATCTGGTCATGTGATCTCTCAGCGTTTTCTGTGCGACAGATTTGGCTCAGAGGACAATTACTCACGACATTCCGGGGATTTCACCGCATCGGAGGATCATTGGCATCTAGCCAGAGTTGACGTACTGATGTTATGTGTACTATCATATGTGTACATGCCGCGGTATATGGATGAGATAGATATAGGCGTTATCATTGCCGTGAGAGCTCTCAGGGAGGGTCATACCATTGTGCCTATGATCTTGGCAGAGACTCTGCGGTCAGCATCCTACTGCAGTACTTATCCATCAGGAGTGTTTACTAGGAGCTCAGTCCTTCTGTATGTGTGGTTCATGTCACACTTGAGACTGATTGGTACCCTTAGACGGCATGGATATTGGTTTACCCACGATGTGGCCATGTCATACTCCTTTCAGCCGTCGGAGTGTATAGATGCTCAGTCCTGGTCCGCATTTTTGGCAGACATCAGAGACCCATTTAGTATATTGCTGTGCTCGGGGCTTAGCTCACCATACAGCTTTATTACTCATGCTCTGGGCATGGATTTCCTCCCTCTGACCGGCTTGAGGGGTTTGACTACTTATCACCTATTGGCCGTGATGTCGCAGTTCGACCAGTTTTAGGATTTTCATCCTTTCACAGGGGAGACAGGTCAACGTTCAGCTGCCCGATACCTCTCAGCCGAGGACCGATCTCGTGTATACGCTTGTTGGGACCATCGTGAGGTAGCTGCTTTTTCAGTGATCAGTCCTGGTTATTCCGCAGAGTATTTCCCCTGGATGGAGATGGAGGTTTTATCGGCTGCAGCAGTATCTGCAGTACCGGATAGTGACGCAGAGGGTGTGGATCCTGTGGAGGACATTGATACCCACTTCAAGGAGGAGCCCGCTGCTGGGTTGCCAGCATTTCTTCCGAATTCTCCTAGTACCAGCACTTTTGCGATTCAGCACTCGGCACAGTACTTAGAGCAGAGTCTTCAGCTGATGACCTTTGAGAGAGATCAGGTTCGATCTACTCTGTTGGAGAGAGATGAGGCCTTAGCTCGCAGGGATGCCGCTATTGTTGAGCGGGATGAGGCCAGATTAGCCAGAGATGCAGTGATAGTTGAGCGGGATATTGCCATATCTTCCCGGGATGTAGCCGTCACAAACAGTTCTGCAGCGAGGTCCCTTACCACTGACATAATCGCAGAGATGAGCGCATATATTGATGAGCATATGGTCATCATGCAGACGGCTTCTGATCTATTGGGTCGTGTGGATACTCTCATACAGGAGACCACAGCTTTACCTCCTTCTTCTGAGAGGGATGCTATGTTGGGCTTGCTAGCTCGCATGTATCCTGACTCATAGATTAGCTTGTACTTACCTGCACAGACTAGCTTAGCCATTTTGTCATGTACAGTTTACATCATGTATATCAAACAACATTATATATGACAGGAAAATATATTTTTGGATCACTTCCCTTTTAGATACACCTTGCTATTTGCTTGATATTTTGCTTGCTGCTACAGGGCTTGTGATCTTGATGTATTCTGAATTCCTCCTGGGTGGATGGACATTGAGTTGTCTCTGGATAGTTCAGAATGGATCATCAATCTGTGTATCCCTACCATATTTTGGTGTCTTGGGACTGGTTTCTGTATGGAAATGTTGAGAGGAGTGTGGCTTTCCTCTCTGAAATTGACCACACCACAGATGGTCGCCAGTACTTCTATTAAGGAGAAGCCTAGTTAATTCTATCTCTTATGGATTGGCGTTACTCTTCAAGGTATGACCACAGCTTAGATGGTCGCCGAATCTCCTATTTAGGAGGAGAGGTTGGGTAATTCCATCCCTTTGGTCTGAAGCCGAAGGAAACGTAGTGGATTAATGTTTGATCCCAATACCAACTGACAAGGGTTTGTGTTTTGGTAGGGGGTGAGACCGCACCATGAATGGCTGCCTACGTACTCCTACTGAAGAGGAGATCAGGTTTATGTAGTTCGAACCTGGTGTAAGAGGTTCAACGCTGTATGTGGCAGAAATGGTGTAGGAATATTATTATTTTTTTTTTGTGAGGAGAGAAAGGCAGAAATGTTTTTGTTGTTTTTGTTTTATTACGACCGGGCCATATGAAATGGTTGCCTACGTACTCCTATTGAAGAGGAGATCGGGTCGACGTAGTTCACCCCTCAGGGCGAGAAGAGAAAGCGTAATCCCATGTGCAGGTCAGAGTGCGGGGATGAGAAAGTTTAATCCTAAGTTGAGGATAAACTGCAGAGGAAAAGTTTGATCCCAGGTATGGGTAGCCAAACTGTAAACGTAAGAGGTTCGATCCACGGTGGGATGACCTAAGTTGTATGAGCAAAGGAAAGCCAGGCTGCTGGCTTGAAAAGTATGTTTCCCTGAGGGGCAAAGTGTAGAAAAGTTGTATATGGTAAAGGGTTAAAAACTGGAATGGCTGGTGACCTGATGGTTTGACACCAGGGTGTTTGCGATTTACTTCAGACATAGTACCGTTTCACGGCGTCTGAGTTGATGAGTTGGGGAAATTCATCACCGTCCATTTCTTGCAATCTGAGAGCGCCTCCCGTCAATACTTCTTTGACAATAAACGGGCCTTCCCAGTTAGGAGCGAATTTTCCCTTAGATTGATCTTGGTTGTCCAGGATTTTCTTCAAAACCAAGTCATATTGTTTAAATTGCTGTAGCCGGACTTTTTTGTTGTAGGATCGGGCGATCCTTTGCTGAGATAACTGACCATGGAAGATAGCCGCGGTTCGCCTTTCGTCTATTAGAGATAATTGGTGATACCTGTTTTGTACCCATTGATCTTCATCCAGCTGAGCGTCTATCAACACTCTGAGAGATTCCATCTCAACTTCTATGGGGAGCACTGCTTCCATCCCATAGGTTAGTGCGTAGGGGGTTGTCCCAATTGAAGTACGCATCGATGTTCTGTAGGCTAACAAAGTCAGAGGCAATACATCAGGCCAATCTTTGTGGTTGGCGGACCTCTTTTGCATAATCTTCTTGATGTTTTTGTTAGCCGCTTCAACAGCACCGTTCATATTTGGACAATAGATGACTGAGTTGAGATGTTTGATGTGGAATTTACTGCACAATTCCTCCATCATCTTATTGTTGAGGTTTTTGGCATTGTCTGACACAATCACCTCTGGTTGTCCATATCGACAAACAACATTGTTTCTGATGAAAGCAATGATGACTTATTTAGTGAACCTGGGGAAGGAGGCTGCCTCTACCCACTTGGTGAAGTAGTCGATCATGGTGAATATAAACCGATGTCCATTACTAGCTTTAGGTTCAATGGGCCCATAACGTCCATTCCCCACATTGAGAAGGGCCAAGGTGAACTCATATTGTGGAGTTCCCGTGGAGGGGCGTGTATAGCATTCCCATGAATCTGGCACTGATAGCATCTTTTGACGTGGTCATGGCAATCAGCTTTGAGAGATAGCCAATAATGTCCCATTCTGAGGATTTTCTTGACAAGGAGGGGGCCACTCATGTGGGGGCCACAGACTCCGCCATGGATTTCATCCATGAGCCTTTGGGCTTGATCTTTGTCTAAACACCGGAGGAGGCCTAATCTTGCATCTCTTTTGTAGAGCCCATCTCCACTCAGGTAGAATTTCATTGCAAGTCGATGGATCCGCCTTTTCTCGGTCGGGCTCGCCTCAGCGGGTGTAGATCCATCTCGCAGATATTCCTTGATATGCTGATACCAAGGCTGTGGGATGGGAGGTAGCTCATCCGATACTTCTCCAACATAATTCCCGTAGGCTGGGGCCTTGCTCAGGAAAATTGTGACGCTTGGCAATTGCTCCTTATCTGATATATGAATCAAGGAGGCCAAAGTTGCTAATGCGTCCACAAAATCATTCTTATTACGAGGAACATGTAGAAAGGAGATTTCTTCGAACTCCAAAGCCATCTTTAAAACCTGCCGATGGTAAGGCAGCAAGTGTAGTTCCTTGGTTTGATAGATTCCGGTGGATTGTCTGATTACTAACTCTGAATCTCCAAGGACAGTTAACCGTCTAATGCCCATTGAACGGGCAAGTTTTAGCCCCATGAGACAGCCTTCATACTCAGCCGTATTATTGGTGCTGTCAAACTATAATTTGACGGCGATGGGATACTGCTCCCCCGTATCAGATACTAGAACTGCTCCAGCTCCAGAACCTTCTATATTAATAGCTCTATCAAAATACATCTTCCAAGATTGGCGCGTATCGTATTGATGGTGTTGCTGTACTGTCATTACTCCTTCATCAGGGAAATATGTTTCTAAGGGTTTAAAATCCCCTGAAGGTGCGGCGGCCAGTTGATCTGCGATCCCTTGACCTTTGATGGACATTTGAGTCACATATACGATGTCAAATTGTTGTAGGATCAACTGCCATTTGGACAGCCGACAATTTAACATGGGTTTGTTGAACACGTACTTGAGAAGATCCACGCGGGATATAAAATGGGTTGTGTGACCATGGAGGTAATGTTGTAACCTCATGGAAACCCATGCTAAAGCACAACACGTCTTTTCGATCAGAGTGTACTTGTGTTCACTGCTGCTGAACCTTTTACTGAGGTAATAGATAGCTCGTTCTTGGCCTCTATCGTCCTTCTGCCCCAGCATGCAGCCCATAGCATTGTCACTTATGGACAGGTACATAAACAGGGGAACATCATCCCTGGGTGGTACCAACACAAGAGCTTTGACTAGCTGTTTCTTGATTGTAAGGAAGGCATTATGACACTCATCATTCCATTTCATGGAGGAGTTCTTCCTTAATAGTTTGAAGATTGGTTCACAGGTTGCTGTGAGTTGGGAGATGAACCTGCTAATGAAGTTGATTCTTACCAAAAATCCTCGAATTTCCTTTTCTGTCTGAGGAATGGGCATTTTCGTGATGGCTTGGATTTTGGCAGGATCCAGCTCAATCCTTTTGTGGCTGACTAGAAATCCTAGCAACTTGCCTGATTTAACGCCAAAGGCGCATTTGGCTGGATTCAACTTCAAGTTGTACTTACGCAACCTGTTGAATAGCTTTCTGAGATGGTCTATATGGTGATCCTCCTTCCGGGACTTGACAATGATGTCATCCACGTAGATCTCAATCTCTTTATGCATTAAGTCGTGGAAAAGAGCCATCATAGCTCGTTGATAGGTAGCTCCGGCATTGATGAGGCCGAATGACAACCGTCTATAACAAAAAGTTCCCCAATGAGTGATGAAGGCAGTCTTCTCACGATCTTCCTCGGCAACCATGATTTGATGATACCCCACAAAGCAATCAGCAAAGGAGTACATGTCGTATTGCGCAGTATTGTCAATGAGAATGTAGATAAATGGCACGGGAAAGCTGTCTTTTAGGCAAGCTTTATTCAAGTCCCTGTAATCCACGCAAACTCGCACCTTCCCTCCAGGTTTAGGCACGGGCACGATATTGGATATCCACTCAGGATATGTAGACACCATGATGATGCCAGCCTGAAATTATTTCACAATTTCCTCTTTCACCTTTAAGCTCCACTCAGGTTTCAATCGCCTGAGTTTCTGTTTGACTGGCTTAAATCCCTCTTTAATGGGAAGGCGATGAAGGACAATGTCAGTGGACAAACCCACCATGTCTTCATGAGACCATGCAAACACATCCTGGAATTGGGTTAATAGTGTAACCATGTCATTCCGTTGGTTTGGGGTAAGGTCTGAACCAATCTAGATTAACTTAGGGCTTTCTAAGGTTCTGAGATTGAAAGAAGTGGTTTGATCAAGGTTTGGTTTAGGTGTATCTTTGACCCATTCTTGAATTTTTGAAGGCACCTCAATGTCATCCTGTGTATCCATCAAGGCTGAATTCATCTCTACATCAAAGGTACAATCCCTGTGTAGGAGAGGCATCGTATCAGCAAGTACAGGCACATCTAAATTCAGAGTCCTGAAATAAAATATGTTTTCACTTAGTATATATGAAACGTGTTTGATCATACACAATGTTAGCATATATTGGCAAAATAAACTGCTAATACTGTACAGAAAAGTAAGCAGTTATTATATCTACAGGGCAGAAAGAACTTCTGCCCGCTTTACCCTTGACGACCAATGCAAGGAATGCTGTTCCAATTGGCAAGAGCAAAGTTCGGGTGAACCGCAGCGATGGAGGGACTGTCATCATCCTCCCTGTCCCGAATGATGGCCATTATGTCTGGGCAATCATCTTCTGGGGTGTATCGGTTGGTATGTTCATCATGGACGATGATACGCATGCCCGACATTATTCAGACAACGTTCTCCTTGATTCTCCGCTCCTCTTCTTCGATTGTGGGATCTGGAATAACGATTTTGTTTTCCTACACCGGTTTCGGCTTAGGAAACAATATAGCCATGACATTGGCTGGCACCTTTACAGGAGGTTGTGCGGACTCAGCACTTGAAGGCGAAGATAAACGCCACATAGTTGAAGCTGAAGGAACCTGTGGATGTTTATGAGGGTTCCTGTGACTAGAGCTGGCCGAATAGCCCAGTCCAGCTGTTCTAGTGTGCTTAGTTAAGCGAATAGGGTACTTGATACCCTGACAATCTTTACCCAACCCTTGTCCTGGTTTATGACCAAACGACATCATTTCTTGAGTGGCTGACATCACTTCGGCAGAAATCTGGGGTTCGGGCAGTGGTGCTCCAATAGCATGGTATTAGGTATTGCTTATTCCCAAAGCATAAAAACTGACTGGTTCAATGTCCTCATTAGCATTGATGATCGGTAAATCCCCGTGTTGAGGATACTCTGGTTCAGCGTTAACCGTGACTAGGCTGTTGTTGACAATATATTTTAATTGTTGACGAAGGGTGGAGTCTGCACCAGCCATGTGGATCCATGGTCGTCCCAAGAGCAGGTTGTATCCCGACTCTATCTTGAGCACGTGGAAGGATACCCAAAATGTATGAGGACCAATCTCAATTGGCAGCTCAATTACTCCAACCGAATTCCGACAGGCTCCATCAAAAGCTTTGATGATAGTATGGCTACTCCGGATTCGATTAGGATTGATATTCATCTTCACCAAGGTAGCATATGGGCAGATATTTAGGGATGAGCCTCCATCTATCAGGACTCCAGCCACCATATATCCGGAGGACAAGACTGCGATGTGCAACGGTTTGCAATGACCGGTCCCTTCAGGCGGAGTGTCATCATCAGTGAAGGATATCACATTGTCGTTGAAAATGTGATCAACCAGATGTTGAAATTTTTCCTCATCCACGGATGTCGGGAGATAGGCTTCTTCTAAAACCTTTAACAAGATCTTCCGGTGATTCTCGAAAGTGAGGACCAAGTCCAAAATTGATATCTGTTATGGAGCTTCTTTCAAGCTTAAAACCACTGTAGCTTCGTTATGACCCATAGTGCGGAGGAATACTTCAATCTTCTCCGTGGGTATTTTTCCCTTTGATTTGACGGCAGATTTCATCACCCGTTGGGGAAGGTATAGTGGATTTTCTTTCGACACTGTAGCAGTGGTATGTGAGGCGGATCCTTCACCTTCTCCATAATTCTACGGAACTTTATGCAAGCTAACAATAGGATATTGTGCTCTGCACGGCAAGTTGATTGGCTCGGGAGCGGCCACTTTCAAAGGATTGTTTCTTCCTTTGAGTTGAATTATTGGCATGACAAGTGATTGATCAGCTTCAGTAGATATGACGGCTACCACACTCTTCCATTTAGTGGGACCTACATTCTCACTGGCGCGTAGCACAGTGTCGTCATCTGCCAGGTGCAGTACGCCACTGTCGATTAGGTTTTGAATAAGGTGGCGGAGTGCCCAACATTCTTCTGTGCTGTGACCACGAGATTGGGAATGATATTGACATACTCCCTCAGAATTATACCATCCCGAACGGGGGTTGATTGGAGGTAGAAGGGAACTGATTCTTCCTTCATTGATTAACATGTGAAGTATCTCCTCCATAGGTTGACCCAAATAGGTGAATTCCCTTTTATTGGCGAAATCCCGACAGGCCTTGGCATTTGCTCTCTTCGTCACTTTGTCTTTCAGCATTTCATGTTCTGAAAGTGAAGAGGGAATATTCATGACAATGGGCAGGAGACTGGCATGCTCCTGGCTGATTAGCTGACGAGTCACTTGATGCTGATAAGTAACCAGTTCCGCCAATTGTTCAATTTGTTTGCAGAGAGCTTTCATTTTTTGTTCCATTGTGAACTGGAACTTGGCATAATCCCATCTGTTATCACCGTCTTTGATGGTTTGGGAAGAATCGCAGCTGAAGTTGGAACTCTGTCCACTGCTCCAATTAATCATGTTGACCTCTTCTTCTTTGTGTTGAGGAGGAGGGTTGTCTTGAACATTAGGTTGATCTGGTTTAGTGACCACGATCTCACCGTTGTCTATCAGGTCTTGGATCTTGTGTTTCAAGGCCCAACAATCCTGAGTATCATGTCCAGGTGCCCCGGCATGATAAGCACATTTTCGAGCAGCATTAAAACCCCTTCCATTTGGGTTGGCTGGTGGAAGTAGATGTGTAATCTTCTTTTGTGTTGTCAGAAGATTAAGGATATTCTCGAGGGTGTCCCCTAAGGGTGTGAACACTCGAGGGCGTTTGGCTTCTCCACCTTTTGGTATTGGAGGGTTTACAGACTGTGCTGGAAAGGGAGTATAGTTTCTCCTCTGAATAGGCATATTTTGACTGCCTTTTTGACCCTGTAGTATCAGGGAAACATTTCCCTCTTTCTTTTTATGGACCCTCCTGGGGTTGTTCCCATAATTTCCAGACTGGATGTGATCAGCAACAGATTTGAGTGTAGCTAGGTCTTGAATCTTTCCAGATTTCAATCCCATCTCAGCCATCTCTCCATGTTTGACCATTTCAGAAAACGGTTTGCCAATGCCGGCTAAAACTCTCTCATAGAAGGGAGCTTCTTGTATGTCTATGAACGTCATGACCATTTCTGATTCGGTGATGGAAGGATTCACTTGGGCAGCCAGGCGTCTCCACCTCTGGGCATACTCTCTGAAAGACTCGTTAGACTGTTTCTTGATCTTGGTAATTTAATACCGATCAGGAGCCATTTGAGTTTGAAAACTGTATTGAGTGAGGAAGGCATGTGCTAGCTCTTCCCAACTGTGGATTTTGGAGTTGTCTAATCTGGTGTACCATGAACGGGCTTCTCCAGTTAGACTCTTTTGGAATAATTGCATTCCGAGCTTTTCATCCTCTGCATAAGATCCAAGTTCTCCAATAAATACCTTTAAGTGTGTATAAGGATCTCCTAACCCGTCATATTTTTCAAAGTCAGGAGTTTTAAACTTTTCTAGATAATGAACACCAGGAAAAATACATAGATTAGCATATGAAACACTCCCGTGTGTTCCAATTCCTTTGATAGTGCGAAGGGTCTCTTCCATTTGGAGGACTTTCTTTTTGATGTCACCAGTGTCTGGATCTCCAGTGGGATGGGCAGCATCATGAGTTTTGTTGGTCTGATCCAACTGCAGTTCAGGTATAGTAACGACCTGGGCTCCTCCTTGTGTGGAGGATTCAGCATGTTCGGGTATTTTCTGACCCTGTGTAGACTGGTGTAATTCTTTGAACAGAACAGCTAAATCTGCAATTTATTTGCTTAATTCGTCTAATTCTTTGCGAGAAACTGGATTAAGTTTAGTCTGGTCGGATGACGATATAATTGACTATAGGCCTGTTGCCTTTTTGGATTTTGAACTGGTAGTAGGCCCGATTGGCTCCCTGCGAAAGACTTGCATAGTTTAGTCCTTAGGGAAGGTGAATATTAATATGCAATGTGATGAGTCCATTTTAGGAATTTTATCTTGCAAAAACGGATGTCAGCTGTTTGTAGCATGTATGTATATGTATACACATTCCTTCATATTTCTCATTACATGGAGATAGATATGTTATGAAATTGTGTAATTTAAAATGAGAGCATGAAGAGACTTTCCTCCGTTTTGGGTTTATCAGAGGCTGACCTATCTTAGGTTACTCTCGCTGCTTTTTGGCATTAAGGTTCCCAAATCATCGCAATCTACTTGACGGGAAGTTAATCCGGTCTTTCAACTGAAGCGAATTTGGGTGGTGCCTTTCCTGAGTCTCGGAGAATCAGGCTTCTCACGAGTCTAGTAATCAAACACCTACGGGATAGCCTCCTGGTGGAGGGACCACACAACATACATTCACATACATTGCCTCTCACCGTATGAAATGATGACATGTGCGAAGCACTAATATCATGAGCAGTTTATAGTGCGAGGCACTAATCATCACAAGCAGTTTATAGTGCGAGGCACTAAATAAACAAGACATGCATTCCTACACATTCATCCAATGTAAATGCAACATCCACACACAAACAGATAACAATTTTGAAAAGATTGAAATAGCGGCTTAAGTCCTCTTACTAGAGTCCCCAGCAGAGTCGCCACCTGTCGACGTCGGGATTTTTAGATGTCCATTTCCGTTACTTGTCCTTTGGTGTTCTCATTTTAGGTGAGATTTGTTTGAAAAAACAAGTGAAAAAGGTCCGACATGTATAATGTCGACGATGGACTGTTAAGAGTCGCCAGTTGGTTTTTAAATGGTTGTACCAACACAACCGATAAAAGGTTTGCACATTAACCCAGTGATGTGACACTGCTATACGGGTCGGTGAAACCGAGATTCATTTAGGGCCCGGGGACTTGGTTATGCGGGGGGAAGGTGTTAGGCACCCCCCGACATCCGTGTTACCACGGTGACTGCCTCTTTTCAAGAAACTATTATCTGAATTTGTGTGTGTGTGTGTGTGTGAGTCAATGTGCTGTTATTTGAAAGTGGTACGAGGCCTCGTTCGCACCTATATACGCAGGGTTTGAATTTATGTAAAAATTCAATTTTAGCAAGATATGGCAGTGATGTTTTATAAAAGAAGTTTTTTCAAACCCTGACGCTCGATAGTAATTGAGGCCTTTTGCACTCCCATTTTATTAAATGCACGGCTTGGTTGATTTTATTTGACGGCTGCGAAGCATCCGTGCGAAAATAATGTACAAAATAATGCCGACTTCCTCGTGGGTTTGGAAACCATCTAAGGAAAATCTGACACCGCAGAATAATTTACAAGCTGCTTACAGCTGAAAATGTCCATCACGGGAACCGAATCTAGATCCAATGGGATGAATCTGTGATCACATGATTCCTAGGCTCACATGATACCGCAATTTGTATGAAAGCAGTAAGCAGGTATATATATAAAAGCCGTAAATATATATATATATATATATATATATATATATATACATATATATATATATATATATATATATATACAGACATGATCACCAACCACGAAGTAGCTCCATGGGGGACCAGAAATGTAAAGAAAGCTGTTAAAGGCTATCAACCGCCACGGAGGAAACTCCAGGCGGGACGAAATGTACAGAAAGCTGTAAAAACGGTCAACCACCACGAAGTAAACTCCAGGTGGTACGAAATGTAAATATATATATATATATATATATATATATATAAGCATATATATATATATATATATATATATATATATATATATATATATATATACTTATATATGTAAACTGTGGTCGAACTCCGTTCGATGAGCCTGGATTTTACATCCGGTGCGTTTAGTCGCTTTTATATATATATATATATATATATATATATATATATATATATATATATATATAAGAAAGCAATTAAACGCACCAAACCGAAGTTTAGGCTCATCGAACAAAGTCCGACCCACAGTTAATATATATAAGTATATATATATATATATATATATATATATTAAAGCAATAAACGCACCAAACCGAAGTTTAGGCTCAATCGAACAAAGTCCGATACACAGTTCATATATATATATATATATATATATATATATATATATATATATAGAAAAGCAAATAAACGCTCCAGACCGAAGTCTAGGCTCAACCGAGGCATAACTCGGTAATGTTAGTCAATATATATGTAAATATATATATAAGATATATATATATATATATATATACTGAAATGAAACCATGGACCGAAGTCCGGGCAAAAGCAAGCAACACGACTCTCAACGTGTAAAAGGGTGTGTACAAAAATGAAGAGAAAGACTCTAAAGTGTGTGAGAAGGCTTACAGTGGGCTGCCAAAGAAGACTTCTATATCTTTAGAGTGAGTAAACACTGGTTTTTGTATGTACAAAAAAGGGCTGTATATGAGCTCACAGGTGTTTAAAGTGGGAAAATACACTGTATGGTAAGTGTAGAGTGAATTCTGCAGGGTTTCCCCGTCTTTTTTCTCTTAAAAATCAGCACCCCAAGCCCTCTATTTATAGACCAAAGCTGCCGTAGGTGTACCTGCTGCACAGCCACAGGTGTACCAGAGGCGGGTCGGGTCGACCCGGTTTGGTCAGGTCGGGTCGTCTCAAAGTACGTGCACGCGGGCACTGTAATGTCCACTTGGTTTTTCTGAAGTGCAATCCGGGCATCCGTTTGAGGTATACAGGACGTATTTCGGACCGCCGTTGTCGAGAGTTTGTACGATGGCATGGGATTAGAGTTTGTACGAAGTCTTTGAAGATGGGACGGTGCCCTCCGGTCTTCAAGCTTCAACTTTCATCCGTCACCCCGCACAATAGCAACTCGGGATTGGTTAGCCTTGTGGGCCGTTGTTGCGTAGATGTGTTGAGATGACTTGGCGTGGCATCGTGTTGGTCAGATGACGATGTTGCCCCTTAACGGTGTTATTGCCGGGTTGGGTCGATAAAGTAGACGTTGCTCAGCTTCGCTGGGATTGGACTGCTGCAATTGGTTGAAAGTCCTCATTGTCATCTTTGAGGTGTGTCTGTCTTCCCGATGTCATCGCCGGGCTGATACAGTGTATCTCGTTGTGAGCGCCGAGATTAAAGTTGGTTGCACTTATAACAAGCATTTCCGGGGTTAATGCCGAAATTGCTTTCCTTGGGGCTATCACCAAGGTTGGAGGCTATTCCCATGTTTAGGGCTGAGACTGGATACCTCGGGGTTATCTCCGAGATTAATCGGTCTTCTCCGGTGTGTGTTCCGGTATTGATCTGCATGCCTCGGGGTTCTCCAAGATTGGAACGGTTACTCCCAGATTTCGATCTGGGGTTGATGCTGAACCTCCGGTAGTATCCGGTATGGTTGTGGATTGTCTTTCAGGGTTCTCTCATAAAAGACGAATCTGCCTTCCTGCAATGTTAGTGTCAGTAGTACAGAAAATTTCGAGTGTCTACAAATACCCCTTATCTGAAAGGCTCAAATAAATGGTATAAAACATACAAGTCACTAGTATGTCAAGACACTTGGACTTTGCTCCATTTTTATTTTGTTTTCTCATTTAATCAATATGTAATTTAAGTTAAGAAAATTGATAAATTTATAATCGAAAATGATATTTCCACAACAAAATCGTCACTATAGATCCTATAGTGACGATATAGTGACGATTTTCACCGTCGTTATACATCTATAGCGACACTTTTATGAAAATATCAGTTTCCTAAGTCAATTGTGACCTTTTCAAAATCTTTTAAATTTGTCACACTCGGTACTTCTGTAGGTTTTAATGATTTTTCTTTTTGCCGATAAAGAAAATGTAGACACTCGAAAAATTCCAACAATGAACTGGAAAACTCTCAATATATTATAATGTGATTACCTCCTCAGGAGGGAATCTCCCGTGCTCTCTCCCCTTTCCCTTCTTCTCTTCTCCCGTGAACCATTCTTCCTTCGTGAGCATTGCCTATATAAGGCAATGATACTGAAGGAAATAAGTGAACTTCTCTCAATTGTTTCTCTCTCTTTATCTCTTACTTATTCTCTCTAAATTTATGTAATAATTATAAGAGTATCTTTCTACACTTTGCTAAAGTTTTATAACACGTTATCAGCACAAAGCTCTAACCAACTGAGACGGTAAAATTAAATTCTTGCAATTTATTATTATACTACCGGTTTGGCTATGCCACCAATAATATAATTTTATTCTTACAATTGGCTTGGCTTTGTCGCCCATTATATTCTTTAACTGCCAAATTATATTTATGTTTTATTGTCCATTCTTAAATTCTGTTATTTACAGTGGTACCATCTATCTTTGTTGATCTTACAAGATTTGGTGGGAACCTTTTTACCACTTATTAAATTGTGGGAATAACTTGTCTATGCGGAATACCGCATGCCTGGTGAATAATTCTTTGTATTCATTTCTTATTAACTTGTAGGAATAACCTGACTATACGAACTACCGCATGCTCGGTGAATATCCTTTCGTATTAATTCCTTATTAGCATTTTGTGGAAATAATCTATCTATGCGAACTACCGCATGCCAAGTGAAGATCCATTTGCATTTATATTTTTTTTGTTAAACTATAATACTTGTATATACATTAACGATTGCATATTCTTTTTACTAAAATAATATGCTAATAACATAAATATAAGAATATTTATATATGCATTTTATCGCCACTTGAGGTTGTGACTTAATTTATTTTTCCATATCATACATGCAATTATTTATTGTTTTAATAAATAATAAAATTGTGTTTTAACCCAGAATAGATGGCAAACTTGGCAAGAATAGATTTTTCTATTTTGAAAATCTTTGGAGACAACTATTTGGCTTGGGCACTTGATGCAGAATTGCACCTTAGTGCAAATGAGTTAGAAAAGACCATTGAATCAGGAAATACAGCAACTTCGGCACAAAATGCAAAAGTCATAATTTTTCTTCGTCACCATATTGATGAAGGATTATAGACTGAGTATTTAACTGTCAAAGATCCTTTGTCTTTATGGACACAACTAAAGAAAAGATTTGACCACCAAAAATTGGTTGTTCTTCCTAATGCCAAATTTGAGTGGCTTAATTTAAGGCTACAAGATTACAAATCAATTACGGAGTATAGTTCCAATGTTTATAGAATAACCACTAATTTGACTTTGTGCGGAGATCCAGTTTCTAAAACCCAAATGTTAGAAAAAACGCTCTCAACTTTTCATCCCACCAACATGATTCTGTCACAACAATATAGACAGAGTAAGTTCACAAAATTCAGTGACTTATTGTCTATCCTCCTTGTTGCAGAAAAGAATAATGAATTGTTGTTGAAAAACCATCAAGTACGACCAACGGGTGCTACCCCATTGCCAGATATTAACAGCACGTCATTCCAGCAGAATAAACGTGACAATAGATGGCCATATAATAAGAAGCCTTGGGGACGAAAGAATAAACGTGGCCATCATAACAACAAATTCCAGAACCGCGACAATTCAGGCCACCAAAAGTGGCAAGTGTCTGGGTCGGGTAAAAATAAAGAAAATGCAACACAGATAAAGAACAAACTAGATGTTTGTTTTAGGTGTGGGATGAAAGGGCATTGGTCACATACCTGTCGTACGCCAAGGCATCTGGTTAATTTATTCCAGGAGTCTCAAAAGAACAAAGTAATGGAGGCAAAAATAAACTTTGTTAATCATCAATTGAATATTGTTGATGTTCCACCAATGACCAATAATGAGGAAAATGTTGTTGATATTACTGAACCTTCTGAAAGTATCTTTTGGGACATCGTTTAATTTTTTGTTTTAATTAAACACCATGCATGTATAATATTATTAGTTTTCATTCTATATGTGGTATGTGTTTCTCATGAATAAAATTATAAATGAAATGTAACTTTTCTTATTTTTATATGTGTCAGACCATCTTTAATGGATATGGAAGATATATGTTTAGCAGACAGTGCAACAACTCATACAATCCTTCAAAGTGAGAAATATTTTTCACAACAAATCAAAGCTAAAGGAAATATAAGAACTGTCTCTGGCACATCAAATTTAATCGAGGGATTTGGAAAAGCTAGTTTCATGCTACCAAATGAGACATAAGTTTTTATCAAAAATGCTCTATATTCTAGTAAATCAAGAAGAAATTTTCTTAGTTTTAAAGATATTTGACAAAATGGTTTTCACATTGAAACAACCAATGAAGATGATAATGAATATCTTATCATCACTTCTACTATTTCTGGAAAAAAGAATATCCTAGGAAAACTTCATTCAATTTCTTCTGGATTATATACTATGAAAATTAGAGCAATTGAGTCTCATACTGTTATGATTCCAAAAATCATAGATCCTAAATCCTATATGCTTTGACATGAAAGACTCGGTCATTAAGGCACTTCTATGATGCGTCGTATTATTGAAAATTATATTGGTCATCCTCTCAAAAATAAGAAGGTTTTTCCTAGTAGTGAATTTCCTTGCACTGTGTGTTCTCGAGGAAAATTAATTGTTCGACCATCGCCAGTAAAAGTTTATAAAGAAGCCCCAAAATTTCTAGATAGAATTCAACGAGACATTTGTGGACCCATTCACCCATTGTCTGGCCCATTTTGATATTTCATGGTTTTAATAGATGCTTCAACTAGATGGTCTCATGTTTGTCTTCTCTCTTCTCAAAATTTTGCCTTCTCAAAACTTCTTGCTCAAATAATCAATTTACGGGCTCAGTTCTCGGATCATCCAATCAAGTCAATTCAACTTGATAACGCATCTGAATTTTCATCAATGACTTTTAATGATTTTTGTATGACTATTGGAATCTCTATTGAGCATTTTGTTCCTCATATACATACCCAAAATAGTTTAGCTGAATCTTTAATAAAAAAGACTTTAACTAATTGCACGTCCATTAATGTTAAGGGCTAACTTACCTACCTCAATTTGGGGTCATACAATTCTTCACGCTGCAGCCATCATTCGAGTAAGACCAACGGCCCTTCATAAATTTTCTCCTCTACAGTTAGTTTTTGGACAGATACCCAACATATCACACTTTCGAGTTTTTGGAAGTGCAGTATATGTTCCAATTGCACCTCCACAAAGAACTAAAATGGGAGCCCAACAAAGAATATATATTTATGTTGGTTTTGATTCTCCTTCTATTATCAGATATCTTGAGCCTTTAACTGTAGATGTTTTTACTGCACGTTATGTAGATTATCATTTTGATGAATTTGTATTTCCACCATTAGGAAGAGGGAAAGTTTTAAATAAAAAACCCTCTGAAATATCATGGAATGCATCAGAATTAAATTCACTTGATCCTCGTACAGGACATTGTAAAATTGAAGTTCAAAGAATTATTTATTTACAAAATATTGCAAATCAAATGCCAGATGCAGTTAATGATGCTAAAAAAATGATAAAGTCACATACACCTGCAGTGAATAATCCAGCAATGATAGAAATACCTATTAAAAAATCAATTCCTGAAGAATTGACAAATAAGGTAATAGAAGAAAATAAACCACGCCAGAAGCGTGGAAGACCGGTTGGTGCAAAAGACACTATACCAAGAAAATCAAAAGCAAATAAGGGAATCCCATAAGGAAAACCCGCTCCAGAGGTAGCACTTATTCCAAGAGTGGGAATAACCCAGAAGAGGTACAAAATCTCAGTGAAGGGATAAGAGATGAACACCAAGAGATCTCAATAAATTATATACATGATGAGAAAATATGGTATCGAAGCAAAGTCATGATTGATGATATATTTGCTTTCTCTATAGCATCAGATATTACTTTGATTCCTGACACGGATCTTGAACCACAAAACGTGGAAGAATGTCGAAAAAGAAAAGATTGGCCAAAATGGAAAGATGCTATTCAAACTGAGCTACAATCTCTATTGAAAAGAGAAGTATTTGGACCAGTAGTCCAAACACCGTTGGGTGTAATCCCGATTGGAAACAAATGGGTATTTGTACGAAAACGAAATGAGAAAAATGAAATTATGAGATACAAAGCCCGACTTGTAGCTCAAGGGTTTTCACAAAAAACCTGGTATTGATTATCAGGATACATACTCTCCAGTAATGGATGGAGTCACTTTTCGCTTTCTGATAGGTATGGCAACCATGGAAGGTTTGGAAACACGTCTGATAAATGTTGTAACAGTATACCTATATGGCTCACTTGACAGTGAGATTTACATGAGAATCCCTGAAGGATTAAAAATGGCTAAATCACAAAGGCCCTGTGTCACATATATTCAATCAAGTTACAACGCTCATTATATGGGTTGAAACAGTCTGGTCGTATGTGGTATAATCGACTTAGTGATTATTTAATAAAAGATGGATATATAAATAATCAAGTATGTCCATGTGTTTTTATTAAGAAATCACAAAGTGGATTTACCATCATTGTTGTATGTGTGGATGATTTGAATCTTTTAGGTACTCCTGAAGAACTCACAAGAACTGCTACTTATTTAAAAGATGAATTTAAAATGAAAGATCTTGGAAAGACAAAATTCTGTTTGGGAATACAAGTAGAGCATTTAGCATCTAAAATTTTTGTTCATCAATCAACATATGCTGAAAAGTTTCTCAGTCATTTTTATATGGATAAAACTCATCCTTTGACTACCCTTGATGGTTGTTCGATCTTTACAAGTTAATAAAGATCCATTTCGGCCTCTAGAAAGTGGGGAAAATGTTCTTGGACCTGAAGTTTCATACCTAAGTGCAATAGGTGCTCTTATGTATCTTGCAAACTGTACACGACCTGATATTACTTTTGTTGTCAACTTGTTAGCAAAATACAGTTCTTCTCCGACTAAGAGACATTGGGATGAGATCAACCACATTTTGAGATACCTCCGTGGAAGTATAGATCTTGGGTTATTTTATCCAAAAAATTCAATGCCGTGATTGGTTGGATATGTGACGCCCCCAAATCTAGGTTCACTAACCTCAAATTCGATGCTCACGATCTATCATCATCATAAGCATTCTATAACTATTACGGAAATAATAAACATACATTGTTCATTATAATAAAGTTTCATAACATGGTCCCAAGGTCTTCTTAACCTTAACTTAAACACACCATTCATATTACAAAAGGTTTACATAAGAAATTTCATCAGATAATAATAATTAATATTCATTCTAAACTATTCCTGGATCTTTCCCTTCCCTTTGTCTTTCGCATTGGATCCTTCAGGATTAACTGAAATAAATGTCATGATATAGCAAAGGTAAGCAACTAATTTGCTTAGCAAGTTTATATACAAGGGAGATATATCATGACTAGAAAGAAGTTTTGCTTTCAATGTTCAACAATAGTATAAGATTATGTAGGAACATGAATTAATAATCAACAATTGAATATTCGAATAATTGAATAATGTGTACTGAGTGGTTTTGAAATAACCATGAACATTTGCCAAGGTTCTCAGTCATTTAAACTGGACGTTTTAATAAGTTTTAGTATTCAAAGGGATCAGCCTTTCATACCCCATGATTTATGCATAAACACTTAATAATCCAGCATCGATATCATGCCTTAATCAAATTCGTCCTTTTTCTCAGTCAAGAGTTCTTATCATATCAATTTAATAAGAACAGCTTTTTAAAACACATTTGATTTAACAAATTTAAACATGCTTGATCTAGCTGATACAATTAACATAGATCTATCTCATAAACAGTTCATGAATGAAGAACTTTAATTTAATTCGCAGTTCAATAATAATAGAACAGGAATTCAATTGCACCAAGTGCGAATCTCAATAATCAATATAGAGGTGAATATTCATCAATAATTATTCACTAACATGCTTTGAAAATAATAACTCGAGTTTGAGTTAGGGAACTTGCCTCGTCTGTAGATTACAGCTACGCAATTAATTTATATCCACTATAGAGTTAAATTATCTTCCTTTGAGAGACATATATTTAATCTTTCAATTAGTCATAATATAACATTAGATTATGTAATCACATAAATATTATACATTACATTTAGTTCTTATAAACATTATCCTTCCTAGATAATATTAATATTAATTAATAACTACCTTTAATTCACTTAATATTATTAACCTTGATAATATTTAATTCACCTCTTAGTATTATTAGTTCACTAATAATACTTTCATTCGCTTACTATTATTATTAATCATTTAATAATATCTTATTCCATCACTAATATTATTAACCTTTTAATAATATTTTATTCCTTTACTAATGTTATTATATTTTTAATAACATTTTATTTAATCTCGAATATTATTATTTACTCAATAATAATACTTTAATTTAATATTTATAATATTTTAATAATATTTTAATCTAAGATTAATATTTTAATCTAATATTATTAATCATTTAATAATACTTTAATCATTTATTAATGCTAAAATCAAATATTATTAACTATTTAAGAATATTTTAAAGAAATTTTAATCTTAATATTTTTATTTACTTATCAATATCATATTCTAATATTATTAATATCATAATAATATTTTAATAATTTATTGGATTAATAAATAATTTATTCTAATTGTTCACCCTTTATTAAACCTCTTATTTAATTTCCATAAAAGGTCATAAATAATATTTCTCATCATAAATTACCAAAGTGCTCTAAGATAGTCAGGATATGATATATTATGAGTATTCAAGCATAAAAATCACATTTTTCTTATTAAAGACATCATTTAACTATTTATTTCCTTTTATTCATAACTTAATCATTTTTCGAAAAAATAGCAAACTGATTCTAAAAATTCTCATCTTCTGGATTTTGATAGAATATGAACCTACAAGGATTCCCAAATTTTTTTGGAATTTTAAAAAATAATCTACTATTTTTAAAGTTCCCAAAACACTCGGATCTTGCTTCATTTTTTATAAATTGAGTTTTGCTCAGCAAAATCTGAAATTTTCAGGGTATCCTCTCCTAACATATATGAACCTACTGTAAACATTTCAGAATTTTCTAGTGTATACACAGTGAGATATTCGAAGGTAAATATTTAGGAGTCCTTCACGAAAATAGTCATTACGCACAATCTATAACTCGAAACGTGTCCGTTCTTTTTCCTACTTGTAGATAACTTCTCAAGGTACCTCTGTGAATTTTCCCGGATTTTTAAGAGATATGAAACTGTCCGAAATAGTCCCAAGAAAAATGGGACAGAAGCTATTTTAGGGGTTTTGAACCCTTAACATTCCAAGTGGACTATTTTGGGGAAAACAGTCCCAAAGATTTCAAAACTTGCTAGATTTGTGTTCTATCACTTGCGTTTACTAGATAACTCATGTATCTAGCACCCCCCTTCGACGGATCATAAATCTAAGTGGGAAAACATTAGTTACACAAGATTTAGTGGAAGAAAAAAGGAGTTTTCACCATTGGAGAACATATGCTCATATTCTTCCTCTAAGCCTTTGATCTAATACTCAAGATACTTCCTTTCATACATGGTGATATGATCTAAGACTAGGGTATCTTGAGTATTTGTTCATAAGCCAAACAAAACTCAAGCTAAAAAAAAACAAAGTAGAAGAAGAAGATGAAGGTTAGGTTATACCTTGATTTAATGGCAACCTTCCTTGATTTACCAAAGTAAGTGATTAACTTAGGATGCATGAACAAACTAGCACTCCTTTCTCTCTCTATATATATGTCTGAACCTCTCTCCCTTTTCTATCTCTTGAAGTTGCTAGCTTGGGAGAAAATTATAAGAGGAAGAATGAGATAGGAAATGAAATGAAAAAAAATAAAAATGAAATAAAAGGATACTTGCAAAAAAATAGAGATACACTTAGTGTATCTAGCTATTATCTCCCACACCTTTCTTGTCCATTAGACAAAACTCCTTATCTTGTTCTTAAGTATGCTTGGTGCGATTTCCCACCAATGAGGTGTAGACAACATTGTACTTTGTGAAAGAAATTAAAAAAAAGTAAGGTCTTAGGTATTTAAGGAAAGTGGGTTAGCAAATAGATTTGCTTTATATAGACACAAGGGGGCCGGCCCTAAGCTCTCCTAAATCCTCCTTTTGCTTTTATTTTTAATGCCCAATTTTGATTAATCAAGTGTCTATAATACCCTTAATCAAGTGGACTAAGTATTGGTTTGCATTTTATTTCATTTGGGCTTCCTCCTTAATTGTTTTGGGTCATGTAATAAACATAGTCTAACAATTTTAATATATGTTAAGAATGAGATAGGAAATGAAATGAAAAAAAATAAAAATGAAATAAAAGGATACTTGCAAAAAAATAGAGATACACTTAGTGTATCTAGCTATTATCCCCCACACCTTTCTTGTCCATTAGACAAAACTCCTTATCTTGTTCTTAAGTATGCTTAGTGAGATTTCCCACCAATGAGGTGTAGACAACATTGTACTTTGTGAAAGAAATTAAAAAAAAGTAAGGTCTTAGCTATTTAAGGAAAGTGGGTTAGCAAATAGATTTGCCTTATATAGACACAAGGGGGCCGGCCCTAAGCTCTCCTAAATCCTCCTTTTGCTTTTATTTTTAATGCCCAATTTTGATTAATCAAATGTCTATAATACCCTTAATCAAGTGGACTAAGTATTGGTTTGTATTTTATTTCATTTGGGCTTCCTCCTTAATTGTTTTGGATCATGTAATAAACATAGTCTAACAATTTTAATATATGTTACCCAATTGAATTATTTAGGGTTTCCATTCCTAACCTTATGAAATTTAATACATGTGACTTTAGCTCATAACCTAATTAGGTTCACAAGAATTAGGTTTAAAATTATTACTCACTTGAAATAATAATATTATCCACTTAAGTTAGTATACATATTAAATACTAATCTCTCATTATCACCATAACCCTTAGGTTATTTAATTGTCTCACCTAATGTATAATTATGTTACGAACTTTCATGTTTAATGAAACCTATAAATGTATATATCCATAACTATAGCATACATGTTAATTGACCCATGCACCGCTTCACATATGTTATCACATATTAAATCACTGTATAACACAAGGTTTTAAATATCAATAATGTACATACATATATAGTGACTTAAAATTTACGGTTATTACATCCTCCCCCCCCCCCTATAAGAATTCCGTCCCAAAAATTACCTAAAGGGTTACTCAAAAAGATGTGGATAATTTTCCCTCATCCTTTCTTCAAGTACCCACGTAGCTTCTTTAGTATTGTGGTTCCTCCAAAGAATTTTTACAGAATATGTAACCTTATTTCGCAATTTCTGCTCTTTTCTATCTAAAATTTCAACCGAAATTTCCTCGTACGACAAATCCTTTTCGACCTGAATTGGCTCGTACGATATCACGTGCTTGTAATCAGGCTTGTATGGTCGTAGCATTGACACATGAAACACATTATGAATATGTTCCAGTTCAGGAGGTAGAGCTACCTCGTACGCCACTTCGCCTATCTTCCTCAAGATCTCGAAAGGTCCAATAAATCTCGGACTCAGTTTACCTTTCTTTCCAAACCTTATCTTCCCTTTCCAGGGAGATACTTTCAAAAATGTATGGCTTCCCACTTCAAAATCTCTCTTCTAGCGATGTAAGTCTGCATACTTCTTCTGGCGATCTTGAGCTGCTACCAATCGGGCTCTTATCACCTTGATGATCTCTATAGTCTGCTGCACCAGTTCTGGTCCCAACAGTCGATGTTCACCCACTTCATCCCAGCATAAGGACGTTCTACATTTCCTTCCATACAGTGCTTCGTACGGCGGCATTCCGATGCTGGCGTGATAGCTATTGTTGTATGCGAACTCTACTAATGGAAGATGATCCTTCCAGCTACCCTTGAAGTTCATCACACAAGCTCTGAGCATGTCTTCAAGTGTTTTAATCGTTCTCTTGCTTTGCCCATCGGTCTGCGGATGATGCGCGGTGCTCATCCGTAGTTGCGTCCCCACTCTTTCCTGAAGACTCTTCCAGAAGTTTGATGTGAATCGCGGATCCCTATCTGACACAATAGATACCGGTACGCCATGTCTCGAGATAATTTCTTTGATATACAATTTGGCTAGCTGGTCCAAACTATACCTGATCTTGATAGGCAAAAAGTTAGCCGACTTCTTAAGACGATCTACAATCACCCATATGGCGTCATGTCCTTTTTGCGTTGCTGGAAGTCCCACCACAAAATCCATCGTGATGTGCTCCCACTTTCACTCTGGAATTTCTAAAGGCTGTAGTAATCCACTCGGTCGTTGATGCTCTGCCTTGACTCTCTGACAAGTTAGACATCTGCCGACGCATTCGATAACCTCTCTCTTCATGTTTGGCCACCAAAAGTGTTGACGCAAATCTTGATACATTATTGTGCTTCCTGGGTGTATCGAGTACCTCGTACTGTACGCTTCTTGTAAAATCTCTTCTCTTAGTTCTGGTACTAGCGATACCCAAATTCGCCCTTTGAATCTCAGCAGTCCGGTGCAATCAACCTTGTATTTCAATTCATCCCCTTCAGCTAATCGCTTCTTGATATTGTCGCAATCTTCGTCCTCCTCTTAAGCCTCTTTAACCTTATCTAATAGAGTCGGGCTCGCTGTCACTGTAAATGATTTCTCGTTGGTCTCCATCGGATACTTAACCTCTAAGTCAAGTCGTTCAAAATCTTTCACCAATTCCTCTTGCATGGTCAACTTCAGTAACTTCTCTCTGCCTTTTCTGCTCAGGGTATCTACCACTACATTTGTTTTTCCTAGATGGTACAGATACTCACCATCATAATCCTTGATCAATTCTAGCCATTGGCGCTGCCTCATATTTAGCTCTTTCTACATGAAGATATACTTCAGACTTTTGTGATCCGTATATATCTCACACTTCTCGCCATACAAATAATACCTCCAAATCTTCAAGGCAAAAACTACTGCTGCTAATTCCAGGTCATGAGTCGGATAACCCTTCTCATAGTCCTTCAGCTGACGTGAAGCGTACGCAATAACCTTGCCATGCTGCATCAGTACACAGCTAAGACCCTTGTGTGACGCATCACTATACACTACAAATCCTCCCGTGTTGTCTGGTAAAGTCAACACAGGTTCCTGACTGAGCCTCTTCTTCAATTCCATGAAACTCTCTTCACATTTCTCCGTCCAAACGAACTTCACTGTCTTTCTGGTAAGGTTGGTCAATGGTGATGCTATCTTTAAAAAATCTTGGATGAATCTCCGATAGTATCCTGTTAATCCCAAGAAACTCCTAATTTTTGTTAGCGTCTTTGGCTGTTCCCAGTTGATAACCGCTTCTACCTTTGCTGGATCCACCAAAACACCATCCGTGTCGATAACGTGACCCAAAAACTGCACTCTTAGCAACCAAAACTCACACTTGGAGAACTTTGCATACAACTTCTCCCTCCTTAACGTCTCCAACACTATCCTTAGATGTTCAGCATGCTCTTCCTCTGTCTCTGAATATACCAGAATGCCATCGATGAACACGATAACAAACTTATCCAAATACTATTTAAACACTCTGTTCATCAAGTCCATGAATGCTGCTGGCGCATTCGTCAATCCAAAAGACGTTACCAGAAACTCAAAGTGTCCATACCGAGTTCTGAACGCCATCTTTGGAACATCCTCCTGCCTCACCTTCAGTTGATGATAACAGGTCCTCAAGTCAATTTTTGAAAAGTATTTCGCCCCCTTCAACTGATCAAACAAATCGTCGATCCTGGGCAACGGGTACTTGTTATTAATGGTGACCTTTTTCAACTCCCAGTAGTCGATACAAAGCCTTAATGACCCATCCTTCTTCTTTACGAATAAGACTGGTGCTCCCCACAGTGATACGCTCGGTCGAATGTATCCCTTATCTAACAATTCTTGTAGTTGAATCATCAGTTCCTTCATTTCTACCGGAGCCATATGATACGGCGCTTTGGATACCGGGGATGTCCCTGGTGCCAAATCGATAACAAACTCTATCTCTCTATCTGGTGGCAATCCCAGAATCTCATCTGGGAAGACGTCAACGAATTTCCTTACAATAGGTATCTGACCCAGTTCATCCTCGACTCTGCGGGTATCAACAACGTGAGCCAAATAACCTATACAACTCTTCCTAAGCAACTTATTTGCTTGCATCATCGTCAGATAACAAGATTGTCTCGGTGATTTACTGCCATAAAATACCACCTTTGACTTATTCGAAGTCTTTAGGTGTACACACTTTTTCTTACAGTCAATGACCGCCTCGTGATTTGATAACCAATTCATCCCGAGGATTACATCAAACTCTCCAAGACGAATCGGTATCAAATCCACGTTAAGCTTAAATCCTCTTACATCAGCACAACAGTTCTTATGGATGTAGTCTACAGGGATAATTTCTTTGTTTGCTACTTCTACATTCATTGGGTGTTCTAATAGTTCACGAGGTAGACTTAATCTTTGAGCAAATTCATCAGATACGAAAGAATATAAAGCTCCCGAATCGAATAACACATAGGCATTTATATCGTTGATTAGAATTATACCTGACACCACCTCCCTAGATGCCACGACATCTTGCACTGTCATATTGAATGTCCTTGCTGTCGGCTTGTTTGGCTGGGCTGGTCCTCCACTGGTTGTCCTAGTATTATTTCCCCTGTTGTCGTTTCCGCCATCCGTGCTTTTCTTCTTTGGGCAATCCTTGATCCGATGTCTCAATTCACCACAGTTAAAACAACCTCCCTTCTTCACCTTAGAACAATTGGGTGAGGTATGCCCTTCTTGTCCACAGGTATAACATACCGTTTTTCTTTTTAAGCACTCTCCCGAGTGACCCTTTCCACAGTTTCCACACACCGGCTTCTTTTGTTGCACACTACCTTGCTGACTCTCCAAATTACTACCCCCACTGCTCCATTTTCGCTTCTTGTTGTTTTTACCGCCACTGCTAACATTCTGATTCCCACCTTCAACTTTCTTCTTGTTCTTCTCCCGATTGTACTTTGAGACGGCTTCGCTTCCACCTTCCGCTATGAGAGTTTTCTCCAACAGAGTTGAGAATGACGTGATTTGTAGAACTGCTACCTTACTGTAAATCCACGGCTTTAGTCTATTTCTGAACCTTCTTGCTTTCCTCACCTCCGTGTCTACTTGATGTGGAGCGAATCTGGCCAATTCATTAAACTTTGCGGCGTACTCTGACACTGACATATTCTCCTGTTTCAATTCCAAAAACTTGATCTCCATTCTCGCTTGTGTACTCTCAGGGAAGTAGTTCTCAAAGAACAACTTCTTGAACACTTCCCAAGTCACTATTCCAGTCCCGGCTTTGTTCTGGTTGGCCTCCCACCAATAGTTAGCCTCACCCTTCATTAAGTATGTAGCAAAAATTATTTTCTGTTCTTCTGCTACTCTAGCAATAATGAAGGCCTTCTCAATCTCCTTCATCCACGTCTGGGCCTCTATCGGGTCTGTTGTTCCCCTAAACTCCGGCGGTCCTACTGCCTTGAAGTCCTTAAAGTTGGCTAATTGGTTTCCCGCCTGATTTCCCCCAGGTTGAGCTTCATTCCTCATGGCTTCAGCCATCATGTTGACAAAGTCTTGCATTGGGTTTAGTTGAGCTCCCGTTGCATTATTAACTGACTCTTTGATCTCTTGGTTCCTTAGTACACGTCTGAGTGGCATTATCTAGTTAAACGAAATTCTAACACGTTACTCGGGTTTTATTATCATATAAGTACTTAGCATACAAGACGCTACTGTATTCAAACAATCAGATGATCATTATGTGAGAGTTTTAAATTACCAAGATTTTGGAAGTCTTTCTCCCTGATTAGTGGGTTAAGTTTGTTTAAAGAAAAATCCAAATCAGTCTACTGGATTCATATAACATTAAATAGACAATTTCACTATTTAAATTTTTCAACGCATATCATAATAACGCATTTAGATTCATATACCAACGTTTTAATACAGACTGACTAAACATCTGGCATACTTCTATAAACGCTCAAGGCATAAACTGCGCACCACCAACTATCCTCTAATGGACAAAAAGTGAGGATTCACTACCATCTACCCCTCTATCAAAATAAAAGTTGGGGTCTAACTACCATCCTATGCATACAGCAAGGCATAATGATTTACAACAACTAAACAGTCCCTATTAGAAACAAAAGTGGGACTATATCGAACATGAATACAAATCAACACCTGCTCTCACTGCTGGAAGGCAGCTCCATCCACTCAGCGTCGAACTTCATAAAGGCGATGTCTAAAGCTTGCTCCAAAGTGTATATCCTCGCATCTTTAGCTTCCACCTCAACTCTCAACTGTCCTAGCTGTAGCTCTCTCTGCTCCAACCTCCTTCACAACTCGGCTACCTCAGCCTGTGCCTAGTAAGCAGTGTCCTTGTACTGCTGCTCTAAAATCTGGAGGGTGTGGTTCTACGCCTCCACTCGCTCAGCCCTAACCTATAGCTCGATGTTCTTTGCCAGCAAATCTCCTATCAGATCATGCTTCATGGACTCCTTACTAGAGTCCCTCGACTCGTGGTTCACTGAATAGCTGTCTTGACTCTCGTCAGCCATCCTATGACCACAATAAACAATCAAAACAACATCAGTACCACAATAAAATATATTCATTGATAAAATGAAATAATATTTTATTAAGTACAATACATACTCGATGAATTTCCATAATCTATCTCCTAACATACTCTATAAGAGTTTTCTACTAAGGTTATAACCTAGGTTTCACATTCCTAATGTTTATAACCTATGGCTTTGATACCAACCTGTGACACCCCCAAATCCAGATTCTCTAACCTCAGATTTGGTGTTCACGATCTATCATCATCATAAGCATTCTATAACTATTACAAAAATAATAAACATACATTGTTCATTATAATAAAGTTTCATAACATGGTCCCAAGGTCTTCTTAACCTTAACTTAAACACATCATTCATATTACAAAAGGTTTACATAGGAAATTCCATCAGATAATAATAATTAATATTCATTCTAAACTATTCCTGGATCTTGCCCTTGCCTTTGTCTTTCGCATTGGATCCTTCAGGCTTAACTGAAATAAATGTCATGATATAGCAAGGGTAAGCAACTAATTTGCTTAGCAAGTTTATATACAAGGGAGATATATCATGACTAGAAAGAAGCTTTGCTTTCAATGTTCAACAATAGTATAGGATTGTGTAGGAACATGAATTAATAATCAACAATTGAATATTCGAATAATTGAATAATGTGTACTGAGTGGTTTTGAAATAACCATGAACATTTGCCAAGGTTCTCAGTCATTTAAACTAGACCTCTTAATAAGTTTTAGTATTCAAGGGGATCAGCCTTTCATACCCCGTGATTTATGCATAAACACTTAATAATCCAGCATCGATATCATGCCTTAATCAAATTCGTCCTTTTTCTCAGTCAAGAGTTCTTATCATATCAATTTAATAAGAACAACTTTTTAAAAATATTTGATATAACAAATTTAAACATGCTTGATCTAGCTGATACAATTAGCATAGATCTATCTCATAAACAGTTCATGAATGAAGAACTTTAATTTAATTCGCAGTTCAATAATAATAGAACAGGAATTCAATTGCACCAAGTGCGAATCTCAATAATCAATATAGAGGTGAATATTCATCAATAATTATTCACTAACATGTTTTGAAAATAATAACTCGAGTTTGAGTTAGGGAACTTGCCTCATCTATAGATTATGGCTACGCAATTAATTTATATCCACTATAGAGTTAAATTATCTTCCTTTGAGAGACCTATAGTTAATCTTTCAATTAGTCATAGTATAACATTAGATTATGTAATCACATAAATATTATACATTAGATTTAGTTCTTATAAACATTATCCTTCCTAGATAATGTTACTATCCCAGCTATATTCTCATTTCCTGAAGAGAACAGTGAAAGAAAGGGTGAGCTCAACTAGCCCAGTAAGAAATATTATGACTAAGATAATGCAAAATAAATTATCATTAATCTTCAACAATGTTAAACTGATAAAATACAATAAATATCAAGTTTAACTGCAGCGGAACCAGCAATCCATTAAAAGAGTCAAGTAGAGAATAAAATCTACTATCTTTTATGATTTAAAAGGTTTTTCATGACTTTTATCACTGGGACTCAGCTTAATGAATAATCCACATCATCGAATCACCCCTGCACTACGGCCAAGGATATTCTTTTGTATCACGACCACGAATTATCCATGCACTACGGCTAAAGATAATCATGTTTTTATCAACGGTCCTGATCATGCCATAAAATAATTCATCTTTGCACTACGGCCAAAGAGAATCCATAGCCATAATCATACCAAAATCTGTCCATTAATGCACTACGTGCCAATGAGGACTTTTTTCACATCATTTGTAACATTACGGTCATGATTACACCGAATAATCTCTGGTCATAATCATACCAGGTCCATCTATGCACTACAGGCCATAGATGACTTTCAACAAAATATAAACATGAGGATGATAACAATGATATAAGAATTTAATAAAACAAGTTCACGAATTAATTTATTTAAGAACTGATAACGTCCAAATTGTCAACATGATACTGCTTTGTAGAGTAAAATTCAAGAATGCTCAGAAGAATATTTCCATAAAAAGATACTGGATGAAACACAAATATCAAGGATATTCCACTAATTTCATGGAGTATAGAAGTCAAAGTTTTAACCAACTGAGTATAATAAAGAATGGAATAACAAAAGAAATCACCATGCATGCGATAGACCGCACAGGCAGGTTATTCCAACAGAATAATAAATAACAAAACCAGGTCCGGCGTAAAACGCACAGACAGGATATTCCAACAGAATAATAAATAATGGAACCAGGTCCGGTGTAAACGCACAGACAGGATATTCCGACAGAATAATAAATAATGGAACCAGGTCCGGCGTAAAGCACAGATAGGATATTTCGACAGAATAATAAATAATGGAACCAGGTCCGGCGTAAAGCACAGACAGGATGTTCCAACAGAATAATAAAAATATAATAACAGGAGAATTTCACCAAGTATAGGGTAGCCCGCGTATACAGGTTATTCCAACAGAATAATAAAGAATGGAATAACAGAAGTTCTCTTCATGAATAAGAAAGAAAGAATACCATTTACGAGTACAACAAATAATATCCCTTACCGTAAAAGAAACTTAATTTCGGAGTAGTGAAGTAGCAGAATACTTTTCTATAGCTTCTCTATAATTTCTCTCTCTAGAGTTTCAGTGAATTCGTAAGAAATAATGAAGGAATGAGCTTTTATTTATAGAAAAATGGACTGCATAATAACTAACTCATGAACGGTCTAGATTGATTTACTTTAATCTGACGATCCATATTTAAAGAAAAATCTTTTAAATAAAATATAATATATTCTATTTATAGTCTAATAAAACGAATAACTTTATAAAAGATTTTACTATGCAAATACTATGCAGGCACTATGCAGACACTATGCATAATAAAATATAATATATTCTAATTATTGTCTAATAAAACAAATAACTTTATAAAAGTATTCTGTTTTATATAAAAAGATTTTACTATTAGCCTAATAAAACGAATAACATTATAAAAGTATTTTGTTTTATATAAAAAGTTTTTCTGTTTTATTACATAAATAATACCAATAAAACAAAATTGAGTGACTTATCACATAAGCATTAATAATCTATACTGTGTACTACTATGCAACCACGCGTATTACTGTATTTTTAACACCGGGTGGTTCAACAGTATTAACGGTAAAACTTTCGCCGTTATTTTCATAAAATATTTTTGTCATTTTCTCAATTCGACAATAATTTCGTTGTGAGGTCCACCAATAATTGTGCCGTCGTACGAATATTCCCCGACAAAAATAATATTCCCCGACCAATCGAATATTTTATAACAACTTGCATACTTTACAAAATTTATAAATACTACCCACAACTATAACATTATATCAAATCTACACCATAATATTCAAAAAATTATTTCGAGAAAATTTAAATCTTTATTCATAAAATCTGGGGTCTCACATATTCTTAGTTCTGTAATGAACTTTTCATCCAAACAATCAACTTGTAGCTTCAATTACAGCTAGTTACTTTGTCTTTGTCACTAAACCAGCAACTCTTTGTTATTTGGAACCTTTCCAATTCATTGCACCATCGTTCAAGGTAACGCTTTACCTTAAACTGGATTTTCTGTCGTCTTGGTCTGTCTGAAAAACTTGAGCCTGTTAAGCACTCTAGTTTTAATTTAGATCCACCATGAATATGATCATATCCTTAATGTCGGTTAAGTACTTTAAGATATTTTTCACTGACTAATAGTAAACTTCTCCAGAATATGACTGATCAACATCAGGTCTCGTATAATTTATTGCATACATGATAGTTACTCATGCGATCTCTCTTTTTGGAGTCCTTGGGGACTATTAAGAGAGATACACTCCATGACTCATCAACATGAGACATCTCTTGGAGTTTGCCATGCTAAATGACTTTAGTATCAAATGAATATACATTCCTTGGGTTTAGTTTAGTATCCTTTTAAATCTATCTATATAGATTTGTATCCCCAATTACGATACTCTTCCCAAATCATTCATGGAGGAATGTTTGGACAACTTTATCTTTACCGATTATAGCATTAGTATGTCATTCCTTATCCATAGTATATCAACATGTAATGCTAGGAATGTCACGACGCTCCCACTGACCCTTTTGTACACACTAGGTTCATTCTTATTTTTGATAAAATCAAACTCTTTTTATTGTTTCATCAAAACAAATGTTCCACTTTTGAGAAGCTTGCTTCAATCCATTTCTCTGAGTGTCTACAACTCTTATCTCATTGTATGTAACTGGATCATCATCTTCTATGATACGTACATCATCATCATCATCCATGATGAATTTATACCTCCCAGGTATCTTCGGTACTATTCCAGATTTACGATTCGGTTTTGGTACAATAGTTCTATCTACAGGTTCCTCTTATTTGACTTATAGTGTTTTATGGTTCTTGAACTCTTCAAGATCTATTATCCTCCCACTAACCCCTTCAATGATAAACACCTTTATCTTAGAAGGTAGCGTGTTTCGCAACAAACACCTTTTGCTAAGTAGGATTATAGAACATATACCCTAAACTTACTTTAGGATGTCCCACAAATCGACACTTGTAAAATCTTGTCCCAAGCTTATCCTTTGAAACCTTTTTCACATAAGTTGGACAACCCCTTATCTTAACATACTTAAGATTAGGAATCCTCCATGTCCATAACTTTTATGGAGTCTTGGGGCCAGATTTTGAGGTTATCTTTTTCGTAGATATGCAACCATTTCTAAGCCATTATCCTAGAAGGATACTAGAATGTCGATAAAATTATTATGGACCGCATCATGTCCAACAAGGTACAATTTTTCCTTTCAAATACATCAATCAATTATTGTGTATCAGGAGGTGTCCTTTATGAGAAAACCATTTGAGATGATCTAGAAACTCATTGCACAAGTATTTATTCCTTGATCCGATCAAAGAATCCTAATACTTTACCAATTTGTTTCACTTCTGAATTCTTTGAATCTTTCAAATAATTCACACTTGTATTTCTGCAAATACACACATTCAACTCTTTGAATGATCATCTCCTTTTCTTATACTAGTTTGTTAAATCTACAAAATAATTTTTCACGTAAATCAAGTATACAAAATTCATTAAGTAATATTCCATTTTTATACAAAACATTATTATTATAAATAGAACAACAATTGTTCTTAAATATAATACCAAAGATTTCATTGTCCAATAACAAAATAGAAATAATATTTCTAACAAGAACTGGAATATAATAACAACTTATTGGCTTAATAGATTTGCCTGTAGGCATTGCTAAACTATAAGTTTCTATGGCTAATGTAGCAACCTTTGCTTCATTTTCCACACATAGAATTATTTATCTTTGTTTAGCTTTCTACTTCTGTTTGGTCCCTTCATAAATCTATATTTATGATAACCAAAGTCGGTATCCAATACCCAAGTAGAACCTTGACTTAAAGAAATATTTATTTTAAATCATGAACAAAATTATATTTGTAACCGAAACTTCACTAAGCTTTTTTGGTTAGCCTCTGCAAGATGCTTCTCGCAGTTTCTTTCCAGTGTCCAGGTTTATTGCAGTGGAAGCAAACTTCTTTGCTATCCGTATCAGTTTTGTTCTTATTATCCTTTATTTTTGTCTTTTCTATTTACCTTCTTAGAATCGTTCTTCTTTTTAGAAGATCCTCTGGCCCCTACCAGTAAGACACTGCCTTTCTTGGTTAGAAAGTGACTCAATATTTTTCAACATGTTAAGCGAATCAGCGAGGCTAATATCTAGCTTATTCATATAAAAAATTCACAACAATTGTGAAAGGAGTCCGGGAGTGAGTGTAAGATCAAATCTTGGCTTAACTCTCCATCCATGACAAAACTCGTTGTCCTAATTGATCAATCAAATTGATTATGTTAAGGACTTTTATCTATACTGTAGTGTCATCGGTCTTTCTAGATCGGAAGAGCTCTTTAGATATCTGATATTTATTAGTCCTACTTTCTCCACCATCAACTACTTGATGTGCATGAATATAGTAAGAGCATCCATAGTTTCATGCTGACGCTGAAGCTCGTTACTCATGGATGCGAGCATGATGCATTGAGCCAACTGTGCATCATCTTGCCATTTTCTAAAAGTAGCAATCTCTTCCTCAGAGGCATTGTCTGCAACCATTGCAGGGATATGCATATTAAGGACATAAGATAGCTTTTCAGCCATGAGAACTATTCTCAAATTCCTTAACCAATCCGAGTAATTCGGTCCGGTTAATTAGCATCTAATATGTTTCGCAGTGATAGTAATTTAGACATTGTAAAATTCTGTAAATGAATTTGTTCGTAATAACATTTTAGCATACATTCTTTTATTAATTACCAAAATAAATTAGGTCTTATTTTAAATTGGTATCTCACACTATTTTCTTCAAACTATATTACCCTCAATATATATAGTTCGGCAATATCTAATTAAAGATATGCTAGTGAGAATAAGGATCACATTTCAAATGTATATAGCCTTGTGTGTGCACAACAAACTATATATAAATAAATAAGTAGATAACTCTTGTCAATTACATCAACTATGCAACTCCTTGTATTTTGCCTCTTAAATCATAATGGTCAAGTGTGTGCACATCCGAACTAAAATAATTTAAGTTAAGTCAAACCCAGCATTTCCATATAAGTGAAGAGAAAACTACAGCCCTTGCGTGTGCACAACAAAGCAGAAATGTTCAATTCCTTATAAACATCATATGTAATAAAAATAACATCTTAAATATTTAATGCTTGTCTTGTGTGCGCACAACAAACTCATATTAAATATTCAATACTCTATCGTTTCTATCATGAAAGAAGGTGACGTTCGATATTCTAAATATCTTTGAACGTTACAACTTAATATAAAATATTTGAGGGATTTGTTATTAATTAGTCTCATCTTGTTTAGCGCGCATGCACATATATATATAAAATACGCATCATATTAATTAACATGCGAAGCATGTTTGCATAATATATAATATATATAGTATAAGCATGCACATATAGAATACTATATTCTACTTGGATTGATTATGGACTTTTATTCTAGTTTGGTTTACTAGAGCCACCAAGTGAACCAAAAGGTCAAACCCTAATGGTGCAAGAATTAATATTTAAATATAACTATTACATTTAAACCCGGGCTCCATTACAAATGGGTCTTCAAGCGCTCGTTGCTCCTTGATCTCTAATTCTTCAAAATTAATTCTAACTATTCCTATTATAAAACTATTTAAAATAAATAGAAACCTTGATCAGCAGTCAAGGGGAAGTACATAGGAGTGAGATAGAATTTATATTAAGAAAAAAATTAGAGAAGACAAGGTACGCAGACCCCATTTAATAAAACTCATTCATTCATGCATCCAACTAAAATAAAATTCAATCACATTGGTCAATAGTCCATAATCAATCCCATTTATTATCATACACATCACCATATGCATCAATAAATAACATTCATCTCATGAATAATAAACATTCAATATATATATTGATATCATTTAATTGACAAATTTAGTTAGTATAAAATCTAATTTTGAATCAAAATAAACTCCTTTATTTTAATCCAAATTTAAATCAAAATAAACCTCTTTTATTTTAATTTATCATATTTTGAATAAAATAAACTATTTTAATTTAATCAAAATCTTTAATCAAAATAAACTCTTTTATTTTAATTAATTATGGAATCCAATTTCAAGTAAAAAAACTCTTTTATTTAAGGAAATTAGGATTCTCTTTCGTATTCACAAATAAACTCTTTTATTTTGAATAATATGAAATCTTATTTCATACCTAAATAAACTATTTTCTTTAAGGAAACATGGAATTCAATTTCAACTCTAATTAGTTATCATGGAGTCCAATTTCAACCTAATTAGTTAGCATGAAATTCAATTTTAAAATTAAAATATACCTTTTTATTTTAAGATTAAAATAAACTTTTTTTTTATTTTTTTTATTTTAAGATTAAAATAAAAAATTTTATTTTAATTATAAAATAATTAAAATTAATATATATATATATATATATATATATATATATATATATATATAATACTGACGAAACAACCAAACTTTCGCAAAGCAACAGGATCCAGCGAAACAGTTTTCGCGAATCATTTTTTTTGTGATAAAATAATAATTTTATATAATAAATTATGCTCAATTAAATTGTTCTAAATACATATCAATATACATATTAAATTAAAATAATTAACAATTTACATAAAGGTTTGGCTCTGATACCACTGTTAGGTTTGTAATATTCATAAACGCAATCAAATTGCACAAAATAAACGGAAACGTGTAAAAATCAAAGTTTAAAATTTTACAAACTATATACCCGGATCATCCTTTATACACAATTATTAATTAAACAAAAATATAAAGAATGAGAATCATATCCTTGAAGATTCGAGCTTTCTCAGGTACAAGTTCACCTCTAAATCTTTTCCGTGTTCAACTTTAATACACCGGGTTGGGTTCCTTCCTTTGATCAACGTTAGCCACCCAAGTGTTTGGCCTTTAGAGGTGATCCATCAAGGAAGAAGAAATATTCAAGAAAAATGGTATTTGGCAAAATCCTAATTTTTCTATCTCTCATAGAAAGGGGTGTACTCTCCCAACTATTGAAATTACATATATCTGCTATATGATATAAGACTCAGGTAACCCTATTTAATTAAAATAAGGTATTATTTATTTAATTAAACTCTTTTAATTAAATGGACTCCCTAATCTTATTAGGGATAATTAATTAAACCATTTAACTAATTTTTCCTTCTAATTCTATTAGGAATAAATGAGAGTACTTATATTAAATTAATTTCTAAACTCTTTTAGAAATTAAAATAATAATAATTGTAATAATATTAATAAGACTCCTCTTATTAATTTATGTTTAATATTTCTAAAATATTAAATAATAAATATTAACCTATTTAATTTATTGTATCATCATAGATTAAATTAAATATACTTAACATATTATTATGATTATGGCATTAACTTCTTAAATAATTATTTTTTTCTTTTATGGTGTGACCCTTTAGGTTCTCCATATTAAACCGGTTGTGAATAAATCAATTAGAACAATTCTAATCTTATTTATATAAATAAATTAAATTATTAATTTATTTAAATAAATAATATTTATTCTACAGTAGGGATAAGCCTCCCTAGCGATTAACGACTTTTCAGATAATATAGATTTCAACATTAATCATAAAAGAACCTTTGAGGAAATAGTTACCGTACAATTCAATCCTTCCACCATACAATGTCCCAATTAAATATAAAACATGGAATTACTATCAAGTCTTATTTTATTTAATTATATGTATTTCGATCCTTAAATGCACAACACCAAATAGTGCAAATTAAAAACTCTTTTCTAATTTTATTATACATTGGCCAATGACTATTGGGTTGTCATTTATCGAATCACATATGGCATTTCTCTTCTTTTACTAGAAGTGGTAGATTATTTATTGATCATACATTATCTCCATGTACAACTTATTATACCCAATCATACCTTTTGATATACCCTAAGGGTCTTAAGGAATAAGTCAAAGTATAACTCATCATACGCAAGATACTATGATGATCTCAAGTCCAAGGATCACTTGTACTACTATCACTACAGGAATTCCTATTGACAGACAAGTAAAACTCCATTAGGTATTCCTTAGCGAGCCACGTTCAGTGAACTTATTCTCTAATAAGCACCTACATACTTGCTTTAGTGTCTCCACACAAATGATCATGAGATCATGAGATCAATCATCCTCATCCAATGAGCAAGCAATGTATGTACCAATCTATCCGGATTCACTAATCCCCAATTTAGTAATCCAACGATTGAGAACTATTTTAGTTTTAAGCTTTCTAAGAATTTAGATCTCATTAGAATGATCATCATCATTATTCTAAAAGCATTGCTTAAAACTATGAGTTTATCACATATTATAAAACAACATCATGTAGATAACTAAAAGCCTTTAATAAATTAATACTTTTTATTAATAAATGAATAAGATTGTCACAAAGTATATGTTTTATCATCAAATATGATTGGCTTGTGTGCATACTACTTTCAATTTCATCAAGGAGTAATGAATTCCTTTTGAAGGGAAGACTGTACTCTTTTTCCTTAGCCACGATTTTTATCCCAATGAATTTTTTCTGACAAGGTTTTAACGAGGCAGTCAATTAAAAGATATTTATGTAAAAAATATGTACTCTTTTTCCCTTCGTTAAGTTTTTTCTACTGGGTTTTCTTAACAAGGTTTTTAATGAGACATAATCTTCTATCGTAGGAAATCAGGGGAAGTGTTATAATGTGATTACCTCCTCAGGAGGGAATCTCCCGTGCTCTCTCCCCTTTCCCTTCTTGTCTTTTCCCGTGAACCATTCCTCCTCCGTGAGCATTGCCTATATAAGGCAATGATACTGAAGGAAATAAGTGAACTTCTCTCAATTGTTTCTCTCTCTTTATCTCTTACTTATTCTCTCTAAATTTATACAATAATTATAAGAGTATCTTTCTACACTTTGCTAAAGTTTTATAACACAATATATTATTATATCACAAAGAGTATATTTTTTCTTTTATTTCACAAAATGGACTGCATGTTTCAAGGCTTCCATACTCAAAATTTGAATCTAATATGTTGAAGTAAGGCTCAAACAGTTCTAGTAACCCTGCTAATATTCTGGGAAAAAAACATTGTAAAATATGGATTATGCATAGATTCCTACCCCCAGAAAGGCATTTTGTTCCTCAACAGGTGACTCTATTCTATTCCTTTTTCTCTACTTTCTATTGACTTATGGGCTCTCTTCCAATGGCAAATACAAAGCACTTTACATATCAAAAGCACTTAAATGAGTACTCCTTTGGCATTAGTGAATACCCCTCTTTTCCTCAAAAGATGACTTAAGTACAAAAATTATTTGTCTAATAAAAGATATCTAAAGTACACAATTCTAATCTAAAAAGTTATACAAAGTCTAATTTACACCGAAAGTTATTTAGGGGTTGTTTGGTAGTGACTTATAAGTTAGTCAAACCAATTTATAAGTCATTTGTCGCTGTTTGAGTGTTTGGGAGCTATTTATTTTTAACTTATAAGTTGACTTTTAAGTCAAAAAAAGTTTTGTGACTTATTTTCAAATGACTTATAAGTCATTATGAGTACATTCATATGTTTTAACTTAATTTTTGACTTATAAGTCAAATTGATGTAAAATATTTTCACTTATAAATCACAACTTAGAATAACTTATAAGTCAATTTATAAAACATTTAAAATAAGGAGTTTCCAAACAGAGTAGGGTATGTTATTTTCTTAAAAAAAACAACAACTTGAGTGCACTTATGTGGGTTATCTTTTCATTATTTTTATTTTTTTAAAATTGTGTGAAAATTTTATTTAATACATCTTTTATGGAAATTTGGGTGCCCCATTTGGAAATTTAAAATTTAAGCAAAAGGCTACCACTGCTTCCTAATATCCTCCTGAGTGCAACTTGGCTACCACTAAAATTGAAAAGATCACAAAAACAATATATTCCACTCCCCTTATTCTTTCCTATATTAAACTTAACTGATGAATATATATGCTTACTACTGTATTATTATATTATAATATCTTTTAATAATCCAATCTTAATGGCTCCAAATATGCCCGTCTTAATCATAGTTCGTTCATCATGTAATATTTTACTTTGTAGTAAAAAATTAATTCAAAATTATCAAAATAAATCAAATATGAATTGATATTTCTTTGATACAGGGCAGTCAGATTCAAGTATATATATAATAAGACAGACAGAGTCATTTTCGTTGGTTCCAAGTCAACTCAATAATTTAAAGATTTTTTTTGTCAACTCAATAGTTCAAAAGTTTATTTTAATTTTACTATTAATCCTACAACGTATCATTACGACATTTTTAATGTGCCCTTTAGTTGATAATAATAGGTTAATATTGTTACATACATTGCATTCTATTTTTTTTTGTTTCGACTTACCAAGGATATATTTTAATTCTAATTCTAATCATTAGTTTTCTTGATTTGTGAACCTAATTAGTATAAAACTATCTCATTCCTCTTTTTTCTAATTCGTTATAAATAAGATTCTATTATAAACATACATCACAATCATAATTCGACTGAAATTTTTTACAATGTATAACATGACTAGTACTTTTTCAAATGAGAAAACATATTCTAAAGTTTACCCGTATTTTGCATGGGTTATAAAATTTGTAAATTTTAAATTGCTATAACTTCTGATTTAAAAAAAATTTATATATCAAATCAAAGATATCGACGAGCCCAAAACAAGTGTTTGAAGCAATTTAACCTAGTCAAAAGTTGGACAAACTTTTGTTATTTTTACTATTTAGTTATATACCTTTTATAATTAATTAGAGTTAGAAATTGTTATAGAATATACCTTTTTAGGAGTATTATTTTGATAATTATTATCTTATTATTCTGTTTTCTCAAACTTCGTACTTGTGTTTCAAGGATTTATCTATTTTTACATCAACAAGTTAAACTAACTATCGTAATCCGCTCATGCATGACTCTATTCTTACAATAGATCATGAGTTCTTTTAGGTGAACATAAAAATTGAACGCGAGTGTATTTAAACTTTATCTGTTTATATTTTTATCCACCATTGGGGGTCAAAATATAATTAAATGAAATTCAATTGTACTCATGTTCAATTTTTATGTCCACGTAGAATTTTTGATAGATCATTGTCACAAACTACACTAAATTGCAAATCTAACTTTCCTATTTGTTTTGTTTTTACAAAAGTGTTCCCTAAACTTTTTTCTTAGCACAAGTCTCCCTCATAGATACATTAGTTATGCAGAATTATTCCTCCAACCCCTTTTGTTAATAAAAAATTGAATTTTATCAAATTAAATTTGACAAACATGTTATTCATCCCTAAAGTAAAGTTATTATAGTCATTATGGTAATTAGACTCATTTGAGATGCATTTGAGAGCAATAAAATTCGCATTTACGATCGAGAAAGGACAAATGTGAGCGAAGAGGTCTCAAATTAGGGTTTAAATTCATCTTAATCAAACCACAAGCTTTAAAGTAGGGCTAAAATTCATCTCAGAAAAATCGTATTTTGTGAAATTAAAGTTACAAGTAGTCGCTAGGGTTTAAATTAGTGTTGCAAATGAAGCGGATAATTTGATTGCCACTTTAGGAACATGATGACACGCATGTTAGCACTATAATAATCTTAATTTATGCAACGAAATAATACGTTAGCCTTTTTTTTGCCAAATTCAATTAACAGAAATTGCTTTATTATTATCAACGAAAAAGGATAGAGAAACAATTTTGCATGACTAATGTATCTATGAGAGATACTTGTGCTAAAATTAAAATAAATTTAGAGAACACTCGCAAAAACATGACAAATATAAATGTTAGATTTGCAATTTAGTATCACAAACTATGGCAAATTACACAAACTATTCCTCATCTATACGTTGCTAATAATATCATGTTAGAACCATGATTATATATCTTGTAGATTTCCATTAACACAAGCATGGCAAAACTCCAAACCCTTATGATCATGTGGTCTTCCTAGAACTCCATCATGTAGACATCATTTTATCTGCTAACACAAACTTGGCCCTTAATTTGAATGACTAGACAGCAAAGTTTCCCATCGCGACACGTAGGAACTAGGGGCAATTAGGACCACTAAATCTCAACCTTATATTCTCTGGCAATTGGCTCATGCCTTTACAATTCACCAAGTGATGATTTTGAGTTGATGATTGTGAGAATGACATGGAATATTTGCAAATTACACAACTGACGAGGTTGAGTTGAGCCCTCTTTTTTGTTCGTCATCTCTGTTATGCTATCACTGTATATAGATTTGAATCGTACAAAAGAATGTCTTTTAGACTTTATGAAGAAAGGAAAATAAAGAAAGGAGGTCAGCATAAGATAAGCTAATAGGGCTTGGTGATGATGTTGTAACAACATCCATCATTTGTCCCAAAAAAGTTTTTTAAAAAATAAAAAATTAATGCAAACTTTTCTGAAGAAGTTATGTATTGTTATAACAAACTATGACAAAGACATAAATCTACGAGAAAAAAATAAATAAAGACGAGAACATGAGATTAACGTGAAAAATTCAAATCTGGAAAAATTACGGGCGAGAGAAAATATATATTACTTTATCAAAGTGTGAAGAGTACAATATGTGAATCTCTCCCTGAAAGCAATTTAAAATTAATAAAGAAAAGAATATTGAAATTCTAGCTACAATAATATATATATAGTGTTAGTAAAAATGAATGGATAGTACTATATATATATATATATATATATATATATATATCAATTTATCTCAAGTAAATCAAACTGCAGAAGTGAATTTGTCAATGCTAATACTTGGTACTATATCCTTAAGACAATTATGTCCTCCTTATGGTGCTTAAAGTTGATAGCACTTGTCTCCACTCTGGAGACAACCCTGAGGGGAAAGACAACATCCTAACTTCGACCTTGGAGATAACTACGAGAGGGCAAAGATGAATTTTAACAACACAACATAAACAACGTACTGTCTAGTTGTTGATAGAGTCACAAGAGCCAACACAGCCATCCTGAGTGCACACTACGCAAGACTGCTCAACAGACTACCTGCGAAGACCTGGAGATGCTATTCTGGTCATGGACCCATCTTCCCAGATTCGGAAAAGGGAAAGCCCTATGTCATTACGTAGCTCTCGGAAAGAGCTTTCCGGAATGGTATGACACCTCCATAAGATTCCCGAATTGCAAGATATTAAGGTTTTAGCAGAAAGCGCATCGATTGAGGGAATTGACTTCGAGGCGGCGGGGCCCACCAGGCCCAGCCCACCTGCGAATGTCGTGGGTCTACCTGCGGCTAGTCGGGGCTTTAAATATAACACCCCCAGCTCATTTTCAGCATATTTCAGAGAAAGAGAAGCTTAGGAGAGAGAAACAACTTAAATCTTGCTCTAAATTCTGTAACTCTCTATTATAACTAGTTAAATACATATATACTTCAAAATATCAAGTTAACTGGTGGAAATCGAGTTTAAGGCGTGAAAAGTCGTTCCTTAGCAAATCTCGTGCAAGACTTTAAGATCTCTTCAGATCTGTGTCCATTTCTTACTTTACTATATATATAAGTGCTATATGTATAAGTGCTATATATATATATATATATATATATATATATATATATATATATATATATATATATATATATATATATATATATGCCAATATTAAGCATAGATCTAGATTTTGATCATTCATTTTGTGCAAATAGTTGATATTTAAAGTGTATTGACTAGATCTATACTAAATCTAGCCAGATCTAACTTTTAACCAGTTCAAAAGTTGTAAAATTGGAACCGTTGAGCTAGAATGGCTAAGATCTATATAGATCTAGTTTACTTTCTAGTTTTGTAAATATTTAGCAACTACGTGACCCTAGATCTGTATCTAGAGGAAACGGGAAGCTTGTTTATTCGCGTACAAGGATTTGATCAATAAATCCCTTGTTTAGCGAAGTTTTAAGTTAGATGTACACAGTATGTTTAAATATGTATCTTTCAAGTTTTTAACTGATGTCATGTGAGCCTAGGAGCCACAGGGTCTACGATTCAATCAATGAATCTAGATCTGGTTCCCGTGATTAATTTTTTAAGTTGTACAGCTAGCTTGCAATCCATTGTAAATGTAAATTTAGGGCCTTAAAACGGTTATTCGGATTTAAGGCCCCAAAATAATGAAATTGTAGTTTGTGGGTACTCGAGCTTACTTCGATGGCTTTCATGCTTATAAGGAGCCCGACCCTTGTAGATAATTATTTCAATTTCAGTCTTCGAAGATGCTTCGCATCTCAAATAAAATCAAATCAAGTCACTGCTAGAATAAAATTGGAAGTATCAAAGGGCCTCGATTCCTATTTGGTGAAGGGTTTAATAACCGAATTTCTAAAATATCACTTTCATATGGTTTAACTGAAAAAAATGAACTTTTAAGTAAATCAAACCCTTTGTACATAGGTTCAAAGAGACACACTACTACTTTCAAAATAAAGTATTAAATATCTTTCCAAAACAAAAGCTTTTCACACAAACACACACACACATTAAATAAATAGGGAATGAAAAGACGCGATAATCATGTTTCACGGAAGTCAGGGGGTGCCTAACACTTTCCCCTCGCTTAAGCAAGCCTCCGAACTCTATGAATCTCGAGTTCCAGACCAATTAAACGGAGTCACATATTGGGCCATATTGCTAAAACCTTTTTAAAAACCGGTTAAGTTTGTACAAACTTTTAAACTCATACCAACTAGCGGCTCTGTCTAATTTGGCCCAATCATTAAAATCAATCTATTCAAAAATCGTCGGCATGTATGTCGGTATTTCCTAAAACTCACCGTTTAAATTAATTAATCAACCTAGCGAGATATAATGGGTAGAAACATTTAGGAAAAGCGAAATTCCTAGCGTCGACAGATGGTGACTCCACTGGGGACAGTAGAGGGCTTAAGCAACATTTCAATCTTTTCAATTCCCTTTTTATCTGCATGTGTGTGAATGCTTACTTTACATTAAATAAATGCGATTGAATGCTTACTTATGGCGTTTTATTTTAGTGTTTCGCACAATGTCATCATATTGCATACGGTGAGACACGATGAATGTATGTTATGTGATTCCTACACTATGAGGCAAACCTTTCGGTGGCTGATTACTGGACTCAAAGGGAGATTAATCTCGCGAGGCTCAGGAAATAGGCCACTCAGATTCGATCCAATTGAAAGATCGGAATCATTCCCATCTAATAGATTGTGATGATCTGGGAACCTTAATAGCGAAAAGCCCGTGAGAGTAAACCTAAGATAAGTCAGCCTCTGATAAACCAAACGCGAAGGGAATTCTTTTCATGCCTTTCCTCTTTCAATACATGTAAAATATCAAATCTCAATTCCATGTAAAATATCAAATGTCAAATATCAAATGTCATATTTGCCATTATCCTTTTATCAAAACAACTGACCACGATTTTGCAAGAAGAGATGTAAAAAAAAAAATCAAAAAATCAAAAAAATCAATCAGTCTCTTGATATCATAAGCGTGAACTACGAAATATCTGATCTCCCTCAAGCCACATGAGTAAGTAGGCAACCATCTATGGTGCGGTCTAACCCTCAAAAGAAACATTTAAACTTAAACACCAACCCAAATATAAACCTAAACACCAATCTCAAGACACCAATGTCTACATGCAATAAAAACCCTCAAAGTCAGCAACCCGTGTTGAGAAGACCCAACGACACCTCAATGTCATTCCGTCAAATACGACACAAGTCCTTGAAAGGAAGAGACGGCAATACATTAAAATAGCCAGTCATAGGGATGAAATAACAATTATCCTAACATGTAACCCTTCAACAATTCATCACACCTGAAGTGCAAGAAGACTTGATCTCCTTTAACCTACATAAATATATGGGCGACCATAGTGACAAAGTCTATCTCATACCCGACGACCTGTTCCCCGAGATAAAGGCCACAAATCAAACTTTACAGATCAAACCAAACCTGGTTGAAACCATTACATCACAAACCAAGTTGAGCTCTTAGGTCCAATTCAGTGGAGTCTAAGGGCCTCTCGACATCAATCATCAACGTTAAAACAATGACACAATGATATTGTGACGCCCCCAAAATAGGTCCACACAACCCATTTTGAGTTGCCAAAATACATGGTATAGAATTCAAATACAAACTTCCATATTTACAACTATTAAATTGTCGTGTAAAATATGACAACATATAAGATATGAGTTTCAATACAAATATTGTCTTGTAGACAATATCCAAACTCAAATAAAGTCCTCATTATAATTATTGTCACATTATTTTATAGAATTGTGAGGACTACTATAGAAACCATCTTGGACCATTACTCCACTCCCCGAATAGTCTCATCTACACCCTCGCTTCTTGAGAAGAACAATGGAACCAAAAAGGAAAAGGGTGAGCTCAACTAGCCTAGTAAAAAATATTATGACTAAGATAATATAGAATAAATTATCCTTAGTCCTCAACAATGATAAATCAGATAAAATATAATGGACAATAAGTTTTAGATCAACAACTGCAGTGGAAATAGCAATCCATTAGAAGAGTCAAGTAGAGAATGATATCTATTATCTTCTATGAGTTAAAAGTTCATCATCAATATTTTATCCCTGTAACACCAATCAATAATTATTCCAAACTAACAAATTATCTATGCACTACGGACCAAAGATATTCGTTTGTATCACCAGTGGTCAAGATAATGCCAAACACCTGTCCATCTATGAACTATGGGCGAAAGAAAACTTTCACCACAAACCTTTATCTATAACATTAAAGTTCATGATTATACCAATACATAATTCCTGGTAATAATCATACTAATCAATAGTCTAACTTTGCACTACGGGCCAAAGATAACTTTCACCACAATATAAGCATGAGGATGAGGATGATGACAATGATATAAAGAATGAATCTAGTGAGATCAAAGATAAATATTAGAGATTTATAATTTAATTTATGTAGAGTTCAAGAATGTCCAAATTGTCAACATGATCACCAAATGTGGAGTAAAATTCAAGAATGATATTTAAGATTCAAATTTTAAAGATAATTTGGACAAAGAAAAGAAACTAAATTCCGTCGTGAATAGTACTCTGACATGAACAATTCCTCATACGAATAGTACCCCAACATGAATAGTACCCCGAATGAATAGTATCCCGACATGAATAATACCTCGGATGAATAGTACCACGATATGAATAGTACCCCATATGAATAAATTAAAATTTAATAAGAAAGTTCAGACCAATATTTCAGTGAAATGATATAAGATGAAGCGTAAACTATTAAGGATATTCTACTAATTTCAGAGATTTTCACCATTTAACAATAAGGTTATGGAAACAAACAATAATTTTGTACCATAAATGGAGAAAAATATGAGTAAAAAAGAAATGATATCACATACGATTATGAAAGAATATATGAAACAACAAATAGATTTTCATCCGTTATGCGGTAATCCGCGTAGACATGTCATTTTCATAACTTAATAAAGAATAAATATAACGGGTTATTCACCAGGCATACGGTAGTCCGCGTAGACAAGTTATTCCCATAGATTAATAAGGAATAGAATGACAACCCTTATGAGTATGAAGGAAATAACATCATTTATCTTAATAGGAGAGTAGTTATGACTGGAATAGTGGAGACTATCTTGAGGAAATCTTGCACTACACTCAAAGTATACTCACAAAAACTCTCTTTTTCTAACTCTTGATTATAACTTGGTTTTGTAAATTGGTGAAGAACTATTGAACTTAGCTCTCTATTTATAGGAAAACATAGTTTCAATAATTGCACGTTAGGGGCTAGGCTTATTACAGTTTAGTATCTAGGTTAATTACACTTTAGTACCTCATTAATTGCACCTTTATCCCTCAATCTTCTTCCACTAGGTGACATCATGATGAAATCATCTTTGTGTTTCTTTAAGGATGATGTCATGCTTATATCATGCTTGTGTCATCTCTTCTCTGATTAGTTGATTCAAGTTCACATGGATTGATTGACTTATTACACTTTGGTACCCCTAAGGTTTTCCAAGTTCGCATTATTCCCCCTTAACTTTTGTAGTTCACTTATCTTTTATCAACAAAATCTTTAATCTTTTCAATAATTATTCACCATTAATATTATAGATTTCAATATTGACAACCAGATCATTCCAAGGAAAGAGGAGGCTTTCCTTAAAGGATTTTTCATTATTAGCGCGTAATTAGATAACCTAACCCCTTTACTCTATAGAACTTTTTAGACATTATCAATAATGCTTATCTAATAATATCATTTCAATAATATAAGTTAGTGTATTGTGACAATTATTAATTTAATAATATAAAATATTGTGCAGATGATACTGTGACAATAATTGAATTAATAATATGAGATACTATACAGCAACTACTGTGACAATTATTGAATGAAATTGAGTGACTTCTTACGTAAGCATTAATAATCAGAGATATTGTGCAATACTGTGTGCTACTGTGCAACAACGCGTATTAATGTACTTTTATCACCGGTTATTTCAACAGTTTAACGGTAAAAGTTTTACCTTTATTTTTTTTAAAAAAAGGATATTTATGTCTCTTTCTATATCCGACAGTTATTCCGTTGTGGGGTTCACCAATGATTGCGCCGCCTTACGAATATTTCCCAATAAAACGAATATTCCCCGACAAAACGAATATTTTATGACAACTTGCTTACTTTGTAAAATTTTCACATATCACCCATAACTATAACATTTATTAAATTATCACCTTACTATTTAGAATAATATTTAGAGAAAATAAATCTTTATTCATAAAAAGTTGGAGTCTTACAACCTCATTTCCTTATGAAATTTTGTCCTTGAAATTGATGTACGTACTTGGTATTTCGAAGAGGTGAGGATACCTTGCTCTTATTTTAGATTCTAACTCCCAGGTTATTTCCTCAATATTATGATTTCTCCATAAAACTCTGACTTGAATTATAACATTTTGTTGTAGAATATATTCCTTCTTATCTAAGATCTTGACAAGTACCTCCTCATATGTTAAATCTTGTGTTATCTCATCTGGTTCTAATTTAATAATGTAGCTTGGGTCTTCCACATATTTATGTAGCATTGATATGTGAAAAACGTTATAAACATGAGACATGCTTGGCGGTAAGGCAAGTCTATAGGCCACAATTCCTACTCGATTGAGGATTTCAAATGGAAAAATAAATTGAGATTTGAGCTTTCCTCTCTTCGTCAATTTTTGCTTCTAGAATAATATCTTCTTGTACTTTCTTTTTTATATAGATCAACTCCGGGTCTGTAGCTTGAGCAGCTTTAACTTTATCGATTAAAGTCGGTTTTACTCGTATATTCGTCATCTTCACGTGGGTCCCTAGAGTCTTTAACACTATCTTCATCCTTTGTATGTCATGCAAAATGGGCCTTTGTATTGACAATATCGCATTCATACCCACATATGATCTTCTACTCAACGCATCAGTTACCACGTTCGCTTTTCCAAGATGATATTGAATGGTATGGTCGTAATCTTTCAACAGCTCAAGCCAACGTTGTTGCCGCATGTTGAGTTTATTTTGAGTGAAGAAATATTTAAGGCTCTTAATTATGATTTGTATATATCTCCACTTTCTCCCCATACAAATAGTGTCTCCATATCTTTAACGCGAAAATGATTGCTGCCAACTGTAGATCATGAGTAGGATAATTCCTCTTATACTTTTTGAATTGTCGTGAGGCATATGCTATGAATTTCCCATGTTGCATGAGAACACTAAAAGTAGTATGCACACAAGCCAATTATATTTGATGATAAAGTATATACTTTGTAACAATCTCATTCATTTATTAATAAAAAGTATTAATTAATTAAAAGCTTTTAATTATCTACACGATGCTGTTTTAAAATATGTAATAAACCCATAGTTTTAAGCAATGCTTTTAGAATAATGATGATGATAATTTTAATGAGATCTAAATTCTTAGAAAGCTTAAAACTAAAATAGTTCTCAATCGTTGGATTACTAAATTGGGGATTAGTGAATCCGGATAGATTGGTACATACGTTGCTTACTCATTGGATGATGATGATTGATCTCATGATCATTTATGTGGAGACACTAAAGCAAGTATGTAGGTGCTTATTAGAGAATAAGTTCACTGAACGTGGCTCGCTAAGGAATACCTAATGGAGTTTCACTTGCCTGTCAATAGGAATTCCTGTAGTGATAGTAGTATAAGTGATCCTTGGACTTGAGATCATTATAGTATCTTGTGTATGATGAGTTATACTTTAACTTATTCCTTAAGACCCTTAGGGTATATCAAAGGGTATGCTTGGGTATAATAAGTTGTACATGGAGATAATGCATGATCAATAAAGAATCTACCACTTCTAGTAAAAGAAGAGAAATGTCCTATGTGATTCGATAAATGACAACCCAGTAGTCCTTGGCCAAGGCAGAATGAAATTAGAAAGGAGTTTGTAATTTGCATTATTTGGTGTTGTGCATTTAAGAGTCGAAATACATATAATTAAATAAAATAAGACTTGACAGTAATTCCATGTCTTATATTTAATTGGGACATTGTATGGTGGAAGGATTGAATTATACGGTAACAATTTACTCAAAGGTTCTTTTATGATTAATGTTGAAATCTATATTATCTAGAAAGTCGTTAATCGCTCGGAAGGCTTATCCCTATTGTAGAATAAATATTATTTATTTAAATAAATTAATAGTTTAATTTATTTATTTAAATAAGATTAGAATTGTTCTAATTGATTTATTCACAACCGGTTTAATATGGAGAACCTAAAGGGTCACACCATAAAAGGAAGAATAATTATTTAAGAAATTAATGGCATAATCGTAATAATAAGTTAAGTATATTTAATTTAATCTATAGTGATAGAATAAATTAAATAGCTTAATATTTATTATTTAATATTTTAAAAATATTAAATATAAATTAATAAGAGGAGTCTTATTATTATTATTACTATTATTATTATTTAATTCCTAAAAGAGTTTGGGAATTAATTAATAAAAGTACTCTCATATATTCTTAATAAGATTAGGAGGCTAATTAATTAAAAATTTAATTAATTATTCCTAATAAGATTAGGAGCCTAATTAATTAAATGAGTTTATTTAATTAAAATAAAATCCAATTTCTTAATTGTTAAGGAGGGTTGTCCACATCTATAAATAAGAGGAGTCTTATTATGGGTGTGGTGGTTGTTGACTTTTTTACAACATACGTGCTTCCAGTTGTTTGGAGAGTACACTCATTTTCTATGAGAGATAGAAAAACTAAAATTTTGCCAAACACCCATCTTCTTGAATCTTTATTCTTTCTTGGTGGATCACCTCTAGAGGCCAAACACTTGGGTGGCTAACGTTAATCAAAGGAAGGAACCAAACCCGGTAGATTCAAGTTGAACGCGAAAGGATTTGAAGGTGAACTTGTACATGAGGAAGCTCGATTTTCAAGGGTATGATTTTTATTCTTTATCTTTTCGTTTAATTAATAATTGTGCATAAAGGATGATCCGGGTATATGGTTTGTAAATTTTTAAAACTCTGATTTTTCATGCTTCCGTTTATTTTGTGCAATTTGATTGCGTCCATGAATATTACAAACCTAACAGTGGTATCAGAGCCAAACCTTTATGCGAATTATTAATTATTTTAATTTGATATGTATATTGATATGTGTTTAGAACAATTTAATTTGGTATAATTTTGTTGTATAAAATTTAAAATAAAAAAAACGTGAAGCTGTGAATACCAACGTGATTCTACAGGATGGTTAATTACGTTATTATATATATTTAATAATAATGTTATTATTCATGATTTCTATGATACCTGTTATAGTAATCATGTGGCCCAATATTATATATATGATATATTCTGTGTAAGGCAGCAAGGTGGTTATTCTTTCTGGATAGTTATCAAAATCATTAATATTTATATATTAATGATTACAGAAGATTCTTCCCATTGGTGGCCACTCATAATCACGGTTTTTTTTAATAATATGAATTCAAGTGATTACTTAGTATAATATATATATATATATATATATTATTCTTAATAATTTTATAATTAAAATAAAAGTTTATTTTAATTTTAAAATAAAAAGTTTATTTTAATCTTAAAATTAAAGGTTTATTTTAATTTTAAAATTAAAATTCATGCTAACTAATTAGAGTTAGAATTGGATTCCATGATAACTAATTGGACTTGAAATTGAATTTCATCTTTCCTTAAATAAAGGAGTTTATTTAGATATGAAATAAGATTTCATATTATTCAAAATAAAAGAGTTTATTTGTGACTAGGAGAGAGAATCCTAATTTTCTTAAATAAAGGAGTTTATTTAGATATGGAATAAGATTTCATATTATTCAAAATAAAGGAGTTTATTTGTGAATAGGAAACAGAATCCGTGTTTCTTTTTATAAAGGAATTTTTTTTTTACTTGGAATTGGATTCCATAATTAATTAAAATAAAGGAGTTTATTTTAATTAAAGATTTTGATTAAAATAAAATAGTTTATTTTATTCAAAATTGGATAAATTAAAATAAAATAGTTTTACTTTGATTTAAATTTAGATTAAAATAAAGGAGTTTATTTTGATTCAAAATTAGATTTTATAGTAACTAAATTTGTCCATTAAATGATATCAATATATATATTGAATGTTTATTATTCATGAGATGAATGTTATTTATTGATGCATATGGTGATGTGTATGATAATAAATGAGATTAATTATGGACTATTGACCAATGTGATTGAATTTTATTTTAGTTGGATGCATTAATGTATGGATTTTATTAAATGGGGTTTGCGTACCTCGTCTTCTCTAATTTTTCTTAATGTAAATTCTATCTCCCTCCTATGTATTTTTTCTTGACTGCTGATCAAGGTTTCTATTTATTTTAAATAGTTTTTTTAATAGGAATAGTTAGAATTAATTTTGAAGAATTAGAGATCAAGGAGAAAGGAGCGCTTGAAGACACGTTTGTAATGGAGCCCGAGTTTAAATGTAATAATTATATTTAAATATTAATTCTTGCACCCCTAGGGTTTGACCTTTTGGTTCACTTGGTGGCTCTAGTGAACCAAACTAGAATAAAAGTTCATAATCAATCCGGGTAGAATATAACATTCTATATGTGCGTGAATATATATATATATATATATATATATATATATATATATATATATATATATATATATATATATATATGCATGCGCGCTAAACAAGATGAGACAAACAAATTAATAACAAACCCCTCAAATTTTTTATATTAAGTCCTAAGCGTTCAAAGATATTTGGAATATCGAACGTCGCCTTCTAGCATGATAAAAATAATAGAGTATCGATTAATTAATATAAGTTTGTTGTGTCACCACAAGGCTTATCTTAATTCTTTGGGATGTTAATTTTATCACATTTGATGCTTATAAAGAAAATTGAACAATGTTGTTTTATTGTGTCACCACAAGGACAATAATTTTTTTTTGAATATATGGAGTGCTAGGTTGGACTTAACTTAGATAATTTTGATTCGGATGTGCCACCACTTGATCAAAATAATCTAAGAGGTAAAATACAAGGAGTTACATAGTTGATATAATTGACAAGAGTTGTCTACCTATTTATTTATATATAGTTTGTTGTGTCACCACAAGGCTATATACATTTGAAATGGGATCCTTATTCTCACTAGCAAATCTTAATTAGATTTTGTCGAACTATATAAGTGAGGGTAATATAGTTTGAAAAAAATAGTGGGAGATACCAATTTAAAACAAGACCTAATTTATTTTGGTAATTAATAAAAGAATGCATGCTAAAATGTTGTTAATTACAAATTCATTTACAGAATTTTACAATGTCTAAAATTACTATCACTGCGTAGCATATTAGATGCTAAATTAACCGAGCCGAATTAAATGGATTGGTTAAGAAATTTAAGAATAGTTCTCACAGCTGAAAAGCTATTCTATGTCCTTAATACGCCTATCCCTGCAATGGTTGCAGACAATGCCTCTGAGAAAAAAATTGCTACTTTTAGAAAGTGGCAAGATGATGCAAAGTTGGCTCAATGCATCATGCTCGCATCCATGAGTAACGAGCTTCAGCGTCAGCATGAAACTATGGATGCTCTTACTATATTCCTGCACATCAAGTAGTTGATGGTGAAGAAAGTAAGACTGATAGATATCAGATATTTAAGGAGCTCTTCCGATCTAGAATGACCGATGACACTACAGTACAGACAAAAGTCCTTAACATAATCAATTTGATTGATCAATTAGGACAACAGGTTTTGTCATGGATGGAGAGTTGAGCCAAGATTCGATCTTGCACTCACTTCCGGACTCCTTTCACAATTGTTATGAATTTTTTCATATGAACAAGCTAAATATCAGCTTTGCTGATTTGCTCAACATGTTGACAAATGTTGAGAGTCACTTTCCAACCAAGAAATACCAAGTCTTACTGGTAGGGGCCAAATGATCTTCTAAAAAGAAGAACGATTCTAAGAAGGTAAATAGAAAAGACAAAAATAAAGGATAATAAGAACAAAACTAATATGGATAGCAAAGGAGTTTGCTTCCACTACAATAAGCCTGGACACTGGAAAGAAACTACGAGAAGCATCTTGCAGAGCTAACCAAAAGAAGCTTAGTGAAGTTTCGGTTACAAATATAATTTTGTTCATGATTTAAAATACATTTTTCTTTAAGTCAAGGTTCTACTTGGGTATTGGATACTGACTTTGGTTATCATAAATATAGATTTATGAAGGGACCAAGCAGAAGTAGAAAGCTAAACAAAGATAAGTAATCCTATGTGTAGGAAATGAAGCAAAGGTTGCTACATTAGCCATAGGAACTTATAGTTTAGCATTGTCTACGGGCAAGTCTATTAAGTCAATAAGTTGTTATTGTATTCCAGTTCTTGTTAGAAATATTATTTCAATTTTGTTGTTAGACAATGAAATCTTTGATATTATATTTAAGAACAATTGTTGTTCTATTTATAATAATAATATTTTGTATAGAACTGGAATATTACTTAATAGATTTTGTATACTTGACTTACGTGAAAATAATTTTGTAAATTGAACAAACTAGTATAAGAAAAGGAGATGATCATTCAAAGAGTTGAATGTGTGTATTTGCTGAAATACAGGTGTGAATTATTTGAAAGGTTCAAAGAATTTAAAAGTAAAATAAATTGGCAAAGTATTAGGATTGTTTGATCGGATCAAGGAATAAATACTTGTGCAATAAGTTTCTAGATCATCTCAAATGATTTTCTCATAATGGACACCTCTTAATACACAATAATTAATTGATGTATCTGAAAGGAAAAATCATACCTTATTGGACATGGTACGATCCATAATGATTTTACTAACATTCCAGTATCCTTCTGAGGTCATGCCCTAAAAATGGCTGCATATCTACGAAAAAGGTAACCTCAAAATCTGGCCCCAAGACTCCATAAAAGTTTTGGAAAGGGAGGATTCTTAATCTTAAGTATGTTAAGATAAGGGGTTGTCCAACTTATGTGAAAAGGTTTCAAAGGATAAGCTTGGGACAAGATTTGACAAGTATAGATTTGTGGGACATCCTAAAGTAAGTTTAGGGTATATGTTCTATAATCCTACTTAGCAAAAGGTGTTTGTTGTGAAACACGCTACCTTCTAAGATAAATGTGTTTATCATTAAAGGGGCTAGTGGGAGGATAATAGATCTTGAAGAGTTCAAGAACCATAAATCACTATAAGTCAAATAAGAGGAACCTGTAGATAGACCTATTGTACCACAACCGAATCGTAAATCTGGAATAGTACCAAAGATACCTGGGAGGTATGGATTCATCATAGATGTTGATGATGAGGTACACATCATAGAAGTTGATGATCTAGAGTTACATACGATGAGGTAAGAGTTGTAGACACTCAGAGAAATGGATTGAAGCAAGCTTCTCAAATATGGAACATTCGTTTTGATGAGACAATCAAAAGAGTTTGATTTTATCAAAAAATAAGAATGAACCTAGTGTGTACAAAAGGGTCAGTGGGAGCGCCGTGACATTCTTAATATTATATGTTGATATACTATGGATAAGGAATAACATACTAATGCTACAATCAGTAAAGATAAAGTTGTCTAAACATTCTTCCATGAATGATTTGGGAAGAGTATCTTAATTGGGGATACAAATCTATATAGATAGATTTGAGAGGATGCTCGACATAACCCAAGGAACGTATATTCATTTGATGTTAAAGTCGTTTAGCATGACAAACTCCAAGAGATGTCTCATGTTGATGAGCCATGGAGTGTATCTCTCTTAATAGTCTCCAAAGACTCTGAAAAAGAGAGATCTCATGAGTAACTATCATGTATGCAATAAAATGTACGAGTCCTGATGTTGATTAGTCATATTCTGGAGAAGTTCACTATGAGTCAGTGAAAAACATCTTAAAGTACTTAACTGGCACTAAGGATGTGATCACATTCATGGTGGGTATAAATTAAAACTAGAGGGCTTAACAAACTCAAGTTTTTTTGACAGACCAAGACGACAAAAAATCCACTTTAAGGTAAAGCGTTACCTTAAACAGTTGTGCAGTAAATTTAAAAGGTTCCAAACAGCAAAGAGTTTCTGGTTTAGTGATAAAGACAAAGTATATAGCTATAAATGAAGTTACAAGTTGATTGTTTGGATGAAAAGTTTATTACAGAACTAGGAATAGTTCCTAAGTCTCATCTTGGATCTAAACATGTGTTGTGGCACTTTCATTTGATTATGGGAATCATTGAAAGATGGAAAATCACTATAGATATAGTGGACTCTCAAGAATAACATTACATATCCATTAACTAAAGCTTATCCAACAGCATGATAATCGTCACTTAGAGAAGAAGGGTATGAGATACAATGGCGATTGGCTTTAGTGCAAGTAGGAGATTGAAAGTAGTATGCACACAAGCCAATCATGCTTGATGATAAAGCATATACTTTGTAACAATCTCATTCATTTATTAATAAAAAGTATTAATTAATTAAAGGCTTTTAATTATCTACATGATACTGTTTTAAAATATGTGATAAATCCATAATTTTAAGCAATGCTTTTAGAACAATGATGATGATCATTCTAATGAGATCTAAATTCTTAGAAAGCTTAAAACTAAAATAGTTCTCAATCGTTGGATTACTAAATTGGGAATTAGTGAATTCGGATAGATTGGTACATACGTTGCTTGCTCATTGGATGATGATGATTGATCTCATGATCATTTGTGTGGAGACACTAAAGCAAGTATGTAGGTACTTATTAGAGAATAAATTCACTGAACGTGGCTCGCTAAGGAATACCTAATGGAGTTTTACGTGCCTGTCAATAGGAATTCCTGTAGTGATAGTAGTACAAGTGATCCTTGGATTTGAGATCATTATAGTATCTTGTGTATGATGAGTTATACTTTAACTTATTCCTTAAGACCCTTAGGGTATATCAAATGGTATGCTTGAGTATAATAAGTTATACATAGAGATAATGTATGATCAATAAAGAATCTACCACTTCTAGTAAAAGAAGAGAAATGTCCTATGCGATTCGATAAATGACAACCCAATAGTCCTTGGCCAAGACAGAATAAAATTAGAAAGGAGTTTCTAATTTGCATTATTTGGTGTTGTGCATTTAAGAGTCGAAATACATATAATTAAATAAAATAAGACTTGACAGTAATTCTATGTCTTATATTTAATTGGGACATTGTATGGTGGAATGATTGAATTATACGGTAACTATTTACTCAAAGGCTCTTTTATGAGTAATGTTGAAATCTATATTATCTAGAAAGTCGTTAATCGCTAGGGAGACTTATCCCTATTGTAGAATAAATATTATTTATTTAAATAAATTAATATTTTAATTTATTTATTTAAATAAGATTAGAATTGTTCTAATTGATTTATTCACAACCGGTTTAATATGGAGAACCTAAAGTGTCACACCATAAAAGGAAGAATAATTATTTAAGAAGTTAATGGCATAATCGTAATAATAAGTTAAGTATATTTAATTTAATCTATAGTGATAGAATAAATTAAGTAGCTTAATATTTATTATTTTATATTTTGAAAATATTAAATATAAATTAATAAGAGGGGTCTTATTATTATTATTACTATTATTATTATTATTATTTAATTTCTAAAGGAGTTTGGGAATTAATTAATAAAAGTACTCTCATATATTCCTAATAAGATTAGGAGGCTAATTAATTAAAAGTTTAATTAATTATTCCTAATAAGATTAGAAGCCTAATTAATTAAATGAGTGTATTTAATTAAAATAAAACCCAATTCCTTAATTGTTAAGGAGGGTTGCCCACATCTATAAATAAGAGGAGTCATATTATGGGTGTGGTGGTTGTTGACTTTTTCACAACATACGTGATTCCAATTGTTAGGAGAGTACACCCCTTTTCTATGAGAGATAGAAAACTAGGGTTTTGTCAAACACCCATCTTCTTGAATCTTTATTCTTTCTTGGTGGATCACCTCTAGAGGCCAAACACTTGGGTGGCTAACGTTGATCAAAGGAAGGAACCAAACCCGGTGGATTAAAGTTGAACGCGAAAGGATTTGGAGGTGAACTTGTACATGAGGAAGCTCGATCTTCAAGGGTATGATTTTTATTCTTTATCATTTCGTTTAATTAATAATTATGCATAAAGGATGATCCAGGTATATGGTTTGTAAATTTTTAAAACTCTGATTTTCCATGCTTCCGTTTATTTTGTATAATTTGATTGCGTTCATGAATATTACAAACCTAACAAACACATCCTAAACTTCTGCCTGAAGCATCGCTGTAGAAGACAAATCCCTCCGAACCTGATGGTATTGTCAGAACAGGTGCTGAAATGAGTCTCCTCTTGAGTTCTTGGAAGCTCTTCTCACATTTCTCGCTCCAACCAAATTTTGTATCTTTTCGAGTCAGCTGAGTTAATGGAGTAGTGATTCGAGAAAAACCTTCCACGAATCTCCGATAATAACTAGCTAAGTCTAGAAAGCTAAGTATTTCAGTTACTGACTTAGGTTTCTCCCAACTGTGACTTATATCCTAACCTTGGATATCACTTCACAATGGCTCCTATCAGTTTTCCACCGCACAAAGACGATGTTCCCTACGAAGAGTTTGGCTTCGGTGCATTTCATAAAGGAAGCCACCAGATAGAGGCTTGGGTACCTATTTTTTTATGATGACATGGTTCAACTCGCGATAGTCAATGTAAAGTCGCATACTCCCATCTTTGTTCTTTACGAATAAAACAGGAGCATCCCAAGGCGATGTACTAGAATGAATGAAACCAATGTCTAACAACTCATGTAGTTGGGCTTTTAACTCCCGAAGTTTAATAGGAGCCATTCGATATGGGGTTTTGGAAATAGGTTTTGTACCGGGTTCAAGGTCAATACAAAATTCGATTTCACGCTCTGGGGGTAGGCCAGGAAGTTCTTCGGGAAATACGTCAGGGAATTTATTAACAACAGAAATATCATTCAAATCTAACGTATTTTTATTTAAATCTATTACATGAGCTAAGAAAGCTTGACATCTATTTTTTAATAAACGAATAGCTTTATGGCTTGAGATGACAGTGATTTATTTCAATGGGTTGGTTACCTAAATTCGCATAACAGGTTGGTTAGGAATATGAAAGTTTAACGATCTTATGAAAATAATCAATTTTAGCATGATGAGTAGTTAACTAGTTGATTCCTAAAATCACATCGATCAAATACAAGTATTTCCAAAGAGATGAGATCAACCGGTAATGTGAGAGTGCCAATTTGAATCAAACAAGATTTATAAATGGTGGATGTAACAAAGGTTTCTCCCAATGAAGTTTCAACAGATAAGTCAAAGTCTAATTTCTAAGGGGTCAAGTTCAAACGTTGAGCACAAGTAGGTGAAATAAAAGAGTGGGTAGATCCGATATCTAATAAGGCATATGCTTCGCAAGAGTTTATGATTAGTTTACCCGTGATAACTTCGTTCGGGTTCCTCGCTTTTTGGGAATTCATGACAAAAGATCTCTCCTGAACCACCGACTTTAACTTGTTTGGGACAACCTTTGGTGTCACCATCCCAGCTGGACTCGACTTCGCTATAGGGCACACTTGAGCTATGTGACCTTCTTTTCTGCAACTGTAGCACACTTTGGGTTGTTGTGTACAGTTTGGACTAATGTCCCCCTCTTGTCTGTATTTCTAACATACGATTGGTGGTCGTTCTCCTTCCCTAGAAACGGGTGTTGGTGCAGGTGCTGCTGCCGATGTGTTTTCGTCATTATTGAATATTCTCTTTTTGAAATTTCCACTTGACTCATTTCTTCTATTATCTTGGCCAGGATTACCACCGAAGTGGTTATAATTTTTGGCATGATAATTTCCTCCACGTTGGTTATCATTGTTCCAATTACCATTGCCATTGGTACGACTATTATCGTGTTGTAGGTTGTTGTCTTTCGGTTGAAAACTCTCATTATCTCACTCCAATAATTGAGCCTTATTCACAACATCTGAATTCAAACAAAGTTTATGAGAAATGAGGTATTGACGAATTTCAGGTTTCAAACCTCTCAGAAACATTCATGTCATTCGTTCCTCATTATCCACCAAATGGGATGCAAACCAGGATAATTTCGCAAACATGGCCTCGTATTGTGATACAGTCATATTATTCTGTTCTAGTTTGATGAATTTTACGTCCTTCATATGAAAAATACTTCCTAAAAAATACTTGTCGCTAAACAATTCATGGAACTTCACCCAAGTCATCTTAAGTGCGAAAATATGAGTACGTTTTACAGATTTCCACCAGTAATCTATCTCTCCACGCAATATAAAGTTGGCAAAGGGAACCTTTTGATCCTCTGTGCATCCCAGGACATCAAATATTTTGGTGATCTGCTTAATCCAAGTTTCTGCCATGATTGGCTCTGGCTTTCCCAAAAATTTCAGCGGTCCCAACTCCTTGAATTACTTGATAGTGACCAGCCATGAGTTACCATTATTTCCACTTGCATTTTGAATAGGAGTCTTTCTCGTCTGGTGTTGCATGAATTATAGAAAGCTCCTAAACACCCCCATCATTCATCATTTTGTCGGTGGTGTTGTTTATAGGAGGATTATTATCTTCCTAATGCACATTATCCTGGTTATTGATTGACGGTGTCTCAATGGTCTCATATGCTCAATTGCTTATCTCCATATTTTCAGATATAATTCTCAAATATTGCTACAAACCCTACACTTAGCTCTATATTTATAGGAAAATATAATTTCGATAATTGCATGTTAGGGGCTAGGCTTATTACAATTTGGTATCAAGGTTAATTACACTTTAGTACCTCATTTATTGCACCTTTGTCCCTCAATAATCTTCCACCAGGTGACATCCTGATGAAATCATCTTTGTGTTTCTTTAAGGATGATGTCATGCTTACATCATGCTTGCATCATCTCTTCTCTGATTGGTTGATTCAAGTTCACATGGATTGGTCGACTTATTATACTTTGGTACCCTTAAAGTTTTTCAAGTTCGCATTATTCTTACTTAACTTTTGTAATTCACTTATCTTCAATCAACAAAATATTTAATCTTTTCAATAATTATTCACCGTTAATATTATAGTTTTCAATATTGACAACCAGATCGTTCTCAGGAAAGAGGGGGCTTTCCGATAAAGATTTCTCCTTATTGATGCGCAATTAGATAACCTAACCCCTTTCCTCGGCAGAACATTATAGACATTGTCAATAATGCTTATCTAATAATATCATTTTAATAATATGAGTGATTGTGTTGCGATAATTATTGATTTAATAATATAAAATATTGTGCAAATGATACTGTGACAATAATTGAATCAATAATATGAGATACTATGTAGCAACTACGGTAACAATTATTGAATGAAACTGAGTGACTTCTTACTTAAGCATCAATAATCAGAGATATTGTACAATACCGTGTGCTATTGTACAACAACGTGTATTACTGTACTTTTATCACCGATTATTTCAACAGTTTAATGGTAAAAGTTTTGCCGTTATTTTTATAAAAATGGTATTTCTGTCGCTTTCTATATCCGACGGTTATTCCATTGTGGAGTACACTAATGATTACGTCGTCGTACAAATATTCTCCAATAAAAAGAATATTCCCTGACCGAACGAATATTCGCCGACAAAACGAATATTTTATGACAACTTGCTTACTTTATAAAATTTGCACATATCACCAATAACTATAGCATTTATTAAATTATCACCTAACTAGTTTGAATAATATTTAGAGAAAATTAAATTTTATTCATAAAAATTTTGGGTCTTACAGATATTTTAAGAATGATCATTAGCAAGTACAGATATAACCCAGGGTGATCACAACAAATATTGAATCAACAATGCAAGCTGACACCCTCAATCCCAAACCTTCGTCAAATCAGAAGAAAATCATCAAAGTCAATTATGCCTACAGTCAAAAACAATGATTGGGCCATCCAAACATCAAAGCCCATATCCGCTACTTGTTCACCATGTGGTTCTAGAGGTAAAAGACTCTTGCAATCTCGGCATCTTATCAACCCATCTGTCAAACATACAATAAAATGATTACCCTAGATGACAAGCAAGACTAGGGAAATTTCAAAATCAGCAACAACCCGATATTGGGACCCTTACAACAAACAAGACTGGATCAATGTCGGAGACCACTACAACTCAACACTAGGGCATTTATTGGTCATCCTGAAAAAGGAAAATGCACCAGTCAGCACCATCAGCATGGTCCGTCATCATCAGAGCTTCCCTCATGACATTTCCATGGCGATCCGGTAAGATCAGTGGGTCTTTTTTCCAATTATACTTTTCTTAGAATACATTGATCCACATAGGAGGTACGACTCTTTCATCTCTTTATTTTCTATCTCCATTAACATTCACTAGCGATGATAGACATGTTAAGATAAATCTTGCGTTAAAATCTTATAAAAAGGTTTCAAAAAAGAATTTTTTTTTAACTTGTTATGAATTGGATTAATTCTGATAAGCGTCCGTGGTGCAAGACTCGCGGAAACAACTAGAGAATTAAAAATATTCATCCCTTTGATTAGACACAAAATCCTAGGTCAAATCGCTATTTGGAGCAGAATTGACCTAATATGCATATCTGCACTTTGCAGTTACCTTGACTTTTAGTTGTGGGGTATGAACTATGGCGACAACAATTATAATTAATTAAAAGATAAAAATAAGTAGTTAGTCTAATGTCTTAAATCGTGGCCTAGGTTACTCGAGTTATTAAGCTTGGGGGGTGTCTTTACACCTGGTACCCTAAAGTCGTCTAGTTTGGGAGTCACTGGCCCAACGCTCGCTACATGGGTAACTTAACACCTAAGAAAATGAGCATTGTAAGAAGAAGAAGGCGATACCTGAGCAGATCTGAATCGTGGACTGGGTTACTCGAGTAATTAAGCCAGAGGGGTGTCTTTACACCTGGTGCCCTAAAGCCATCTGGTTAGGGAGTCACCGGCCAAACGCTAGCTACATGGGTAACTTAGAGCCTAAGAAAATGGACCCCGCACAAGCTCAGGCTAGGATCTAATAGAGTGAACCGCCTGACTTGTCTCAAAATGTGGCCTTTGTTACTCGAGCAAGTAAACCCGAAAGGGTATCTTTACACATATTGCCCTAAATCTGTTTGGTTTGAGAGTCATTGGTCCATAACTCGTTAAATGAGTAACTCTGAATAGCCTAAGAAAACGAGATAAGTTAAGCGAGGGAAAAAAGAAAAAAAGAAAATTTGGAATCAAGAAAAATTTGCAAGATGGAAATGAGATCATCTAAAAGGCATAGAAGAGAAACCCCTACTGTGACACCCCCAAAACAGGTATACATCACCTATCTTGAGTCGCCAGATACATGGTACATAAATTCAAATACAACTTTACAACAGTCGTGTAAAATACTACAAAACATAGCTGAGAGTTTAAACAAGAATATTGTCATCTAGACAATATCCACACTCAATGGTGTCCTCATTATAATTATTATCACATTATTCCGTAGAATAGTGAGGACTACTAAAGCCATTTATCCTGGACCATCACTCCATTCCCCAACTCGTCCCAGCTATATTCTCATTTCTTGAAGAGAACAATGAAAGAAAGGGTGAGCTCAACTAGCCCAGTAAGAAATATTATGACTAAGATAATGCAGAATAAATTATCCTTAGCCTTCAACAATATAACAACTGATAGAATACAATAAACAACAAGTTTTAGATCAACAATTATAGCAAAAATAAGCAATCCATAGAAGAGTCAAGTAGAGCATAAAATCTACTATCTTCTATGATTTAAAAAGTTTTTCATTAACTTTATCGCTGAGACTCAGCTTAATAAATAAACCATATCATCGAATCATCCCTGCACCACGACCAAGGATATTCATGTAATCATCAATGGTCATGATTATACCGAATAATCCCTGGTCATAATCATACCAACAACTGTCCATCAATGAACTACAGGCCAATGAGGACTTTTACCACATCATTCATCACATTAAGGTCATGATTATACCGAATATGTGACGCCCCCAAAATTAGGTATACATCACCCATCTTGGGTCGTCAGATACATAGTACAGAATACAAATACAACTTAATAATACAACTGTCGTGTACAATACGACAAAACATAAACTGTGAGTTTGAATACAAATATTATCTTCTAGAGAGTATTCATACTCAAAAGGAGTCCTCATTACATTTATTAACACACCATTACATAGAATAGTGAGGACTACTAACTAATACTATCATTCGGACCATCACTCCGTACCCCGACTTGTCCCAGCTACGTTCTCATTTCCTGAAGAGAACAGTGAAAGAAAGGGTGAGCTCAACTAGCCCAGTAAGAAATATTATGACTAAGATAATGCAGAATAAATTATCATTAGCCTTCAACAATGTTAAACTGATAAAATATAATAGACATCAAGTTTAACTGCAGCGGAACAAGCAATCCATTAAAAGAGTCAAGTAGAAAATAAACTCTACTATCTTTTATGATTTAAAAGGTTTTTCAACACTGCGATCGCTGAGACTCAGCTTAATAAAATAATCCACATCATCGAATCACCCCTGCACTACGGCCAAGGATATTCGTGTATTCATTAATGGTCATGATCATGCCAACAACTGTCCATCAATGCACTACGGGCCAATGAGGACTTTTACCACATCATTTGTAACATTACGGTCATGATTATACCGAATAATCCCTGGTCATAATCATACCAAGTCCATCTATGCACTACATGCCACAGATGACTTTCAACATTTTATAAACATGAGGATGATGACAATGATATAAGAATTCAATAAAACAAGTTCAAGAATTAATTTATCCAGGATTTAACAACGTCCAAATTGTCAACATGATACTGCATTGTGGAGTAAAATTCAAGAACGCTTAGAAGAATATTTTCTTGAAAAGATACTGGATGAAACGCAACTATCAAGGATATTCCACAAATTTCATGGAGTATAGAAGTCAAAACTTAACCAACTGAGTACAATAAAGAATAGAATAACAAAAGAAATCACCATGCATGCGATAGACCGCACAGACAGGTTATTCCAATAGAATAATAAATAATAGAACCAGGTCCGGCGTAAACGCACAGACAGGATATTCTGACAGAATAATAAATAATGGAACCAGGTCCGGTGTAAAACACACAGACAGGATATTCCAACAGAATAATAATAAAACGGAACCAGGTCCGGTGTAAAACACACAGACAGGATGTTCCAACAGAATAATAAACGGAACCAGGTCCGGTGTAAAACACACAGACAGGATGTTCCAACAGAATAATAGAAGAATGTCACCAAGTATAGGGTAGACCGCGTATACTGGTTATTCCAACAGAATAATAACAAATGGAATAACAGAAGTTCTCTTCATGAATATAAAAGAAATAATATTCCCTACCTTAAAAGAACTGGATATTGGAAAAGTGATGTAGCAGAATACTTTTAGTCTCTCTCTCTCTTATTCTCTCTATACTTTCTCTCTCTATAGCTTGAATGAATTCGTGAAAAATAATGAAGCCCTAGGCCTCTATTTATAGAAAAACTGAGGGTGGCTCTTGGTCTTAACGAAGGGTCAAATGACTCTTGGTCTTAACGAAGGGTCAAATGACTCTTGGTAATATTGAAGGGACAACTACTATTGACGAAAGTAATTACTATTGACCAAGGTAAATACTATTGACGAAGGTAATTACTATTGACCAAGGTAAATACTATTGACGAAGGTAATTACTATTGACCAAGGTAAATACTATTGACGAAGGTAATTACTATTGACCAAGGTAAATACTATTGACGACGGTAATTACTATTGACAACGGTAATTACTATTGACGACGGTAATTACTATTGACGAAGAGACTCTTAGATGATGACATATGGCCCCCCATAAAATAACCAAACTTACCACAACGTCTCAATAATATAACATATTATACAGATGATACTATGACAATAATTTAAGAGATATGATGCAGCAATTACTGTAGCAATAATTGAGTATAGCTGAGTGACTTCTCACGTAAGCATCAATAATCAATATCGTGTGCTACTATGCAACCACGCATATTACTGTACTTTTACTACCGAGTAGTTCAACAGTTTTAACGGTAACACCTCAGCCGTTATTTTTATAGAAAGATAATTCTGTCGTTTTCTCCATCCGACAATAATTTCGTTGTGGGGTCCACCAATGATTGTGCCGTCGTACGAATATTCCCCGACAAACAGAATATTCTCCGACCAAACGAATATTTTATAACAACTTGCTTACTTTGCAAAATTTATAAATATTACCCACAACTATAACATTATATCAAATTAACTCCATAATATTCAAAAATGATATTTATAGAAAATTCATCTTTATTTATAAAAGTTGGGGTCTTACAACCTCCCCTTCTTATGAAATTTCGCCCTCGAAATTAGGGTACGTACCTGGTATGTCGAAGAGGTAAGGATACCTTGATTTCATTTCTGATTCTAACTCCCAAGTCATTTCCTCAACATCGTGGTTTCTCCACAAAACTTTGACTTGAGGTATAACCTTGGAGCGTAGAATATGCTCCTTCTTATCCAAGATTTGAACAGGAACTTCTTCATACGTCAAATCCTCCGCTATTTCGTCCGGTTCTAACTCAATAATGTGGTTCGGGTCTTCCACATATTTGCGTAACATGGATATGTGGAAAACGTTATGAACACGAGACATACTTGGCGGTAAAGCGAGTCTATAAGCCACAGTTCCTACTCGATCGAGGATTAAAAATGGACCGATGAATCGAGGATTTAGCTTTCCTCTCTTTCCAAATCTCGTAACTCCTTTCCATGGAGCAACACGTAAGAACACATGATCTCCTACATCAAATTCCACGTCCTTTCGATGAAGATCAGCATAACTCTTTTGTCGATCTTGTGAGGTTTTTATACGTTGTCGGATCGTTTGAATCTTTTCTGTAGTCATACGTACCAACTCTGGTCTCAACAACGTTGCTTCGCCCACCTCATCCCAGCATACTGGAGAACGACATTTTCTTCCATACAATGCTTCGAATGGAGCCATGCCAATACTTGCTTGATAACTGTTGTTGTAGGAAAACTCCACCAATGGTAAGAACTTGTCCCAACTTCCCTTGAAGTCAAAGACACAGAGTCTTAATAGATCTTCAAGAGTTTGAATGTGACGCCCCCAAAATTAGGTATACATCACCCATCTTGGGTCGTCAGATACATAGTACAGAATACAAATACAACTTAATAATACAACTGTCGTGTACAATACGACAAAACATAAACTGTGAGTTTGAATACAAATATTATCTTCTAGAGAGTATTCATACTCAAAAGGAGTCCTCATTACATTTATTAACACACCATTACATAGAATAGTGAGGACTACTAACTAATACTATCATTCGGACCATCACTCCGTTCCCCGACTTGCCCCAGCTACGTTCTCATTTCCTGAAGAGAACAGTGAAAGAAAGGGTGAGCTCAACTAGCCCAGTAAGAAATATTATGACTAAGATAATGCAGAATAAATTATCATTAGCCTTCAACAATGTTAAACTGATAAAATATAATAGACATCAAGTTTAACTGTAGCGGAACAAGCAATCCATTAAAACAGTCAAGTAGAAAATAAACTCTACTATCTTTTATGATTTAAAAAGTTTTTCAACACTGCGATCGCTGAGACTCAGCTTAATAAAATAATCCACATCATCGAAACACCCCTGCACTACGGCCAATGATATTCGTGTATTCATTAATGGTCATGATCATGCCAACAACTGTCCATCAATGCACTACGGGCCAATGAGGACTTTTACCACATCATTTGTAACATTACGGTCATGATTATACCGAATAATCCCTGGTCATAATCATACCAAGTCCATCTATGCACTACATGCCACAGATGACTTTCAACATTTTATAAACATGAGGATGATGACAATGATATAAGAATTCAATAAAACAAGTTCAAGAATTAATTTATCCAGGAATTAACAACGTCCAAATTGTCAACATGATACTGCATTGTGGAGTAAAATTCAAGAACGCTTAGAAGAATATTTTCTTGAAAAGATACTGGATGAAACGCAACTATCAAGGATATTCCACAAATTTCATGGAGTATAGAAGTCAAAACTTAACCAACTGAGTACAATAAAGAATGGAATAACAAAAGAAATCACCATGCATGCGATAGACCGCACAGACAGGTTATTCCAATAGAATAATAAATAATGGAACCAGGTCCGGCGTAAACGCACAGACAGGATATTCCGACAGAATAATAAATAATGGAACCAGGTCCGGTGTAAAACACACAGACAGGATGTTCCAACAGAATAATAATAAAAACGAAACCAGGTCCGGTGTAAAACACACAGACAGGATGTTCCAACAGAATAATAAACGGAACCAGGTCCGGTGTAAAACACACAGACAGGATGTTCCAACAGAATAATAAACGGAACCAGGTCCGGTGTAAAACACACAGACAGGATGTTCCAACAGAATAATAGAAGAATGTCACCAAGTATAGGGTAGACCGCGTATACTGGTTATTCCAACAGAATAATAACGAATGGAATAACAGAAGTTCTCTTCATGAATATAAAAGAAATAATATTCCCTACCGTTTTAAAGAAGAGCTGAAGTAAGGAAGTAGTTAAGTAGCAGAATACTCTTCTTCTCTCTCTCTATAGTTTCTCTCTATTGTTTCTCTCTCTAGAGTTCAGTGAATTCGTAAAAAATAATGAAGCAATGAGCTTCTATTTATAGGAGAATGGAAGGGGTACTGTTAAGAAACGGACGCAACAATTATTTACGGATGAACAATAATACTTCACGTTTCCTACACATCAGTACACATTTTCAAAGAGTTGGCCAATGAATGTCTAGGTTGGCAAAATCATGCTAGCAATTGTCAATTCCCCAACCAATCAGAATAAAGGAAGATTATAAAAACCTATCTATATATATATAATCCACACATGTTGAAAGCCTAAATATATATATAATAATAATAATTGTACTCCTCCCTGTCAATTTTCAAGCATTGCATATATATAAATAATACCTATACTACACCATCCTGACAACTCCCTCCAGCAAAAACCACTATCAAATATATATATCATATATATAATCACATGCACCCACATTTTATATATTATATATAAACATCCCATAACAATAATACTCCCACATTCCTCGTTCTTTTTTTTTTCTTCATTCCATGTAACAAACATAAGTTCCCATCTCCACCAAAAGTCATAAACATATGGGCCCCTCCACTTACATTTTTTATACGTTGTCGGATCGTTTGAATCTTTTCTGTAGTCATACGTACCAACTCCGGTCCCAACAACGTTGCTTCGCCCACCTCATCCCAGCATACTGGAGAACGACATTTTCTTCCATACAATGCTTCGAATGGAGCCATGCCAATACTTGCTTGATAACTGTTGTTGTAGGAAAACTCCACCAATGGTAAGAACTTGTCCCAACTTCCCTTGAAGTCAAAGACACAGAGTCTTAATAGATCTTCAAGAGTTTGAATAGTCCTCTCTGATTGTCCGTCCGTCTGAGGATGATATGCTGAACTAAATCGTAACTCCGTGCCCATAGCTTTTTGTAAACTAACCCAAAATCGTGAAGTGAATCTTGGGTCTCGGTCAGAAATTATGGATACTGGCATACCATGCAGTCTTACAATCTCGTTTATGTACATATGAGAAAGACGTTCAAGTGTATAAGTTTCTCGTATCGGTAAGAAATGAGCAGACTTGGTCAATCTATCAACAATGACCCAAATCGCATCAATACCTTGAGAAACCCTAGGAAGACCGGTAACGAAATCCATGGTGATGTGCTCCCACTTCCATTCTGGAATTTCAAGTGGTTGCAATGGACCTTTTGGTACTTGATGCTCCGCTTTGACTCGTTGACAAGTTAGACACCTTGAGATAAACAACACTATCTCTCTCTTCATATTGCTCCACCAAAATGTATGACGAAGATCATGATACATTTTGGTACTTCCAGGATGGATTGCAAACGGTGTGTTGTGCGCCTCCATCATGATTTCATACTTTAAATCAGGGTTGTTAGGAACACAGAGTCTGGAGTTGACTCGAAGTATTCCTTCTTCATCGATTCTTGCTTCCGGCATAGAACCTTCTTGCACTTTCTTCCTCATACGCATCAGCTCCAGGTCTGTAGCTTGAGCAGCTTTAACTTTATCGATTAAAGTCGGTTCTACTCGTATATTCGCCATCATCACATGGGTCCCTGGAGTTTTCAACTCTATCTCCATCCTTTGCAAGTCACACAAAATGGGCCTTTGCGTTGTTAATATTGCACTTGTACCCGCATATGATCTTCTACTCAATGCGTCAGCTACCACGTTCGCTTTTCCAGGATGGTATTGAATGGTATGATCATAATCTTTCAACAGTTCAAGCCAACGTCGTTGTCGCATGTTGAGTTCCTTTTGAGTGAAGAAATATTTGAGGCTTTTATGATCCGTAAAGATCTCCACTTTCTCCCCATACAAGTAATGCCTCCAAATTTTAAGTGCAAAGACAACAGCTGCCAACTCTAGATCATGAGTAGGATAATTCCTCTCATATTCCTTGAGTTGTCTTGATGCATAGGCTATGACGTTTCCATGTTGCATGAGAACACATCCCAACCCTTTGCTCGAAGCATCACTGTAGATGACAAATCCCTCCGAGCCAGATGGTATTGTTAGAACAGGTGCTGAAATGAGTCTCCTCTTGAGTTCTTGAAAACTCTGCTCACATTCTTCGCTCCAACCAAACTTTGTATCTTTCCGAGTCAGCTGAGTTAATGGAGTAGCGATTCGAGAAAATCCTTCCACGAATCTCCGATAATAACCAGCTAAACCAAGAAAGCTACGTACCTCGGTCACTGATTTAGGTTGCTCCCAGCTTTGAATAGCTTCAATCTTTGCCGGGTCAACCGATATTCCACGACTTGATACTACGTGCCCAAGGAATGCTACCTCCTCCAGCCAGAACTCGCATTTCTTCAACTTGGCATAAAGCTTGTATTCACGAAGCTTTTGGAGTACCAGCCTCAAGTGTTGCTCATGATCTTCACGGCTTTTGGAATAAATAAGGATGTCATCAATAAAGACGACCACAAAGTGATCCAAATATTCCTTGAATACCCGGTTCATCATATCCATGAAGGCAGCAGGAGCATTAGTCAATCCAAAGGACATGACTAGGAATTCATAATGCCCGTACCGAGTTCTAAAAGCCGTCTTTGGAATATCCTCAGTTCTAACCTTCAGCTGATGATATCCAGAACGAAGATCGATCTTTGAAAAGAATTGTGCTCCTTGCAACTGGTCAAACAGGTCATCAATACGTGGCAATGGGTACCTATTTTTGATGGTGACATGATTCAACTCCCGATAATCAATACAAAGTCGCATACTCCCATCTTTCTTCTTCACGAACAGAACAGGAGCACCCCAAGGAGAAGTACTAGGACGAATAAAACCAATGTCTAACAATTCCTGCAGTTGGGTCTTTAACTCCTGAAGTTCAATAGGAGCCATTCGATATGGGGCTTTGGAAATGGGTTTTGTACCGGGTTCAAGGTCGATACAAAATTCAATTTCACGCTCTGGGGGTAGGCCAGGAAGTTCTTCGGGAAATACGTCAGGAAATTTATTAACAACAGAAATATCATTCAAAGCTGACGTATTTTTGTTTAGATCTGTGACATGAGCTAAGAAAGCTTGACATCCGTTTTTCAATAAATGAATAGCTTTATGGCTTGAGATGACAGCGATTGATTTTAATGGTTTGGTTGCTTGAATTCGCATAATAGGTCGATTAGGAATATGAAAGCTAACAACCTTACGAAAACAATCAATTTTTGCATGATGAGTAGTTAACCAATCAATTCCTAGAATCACGTCAAATGCAAGTATTTTTAATGAAATAAGATCGACAGGTAATGTGTGGGTACCAACTTGAACCAAACAAGACTTATAAACCGTGGATGTAATGAAGGTTTCTCCCAATGGAGTTTCAACTGCTAAGTCAAAGTCTAATTTCTCCGGAATCAAATTTAATCGATGAGCGCAAGTAGGAGAAATAAAAGAATGGGTTGAACCGGTATCAAATAAAGTATAGACTTCGTTAGAGTTTATGATAAGCTTACCCGTGATGACCTCATTCGGGTTCCTTGCGTTCTGGGAGGTCACAACAAACGCTCTCCCTTGCACAACCGGTTTTGACTTTTCTGGGACGGCCTTTGGTGCCTCCATCCTAGCTGAATTTGTCTTCGGTAAACGACAAAATCGGGCTAAATGACCTTCTCTTCCACAATTATAACATGCTTTGGACGGCATCGCGCAGTTTGGACTGATGTGTCCCTCCCCTCCGCATTTGAAACATATGATAGGTGGTCGTTCTCCTTCCTTAACGACAGGTGCTGGTGCTGACGTCTTTCCGTCATTGTTGAATCTCCTCTTCTTGAAATGTCCATTCTTATTGTTTTGGCCCTGACTACCACCGAAGTGGTTACCATTTCTGGCCTGTTGATTCCCTCCACGTTTGTTGTCACCGCTTCGATGACTGCTCTCACTGGTATTATCATTTTGCCGGCTGCTCTCTTTTTGTTGCGTTGTCTCGTTATCGCGCTCCACCAACTGAGCCCTATTTACAACATCTGAATACAAACATAGTTTATGAGAAACAAGATGTTGACGTATCTCCGGCTTCAAACCTCTTAAAAACATCCGCGTCATTCTTTCTTCATTATCCACCAGGTGGGACGCAAACCGGGATAACTCCGCAAATTTTGCCTCGTACTGCGACACGGTCATATTATTCTGCTCCAATTTGATGAACTCCACCTCCTTCATGTGACGAATACTCTCGGGAAAGTATTTGTCGTTAAACAGCTCTTGGAACTTCTCCCAGGACATCTTCAGTGCGGCAGGTTGAGTACGCTTTATCGATTCCCACCAGTAATATGCCTCTCCTCGCAACATAAAGGCGGCAAAGGGAACCTTTTGCTCCTCGGAGCAACCCAAGACATCAAATATCTTGGTGATCTGCTTTATCCATGTTTCAGCTACAAGTGGTTTGGGTTCTCCCTTAAACTCCGGTGGTCCCAGCTCCTTAAACTGTTTAGCGGTGACCGCCTGAGAGTTTCCAGTATTTCCACCTACGTTGTGGACAGGAGCCGCTTTCACCTGTTGTTGCATGAATTGCATAAAGCCTCTGAACATTTGATCATTCATCATTTGGTCAGTGTTGTTGTTTGCATGAGGATTGACTCCTTCCTGATGCACATTATCCTGATTATTGATATGTGGTGAATCAACAGTCGTCTGTGCTCCATTGCTATTCTCAACATTCTCGGATGCCATTTTCAGATACTGCCACAAAATAAAAATTAATTGATATGTCATATATTATCCTTATATTATGACCGACCAATTAAATACCATGCAAATGAACTTAGGTATGTCATACTAGCGAAGGAATTCCCCGTCTCTCCCCTCCTAGTTCTATTCTCACATCTTAGCCAGGGATCATATCCCTAAGCTCTGATACCAACTGTGACGCCCCCAAAATTAGGTATACATCACCCATCTTGGGTCGTCAGATACATAGTACAGAATACAAATACAACTTAATAATACAACTGTCGTGTACAATACGACAAAACATAAACTGTGAGTTTGAATACAAATATTATCTTCTAGAGAGTATTCATACTCAAAAGGAGTCCTCATTACATTTATTAACACACCATTACATAGAATAGTGAGGACTACTAACTAATACTATCATTCGGACCATCACTCCGTACCCCGACTTGTCCCAGCTACGTTCTCATTTCCTGAAGAGAACAGTGAAAGAAAGGGTGAGCTCAACTAGCCCAGTAAGAAATATTATGACTAAGATAATGCAGAATAAATTATCATTAGCCTTCAACAATGTTAAACTGATAAAATATAATAGACATCAAGTTTAACTGCAGCGGAACAAGCAATCCATTAAAAGAGTCAAGTAGAAAATAAACTCTACTATCTTTTATGATTTAAAAGGTTTTTCAACACTGCGATCGCTGAGACTCAGCTTAATAAAATAATCCACATCATCGAATCACCCCTGCACTACGGCCAAGGATATTCGTGTATTCATTAATGGTCATGATCATGCCAACAACTGTCCATCAATGCACTACGGGCCAATGAGGACTTTTACCACATCATTTGTAACATTACGGTCATGATTATACCGAATAATCCCTGGTCATAATCATACCAAGTCCATCTATGCACTACATGCCACAGATGACTTTCAACATTTTATAAACATGAGGATGATGACAATGATATAAGAATTCAATAAAACAAGTTCAAGAATTAATTTATCCAGGAATTAACAACGTCCAAATTGTCAACATGATACTGCATTGTGGAGTAAAATTCAAGAACGCTTAGAAGAATATTTTCTTGAAAAGATACTGGATGAAACGCAACTATCAAGGATATTCCACAAATTTCATGGAGTATAGAAGTCAAAACTTAACCAACTGAGTACAATAAAGAATGGAATAACAAAAGAAATCACCATGCATGCGATAGACCGCACAGACAGGTTATTCCAATAGAATAATAAATAATGGAACCAGGTCCGGCGTAAACGCACAGACAGGATATTCCGACAGAATAATAAATAATGGAACCAGGTCCGGTGTAAAACACACAGACAGGATATTCCAACAGAATAATAATAAAACGGAACCAGGTCCGGTGTAAAACACACAGACAGGATGTTCCAACAGAATAATAAACGGAACCAGGTCCGGTGTAAAACACACAGACAGGATGTTCCAACAGAATAATAGAAGAATGTCACCAAGTATAGGGTAGACCGCGTATACTGGTTATTCCAACAGAATAATAACAAATGGAATAACAGAAGTTCTCTTCATGAATATAAAAGAAATAATATTCCCTACCTTAAAAGAACTGGATATTGGAAAAGTGATGTAGCAGAATACTTTTAGTCTCTCTCTCTCTTATTCTCTCTATACTTTCTCTCTCTATAGCTTGAATGAATTCGTGAAAAATAATGAAGCCCTAGGCCTCTATTTATAGAAAAACTGAGGGTGGCTCTTGGTCTTAACGAAGGGTCAAATGACTCTTGGTCTTAACGAAGGGTCAAATGACTCTTGGTAATATTGAAGGGACAACTACTATTGACGAAAGTAATTACTATTGACCAAGGTAAATACTATTGACGAAGGTAATTACTATTGACCAAGGTAAATACTATTGACGAAGGTAATTACTATTGACCAAGGTAAATACTATTGACGAAGGTAATTACTATTGACCAAGGTAAATATTATTGACGACGGTAATTACTATTGACGACGGTAATTACTATTGACGACGGTAATTACTATTGACGAAGAGACTCTTAGATGATGACATATGGCCCCCCATAAAATAACCAAACTTACCACAACGTCTCAATAATATAACATATTATACAGATGATACTATGACAATAATTTAAGAGATATGATGCAGCAATTACTGTAGCAATAATTGAGTATAGCTGAGTGACTTCTCACGTAAGCATCAATAATCAATACCGTGTGCTACTATGCAACCACGCATATTACTGTACTTTTACTACCGAGTAGTTCAACAGTTTTAACGGTAACACCTCAGCCGTTATTTTTATAGAAAGATAATTCTGTCGTTTTCTCCATCCGACAATAATTCCGTTGTGGGGTCCACCAATGATTGTGCCGTCGTACGAATATTCCCCGACAAACAGAATATTCTCCGACCAAACGAATATTTTATAACAACTTGCTTACTTTGCAAAATTTATAAATATTACCCACAACTATAACATTATATCAAATTAACTCCATAATATTCAAAAATGATATTTATAGAAAATTCATCTTTATTTATAAAAGTTGGGGTCTTACAGAATAATCCCTGGTCATAATCATACCAAGTCCATCTCTGCACGTAAGCCGAAGATGACTTTCATCACAATATAAGCATGAGGATGATGACAATTACATAATAATTCAATAAAACAAGTTCAAGGATAAATTTTAAAGATTTATAATCTAATTTATCTAGAAATCAATAACGTCCAAATTGTCAACATGATGCTGCTTTGTAGAGTAAAATTCAAGAATAATATTCATGTACCAAAAATAATTTGGACAGAAAAGAATCAATTTTTCGTCATGAATAGTACCCCGTGAATAGTATTTCAGGAATAGTACCTCGTGAATAGTACCTTAGCATGAAAAGTATCCCAAATACCCGAGTGAATGATACTAGAGTTAATAGTAATCGGGTGAATAGTAACCCATGAATAGTAACTTGTGAATAGTACTCCGGCACGAAAAGTGCCCCGAATACCCAAGTGAATAATACTAGAGTGAATAGTAACCCATGAATAGTAACTCGTAAAAGAAAAATACCAAAGAAAACAATATTCCATGACGAATACAAAAGAAATGATATCTCATACTAGTATAATAGAATATACGAAACTGCAAATAGATTTTCATCCACCATGCGGTAATCCACGTAGACAGATCATTTCCAACAGAATAATAAAGAATAGAATAACAAAAGAATTCACCAGGCATGCGATAGACCGCACAAACAGGTTATTTCCAACAGAATAATAAAGAATGAAATAACAGAAGAATTCACCAAGCATGCGATAGACCGCACAGACAGGTTATTCCCAACAGAATAATAAATAATGGAACCAGGTCATGCGTAATACGCACAGACAGAATATTCTAACAGAATAATAAAGAATAGAACCAGGTCATGCGTAATCCGCACAGACAGGATATTGCAACAGAATAATAAAGAATGAAATAACAGAAAAATTTCACCATATATGCGGTACTTCGCATAGACAGGTTATTCCAACATAATAATAAAGAATGGAATAATAAAAAAATTTCACCATGTATGCGGTACTTCGCATAGACAGGTTATTCCAACATAATAATAAAGAATGGAATAATAGAAGAATTTCACCATGTATACGGTACTTCGCATAGACATGTTATTCCAACACAATAATAAAGAATAGAATAACAAAAGCTCTCTTCATGAATACGAAAGAAATAATACCCCTTACCTTAGAAGAAAACTGGATACTAGAATAGTGAGGTAGCAGCTAGACTTCTCTTCTTCTTTCTCTCTATAATTTCTCTCTATAATAATTGCTCTATAGCTTTGGTGAATTGGTGAGAAATGAAGGAAGAATGAGCTTCTATTTATAGGAAAATATAGTTTCGATAATTGCACATTTTGGGGCTCGAAATATTACAGTATAACACCTTCCTCTTTTTTTCATTTTTAATTTAGTCCTGTAAGTATTATCAAACTTGCACCACCTCCCCTAATAGTAAATCATGTGAATTAATAGTTCATTCATGTGACTCAATAGTATAATCATGTGAAAAAGCTAATTACAGTATAGTACCTTCATCTATACCTCTATTTTTAACTTAGTCATGCAAATATTATCAATCTTGCACCAACTCCCCTAATAGTTCAAGAATGTGAATCAATAGTACACACATATGAACAAATAGTTATAAGCATGTGAAATAATAGCAATTAATTGCTCATTTATACGATTAATTACCTGATTGGTCAATATAACCTCCAAACATTAATTATTATCGAAATAAATGTCGATTTTCACTAACACTAATAATTCTCACACAATGGAACTATCAATTTCATCTTTAATCAACACGAACTTATTCATCATTAATATTATAACTCACAATATTTAACAACCAGGTCGTTCCCAGGAAAGAGGGGGCTTTCCGATAAGGATTTCTCCCTATTGACGCGCAATTAGATTATCTAACCTCTCCTTGACATAACTTTTAGACATTGTCAATATTGCAAATAATAATATGAATAACTTTGTCGTCTCAATTATTGATTTAATAATATAACATATTATGCAGATGATACTGTGACAATAATTGAATCAATAATATGAGAGATATGATGCAGCAATTACTGTAGCAATAATTGAGTATAACTAAGTGACTTCTTACGTAAGCATCAATAATCAATACCGTGTGCTACTATGCAACCACGCGATTACTGTACTTTTACTACCAGGTAGTTCAACAGTTTTAACGGTAATATTTTCGCCGTTATTTTTATAAAATGATAATTTTGTCGCTTTCTAACTACGACAATACTTTCGTTGTGGGGTCTACCAATGATTGTGCCGTCGTACGGATATTTCCCGACAAAAAGAATATTTCCCGACCAAACGAATATTATATAACAACTTGCTTACTATACAAAATTTATAAATATTACCCACAACTATAACATTATATCAAATCCACACCATAATATTTAAAAAAATATTTCAAGAAATTTAAATCTTTATTCATAAAATTTGGGGTCTCACACCTATTAAGGTTTGCGTTATTCATAGTGCACATGTCATATGATGTTAATTCTGCGAAGAACAGTGCCTAGAGCGAAGATGAAGTATCATACTCATGAACAATGACCATGGATGCTTAAAAGTTTTCTTACAATTTCATAACTTGTTAAATGAAAATTTAGTCAAAACAGAAATATAAAAAAATTAAACCTAGAAGATAGTGATTCACAGTTTACTTAAAAAATCATTTTTATACTCAATTTCAATGTTTTTAGCGATAAGATACAAGCATTCAATTTCATGAACTTTAACTTCATATGTCTCATTGATAAGATTATACTAATCCTGATGGCTCGAGCCATCAAGCTTTTAGCGTATGTTGTTCGTCTGATGTGCAGGATATTGGTCACTCTGGACGTGGTGAACAAAGCAAGTTTCTAATATGAGTCTCAAATAACATCATGTGAAAGAGCAGGGGCATTCTGGCGATTCAATGAAATGGAAGGAGTCTAAGGCGGGACTGAGCTTCCCATCAAAAGAAATGAGCAAACTTCTGAAAGAAATTATAGCGACATAAGCCTGAAACGATAAAAGAAGGGAAAAATTCCCAGGGGAACCCTTAACTCAAAAATAGGCGCCCAACAAGTAACAAAAGGTCTAGCCAATGAAATATGCATCATCAAACATGTCAACCTATGCCAAGTCCTTATAAGTTGAGGCCTCTACACTGAAGTTCAAATCTGGGCAGTGAAAGAGTAGTCCGCATCCCCACGGGCAGTGCCGTGGTACAATAGAAAAGAAAGCCTCAAAATCCCAGGAATGCACGAGGGCATGATACTCTAGATGAAGAGTCATATATAAGGAATGAATGCTAAACCAGTTCCTCTTCGACTGAGTAAATCCGGTAAACCTACATTACATTCAAATCAAGGATCATCCATTGCCAAAAATGGAAGAAGAAGCAAGTCAATATAAAAATCCCCACTACCTTGTTCGCATGTAGAAGAACTGATGGATAACGGCTTAAATTGCCTAAAAGATCAGGTAGTCACATATATGCCGAGATGATCCTGGTGTGAGGTAGATGCAGAAGGAGCTGAATCCGTAATAGGAACATCCTTCTCCTTATCTAGAACCCCTGTCCTATCAACTCTGATAAGACGAATCACAAACTCTATCAACCGACGCACCTGTCGGATCGAGCGAGGCAAGGGAACGTCCGAAGCCGTCCTACAAACACCAGAAGAAACTCTACGGGAGCTGAAGCTGCTTGGTCCATCAGAATCCATACCTGAATAAAAACTCAAAGTCGCCTCAGAAAGGGCGAGGTATGTTTCTATTATCTAGTCAATTCAATTAAGCATTTGAATCAACCTAGGACAAAAGACTCCTAAGGATAAATTTAGATCATGTATGGTCTGCACTTGTAAACTTGTGCCATTTTAGCATACATCCCCAGTAGAGTTAAATATGCATGCACATTAAATGCCCAAACTCGTGAAAAATTTTCGCCAGAGTCTCTTCAATTAAAAGGGACTATCTGCATGCACCTGGGCATGACCAGGTGGCCTTTCATAGGCACACCATCACATCCTAAGAACAAAATATAAATGTTAACATTAAATCCAGTCCACCGTGGAAGCCAAAATACCCAAGGCAATTAAAAATATAGTCGTGACAACTTTATGCTCATTTTTCCTAAAATAGGAGTCCAACTAGCCCATATGCGTTGAAAATTATTTCTGAAAAAATATAAAAATTTCACATCAGAATGTTCAGTATGGTAAAATACAAACATTTACTAAGCTAGTTCCTTTCATTAAGTCATCTATGCATACATATGTGATACATTGCATTTAAACTTATTAAACTTGAAATCTATCAATCTAACGGTTAGAACGCGAAAGAAAACCATTGTAAACTACCGGTAGGGTAGGCATCGAGATGGTCCGATGAGGTAAACCATTGTAAACTACTGGCAAGGTAGGCATTGAGATCATTTGATAAGGTAAACCTTTGTAAACTACCGATAAAGTAGGCATCGAGATCATCCGATGAGGTAATCCTTTGGTAGGCATCGAGATCATCTAATAAGGTAAACCGTTGTAAACTACCGACAAGGTAGGCATTAAGATCATCCAATGAGGTAAACCGTTGTAAACTACCGGCAGGGTAGACATCGAGATTATCCGATGATGTAAACCTTTGAAAACTACCGTCAGGGTAGGCATCAAGATGGTCCGGTGATGTAAGTTGTTGAAAGCTACTTCAGCGAAGATATCAGGCTCTCCGGTATTATAAGCCATTGTAAACTACCGTTAAGGTAGGCATCGGGGATGATCCGGTGATGTAAGCCATTGAAAACTACTTCAGCAGATATCGGGCTGTCCGGTATTATAACCCTTTGTAAACTATCGTCAGGGTAGGCATCGAGATGGTCCGATGATGTAAGCCTTTGTAAACTACCTTCAGGGTAGCCATTGAGATGATCTGGTGATGTAAGCCATTGAAAATTACTTTAGCGAAGATATCGGCTGTCCGATATTGTAAGCCATTGTAAACTACCGTCAAGCTAGGCATCGAGATTATCCGGTGGTGTAAGCCATTGAAAACTATTTCAGCGAAGATATCGGGATGTCCGTTATTGTAAACCTTGGTAAACTACTGTCATGGTAAGTATCGACATCAACCCGATGGAAATCTGAACCGTTGGAGCCAGCCCCAGCTTAAGCACCGACATCAACTTGATAGAAATCCAAACCGTTGGAGTCAGCCCCAGTGTAAGCATCGACATCAACCTGATGGAAATCTAAACCGTTAGAGTCAACCCCAGCATAGGCATCGGCATTAATACCCGATGGTGATCATCAAACAATCTCTTATACAATTAAAAGACAAATCGTTGAGTCAGGCCCAATAAAGGCATCAATAATGTATGATGGTATGTGATACATGACTTGATATGCGAAGTGCGATTTGCGAAGTGCGATGTATGATTTGCAAAATGCGATGTGTGAAGTACGATTTACGAAATGCGATGTACGAGTTGTGAAGTGCAATGTGCAAAGTGCAATTTGCGATTTGCGAAGTGCGATTTACGAAAGCACTTTAACATTTATCATATAATTCATTGCATTACATTGCATCATTAAATTTATCTTATCATATTTCAAGTGTCTAGTAATTTTTATCATGTTCATTCCATTTCATTGCATAAACATGATAAAGAAGGGCATCTGTAGACACTCGAAATTTTGCTTTCCTTTTACTAAGCTTATAGGAGGGCAAAAACATCTTTTTCCACTTTAGAGACAACCCCGAGGGGAAAGACAACATCCTAACCTCAAAATTGGAGATAACCCCGGGAGGGCAAAGATAAATGTTAACAACGCAACATAAACAACCACCGTCCAGCTGTGGATAGGGTCACAAGAGCCAACACAGCCATCCCGAGTGCAAACTACGCAAGAAAGCTCAACGGACTACTTGCAAAGACCTGAAGATGTTATTCTGATCATGGACTCATCTTTCCGGATTCGAAAAAGGGCAAGCCCTATGTTATTACGTAGCTCTCAGAAAGAGCTTTCCAAAATGGTATGGCACACCACCATAGAATTCCTAGTTGCAAGATATGAAGGTTTCAGCAGACAGCGCGTTGATCGAGGGAACGAAATTTGAGGCGGTGCGACCCACCAGGCCTAGCCGCAGTACACCTGCGACTGTCGTGGGTTTACCTGCGGCTGGTCGGGGCTTTAAATACAGCACCCCCAACTCATTTTCAGCAGATTTCAGAGAGAGGGGAGGCTTAGGAGAGAGAAAATCTGAGGGTTTAAGAGAGAAACAACTTAAATCTTGGTCCAAATTCTGTAAATCTCTATTATAAACACTTATATACATATATACTTCAACATATCAAGTTAACCGGTGGAAATCAAGTTTTAAGGTGAGAAAAGTCGTTCGTTAGCAGATCTCGTGCAATACTGTAAGATCTCTTCAGATCTGTGTTCATTTCTTGCTTTACTATATATATAAGTGCTATATATATATATATATATATATATATATATATATATATATATATAGTCAATATTAAGCATAGATGTGGCTTTTGACCATTCATTTTGTGCAAATAGTTGATATTTAAAGTGTAGTGACTAGATCTATACTAGATCTAGCTTTTAACCGGTTCAAAAGTTGTAAAAGTGGAATCGTTGAGCTAGAATGGCTAAGATCTAGACAAATCTTGTTTACTTCCTAGTTTTGTAAATATTTAGCAACCACGTGACCCTAGACATGTATCTAGAGGAAACGGGAAGCTTGTTTATTCGCATACAAGGATTTGATCAATAAATCCCTTGTTTAGTGAAGTTTTAAGTTAGATGTACATAGTATGTTTAAATATGCATCTTGCAAGCTTTTAACTGATGTCATGTGAGCCTAGGAGCCACAGGGTCTACGATTCAATCAATGAATCTAGATCCAGTTCCTGTGATGGAATTTTTAAGTTGTACAGCTAGCTTGCAATCCATTGTAAATGTAAATCTAGGGCCTTAAAACGGTTATCCGAATTTAAGGCCCCAAAATAGTGAAATCGTAGTTTATGGGTGCTTGGGCTTACTTCGATGGCTTCCATGCTCATAAGGAGCTCGACCCTTGTAGATAATTGTTTCAATTTCAGCCTTTGAAGATGCTTCGCATCTCAAATAAAATCAAATCAAGCCGTTGCTAGAATAAAATTGGAAGTATCAAAGGGTCTCGATTCCTATTTAGCGAAGGGTTTAATAACCGAATTTCTAAAATATCACTTTCATATGCTTTAACTAAAAAATGAACTTTTATGTAAATCAAACCCTTTGTACATAGGTTCAAAGAGGCACATCACTACTTTCAAAATAAAGTATTAAATATCTTTTCAAAACAAAAGCTTTCCACACACAAACACACACATACACATTAAATAAATAGGGTATAAAAAGAAGCGGTAACCGTGTTTCACGAAAGTCGGGGGGTGCCTAACACCTTCCCCTCGCTTAAGCAAGCCCCCGAACTCTATGAATCTTGGGTTCCAGACCAATTAAACGGAGTCACATATTGAGCCGTATTGTGAAAACCTTTCTAAAAACCGGTTGAGTTGGTACAACCCTTTAAACTCATATCAATTGGCGGCTTTGTCTAATTCGGCTCAATCATTAAAATCAATCATTTCAAAAATCGTCGACATGTATGTCGATTATTCCTAAAACTCACCCTTAAAATTAATTAATCAACCTAGCGAGATATTAAGGGTAGAAACATTTAGGAAAAGCGAAATTTTTCGGCGTCGACAACAATGACAACGTGTGTTATAGTAGCACTATAAATAACACACTCAACGAACCAAAGAAAATGCTCTTATCTCTCTCTGAAATAAAAAATTATGAATAACTAATGAAATAATGAAAACTTAGAAGACTAGACTGCTATATGCTTTTATGATTTGAATGATTTGAATGGCAGCCCCCTAGTCTATTATATAAGAGGAATATTGACCCATCAGAAGGGATACAACCCCCTGAAAAAACACATTTAAGCCAAAAACAACGTATTTTTTGCTTTAACAGAAAGGGCGCGTCCGTTTGGAACAAAAATGACGTATTTTTAGTCTTAGTAGAAAGGGCGCGTCAGTTCAGGCAAAAATAACGTAATTTTGGGGCGTCCGTTCAGGCAGATAGCGCTTCCCAAAACAACACAATTTTGATAATAAATAACATTTATCAAAACAACACAATTTTGATAATAGAATTAAAATAAAATTTAAATACAAGGTGGAACCCACAAGCTGCAAGCCCGATCTCGGCTCGACTAAGACCAAGCTCTGGCTAAGTACTCTCCCTTCCACAAAAGTGGGGTGCCCTTGGGGCCCAAACCAAAGAGCAACTTTCTTGTATATAAATACATTAAAATTTTAGTTCTTAACCGATATGTGACTTAGTTTCCCACAACTATTTATTATCATTTCTAATGGTGATCTTTGAAAGTTAATATCTCATTCATTAGTTCATGGATTTGAGCTTCCAAATACTTAATTTAATCTATTCATGGAGTAGAACACATTGATATGTGGATTCACTTTAAATAATTAATAAAACTCACTTTAATTTTGGTTCAAATTCTAACATATAGTAAGGCTCTAATTGATATTTTTACAAATAAAAATAATATTTTCATATGATCTCTCTCATATGAGTAGTGAATGAAAAAACTCGTGAAAATATCATTATTGTATATAGAAATGTTATGTAACCACCACTTAATCTCATATTTCTTTCCTTTGGATGGCCACACAAAATAATTCGGGTGTTGGGTCAAAAGTCGGCAAGAATTTTAAACACATATAACATATATCTATTTGTAAGATCCCTTAATATATCCTTCTACTTCCACATATAAGAATCCTATAGCTTAGTGGTAGCAAAACTTTAAAGAAGTAGAAGAATTTATCTACATTGCAAAGAATGATGAAACAGGTATATGCCCTATAGGCTGCTAGAGAGCTATGATTTACGAGGCCGGAAAGGGGTACATTCTAGTAGATCAAGCTAGCCTGCATAAAGTTAAGAGCAGATACTTGATTAGATCTTGATGAATAATATAAATTGTGGATTTGTTTTTAAACAAATTAACTACCATTTGCATCTGCAAGTTGATTTTATTCTGATAAATTTCTATAAATTAAATAAACACCGTCACAAAACTTTGAATAACTTTCTTGGGTTGACCTCTAGATAGAATTCGCACTTAATTTACATGTAAAGGTTTAGGTAGCTGAGTTTCGATATATAGTGACAAAATTTAATGTATACTATGCATTGCGAATTACAATAAACATTTGAAATGTTTAAAAATAATAACATAATATAAATCGAAAGAACAATAATCACACAAGATATAAAAATGACCCAAACATTGAGTTACATTTTAGGTCAGCCGCAAATCAATATCATACAATACAGAATCCCTTCCTTATGTAATGCAATACAAGAGCCATAATTCACCCAGAAAGTACAAAACTATCCTCAATCAACTTTTGGGTAGCTTTCCAACCATCTCTAAATCAAAGTTGGATCAGACGCTAAGAACTAACTGTGATGGACCTCAAGCTCTACATGCATATATATATATATATATATATATATATATATATATATATATATATATATATATATATATATATATATATATAATCTTCTTCATAATATAAGTTCTTTGTGAAAACTTAGTTCAACCCACAAGTAAACCACAATCTAGAATCTAGATGAATATTATCTTCTTCTATAATTAGGTAATTAGTGTAAGATAATGCTTCTGAAGCTTCATACTTTTGTTATTATATATCTTATTTGTTATACATATAACATAAGCTCTACATATAATGAACTCTGATCATATGTAGTATTAAAAAGAAATACTACATATGAGCCTTAGACCATAGTGGTTTTATGAAGTCATCCACCAAATAAATTAAAGGATGCATGTATCATACTTTAAACAAAATTACACAAGACAATTTACACGATTAAAAAGAATATATAGTAATGGTAACAGAAGTAGAACCAACTTAATTAATGGTAGGATTCAAGATTCATACAAGTACTTCTGGATATGATAAAGGTCACTGAACTAGAACCAATGGGCATCGATTATTTGCCATAAATTCGAAACAAACAATCTGTATAATCATAAAAATTCTTGCCATATGATGCGAACTCTAAACTTAACTTTAAGGGATAGTGTCACATCAATTGCAAAAATAAATTGGTGTGGATCGGATAGACATAGGTCTTATTTCAGTTTCAATTTTGGGTTGCCAAACATAGCTTTTGAAAATGCAAAACTAGAAAAAGTAAACTGATGTTTCAAATTTTAAAATGGTAAACGAAAAAATGAAATTTCTACACGAGTCTCCCTCATGATTGTGGGAATCACGTTATTCAAGGGAGACTCTTCAAAAAAGAAATTGATATTTCCAAATTTTAAGTTGCCAAACATAGTCTTTGAAAATGCAAAACACTTCAAAAAGGAAACTGATATTTTGTCATAAAAAAATATAATATTTCCACACAGTCTCTGTTACATGAATGTGGGCCCACTCATTATTCATGTGAGAGAGATTATGTGGAAATATCATTTTTCCAAAGTGGAAATATCAGTTCACTTCGAAAAAATCTTTGACAGAGTTCTAAAAGCAATGCCATTAGTTATATATTGTTCTACCTTAGTCACACTTCCAATAATGTTCTTCAGAATCAGATATTGTAGGAAGCATGCATAACATACTATATGTCATTTTGTTTAGAAATCAAGTCAATTGTTCTTAATATATGAGAAAGAATCTTTAGATGCTTTAACAAAGTGTTTATAGGATGCTTGTCACATCTTTTCAAAGTTTTAGATGAGGAAATTAATTCCAAAAGATTAGGTCAAAGTCCCCTCCTCTTCACTTTGTGATTCTTATTACAAGCTCCTTTCAAAATGGACTTGCCTTTTCCCCGCCTTTTCTTGCGTGCTTCTCTAATAGAAGAACCTCTTTGGAGTCTTGGGCCTCTCAAAAGATGAGGGAAAGAAAGAGAGAGAGAAAGTCTCAAAAGGCCCAATGGGCAGTTATAGAACCAAAGGACAATATAATAAGGAAATTGACATTTCAACATGTTAAAATGATACTTCCACACGAGTCTCTCTCACATGGAGGTGGGATCCACTTACTATTTATGTGATGGTGGGACTCACTTACTATTTATGTAAAATGGATCATGTGAAAATATAAATTTTCTACGTAGAAATATCAGTTCCCTATAATAATTCAGAAAATCAAAGGATATCAAGTAAGGAACCTAGTACTCTCTCCATTCCACATACAAAGTCCTAGTTGCAAAATTAGCAAATATTAAAGATGTATTTTTGTTCTAAATTTACCTTTACAAATAATATATTGTTAGTTTGACACTGGTGGGTATGATATTGAGAATCAAACGACAATCTTGAGGACATTGTGTAACAAGAAAAATGATAAGAATTGTTTTTGTGGAACAGAGGGATAATAGACATTCCATCATTGTGGAACAAAAAAAATTGACAAACAATACTCTTTTTGTGAAACGGAAGCATAACTAGATTCCCTCCGTCTCACGAAAATAAGTCTCATTTATAGAATTAGCAAATATTAAGGAGTTAATAAGTCGTTAGTTTAGTAGTGTTGACGTGATATTGAGATTTTGATGATAAGCTCGAGGACACTCATCATTAAGAACTATAAAATTGACAAATAAGACTCTTTTTGTGGGACAGGAGGGAGTGAGATTATTCTCCCCAGTCCAACTGCATATAAAAGACCTTGATGCAAGCCAAAAACACACACTGATTCACAAAAATGGAAGACATTAATCAACCACCAGCAGCACCCACAAATCCTTCTTTCTCCACTTACCTTCATTCCCTCTCAAGAACACCTCACCGGCTTAGGAACAGAATGTTAGCTACATGGACACCAGACCAAGAGCTTAACCAAATGAGGCTAAGGTCTGGTGCAAACATGAAGAGAAAACTCATGTGGTATGATTTGGTAGCCCTTGGTGTTGGAGGTATGCTTGGTGCTGGAGTTTTTGTCGCAACTGGTCAAGTGGCCCGGTCTAATTCCGGCCCTTCTGTTTTCTTATCATATATCATAGCCGGTATATCAGCTCTCCTTTCTTCTTTGTGTTATACAGAATTCTCTGTTCAGATTCCAGTTGCCGGTGGCGCCTTTAGTTATCTAAGGGTGACCTTTGGTATGAACATCACTGCTAAGACTCCTTGGATACTATTTCTGGCCAAAGTGCAAAAGTGTCACCGAAGTTGCCAGTCAATTATAGTTTGGCCTTTTAAGTTACAAAAATGTCAATTGAGTTCTTCAAGTGGCTAGTTTGATTCAATTAACCCGTGAAGATCTCTTTGACTCAATTGAGATTTTTGCTAGGAATGACTTTAATTGAATCAAATTGGCCACTTACAAACTCAATTGAGATTTTTGCAACTAAAAAAAAATTTGGCGACAACTTAGAGGGTTACTTTTGTAATTCGTCCACTATTTCATATAACCCCTCCGTCCCAAAAAAGAGTCTCATTTCGTTCAAAGGTAGTATTGAATGACACGATATCCTGACGTTCGCAGTCATAGTTTCATGATCATGTTGTCACTGCTAAACTTAAAACTCAATTAGCGGTACACAGCTACGCATGGAATAAAAATGTATTCAAATTTGCAAATTTTGTAAAGGAGCTCGTTTTTGTGGGATAGAGGGTGTATATATTATATGTAGGTATGCACTTCTTTATATAGTTCTATTTTTTGAAATGGTGCAGGAGAGTTTGTGGGATATTTTGCTGGGGCAAATATATTAATGGAGTATGTGCTCTCAAATGCTGCTGTTTCAAGAAGTTTTACGGAATATCTATGCTGTGTTTTTGGAGCAAATGATCCGAATTCATGGAGAGTTGAAGTGAATGGATTGGTGAAGGATTACAACATGTTGGATTTCCCTGCTGTTGCTCTAATTGTTCTCCTCACTCTTTGCCTATGCCATAGGTTTGATTTCTCTAAAGAACTAATTATTATGATTATTTAGGTTTATTGATGTATGTACATTTTTTGCTTCTTATATAAATCATGGTATGAGAATGAGTCTAAACTTTCTACTTTTATAGCTTCTGAACTTGTGAGAAGGACTAAATGTTTAGTGCATGTTTCAAGTATATATTAATTTGTTTTATTTATTGTTCTTTTCATAATTGTAATCACCACAGCACTAGTACTAGTAATACTTGTCATTATTTTTAACTAGACTAAAAAGTAATGGATTTTGTTATAGTGGGTTTTGAAAGTGATAGAAGTTTCTTTATTTTTATTGCAGTACCAAAGAAAGCTCCATGTTGAACCTTATATTGACAGTATTCCATGTGATCTTTTTTGGGTTTATTATAATTGCGGGTTTCTGCAATGGGAATTCTGAGAACTTAGTAAAGCCTGGAGGCCTTGCCCCTTTTGGTGTTAGAGGTGTACTTGATGGAGCTGCATTAGTTTACTTCAGCTATATTGGTTACGATTCGGTTTCAACTCTGGCAGAAGAGATTAAGAACCCTTCAAGGAGTCTCCCGCTAGGCATTGTTGGCTCAGTCCTCATTGTTTCTGCTCTTTATTGCCTTATGGCTTTGGCATTATGTGTAATGGTTCCTTATGACAAGGTCAGTTATCTAATGCTCTCGCTGAATTACACGTTTGTCTCTCTAAGTTGCCAGCCAGTTTCAAAGTAGCGTCACAATTGACAAAGTGAATACTTTCATCCCCATAGTTGGCACTTGCGCTCGATTCTGTTCCTTGAGCTAATTTTCCCCCAATTTCGAGTCATGTGTTAGTCACGTGCATTTTAATGAGAGCACAATTGTTTTTTAACTGTTTAAAATTGAAGCCTTAAAGAAATCTTGTCATCTGGTACAGCCCAAGGAACAGAATTGAGCATAAGGGCCAACTACGGATGAAAATGTTCACTTCGCCAATTGAGGGGTTAATATGAAATTGGTTAGCAACTTTGAGGGACAAATATGTAATTCAGGCTAATGCTCTTAACAATGTTTTATGAAAAATTATTAATTAAAAAAAATGTTTTGATCTATTGTAAAGTCCAATTAGTGAATTTTTCCTTATAAATAGCATTCTTCAAATGATTCTTAGATATCAGATAGAGCATCATTTTCGATTGCCTTCCGAAGGATGGGTTGGAAATGGGCAGGCAATGTTGTTGGAGCCGGTGCAAGCCTGGGAATTGTGGCTTCTCTTTTGGTTGCTATGCTCGGTCAAGCTAGATATCTTTGTGTTATTGGAAGGGCAAGACTTGTGCCATCTTGGTTAGCCAAGGTGCATCCTTCAACTGGTACCCCATTGAATGCAACTATCTTCTTGGGTGAGTAATTTCCAAAAAAAAAATTATATTTATTTTGGTGACTACAATTGATTCAGGAAGTTATCCTCCAAATCTGTCACTTATATAAGAATGAGTTGCATTTGTATAGTAAGAAAGTTAAATTTCACTGGTCTTTGAACTATACAAATGTTACTCATTCCTGTGAAATTTGCAGATGGTCGGTTAGAGGACAACTTCATCGAGTCCAAATCCTACAAAACTAGAAACAAAAAAAAACAATTAAAAATAAAAAGTGAAACTGGAAAAACTCATTAGTCCTTTACAATTTCATGGTAAACAGGGGTATGCCAAGCATCTATTGCACTCTTCACCGAACTCGAAGTTGTGATGGAAATGATCTCCATTAGCACGCTCCTGGTGTTCTACTTAGTAGCAAATGCACTTATCTACCGCCGCTCTGTGATTGCTAACAACAATCCTCCATTGCACACACTCCTCTTCCTCTTCATCCTCTCATGTAGCTCACTTGGCTTCTCCTTATCATGGAAACTAAAGCAACAATCGTGGGGCTTGCCGCTATGTGGCGCTTCTACGATCATATTTACTGCATTTTTCCAGTACATGGTCCCTTGCCTTCCACAAAATACTGAATGGTCAGTCCCCTTCATGCCATGGCCTGCAGCTACATCAATCTTTCTTAATGTTTTCCTAATGACTACACTACCAAAACTTTCCTATCAAAGGTTTGGTGTATGGGCTTGTCTTATAACTTTGTTTTATGTACTATATGGGGTTCACTCAACTTATCAAGGAGAAGTTATGGAGGCAAGTGTTGATGGTGTGAGAAACTCAAACTCATCGACCCATCAAGCAAAACTTGATATCCAAGAACTTTAACCGAATGACAACTACTTGTATTTTTTCTATCCTTTTTTGCCTTTGATTTCTTTTTGGGCTGTCCCTTATTTGCTTTAGAGGGTTGTTTTTGCTTGCATTCACCTTCACAATGAGCAAAACAAATACAGTTTTCTTGTGAAAACGTCTTTACCTATATTGTGCAATATATAGAAGAATTATAATGGCAGTAAATTATACTCCTTACATTCTGAAATATAATAAATCTTGTAATTAGTAGTTATTTTTATATAATTGCGGATATTCTTCCAAATGAACAACGTAAGACTACATGGAATATTGAAAAAGAAAAGAAAGTAGGGGCCTAAATTCTCTCTTTCTTTCAGCTTTGCATGAAACTTTATAGTGCCAGTTTCACATCACAAACAAATTAAGTCTGAGGTTCCAATTGTGTCTGGGTGTAAATTAAACAAGGGTTCCAAAGATTTTTCAAATGGTATACAAGGATTTTAAGCATTCAAAGCTCTTCGTCTATCTTTGCAAGAAGGAAAAAAAAATAACACAAAAAAAATAAAAAAAAAAATGGCATACAACACTGATCAGAACAAAACTTAAAATTTGCAATAGTGCGTCCAAACCAGGCATGAACGTCTCATTTTTCAATCGAACACGTGAAAATTACAAAGAAAATGCCATTTGCCTCGACAGAAAATACAGCAGAATTCAGTTTTCAACTCGAGAACCTGCAAAAAAATTGCAAACATGAACTAATTTTAAGAGAACCCCTGCAAAATATGGGCTCATTATAAGACCTGATGAGACATTATATTCAGCAGTGTTTACACTTGCAGATTTAGCATCTGGAACCCCCTCTTAGCTACTACATCTATATTCTTAATCAATGCTTTCGCTCGACAATTTCTGATTCACTCACAACCACACAGAGCACCTGCACGTGCACGTGCACACTCACACTCACACTCACACTCACACTCACCATAATCCCAAACAGAATGTTTCAAAGCCAAAGCTGCAGCAAGTAAAGTTAAGAGAGCTACTGGGACATAGGTGAATGAGATGTCCCTACTTTTGCTCAATATGAAACATGACCAGATTTGTATGGTATCGCAGCAAGCAAGTAAAAAGAGCCAACCCTGAATTTTAAGCCATTGTGCTCTCTAGTTTCTCACACTTTACACAAATTTGCAGAAATTGAAGCAAAACCAAAACCAAAACTAATATCATAAAAGCAGCAAGAATAATTGATAGACAAAAACATGAGCACAGACTATATATTCCTTAAAAAACAAAACCACAACCAAAAACCTTCACCCCCATGGCTCAAATTGGATACTCTAAAAGCGTCATAAAACAACTCTACACTGTACAAACAGAGATGCATTTCACAGCTCAATTCGCATTCTAAAACCCAATTATATTTGAAACTGCAGTTGGTTAGAACATCGAAACTAATAAATTATCAGACTTGCACTACCTTACCAGCATGAATAAAGATAATATATCACTAGTTGATCTGGCTCATATACAAGTATTAAAAATCTAACCCAACCCCAACCCAACATAACATTAGAAAGAAACTCGAAATGATTAAAAGTTATTTATCCTTCTATTACAACTATGAATCAGGGGATACCGTTGTCTTCATCTTCTTCCTTTCAAATAAACCCTTCACAAAAGCATCCACAATCTGTTGTTGTGACTGGAGTAACAACTCATTCCGCTTCATCTCCATCTCCATTCGCATTTTATTAATCTCTTTAGCTATCTCCATCTTCATTTTCTCCATCTTCACAAACCCTTCCCCCAAAAGCTTAATGGAAGTAACCATATCTTCTACTGCATTTCTTCCTCTCTTAACTCCGCCACTCTTCTTCTCAAAAACCGGCCTTGCTCGAGTAGGAAACCCCTTCAAAACCCTGGGATCAAAGTTGGGATTTGAATTCCTATCAGTCTTGCCATTGAACTTTCCTCTAGTCCCTGCATGAACTGAATTTCTAACCCTAGGTACTTTCATCCAATAATCACCATCAGCATCAACTGCATCATAACCACCATCACTACTACCAAAATCAGGGTCCAACTTCACATCAATCTTGCCAAATTTTCTACTTCTAAAATCTGACATTATTGATTGATCAATTGGCGTGTTAATCCGAATCCCACTGCCAAATTTCTTTCCCCTAAACTCGGTAGGCTCACCTCCACTTTGGCTACCATTGTCGTCTTCTTCATCCGAGCCACCATCATCAAAATAACAAGTATAACCATTTGAAACCTTATGCCACAAATTAGGATTAGATTTCTTGTTAGAGTTTTTTAACCTAAACCCTAAAGGGACTGGATTCTGATTGTTTACACCTTTAGACTGAAACCCACCTTCAGGATGGAGACCGAGTTTAGGGTTAGAAAAATCACCATCAGTTTTTTTACTATTCTTCAAATTAAACGCTAAAGCTCCAGAATTTTGATCAATTAGGGCATGTTGATCGGATCCAGGGGTAGATCCATTTTCCATGGCATCCATGCTGTCGAAGTAGAACCAGGAGGAGAAAAACCGACCGGGGTAGGAAAGAGCACGCTGTTTCTCCGCCCGATAACGCTGGCGGAGCTTCTCAATTTTGTGGCGGCACTGGGCAGAGGTCTTGGCCGGAGAAGCACCAGGGCAGCGTTTGCCCACCTCGTCCGCAACAGAGTCCCAATCGGCGGTTCGAAGGTATCCACGGCGGAGCGCGTACCATCTCTCGCGGTACGCTTCAATCAGAACCAGGGCTTCCTCTTGCGTCCAACAAGGCGGTGGGAATTTCCGCGGCGGCTTATCGGCGGCGACGGTGGTGGTCATAATTGGGTATCTGGGCCACTCAGATCACAGGAAATTTGATCTGATCCGATCTGAAAAGGTAAAATAGAGTTTGTGTTGTGATAATTTAACGATGGATGATGAGATTGGAAATAGATATATATGGGCTGTGGTGGAGGGGGTCTAGGTTACTGGTGGATGGTGAAGGATTGGAGGAGAGAAAAGGCGCAGGGTAGCAAGAATGAAGAAGGTGGTGGAGTTATTGATAAGAAGATGGCAATGGGAAGCATTGAATGTGCTGATACTCCTCTTCTGTCCTATCATCCTACGTAGTAAAAGAGGAGAGAGAAAATGACGGTACATGGATAGCGTGTGCGGCAGAGATATGCGGGTGGGACTAGTCCACCATATCACACCACCGCACCCTAACGTATCCCCACCACCGACCAAAAATTTCTCTCCTGTTTGTTTGGTGTAGGAAAAGGAAAAAGGAGTTGAACCCGACGTGAATCGAACAACCCAACCTTCTGATCTGGTGGTGCAAGACGCGCTAACATTGCGACACGGAAACATTTTTTCAATTTAAGTTCACATTAATAATAAATAAGTGTTCTTTTACGTGAACATTAAAATTGAAATAAGAGTTTTTCAATTAGATAAAATTTAGACAAAATTAATGAAATATCTACTATAGTGGACAGATTTTATTGATTATATTATTGAATTTTTAATTTTTTAAATTATCTTATTAAATTAATTATTATTTTGAAATTAGGTCATTCCGTTAAAAAAAATAAACGGACGTTAATTTTTTATCGACAAAATTAATGAATTTACCCACTGTAATTGACACGTTTTACTGATTACATTATTGAAATTTTAATTTTTTAAATTACCCCATTAAACTAATTAATAATTTGAAATTGGGTCATTCTATTAAAAAAAATTAAGCAGACATTAATTTTTTATCTATTTGGCTCTGGAAAAGAAATTCAAAAATAAAAAATATTACTTATGTGGCAAAAAAAATTAAAAACTTGAAAGTAAAAGCAAAAAAATCAAAATATTTTAGGTACTCTAATCTTAGATGTTTATCAATAGAAAAAATTTCATCAAGAATGAAAAACAATTCATCAACAATAGAAATGAAAATGCGGTAATTGGCAACAACAATATTTTGCATCTGCCTCTGAATTATCTCTGCATACATCCGTCAAAACTCAGGCTCCTATCAAATCATAAATATAATCCCAACAAATTCAATTTAACCAAATACTACTACCACACACACACACACACACACACACACACACACACACACACACACACACACACACACACACATATATATATATATATATATATATATATATATATATATACAGAGACAGAGAGAGAGAGATTGTGACGCCCTCAAAATAGGTTCACACAACCTATTCTGAGTTGTCAAATACATGGTACAGAATCAAAATACAAACTTCATTAATACAACTGTTGTGCAAAATACAACAACACATAAGTTGTGAGTTTTAATACAAATATTATCTCGTAAACAATACACAAACTCAAATAAATTTCTCATTACAATTATAGTCATACTATTTCACAACATAGTGAGTACTACTATAATAACCATCTTGGACCATTACTCCACTCCCTACCTAGTCTTATGTAAGACCCCAACTTTTTATGAATAAAAATTTAATTTTCTTTAATTATTATTTTGAATAATAAGGTATTGATTTGATATAATATTGTAATTATGGGTGATATGTGCAAATTTTGTAAAGTAAACAAGTTGTCATAAAATATTCGTTTTGTCAGTGACTATTCGTTTTGGTTGGGGGATGTGACGCCCCCAAAATTAGGTATACATCACTCATCTTGGGTCGTCAGATACATGGTACAGAATATAAATACAACTTACTAATACAACTGTCGTGTACAATATGACAAAACATAACTGTGAGTTTGAATACAATTATTGTCTACTAGAAACTATACAAACTCAAAAGGAGTCCTCATTACAATTATTGTCACACTGTTTAACAGAATAGTGAGGACTACTAATACTATCATCTGGTCCATCACTCCGTTCCCCGACTCGTTCCAGCTATATTCTCATTTTCTGAAGAGAACAGTGAAAGAATGGGTAAGCTCAACTAGGCCTGTAAGAAATATTATGACTAAGATAATGCCGAATAAATTATCATTAGCCTTCAACAGTGTTAAACTGATAAAATCTAACGAACATCAAGTTTAACTGCAGCGGAACAAGCAATCCATTAAAAGAGTCAAGTAGAAAATAAAATCTACTATCTTCTATGATTTAAAAAGTTTTTCAACACTGTTATCGTTGGGACTTAGCTTAATAAAATAATCCACATCATCGAATCACCCCTGCACTACGGGCAAGGATATTCGTGTATTCATTAATGGTCATGATCATGTCAACAACTATCCATCAATGCACTATGGGCCAATGAAGACTTTTATCACATCATTTGTAACATTACGGTCATGATTATACCGAATAATCCCTGGTCATAATCATACCAAGTCCATCTATGCACTGCAGGCCACAAATGACTTTCAACATTTTATAAACATGAGGATGATGACAATTGTAACGAACCCAAAATAGGTTCATTCCATCCAACCTATTCTGAGTCGCCAAATACATGGTACAAAAATAAATACAGCTTCAGTAATACAATTGTCGTGCAAAATACGACAACACATATACTGTGAGTTTGAATACAAATATAGTCTAATAGAGATTATGCAAACTCAAAAGGAGTCCTCATTATAATTATTGATACACTATTTTATAAAATAGTGAGGACTACTAATACATCTATCCTGAACCATCACTCCATACCCCCGGCTAGTTCCTGCTATGTTCTCACCTCCTGGGAAGAAAAATGGAACAAAAAGGAAAAGGGTGAGCTCAACTAGCCCAGTAAAGAATATTATAACTAAGATAATATATAATAAATTATCAATAGTTCTCAACAGGGAAAAATTTGATAGAATATAATAGACAACAAGTTTTAGATCAACAAATGCAGTGGAAATAACAATCCATTAGAAGAGTCACGTAGAGAATGAGTTCTACTATCTTCTAAGATTTAAAAGTCCATCATCAATATTTTATCCTTGTAACAACAATCAATATTCATCTTTGCACTACAGGCCAAAGATATTCATTTATATCACCAGTCGGTCATGTTCATCTCAACACCTGCTCATCTTTGCACTACGGGCCAAAGATATTTATCAGTTAATCATTCATCTTTGCACTACAGGCCAAAGATATTCATTTATATCACCATCTAGGAGTGAGGATGATGAAAAATCAAAACATAGATTAAACTTTAAGAATAAGGGTCACAACAGATAATTTGGAAAAAAAATATATAGTTTTTTTTCTTTTGTGAGCAGTACCCGTGAACAGTACCCGTGAATAGTACCCGTGAACAGTAACTGTGAACAGTACCCGTGAACAGTAATTGTGAGCAGTACTTGTGAACAGTACCCAGTCATGAAAAGTTCTAAATTTGATAAAAAGTTCAGACCAATATTCCTATAAAATGATATTAGATGAAACAAAATTTCTAATCATTTCAAGAATTATAGAAGCAATCCTTACCATAGTAAGTTCAAATTTAGAGAATATGAAATGAAATAATATCCCTTCCATACTATGGAGTGTAAAAGAAAATAATATTTCTTACGAGTATTGAAATAAAATAATATCTTTTACCTTGGTAGAAACTGGATTTGACTGGAATATCGGATATTATTCTGAAAAAATCTTGCAGAAAAACTTCGCTCAAAATATTCTTATACTCAAGAGAAATACTCACAATACTATAGAATAAGAATTTCTGAATTTAAAAATGGTGTGATTTTAGGATGGAGGTTTGCCCTCCTTTTATAGCAAAATTCGGAGGAACAATTTTCAGCAGCATGCCTAACTTTCCCATTTTTCAAAGCTTAACTTCTTACTTTCAACATGGGTGGAGGCCACCCTTTGAAACAACTTGCTGACAACATCTTCTTCACCAACCAATTGGCCTAATTCACATTTGCCTAATTCATATATTCCATGGTTGGGACCCTTAACATGTTGAAAAAGGATACTTTGCAGACAAATAAATTGGCCACCCACCAAAACAAATCCCACATATAGGAAAATTTTATTTAGGCCCACCAACTTAGAAAAGCATACAAAAATTTAATTCATATTCCTCCATTTTTCATATGCATATATATATATATATATATATATATATATATATATATATATATATATATATATATATATTTTATCGGAGAAAATAATTGCCAACTTTCAACAAATAATTCCTGCATATTTTCCTTCAATTAAATCCACATAAAAAAAATAAATCCATCATTTATAACCACATCAAATAAATATTTTCTTATCATATAAATCAATAATTAATTATTCACAAATAATATTATAGAATCACAATTATGACAACCAGGCCGTTCCCAGAAAAGAGGGGGCTTTCCAATAAGAATTTCTCCTTACTAGCGAGCAATTAGGTGACCAAACCTCTCCTTGACAGAACTTTCTAGACATTGCCAATAATGTTATCTAATAATATTATTTAAATAATATGAATTATTGATCTGATAATGGAAAATACTGTGTAGTGATAATTATTGAAACAATAATAATATAAAATATCAACACAACAATTATTGAATCAATAAAATATTGAAAAATAATTACTGTAACAATTATTGAGTAATGCCTTCTTACGTACGAATCAATAATTCAACTATACTGTGCAATACCGTGTGCTACTGTGCAACTACGCGTATTACTATATTTTAACCACTGGGTAACTCAACAGTGTTAACGGTAACAATTTACGCCATTATTTATAAAACTCAATCTTTGTCGTTTTCTTTCATCCAACTGTTTTCCGTTATGGGGCCCACAAATGACTGTGCCATCGAACGGAGATTCCCGACCAAAAGAATATTTCACGACCAAACGAATATTCCCCGACAACAATGATTATTTTATAACCACTTGCTTATTTTGTAAAATTTGTACATTTCACCCATAACCAAAGTATTATATCAATTAACACCTTATTATTCACAATAATAACTAGAGAAAATTCGATTTTATTTATAATAAGTTGGGGTCTTACAACAATTATATAAGAATTCAATAAAAACAAGTTCAAGAATTAATTTATCTAAGAATTAACAACGTCCAAATTGTCAACATGATACTGCTTTGTGGAGTAAAATTCAAGAATGCTTAGAAGAATATTTTCATGAAAAGATACTGGATGAAACGCAATTATCAAGGATATTCCACAAATTTCATGGAGTATAGAAGTCAAAACTTAACCAACTGAGTATAATAAAGAATGGAATAACAAAAGAAATCACCATGCATGCGATAGACCGCACAGACATATTATTCCAACAGAATAATAAATAATGGAACCAGGTCCGGCGTAAAACGCACAGACAGGATATTCCAACAAAATAATAATAAAGACGGAACCAGGTCTGATGTAAAACACATAGACAGGATGTTCCAACAGAATAATAATAAAGACGGAACCAGGTCCGGTGTAAAACACAAAGACAGGATGTTCCAACAGAATAATAATAAAGACGAAACCAGGTCCGGTGTAAAACACACAGACAGGATGTTCCAACAGAATAATAATAAAGACAGAACTAGGTCCGGTGTAAAACACACAGACAGGATGTTCCAACAGAATAATAGAAGAATGTCACCAAGTATATGGTAGACCGCATATACAGGTTATTCCAACAGAATAATAAGAAATGGAATAACAACAGTTCTCTTCATGAATAAGAAAGAATAACACCCCTTACCGTTTTAAAGAAGAACTGAAATAAGGAAGTAGTTAAGTAGCAGAATACTTTTCTTCTCTCTCTCTATAGTTTTTCTCTATAGTTTCTTTCTCTAGAGTTCAGTGAATTCGTAAGAAATAATGAAGGAATGAGCTGCTATTTATAGAAAAATGGAATGCATAGTAACTAATCCATGAACGGTCCAGATTGATTACTTTAATCTGACGGTCCATATTTAAAGAAAAATCTTTTAAATAAAATATAATATATTCTACTTATAGAATAACTTTAATAAAGTATTCTGTTTTATATAAAAAGATGTTTCTGTTTTATTACGTTAATAATACGAATAAACTAAAACTTCATTATCGCTAAATAATTCATATTATTAACTGACAATAATTGAATCAAACTGAGTGACTTCTCACATAAGTATTAATAATCAATACCTTGTGCTACTATGCAACCACACGTATTACTGTACTTTTACTACCGAGTAGTTCAACAATATCAATGGTAAAACTTCCGCCGTTATTTTTAATAAAATATTTTTGTCGTTTTCTCAATCCGACAATAATTCCGTTGTGGGGTCCACCAATGATTGTGCCGTTGTACGAATATTCTCTGTTAAAACGAATATTCCCTGACCAATCGAATATTATATAACAACTTGTGTACTTTGCAAAATTTATAAATATTACCCACAACTATAACATTATATCAAATTAACTCCATAATATTCAAAAAATGATATTTATAGAAAATTCATATTTATTTATAAAAGTTGGGGTCTTACAACCTCCCCTTCTTATGAAATTTCGCCCTCGAAATTAGGGTACGTACCTGGTATGTCGAAGAGGTAGGGATACCTTGACTTCATTTCAGATTCTAACTCCCAAGTCATTTCCTCAACATCATGATTTCTCCACAAAACTTTGACTTGAGGTATAACCTTGGAGCGTATAATATGTTCCTTCTTATCCAAGATTTGAACAGGAATTTCTTCATACGTCAAATCCTCCACTATTTCGTCCGGTTCTAACTCAATAATGTGGTTCAGGTCTTCCACATATTTACGTAACATGGATATGTGAAAAACGTTATGAACACGAGACATACTTGGCGGTAAAGCGAGTCTATAAGCCACAGTTCCTACTCGATCGAGGATTAAAAATGGACCGATGAATCGAGGATTGAGCTTTCCTCTTTGTCCAAATCTCGTAACTCCTTTCCATGGAGCAACACGTAAGAACACATGATCTCCTATATCAAATTCCACGTCCTTTCGATGAAGATTAGCATAACTCTTTTGTCGATCTTGTGAGATTTTTATACGTTGTCGGATCGTTTGAATCTTTTCAGTAGTCATACGTACCAACTCCGGTCCCAACAATGTAGCTTCACCCACCTCATCCCAGCATACTGGAGAACGACACTTTCTTCCATACAACGCTTCGAATGGAGCCATGCCAATATTTGCTTGATAACTGTTGTTATAGGAAAACTCCACCAATGATAAGAACTTGTCCCAACTTCCCTTGAAGTCAAGGACACAGAGTCTTAATAAATCTTCCAGAGTTTGAATAGTCCTCTCTGATTGTCCGTCCGTCTGAGGATGATATGCCGAACTAAATCGTAAATTCGTGCCCATAACTTTTTGTAAGCTAACCCAAAATCGTAAAGTGAATCTTGGGTCTCGGTCAGAAATTATGGATACTGGCATACCATGCAGTCTTATAATCTCATTTATGTACATACGAGCAAGACGTTCAAGTGTATAAGTTTCTCGTATTGGCAAGAAATGAACAGACTTGGTCAATCTATCAACAATGACCCAAATCTCATCTATACCTTAAGAAACCTTAGGAAGACCGGTAACGAAATCCATGGTAATGTGCTCCCACTTCCATTTTGAAATTTTAAGTGGTTGCAATGGACCTTTTGGTACTTGATGCTCCGCCTTGACTCGTTGACAAGTTAGATACCTTGAGATAAACAGCGCTATCTCTCGCTTTATATTGCTCCACCAAAATGTATGACGAAGATCATGATACATTTTGTTACTCCTAGGATGGATTACAAACGGTGTGTTGTGCGCCTCCATCATGATTTCATACTTTAAATCAGGGTCGTTAGGAACACAAAGTCTGGAGTTGAATCGAAGTATTCCTTCTTCATCGATTCTTGCTTCCGGCATAGTACCTTCTTGCACTTTCTTCCTCATATGCATCAGCTCTAGGTCTGTAGCTTGAGCAGCTTTAACTTTATATTAAAGTCAGTTCTACTTGTATATTCGCCATCATCACATGGGTCCCTAGAGTCTTTAACTCTATCTCCATCCTTTGCAAGTCACACAAAATGGGCCTTTGTGTTGACAATATCGCACTCGTATTTGTATATGATCTTCTACTCAATGCGTTAGCTACCACGTTCGCTTTTCCAGGATGGTATTGAATGGTATGATCATAATCTTTCAACAGTTCAAGCCAACGTCGTTGTCGCATGTTGAGTTTCTTTTGAGTGAAAAAATATTTGAGGCTTTTATGATTCGTAAAGATCTCCACCTTCTCCCCATACAAGTAATGCCTCCAAATTTTAAGTGCAAAGACAACAGCTGCCAACTCTAGATCATGAGTAGGATAATTCCTCTCATATTCCTTGAGTTGTCTTGATGCATAGGCTATGACTTTTTCATGTTGCATGAGAACGCATCCCAACCCTTTGCTCGAAGCATCACTGTAGATGACAAATTCCTCCGAGCCAGATGGTATTGTTAGAACAGGTGCTGAAATGAGTCTCCTCTTGAGTTCTTGAAAACTCTTATCACATTCTTCGCTCCAACCGAACTTTGTATCTTTCCGAGTCAGCTGAGTTAGTGGAGTAGCGATTCGAAAAAATTCTTCCACGAATCTCCGATAATAACCAGCTAAACCGAGAAAGCTACGTACTTCGGTTACTGATTTAGGTTGCTCCCAGCTTTGAATAGATTCAATCTTTGTCGGGTCAATTGATATTCCACGACTTGATACTACGTGCCCAAGGAATGCTACCTCCTCCAGCCAGAACTCGCATTTTTTCAACTTGGCATAAAGCTTGTATTCACGAAGCTTTTGGAGTACCAGCCTCAAGTGTTGCTCATGATCTTCACGACTTTTAGAATAAATAAGGATGTCATCAATAAAGACGACCACAAAGTGATCCAAATATTCCTTGAATACCCGGTTCATCATATCCATGAAGGCAGCATGAGCATTAGTCAATCCAAAGGACATGACTAGGAATTTATAATGCCCATACCGAGTTCTAAAAGCCGTCTTTGGAATATCCTCAGTTCTAACCTTCAGCTGATGATATCCAGAACGAAGATCGATCTTTGAAAAGAATTGTGCTCCTTGCAACTGGTCAAACAGGTCATCAATACGTGGTAATGGATACCTGTTTTTGATGGTGACATGATTCAACTCCCGATAATCAATACAAAGTCGCATACTTCCATCTTTCTTCTTCACGAATAGAACAGGAGCACCCCAAGGAGAAGTACTAGGACGAATAAAGCCAATGTCTATCAATTCCTGCAGTTGGATCTTTAACTCCTGAAGTTCAATAGGAGCCATTCGATATGGGGCTTTGGAAATGAGTTTTGTACCGGGTTTAAGGTCGATAAAAAATTCAATTTCATGCTCTAGGGGTAGGCCAGGAAGTTCTTCAGGGAATACGTCAGGGAATTTATTAACAATAGAAATATCATTCAAAACTGATGTATTTTTATTTAGATCCGTGACATGAGCTAAGAAAGCTTGACATCCGTTTTTTAATAAACGAATAGCTTTATGTCTTGAGATGACAGTGATTGATTTTAATGGTTTGGTTGCTTGAATTCGCATAATAGGTCGATTAGGAATATGAAAGCTAACAACCTTACGAAAATAATCAATTTTTGCATGATGAGTAATTAACCAATCAATCCCTAGAATCACGTCAAATGCAAGTATTTTTAATAAAATTAGATCGACAGGTAATGTGTGGGTACCAACTTGAACCAAACAAGACTTATAAACCGTGGATGTAATGAAGGTTTCTCCCAATGGAGTTTCAACAGATAAGTCAAAGTCTAATTTCTCCGGAGTTAAATTTAATCGATGAGCGCAAGTAGGAGAAATAAAAGAATGGGTAGAACCGGTATCAAATAAAGTATAGACTTCGTTAGAGTTTATGATAAGCTTACCCGTGATGACCTCAATCGGGTTCCTTGCTTTCTGGGAGGTCACAACAAACACTCTTCCTTGCACTACCGGTTTTGACTTTTCTGGGATGGCCTTTGGTGTCTCCATCCTGACTGAACTTATTTTTGGTAAACGACAAAATTGAGCGAAATGACCTTCTCTTTCACAATTATAACATGCTTTAGACGGCATCGCGCAGTTTGGACTGATGTGCCCCTCCCCTCCGCATTTGAAACATATGATAGGTGGTCGTTCTCCTTCCTTAACAACGGGTGCTGGTGCTGACGTCTTTCCATCATTGTTGAATCTCCTCTTCTTGAAATGACCATTTTTATTGTTTTGGCCCTGATTACCACCGAAGTGGTTACCATTTCTGGCCTGTTGATTCCCTCCATGCTTGTTGTCACCGCTTCGATGACTGCTCTCACTGGTATTATCATTTTGTTGACTGCTCTCTTTTGGTTGCGTTGACTCGTTATCGCGCTCCACTAACTGAGCCCTATTCACAACATCTGAATACAAACACAGTTTATGAGAAATAAGATGTTGACGTATCTCAGGTTTCAAACCTCGCAAAAATATTCGCGTCATTCGCTCTTCATTATACACCAAGTGGGACGCAAACCGGGATAACTCAGCAAATTTAGCCTCATACTGCGACACGATCATATTATTCTGCTTCAATTTGATGAACTCCACCTCCTTCATGTGTCGAACACTTTCAGGAAAGTATTTGTCATTGAACAGCTCTTGGAACTTCTCCCAAGACATCTTCAGTGCGGCAGGTTGAGTACGCTTAATCGATTCCCACCAGTAATCTGCATCTCCTCGCAACATAAAGGCGGCAAAGGGAACCTTTTGCTCCTCGGAGCATCCCAAGACATCAAATATCTTGGAGATCTGCTTTATCCATGTTTCCGCTATAAGTGGTTTTGGCTCTCCCTTAAACTCCGATGGTCCCAGCTCCTTGAACTGTTTAGCGGTGACCGTCCGAGAGTTTTCAGTGTTTCCACCTACATATTGAACAGGAGCCGCTCTCGCATGCTGTTGCATGAACTGCATAAAGCTTCTGAACATTCCATCATTCATCATTTGGTTAGTATTGTTGTTTGCATGAGGATTGTCGCCTTCCTGATGCTCATTATCCCGATTATTGATATGTGGTGAATCAACAGTCGCCTGTGCTCCATTGCTATTCTCAACATTCACAGATGCCATTTTCAAATACTGCCACAAAACAAAAGTTAATTGATATGTCATATATTATCCTTATATTCTGACCGACCAATTAAATACCATGCAAATAAACTTAGGTAGGTCATACTAGCGAAGGAATTCCCCGTCTCTCCCCTCCTAGTTATATTCTCACATCTTAGCCAGGGATCATATCCCTAAGCTCTGATACCAACTGTGACGCCCCCAAAATTAGGTATACATCACCCATCTTGGGTCATCAGATATATGGTACAGAATACAAATACAACTGTCGTGTACAATACGACAAAACATAACTGTAAGTTTGAATATAATTATTGTTTACTAGAGACTATACAAACTCAAAAGGAGTCCTCATTACAATTATTGTCACACTGTTTAACAGAATAGTGAGGACTACTAATACTATCATCTGGTCCATCACTCCGTTCTCCGACTCGTCCCAGCTATATTCTCATTTCCTGAAGAGAACAGTGAAAGAAAAGGTGAGCTCAACTAGCCCAGTAAGAAATATTATGACTAAGATAATGCAGAATAAATTATCATTAGCCTTCAACAGTGTTAAACTGATAAAATCTAACGACCATCAAGTTTAACTGCAGCGGAACAAGCAATCCATTAAAAGAGTCAAGTAGAAAATAAAATCTACTATCTTCTATGATTTAAAAGGTTTTTCAACACTGTTATCACTGGGACTCAGCTTAATAAAATAATCCACATCATCGAATCACCCCTGCACTACGGCCAAGGATATTCGTGTATTCATTAATGGTCATGATCATGCTAACAACTATCCATCAATGCACTATGGGCCAATGAAGACTTTTACCACATCATTTGTAACATTACGGTCATGATTATACCGAATAATCCTTGGTCATAATCATGCCAAGTCCATCTATGCACTGCAGGCCACAAATGACATTCAACATTTTATAAATATGAGGATGATGACAATGATATAAGAATTCAATAAAACAAGTTCAAGAATTAATTTATCTAAGAATTAACAACGTCCAAATTGTCAACATGATACTATTTTGTGGAGTAAAATTCAAGAATGCTTAGAAGAATATTTTCATGAAAAGATACTGGATGAAACGCAAATATCAAGGATATTCCACAAATTTCATGGAGTATAGAAGTCAAAACTTAACCAACTGAGTATAATAAAGAATGGAATAACAAAAAAAATTACCATGCATGCGATAGACCGTACAGACAGGTTATTCCAACAGAATAATAAATAATGGAACCAGGTTCGGCGTAAAACGCACAGACAGGATATTCCAACAGAATAATAATAAAGATGGAACCAGGTCCGGTGTAAAACACACAGACAGGATGTTCCAACAGAATAATAATAAAGACGGAACCAGGTCCGGTGTAAAATACACAGACAAGATGTTCCAACATAATAATAATAAAGACGAAACCAGGTCCGGTGTAAAACACACAGACAGGATGTTCCAACAGAATAATAGAAGAATGTCACCAAGTATAGGGTAGACCGCGTATACATGTTATTCCAACAGAATAATAAGAAATGGAATAACAACAGTTCTCTTCATGAATAAGAAAGAATAACACCCCTTACCGTTTTAAAGAAGAACTGAAATAAGGAAGTAGTTAAGTAGCAGAATACTTTTCTTCTCTCTCCCTATAGTTTTTCTCTATAGTTTCTTTCTCTAGAGTTCAGTGAATTCGTAAGAAATAATGAAGGAATGAGCTGCTATTTATAGAAAAATGGAATGCATAGTAACTAATCCATGAACGGTCCAGATTGATTACTTTAATCTGACGGTCCATATTTAAAGAAAAATCTTTTAAATAAATTATAATATATTCTATTTATAGAATAACTTTAATAAAGTATTCTGTTTTATATAAAAAGATGTTTCTGTTTTATTACGTTAATAATACGAATAAAACAAAACTTCATTATCGCTAAATAATTCATATTATTAACTGACAATAATTGAATCAAACTGAGTGACTTCTCACATAAGCATTAATAATCAATACCGTATGCTACTATGCAACCACATATATTACTGAACTTTTACTACCGAGTAGTTCAACAGTATCAATGGTAAAACTTCCGCCGTTATTTTTAATAAAATATTTTTGTCGTTTTCTCAATCCGACAATAATTCCGTTGTGGGGTCCACCAATGATTGTGCCGTTGTACGAATATTTCCTGTTAAAATGAATATTCCCTGACCAATCGAATATTATATAACAACTTGCGTACTTTACAAAATTTATAAATATAACCCACAACTATAACATTATATCAAATTAACTCCATAATATTCAAAAATGATATTTATAAAAAATTCATCTTTATTTATAAAAGTTGGGGTCTTACAGGGGATATTCGTTTTGTCGGGTAATATCCATACGACGGCGCAATCATTGGTGGACCATATAACGGAATAACTGTCGGATATACAAAGCGACAGAAATAACCTTTTTATAAAAAATAACGGCAAAACTTTTACCGTTAACTGTTGAAATACCCGGTGATAAAAGTACAGCAATACACGTTGTTGCACAGTAGCACACGGTATTGCACAATATCTCTTATTATTGATTCTTACGTAAGATGTCACTCAATAATTGATACAGTAAAAATTGCATAATCTTTCATATTTATTGATGCAATAATTGCTACAGTGATAATTGAATATTATTTTGAATTATTGATTCAATAATTGTTGCAACAACATCTGCACAATATTTTATATTATTTGAATAATATTATTTGTAGGCATTATTGGCAATGTCTAGAAAGTTTTGTCGAAGAAAGGGGTTAGATTATATAATTACGCGCTAGTAAGGAGAAATCCTTATCGAAAAGCCCACTCTTTCCTAGGAACGATCTGGTTGTCAGTATTGTGAATATATAATATTAATTAGAAATAATTATTGAAGAATTATAAATAATTGATGAATATGGTAAGTAAATATTTCTTCAGTTTTGATATAAAAAGAGAAATTTTAGAATGAGACATTTGTCGAAAGTTTGTTATATTTTTCTATGAAACCATAATTATTTTCTCCGATAATATATTTATATATTATTATAATATTACATTATAATAGTATAATGTGATAATATAATAGTATAATTTTTATAATTTAAATGGTAATATTATTATAATAAATTTATGGTAAAAGAATAAAATGAGCTGGAAGAGAGCAAATTGAGTTTGGATTTCTTTTTAATAATTGTTAAATCTTTTAAAACATGTGAAATAAAGTGGGAGTTCTCATTTTGGTTTGGAACTCTTTGTTTTCAAAAGGTGTGTGCTGCAAAACAACCGTGTGTGTATGTTTTGTCAATCTTGGTGTGCTAGCATTTTCCTATAAATAGGTTGTTTAGTTAAACAATGAAACTCACACCAGAATAAGAAAATTCTTTCTCTATAATACGAAGTGTATTTCTTGTGAGTATAAGGATATTGTGAGTGTTGATAACAGTGCAAAATTTTCTCAACATAATCTCCGTTATTCTAGTCAGAACTACTTTCCTACTAAGGTAAAAGATATTATTTTTCTCGTAAAGAATGTTATTTGCTTTCAATACTCGTAAATGATATTATTTTATGTCATTCTCGTAAGGGATATCATTTTTTTTCATACTCCATATTGCTTCTATAATTCCTGAAATGATTAGAAATTCCTTAAGGTTTGCGCTTCATTTAATATCATTTCACTGGAATATTGGTCTGAACTTTCTTATTAAATTTTAATCATTTCATGTCGTGGTATTATTCATGGATACTATTCATACGGTACTATTCATGAGTAATGTTCACAACAGAATTTAATTTCTTTTCTTTATCCAAGTTATCTTTTATGAATCTTATTCTTAAAATTGAATCCATGTTATGATCTCACTTGATTGAAAGATTACAACCATACCATTCAATACCATCTTGGAAAAGCGAACGTGGTAGCTGACGCGTTGAGTAGAAGATCGTATACAGGTACGAGTACGATGTTGTTAACACAAAGACCCATTTTGTATGACTTACAAAGGATGAAGATAGAGTTAAAGACTCCAGGGACCCACGTAAAGATGACAAATATACGAGTAGAACCGACTTTAATCTATAAAGTTAAAGCTGCAGACCCGGAGCTGATGCGTATGAAGAAGAAAGTACAAGAAGGTGTTATTCCAGAAGAAAGAATCGACGAAAAAGGAATACTTCGAGTCAACTCCAGACTTTGTGTTCCTAACGACTCTGATTTGAAGTATAAAATCATGATGGAGGCACACAAAACACTGTTTGCAATCCATCTTGGAAGTACCAAAATATATCGTGATCTTCGACATATATTTTGGTGGAGCAGTATGAAGAGAGAGATCACGGAGTTTATCGCAAGGTGTTTAACTTGTCAACGTGTTAAAACGGAGCATCAAGTACCAAAAGGTCCATTGCAACCTTTTCAAATTCCTTAATAGAAGTGGGAGCACATCAACATGGATTTCGTTACCGGTCTTCCCAAGGTTTCTCAAGGCATAGATGCAATTTGGATCATTGTCGATAGATTAATCAAGTCTGCTCATTTCTTACCTATACGAGAAACTTATTCACTTGAACGTCTTGCTCGTATGTACATAAATGAAAGTGTGAGATTGCATGGTATGCCAGTATCCATAGTTTCTAATCGAGACCCAAGATCCACTTCACGATTTTGGGTCAGCTTGCAGAAAGCTATAGGCACTGATTTACGAATCAGTTCTGCATATTATCCTCAGACGGACGGGCAGTCGGAAAGGACTATTCAAACTCTTGAAGATCTATTGAGACTCTGCGTACTAGACTTCAAAGGAAGTTGGGACAAGTACTTGCCATTAGTGGAAATCTCATACAACAACAGTTATCAAGCAAGTATAGGCATGGCTCCATTTGAGGCGTTGTATGGACAAAAGTGTCGTTCTCCAGTATGTTGGGACGAGGTGGGTGAAGCAACGTTGTTGGGACCAGAAATGGTACGTATGACTACGAAAAAGATTCAAATGATCCGGCAACGTATACAAACCTCACAAGATAAACAGAAGAGTTATGTCGATCTTCATCGAAGGGACGTGAAATTCAATGTTGGAGATCATGTATTGTTACGTATTGCTCCATGGAAAGGAGTTACGAGATTCAAAAAAAGTGAAAAGCTAAACCCTCGATTTATTGGACCATTTGAAATCCCCAACCGAGTAGGAACTGCGGCATATTGATTCGCTTTACTGCCAAGTATGTCTCGTGTTCATAACGTTTTTCACATATCCCTGCTACGTAAATATGTAAAAGACCCGAACCACATTATTGAATTAGAACTAGACGAGATAGCAGAAGATTTAACGTATGAAGTGGTATCTGTTAAAATCTTGGATAAGAAGGAACATATTTTACGCTCAAAGGTTATACCTCAAGTCAAAGTTTTATGGAGAAACCACGATATTGAGGAAATGACATGGGAGTTAGAATCTGAAATGAAAATAAGGTATCTGTAACGACCCCAAAATAGGTCCATTCCATCCAACCCATTCTGAATCGTCAAATACATGGTACAGAAAACAACTACAACTTTATTACAACAATTGTCGTGCAAAATACAACAACACATATGCTGTGAGTTTGGATACAAATATATACCAAATGTGACATTGGACACCATCATGTATCAGCACCTCACAAAGGTACCTTACATAAAGGTACAGTCAAAAACTGTTTTAGAAACTAGAATCTTTGGGAAGTGCTCAAGGAAACCTTCGTACATGGGAGGCCATGCGTCTAGGTTATGATAGATATCATATGGCCACAGAATTATCCTTGGTTGACCCAATAGACCCCAAAGAAAAACGAGAAGATTACTATCATATTCTTCCCAATGGTGAGTCTTCTCTTGACTTATCATTATCTCCACTGTCTCTAATTGAGAATTATACTTCAAACAAACACCAAGATTATATAGGTAGTGCCCATAGATATACTCAGCAAATGGATGAGCACAACCCTGTCCTATGATGACACGAGGTTGTATGTTATTAGACATCTTGTATGATAGTGACAAAACACCCTTCCAACGTTGGGTTCGCCTCACCCTATTTTCTTCACCAAATATAACTACTAAATGATGACCACCGTTCTATTCCCTTGTTACCCTCGCTCGACCCAGCTACACTCTTATTACCTGAAAGGAATTGTGAAGCAAAAGGGTGAGCACAACTAGCTCAGTAAAGAATATCATGACTAAAGATAATTCAATTATCAATAGCCTTCATCAACAATAAATCAGAGATTTAAAATATATGGTAAATGATCAAAATTTCAACCATAGTTGCAGCGGAACGAGCAATCCATTAGAAGAGTCAAATAGACTATAAAGTCTATTATCTTCTCCATGTTAAAAATCTATCAACAATGTTTTATCCCTGTAACATCAATCAACAATTCTGATCCACAATCATATGAATAGCTCATAATCATAACTGTAGTTCTAAATTCCTCTTCTCATCCAGGACGAAGATAATTTTCATCACCTATCTTTACCTGAAACATCAAAGATCATGGTTACACCAAATCACATTTCCTGTTCATAATTATACGAATAACTTCATCTTTGAACTACTGCCAAAGATATTCATTTGTATCACCAGTTGGTCATGTTCATCTCAACATCTGTTCATCTTTGCACTACTGGCCAAAGATATTCAACAACATGTCATCTTTGCACTACGGGCCAAAGATATTCATCAACAATTCATCTTTGCACTACAGGCCAAAGATATTTCTCAACAGTTCATATTTGCACTACGGCCAAATATATTAATATCTCAAAGAAATATATAATCATTTCAGAATTTATATAAACAATAATTATAACCATGTTGATCAATTCACCTTTGCACTTAAGCTAAAGATATTCACTTATAAATTCAATGGTCATGATCATACCAGTCAACAATTCAACTTTGCACTACTGGCCAAAGAGAACCCTAGTCATGATCATACCAATAATCTACCCATCTTTACACTCCAGTGAAAGAGAATTTCAACATCAGGGTTATAAAAATGTTATATATGATGATAAAAATAATATGATCAACATATAGATTTAATCTCAAGAGTAATATTCATAAATCAACTATAATTTGGTTAGAAAAAGAAACCAATTTTGTCGTGAATAGTAACTCGTGAATAGTAACTCATGAATAGTAACTCGTGAATAGTAACTCATGAATAGTAACTCATGAATAGTAACCCTGACATGAAAAAGGTAGAAATTCCACAATAATATACATACCAATATTTCGGTATAATGATATTGAAAGAATAATATTCTTAAGCTTATAAACAATTTATTTAAGTTGTTTACACTTTACTAATTAATGCATTTAATCATCATAAAATGCTAACTCTTAAGATTTCATCATCAATAACCAAAACCCTCATCAAAAATCTGCATATACCTCATATATAGGATTCTCAAGCCATAAAATCCTATTTTTCAATTTTCTTACTTCACATAACATATTTAATTCATTTTCTCATAACTAAACTATTTTCATGAAAAATACCAAATCCGTTCTAAAAATATTTCTTTTCTGGAATTTAGCATAATATAGTCCCATAGTGAACATATATTTTTCTCAGAATTTTTAAAAGTCATTTACTATTTTTCATATGGCCAAAATAGCCGAATATTTAGACATTTATCAAAAATTGTACTTTTGTCTAAAAATTCTGAAATTTACAGAGTATACTTCTATCATATACGTGTACTCCCAATAAAAATTTCATCAATTTTGGAGTTAACCACAAGGAATTATAAGCTGTTACTTCTAAAATAGTATTTTCTCATAAAATTCATAACTCTCAATCTATACATCCAAAAATCACCATTTTTGGACACAACCAAGAAAACTCATCAAAATATCATTTCAAATTTTTCCAGAATTTTTGAAGATCAGAAAAATTACGAAACTGAAAATCATAACAACCCTTAAAATCCCTTAATATCCCTTACAATCCCTTACTATCCCTTACTATCCCTTACAATCCCTTACCTCAAAAGAGCAGTACTTCTGATCGGTATAAGGCTGAAGGAAACTTGCACTGATGAATAGAAACTCACAGAATATCTAAATACTCACAAAATACACTCAATAATCTAGAGAGAGAAAGAGAGAAAACTTATGTTTCTGGTGTGATTTTCAATTCTAACTTAGCCCTCTATTTATAGGAAAATTTTGGTAGGTTTGACCTGCAACCTGATGGCTTTACCTGCTACTATTCCCACCCACCACATTTGAAATATAATTCAGCACATTTCTTCACCAACCACAAGTGGGGCCCACCAATTCTAGAATTTTTCACCAAAATGATAAACTCCGAAAATTCAACAATTTCAGAACCAGTCATCTCGTAAAATTCATAACAAATCATACGTTCATTTTTAACGGTTCAAAATTTGTGGACATATACTCAACTTATATATGTATAACATATCCAAAAATTACCACGATCCAACGGTCGGATTAAAAATTATAACCCCCGCAAAATATCTCAAAAACCCTAATTTTTAATACCTCCATTCCGACAAAAATACGGATAAAAATCTCAACATTAACTCCTTTATTTTTAACCACAAAAATATATTCCTCATTTATATCCACATAAAATAAATATTTTCTTATCATATGAATCAATAATTAATTATTCACAAATAATATTACAGAATCACATTTATGACAACCAGGCCGTTCCCAGGAAAGAGGGGGCTTTCCAATAAGGATTTCTCCTTACTAGCGCGCAATTAGATGACCAAACCTCTCCTTAGATAGAACTTTCTAGACATTGTCAATAATGCTATCTAATAATATTATTCAAATAATATGAATTATTGATCTGATAATGGAAAATATTGTGCAGTGACAATTATTGAACAACAATAATATAAAATTTCAACGTAGCAATTATTGAATCAATAAAATAAAATATTGAACAGTAATTACTGTAACAATTATTGAGTAGTGTCTTCTTACGCAAGAATCAATAATTTCAAAAATACTATGCAATACCGTGTGCTACTGTGCAATAACGCGTATTACTGTATTTTAACCAACGGGTATTCTAACAGTGTTAACGGTAACAACTACGCCGTTATTTGTAAAAACTCAAATTTGTCATTTTTTTAATCCGACAGTTATTCGTTATGGGGCCCACAAATAGCTGCGCCGTCGTACGAATATTCCCCGATAAAAAGAATATTCCACGACCAAACGAATATTCCCCGACAACAATGAATATTTTATAACCACTTGCGTATTTTGAAAAGTTTTCACATTTCACCCATAACTTTAACTTTTTATCAATTTAACCATTTACTGAATTGTAATTATAAGAAAAATTGAATACTTTTATTTCATAAAATTCGGGGTCTTACAATCTCCCCTCCTTATGAAATTTCGTCCCCGAAATTTACGTACATGGTATTTCAAAGAGTTGAGAATACCTTGCTTTCATTTCAGATTCCATCTTCCCTGTCATCATGATTTCTCCATTGCTCATCTCCTGTATTTTAGATATCATTCTAGAATATAGCTTCAAAACAAGGGTAAATTTAACAAATTAACATATCACATAATATCCCGATATTATGACTGACCAACAAATAAGCTTAGGTAGGACACACTAGCGAAGGATTTACTCATCTCTCCCCTCCTAATTCTATTTCCCGATCTCTGCCAGAGATCATATCCCTAAGCTCTGATACCAAATGTAACGACCCCAAAATAGGTCCATTCCATCCAACCCATTCTGAGTCGTCAAATACATGGTACAGAAAACAACTACAACTTTATTACAACAATTGTCGTGCAAAATACAACAACACATATGCTGTGAGTTTGGATACAAATATATACCAAATGTGACATTGGACACCATCATGTATCAGCACCTCACAAAGGTACCTTACATAAAGGTACAGTCAAAAACTGTTTTAGAAACTAGAATCTTTGGGAAGTGCTCAAGGAAACCTTCGTACATGGGAGGCCATGCGTCTAGGTTATGATAGATATCATATGGCCACAGAATTATCCTTGGTTGACCCAATAGACCCCAAAGAAAAACGAGAAGATTACTATCATATTCTTCCCAATGGTGAGTCTTCTCTTGACTTATCATTATCTCCACTGTCTCTAATTGAGAATTATACTTCAAACAAACACCAAGATTATATAGGTAGTGCCCATAGATATACTCAGCAAATGGATGAGCACAACCCTGTCCTATGATGATACGAGGTTGTATGTTATTAGACATCTTGTATGATAGTGACAAAACACCCTTCCAACGTTGGGTTCGCCTCACCCTATTTTCTTCACCAAATATAACTACTAAATGATGACCACCGTTCTATTCCCTTGTTACCCTCGCTCGACCCAGCTACACTCTTATTACCTGAAAGGAATTGTGAAGCAAAAGGGTGAGCACAACTAGCTCAGTAAAGAATATCATGACTAAAGATAATTCAATTATCAATAGCCTTCATCAACAATAAATCAGAGATTTAAAATATATGGTAAATGATCAAAATTTCAACCATAGTTGCAGCGGAACGAGCAATCCATTAGAAGAGTCAAATAGACTATAAAGTCTATTATCTTCTCCATGTTAAAAATCTATCAACAATGTTTTATCCCTGTAACATCAATCAACAATTCTGGTCCACAATCATATGAATAGCTCATAATCATAACTGTAGTTCTAAATTCCTCTTCTCATCCAGGACGAAGATAATTTTCATCACCTATCTTTACCTGAAACATCAAAGATCATGGTTACACCAAATCACATTTCCTGTTCATAATTATACGAATAACTTCATCTTTGAACTACTGCCAAAGATATTCATTTGTATCACCAGTTGGTCATGTTCATCTCAACATCTGTTCATCTTTGCACTACTGGCCAAAGATATTCAACAACATGTCATCTTTGCACTACGGGCCAAAGATATTCATCAACAATTCATCTTTGCACTACAGGCCAAAGATATTTCTCAACAGTTCATATTTGCACTACGGCCAAATATATTAATATCTCAAAGAAATATATAATCATTTCAGAATTTATATAAACAATAATTATAACCATGTTGATCAATTCACCTTTGCACTTAAGCTAAAGATATTCACTTATAAATTCAATGGTCATGATCATACCAGTCAACAATTCAACTTTGCACTACTGGCCAAAGAGAACCCTAGTCATGATCATACCAATAATCTACCCATCTTTACACTCCAGTGAAAGAGAATTTCAACATCAGGGTTATAAAAATGTTATATATGATGATAAAAATAATATGATCAACATATAGATTTAATCTCAAGAGTAATATTCATAAATCAACTATAATTTGGTTAGAAAAAGAAACCAATTTTGTCGTGAATAGTAACTCGTGAATAGTAACTCATGAATAGTAACTCATGAATAGTAACTCATGAATAGTAACTCGTGAATAGTAACCCTGACATGAAAAAGGTAGAAATTCCACAATAATATACATACCAATATTTCGGTATAATGATATTGAAAGAATAATATTCTTAAGCTTATAAACAATTTATTTAACCACAAGGAATTATAAGCTGTTACTTCTAAAATAGTATTTTCTCATAAAATTCACAACTCTCAATCTATACATCCAAAAATCACCATTTTTGGACACAACCAAGAAAACTCATCAAAATATCATTTTAAATTTTTCCAGAATTTTTGAAGATCAGAAAAATTACGAAACTGAAAATCATAACAACCCTTAAAATCCCTTAATATCCCTTACAATCCCTTACTATCCCTTACTATCCCTTACAATCCCTTACCTCAAAAGAGCAGTACTTCTGATCGGTATAAGGCTGAAGGAAACTTGCACTGATGAATAGAAACTCACAGAGTATCTAAATACTCACAAAATACACTCAATAATCTAGAGAGAGAAAGAGAGAAAACTTATGTTTCTGGTGTGATTTTTAATTCTAACTTAGCCCTCTATTTATAGGAAAATTTTGGTAGGTTTGACCTGCAACCTGATGGCTTTACCTGCTACTATTCCCACCCACCACATTTGAAATATAATTCAGCACATTTCTTCACCAACCACAAGTGGGGCCCACCAATTCTAGAATTTTCCACCAAAATGATAAACTCCGAAAATTCAACAATTTCTAAACCAGTCATCTCGTAAAATTCATAACAAATCATACGTTCATTTTTAACGGTTCAAAATTTGTGGATATATACTCAACTTATATATGTATAACATATCCAAAAATTACCACGATCCAACGGTCGGATTAAAAATTATAACCCCCGCAAAATATCTCAAAAACCCTAATTTTTAATACCTCCATTCCGACAAAAATACGGATAAAAATCTCAACATTAACTCCTTTATTTTTAACCACAAAAATATATTCCTCATTTATATCCACATAAAATAAATATTTTCTTATCATATGAATCAATAATTAATTATTCACAAATAATATTACAGAATCACATTTATGACAACCAGGCCGTTCCCAGGAAAGAGGGGGCTTTCCAATAAGGATTTCTCCTTACTAGCGCGCAATTAGATGACCAAACCTCTCCTTAGACAGAACTTTCTAGACATTGTCAATAATGCTATCTAATAATATTATTCAAATAATATGAATTATTGATCTGATAATGGAAAATATTGTGCAGTGACAATTATTGAACAACAATAATATAAAATTTCAACGTAGCAATTATTGAATCAATAAAATAAAATATTGAACAGTAATTACTGTAACAATTATTGAGTAGTGCCTTCTTACGCAAGAATCAATAATTTCAAAAATACTATGCAATACCGTGTGCTACTGTGCAATAACGCGTATTACTGTATTTTAACCAACGGGTATTCTAACAGTGTTAACGGTAACAACTACGCCGTTATTTGTAAAAACTCAAATTTGTCATTTTTTTAATCCGACAGTTATTCGTTATGGGGCCCACAAATAGCTGCGCCGTCGTACGAATATTCCCCGACAAAAAGAATATTCCACGACCAAACGAATATTCCCCGACAACAATGAATATTTTATAACCACTTGCGTATTTTGAAAAGTTTTCACATTTCACCCATAACTTTAACTTTTTATCAATTTAACCATTTACTGAATTGTAATTATAAGAAAAATTGAATACTTTTATTTCATAAAATTCGGTGTCTTACAGTATCCTCACCTCTTCGACATACCAGGTACGTACATCAATTTTGAGAACGAAATTTCATAAGGAGGGGAGGTTGTAAGACCCCAACTTTTTGGGGAGGTTGTAAGACCCCAACTTTTTATGAATAAAGATTTAATTTTCTCTAATTATTATTTTGAATAATAAGGTATTAATTTGATATAATGTGTCAGGAATAAGCATGCGAATGTTATTCCTATTTATATATGATTTGATTATGATATATGTGAATGAATATGCAAGTATGCTTGCATTAAGAAAAGTTGTAAAGTCCTTTGATAGATAATAGGAACATATGTACAAGGACTTAGAATGAATTGATCAAATATGTTAGGATGATCCTATATAAGCAAAATAACTTTGTAAAGTCCTTAAAAAGAAATGATGTACAAGGACTATAAATATAGAAAGATCAAGCTTGTTAAGTTGATCTTATAATGTAATAGATAGGCTTGTCTGATCGTCGAGCACTGTACCAAAAATCGTAGTCTGCCATGAGAGTCAAGGAAAACCCGAGAACTATCGAGACAGAATCGTAGTATGCAAGATAGTAGATCTCGGAGTTCGTAAACTGCCAAGAGAGACGAGGAAGGATCGTAGTGTGTCGAGAAGAACTTTCTCGGAGTCGTAGTCTGCTGAGAAAGTCATGTTCAGAATTGTAGAGACAGCCGGTCTACGAGCCAACCGAGCATCTGCGGAAACCAAGTCAAGAATCGTAGACCACACTCGGAGTCGTAGAGTCTACTGATCACATCAGAGGCAGAGATCGTAGTCGAGCAAGATCAGATGAAGACAACAAGCATAAAGACAAAAATCGTAGAGTGTCAAGATCTGATCTCGGAGTCGTAGTGTCTGCATAACCAAAGCTAAATCGTAGAGTGCAGAACTAAGGTTTCAACAGAGGTGCTCACAACGCCAAGGCAGAATCGTAGAGTGAACATGATTCTCAACAAATGAGCACTCCTAGGATATCCAAAGTATGAAGCCTCTGGTCTGAGCTGCAAAGGTACATTCCACCTAAAGGAAACCAGAGAGCACTCAACGAATGGCTTACAAGCTAACAGAAGTTCTAAGCACCAACCCAATCAATATCCATATTGAGTTGTGAAGCCATTCAAGATGAAGTCTTCCACAAGTTGATCAGAAGAAGACTTCAGTTAAAGTAACTGACTAAGGAAAGTCAGCAAGTGCAGTAGCTATCAAAAGAACAGAAGACAACGATCTTGGGGTTAACCATGATCGTAGTGTTTTCCAAACAAAGCAGGAACTGCTGAAGTGCACACAGAGATACTGGTCAGCTTATGAAGAACAAGGCTAAAGTGATTAAGCATTGGGTCATTCCATTGATGATAAGTGAACGGGAGATCACAAGGAGAAAGCGAGCTGGGCATGCCACAAATCTGAAGTGTCTTGCTATTCAGAAAAGGCCAGAACAAGGAGTCAAGCTTTCAGTTCCTGAGATTAGTTAAAGCAAACAGAAGTGTTAAAGCACTTCACAAGAGAAGGAAGAAGTGTTATACATTAAAGATCCAATGAACACGCTTCAGGATCGTAGTGTTGTCTCAACCTGTCAGTGAGCAACATTCAACAAGATACACTACGATTAAGTCCAAGACCATCTGCATCAAAATCGTAGAGTTCGTTCATCTGAAGATTGAAGCATTGGTAACGGTTCAATCTGAAGATTGATATTCGAACATTGCTGTGTGAGAGCATCGATGCAAAAGGACAACTCCTGATGCTCTAATCGAGAAGTCAGAAAGGAGAAATAAAGTTGAGTACCTGCTCGAGACATCAAAGTGACATCTCTGACGGGGTAGGTGAAACAGTAGACTACAGTGTCAGAAAGATAAAAAAGGGGATGTCATTTCACATTTGCAGTCTACACCAAATAACTCGAGATCTGCAAAGCAACTCAAATAGCTTTCAATGGCTATATCCTAACGGGAAGATTGGGAAGGAGTATATATCGGTCAGAGCTTCAAAGATCAAAAGTTCCTGATGTAGCTGAAGTTACAGAATCGTTGAGTTCTTAGCATGCTATTGTTGACTCTACGAGTTCCACCAGAGCTAAACAGAACAAGTCTCAATGACAGTGAGACTACAAAGGTGGAAGTGAAGCAGCTTTGAAGAAGGACTTGAACAGACTAAAGCTTCACTCAACAAAGATGAGAATGCCACTGGAGATGGCAGCTAAGCTGAGAGCTGAGAAGGACAAGAAGATAGCATTCAGAAAAGTGGCAGAGTACAAAGAAGATTCAGAGAGCCACTCTACGAATCCCCATGAACCAAAAGCTGAAACAGAGCAAGTGCAGAACCATGTCTGCAAACCAGTCAAGAAGGGTTCAGGGAATGAAAAGTGCCAGACGAAGTCTACAGAAAGTTCAAACACTTAGCAAAACTAAATGGTGATGGTACACAACTGACATAGGATGAAGATGAGCAGAACAAAATGAAGATCAGCTTCACCAGAAGAGATGTGGTTCAGACTCGAAGCAGAATGCAAAGAGGACCACACCTAGCTGCTAAGTACAGAAGATGGTCAAGCTTAAAGACATCTTAGCAGCAAGGCACCACCACCACCACCACCAACAACAACCAACAAGTAGCCAGGGCCTGAGGGGACCTTGTCCGGAGGGACTAAATGAAGTTCCAAGCCTACTGGGCTTGAAGAGTTCCTAGGGAACTAGAGGAGTTCCAAGCCTATTGGGCTTGAAGAGTTTTTAGTGAACTGAAGTTTCAAGGCTGCTGGCCTTGAAGGAATCTTAGTGATTCAAGGTGCTGCCCTTCCTTAGTGGAAATCCTGCTAGTTAAAAGTAGAAGAGTGGATTAGGAGCTTGAGTCTCTGAATCACTTAAAATCCCTTGTGTCTTTTACTTTCTGTCATTTACTTACTGTCATTTACATTATGTACCTAACTGCTATAAATGCTATATATGTATTAACTGCTTACAACTGAACTAACTCTACGAGCAATGCATGTATGTTCATGATCATATCAATGAAGGGGATCTTTTACTTATTCCACTGTGCTTGAAAAGATTCTTATGTTTTTCATATGCTAAGGCATTAGCAATACAAAATAAACAGAAAAGTATTTAAAAATAAAAAGGATCTATTCAATCCCCCCATTCTAGATCTATTATGTGCCTACCGGGAACTAACAATTGGTATCAAAGATGGTTCTCATGCTATATTCAAAAGCTAATCACTTTGAGTCTGATCCTAGGCACAAACATTGTTCTAAACTTAGTTTAGTAGTAAGTCACTTGTAAATGCAGATGAGCTCACACGTTGGAAATATTGTGTACAGGTAAATGTGTATATACACCTGAAGTTGCTCAGATCGGTCCATGTTCTTAAATGTCATGGCAATAAGACCAATCCTTGGTCACAGTCAATCTTGTAGTCTGAAGACCAAACAAGGGTGCGTAAGAGACAACAACAGCAAGAGTCAAGCTTCCACCAGCCTGAAAGATGAAAAAGCCATATATGCTATGAAGTGTTTATCCAGAGAAAAAAGAAGAACCTTTTAAATATGTATTTGGCCAACCAACAGCTGGATATAAACCTTGAGGACTCAAGGCTGTCAAAGAGCTAAAGATGCCAAGATTCTCTTAGCCTACATCTTCAAGACTATGACTAAGTGATCGAAGGACAACTGGAGCAGCAAGATGTCAGGAGGAAATGAAAAATTATGCACATCAATGCCTAACCTCAGTATATGATGATAAATGACTATCAAGAAACTGACAATGGAAAGGTACAGTTCCTCATTAGTATAAATGAGTACATCATGTTGGATCACCTTATGCCCTATAACAGTATTCTATCAAGAGACCATACTCTACCTAAAAAGGGGGAAGAGAGAAAGTACACTAAGGTTGTAAACTCAAATGTTAACAAACTTTCTCTACATCCAAGTTTTAGGTTGAAGATAACATCTTTAAAAAAGTCTGAAATAGGTCATAAGCATATCAAAGTTAAATTATTATTATGTGGAGTGATCTTTACTGATGGGTTAATATGTATGCACAAACCTATGTTCTAAGTTTTTGATAACACATAGAGTATGATCAGTTCTACAAAAGTATTTTGAAGATTCATAGAAACTGATCACCTCCATGAATCAACCATATACTAATAAGTGATAGAGTTGATTCTCACTCTATGAACATTTAAATCCTGTGAATATAACTTAGCAAATGATGAAACCATCAAGGAAAAAGAGTATTTTACTAAAATGGTAAATCTCACACATACTCATCATCATGCATCTTAAAATGTCATATCTAAATTAGATACGTGCATGAATATGATTAATGGTGATCAATATGATGATAAGTCTAATATATGAGGAACATAGATTTTGAAAGCTAACCTAGCAGGACCCACTAATCCATGGGTACCAAAAATAGAAACCTTTCTAACTTGCAGGTGATTGGTCTATCCGACCACACTAAGGAATGCTGAAGTAGAAGACTTCAGTCAAGAAGATTCAACCAGCAGAAGGTTTAAGACATTTCAGAAATGTTTCTGACAAAATCCTTATTTGTCATAGCCTGTCCTTAAAGACTTGTTGAGCTAACATGAATGATGCTCACATGGTTGCTGATCTCCATATGGAAGCAGACCATTCACCCTAAGATAAAAAGGGTCATATATGGTCTATCATCCAAAGTATATCAGCTAAGAATAACCCTCAAGGAACTCATCATAGAAGCAGAACTTCGCAAGCACAAACTTCGCAAGCACAAACTGATAAGGAAGACTACGTTCGCAGTGCTGCCAAATGATCGTAGAGTGATCAGTCCTGAAGATATCCATGTCTATGATATAAGAAGATTTAATTGATAATGATGACTTCAGTTAGAAGGAGCTATGCAAGGCTGCCTTCTGATACACATAAAGAAGGAGAACTCATACCTCTTTAAGAAGAAAGTATCAACCATAGGGGAACAGTGATATGTTAACAAAATAGCAGCGCTAAAAATATCAGAAATATACTTAATAAATTCTCATTATAATTTCACTTAATAAATTCTCATACCATTTTAAATATTAAATTAAAACAATAATATAACATCTCATGTTATCTTACAACTCTCTAAATTATAAATTAAATTAATTTAGAATATTATCTAATAAATTTGATTTATAAATATTTACTAACAACAATCATATTAATAAAATATTTATTTAATTTAATAAATATTTTAAATTACAAATAATAAAATCTTGGATTATTACATCCTTCCCTCTTTATAAGGATTCTGTCCCCAGAATCACTACTCAAACAATACAATCGTCACATTCTTCCCTCCTTACAAAGATTCTGTCCTCAGTGTAGAAGACATAGATTAAACAAATAACTCAGGGTAGTTCTTCATCATTTCAGCTTTGAGTTCCCACGTAGCCTCTTCGACATTGTGGTTCCTCCATATCACCTTCACAGAAGGTATCACCTTATTTCTAAGCACTTGTTCTTTTCTGTCGACTATCTGGATAGGAACCTCTTCATAAGACAAATCTTTACTGAACTGTAACGGTTCATACTCGATCATATGTTTGTAATCGGGTTTATACGGTCGCAACACCGACACATAAAAAACATTGTGCACATGTTCTAATTCTGGAGGTAAAGCTACCTCGTAAGCCACTTCTCCTACTCTGCGTAGTATCTCGAATGGTCCAATAAACCTTAGGCTTAGCTTTCCTTTTTTTTTTCCAAAGCGAATTTTCCCCTTCCAAGGAGAAACTTTCAGGAAAATGAAATTTCCTACATCGAATTTGCCATCTTGTCTATGTTGATCAGCATACTTCTTCTGTCTATCTTGAGCAGCTACCAGTCTTGCTCTGACTAGTTTGATAACTTCCGTCATCTGTTATACCAGTTCTGGTCCTGACAGTTGATGTTCACCAATTTTATCCCAGCATAATGGAGTTCTGCATTTTATGCCATATAATGCCTCGTATGGTGGCATGCCAATACTTGCGTGGTAACTGTTGTTGTATGCAAATTCCACCAACGGTAGATGATCATCCCAGTTTCCTTTGAAATTCATGATGCAAGTTCTAAGCATATCCTCTAACGTCTGGATTGTTCGTTCGCTTTGACCATCCATTTGCGGATGATATGTCGTACTCATCTTCAATTGTGTTCCCATGCATTCTTGTAGTTTCATCCAGAATGTTGATGTGAACCTCGGATCTCTATCTGACACAATTGATATTGGAACTCCATATCTTGAGACGATCTCCTTGACGTATAGTTTTGCCAGCTGATCAAGATTAAATCTAATCTTTATTGGCAAAAAGTGTGCTGATTTCGTCAATCTATCCACTATCACCCAAATCGCATCATATCCTTTCTGAGTCGTTGGAAGACCTATCACAAAATCCATTGTGATATGCTCCGATCCCACTTCCATTCCGGTATTTCCAATGGTTGAAGCAATCTGCTAGGCCTTTGATGTTCTGCCTTTACTCTTTGACATGTCAAGCATTTCGCAACACATTCTACAACGTCTCTTTTTATATTTGGCCACCAAAAGTGTCACCGCAAATCGTGATACATTTTTGTGCTTCCCAGATGAATAGAATATCTTGAGTTATGAGCCCCTGACAAGATTTCTTCTTTAATATCCAATACTGCTGGAACCCAAATTCGTTCCTCAAATCTTAGCATTCCTTCAGTATCAACCTTATACTTCACCTATTTACCCTCGACCACACTTTCCTTTATTATTCTGCATTCTTCACCTTGTCCACCAAAGTTGAACTAGCTTCCATCTGGTATAATTTTTCGTTGGATTTTTTTGGAAATTTGATTTCCAACTCTAGCCTTGTAATTGCTGAAATGAGCTCCTCTTGGTTGGTTAACAACATCAACTTCTCACGACCCTTCCTATTCAAGGCATTTACAACCACGTTCGCTTTGCCCGAATGATAAAAGATCTCGCAATCATAATCTTTTATTAATTCCATCCATCTTCTTTGACGTATGTTCAGGTCCTTCTGTGTGAAAATATACTTCAGACTCTTATAGTCTGTGTAGATCTCACACTTCTCTCCAAAGAGATAGTGTCTCCATATCTTCAAAGCAAACACCACTGCAGCCAACTCTAAGTCATGAGTCGGACACCCTTTTTCATAATTTTTCAATTGCCTTGATGCATACACAATAACTTTACCGTTCTGCATAAGGACACAATCCAATCCTTTGTGTGAAGCATCACTATACACCATAAAATTTCTTGTATTGTCTGGTAATGATAAGACAGGTGCTACACTGAGCCTCTTCTTCAATTCCGTAAAACTCTCCTCACATTTTTTCGTCCAAACAAATTTTACAGATTTTCTCATCAAATTTGTCAATGGAGTGGCAATCTTGGAAAAATCTTGAATAAACCGTCTGTAATAACCTGCAAATCCTAACAAACTTCTTACTTCTGATGGAGTTCTTTGTTGTTCCCAATTTATCACAGCTTTAACTTTTGATGGATCCACTGAAATCCCATATTTATCAATTATATGGCCAAGAAATTGTACACGTTCCATCCAAAATTCACATTTAGAGAATTTTACGTATAACTTTTCTTTTCTTAGTGTCTCCTATGTCAAACGTAAATGTTCCACGTGTTCTTCTTGAGATTTGGAGTACACCAAAATAACATCGATAAATACCACCATAAACTTGTCTAAAAATGGTTTAAACACCCTGTTCATCAAATCCATAAATGTTGCAGGGGCGTTGGTCAAACCAAAAGACATTACCAAAAACTCGTAATGTCCATATCGAGTTCTGAAAGTCGTCTTCGGTACATCCTCCTTTCTTACTTTCAATTGATGATACCCACTTCTCAAATCTATTTTCGAGAAGTATCTAGCACCCTTCAACTGATCAAATAAGTCATTCTTGGCAATGGATATTTATTCTTAATAGTTACTTTGTTTATTGGCCCATCCTTCTTCTTCACGAATAACACCGGCGCTCCCCACGGTGATACGCTCGGTTGAATATACTTCTTATCTAACAGTTCTTGCAGTTGTACCATCAGTTTCTTCATCTCTATCGGAGCCATTCTGTACGGGGCCTTCGATATTGGAGCAGTTCCTGGTGCTAAGTCTATCACGAACTCAATCTCTCTGTCAGGCAGAAGTCCTGGCAAATCTTCCAGAAACACGTCTACAAAATTCCTAACCACTGGTATCTCCTCCAGTTTCACACCCTTCTTCTTTTGAGTATCGATTATGTAAGCTAGGTACCCTATACAGCCCTGACTCAACAACTTCTTGGCTTGCATAACCGTCAGACATCTCGCTTGTCTAGGCAATTTGCTACCATAGAAAACTACCTTTGACGGAGTCATAAGGTTTACACATTTCTTTTGGCAGTCAATTATCGCTCCATAATTGAATAGACAATTCATTCCTAAAATAACATCAAACTCTCTGAGTTTTATCGGGATTAAATCTATTGTCATAATATTCCCTTTAATATTCACCCTACAGTTCTTGTATACAAGCCTAACAGGAATTACCTCCATATTCGCAATTTCTATTTGTAAAGGGAAATTCAACTCTTCACTAGGTAACTCTAATCTCTTAGCAAATTCATCAGATATAAACGAGCAAGTAGCACCCGAATCAAATAATACATATGCATTTATATCATTGATTGGGATAATACCTGACACGACATCTTTTGATTGCACCGCGTCCTGCACCGTCATATTGAAGGTTCTGGCTGTGGGCTTATTTGATGATGTTGGTCCCGCAATAGTCAGTGTACCTCCACCGCCACTTCCCTTGCTTCCAGTTGTCTTACCAAATTTCTTCTTTGGACACCCACGACCAAAATGATCCTTCGACCCGCAGGTGTAGAAAGCATTCTTTTTGGGTTGATTGCAATTTGAGGCAATGTGACCCTCCTGGCCACAATTAAAGCATACACATTTTCCCCTTAAGCACATACCCGTGTGAAACCTCCCATATGTAGCACATGCATCAAACTTCTTCTTCTGCTGGTTACCCTGCTGATTTCCAGCTCTCATATTTGCATTCCACTTCCTTTTCAAGTTATTGTTACCATTTCCACTACCACCACTACTCTTGGCTTCGCCCTCACTTTTCTTCTTTCTCTGCTCTTGGTTGTACTTTGTTACAGCCTCGCCTCCACCCTCAGCGAGAATTGCCTTCTCCAACACTGGTGTAAATGTCTTCAGCTGGAACAGGGAGACCCTACTGTACAACCAGGGTTTCAGTCCCTGCTCAAACCTTCTAGCCTTGCGCTCATCCGTGTTGACTTGATGTGGCGCAAACCTCGCCAACTCGTTAAATTTTGCGGCATACTCCGATACCGACATTGATCCTTGTTTCAGTTCTAAAAACTGTACCTCCATTTGATTTTTTGAACTCTCTGGAAAATAAGTCTCAAAGAATATTTCCTTAAAACTATCCCAAGTCATTACCCCTTGACCTCCTCGAGTTTTATTAGCTTGCCACCAATAACTAGCCTCTGCTTTCAACATAAATGTTGCAAAAGCAGTCTTCTGATTATCCCCTACCCTAGCAACATCGAAAACTTTCTCTATCTCCATGACACAGGTCCAACCACCTTGAAGTCCTTAAATGTCACAGCTTGATTTTGCGGTTGATTCTGCAGTGCACCAGTTAGTAACGTCACTAGCTGCTGAACTGGGTTAACCTCATCATTGTCGTTAGTGGTAGATCCCTCAGGGGTTCTTTGTCGGGGTTGACGTCTTGGAGGCATTTTCTGTTTAAATATACTCATTAGATTCTATTTAATCTTTTAGGTATTATATAATCAACTTGCACATCACAAAATTACCACATAGCCCACAATATCTTGGAAAAAAGTAACTTTTATTTATTCATTATCTTTAAAAAGAAACACAACCATGATAGCATCCATGTTATCTACATTACTTTATCTACATTACTTTCCTGAACTACAAAAGTTTCAAGATAACTTCATCATCATCGTATCCCATTGGTTATATAATACACGGGATTTACATCTTATTTACTCATTAATCACATAGTAATTACATTTATGATGACCTACTAAAATGCTGCATAGCCTTACGACGTTCCTCTTCCATAATACAAAACATTGGTCGGCGATCTGACATGTACGATGGTAGCGTCTCTAACTGAATAGGATAACACATGACCCGATCTTGAGCTCAATTGATCACGGTGTTGAAAACACTATTCATCTCTTCCATCTTGATCTTATTTACTTGTACCTCTCTCTCTGCTACTCTGGCTCGTTGAAAAGCTTCCTCATAAGCATGTTTGGCTCTTGCCTTCTTAGTAGATTCTTTTTTCAACTTGTTCTTCAGTTCTGCAATATCCTCCGTCATTTGTTCATTCTCTCCTTCGGTATGGATCAGCTTCCCTTCGACATTATTCAGACGTTCATCTCGATCCTGGATCTCGTTATCCTTCTGCGCCATTGCGATCTGTTGTTCAGCTACTATCTCTTCCAACTCCTTGACGGTATCCTGAAGTTCCACATTGCGGTCGTATATTTTGTCGTACATACGGGCAATGATCGAGTTTAGTGGAATTTCTTCCTACTCGTCCTCCTCATCCTCCTCGCCCTCTTCATCCTCATTTGACTGTGGCAGCTCAATGGGGCCTTCCTCTTCCGTCTCTATCTCATCATCCTTATCAGGTAAACCTTCCTGCTCAACCACTGTGACCAACGGAGATGTTTCCCGTGGCAGTAGTTGTTCCCAAACCACCTGAATATCTCGAGGCTCCTTCTCTCTAGGCATCTGGGATCCTTCCTCCCTAGTCTGACTGGATTCTCCTACATTAGCCATCTTGACAACAAAATTTTTAAGTTTCAATTATTACTCGTTACTACTCGACACTCACGAGCACATAAGTTATAATCACATAAGCACATAAGTGTTTTACTTCTTCCTCAAAACTCGATAAGATTTTATCACCACTATCTTTTCAAAGGTTACTTCCTAAGGCTTTTCCCCACCTAAGGTTCATAACCTAAGGCTTTGATACCAACTTGTGACGCTCCCAAATCCAGGTACTTCATTCCCACAAGATTTGGTGTTCACTTTCCATTCATTCATATCTAACTACCCATATATAATAAAAATTAAATCAAAAATCCTCCCTTTAAAAAGGTTACATCATTAATCAAAAAGTCTTCCCAGGTTGTCTAACCTTAAACATCAATCAAGTGCGAAAATAAAATAATTACATCACATCATTAAATATAAAGTCTATCATCATGACAATAAATGAAATTACAAGTCTTCATCACTTGCACATTTTTCCTTTTCCTTTGCTAGTCGTAGGTTCATCGACCTTCTCAACTTTAGCTGCACTGAATGTATATATGCAAGAGTGAGCAAACCAAATGCTCACTAGATATAGCAATGAATCAACAAGAGAATAATATCTGCCGTGAATAGGCTCATCAAAACTGAATAGTACTCTATCAATGATAACCAAAAACTGAAATCAAAATATGAATGTATCTGAGGGTCATAAGACCACGAACTATGTCCACGGTTACATGTAATCCTTCAACTTTAACCTAAACAGTTATACTGTAGGGACTTCACGTACTTAGGGGGATCAGCCCTTCGTACCATGTATTATGCACAAACGTCTAAACGTATCGCGTACCCCTATAATAGGGTTGTTCTTCTCAGTTTTAGAGTACAGGTCCGCACCAAAGAAAGTTTGGTTTGGATAAGGTTTCAAGGGAAATTTAGGGTTTCATAATCATCAACTAAGGGATTAGTTGAATCAACAAGACTTAACAACACTATGAGTGATCAATAACAATTTAAGGTAAAAATGTTAAGAATAATAGGCATGCGTAGAGATAATCAAAGTATAAGCATTGAGTGAAACAATCAACCTTGCTTGAACAATATTAAGCTAAGGCTATGATCTTATTAAATAAGACATAGAATTATTGAACATGTATTAACTAATAGCGAGCTGAAAGTAAAACTTGCTCAACATGATAATAACTTGTGCAAAGTAATTGAAATAAGACAATTCGACATTAGGAATTAGAATTCAAGAATTGCATTCATAATACAAGAATGAAATTAAAGAAAACTTGTCTAACAATAAACAAGTTATAATAAATCAATAACTATTGGAATTCAAAACTTTTCAGAATAAAGTTAAAGTTATAGCTTGCTCAGATAAAATTTAGGAACAAAGCTTGCTCAATAAAAGTTTAGAGTAAGGAACTTACTCAATATAAAGAGGTAGAGTTTAGAAACTTGCCTCGTGTGTAAGCTATAAATTTACAACTCACGTTCACCTACATATAATATTATAATCACAGTATATATAAGATATACTAACATAGAACTCATTTCTAGCTAAACTTGTTATTTTAATACAAGTCTTACGCTACCATATACATTTCAAAAATCTCAAGTGTTAACTTCACAACACTTATTTACTATTCACTGTGTACACTAAGTCATAACATATTGATTAGTAACTTACTAATCCTTTTACAACGTTGAAATTATTAATGACATGATATGGTTCTGTTTTAACATCCTCATTACACGTTTGATACCTTATCACATCATTAGACTAGGCTACAGTAAGTGTTCAAGGTATGCAGAAGTAGCAGACTTCACTAGGTCTGATTGTCTAATGGCATGGTCGCGCCATAATTGCCTTAGAGTCCGGCGCGCCCGCGCCTAGAAGCAGCGTGCCCGCGCTCGACACCAGTATCAGTTTTGTAAAACGCGAGTTTCGACTCTGTCCTAAGCCAACTAACACGAATTTCATCCACAAAACAGTAAATTTAACATATGTAATTGGTACATAACTAACACAAACATGATTCCTCACATATTCAACCACTTGGAACAATTAAACGACAACTTTAACTAATTTAAATCCTTAAATTTCATGTTTTCATACAAAAACTCCATTTTTGACATCCTTCATAGAAATTCACACTGTGATCACAATTCTACACCAAATTACTTCATTCAAACTACGTTCTCTTCGTTTCTTAACATATCAACATATTCAAGGTTCAATTTATCTATTAGCTCATAATCAAATATCAATTTTGGTACTCCTACAAACCATGTTCATACACATATTCACTGTAAAACTATTTTCTTTCTTTTTGACGTAAATTAACATACAATTCCTTGTCTAGATACAACTCTAACACCACCAATACATATAATCACAAGTTATCAGTTGTATATCAACAATAAAACAAATAATTTGAATTGACAGAGCTTGAAACTTCATGTCGTAAACATATATATACATACACACACACACACACACACACACACACACACACACACACACACACACACACACACACATATATATATATATATATATATATATTAAAGTTATGGAAAAATTACATTTTGTTGCATTGAAAATCCTTGCTAACCACTGAGAATCGTTTGAAAACTCAGAACTTTCTCTCAATCTCTTTCAATTTCTCTCTGAAAACCTTCTTTTCTTTTCTCTATAACTTTCTTCTTAGGCTTAGGTTTAGACCAAATACTTTTTACGTAAAATAAAACCCAACTTAACGCACACCATCTCAAACGTCTAAAATCGACGTCTTACTAATTGTCCCTATTAAATTATCGGTTATCATAATTTAATATATATTATTTATATTTTATTTGTTTTATTTATTTTAATTATAATTCAAAATTCAAAAAATCCAAAAGCCATAAGGCTCTGTTTGGCAAAACTCTTTAAAAATTAAAGACTTAATATCTTTAAGCCTTGTTTGATAAAAAATAAATTAAACTCCTTTAATTTATTTTAATAACCCATTTAGTTTATAATTTATGACCACATATTATTTATTTGGATTTCCATATCCAACATTAATCAAATAAATTAATTATACATACTATATTTAAAATAAATTTTCCACTTAAACAAATACCACACAATTATAATCTCATTATAATTTCACTTAATAAATTCTCATACCATTTTAATTATTAAATTAAAAAAATAATATAACATCTCATGTTATCTTAAAACTCTCTAAATTATAAATTAAATTAATTTAGAATATTATCTAATAAATTTGATTCATAAATATTTACTAACAACAATCATATCAATAAAATATTTATTTAATTTAATAAATATTTTAAATTACAAATAATAAAATCTTGGATTATTACAGGGAATGCTAAGTGGTAGACGAAGTCTACCAAAAGCTCAAACACTTAGTAAACCTAAACGGTGATGGTGCACAACTGACATCGGATGAAGATGAGCAGAACAAAATGAAGATCAGCTGCACCAGAAAAGATGTGGTCAAGACTCGAAGTAGAATGCAAAGAGGATCACGCCTAGTTGCTAAGTACAGAAGATGGTCAAGCTTAAAGACATCTTAGCAGCAAGGCACCACCACCAACAACAACAAACAACAAGTTGCCAGGGCCTGAGGGGTCCTTGTCTGGAGGGACTAAATGAAGTTCCAAGCCATCTGGGCTTGAAGAGTTCTTAGTGAACTGAAGTTCCAATGCTGCTGACCTTGAAGGAATCTTAGTGATTCAGGGTGTTGCCCTTCCTTAGTGGAAATCCTGCTAGTTAAAAGTAGAAGAGTGGATTAGGAGCTTGAGTCTCTGAACCACTTAAAATCCCTTGCGTCTTTTACATTCTGTTATTTACTTGTCATTTACATTATGTACTTAACTGCTTGTAACAATCCGATATTTTCTATACAAATAAATCAAAAATTTTGTGTATAAATTTTTTTATTATTATTTTAAGGATGAGAATTTGTACAAAATAATGTATATATGTAATTATGTGGTAAATAAAAATATATTTATTACATAAATATTTACAAATAAAGTTATTTTAGAATTATTGATTTTTATAAAGTATATTTTTATAATAATTAATTTTATAGTGGAAATATTTTTTTATTAACTATTTTCCATGAAAATATATTCATATATTATTTAAATAATATATGGAGTGATTTTTAGAATAATTATAACAATTATTTTATTATATGAGTTTAGTACAAATTATTAAGTTAATTATTTTACCTTAATTATTAAGGTTAATTATGGAAGAATAAATCAGATATGGAATCCAAACCCTAATTTTTAGATTATTGTCAAGGTATGAGAATAATAATATAATATTAATTATATTTTAATTTTTCAGGGCTATGAATATGTACTATATGTACGTGTTAATGATAATTAGTCAATTATGGTGTTTAATTTCAAAACTCTTTTATTAATTGATTAAATACAAATTTTACTGGGGGAAACCCTAATTGAAAAATCAACTGTGAGTTTAAGACTGTTATATAACTGTGTTATATGTTTTATGTTGTGTATTAAGTGATTAATTAGGTAAACCATAATTAAAATTCTAGAAATCCTAAATAATTTTTAGAAAATCCTAATTATTTAAAAACCCTAAATTTTTATTAGTAAGCTCTAATTAAAATCTTATTGAACTTTAATCTTAATTTTTCAAACCCTAGAAATTATTTGGGATACCTTAAGGATTAAAATCTAGTGATTAAAACCTAGATTCAAGCACCATGGATAAATATACCCTTAAAATAACAATGCAAATGACCAAATTACCCATATTTAAAAATGGATTGTTCTAGAATTGCATGACTCATTACTTGTGTTTATCCCATGTGTGTAAAACTAGCCAATCCTTATCCTTATTGCCACCTTGCAAGCCTAGATGCATTGGATCTAAGTATATAAATAGATTAGGAGAGAGAAAAAGCTCATTTGTTAGCTTATTTTTGCAAAACTCACACCCTTGAGCCTCTCTCTCTCTAAACCCACGAAAATATTTGCTAGATCAGATCCCAAGATCAGCCCCACGCATACCAGTAACAGATCAAGAAGCTAGAAATCAAAATTTATCAAAGAAATGTATTAAACCCTACTCAAAAATCTGTTCAAATTTTAGTTGTTAGATGTTATGTTTGAGTGCTGAAATATGTTGTTAGTAGTGTCTAGTGATAATCTGGGTTGCTAGATGTTGAATCCATAACATCTAGAGGCTCGGATTTGAAGATTTACAAAATTTGGAAAGAGAAAATTTTGTGTCTGATAGCCTAATGTCAGGCCCTGTAGATCGTTCTCTGTTATGTGTTTTTGTTGTTTTTAAGTTGTTATTGGTAGTCTGTAATGTTGTCTTTAATTTTCAAAAAGAATCGAGGTCATTTGATGTGTATATTGTTAGTTATTAACGGTCAAATACCGTTGACCGACATTGACCGGACAATTTCTAGGCAGCCCAGAAACCATGAACAAGCGTCTGACAGTGTATTCAAGCATCTAGATCTGTCTTTTTGTTGATGTTTTAGTTTGATTGTTGTATCTAACTTGTAGTCCTGTATATGATCCCTAAACATCTAGTATGCTGGCTTCAGTGATCGGTCAAAGTGGGTAGCTTAATCACGGATTCGGTTTTCTGGGCAACCCAAAAAACCTTTGGCCATGTGTTCTGACAGCCTTTGACCGATCTATATCTTGCTATTGTTTTGTTGTTATGGTTATGTTTTGTGATAGATTTGTAGTGTTACATGTGGGCTAGAACCTAGAAGTCATAGATCACTAAAACAGTACACGATCCGAATGTAGTGGAGGTCCAAAGTGAGCCCCATGATCTGTTCTTCATTTCTGGGCAACCCAGAAATGAAGAACAACCTCTGACAGTCACTTTGATGGCTTAGATCTTTCATTTGATGTATGATATTAAATTGTTTGTTATTGGATCTTGTAGTCCTACACTAGTACTATAAGCTCTGACAAACAACAGACCTAGAAACACAACACACACTAAATCATTGATGGTCAAAGTAGCCCCCTCGAATCTGTGTATGAAGATCTGGGTTTGCTTCAAGAACATGAAGAACACCTATAGCGACAGTTTTGTCACTATAGGTGGCCTTTAGCGACAAATAGTATTTTATTTTCTGAAAATTAATAAATAAATAGAAAAAAAAAGTTTTTAATTATTAAAAATACCAAATAAACTATTAAAAATTATTTTAAATTCCAAAAATCAGTTTTTAATTATTTTTAATATATTTCATAAATATTTAATATTTTTAGAATATTAAAAGTATTTAATTTATTTAATTATAATATTAAATAAATTAGTTAAAAATGATTTTAATATTTGAAAAATCATTTAAAATTATATTATGATATAAGAAAATATTTTAAGTTATTTTAATGACTTTTAATATTTAGTGATAAATTTCATTAATAAATTAATATTAATGATAATTAAGTTATGTACTAAATGAATTATATAAATTAATTAAAAATCATTTTATAATATTAAAAATCATTTTAATTGATAATAAGGTATTTAAAAATATTTTAAGTTATAAAATATAACTTTTAATATTTAAAGATAAATCTCATTAATTAATTATTATTAATGATATTAGAGTTATTTAATAATTATATTAAATAAATTAGTTTAAAAATGATTTTAATATTATAAAAATTATTTTAAATGTAAATAAAGTGTTTAAAGATATTTTAAGTTATAAAATATAACTTTTAATATTTAAAGAATAATTTCATTAATAACTTAATATTAATGATATTAATTTAATACTAAATGATATTAAATTTATTTAATAGTTATATTAAATAAATAGTTTTAAAATAATTTTATTAATTTAAAAATCATTTAAAAAGGATATAAATGAATTAAAAATATTTTAAGTTATACTTAATGACTTTTAATATTTTGATAAATAAAACATTAATACTTTAATATTAATGATAATTATTTAAAAATAATTTTAAATGTTTTAAAAATTATTTAAGGGTAATATTAATACTTTAAAAATATTCTAAGTTATTATAAATAACTTTAATATTTTGGCAATGGTTTCATTAATAGTTTAATATTAATTAAATATTAATGATAATAGAATTGATTAATATTTAAATCATTTAATAATGATTCCGATGTTTAAAAATTCATGATAAATTATAATAAATATTTTAAAATTGTTATAAGTCATTTAAAAATAATATGACTGATACTTACAGATATTGAGTTACAGATTGGAGTCTTAGACTCGATAAATACCCGATAAAGCTGCCGGTACCCCGACATGTTTCAGAAATTGAGCTGAACTTAGATATTTTGACTGAATAAGTGTTTATTTGTGATTCAATGGTTGTTAAACTTATGTGACAATGTGATTAGGTAATGTGTTGACTGCAATAAGCAGTGCTATGTGATATAGTATGTGATTCTAATCAGTAAAATGATCTTATTACTGATATGTTGTTATACAAACGATAGAACTAAGTTGTAATTTGTAAGCAGCGCATCAGGCAAGTATCTTACCTTTGCATTTTCTTTATGCAATGGACATGAGTAAGAATATTTATGAAATTATATTATTACTGTACAGATTATTAACTTTATATTATATACGCTCATTGATTATCAACATGTTAGTATATGATAATTCAGATTTATATTCTGTTCGTTAATTTCTATAAATGGTTATACAAGTGTCCCCACTTGGATAATCATTGTATTTAATCACATGTTGATATACCTTTGTCAATTACCCGTATATATATATGTTGAATTATAGATTATTGTTGAACAAGATAAAACCTTTGATTTGGAACCCAAACAAGTATGAACATCCCTACACGGAAAAACTTTTATGCGCCCAAGGCGGACAGAGTGAACGATACCCTCGTTCTTGAATGTAGTATTGATCAATGCAGGGTACAACGGGCTGATCACCCCCGTGCCCGTAAGTTATGACGGCTTGCAGATAAATTTCTGTTTAACCTTTTTGAAAATGAAAACTATGTTCATAGTATGTCAATTAAACCCTATTTATAGTCATTACGTAGTTTCAAAAATTTGAAAGATGGTTGTTATGTTATTATTATTGGTACAGATTACTTCATAACTATTGAAATTGTTGTAGAAGGGTAGTATAAAGAAAATATTTAAATTCTTTCAGCTTATATATATAATTGTTATTACTTGCTGGGCACTCAAATGCTCATCCTTGCTTAATCTAAATGTTTTCAGCTAATTGTGAACAACTAGAAGGCTCGGCTAAGAACAAAGGGAAAGGGAAGGTTGCAGAATAAGTTGGTATTATTTTATGTAGTAGTTTATCCTTAGTAAGACAATGATATTAATTATCTAACATGTATTGTAAAAAATGTTTAAAGGTTACGTACTTGGGAGCTAGACTCTGATAATTATGTAAATTAAGTTTAATATTTATATTATGGTGATTATTAATTGTATTATTCTGCTCATAGAAATGGTATCGTGAAGCACCGAGTTCGGGTTTTAAGTACCCGGATTTGGGGGCGTCACACTGCTAGAAATGCTATGTATGTATTAATTGCTTACAACTGAATTAACTCTACGAGGAATGCATCTATGTTCATGATCATCTCAATGAAGGGGATCTTTTACTTATTCCGCTGTGCTTGAAAAGATTCTTATGTTTTTCATATGCTAAGACATTAGCAATACAAAATAAATAGAAAAGTATTTAAAAATAAAAAGAATCTATTCAACCCCCCTTCTAGATCTATTGTGTGCTCATAAAATTTTCGTTTTGTTAGGAAATATTCGTTTTGGTCGGAAGATATTCTTTTTGTCGGAGAATATTCGTACGACGACGTAATTATTGGTGGACCACATAACGGAATAACTATCGGATATAGAAAGCGACATAAATAACCTTTTTATAAAAAATAACGGCAAAACTTTTACCGTTAACTGTTGAAATATCCGGTGATAAAAATACATTAATACACGTTGTTGCACAGTAGCACACGGTATTACACAGTATATCTGATTATTGATTCTTACGTAAAAAGTCACTCAATAATTGATACAGTAAAAATTACACAATCTTTCATATTATTGATGCAATAATTGCTATAATGATAATTGAATAGTATTTTACATTATTGATTCAATATAATTATTGCAGTAATATCTGCACAATATTTTATATTATTTGTTGGCATTATTGGCAATGTTTAGAAAGTTCTGTCGAGGAAAGGAGAAATTCTTATCGGAAAGCCCATCTTTCTTGGGAACGATCTGGTTGTCAGTATTGTGAATCTATAATATTAATTAGAAATAATTATTAAAGAATTGTAAATAATTGATATGGTAAGTAAATATTTCTTCAATTTTGATATAAATGGAGAAATTTTAGAATGAGACATTTGTCGAAAGTTTGTTATATTTTTTATGAAACCATAATTATCTTCTCCGATAATATATTTATATATTATTATAATATTACATTATAATAGTACAATGTGATAATATAATAGTATAATTTTTATAATTTGAATGGTAATATTATTATAATAAATTTATGGTAAAAGAATAAAATGAGCTGGAAGAGAGCAAATTGAATTTGGATTTCTTTTTAATAATTGTTAAATCTTTTAAAACATGTGAAATAAAGTGGGAGTTCTCATTTTGGTTTGGAACTCTTTGTTTTCAAAAGGTGTGTGCTGGAAAACAACCATATGTGTATGTTTTGTTAATTCTAATGTGCTAGCATTTTCCTATAAATAGGTTGCTTAGTTTAACAATGAAACTCACACCAGAATCAGAAAATTATTTCTCTATAATACTGAGCGTATTTCTTGTGTGTATAAGGATATTGTGAGTGTTGATAACAGTGCAAGATTTTTTCAACATAATCTCCGTTATTCCAGACAGAACTACTTTCCTACTGAGGTAAAGGATATTATTTTTCTCGTAAAGAATTTTATTTTCTTTCAATACTCGTAAATGATATTATTTCCTTCCATACTCGGAAGGGATATCATTTTCTTTCATACTCCATATTACGTAAGTGATATTATTTCATTTCATATTCCTAAATTTAAAATTACTACGATAAGTATTGCTTCTATAATTCCTAAAATGATTAGAAATTCTTTAAGGTTTGTGCTTCATCTAATATCATTTCACTGGAATATTGGTCTGAACTTTCTTATTAAATTTTAATCTTTTCATGTCGGGGTACTATTCATACGGTACTATTCATGAGTACTGTTCACAATAGAATTTAATTTCTTTTCTTTATCCAAGCTATCTTTTATGATTCTTATTCTTGAAATTGAATCTGTGTTATGATCTCACTTGATTGATTCTTTTTATCATTATCATCATCCTCATGCTTATATTGTGTTGAAAGTCATCTTTGGCCCGTAGTGCAAAGATGAACTGTTGATTGGTATGAATATGACCAGGAATTGTGTATTGGTATAATCATAACCTTTAATGTTACAGATAAGGTTTGTGGTGAAAGTCATCATTGGCCCGTAGTGTATAGATGGACAGGTGTTTGGCATGATCATGACCACTGGTAATACAAACGATTATCTTTGGCCCGTAGTGCATATATAGATAATTCATTGATTGGAAATAATTATTGAATTGTGTTATAGGGATAAAATATTGATGATGGACTTTTAAATTATAGAAGATAGTAGACATCATTCTCTACTTGACTCTTCTAATGGATTGTTGTTTTCGCTATAATTGTAGATCTAAAACTTATTGTCTATTGTATTCTGTCAGATTTTTCCCTGTTGAGGACTAAGGATAATTTTTTTTACATTATCTTAGTTATGATATTCTTTACTGGGCTAGTTGAGCTCATCATTTTCCTTTTGGTTCCATTGATCTTCTCAGGAGGCGAGAAGATAGCTGGGACTAGTCGAGGAGTGGAGTAATGGTTCAAGACGGTTAATATAGCAGTCCTCACTATTTTGTAAAATAGTGTAACAATAATTGTAATGAAAACTTTATTTGAGTTTGGATATTGTCTACAAGAAAATATTTGTATTCAAAGTCACAGCTTATATTTTGTCGTATTTTACATGACAATTAATAGTTGTATAATTGAAGTTTGTATTTGATTTCTGTGCGATATATTTGGCTACTCAGAATGAGTTATGTGAACCTATTTTGGGGGCGTCACAGTTAGTATCAGAGCTTAGAGATATGATCTCTGGTGGAGATCTGAGATTAGAACTAGGAGGGGAAAGACGAGTAAATACTTCGCCAGTGTGTCCTACCTAAGCTTATTTGTTATTTAATTGGTCGGTCAGAATATAGAGATAATATGTGGCATGTCAATTTCTTTAATTAACCCTTGTTTTGTGGAAGTATTTGAGAATAACATCTGAAAATTTTGAGATAAGCAATGGAGCACATGAAACCGTTGAGACATCGCTATCTATAACCAGGATAATGTGCATCAAGAAGGCAATAATCCTCATGTAAACAACACTGGCCAAATGATGAACGATAGGATGTTTAGGAGCTTTCTACAATTCATGTAACACAAAACGAGAGAAACTCCTGTTCAAAATGTAGGTAGAAACAATGGCAACTCACGGCTGGTCACTGCTAAGCAATTCAAGGAGTTGGGACTGCCGGAGTTTTTGGGAAAGTCAGAGTCACTTAAGGCAGAGATATAGATTAAGCAGATTACCAAGATATTTGATATCTTGGGATGCACTGAAGAGCAAAAGGTTCCCTTCGCCACCTTTATGTTGCGCGGAGAGGCAGATTACTTGTGGGAATCTATAAAATGTACTCATCTGTCCGCACTCAAGATGTCTTGGGAGAAGTTCCAAGAATTGTTTAACGACAAGTACTTTCCAGAAAGTATTCGTCACATGAAGGAGGTGAAATTCATCAAACTGGAATAGAATAATATGACTGTATCACAATACGAAGCCAAGTTTGTGGAGTTGTCCTGGTTTGCATCCCATTTGGTGGATAATGAGGAGCGAATGACACGAACATTTCTGAGTGGTTTAAAACTTGAAATTCGTCAACACCTCATCTCTCATAAACTTTGTTTGTATTAAGATGTTGTGAATAGAGCTCAATTATTGAAGCGAGATTATGAGTCAGCTCAACCAAAAGACAACAACTGACAGCACGATAATAGTCATACCAGTGGCAACAGTCATCGGAGAAATGATAACTAACGTGGAAGAAATTATCATGCCAGAAATGGTAACCACTTCGGTGATAATCATGGCCAAGATAATAGGAGGTAAGTCAAGTGGAAATTTTAAAAAGAGAAGATTCAACAATGACGGGTTGACATCGGCACCAACACCAACACCAAAAACAATTTTTAAGGGAGAAAAACGACCGCCAGTTAGATGTTACAGATGCGGAGAGGAGGGACACATAAGCCCAAACTATACACAGCCTTCCAAGGTGTGTTTCAGTTATGGTAAAGAAGGTCACATAGCTCAATTTTGTCCTATAGCGAAGTCAAGTCAAGCTAGGGCGGTGAAACCAAAGGCTATCCCGAAAAAGTCAAAATCTATGGTTCAAGGAAGAGCGTTTGTCGTGACTTCTCAAAATGCGAGGAACCCAAATAAAGTTATCCCGAGTAAGCTAATCATAAACTCTTGAGAAGTCTATACCTTATTAGAAACCGGTTCTACCCGTTCTTTTATTTCACCTGCTTGTGCTCAACATTTAAACTTGACCCCTGAGAAATTAGACTTTAACTTATCTGTTGAAACTCAGTTAGGAGAAACCTTCATTACATCTACTATTTATAAATCTTGTTTGATTCAAATTGGCACCCTCACATTACCTGTTGATCTCATCTAATTGAAAATACTTGCATTTGATGTGATTTTAGGGATTGATTGGTTAACTACTCATGATTGTTTTCGTAAGGTCGCTAGTTTTCATATTCCTAACCAACCTATTATGCGAATTCAAGCAACCAAACCACTAAAGTTAATCACTGTCATATCAAGTCATAAAGCCATTCGTTTATTGAAAAATAGATGTCAAGCTTTCTTTGCCCATGTCATGGATTTAAACAAAAATACGTCAAATTTGAATGATATTTCTGTTGTTAATGAATTTCCTGACATATTTCCCGAAGAACTTCATGACCTACCCCCAGTGCGCGAAATTTAATTTTGTATTGACCTTGAACCCGGTACAAAACCCATTTCCAAATCCCCATATCAAATGGCTCCTATTGAACTTCAGGAAGTAAAAACTCAACAACAAGAGTTCTTAGACATTGGTTTCATTCGTCCTAGTACATCTCCTTGGGGTGCTTCTGTTTTATTCGTAAAGAAGAAAGATGGGAGTATGCAGCTTTGCATTGACTATCGGGAGTTGAACCATGTCACCATCAAAAATAGGTACCCGTTACCTCGCATTGATGACCTATTTGACCAGTTTTAAGGTGTTAAATACTTCTCAAATATCGATCTTCGTTCCGAATATCATCAGTTAAAGATTAAAACTAATGACATTCCAAAGACAACTTTCAGAACTCGGTACGGGCATTACGATTTCCTAGTCATATCTTTTGGAATGACTAATGCTACTGCTGCCTTCATGGATATGATGAACCGAGTATTCAAGGAATATTTGAATTATTTTGTGGTTGTCTTTATTAATGACATCCTCGTCTATTTCAAAAGTCGTGAAGATCATGAGCAACACTTGGGGCTGATACTCTAAAAGCTTCGTGAAAATAAACTATATGCCAAGTTGAAGATATGCGAGTTCTGGCTTGAGAAAGTAGCATTCCTTGGGCACGTGATATCAAAACATGGAATATCAGTTGACCCAACAAAGATTGAAGCAATATAAAGTTGGGAGCAACCTAAGTCAGTAACCGAAGTACGTAGCTTTTTGGGCATAGCTGGTTATTATCGGAGATTCGTGGAAGGATTTTCTCGAATCGCCACTCCATTAACTCAGCTAACTCAAAAAGATACAAAATTTGGGTGGAGCAAGGAATGTGAGAAGAGCTTCCAAGAATTCAAGAGGAGACTCATTTCAGCACCTGTTCTGACAATACCTTCAGGTTGGAGGGATTTGTCATCTACAGTGATGTCTTACGACAACTCAAAGAATATGAGAGAAATTATCCTACTCATGATCTAGAGTTGACAGCAGTCGTTTTCACACTAAAGATCTGGAGACGTACACTACCTGTATGGGGAGAAAGTGGAGATCTATACAGAGCATAAAAGTCTTAAATATTTCTTCACCCAAAAGAAACTCAACATGCAGTAACGACGTTGGCTCGAACTGTTGAATGATTACCACCAATTCATTCAATACCATCATAGAAAAGCGAACGTGGTAGCTGAAGCGTTGAATAGAAGATCATATGTGGGTACGAGTGTGATGTTGTTAACACAAAGACCCATTTTATATGACTTACAAAGGATGAAGATAGAGTTAAAGACTCCAGGTACCCACGTAAAGATGGCAAATATACAAGTAGAACCAACTTTAATCGATAAAGTTAAAGCTGCTCAAGCTACAAACCTGGAGTTGATACGTATGACGAAGAAAGTACAAGAAAGTACTATTCCAGAAGCAAAAATCGACGAAAAAGGAATACTTCGAGTCAACTCCAGACTTTGTGTTCCTAACGACTCTGATTTGAAGTATAAAATTATGATGGAGGCACACAACACACCGTTTGCAATCCATCTTGGAAGTACCTAAATGTATCGTGATCTTCAACATACATTTTGGTGGAGCAATATGAAGAGAGAGATCGCGGAGTTTATCTCAAGGTGTTTAACTTGTCAACGTGTTAAGACGGAGCATCAAGTACCAAAAGGTCCATTACAACCACTTGAAATTTTTGAATGGAAGTGGGAGCACATCAACATAGATTTCGTTACCGGTCTTCCCAAGGTTTCTCAAGGCATAGATACAATTTGGCTCATTGTCGATAGATTAACCAAGTCTACTCATTTCTTACCTATACGAGAAATTTATTCACTTGAATGTCTTGCTCGTATGTACATAAATGAGATTATATGGTATACCAAAATCCATAGTTTCTGATCAAGACCTAAGATTTACTTCACGATTTTTAGTCAGCATGTAGAAAGCTATGGGCACTGATTTACGATTCAGTTCTGCATGTCATGCTCAGACAGACGGGTAGTCGGAAAGGATTATTCAAACTCTTGAAGATCTATTGAGACTTTGCATACTAGACTTCAAAGGAAGTTGGAACAAGTACTTGCCATTAGTGGAACTCTTCTACAACAACAATTATCAAGCAAGTATAGGCATGGCTCCATTTGAGGCGTTGTATGGACGAAAGTGTCGTTCTCCAATATGCTGGGACGAGGTGGGTGAAGCAACGTTGCTGAGACAAGAAATGGTACGCATGACTACAGATTGATTCAAATGATCCGGCAACGAATACAAACCTCACAAGATAGACAAAAGAGTTATGCCAATCTTCATCGAAAGGACGTGGAATTCAATGTTGGAGATCATGTATTGTTACGTGTTGCTCCATGAAAAGGAGTTACGAGATTCAGAAAGAGAGGAAAACTTAACCCCGATTTATTCGACCATTTGAAATCCTCGACCGAGTAGGAACTACGGCTTATAGACTCGCTTTACCGCCAAGTATGTCTCGTGTTCATAACATTTTTCACATATCCATGTTACGTAAATATGTGAAAGGCCCGAACCACATTATTGAATTAGAACCAGACGAGATAGCAGAAGATTTAACATATGAAAGGGTACCTGTTAAAATCTTGGAAAAGAAGGAACATATTTTACGCTCAAAGGTTATACCTCAAGTCAAAGTTTTATGGAGAAACCACGATATTGAGAAAATAACTTGGGAGTTAGAATCTGAAATGAAAACAAGGTATACTCACCTCTTCGACATACCAGGTACGTACATCAATTTTGAGGACGAAATTTCATAAGGAGGGGAGGTTGTAAGACCCCAACTTTTTATGAATAAAGATTTAATTTTCTCTAATTATTATTTTGAATAATAAGGTATTGATTTGATATAATGATGTAGTTATGGGTGATATGTGCAAATTTAACAAAGTAAGCAAGTTGTCATAAAATATTTATTTTGTCATGGAATATTCGTTTTGGTTAGGAGATATTCTTTTTGTCAGGGAATATCCGTACGACGGCGCAATCATTGGTGGAAAACATAATGGAATAACTGTCGAATATAGAAAACGACATAAATAACCTTTTTATATAAAATAACGGCAAAACTTTTACCGTTAACTGTTGAAATACCCGGTGATAAAAGTACAGTAATAGGCGTTGTTGCACAGTAGCACACAATATTGCACAGTATCTCTGATTATTGATTCTTACGTAAGAAGTCACTCAATAAATGATACAGTAAAAATTGCACAATCTTTCATATTATTGATGCAATAATTGCTACAGCGATAATTGAATTGTATTTTGTATCATTGATTCAATAATTGTTACAGTAACATCTGCACAATATTTTATATTATTTGAATAATTTTATTTGTTGGCATTATTGACAATGTCTAGAAAGTTCTGTCGAGAAAAATGGTTAGGTTATATAATTGCGCGCCAGTAAGAAGAAATCCTTATCAAAAATCCCTCTCTTTCTAGGAACGATCTGGTTGTCAGTATTGTGAATCTATAATATTAATTAGAAATAATTATTGAAGAATTGTAAATAATTGATGAATATGGTAAGTAAATATTTCTTCAATTTTGATATAAATGGAGAAATTTTAGAATGAGATATTTGTCGAAAGTTTGTTATATTTTTTTATGAAACCATAATTATCTTCTCCGATAATATAATTATATATTATTATAATATTACATTATAATAGTACAATGTGATAATATAATAGTATAATTTTTATAATTTAAATGGTAATATTATTATAATAAATTTATAGTATAAGAATAAAATGAGGCGGAAGAGAGCAAATTGAATTTGGATTTCTTTTAATAATTGTTAAATCTTTTAAAGCATGTGAAATAAAGTGGGAGTTCTCATTGTGGTTTGGAACTCTTTGTTTTCAAAAGACGTGTGCTGCAAAACAACCATGTGTGTATGTTTTGTCAATCCTGGTGTGCTAGCATTTTCCTATAAATAGGTTGCTTAGTTAAACAATGAAACTCACACCAGAATCAAAAAATTCTTTCTCTATAATATTGAGCGTATTTCTTGTGAGTATAAGGATATTGTGAGTGTTGATAACAGTGCAAAACTTCCTCAACATAATCTCCGTTATTCCAGTCAGAACTACTTTCCTACTAAGGTAAAGGATATTATTTTTCTCGTAAAGAATGTTATTTTCTTTCAATACTCGTAAATGATATTATTTCCTTCAATACTCGTAAGGGATATCAATTTCATTCATGCTCCATATTATGTAAGTGATATTATTTCATTTCATATTCCTAAATTTAAACTTACTACGATAAGTATTGCTTCTATAATTCTTGAAATGATTAGAAATTCCTTAAGGTTTGCGCTTCATCTAATATCATTTCACTGTAATATTGGTTTGAATTTTTTTATTAAATTTTAATCTTTTCATGTTGGGATACTATTCATGGGTACTATTCATACGGTACTATTTATACGATACTATTCATATGGTACTGATCATGAGTAATGTTCACAACAGAATTTAATTTCTTTTCTTTGTCCAAGTTATCTTTTATGAATCTTATTCTTGAAATTGAATCCATGTTATGATCTCACTTGATTGATTCTTTATATCATTTTCATCATCCTCATGCTTATATTGTGTTGAAAGTCATCTTTGGCCCGTAGTGTAAAGATGGATTGTTGATTGATATGATTTTGACCAAAAATTGTGCATTGGTATAATCATAACCTTTAATGTTACAGATAAGGTTTGTGGTGAAAGTCCTCTTTGGCCCGTAGTGCATAGATGGGCAGGTGTTTGACATGTTCATGACCACTGGTGATACAAACGATTATCTTTGACACATAGTGCATAGATAATTCTTTGATTGGAAATAATTATTGATTGGTGTTATAGGGATAAAATATTGATGATGAACTTTTAAATCATAGAAGATAGTAGACATCATGCTCTACATGAGTCTTCTAATGGATTGTTGTTTTCGCTGCAGTTGTTGATCTAAAACTTGTTGTCTATTATATTTTATCAGATTTTTCCCTGTTGAATGATAATTTATTCTACATAATCTTAGTCATAATATTTTTTATTGGGCTAGTTGAGCTCACCCATTTCCTTTTGGTTCCATTGTTCTTCTCAGGAGGCGAGAATATAGCTGGAACTAGTCGGGGAGTGGAGTAATGGTTCAAGACGGTTATTATAGCAGTCCTCACTATTTTATAAAATAGTTTGGATATTGTCTATAAGACAATATTTGTATTAAAACTCATAGCTTATATTTTATCGTATTTTACACGACAATTAATAGTTGTATAATTGAAGTTTATATTTAAATTTTGTACCATGTATTTGGAGACTCAGAATGGGTTGTGTGGACCTATTTTGGGAGCGTCACATCCCAGCTACATTCTCGCCTCCTGAAAAGAACAATGGAACCAAAAGAAAAATGGTGAGCTCAACTAGCCTAGTAAAGAATATTATGACTAAGATAATGAAGAACAAATTATCTTTAGTCCTCAACAGTGAAAAATCTGATAGAATACAATAGACAACAAGTTTTAGATCAATAATTGCATCGAAAATAACAATCCATTACTGGCCATCATCAATATTTTATCCATGTAACACCAATTAATAAATATTTCAAATCAACAAATTATCCATTCAATACGGGCCAAGGATATTCATTTGTATTATTAGTGGTCATGATCATGTCAAACAACTGTCCATCTATGCACTACGGGCCAAAGAGGACTTTCGCCATAAACCTTTATCTGTAACATTAAAGGTCATGATTATACAAATACGCAATTCTTGGTCATAATCATATCAATTAACAGTTCATCTTTGCACTACGAGATAAAGATGACTTTCAACACAATATAAGCATAAGGATGATGAAAATGATATAAAGAATCAATCAAGTGAGATCAATGATAAATATTAGATATTTATAATTCAATTTACCTAAAGTTCAAGAATGTCCAAATTTTCAACATGATAATTAATTGTAGAGTAAAATTCAAGAATGATGATCACGTATCAAAAATAATATGGACAGAAAAGAAATTAATTTTTTTATGAATAGTACCCCGAATGAATAATACTTGAATGAAAAGCACCCTGACTGAATAGTAATCGAATGAAAAGTATCTCGAATGAATAGTATCCTGAATGAATAGTACCTCGACATGAATAGTATCCCGCCATTCAATAAGAACATTCAGACGAATAGTGGAATGATACTAGATGAAGCACAAACTATTAAGAATATTCCACTAATTTTAAGGGTTTTCATCATTTAATAATAAGGTTATGGAAACAAACAATAAATTCGTATAATAAATGGAGAAATATGAAAGAAAACGATATCCCTTGATGAGTAGAAAAGAAAGGATATCTCATACGAGTATGAAAGAATATACGAAACTGCAAATGGATTTTCACCTGTCATGCGGTAATCTGCGTAGACAGATCATTTTCACAATTTAATAAAGAATGAATATGAAGGATTATTCACCATGCATGTGGTAATCCGCGTAGACATGTTATACCCATAGATTAATAAAGGATTAATACGAAGGATTATTCACCAGGCATGCGGTAATCCGCGTAAATATGTTATTACTGCAGATTAATAAAGAGTGAATACAAAGAGTTATTCACCAGGCATGTGGTAATCCGCGTAGACAGGTTATACCCACAGATTAATAAAGGATGAATATGAATGATTATTCACCAGGCATGCGGTAATCTGCGTAGACAGGTTATTCCCACATATTAATAAGGAATAGAATGTCAATCCTTACGAGTATGAAGAAAATAACATCCTTTACGAATACGAAAGAAATAATACATGTTACCTTAGTAGGAGATTGGATACTGAAATAGTGAACTAGCAGAATACTCTTCTTCTTTCTCTCTTATTATCTCGCTATAGTTTCTCTCTCTATAGTTTTAGTAAATTCGTAAGAAAGAATGAAGCAATGAGATTCTATTTATAGGAGAATGGACTAAATAGTAATTGATTCACGAACTATCCAAATTGATTTACTATTAAAACGGACAGTCCATATTGATTTACTATAAAAACTTCAACCGACGGTCCATATCGATTCATTATTAAAACTTCAACCGACGGTCCATATTGATTTACTATTAAAACTTCAATTGATGGTCTAAAAAATTAGCACACCCCCCCCCCATGGAATAATAAGCCAAACTTACAACAAATACCTCATGACAAACCCCTCTATTTATATCAAAAATTGAATAAATATTTACCACAAATTACTTATCTTCAATCAACACATTTTTAATCTTTTAACAATTATTCATCATTTAATATTATAACTCACAATATTGACAACCAGATCGTTCCTAGAAAAAAGAGTTTTTTGATAAGAATTTCTCGTTATTAGCGCGCAATTAAATAACCAAACACCTTTCCTCAACAGAACTTAATAGACATTGTCAATAATACAAATAATAATATGAATAATTGTGTCGTCTTCATTATTAATTTAATAATATAAAATATTGTGCAGATGATACTGTGACAATAATTAAATCGATAATATGAGATACTATGCAGCAACTACTGTGGCAATTATTGAATGAAGCTAAGTGACTTCCTACATAAGCATCAATAATCAGAGATATTGTGCAATACCATGTGCTACTGTGCAATAACGCGTATTACTTTACTTTTATCATTGGGTATTTCAACAGTTTAACGGTAAAAGTGTAAGACCCCGAATTTTATGATATAAAAAGTATTCAATTTTTCTTATAATTATTATTCTATTCAGTAAATGGTTAAATTGATAAAAAGTTAAAGTTAATGGTGATATATGTAAATTATAAAAGTATGTCAAAAAAATTTCGTTGTGTCGGAGAATATTCATTTGGTTGGAGAATATTCTTTTTGTCAGAAAATATTCGTACGACGGCGTAATCATTGGTGGACCCCACTACGGAATAATTGTTAGATATAGAAAGCGACAAATATAACTTTTTTTTTAAAAAAAATAACAGCAAGACTTTTACCGTTAAACTGTAGAAATATCCGGTGATAAAAGTACAATAATACGTGTTGTTGCACAATAGCACACGATATTGCACAGTATCTCTGATTATTGATTTAATTATTATCACATTATCATCTGCACAATATTTTATATTATTAAATTAATAATTAACACGACACAATTACTCAAATTATTATTAGCATTATTAACAATGTCTAGAAAGTTCTGTCGAGGAAAGTGATTTGGTTATTTAATTGCGCGCTAATAAAGAGAAATCTTTATCGAAAAGCACTTTCTTTCCTGGGGAACGATCTGATTGTCAATATTGTGAGTTATAATATTAAATGATAAATAATTGTTGAAAGATTAAAAATATGTTGATTGAAGATAAGTGATTTGTGGTAAATATTTATTCAATTTTTGATATAAATAGAGGGGTTTGTCATGAGGCGTTGGTTATAAGTTTGACTTAATATTCCATTGGGAGATGTGCTAATTTTTAAAACTGTCAGTTGAAGTGTTAATAGTAATCAATATGGATCGTCGGTTGAAGTTTTAATAGTAAATCTGTAAGACCCCAACTTTTTATGAATAAATATTTAATTTTCTCTAAATATTATTTTGAATAATAAGGTGTGGAATTGATATAATGTTATAGTTGTGAGTAATATTTACAAATTTTGTAAAGTAAGCAAGTTGTCATAAAATATTCGTTTGGTCGGAGAATATTCGTTTTATAAGGGAATATTCGTATGACGACACAATCATTGGTGTACCCCACAACGAAATTACGGTCGGATTTAGAAAGCGACAGATATAACCTTTTATAAAAATAACGGCAAAACTTTTACCTTCAAACTATTAAAATACCCGGCGATAAAAGTACAGTAATACGCGTGATTGCACAGTAGCACACGGTATTGTACAATATCTCTAATTATTGATGCTTACGTGAGAAGTCACTCAATTTTATTCAATTATTGTCACAGTAGTTGTTGCATAGTATCTCATATTATTAATTCAATTATTATCATAGTATCATCTGCATAATATTTTATATTATTAAATAAATAATTGAGACGACACAATTATTCATATTATTACTTGCATTATTGATAATGTCTAGAAAGTTCTGTTGAGAAAAGGGGATAGGTCATCTAATTGCGCGCCAATAAGGAGAAGTCCTTATCGAAAAGCCTCATCTTTCGTGGATGTGATACTAACGAATATCCTTGGCCCGTAGTGTATGGATAATTCGGTGATGTGGATTATTTATTGAGATGTGTGACGCCCCCAGAATAGGTATACAACACCCATTCTGAGTCGCCAAATACATGGTACAGAAAGCAAACTACAACTTCAATAATACAATTGTCGTGCAAAATACGACAACACATACTGTGAGTTTAAATACAAATATTGTCTTCTAGACAATATCCACACTCAAATAAATCCTCATTACAATTATTCAAACACTATTTTACAGAAATAGTGAGGACTGCTAATACATCTTTCTACAACCATCACTCCATACCCCGACTAGATCCTGCTATGTTCTCACCTCCTGAGAAGAAAAATGGAACAAAAGGAAAAGGGTGAGCTCAACTAGCCCAGTAAAGAATATTATGACTAAGATAATATACAACAAATTATCGTTAGTCTTCAACAGGGAAAAATCTGATAAAATATAATCGACAACAAGTTTTAGATCAACAACTGCAGCGGAAACAGCAAACCATTAGAAGAGTCAAGTAGAGAAAGAATTCTACTATCTTCTAAGATTTAAAAGTCCATCATCAATATTTTATCCCTGTAACATCAATTAATAATCATCTTTAACCAAATATTCATCTTTGCACTACAGGCCAAAGATATTCATTTGTATCATCAGTCGGTCATGTTCATCTCAACACCTGTTCATCTTTGCACTACAGGCCAAAGATATTCATCAAGTAATTATACATCTTTGCACTACAGGCCAAAGATATTCAGTAATATCATCATTTAGGACTGAGGATGATGAAAAATATCTTAAAGAGAACGAATCCAATGAGACAGAAGGACAAATAGTAGGGATTCGTATAACAGTTTATCCAAGATCAATAATACTTCATAATAATCAATTGTGAAGCAGAATTCAAAAATAAAGATCAAAACATGGATACAATCAAAGATAGTAACCATAATAGACATCTTGGATAAAAAGGAAAAATTTTATTTTTCGGTGAATAGTGCCGTATTCGTGAATAGTGCCGTATACGTGAATAGTGCCGTATACGTGAATAGTAACCCCCGACACAAAAAGTTCCAAATTTGATAAAAACTCATATCCCTTACCTCAAAATATCAGTACTTCTGGTCGGAATACCGGTATAAGGCTGAAAGAAACTTGCTCTGATGAATAGAAACTCTCAAAGTATCTAAATACTCACAAAATACACTCAATAATCTAGAGAGAGAAAGAGAGAAAACTTGTTTCTGGTGTGATTTTCAATTCTAACTTAGCCCTCTATTTATAGGAAAATTTTGGTAGGTTTGACCTGCAACCTGATGGCTTTACCTGCTACTATTCCCACCCACCACATTTGAAATATAATTCAGCACATTTCTTCACCAACCACAAGTGGGGCCCACCAATTCTAGAATTTTCCATCAAAATGATAAACTCCGAAAATTCAACAATTTCTGAACCAGTCATCTTGTAAAATTCATAATAAATCATACGTTCATTTTTAACGGTTCAAAATTTGTGGGCATATACTCAACTTATATATGTATAACATATCCAAAAATTACCACGATCCAACGGTCGGATTAAAAATTATAACCCCCGCAAAATATCTCAAAAATCCTGATTTTTAATACCTCCATTCCGACAAAAATATGGATAAAAACCTCAACATTAACTCCTTCATTTTTAACCACAAAAATATATCCCTCATTTATATCCACATAAAATAAATATTTCCTTATCATATGAATCAGTAATTAATTATTCACAAATAATATTACAGAATCACATTTATGACAACCAGGCCGTTCCCAGGAAAGAGGGGGCTTTCCAATAAGGATTTCTCCTTACTGGCGCGCAATTAGATGACCAAACCTCTCCTTAGACAGAACTTTCTAGACATTGCCAATAATGTTATATAATAATATTATTTAAATAATATGAATTATTGATCTGATAATGGGAAATACTGTGCAGTAACAATTATTGAAACAACAATAATATGAAATATCAATGCAGCAATTATTGAACCAATAAAATAAAATATTGAACAGTAATCACTGTAACAATTATTGAGTAGTGCCTTCTTACGTACGAATCAATAATTCAACTATACTGTGCAATCCGTGTGCTACTATGCAACCACGCATTATTACTGTATTTTTAACCACCGGGTATCTAAACAGTGTTAACGGTAACAACTACGCCATTATTAATAAACAACTTATACTTGTCGTTTTCTTCATCCAATCGCTTTCCGTTATGGGGCCCACACAAGGCTGCGTCGTCGTACGAATATTCCCCGACAGCAAGAATATTCCACGACCAACCGAATATTCACCGACCAAAAATAAATATTTTATAACCACTTGCTTATTTTGCAAAATTTGCACATTTCACCCATAACCAAAGTATTATATCAAATTAACCCCCTTATTATTCACAATAATATTTAGAGAAAATTTGATTTTATTCATTAATAAGTTGGGGTCTTACAACCTCCCCTCCTTATGAAATTTCGTCCTCGAAATTGACGTACGCACCTGATGTTTCAAAAAGGTGAGGATACCTCGCTTTCATTTCTGATTCCAACTCCCAGGTCATTTCTTCAATAGCATGGTTTCTCCACAAAACCTTAACTTGTGGTATAACCTTCGTGCGTAGGACATGCTCTTTCCTATCCAAGATCTTAACAGGTACCTCCTCGTACGTTAAATCTTCAGCTATCTCGTCTGGTTCTAACTCAATAATGTGGTTCGGGTCTTTAACATATTTACGAAGCATAGATATGTGAAAAACATTATGAACACGAGACATGCTTGGAGGTAATGTGAGTCTATATGCCACATTTCCTATTCGCTCAAGAATCTCAAATGGACCAACAAATCTTGGATTGAGCTTTCCTCTTTCCAAATCTTGTAACTCCCTTCCATGGTGCAACACGTAAGAATACATGATCCCCAATATTAAATTCCACGTCCTTCCGATGAAGATCCGCATAACTCTTTTGTCGATCCTGTGCCGTTTGTATACGTTATCGAATCGTTTGGATCTTCTCTGTAGTAATGCGTACCAATTCTGGTCCCAACAATGTTGCTTCACCCACCTCGTCCCAGCATACTGGAGAACGACATTTTCTTCCATACAACGCCTCAAATGGAGCCATACCTATGCTCGCCTGATAACTGTTGTTGTAGGAGAATTCCACCAATGGTAGGTACTTATCCCAACTCCCTTTGAGATCTAAGACACAAAGTCTTAATAGATCTTCAAGAGTTTGAATAGTCCTCTCTGATTGTCCGTCCGTTTGAGGATGGTATGCTGAACTGAATCGTAAATCCGTGCCCATAGCTTTCTGCAAGCTAACCCAAAATCGTGAAGTGAATCTTGGGTCACGATCCGAAACTATGGATACTGGCATGCCATGCAATCTCACAATCTCGTTCACGTACATACTAGCAAGACGTTCAAGGGAATAAGTCTCACGTATCGGCAAGAAATGAGCGGACTTGGTTAATCTATCAACAATAACCCAAATCGCATCTATGCCTTGAGAAACCTTGGGAAGACCTGTAACAAAATCTATAGTAATGTGTTCCCACTTCCATTTCGGAATCTCAAGCGGTTGCAATGGACCCTTTGGTACTTGATGCTCCGCTTTTACACGTTGACAAGTTAAACGTCTCGAGATAAACTCCGTGATCTCTCTTTTCATATTGCTCCACCAAAATGTATGTCGAAGATCGTGATACATTTTGGTACTCCCAGGATGGATTACAAACGGTGTGTTGTGTGCCTCCATCATTATTCTATGCTTCAAGTCAAAATCGTTAGGAACACAAAGTCTGGAGTTGACTCGAAGTATTCCTTCTTCATCGATTCTTGCTTCTGGAATAGCACCTTCTTGCACTTTCTTCTTCATACGCATCAGCTCTATATCCGTAGCTTGAGCAGCTTTAACTTTATCGATTAAAGTCGGTTCTACTCGTATATTTGATATCATCATGTGGGTACTTGGAGCCTTCATCTCTATCTCCATCCTTTGCAAGTCATACAAAATGGGCCTTTGTGTTAAAAACATTGCACTCGTACCCGCATATGATCTTCTACTCAATGCGTCAGCTACTACGTTTGCTTTTCCAGGATGGTATTGGATGGTATGATCGTAATCTTTCAACAGCTCAAGCCAACGTCGTTGCCGCATGTTGAGTTCCTTTTGGGTGAAGAAATATTTGAGGCTTTTATGATCTGTATAGATCTCCACTTTCTCCCCATACAGGTAGTGTCTCCAGATCTTCAACGCAAAAACGACTGCTGTCAACTCCAAATCATGAGTAGGATAATTCCTCTCATATTCTTTGAGTTGTCATGAGGCATAGGCTATGACTTTCCCATGTTGCATGAGAACACATCCTAACCCTTTGCCTGAAGCATCGCTGTAGATAACAAATCCATCCGAACCAGATGGTATTGTCAGAACAGGTGCCGAAATGAGTCTCCTCTTGAGTTCTTGGAAACTCTTCTCGCATTCCTCACTCCATACGAATTTTGTATCTTTTCGAGTCAGCTGAGTTAACGGAGTAGCGATTCGAGAAAATCCTTCCACAAATCTCCGATAATAACCAGCTAAGCCCAGAAAGCTACGTACTTCGATTACTGACTTAGGTTGCTCTCAACTGTGACTCATATCCCAATCTTGGATAGCACGTCACAATGACACCTATCAGTTTACTACCGCACGAATATGGTGTCCCCTATGGAGAGTCTGGATTCAGTGCATTCCACAAAGGAAGTCACCAGATAGAGGCTCGGTTATCAACTTCTATAGTTGGGTTTTTAACTCCTGAAGTTCAATAGGAGCCATTCGATATGAGATTTTAGAAATGGGTTTTGTACCAGATTCAAAGATGATACAAAATTCAATATCACGCGTAGGCCAAGAAATTCTTCAGGAAATACGTCAGGAATTTTACTAACAACGGAAATATCATTCAATTCTGACGTATTTTTGTTCAAGTCCATGACATGGCTAAGAAAGCTTGACATCCGTTTTTCAATAAACGAATGACTTTACGGCTTGATATGAAAGAGTTTGACTTCAATGGTTTGGTTGCTTGAATTCGAATAACAGGTTGCTTAGGAATATGAAAACTAACAACCTTACGAAAGTAATCAATTTTGGCATGATGAGTAGTTAACCAATCAATTTCTAAAATCACATCAAAAGCAAGTATCTTTAAAGAGATAAGATCAACAGGTAATGTGATAGTGCCAACTTGGATCATGCAAGATTTATAAACTATAGATGTAACGAAGGTTTCACCCAACGGAGTTTCAACAGATAAGTTAAAGTCCAATTTCTCCGGAGTCAAGTTTAAACGTTGAGCACAAGCAGGAGAGATAAAAGAATGGGTAGAACCGGTATCTAGTAAAGTATAAACTTCGCAAGAATTCAAGATTAGCTTACCCGTGATCACCTCGTTCGGGTTTCTCGCGTTTTGGCCAGTAACGACAAACGCCCTTCCAGGAACCGCTGATTTCGACTTATCCGGGACAGCTTTTGGAGTCACCATCCCCGCTGAACTTAGTTTTGCTACAGAACACTCTCGAGCTATATGACCCTCCTTTCCACAGTTATAACATACCTTGGATTGTTGTGGGCAGTTTGGGCTGATATGTCCCTCTTTCCCACATTTGTAGCATACGACCGGTGGTCGTTCTCCTCCCCTAGAAACAGTTGATGTTTGTGCTGACGTCTTCACGTTATCATTGTTGTACCTTCTCTTCTTGAAATCTCCTCCCGACTCGCTCCTTCTATTATCACGACCACGATTACCACCAGAGTGGTTACCGCCTTTGTTCGTATTTTTCCCTCCTCGTTGGTTATCATCGCTCTGATGATTGCTGTCACCGGTATGACCCTGGTTGTGGTCCCTCGGTTGAGTATACTCATTATCTCTCTCTAATAATTGGGCCATGTTTACAACATCTGAATATAAAGAAAATTTATGAGAGATAAGATATTGCCGAATCTCGGGTTTTAGACCTCTCAGAAACATCCTTGTCATTCGTTCCTCATTTTCGACCAAATGAGGTGCAAACCTGGATAACTCTGCAAACTTCGCCTCATACTGGGACACCGTCATGTTGTTTTGTTCCAGTCTAATAAACTCAACCTCCTTCATATGACGAATACTTTCAGGAAAGTACTTGTCATTGAACAGTTTTTGAAATGTTTCCCAGGACATGTTGAGTGCGTCAGGCTGGGTACGCTTCACAGACTCCCACCAGTAGTCTGCCTCACTGCGGAACATAAATGTGGCGAATGGAACCTTCTGTTCCTCCGTGCATCCCAAGACATCCAATAGGGTAAGGTGTACCCAACGTTGGAAGGGTGGTTTGTCACTATCATACAAGATGTCTAACGACATACAACCTCGTGTCATCATAAGACAGGGATGTGCTCATCCACTTGTTGAGTATATATACGAGCACTACCTATATAATCTTGGTGTTTGTTTAAAGTATAATTCTCAATTAGAGACAGTAGAGATAATGATATGTCAAGAGAAGACTCACCATTGGGAAGAATATGATAGTAATCTTCTCGTTTTTCTTTGGGGTCTATTGGGTAAACCAAGGATAATTCTGTGGCCATATGATATCTATCATAACCTAGATGCATGGCCTCCCATGTACGAAGGTTTCCTTGAGCACTTCCCAAATATTCTAGTTTCTAAAATAGTTTTTGACTGTACCTTTATGTAAGGTACCTTTGTGAGGTGCTGATACATGATGGTGTCCAATGTCACATTTGGTATATATTTGTATCCAAACTCACAGTATATGTGTTGTTGTATTTTGCACGACAATTGTTGTAATAAAGTTGTAGTTGTTTTCTGTACCATGTATTTGGCGACTCAGAATGGGTGTTGTATACTTATTTTGGGGTTGTCACATTTGGTATCAGAGCTATAAGTAAAGAGCCCCGAGCCTCTCGCTGGTGACTTCCTGTTGATGGGGGATGCACCGAAGCCAGACTCTCCGTAGGGGACGCCGTTCTGCGGTGGCAAACTGATAGGTATCAATGTAAGGTGCTGACATAGGTTGGTATCCAGAGTTACATTTGGTATCAGAGCTATAAGTAAAGAGCCCCGAGCCTCTCGCTGGTGACTTCCTGTTGATGGGGGATGCACCGAAGCCAGACTCTCCGTAGGGGACGCCGTTCTGCGGTGGCAAACTGATAGGTACCATTGTGAGGTGCTGTGGTTGAAGCACCATGAAAGTTACATTTGGTATCAGAGCTTAGGGATATGATCTCTGGCGGAGATCGGGGAATATAACTAGGAGGGGAGAGATGAGTAAATCCTTCGCTAGTGTGTCATACCTAAGCTTATTTGTTGGTCAGTCATAATATCGGGATATTATGTGATATGTTAATTTGTTAAATTAACCCTTGTTTTGAAGCTGTATTCTAGAATGGTATATGAAATACAGGAGATGATCAATGGAGAAATTATGATGACAGGGAAGATGGAATCTGAAATGAAAGGAATGTATTCTCAATTCTTTGAAATACCAGGTACGTAAATTTCGAGGACGAAATTTCATAAGGAGGGGAGTTTGTAAGACCCCGAATTTTATGAAATAAAAGTATTCAATTTTTCTTATAATTACAATTCAGTAAATGGTTAAATTGATAAAAAGTTAAAGTTATGGGTGAAATGTGAAAATTTTTCAAAATACACAAGTGGTTATAAAATAATCATTGTTGTCGGGGAATATTCGTTTGGTCGTGGAATATTCTTTCTGTCAGAGAATATTCGTACGACGGCGCAGCTATTTGTGGGCCCCATAACAGAATAACTGTCGGGTGAAGGAAAACGACAAATTTGAGTTTTTACAAATAACGGCGTAGTTGTTACCGTTAACACTGCTGGAATACCCGGTGGTTAAAATACAGTAATACGCGTTATTGCACAGTAGCACACGGTATTGCATAGTATTTTTGAAATTATTGATTCTTACGTAAGAAGGCACTACTCAATAATTGTTACAGTAATTACTGTTCAATATTTTATTTTATTGATTCAATAATTGCTACGTTGAAATTTTATATTATTGTTGTTCAATAATTGTTGCTGCACAATATTTCCCATTATCAGATCAATAATTCATATTATTTGAATAATATTATTAGATAGCATTATTGGCAATGTCTAGAAAGTTCTGTCTAAGGAGAGGTTTGGTCATCTAATTGCGCGCCAGTAAGGAGAAATTCTTATTGGAAAGCCCCCTCTTTCCTGGGAACGGCCTGGTTGTCATAAATGTGATTCTGTAATATTATTTGTGAATAATTAATTATTGATTTATATGATAAGAAAATATTTATTTTATGTGGATATAAACGAGGGATATATTTTTGTGGTTAAAAATGAAGGAGTTAATGTTGAGATTTTTATCCGTATTTTTGTCGGAATGGAGGTATTAAAAATCAGGATTTTTTGAGAAATATTGCGGGTGTTATAATTTTTAATCCGACCGTTGGATCGTGTTAATTTTTGGATATGTTATACATATATAAGTTGAGTATATGTCCACAAATTTTGAACCGTTAAAAATGAACGTATGATTTATTATGAATTTTACGAGATGGCTGGTTCAGAAATTGTTGAATTTTCGGAGTATATCATTTTGGTGGAAAATTCTAGAATTGGTGGACCCCACTTGTGGTTGGTGAAGAAATGTGCTGAATTATATTTCAAATGTGGTGGGTGGGAATAGTAGCAGGTAAAGCCATCAGGTTGCAGGTCAAACCTACCAAAATTTTCCTATAAATAGAGGGCTAAGTTAGAATTGAAAATCACACCAAAAACATAAGCTTTCTCTCTTTCTCTCTCTATATTATGAAGCATATTTTGTGAGTTTTTAGATACTTGGTGAGTTGCTATTCATCAATGCAAGTTTCCTTCAGCATCATATTCGATATCCAGTCAGAAGTACTGCTCTTTTGAGGTAAGGGATAGTAAGGGATAGTAAGGGATATTAAGGGATTTTAAGGGTTGTTATGTTTTTCAGTTTCGTAATTTTTCTGAACTTCAAAAATTCTGGAAAAATTTGAAATGATATTTTGATGAGTTTTATTGATTGTGTCCAAAAATGGTGATTTTTGGATGTATAGATTGAGAGTTATGAATTTTATGAGAAAAGTCTATTTTAAAAGTAACTGCTTATAATTTCTTGTGGTTAACTCCAAAATTGATGAAATTTTTATTGGGAGTACATGTATATGATGGAAGTATACTCTGTTAATTTCAGAATTTTTGGACAAAAGTACAATTTTTGATAAATGTCTAAATATTCGGCTGTTTTGACCATATGAAAAATAGTAAATGATTTTTAAAAATTCTGAGAAAAATATATGTTCACTATGGGACTATATTATGTTAAATCCCAGAAAAGAAATATTTTTGGAATTGATTTGGTATTTTTTATGAAAATGGTCTAGTTATGAGTTAATGAATTAAATATGTTTTGTGAAGTAAGAAAATTGGAAAATAGGATTTTATGACTTGAGAATCCTATATGAGGTATATGCAGATTTTTTATGAGGGTTTTGATTAGTGATGATGAAATTGTAAGAGTTGACATTTTATGATGATTAAATGCAATAATTAGTAAAGTGTAAACAATTAAAATAAATTGTTTATAAATTTATGAAATGTTATTCTTTCAATATCATTATACCGAAATATTGGTATGTATTTTATTGTGGAATTTCTATCTTTTGTGTCGGGGTTACTATTCATGAGTTACTATTCACGATTTACTATTCATGAGTTACGAATATTACTCTTGAGATTAAAACTATATGTTGATCATATTATTTTTATCATCATATATAACATTTTTATAACCCTGATGTTGAAATTCTCTTTCACTGGAGTGTAAAGATGGGTAGATTATTGGTATGATCATGACTAGGGTTCTCTTTGGCCTGTAGTGCAAAGTTGAATTGTGACTGGTATGATCATGACCATTGAATTTATAATTGAATATCTTAAGCTTAAGTGCAAAGGTGAATTGATCAACATGGTTATAATTATTGTTTATATAAATTCTGAAATGATTATATATTTCTTTGAGATATGAATATATTTGGCCTGTAGTGCAAATATGAATTGTTGATGAATATCTTTGGCATGTAGTGCAAAGATGGCCTGTTGATGAATATCTTTGGCCTGTAGTGCAAAGATGAACTATTGATGAATATCTTTGGCCTGTAGTGCAAAGATGAACTGTTGACGAATATCTTTGGCCTGTAGTGCAAAGATGACTTGTTGATGATTATCTTTGGCCCGTAGTGCAAAGATGAAGTTATTAGTATGATTATGAACAGGAACTGTGATTTGGTATAACCATGATGTTTGATATTTCAGGTGATGAAAATTATCTTCGTCCTAGATGAGAAGGGAAATTTAGAACTACAGTTATGATTATGAGTTATTCATATGATTGTGGACCAGAATTGTTGATTGATGTTACAGGGATAAAACATTGTTGATGGATTTTTAACATGGAGAAGATAATAGACTTTATAGTCTATTTGACTCTTCTAATGGATTGCTAGTTCCGCTGCAACTATGGTTGAAATTTTTATCATTTACCATATGTTCTAAATCTCTAATTTATTATTGATGAAGGCTATTGATAATTTAATTATCTTTAGTCATGATATTCTTTACTGAGCTAGTTGTGCTCACCCTTTTGCTTCACAATTCCTTTCAGGTAATAAGAGTGTAGCTGGGTCGAGCGAGGGTAACGGGGAAATAGAACGGTGGTCTCTAGCTGTGGATGTTCTCCCGAAGCAGTATAGAAAAGTTCATTTAGTAGTTATATTTGGTGAATCCAATAGGGTAAGGTGTACCCAACGTTGGAAGGGTGGTTTGCCACTATCATACAAGATGTCTAACGACATACAACCTCGTGTCATCATAAGACAGGGATGTGCTCATCCACTTGTTGAGTATATATACGAGCACTACCTATATAATCTTGGTGTTTGTTTAAAGTATAATTCTCAATTAGAGACAGTAGAGATAATGATATGTCAAGAGAAGACTCACCATTGAGAAGAATATGATAGTAATCTTCTCGTTTTTCTTTGGGGTCTATTGGGTAAACCAAGGATAATTCTGTGGCCATATGATATCTATCATAACCTAGATGCATGGCCTCCCATGTACGAAGGTTTCCTTGAGCACTTCCCAAATATTCTAGTTTCTAAAATAGTTTTTGACTGTACCTTTATGTAAGGTACCTTTGTGAGGTGCTGATACATGATGGTGTCCAATGTCACATTTGGTATATATTTGTATCCAAACTCACAGTATATGTGTTGTTGTATTTTGCACGACAATTGTTGTAATAAAGTTGTAGTTGTTTTCTGTACCATGTATTTGGCGACTCAGAATGGGTGTTGTATACCTATTTTGGGGTTGTCACAATAACCCCCGCAAAATATCTCAAAAACCCTGATTTTTAATACCTCCATTCCGACAAAAATATGGATAAAAACCTCAACATTAACTCCTTCATTTTTAACCACAAAAATATATCCCTCATTTATATCCACATAAAATAAATATTTCCTTATCATATGAATCAATAATTAATTATTCACAAATAATATTACAGAATCACATTTATGATAACCAGGCCGTTCCCAGGAAAGAGGGGGCTTTCCAATAAGGATTTCTCCTTACTGGCGCGCAATTAGATGACCAAACCTCTCCTTAGACAGAACTTTCTAGACATTGCCAATAATGTTATATAATAATATTATTCAAATAATATGAATTATTAATCTGATAATGGGAAATACTGTGCAGTAACAATTATTGAAACAACAATAATATGAAATATCAATGCAGCAATTATTGAACCAATAAAATAAAATATTGAACAGTAATCACTGTAACAATTATTGAGTAGTGCCTTCTTACGTACGAATCAATAATTCAACTATACTGTGCAATCCGTGTGCTACTATGCAACCACGCATTATTACTGTATTTTTAACCACCGGGTATCTAAACAGTGTTAACGGTAACAACTACGCCATTATTAATAAACAACTTATACTTGTCGTTTTCTTCATCCAATCGCTTTCCGTTATGGGGCCCACACAAGGCTGCGTCGTCGTACGAATATTCCCCGACAGCAAGAATATTCCACGACCAACCGAATATTCACCGACCAAAAATAAATATTTTATAACCACTTGCTTATTTTGCAAAATTTGCACATTTCACCCATAACCAAAGTATTATATCAAATTAACCCCCTTATTATTCACAATAATATTTAGAGAAAATTTGATTTTATTCATTAATAAGTTGGGGTCTTACAAGATGTGTTACGGAGATAGAATATTGATGATGAACTTTTAAATCATAGAAGATAGTAGACATCATGCTCTACTTGACTTTTCTAATGAATTGCTTGTTCCGCTGTAGTTAAATTTGTTGTCTATTGTATTCTATCAGTTTTTACGCTATTGAAGGCTAATGATAATTTATTCTACATTATCTTAGTCATAATATTCTTTACTGGTGTGATGCCACAAAAATAAGTATACACAACTCATTCTGAGTCGCCAAATATGTGATACAAAATTCAAATACAAACTTAATTTACACAATTATTAATTGTCGTGCAGAATACGATAAAACATAAGCTGAGAGTTTTAACACGAATATTATCTCGTAGATAATATGCAAACTCAAATGGAGTCCTCATTATAATTATTATCACACTATTTTATAGAATAGTGAGTAATACTATAGCCACCATCTTGGACCATCACTCCATTTCCAGACTAGTCCCAATTATATTCTCATTTCCTGAAGAGAACAATAAAAGAAAACAGGTGAGTTCAACTAGCCCAGTAATGAATATTATGACTAAGATAATGTAGAATAAATTATCCTTAGCCTTCAACAATATAAAAACTGATAAAATACAATAGACAACAAGTTTAGCTGCAGCAGAACAAACAATCCATTAGAAGAGTCAAGTAGAGCATGATGTCTACTATCTTCTATGATTTAAAAGTTCATCATCAATATTCTATCTCTGTAACACATCTCAATAAATAATTCACATCACCGAATTATCCATGCACTACGGGCCAAGGATATTCGTTAGTATCACATCCACGAATTATCCACGCACTACGGGTCAAGGATATTCGTTATTATCACCAGTGGTCATGATCATGACAACAACTGTCTATCAATGCACTACGGGCCAATGAGGACTTTTATCACATCATTTGTAATATCACAGGTCACTAGTGGATTTGATATAATGTTATAGTTGTAGTTAATATTTAATAATTTTGTAAACTAAGCAAGTTGTCATAAAATATTCGTTGGGTCGGGGAATATTCTTTTTGTCAGAGAATATCTGTACAATGAAACAATCATTGGTGGACACAATGGAGTTACTATCGAATTTAGAAAGCGACAGAAATTACATTTTTATAAAAATAACACCAAAACTTTTACCATTAAACTATTAAAATATCCGGTGATAAAAGTACAGTAATACGCGTGGCTGCACAGTAGCATACGGTATTTCACAGTATCTTTGATTATTAATGCTTACGTGATAAGTCACTCAGTTTTATTCAATTATTGCAACAGTAGTTGATGCATAGTATCTCATATTATTGATTCAATTATTCTCACAGTATCAGCTGCACAATATTTTATATTATTAAATCAATAAATGAGACGACACAGTTATTCATATTATTATTTGCATTATTGACAATGTCTAGAAAGTTCTGTCAAGGAAAGGGGTTTTGTCACTAATTGCGAGCAAATAAGAAGAAATCCTTATCGGAAAGCTCCCTCTTTCCAGGGAATGATCTGGTTGTTAATCATGACCTGTAATGTTACAAATAATGTGATAAAAGTCCTCATTGTCCCGTAGTGCATTGATGGATAGTTGTTGGCATGATCATGACCACTGGTGATACTAACGAATATCCTTGGCCCGTCGTGCATAGATAATTCGTGGATATGATACTAACTAATATTATTGATCCGTAGTGCATGGATAATTCGTGGATGTGATACTAACGAATATCCTTGGCCCGTAGTGCATGAATAATTCGGTGATGTGGATTATTTATTGAGATGTGTTACAGAGATAAAATATTGATGATGAACTTTTAAATCATAGAAGATAGTAGACATCATGTTCTACTTGACTCTTCTAATGGATTACTTGTTCCGCTGCAATTAAACTCGTTGTCTATTTTATTCTATCAGTTTTTACACTGTTGAAGGCTAAGGATAATTTATTCTACATTATCTTAGTCATAATATTCTTTACTGGGCTAGTTGAGCTCACCCTTTTCTTTCATTGTTCTCTTCAGGAAATTAGAATATAGCTGGGACTAGTTAGGAAATAGAGTGATGGTCTAAGATGGTGGCTATAGTAGTCCTCACTATTCTATAAAATAGTGTAATAATAATTATAATGAGGACTCTATTTGAGTTTGGATATTGTCTACGAGATAATATTCGTGTTAAAACTCTCAGCTTATGTTTTGTCGTATTCTGCACGATAATTAATAATTATATAAATTAAGTTTGTATTTGAATTCTGTACCATGTATTTGGCGACTCAGAATGGGTTGTGTATACCTATTTTGGGGGCGTTACAAAATTAATATGGACTGTCTGTTTTAATAGTAAAGTAATTTGGACCGTCCGTGAATCTGTTACTATGTAGTCTATTTTCCTATAAATAAAAGCTCATTTCTTCATTATTTCTTATGAATTCACTAAAACTCTAGAGGGAGAAACTATAGAGAGAATAAAAGATAAAGAAGAATAGTATTCTGCTATTACACTATTGCAGTATCCAATCTCCTACTAAGGTAAGGGATATTATGTTTCGTATTCGTAAGGGGTATTATTTCTTTCGTATTCGTAAAGGATGTAATTTCTTTCATACTCATAAGGATTGTCATTCTATTCCGTATTATTTTGTGGGAATAACCTGTCTACGTAGATTACTGCATGCATGGTGAATAACCATTTGTATTCATTCTTTATTAATCTGTGGAATAATATGTCTACGCGGATTACCGCATGCATGGTGAATAATCCTTTGTATTCATTATTTATTAATCTGTGGGTATAACATGTCTACGCGGATTACCGCATGCCTGGTGAATAACCATTTGTATTCATTCTTTATTAATCTGTGGGTATAACATGTCAACGTAGATTACCGCATGCCTGGTGAATAACTCTTCGTATTCATTCTTTATTAATTTGTGGGTATAATCTATCTACGAGGATTACTGCATGTCCGGTGAATATTCCTTCGTATTCAATCTTTATTAAATTATGGAAATGATCTGTCTACGTTGATTACCGCATAACGGGTGAAAATTCATTTACAGTTTCGTATATTCTTTCATACTCGTATGAGATATCATTTCTTTTGTACTCGTCAAGGGATATCACTTTCTTTCGTATTCTCCATTTATGGATACTATTCATATCGGAGTACTATTCATTCGGGGTACTATTCATTCGGGTACTATTCACGACAAAATTGGTTTCTTTTCTGTCTAAATTATTTTTGATACATGAATATCATTCTTAAAGTTTACTCCATAATTGGTGATCATGTTGACAATTTGGACATTCTTGAACTCCGGATAAATTAAATTATAAATCTCTAATATTTCTCCTTGATCTCACTTGATTCATTTTTTATATCATTGTCATCATCCTCATGCTTATATTATGCTGAAAGTTATCTTTGGCACGTAGTGCAAAGATGAACTGTTGATTGATATGATTATTTCCATGAATTATGTATTGGTATAATCATGACCATTGGGGTTACAGTTGTATATCTTTGGCCCGTAGTGCAAAGATGGATTGTTGATTACTGATTTTACAGTTGAACATCTTTGGCCCGTAGTGTAAAGATAAACAATTGATTGATATGATCATGACAACTGATGTTATAGTTGAATATCTTTGGCCCGTAGTGCAAAGATATATAATTGATTGGTTTTATTATGACCATTGTTGTTATATTTGAATGTCTTTAGTGTAGGGTGTAAAGACGATATGATTATTGAGTGTCTTTAGCCTTTGTTGTGAAACCCCAGATTTTATGAATAAAAATTTAATTTTTTCGAAATATTTTTTTTAATATTATGGTGTAAATTTGAGATAATGTTATAGTTGTGGGTAGTATTTATAAATTTTGCAAAGTATGTAAGTTGTTGTATTATATTCGATTGGTCGGGGAATATTATTTTTGTCGGGAAATATTCGTACGACGGCACAATTATTGGTGGACCCCACAACGGAATTATTGTCGGATTGAGAAAACGACAAAAATACTTTATGAAAATAACGGCGAAAGTTTTACCGTTGATACTGTTGAACTACTCGGTAGTAAAAGTACAGTAATACGCGTAGTTACACAGTAGCACACAGTTTTGATTATTGATGCTTACGTGAGAAGTCACTCATTTTTGTTCAATTATTGCTATAGTAATTGTTGTAAATTTTTCTTATTTTATGGACCTTATTTACCCATTTTTTTAAAATTATCGGTAGAAAATTTTATTCAAAGGTGGGGCCCACATATGGGGCCCACATGTGGGGCCCATTTATGTTGGAAAAATGATTTTGAAAATGGAAGAGTATACGTATGGAAGTATATGTATGTATTGAGTATATAGTGGGAGAAAAGAAAGAGTGAAAGTGATGTGTGTGAGTGGAAAATGGTGGGGGAAGTGATGTTGCTTTATTCTTATTGGTTGGTTGATTGACAAATTGTGTGGGTTATATGTATTAATTCTTTCTTATTCATGAAGAGAACTGTTGTTATTCCATTTCTTATTATTCTGTTGGATTAACCAGTATACGCGGTCTACCCTATACTTGGTGACATTCTTCTATTATTCTATTGGAACATCCTGCCTGTGTGTTTTACACTGGACCTGGTTCCGTCTTTATTATTATTCTGTTGGAACATCCTGTCTGTGTGTTTTACACCGGACCTAATTTCGTCTTTATTATTATTCTATTGGAATATCCTGTCTGTGCGTTTTACACCGGACCTGGTTCCATTATTTATTATTCTGTTAGAATAACCTGTCTGTGTGGCCTATCGCATGCATGGTGATTTCTTTTGTTATTCCATTCTTTATTATACTCAGTTGGTTAAAACTTTGACTTCTATACTCCATGAAATTAGTGGAATATCTTTGATATTTGCGCTTCATCTAGTATCTTTTTATGGAAATATTCTTCTAAGAATTCTTGAATTTTACTCCACAATGCAGTATCATATTGACAATTTGGACGTTGTTAATTCTTGGATAAATTAATTCTTGAACTTGTTTTATTGAATTCTTATATCATTGTCATCATCCTCATGTTTATAAAATATTGAAAGTTATCTGTGGCCTGTAGTGCATAGATGGACTTGGTATGATTATGACCAGGGATTATTCGGTATAATCATGACCGTAATGTTACAAATGATGTGGTAAAAGTCCTCATTGGCCCGTAGTGCATTGATGGACAGTTGTTGGCATGATCATGACCATTAATGAATACACAAATATTCTTAGCCCGTAGTGCATGGATAATTGTGATCGTGATACTAAAGAATATCCTTGGCCGTAGTGCAGGGGTGATTCGATGATGTGGATTATTTTATTAAGCTGAGTCCCAGGGGTAACAGTGTTGAAAAACCTTTTAAATCATAAAAGATAGTATATTTTATTCTCTACTTGACTCTTTAATGGATTGTTTGTTCCGCTGTAGTTAAACTTGATGTCTATTATATTTTATCAGTTTAACATTGTTGGAGACTAATGATAATTTATTCTGCATTATATTAGTCATAATTTTTCTTACTGGACTAGTTGAGCTCACCCTTTCTTTCACTGTTCTCTTCAGGAAATGAGAATATAGCTGGGACGAGTAGGGGAACGGAGTGATGGTCCAGAGGATAGCATTAGTAGTCCTCACTATTCTGTGAAATAGTGTGGTAATAATTGTAATGAGGACTCCTTTTGAGTATGGATACTCTCTAGTAGACAATATTTGTATTCAAACTCACAGTTATATTTTGTCGTATTGTACATGATAGTTGTATTAGTAAGTTGTATTTGAATTCTGTACCATGTATCTGGCGACCCAAGATGGGTGATGTATACCTAATTTTGGGGGCGTCATAGTTGGTATCAGAGCTTAGGGATATGATCCCTGGCTAGGATGTGAGAATAAAACTAGGAGGGGAGAGACGGGGAATTCCTTCGCTAGTATGACCTTCCTAAGTTTATTTGGTATTTAATTGGTCGGTCAGAGTATAGAGATAATATGTGATATGTTAATTAACCCTTGTTTTGTAACAGTATTTGAAAATGGTATCTGAAAATGTTGAGATAAGCAATGGAGCACAGGAGACCGTTGAGTCTCCACAGATCAATAATCAGGACAATATCCAACAGGATGGCGATAATCCTCCTGTGAACAACAACACTGATCAATTGACGAACGATGGTACGTTTAGGAGTTTTTTAGAATTCATGCAACATCAGGCGAAGGCAGCTCCTGTTCATAATGTAGGTAAAAATAATGGCAACCCACGGTTGGTCACCGTTAAGCAGTTCAAGGAGCAGGGACCACTGGAGTTTTTGGGAAAGCCAGAACCACTTAAGGCGGAGACGTGGTTAAAGCAGATCACCAAGATATTTGATGTCTTGGGATGCTCAGAGGAGCAAAAGGTTCCCTTTGCCACCTTTATGTTGCGTGAAGAGGCAGATTACTGGTGGGAATCTATAAAACGTACCCAGCCTGACGCACTCAAGATGTCTTGGGAGAAGTTCTAAGAGCTGTTCAATGACAAGTACTTTCCCAAAAGCATTTGTCACATGAAGGAGGTGAAATTTATCAAGTTGGAGCAAAATAACATGACCGTGTCGCAGTACGAAGCCAAGTTTACCGAGTTGTCCCGATTTGCATCCCACTTGGTTGATAATGAAAAAAGAATGACGCGGATGTTTTCAAGAGGTTTGAAGCCTGAGATACGTCAATATCTTATCTCTCATAAACTGTGTTTGTGTTCAGATGTTGTTAATAGGGCTCAGTTATTAGAGCGCGATAACGAGTCAACCCAACTAAAAGAGAGCAGCATACAAAATGATAATACCGGTGATAACAGTCATCAAAGAGGTGACAATAAGCATAGAGGGAATCAACATGCCAGAAATGGTAACTACTTCGGTGGTAATCATGGCCAAAACAATAAGAATGGACATTTCAAGAAGAAAAGGTTCAACAATGACGTGAAGACGTCGGCACCAGCACCCGTTTCAAAGGAAGAAGAACGACCACCGGTCGTATATTTCAAATGCGGACAGGAGGGACACATCCGTCCAAACTGTACGCAGTAATCCAAAGCGTGTTTTAATTACGGAAGAGAAGGTCACCTAGCTCGATTTTCTCGTATGGTGAAGTCAAGTCCAGCTGGGATAGTGATGCCAAAGGATGTTCCAGACAAGCCAAAGCTGGTAGTTTAAGAGAGAGCGTTTTTTTTCGTGACGAGGAACCTGAATAAAATTATCACGGGTATGTTAGTCATAAACTCTTGCGAAGCCTATACCGTGTTAGATATCGGTTCTACTCACTCTTTTATTTCACCTAGTTGTGTTCAATGTTTGAACTTAACTCCGAAGAAGTTAGACTTTGATATATCTGTTTAAACTGAGTTGGGAGAAACCTTCGTTACCTCCATTATTTATAAATCTTGTTCAAATCAACATTTTCACGTTACCTGTCAATCTTATCACTTTGAAAATACTTGCCTTTTGGTTAACTACTCATCATACTTTTCGTAAGGTTGTTAGATTTCATACTCCTAACCAACCTGTTATGCGAATTCAAAGTAACAAAACCACTAAAGTCAATCATTGTCATATCAAGCCATAAGTAAAGAGTCCCGATTCTTTCGTTGTTGACTTCCTTGTGTGGGATGCACCGAAGCCAGACTTTCCATAGGAGACGTTGTAAATGACGATGGCAAGTTGATAGGTATCAATGTGACGTGTTATCCAAGTCTTGGATGAGGGTCACAGTTTTGAATGATATTTCTATTGTTAATAAATTTTCTGACATATTCTTGAAGACTTCTTAGCCTACCCCAGAGTGTGAAATCAAATTTTTTATTGACCCCAGTACAAAACCCATTTCTTAAACCTCAAATATTTCTTCAACTAAAACGAACGTATAATGTGCCAAAGACGTTGGCTCGAGCTGTTGAAGATTACAATCGTACCACTTAATATCATCGTAGAAGTGCGAACGTGGTAGCTGACGCGTTGAGTAGAATATCGTATGCGAGTGAGATGTTGTTAACACAAAGACCCATTTCGTATAACTTACAAATGATGAAGATAGAGTTAAAGACTCTAGGGACCCACGTGAAGATAACGAATATATAATTAGAATCAACTTTAATCGATAAATTTAAAGCCGCTCAAGCTACATACTCAAAGCTGATGAATGTGAAGAAGAAGGTTCAAGAGGGCGTTATTCTAGAAGCAAGAATCGATGAAGAGAGGAAATCTCAACCCTCGATTTAATTGGCCCATTTGAAATTCTCGATCAAGTAGGAACTGTGGCTTATAGACTCGTTTTACCGCCAAGTATGTCGCGTGTTCATAATATTTTTTAACGTATTGATGTTACGTAAATATGTGGACGACTCGAACCACATTATTGATTTAGAACCGGACGAGATAGCGGATAATTTAACGTATGAAGATGTACCTGTTAAAATCCTGGAATGTATTCAACACTCAAAGGTTATACCTCAAGAGTTAGAATCTGACGAAGTGTCCTCATCTGTTCGGCATCCAGGTACGTACGAAAATTTCGAGGGCGAAATCTCATAAGGAGGGGAGATTGTGAAACCCCAGATTTTATGAATAAAGATTTAATTTTTTCGAAATATTTTTTTAAATATTATGGTGTGAATTTGAGATAATATTATAGTTGTGGGTAGTATTTATAAATTTTGCAAAGTATGCAAGTTGTTGTATTATATTCAATTGGTCGGGGAATATTATTTTTGTCGGGAAATATTCGTACGACGGCACAATTATTGGTGGACTCCACAACGGAATTATTGTCGAATTGAGAAAATGACAAAAATACTTTATGAAAATAACGGCGGAAGTTTTACCGTTGATACTGTTGAACTACTCGGTAGTAAAAGTACAGTAATACGCGTAGTTGCACAGTAGCACACGGTTTTGATTATTGATGCTTACGTGAAAAGTCACTCAATTTTGTTCAATTATTTCTATAGTGATTGTTGTAAATTTTGCTTATTTTATGGACCCTATTTATCCATTTTTTTTTAAATTATCGGTAGAAAATTTTATTTAAAAGTGGGGCCCACATATGGGGCCCACATGTGGGGGCCATATGTGGGGCCCATTTGTGGTGGAAAAATGATTTTGGAAATGGAAGAGTATACGTATGGAAGTATATGTATGTATTGAGTATATAGTGGGAGAAAAGAAAGAGTGAAAGTGATGTGTGTGAGTGGAAAATGGTGGGGGAAGTGATGTTGCTTTATTCTTATTGGTTGGTTGATTGACAAATTGTGTGGGTTATATGTATTATTATTTTTGCTTTATTCTTATTGGTTGGTTGATTGACAAATTGTGTGGGTTATATGTATTATTATTTTTGCTTTATTCTTATTGGTTAGTTGATTGACAAATTGTATGGGTTATATGTATTATTATTTTTGCTTTATTCTTATTGGTTGGAGGTTTGACAAAATTGCATCTTGAGTTATCAAAATTGTCATCCGATAATTTGCATTCCTAACACAGTGTCTTTCCATTCTCCTATAAATAGAAGCTCATTTCTTCATTATTTCTTACAAATTCACTAAAACTCTAGAGAGAGAAAAATTATAGAGAAACTATAGAAAAGTATTCTGCTACTTCCCTACTCTTATACTCAGTTTATTTTACGGTAAGGGATGTTATTCTTTCTTATTCATGAAGAGAACTGTTGTTATTCCATTTCTTATTATTCTGTTGGAATAACCAGTATACGCGGTCTACCCTATACTTGGTGACATTCTTCTATTATTCTGTTGGAACATCCTGTCTGTGTGTTTTACACCGAACCTGGTTTCGTCTTTATTATTATTCTGTTAGAACATCATGTCTGTGTGTTTTACACCGGACCTGATTTCGTCTTTATTATTATTCTATTGGAATATCCTGTCTGTGCGTTTTACGCCGGACCTAGTTCTATTATTTATTATTCTGTTGGAATAACCTGTTTGTGTGGTCTATCGCATGCATGGTGATTTTTTTTGTTATTCCATTCTTTATTATACTCAGTTGGTTAAAACTTTGACTTCTATACTCCATGAAATTAGTGGAATATCTTTGATATTTGCGCTTCATCTAGTATCTTTTAATGGAAATATTCTTCTAAGAATTTTTGAATTTTACTCCACAAAGCAGTATCATATTGACAATTTGGACGTTGTTAATTCTTGGATAAATTAATTCTTGAACTTGTTTTATTGAATTCTTATATCATTGTCATCATCCTCATGTTTATAAAATGTTGAAAGTCATCTGTGGCCTGTAGTGCATAGATGGACTTGGTATGATTATGACCAGGGATTATTCGGTATAATCATGACCGTAATGTTACAAATGATGTGGTAAAAGTCCACATTGGCCCGTAGTGCATTGGTGGACAGTTGTTGGCATGATTATGACCATTAATGAATACACAAATATTCTTAGCCCGTAGTGCATGGATAATTGTGATCGTGATACTAAAGAATATCCTTGGCCGTAGTGCATGGGTGATTCGATGATGTGGATTATTTTATTAAGTTGAGACCCAGCGATAACAGTGTTGAAAAACCTTTTAAATCATAAAAGATAGTATATTTTATTCTCTACTTGACTCTTTTAATGGATTGCTTGTTCCGCTGCAGTTAAACTTGATGTCTATTATATTTTATCAGTTTAACATTGTTGGAGACTAATGATAATTTATTCTGCATTATCTTAGTCATAATTTTTCTTACTGGGCTAGTTGAGCTCACCCTTTCTTTCAATGTTCTCTTCAGGAAATGAGAATATAGCTGGGACGAGTCGGGGAACGGAGTGATGGTCCAGACGATAGCATTTGTAGTCCTCACTATTCTGTGAAATAGTGTGGTAATAATTGTAATGAGTACTCCTTTTGAGTATTGATACTCTCTAGTAGATAATATTTGTATTCAAACTCACAGTTATGTTTTGTCGTATTGTACATGATAGTTTTATTAGTAAGTTGTATTTGAATTCTGTACCATGTATCTGGCGACCCAAGATGGGTGATGTATACCTAATTTTGGGGGCGTCACATTTGTGACAAGGAGAAACTGTTGATTTACATTATTATAAACATGAATTATGAATATAACTATAATCTTTGGTAGTTCAGGTGAATACATGTGATGAAAGTTTTTTTTGTCTTGGGTACAACAAAGAACTGTTGATGGGTATTATATGAATGAAATATTAATGGACTTTTAATGTGGAGGAGATAGTAGACATTATGTTCTACTTGACTCTTTTAATGGATTGTTGATTCTGCTGCAAATATGGTTGAACACTTTTATCGTCTACCATATGTTCTAAATATCTGATTTATTACTGATGAAGGCTATTGATAATTTCATTATATCTAGTCATAATATTATTTACTAGGCTATTTGTGCTCACCCTTTTGCTTCACAATTCCTTTCAGGTAATAAGAGTGTAGCTGGGTCGAGCGAGGATAACATGGGAGTAGAGTGATGGTCGGTGAATATTTACAAATAAAATTTTTAAGGAATTATTGATCATTATAAATTATATTTTTATTATAAATTAATTTTGTAGTAAAAATATTTTATTAATGATTTTCTATGAAAATATGAATATAATATTATTTAAATAATATATGAAATGATTATAGAATTATTATAATAATTATTTTATTATATGAATTTATTTTAGATTAATTAAGTTAATTATTTTAACTTAATTAATGAATAATGCTATATATGCAAGATAAATCAGATATAGAATTCAAACTCTAATTCTGGATTTGGAATAAGGAATGAGAATAATAATATTATATTAATTATATTTCAGTGCTATAAATATGTACTGTATGTGTAGACCAATAATGGTTGGTCAATTATGTTGTATCATGACCAAACACTAGCATTAATTTGTTTAACCCTATTTTAAAACTCAAATGGGAGATTCAAGACTGTGTAGTGATTGTGTTATATGAGTTATGATACGTATTATAGAATTTAATGTTAATTAGAGAAACCCTAATTAATATTTAGAAACCCTAATTAACTTGAAATCCTAATTTCTAAATTAGTAATCCTAATTGCTAAATTGGTAACCCTAATTGCTAATTATAAGCCCTAATGCTAATTAGTAAATTCTTAAACCTAATTTGTAAGTCTAAGTAATTAGAAAATCTAAATTAATCAAGAAACCCTAATTGATGTTTTTAGAAACTAAATTTTCATTTTTTTTTGTTCTAATTAGAAATCCTACAAACTAATTGTGTCAAACCTAAGGGTTAAACCCTAAGGGTTTGCCAAGTTAACAAATGACCATTAAAATTAAAAGCCAAAAGACCATTTTGCCCTTCTTGCATTATTGAAGGAAACTTGTAGATCTAGCCAAATTGGAGTTGTTGAACAACTCTTGACTTGCCATGTGCTCTAAATAATCAGCAAGCAAGCCACATATCTCAGCAAATACATTGTATCATGTTATATATATAGATCAAGAGAGAGAAAGTTCATAAATTAGCCCATTTGCACACATACACACATCCAAGATTCTCTCTCTCTCTCTCTCTCTCTCTAATCCACGAAATACATTAGTGAATCAGTCCCTTAGAAAGTCCCCACTACCTCCACTAGCAGATCAAAAGCCTAGAATCAAGATTTGTTTATAAAAAAAAGGTATAAACCCTAATTAAAATCTGATCTTGCTTGTTATGTTAAAAATTATGTTTGAGTGTTAAAATATGTTGTATGTAGTGTATATAGATGATCTGGGATGCTAGATGATAGATCCATAACATTTATAGGCTCGGATTTGATGTTTTTCAAAATCTGGAAGAAATTTTTTTTTGTTGTCTAACAATGAATGTCAGATCCCATAGATCTCAGTCTGTTTATGTTCTTGGTTGTTTAAAGGTTTGATCTTGTAATATGCGGTGAGATCTTTGATCTGGAACTCGAATCAGGGTCAGATCTGGTTTAGATTTCATGTTATAGTTGGTAAAACTCAGTTGGCCGAGCGTGACTGAACAATTCTGGATAACCTAAAAACTGCCCAGATCATGTCTGACAAGATATTCATTAGCATAGATCTGTCAGGTTTTTGATGCTTTGTTATAGTTGTTGTATCTAAGTTGTAATATGTTGTATGGACTACATGTTTATGCTTTTAAATCTCCTAAGCATCAAACTAGGTGAATATAGTGGCTGGTCAAAGTAGGTAAAACGATCACGTTTTCTGTTTTCTGGGCAACCCAGAAAACTGATGAACATTGTCTCTGACAGGGTTTGACCGACCTAGATCTCACGATTCTGTTGTTGTTATATGTGTTTTATGTGATCGATCTAGACCTTGACATGTTGGCTACACACTAAAACTCTTAAATCACAGAACCATTACAAGATTAACAAGTTGTAGAAGCCCCCCCAAAGTAGGACAGTCGAACTGTTCTTCATTTCTGGGTAACCCAAAAAATGAAGAACAGGTCTGACAGCTACTTTAGGCCTTTAGATCTTGCATTTGGGGCATGTTATGACCTTGTTTGTTATTGGATCTTGTAGTGTTAAATTAGTACTACAACCTTTAACCATTAGCTTGCCCAGAAACATCACAGATTAAAAATTATTGTTGGTCAAACATGGCATCTCGAAACTGCCGTATGAATATTCTTGAGCCTCAAGAACACCTAAGGCAATACTTACTGTCGCTAAAGGCTTTAGCGACATACTTTTTAGTTTTAATTAAATTAATTTCTAAAAATCATTTAAAAATAGTAAATAATTTCTAAAAATTACAAAAATTATTTTAAAAATTATTTGAAGTTATAAAAATTAACTTTTAATAATTTGACATATTTTTCATAAATATTAGTATTTATTTAAATATTATTGATATTTAATTTATTTAATAAATGCATTAAATAAATTAATTAAAAATAATTTTATTATATTAAAAATTATTTTAAATGATAACAAAGTATTTAAAAATATTATAAGTTATAAAACATAACTTTTAATATTTTAAGATAAATTTTATTAATTATTTAATATTAATGATATTAGATTTATTTAATAATTATATTAAATAAATTAGTTTAAAAATGATTTTCATATTATAAAAATTATTTTAAATGAATATAAAGTGTTTAAAAATATTTTAAGTTATAAAATATAACTTTTAATATTTAAAATTAAATTTCATTAATAATTTACTATTAATGATATTAAAATTATTTAATAATTATATTAAATAAATAGTTTAAAAATAGTTTTATTAATTTAAAAATCATTTAAAAAGGATATAAATGTTTTAAAAATATTTGAAGTTATAATTAATGACTTTTAATATTTTGATAAATAATTCATTAATATTTAAATATTAATGGTAATTATTTAGAAATAATTTTAAATATTTTTGAAATCATTCAAGGGTAATATTAATACTTTAAAAATATTTTAAGTTATTATAAATAACTTTAATATTTTATCAATGGTTTCATTAATAATTTAATGTTAATTAAATATTAATGATAATAGAATTATTTAATATTTAAATCATTTTATAATGATTCAAGTGTTTGAAAAATCATGATAACTTATTATAATTGTTTAAAAATTATTATAAGTCATGGAAAAATAATATGACTGATATTTAAATTATTTAAATAAATATTGAACTGCAGAATAGAGTTTTAGACTCGATAATTATCCGATAAAGCCGTCGATACACCGAAATATTTCAAAAATTGATCTGGACTTAGATAGTTTGACTAGATAAGCGTTTGTTTGTGATCCAATGACTGCTAAACATTTGTGACAATGTGATTAGGTTATGTACTGACTGCAAATAGCATTACTATATGTCAGTGCCGGAACCAAAACAAAATTTGAGGGGGGTCAAAATTTGATGGCGGTTACCGGATGTCCGGAGCAGCGACGTGTAGGTTGCAGCGGTGAGGGAATGGAGTTAAAGTCCTTAGGTTTGATTTTGACCCAGATTGAAAAAAATAGAAAATATATTAGCGGCCCAATGCATACTGACCAGAGAATCGTGGCCTAATGCACAAGGCAGCGAGCTACCGACAATAACACTAATAATCAGACCCAACTGGTTGATTGCAACACATATGGAACTCCGAATCACTAACAATATCATTCGTGTAAGACCCCAACTTTTATAAATAAAGATGAATTTTCTATAAATATCATTTTTGAATATTATGGAGTTAATTTGATATAATGTTATAGTTGTGGGTAATATTTATAAATTTTGCAAAGTACGCAAGTTGTTATATAATATTCAATTGGTCGGGAAATATTCGTTTTAACAGAGAATATTCGTACAACGACAAAATCATTGGTGGACCCCACAATAGAATTATTGTCGGATTGAAAAAATGATAAAAATATTTTATTAAAAATAACGGCGAAAGTTTTACCATTGATACTGTTGAACTACTCGGTAGTAAAAGTACAGTAATACGTGTGGTTGCATAGTAGCACACGGTATTGATTATTAATGCTTATGTGAGAAGTCACTCAGTTTGATTCAAAGTTAATAATATGAATTATTTAGCGATAATGACGTTTTATTTTATTCGTATTATTAACGTAATAAAACAGAAACATCTTTTTATATAAAACAGAATACTTTATTAAAGTTATTCTATAAATAGAATATATTATATTTTATTTAAAAGATTTTTCTTTAAATATGGACCGTCAGATTAAAGTAATCAATCTGAACCGTTCATGGATTAGTTACTATGCATTCCATTTTTTCTATAAATAGCAGCTCATTCATTTATTATTTTTTACGAATTCACTGAACTCTAGAGAGAGAAACTATAGAGAGAGAGAAGAAAAGTATTCTGCTACTTAACTACTTCCTTATTTCAGTTCTTCTTTAAAACGGTAAGGGGTGTTATTCTTTCTTATTCATGAAGAGAACTTCTGTTATTCCATTCTTTATTATTCTGTTCGAATAACCTGTATACGCGGTCTACCCTATACTTGGTGACATTCTTCTATTATTCTGTTGGAACATCCTGTCTGTGTGTTTTACACCGGACCTGGTTCTGTCTTTATTATTATTCTGTTGAAACATCCTGTCTGTGTGTTTTACACCGGACCTAGTTCCGTCTTTATTATTATTCTGTTAGAACATTCTGTCTGTGTATTTTACACCGGACCTGGTTTCGTCTTTATTATTATTCTGTTGGAATATCATGTCTGTGCGTTTTACGCCGGACCTGGTTCCATTATTTATTATTCTGTTAGAATAACCTGTCTGTGCGGTCTATCGCATACATGATGATTTCTTTTGTTATTCCATTCTTTATTATACTCAGTTGGTTAAGTTTTGACTTCTATACTCCATGAAATTTGTGGAATATCCTTGATAATTACGTTTCATCCAGTATCTTTTCATGAAAATATTCTTCTAAGTATTCTTGAATTTTACTCCACAAAGCAGTATCATGTTGACAATTTGCACGTTGTTAATTCTTAGATAAATTAATTCTTGAACTTGTTTTATTGAATTCTTATATCATTGTCATCATCTTCATGTTTATAAAATGTTGAAAGTCATCTGTGGCCTATAGTGCATAGATGGACTTGGTATGATTATGACCAGGGATTATTCGGTATAATTATGACCGTAATGTTACAAATGATGTGATAAAAGTCCTCATTGGCCCATAGTGCATTGATGGATAGTTGTTGGCATGATCATGACCATTAATGAATACACAAATATCTTTGGCCGTAGTGCAGGGGTGATTCGATGATGTGGATTATTTTATTAAGCTGAGTCCCAGCGATAACAGTGTTGAAAAACCTTTTAAATTATAGAAGATAGTAGATTTTATTTTCTACTTGACTCTTTTAATGGATTGCTTGTTCCGCTGTAGTTAAACTTGATGTTCGTTATATTTTATCAGTTTAACACTGTTGAAGGCTAATGATAATTTATTCTGCATTATCTTAGTCATAATATTTCTTACTGGGCTAGTTGAGGTCACCCTTTCTTTCACTGTTCTCTTCAGGAAATGAGAATATAGCTGGGACGAGTCGGGAAACAGAGTGATGGACCAGATGATAGTATTAGTAGTCTTCACTATTCTATTAAATAGTGTGACAATAATTGTAATGAGAACTCCTTTTGAGTTTGTATAGTCTCTAGTAGATAATAATTGTATTCAAACTCACAGTTATGTTTTGTCGTATTGTACACGACAGTTATATGTATTTTCTGTACCATGTATCTGACGACCCAAGATGGGTGATGTATACCTAATTTTGGGGGGCGTCACAATTCGGATTGAACTTCTCACGTGAATTATTAATATCACCACTTGCTTCAGAACTTGGTAATTGATTATTAGAAGAATCAACAGTTCTTTGTCGCTTAATCAAGTATTTATCCATAATCTAATATAAATAAAAACATCAATTGCTAATCAATAATTTCATCAATTTAAACATTTCATAATAATTTCATCATTCATTAATTCTCTTAGGATTTAAGAAAACAGAAACATGCTTTCATCAATTCAAATATATAGAGTATTTGTCACGTAACATGCTTTCCTTTTTTTCCTAAATAAATGATTTTAATTCACTTGCTACAATTTTATTGGTGTTAAAGGGTCACACTTTTATTTAATTAAAAAGTTATGTCCTATTTTTAAATTTTAATACTCCTACTTAATAAAATGCAGGAAAAAAAATAAAGTAATGGTCGTGTTACATTTTTGAAAAGATTGAGAATGGGAAAATTGGTAACTATACAAAATAGATTAGAAGGTGAGTGAGAGATTTACATGGAGTACGATTATCTCTATCCCTTATTAGCAATTACAGTAGACGGAGGAGAGAGAGAGAGAGAGAGAGAGAGAGAGAGAGAATCGGAGAACCGAAGTGAAAGAATGGTATGCAGTGCTCCATATCTTTGATTAGCTTCATGTATATACATCGTTGCCTCCAGTTGAGTATTTTGGTAGCCATGGACAGAGGGCAATATGCCGCCAGAGATTCTAGGGGGGTCATATGCCCTCCCTCGACCCCCCTGGTTTCGCCTCTGCTATATGTTATGATATGTTATTCTAATCGATATAATGATCTTAATAATGATAGGTTTCGATATAAAAGATAAAACTAAGTTGCGTAACTGTAAGTAGCAGACCAGGCAAGTATCTTACATTTGTATTTACTTTATGCAATGGACATGTGTAAGCTAATATCTGAACTATTCTTTGTTCAAATATCTTAACCTTGTATACACTTATGCAATGATTCTGTATAAATAAATTATTAAATTATAATCTGTTGTACAATTTCTTTAATTCTGTTATTATAGATCAAGATATATATTATGTTCATTAATTTCTAAATTGGGTTATACAAGTGTCCTCACTTGAATAATCATTGTATTTAATCACATGTTGATACATACGTATTGGTTTTCAGTATGTATACATTGAACATGATAGAACCTTATTTCTATCCAACCGAATTATTTTGGTTTGGATTCCAGACTAAGTATGAACATCCCGAACATGGGAAACTTTTATGCGCCTAAGGCAGATATGCTAGACAAAAATATCATTCGAACATGTAGTATTGATCAATATAGGGCATAACGGGCTGATCACCCCCCGTGCATATAAGTTATGATAGTTTGCGGATGAAGTTCTGTTAAACCTTATCGAAAATTGAAAACAAAGTTCATAGTCTATCGATTGTTCACTAGTTATAGTCAATACGCAGTTTCAAAATTTGAGATAGAATTGATATGTTGTTTAGAATTGCTTCAGCTTACTTCACAACTGTTGAATCGTTGTAGAAGATTCATTCACAGAAAACATTTACTTCTTTCAGTTAACGTTTATTGTTTGCTATTACTTGTTGGGCACCCAAATGCTCATTCTTGTTTAATTTAAATATTTTCAGCTAAGTGTGATCGACCAGAAGGTTTAGGCAAGAACAAAGGGAAAGGAAAGTTGACCGAATAAATTTATATTATCCTATGTAATAGACTTAATTCAAATGATAATATTTATTATCTATCATGTAATGTAATGAATTAAAGGTTATGAACCTGGGGATTTAGACAACTCTGATATGTAAATTAAGTTTGATATTTATGTTATTATTATTATTCCGCTCAAAGAAATGGTATCGTGAAGCACCGAGTTTGGGTTTCAAGTACCTGAATTTGGGGGCGTCACAAACACTGTTGAAGGCTAACGATAATTTATTCTACATTATCTTAGTCAAAATATTTCTTACTGGTCTAGTTGAGCTCACTCTTTTGCTTTCATTGTTCTCTTCAAGAAATGAGAACGTAGTCGGGACTAATTGGGAAATAGAGTGATGGTCCGAGATGGTGGTTGTAGTAGTCCTCACTATTTTATAAAATAGGATGACAATAATTGTAATGAGGACTTCATTTGAGTTTGGATATTGTCTAGAAGATAATATTCGTGTTAAAACTCTCAGCTATGTTTTGTTGTATTTTACACTACAGTTGTATAATTAAATTTGTATTTAAATTATTTACCATGTATTTGGCGACTCAGAATGGGTGATATATACATATTTTAGGGGCGTCACACATGGTACACAACTCAAATACAAAAGAGTTATGCTAATCTTCATCGACAAAAAAGTTATGCTAATCTTCATCAAAAGGATGTGGAATTCAATGTTGGAGATCATGTGTTTTTACGTGTTGCTCCATGGAAAATAGTTACAAGATTTAGAAATAGAGAAAAGTTCAATCCTTAATTCATTGGCCCATTTGAAATTCTCGATCGAGTAGAAACTGTGGCCTATAAACTCGCCTTACCGCCAAGTATATGTCTCGTGTTCATAACATTTTTCATATATCTATATTACGTAAATATGTGGAAGACCCGAACCACATTATTGAGTTAGAACCAGACGAGATAGCGAAAGATTTAACGTATGAAGAGATACCTATTAAAATCTTGGATAAGAAGGAACATATTCTACGCTCCAAGGTTATACCTCAAGTCAAAGTTTTATGGAGAAACCACGATGTTGAGGAAATGACCTGGGAGTTAGAATCTGAAATAAAATCAAGGTATCCTCACCTCTTCGACATACTAGATACGTACACCAATTTCGAGAAAAAAAATTCATAAGAAGGGGAGGTTGTAAGACCCCAACTTTTATGAATAAAGATTAATTTTCTTGAAATATTTTTTTGAATAATAAGGTGTGGATTTGATATAATATTATAGTTATGGGTAATATTTATAAATTTTGCAAAGTATACAAGTTGTCATAAAATATTCGATTGGTTGGGGAATATTCATTTTAACAGGGAATATTCGTACGATGACACAATCATTAGTGGATCCCACAACGGAATTACTGTCGGAGTTAGAAAATGACAGAAATAACTTTTTATAAAAATAATGACGAAAGTTTTACCGTTAATTGCTGAAATACCCGGTAATAAAAGTACAGTAATACGCGTGGTTGCATAGTAACACACAATATTAATTATTGATGCTTACATGAGAAGTCACTCAGTTATATTTAATTATTGATACGGTAATTGTTTTATAGTATCTCACGTTATTGATTTAATTATTGTCACAATATTTTATATTATTAAATCAATAATTGTGACGACAAAGTTATTCATATTATTATTTGTATTATTATTTGTATTATTGGAACATCCTGTCTGTGTGTTTTACACCGGACCTGGTTCTGTCTTTATTATTATTCTGTTGGAACATCATGTCTATGTGTTTTATACCGGACCTGGTTCTGTCTTTATTATTATTCTGTTGGAATATCTTGTCTGTGCATTTTACGCCGGACCTGGTTCCATTATTTATTATTCTGTTAGAATAACCTGTCTGTGCGGTCTATCGCATGCATGGTGATTTCTTTTGTTAATCCATTCTTTATTATACTCAGTTGGTTAAGTTTTGACTTCTATACTCCATGAAATTTGTGGAATATCCTTGATAATTGTGTTTCATCCAGTATCTTTTCATGAAAATATTCTTCTAAGCATTCTTGGTATGATTATGACCAGTCATCTGTGGCCTGTAGTGCATAGATGAACTTGGTATGATTATGACCAGGGATTATTCGGTATAATCATGACCGTAATATTACAAATAATGTGGTAAAAGTCCTCATTGGCCCATAGTGCATTGATGGATAGTTGTTGGCATGATCATGACCATTAATGAATACACGAATATCCTTGGCCGTAGTGCAGGGGTTATTCGATGATGTGGATTATTTTATTAAGCTGAGTCCCAGCGATAACAGTGTTGAAAAACCTTTTAAATCATAGAAGATAGTAGATTTTATTTTCTACTTGACTCTTTTAATGGATTGCTTATTCCGCTGTAGTTAAACTTGATGTTCGTTATATTTTATCAATTTAACACTGTTGAAGGCTAATGATAATTTATTTTGCATTATCTTAGTCATAATATTTCTTACTAGGCTAGTTGAGCTCACCCTTTCTTTCACTGTTCTCTTCAGGAAATGAGAATATAGCTGGGACGAGTCAGGAAAAGGAGTGATGGACCATATGATAGTATTAGTAGTCCTCACTATTCTATTAAATAGTGTGACAATAATTGTAATGAGGACTCCTTTTGAGTTTGTATAGTCTCTAGTAGACAATAATTTTATTCAAACTCACAGTTATGTTTTGTCGTGTTGTACACGACAGTTGTATTAGTAAGTTGTATTTGTTTTCTTTACCATGTATCTAACGACCCAAGATGGGTGATGTATACCTAATTTTGGGGGCGTCACAGTTGGTATCAGAGCTTAGGGATATGATCCCTGGCTAAGATGTGAATAGAACTAGGAGGGGAGAGACGGGGAATTCCTTCGCTAGTATGACCTACCTAAGTTTATTTGCATGGTATTTAATTGGTCGGTCAGAATATAAGGATAATATATGATATATCAATTAAATTTTGTTTTGTGGCAATATCTGAAAATGGCATCTGAGAATGTTGAGAATAGCAATGGAGCACAGGCGACTGTTGATTCACCGCATATCAATAATCAGGATAATGTGCATCAGGAAGGTGATAATCCTCATGCAAACAACAACATTAATCAGATGATGAATTATGAAATGTTCAGAAGCTTTATGCAGTTCATGCAACAGCAGGCGAGAGCGGCTCCTGTTCAAAATGTAGGTGGAAACACTGAAAACTCTCGGACGGTCATTGCTAAACAGTTCAAGGAGCTGGGACCACCGGAGTTTAAGGGAGAGCCAAAACCACTTATAGCGGAAACATGGATAAAGCAGATCACCAAGATATTTGATGTCTTGGGATGCTCCGAGGAGCAAAAGGTTCCCTTTGCCGCCTTTATGTTGCGAGGAGAGGCAGATTACTGGTGGGAATCGATTAAGCGTACTCAACCTGCCGCACTGAAGATGTCTTGGGAGAAGTTCCAAGAGCTGTTCAATGACAAATATTTTCCCGAAAGTGTTCGTCACATGAAGGAGGTGGAGTTCATCAAATTGGAGTAGAATAATATGACCGTATCGCAGTATGAGGCTAAATTTGCTGAGTTGTCCCGGTTTGCGTCCCACTTGGTGGATAATGAAGAGCGAATGACGCGAATATTTTTGCGAGGTTTGAAACCTGAGATACGTCAACATCTTATTTCTCATAAACTGTGTTTGTATTCAGATGTTGTGAATAGGGCTCAGTTAGTGGAACGCGATAACGAGTCAATGCAACCAAAAGAGAGCAGTCGATAAAATGATAATACCAGTGAGAGCAGTCATCGAAGCGGTGACAACAAGCGTGGAGGAAATCAACAAGCCAGAAATGGTAACCACTTCGGTGGTAATCAGGGCCAAAACAATAAGAATGGTTATTTTAAGAAGAGGAGATTCAACAATGATGGAAAGACGTCAGCACCAGCACCTGTTGTTAAGGAAGGAGAACGACCACCTATCATATGTTTCAAATGCGAAGGGGAGGGGCACATCAGTCCAAACTACGCGATGCCATCTAAAGCATGTTATAATTGTGGAAGAGAAGGTCATTTAGCTCGATTTTATCATTTACCAAAAATAAGTTCAGTCAGGATGGAGACACCAAAGGTCGTCCTAGAAAAGTCAAAACCGCTAGTGCAAGGGAGAACGTTTATTGTGACCTCCCAGAAAGCAAAGAACCCGAATGAGGTCATCACGGGTAAGCTTATCATAAACTCTAATGAAGTCTATACTTTATTTGATACCGGTTCTACCCATTCTTTTATTTCTCCTACTTGCGCTCATCGATTAAATTTGACTCCGGAGAAATTAGACTTTGACTTATCTGTTGAAACTCCATTGGGAGAAACCTTCATTACATCCACGGTTTATAAGTCTTGTTTGGTTCAAGTTGGTACCCACACATTACCTGTCGATCTTATTTCATTAAAAATACTTGCATTTGACGTGATTCTAGGGATTGATTGGTTAACTACTCATCATGCAAAAATTGATTGTTTTCGTAAGGTTGTTAGCTTTCATATTCCTAATCGACCTATTATGCGAATTCAAGCAACCAAACCATTAAAATCGATCACTGTCATCTCAAGCCATAAAGCTATTCATTTATTAAAAAAATGGATGTCAAGCTTTCTTAGCTCATGTCACGGATCTAAATAAAAATACGTCAGTTTTGAATGATATTTCTATTGTTAATAAATTCCCTGACGTATACCCTGAAGAACTTCCTGGCCTACCCCCAGAGGGTGAAATTGAATTTTGTATCGACCTTGAACCCAGTACAAAACCCATTTTCAAAGCCCCATATCGAATAGCTCCTATTGAACTTCAGGAGTTAAAGATCCAACTGCAGGAATTGTTAGACATTGGCTTTATTCGTCCCAGTACTTCTCCTTGGGGTGCTCATGTGCTATTCGTGAAGAAGAAAGATGGAAGTATGCGACTTTGTATTGATTATCGGAAGTTGATTCATGTCACCATCAAAAACAGGCACCCATTGCTACGTATTGATGACCTGTTTGACCAGTTGCAAGGAGCACAATTCTTTTCAAAGATTGATCTTCATTCTAGATATCATCAGTTGAAGGTTAGAACTGAGGATATTCCAAAGACGGCTTTCAGAACTCGGTACGGGCAGTATGAATTCCTAGTCATGTCCTTTGGATTGACTAATGCTCCTGCTGCCTTCATGGATATGATGAACTGGGTATTCAAGGAATATTTGGATCACTTTGTGGTCGTCTTTATTGATGACATCCTTATTTATTCCAAAAGCCGTGAAGATCATAAGCAACACTTGAGGCTGGTACTCCAAAAGCTTCGTGAATACAAGCTTTATGCTAAGTTAAAAAAATGCGAGTTCGGGCTGGAGGAGGTAGCATTCCTTGGGCACGTAGTATCAAGTCGTGGAATATCTGTTGACCCGGCAAAGATTGAAGCTATTCAAAGCTAGGAGCAACCTAAATCAGTGACCGAAGTACGTAGCTTTCTTGGTTTAGCTGGTTATTATCGGAGATTCGTGGAATAATTTTCTCGAATCGTTACTCCATTAACTCAGCTGACTCGGAAAGATACAAAGTTCGATTGGAGCGAAGAATATGATAAGAGTTTTCAAGAACTCAAGAGGAGACTCATTTTAGCACCTGTTCTAACAATACCATCTGGCTCGGAGGGATTTGTCATCTACAGTGATGCTTCGAGCAAAGGGTTAGGATGAGTTCTCATGCAACATGGAAAAGTCATAGCCTATGCATCAAGACAACTCAAGGAATATGAGAGCAATTATCCTACTCATGATCTAGAGTTGGCAGTTGTTGTCTTTACACTTAAAATTTGGAGGCATTACTTATATGGAGAGAAGGTGGAGATCTTTACGGATCATAAAAGCCTCAAATATTTTTTCACTCAAAAGGAACTCAACATGCGACAATGACGTTGGCTTGAACTGTTGAAAGATTATGATCATACCATTCAATACCATCCTAGAAAAACGAACGTGGTAGCTGACGCATTGAGTAGAAGATCATATGCAAGTACGAGTGCGATATTGTCAACACAATGGCCCATTTTGTGTGACTTGCAAGGGATGGAGATAGAGTTAAAGACTCCAGGGACCCATGTGATGATGGTGAATATACGAGTAGAACCGACTTTAATCGATAAAGTTAAAGCTGCTCAAGCTACAGACCTGAAACTGATGCGTATGAGAAAGAAAGTGCAAGAAGGTGCTATGCCGAAAGCAAGAATCGATGAAGAAGGAATACTTCGAGTCAACTCTAGACTTTGTGTTCCTAACGACCCTGATTTAAAGTATGAAATCATGATGGAGGCACACAACACACCGTTTGCAATCCATCCTGGAAGTACCAAAATATATCATGATCTTCGTCATACATTTTGGTGGAGCAATATGAAGAGAGAGATAGCGCTGTTTATCTCGAGGTGTCTAACTTGTCAATGAGTCAAAGCGGAAAATCAAGTACCAAAAGGTCCATTGCAACCACTTGAAATTCTAGAATGGAAGTGGGAGCACATTACCATGGATTTCGTTATCGGTCTTACTAAGGTTTCTCAAGGTATAGATGCTATTTGGGTCATTGTTGATAGATTGACCAAGTCTGCTCATTTCTTATCGATACGAGAAACTTATACACTTGAACGTCTTGCTCGTATGTACATAAACGAGATTGTAAGACTGCATGGTATGCCAGTATCCATAGTTTCTGATCGAGACCCAAGATTCACTTCACGATTTTGGGTTAGTTTAGAAAAAGCTATGGGCACGAATTTACGATTTAGTTCGGCATGTCATCCTCAGACGGACGGACAATCAGAGAGGACTATTCAAACTCTGGAAGATTTATTAAGACTCTGTGTCCTTGACTTCAAGGGAAGTTGGGACAAGTTCTTATCATTGGTGGAGTTTTCTTACAACAACAGTTATCAAGCAAGTATTGGCATGGCTCCATTCGAAGTATTGTATGGAAGAAAGTGTCGTTCTCCAGTATGCTAGGATGACGTGGGTGAAGCAACGTTGTTGGGACCGGAGTTGGTACGTATGACTACAGAAAAGATTCAAACGATCCGACAACGTATAAAAACCTCACAAGATCGACAAAAGAGTTATGCTGATCTTCATCGAAAGGACGTGGAATTTGATATAGGAGATCATGTGTTCTTACGTGTTGCTCCATGGAAAGGAGTTACGAGATTTGGAAAGAGAGAAAAGCTCAATCCTCGATTCATCGGTCCATTTTTAATCCTCGATCGAGTAGAAACTGTGGCTTATAGACTCGCTTTATCACCAAGTATGTCTCGTGTTCATAACATTTTTCACATATCCATGTTACGTAAATATGTGGAAGACCCGAACCACATTATTGAGTTAGAACCGGACGAAATAGCGGAGGATTTGACGTATGAAGAAGTTCCTATTTAAATCTTGGATAAGAAGGAACATATTCTACGCTCCAAGGTTATACCTCAAGTCAAAGTTTTGTGGAGAAACCATGATGTTGAGGAAATGACTTGAGAGTTAGAATCTGAAATGAAATCAAGGTATCCTTACCTCTTCGACATACCAGGTACGTACCCTAATTTCGAGGGCAAAATTTTATAAGAAGAGGAGGTTGTAAGACCCCAACTTTTATATATAAAGATGAATTTTCTATAAATATCATTTTTGAATATTATAGAGTTAATTTGATATAATGTTATAGTTGTGGGTAATATTTATAAATTTTGCAAAGTACGCAAGTTGTTATATAATATTCGATTGGTCGGGGAATATTCGTTTTAACAGGAAATATTCGTACAACGGCACAATCATTGGTGGACCCCACAACGGAATTATTGCCGGATTGAGAAAACGACAAAAATATTTTATTAAAAATAACGGCGAAAGTTTTACCATTGATACTGTTGAACTACTCGGTAGTAAAAGTACAGTAATACGTGTGGTTGCATAGTAGCACACGGTATTAATTATTAATGCTTATGTGAGAAGTCACACAGTTTGATTCAATTATTGTCAGTTAATAATATGAATTATTTAGCGATAATGAAGTTTTGTTTTATTCATATTATTAACGTAATAAAATAGAAACATCTTTTTATATAAAACAGAATACTTTATTAAAGTTATTCTATAAATAGAATATATTATATTTTATTTAAAAGATTTTTCTTTAAATATGGACCGTCAGATTAAAGTAATCAATCTGAACCGTTCATGGATTAGTTACTATGCATTCCATTTTTTTTATAAATAGCAGCTCATTCATTCATTATTTCTTACGAATTCACTGAACTCTAGAGAGAGAAACTATAGAGAGAGAGAAGAAAAGTATTCTCCTACTTAACTACTTCCTTATTTCAGTTCTTCTTTAAAACGGTAAGGGGTGTTATTCTTTCTTATTCATGAAGAGAACTTCTGTTATTCTATTCTTTATTATTCTGTTCGAATAACCTGTATACGCGGTCTACCCTATACTTGGTGACATTCTTCTATTATTCTGTTGGAACATCCTGTCTGTGTGTTTTACACCGGACCTGGTTCTGTCTTTATTATTATTCTGTTGAAACATCCTGTCTGTGTGTTTTACACCGGACCTAGTTCCGTCTTTATTATTATTCTGTTGGAACATCCTGTCTGTGTGTTTTACACCGGACCTGGTTTCGTCTTTATTATTATTCTGTTGGAATATCATGTCTGTGCGTTTTACGCCGGACCTGGTTCCATTATTTATTATTCTGTTGGAATAACCTGTCTGTGCGGTCTATCGCATACATGGTAATTTCTTTTATTATTCCATTCTTTATTATACTCAGTTGGTTAAGTTTTGACTTCTATACTCCATGAAATTTGTGGAATATCCTTGATAATTGTGTTTCATCCAGTATCTTTTCATGAAAATATTCTTCTAAGCATTCTTGAATTTTACTCCACAAAGCAGTATCATGTTGACAATTTGGACGTTGTTAATTCTTAGATAAATTAATTCTTGAACTTGTTTTATTGAATTCTTATATCATTGTCATCATCTTCATGTTTATAAAATGTTGAAAGTCATCTGTGGCCTATAGTGCATAGATGGACTTGGTATGATTATGACCAGGGATTATTCGGTATAATTATGACCGTAATGTTACAAATGATGTGATAAAAGTCCTCATTGGCCCATAGTGCATTGATGGATAGTTGTTGGCATGATCATGACCATTAATGAATACACGAATATCCTTGGCCGTAGTGCAGGGGTGATTTGATGATGTGGATTATTTTATTAAGCTGAGTCCCAGCGATAACAGTGTTAAAAAACCTTTTAAATCATAGAAGATAGTAGATTTTATTTTCTACTTGACTCTTTTAATGGATTGCTTGTTTCGCTGCAGTTAAACTTGATGTTCGTTATATTTTATCAGTTTAACACTGTTGAAGGCTAATGATAATTTATTCTGCATTATCTTAGTCATGATATTTCTTACTGGGCTAGTTGAGCTCACCCTTTCTTTCACTGTTCTCTTCAGGAAATGAGAATATAGCTGGGACGAGTCGGGAAACGGAGTGATGGACCAGATGATAGTATTAGTAGTCTTCACTATTCTATTAAATAGTGTGACAATAATTGTAATGAGAACTCCTTTTGAGTTTGTATAGTCTCTAGTAGACAATAATTGTATTCAAACTCACAGTTATGTTTTGTCGTATTGTACACGACAGTTATATGTATTTTCTGTACCATGTATCTGACGACCCAAGATGAGTGATGTATACCTAATTTTGGGGGTGTCACAATTCGGATTGAACTTCTCACGTGAATTATTAATATCACCACTTGCTTCGGAACTAGGTAATTGATTATTAGAAGAATCAACAGTTCTTTGTCGCTTAATCAAGTATTTATCCATAATCTAATATAAATAAAAACATCAATTGCTAATCAATAATTTCATCAATTTAAACATTTCATAATAATTTCATCATTCATTAATTCTCTTAGGATTTAAGAAAACAGAAACATGCTTTCATCAATTCAAATATATAGAGTATTTGTCACGTAACATGCTTTCCTTTTTTTCCTAAATAAATGATTTTAATTCACTTGCTACAATTTTATTGGTGTTAAAGGGTCACACTTTTATCTAATTAAAAAGTTATGTCCTATTTTTAAATTTTAATACTCCTACTTAATAAAATGCAGGAAAAAAAATAAAGTAATGGTCGTGTTACATTTTTGAAAAGATTGAGAATGGGAAAATTGGTAACTATACCAAATAGATTAGAAGGTGAGTGAGAGATTTACATGGAGTACGATTATCTCTATCCCTTATTAGCAATTACAGTAGACGGAGGAGAGAGAGAGAGAGAGAGAGAGAGAGAATCGGAGAACCGAAGTGAAAGAATGGTATGCAGTGCTCCATATCTTTGATTAGCTTCATGTATATACATCGTTGCCTCCAGTTGAGTATTTTGGTAGCCATGGACAGAGGGCAATTACCCCCTCTGCCCCTAAGGTGAATCCGCCCCTGCCCTCACCGCCGAAAGGTGAATTCGTCCATGCCCTTGCCGCCAGAGATTCTAGGGGGGTCATATGCCCTCCCTCGACCCCCCTGGTTTCGCCTCTACTATATGTTATGATATGTTATTCTAATCGATATAATGATCTTAATAATGATAGGTTTCGATATAAAAGATAAAACTAAGTTGCGTAACTGTAAGTAGCAGAACAGGCAAGTATCTTACATTTGTATTTACTTTATGCAATGGACATGTGTAAGCTAATATCTGAACTATTCTTTGTTCAAATATCTTAACCTTGTATACACTTATGCAATGATTCTGTATAAATAAATTATTAAATTATAATCTGTTGTACAATTTCTTTAATTCTGTTATTATAGATCAAGATATATATTATGTTCATTAATTTCTAAATTGGGTTATACAAGTGTCCTCACTTGAATAATCATTGTATTTAATCACATGTTGATACATACTTATTGGTTTTCAGTATGTATACATTGAACATGATAGAACCTTATTTCTATCCAACCGAATTATTTTGGTTTGGATTCCAGACTAAGTATGAACATCCCGAACATGGGAAACTTTTGTGCGCCTAAGGCAGATATGCTGGACAAAAATATCATTCGAACATGTAGTATTGATCAATACAGGGCATAACGGGCTGATCACCCCCCGTGCCTATAAGTTATGATAGTTTGCGGATGAAGTTCTGTTAAACCTTATCGAAAATTGAAAACAAAGTTCATAGTCTATCGATTGTTCACTAGTTATAGTCAATACGCAGTTTCAAAATTTGAGATAGAATTGATATGTTGTTTAGAATTGCTTCAGCTTACTTCACAACTGTTGAATCGTTGTAGAAGTTTCATTCACAGAAAACATTTACTTCTTTCAGTTAACGTTTATTGTTTGCTATTACTTGTTGGGCACTCAAATGCTCATTCTTATTTAATTTAAATATTTTCAGCTAAGTGTGATCGACCAGAAGGTTTAGGCAAGAACAAAGGGAAAGGAAAGTTGACCGAATAAATTTATATTATCCTATGTAATAGACTTAATTCAAATGATAATATTTATTATCTATCATGTAATGTAATGAATTAAAGGTTATGAACCTGGGGATTTAGACAACTCTGATATGTAAATTAAGTTTGATATTTATGTTATTATTATTATTCCGCTCAAAGAAATGGTATCGTGAAGCACCGAGTTTGGGTTTCAAGTACCTGAATTTGGGGGCGTCACAAACACTGTTGAAGGCTAACGATAATTTATTCTACATTATCTTAGTCAAAATATTTCTTACTGGTCTAGTTGAGCTCACTCTTTTGCTTTCATTGTTCTGTTCAAGAAATGAGAACGTAGTCGGGACTAATTGGGGAATGGAGTGATGGTCCGAGATGGTGGTTGTAGTAGTCCTCACTATTTTATAAAATAGGATGACAATAATTGTAATGAGGACTTCATTTGAGTTTGGATATTGTCTAGAAGATAATATTCGTGTTAAAACTCTCAGCTATGTTTTGTTGTATTTTACACTACAGTTGTATAATTAAATTTGTATTTAAATTATTTACCATGTATTTGGCGACTCAGAATGGGTGATATATACATATTTTAGGGGCGTCACACATGGTACACAACTCAAATACAAAAGAGTTATGCTAATCTTCATCGACAAAAAAGTTATGCTAATCTTCATCAAAAGGATGTGGAATTCAATGTTGGAGATCATGTGTTTTTACGTGTTGCTCCATGAAAAATAGTTACAAGATTTAGAAATAGAGGAAAGTTCAATCCTTGATTCATTGGCCCATTTGAAATCTTCGATCGAGTAGGAACTGTGGCCTATAAACTCGCCTTACCGCCAAGTATATGTCTCGTGTTCATAACATTTTTCATATATCTATATTACGTAAATATGTAGAAGACCCGAACCACATTATTGAGTTAGAACCAGACGAGATAGCGAAAGATTTAACGTATGAAGAGATACCTATTAAAATCTTGGATAAGAAGGAACATATTCTACGCTCCAAGGTTATACCTCAAGTCAAAGTTTTATGGAGAAACCACGATATTGAGGAAATGACCTGGGAGTTAGAATCTGAAATAAAATCAAGGTATCCTCACCTCTTCGGCATACTAGGTAGGTACACCAATTTCGAGAAAAAAATTTCATAAGAAGGGGAGGTTGTAAGACCCCAACTTTTATGAATAAAGATTAATTTTCTCGAAATATCTTTTTGAATAATAAGGTATGGATTTGATATAATATTATAGTTATGGGTAATATTTATAAATTTTGCAAAGTATACAAGTTGTCATAAAATATTCGATTGGTTGGGGAATATTCATTTTAACAGGGAATATTCGTACGATGACACAATCATTAGTGGATCCCACAACGGAATTACTGTCGGAGTTAGAAAATGACAGAAATAACTTTTTATAAAAATAATGACGAAAGTTTTACCGTTAATTGCTGAAATACCCGGTGATAAAAGTACAGTAATACGCGTGATTGCATAGTAGCACACAATATTAATTATTGATGCTTACATGAGAAGTCACTCAGTTATATTTAATTATTGATACGGTAATTGTTTTATAGTATCTCACGTTATTGATTTAATTATTGTCACAATATTTTATATTATTAAATCAATAATTGTGACGACAAAGTTATTCATATTATTATTTGTATTATTGACAATGTCTAAAAAGTTCTGTCGATGAAAGGGGTTTGGTCACCTAATTACGCGCCAATAGGGAGAAATCCTTATCGAAAATCTCCCTCTTTTCTGGGAATGATCTGGTTGTTAATATTGCAAGTTATATTATTGATGAATAATTGTTGTTTAAAAATATATTTTGTGAAGCCAAGTGAGTTGACATAAATTGAGGAGATTTTTATGAAGTAGTTGTTGTAAGTTTGGCGTATTATTTGGACCCCCACTTACCTATTTTTTAAAATAGTCGGGAGAAAGTTATCTCAGTTTTGTTATATATATATATATATATATATATATATATATATATATATATATATATATATATATACGGTCTAGATCTTAAGCTCACCCCTTATCCAACTCACCCGAGATCACCCCTCCTTTAGTGATGGACCCGACGACGGTTCGGTCATACAACCGTCGTCTATACTTTTAGCGATGCTATATGTTGTCCGTCGCTAAAAGTATAGACAACAGTTGTATGACCGAACCATTGCCAGGTCCATCGCTAAAGGGGGTGTCGACGTTAGGATTTTTAATTGTCCCTTTCCGTTACCTGTTCTTTGGTGTTCTCATTTTAGGTGAGATTTGTTTGAAAAAATAAGTGAAAAAGGTCCGACATGTATAATGTCGACGATTGGACTATAAGAGTCTCCAGTTTATTTTTTAACTGGTTGTACCAACACAACCGAGAAAAGGTTTGCACGTTGACCCTGTGATGTGACACTGCTAAACGGGTCGGTGAAACCGAGATTCATTAGGGTCCGAGGACTTGGTTATGCGGAGGGAAGGTGTTAGGCACCCCCCGACATCCGTGTTACCACGGTGACCGCCTCTTTTCAAGAAACTGTTATCTGAATGTGTGTGTGTGTGTGGGTCAATGTGCTGTTATTTGGAAGTAGTGCGAGGCCTCGTTCGCACCTATATACACAAGGTTTAAATTTTATGTAAAAATTCAATTTTAAGTAAGATATGGCAGTGATGGTCTTCTCACGAGTCCAATAATCAAACACCGACGGGATAGCCTCCTGGTGGAGGGACCACACAACATACAATCACATACATCGCTTCTTACCGCATAAAAATGATGACATGTGCGAAGCACTAATATCACAAGCAGATATGGTGCGAAGCATTAATATCACAAGCAGTTTATAGTGCGAAGCACTAATATCACATGCAGTTTATAGTGCGAAGCACTAAGTAAGGAAATGCATTCGTACACATTCATCATAATATGTAAATGCAACATCCACACACAAGCAGATAACAATTTTGAAAAAATTATAATTGCGGCTTAAGTCCTCTAACTGGAGTCCCCAGCAGAGTCGCCACCTGCCGACGTTGGGATTTTTAATTGTCCCTTTCCGTTACTTGTTCTTTGGTGTTCTCATTTTAGGCGAGATTTGTTTGAAAAAATAAGTGAAAAAGGTCCGACATGTATAATATCGACGATTGGACTATAAGAGTCGCCAGTTGGTTTTTTAATTGGTTGTACCAACACAACCGAGAAAAGGTTTGCACATTGATCCAGTGATGTGACACTGCTAAACGGGTCGGTAAAATTGAGATTCATTAGGGTCCGGGGACTTAGTTATGCGGAGGGAAGGTGTAAGGCACCCCCCGACATCCGTGTTACCACGGTGACCGCCTCTTTTTAAGAAACTGTTATCTGAATATGTGTGTGTGTGTGGGTCAATGTACTGTTATTTGGAAGTAATGCGAGGCCTCATTCGCACCTATATACACAGGGTTTGAATTTATGTAAAAATTCAATTGTAAGCAAGATATGGCAGTGATATTTTATAAAAGTGGTTTTTTAAACCCTGATGCTCAATAGTAATTCAGACCTTTTACACTCCCATTTTATTCCGTATTCGGCTGGATTGATTTTATTTAACAGATGTGAAGCATCCGTACGAAAATAATGTACAAAAAGGTGTTGAATTCCTCGTGGGTATGAAAACCATCTGAGGAAATTCAAATATCACAGATATATTTACAAGCTGCTTACAGCTGAAAAGATCCATCACGGGAACGGAATCTAGATTCAGGGGACTGAATCTGTGATCACATGATTCCTAGGCTCATATGATGCCGCAATTGATATAAAAGCATTAAACAGGTATATATATAAAAGCCATAAATATATATATATATATATATATATATATATATATATATACATACATGATCACCAGCCACGGAGCACATCCATGGGAGATCAGATATATAAATAAAGCTGTAAAAGCTATTAACCGCCACGGAGGAAACTCCAGGCGGGACGAAATGTACAGAAAGCTGTAAAAACGGTCAACCACCACGAAGTAAACTCCAGATGGGACGAAATATAAATATATATATATATATATATATATATATATATATATATATATATATATATATATATATAGCATTTAAACGCGCCGGATATAAAATCCAGGTTCATCGGACAAAGTCCAACAATAGTTAATATATATAAGTATATATATATATATTAAAGCAGTAAACGCACCAGATGTGAAATCCAGGCTCACCGAACAGAGTTCAATAGCAGTTCATATATATAATTATATATATAAGAAAGCCATTAAACGCACCAGACATAAGTCTAGGCTCATCGAACAGAGTTCGACACGCAGTTCATATGTATAAATGTATATATATATATATATATATATATACAAAAGCAATTAAACGCTCCAGACCGAAGTTTAGGCTCAATCGAGGCATAACTCGATAATGTTAGTCCATATATATATATATATATATATATATATATATATATATATATATATATATGTTTATACAAACTAAAAATAAACCACAGACCGAAGTCTGGGCAAAAGTGTGCAACACGACTCTCAACATGTAGAAGGGTGTGTGCAAAGACGAAGAGAAAAACTTTAAAGTGTGAAAGAAGGCTTACAGTGGGCTGCCAAAGAAGACTTCAATATCTTTAAAGTGGATAAACACTGGCTTTTATAGGTATAAAATAAGCTATATGTGAGCTCACAAGTGTTTAAAATGAGAAAGCACACAGTCTGGGGTGAGTACAAAGCAAATTGGGCAGGGCTTCCTCGTCGTTTTCTCTTACAAAATGGCCATCCCAAGCCCTCTATTTATAGAGGGTGGAGCCGCAAGTAGACCAGAGGCAACCCGGGTTGGCCTGGGTTTTTCGGGTCAGGTCGTCTCGAAGTACATGCACTCAGGCACTGTAATGTCCACTCGGACTTTCAGGAGTGCAATTCGGGCATCCATTTGAGGTATACAGGACCTATTTCGGACTGCCATTGTCGAGAGTTGTACGATGGCATGGGATTAGAGTTTGTGCAAAGTCATTGAAGATGGGACAATGCCCTCCGGTCTTCAAGCTTCAACTTTCATCCGTTACCCCGCACAATAGTCACTCGGGGTTGGCTAGTCTTGTGGGACACTGTTGCGTAGAGACATTGAGATGACATGGCGTGGCATCGTGTTGGTCAGATGACGATGTTGTCCCTCACCGGTGTTATCGCCGGATTGGGCTGATAAAGCAGACGTTGCTCAGCTTCGCTGAGATTGGACTGCTGCAATTTGTTGAAGGTCCTCATTATCATCTTTGAGGTGTGCATGTCTTCCTGATATTATCGCCGGGCTGGTACAGTGTATCTCGTTATGAGCGCCGAGATTAAAGCTGGTTGCATTTGTAACAAGCATTTCCGGGGTTATTGCTGAAATTACATTCCTTGGGGTTATCACCAAGGTTGGTGGCTATTCCCATGATTTGGACTGAGACTGGATACCTCGGGGTTATCTCCGAGATTAATCGGTCTTCTCCGGTGTGTGTTCCGGTATTGATCTGCATGCCTCTGGGTTATCTCCGAGATTGGAATTATTACTCCCAGATTGCGATCCGAGGTTGATGCTGAACTTCCGGTAGTATCCGGCATGGATATGGATCGTCTTTCAGGGTTCCCTCTTAAAAGACGAATCTGCTCTCCTGCAATGTTAGTGACAGGTGTACAAAAAATTTCGAGTGTCTACAGGGGGGTGAGCTCGGGTGAGTTGAATAAGGGGTGAGCATAAGATCCGGACTATATATATATATATATATATATATATATATATATATTATAATAAATTTTATTTTTTATGAAAAATAGAATATATTATATTTTATTATGCATAGTATTAGCATAGTATTTGCATAGTAAATCAGAAAATTTCAGCCGACTATTACTGTGCGTCTGTGATTTTTATTTTCAAATAATATCCTTCCATTCTCCTATAAATATGATGTTTAGTTTAGAATTGAAAATCACACCAGAATCAAAAAATTCTTCTTCTATAATATTGAGCGTATTTCTTTAGAGTTTAAGAAAGCTTTGAGTGTAGAACACAGTGCAAGTTTTCTTCAAGAATATCCCCACCCTACCAGTCAGAAGTACTCTCTTTTGAAGGTAAGGGATATTATTTATGTTCAATATTCGTATGAAATAATATTTTCTTTCATACTTTGTAGTATGTAAGTAATATTATTTCATTTTGTATTCATAATTCTACACTCATGTTGATAAGTTTTTCTTCTATACTCCATGAAATTAGTAGAATATCCTTAAAATTTGCGCTTCATCTAGTATCTTTTCACGGAAATATTATTCTGAACATTCTTGATAATTTTTAATCTTTTCATGTCGGGGTACTATTCACGAAGTACTATTCCCAAAGTACTATTCCCAAAGTACTATTCACGGGATACTATTCACTCGGGTACTATTCACCTGGGATACTATTCATGACAAAAATTGATTTCTTTTCCGTCCAAATCATTTTTGATACAATATTATTCTTGAATTTTACTCCACAAAGCAGTATCATGTTGACAATTTGGACATTATTCAATTATGAATAAATTGAATTATAAATCTTTAAAATTTATCCTTACTCTCATTTAATTGAATTCTTATATCATTGTCATTATCCTCATGCTTATATTGTAACGAACCCAAAATAGGTCCATTCCATCCAACCCATTCTGAGTCGTCAAATACATGGTACAGAAAATAACTACAACTTTATTACAACAATTGTCGTGCAAAATACAACAACACATATGCTGTGAGTTTGGATACAAATATATACCAAATGTGACATTGGACACCATCATGTATCAGCACTTCACAAAGGTACCTTACATAAAGGTATAGTCAAAAACTGTTCTAGAAATTAGAATCTTTGGGAAGTGCTCAAGGAAACCTTCGTACATGGGAGGTCACGCGTCTAGGTTATGATAGATATCATATGGCCACAGAATTATCCTTGGTTGACCCAATAGACCCCAAAAAAAAACGAGAAGATTACTATCATAATCTTCCCAATGGTGAGTCTTCTCTTGACTTATCATTATCTCCACTGTCTCTAATTGAGAATTATACTTCAAACAAACACCAAGATTATATAGGTAGTGCCCATAGATATACCCAGCAAGTGGATGAGCACAACCCTGTCTTATGATGACACGAGGTTGTATGTCATTAGACATCTTGTATGATAGTGACAAAACACCCTTCCAACGCTGGGTTCGCCTCACCCTATTTTCTTCACCAAATATAACTACTAAATGATGACCACCGTTCTATTCCCTTGTTACCCCCGCTCGACCCAGCTACGCTCTTATTACCTGAAAGGAATTGTGAAGCAAAAGGGTGAGCACAACTAGCTCAGTAAAGAATATCATGACTAAAGATAATTCAATTATCAATAGCCTTCATCAACAATAAATCAGAGATTTAGATCATATGGTAAATGATAAAAATTTCAACCATAGTTGCAGCGGAACGAGCAATCCATTAGAAGAGTCAAATAGACTATAAAGTCTATTATCTTCTCCATGTTAAAAATCCACCAACAATGTTTTATCCCTGTAACATCAATCAACAATTCTGGTCCACAATCATATGAATAACTCATAATCATAACTGTAGTTCTAAATTCCTCTTCTCATCCAGGACGATGATAATTTTCATCACCTATCTTTACCTGAAACATCAAAGATCATGGTTACACCAAATCACATTTCCTGTTCATAATCATACTAATAACTTCATCTTTGCACTACGGCCAAAGATATTCATTTGTATCACCAGTTGGTCATGTTTATCTCAACATCTGTTCATCTTTGCATTACTGGCCAAAGATATTCAACAACATGTCATCTTTGCACTACGGGCCAAAGATATTCATCAACAATTCATCTTTGCACTACAGGCCAAAGATATTCATCAATATTTCATCTTTACACTACAGGCCAAAGATATTAATATCTCAAATAAATATATAATCATTTCAGAATTTATATAAACAATAATTATAACCATGTTGATCAATTCACCTTTGCACTTAAGCTAAAGATATTCACTTATAAATTCAATGGTCATGATCATACCAGTCACAATTCAACTTTGCACTACAGGCCAAAGAGAACCCTAGTCATGATCATACCAATAATCTACCCATCTTTACACTCTAGTGAAAGAGAATTTCAACATCAGGGTTATAAAAATGTTATATATGATAATAAAATCAATATAATCAATACATAGTTTTAATCTCAAGAGTAATATTCATAACTCAACTATAATTTGGTTAGAAAAAGAAACCAATTTTTATCGTGAATAGTAACTCGTGAATAGTAACTCATGAATAGTAACTCGACACAAAAAGGTAGAAATTCCACAATAAAATCCATACCAGTATTTCGGTATAATGATATTGAAAGAATAATATTTCTTAAGCTTATAAACAAATTTATTTTAATTGTTTACACTTTACTAATTAATGCATTTAATCATCATAAAATGTCAACTCTTACAATTTCATCATCAATAACCAAAACCCTCATCAAAAATCTGCATATATCTCATATAGGATTCTCAAGCCATAAAATCCTATTTTCTAATTTTCTTTCTTCACAAAACATATTTAATTCATTTACTCATAACTAGACCATTTTTATAAAAAATACCAAATCAGTTCCAAAAATATTTCTTTTCTGGGATTTAGCATAATATAGTCCCATAGTGAACATATATTTTTCTCAAAATTTTTAAAAGTCATTTACTATTTTTCATATGGCCAAAATAGCCAAATATTTAGACATTTATCAAAAATTGTACTTTTGTCTAAAAATTCTGAAATTTACAGAGTATACTTCTATCATATACATGTACTCCCAATAAAAATTTCATCAATTTTGGAGTTAACCACAAGGAATTATAAGCAGTTACTTTTAAAATAGTCTTTTCTCATAAAATTCATAACTCTCAATCTATACATCCAAAAATCACCATTTTTGGACACAATCAATAAAATTCATCAAAATATCATTTCAAATTTTTCCAGAATTTTTGAAGATCAAAAAAATTACGAAACTGAAAATCATAACAACCCTTAAAATCCCTTAATATCCCTTACCTCAAAAGAGCAGTACTTTTGACTGGATATCGGATATGATGCTGAAGGAAACTTGCACTAATGAATAGCAACTCACCATGTATCTAAAAACTCACAAAATATGCTTCATAATATAGAGAGAGAAAGAGAGAAAGCTTATGTTTCTGGTGTGATTTTCAATTCTAACTTAGCCCTCTATTTATAGGAAAATTTTGGTAGGTTTGACCTGCAACCTGATGGCTTTACCTGCTACTATTCCCACCCACCACATTTGAAATATAATTCAGCACATTTTTTCACCAACCACAAGTGGGGCCCACCAATTCTAGAATTTTCCACCAAAATGTTAAACTCCGAAAATTCAACAATTTCTGAACCAGTCATCTCGTAAAATTCATAATAAATCATACGTTCATTTTTAACGGTTCAAAATTTGTGGACATATACTCAACTTATATATGTATAACATATCCAAAAATTACCACGATCCAACGGTCGGATTAAAAATTATAACACCCGCAATATTTCTCAAAAAACCCTGATTTTTAATATCTCCATTCCGACAAAAATACGGATAAAAATCTCAACATTAACTTCTTCATTTTTTAACCACAAAAATATATCCCTCATTTATATCCACATAAAATAAATATTTTCTTATCATATGAATCAATAATTAATTATTCACAAATAATATTACAGAATCACATTTATGACAACCAGGCCGTTCCCAGGAAAGAGGGGGCTTTCCAGTAAGGATTTCTCCTTACTGGCGCGCAATTAGATGACCAAACCTCTCCTTAGACAGAACTTTCTAGACATTGCCAATAATGTTATCTAATAATGTTATTCAAATAATATGAATTATTGATCTGATAAATGAAAATACTGTGCAGCAACAATTATTGAAACAACAATAATATAAAATATCAACGCAGCAATTATTGAATCAATAAAATAAAATATTGAATAATAACTACTGTAACAATTATTGAGTAGTGCCTTCTTACGTAAGAATTAATAATTTCAAAAATACTATGCAATACCGTGTGCTACTGTGCAATAACGCGTATTACTGTATTTTAACCACCAGGTATTCCAACAGTGTTAACGGTAACAACTACGCCGTTATTTGTAAAAACTCAAATTTGTCATTTTCTTCACCCGACAGTTATTCGTTATGGGGCCCACAAATAGCTGCGCCGTCGTACGAATATTCCCCGACAGAAAGAATATTCCACGACCAAACGAATATTCCCCGACAACAATGATTATTTTATAACCACTTGCTTATTTTGAAAAAAAATTCATATTTCACCCATAACTTTAAACTTTTATCAATTTAACCATTTACTGAATAGTAATTATAAGAAAAATTGAATACTTTTATTTCATAAAATTCGGGGTCTTACAATCTCCCCTCCTTATGAAATTTCGTCACCGAAATTTACGTACCTGGTATCTCAAAGAATTGAGAATACCTTCCTTTCATTTCAGATTCCATCTTCCTTGTCATCATAATTTCTCCATTGCTCATCTCCTGTATTTCAAATATCATTCTAGAATACAGCATCAAAACAAGGGTTAATTTAACAAATTAACATATCACATAATATCCCGATATTATGACTGACCAACAAATAAGCTTAGGTAGGACACACTAGCGAAGGATTTACTTATCTCTCCCCTCCTAGTTATATTCCCCGATCTCCGCCAGAGATCATATCCCTAAGCTCTGATACCAAATGTAACGAACCCAAAATAGGTCCATTCCATCCAACCCATTCTGAGTCGTCAAATACATGGTACAGAAAACAACTACAACTTTATTACAACAATTGTCGTGCAAAATACAACAACACATATGCTGTGAGTTTGGATACAAATATATACCAAATGTGACATTGGACACCATCATGTATCAGCACTTCACAAAGGTACCTTACATAAAGGTATAGTCAAAAACTGTTCTAGAAATTAGAATCTTTGGGAAGTGCTCAAGGAAACCTTCGTACATGGGAGGCCACGCGTCTAGGTTATGATAGATATCATATGGCCACAGAATTATCCTTGGTTGACCCAATAGACCCCAAAGAAAAACGAGAAGATTACTATCATATTCTTCCCAATGGTGAGTCTTCTCTTGACTTATCATTATCTCCACTGTCTCTAATTGAGAATTATACTTCAAACAAACACTAAGATTATATAGGTAGTGCCCATAGATATACTCAGCAAGTGGATGAGCACAACCCTGTCTTATGATGACACGAGGTTGTATGTCATTAGACATCTTGTATGATAGTGACAAAACACCCTTCCAACGTTGGGTTCGCCTCACCCTATTTTCTTCACCAAACATAACTACTAAATGATGACCACCGTTCTATTCCCTTGTTACCCCCGCTCGACCCAGCTACGCTCTTATTACCTGAAAGGAATTGTGCAGCAAAAGGGTGAGCACAACTAGCTCAGTAAAGAATATCATGACTAAAGATAATTCAATTATCAATAGCCTTCATCAACAATAAATCAGAGATTTAGATCATATGGTAAATGATAAAAATTTCAACCATAGTTGCAGCGGAACGAGCAATCCATTAGAAGAGTCAAATAGACTATAAAGTCTATTATCTTCTCCATGTTAAAAATCCACCAACAATATTTTATCCCTGTAACATCAATCAACAATTCTGGTCCACAATCATATGAATAACTCATAATCATAACTGTAGTTCTAAATTCCTCTTCTCATCCAGGACGATGATAATTTTTATCACCTATCTTTACCTGAAACATCAAAGATCATGGTTACACCAAATCACATTTCCTGTTCATAATCATACTAATAACTTCATCTTTGCACTACGGCCAAAGATATTCATTTGTATCACCAGTTGGTCATGTTTATCTCAACATCTGTTCATCTTTGCACTACTGGCCAAAGATATTCAACAACATGTCATCTTTGCACTACGGGCCAAAGATATTCATCAACAATTCATCTTTGCACTACAGGTCAAAGATATTCATCAATATTTCATCTTTGCACTACAGGCCAAAGATATTAATATCTCAAATAAATATATAATCATTTCAGAATTTCTATAAACAATAATTATAACCATGTTGATCAATTCACCTTTGCACTTAAGCTAAAGATATTCACTTATAAATTCAATGGTCATGATCATACCAGTCACAATTCAACTTTGCACTACAGGCCAAAGAGAACCCTAGTCATGATCATACCAATAATCTACCCATCTTTACACTTTAGTGAAAGAGAATTTCAACATCAGAGTTATAAAAATGTTATATATGATAATAAAATCAATATAATCAATACATAGTTTTAATCTCAAGAGTAATATTCATAACTCAACTATAATTTGGTTAGAAAAAGAAACCAATTTTTATCGTGAATAGTAACTTGTGAATAGTAACTCATGAATAGTAACTCGACACAAAAAGGTAGAAATTCCACAATAAAATCCATACCAGTATTTCGGTATAATGATATTGAAAGAATAATATTTCTTAAGCTTATAAACAAATTTATTTTAATTGTTTACACTTTACTAATTAATGCATTTAATCATCATAAAATGCCAACTCTTACAATTTCATCATCAATAACCAAAACCCTCATCAAAAATCTGCATATATCTCATATAGGATTCTCAAGCCATAAAATCCTATTTTCTAATTTTCTTTCTTCACAAAACATATTTAATTCATTTACTCATAACTAGACCATTTTTATGAAAAATACCAAATCAGTTCCAAAAATATTTCTTTTCTGGGATTTAGCATAATATAGTCCCATAGTGAACATATATTTTTCTCAAAATTTTTAAAAGTCATTTACTATTTTTCATATGGCCAAAATAGCCAAATATTTAGACATTTATCAAAAATTGTACTTCTGTCTAAAAATTCTGAAATTTACAGAGTATACTTCTATCATATACATGTACTCCCAATAAAAATTTCATCAATTTTGGAGTTAACCACATGGAATTATAAGCAGTTACTTTTAAAATAGTCTTTTCTCATAAAATTCATAACTCTCAATCTATACATCCAAAAATCACCATTTTTGGACACAATCAATAAAATTCATCAAAATATCATTTCAAATTTTTTCAGAATTTTTGAAGATCAGAAAAATTACGAAACTGAAAATCATAACAACCCTTAAAATCCCTTAATATCCCTTACCTCAAAAGAGCAGTACTTCTGACTGGATATCGGATATGATGCTGAAGAAAACTTGCACTAATGAATAGCAACTCACCATGTATCTAAAAACTCACAAAATATGCTTCATAATATAGAGAGAGAAAGAGAGAAAGCTTATGTTTCTGGTGTGATTTTCAATTCTAACTTAGCCCTCTATTTATAGGAAAATTTTGGTAGGTTTGACCTGCAACCTGATGGCTTTACCTGCTACTATTCCCACCCACCACATTTGAAATATAATTCAGCACATTTCTTCACCAACCACAAGTGGGGCCCACCAATTCTAGAATTTTCCACCAAAATGTTAAACTCCGAAAATTCAACAATTTCTGAACCAGTCATCTCGTAAAATTCATAATAAATCATACGTTCATTTTTAACGGTTCAAAATTTGTGGACATATACTCAACTTATATATGTATAACATATCCAAAAATTACCACGATCCAACGGTCGGATTAAAAATTATAACACCCGCAATATTTCTCAAAAAACCCTGATTTTTAATATCTCCATTCCGACAAAAATACGGATAAAAATCTCAACATTAACTCCTTCATTTTTTAACCACAAAAATATATCCCTCATTTATATCCACATAAAATAAATATTTTCTTATCATATGAATCAATAATTAATTATTCACAAATAATATTACAGAATCACATTTATGACAACCAGGCCGTTCCCAGGAAAGAGGGGGCTTTCCAATAAGGATTTCTCCTTACTGGCGCGCAATTAGATGACCAAACCTCTCCTTAGACAGAACTTTCTAGACATTGCCAATAATGTTATCTAATAATGTTATTCAAATAATATGAATTATTGATCTGATAAATGAAAATATTGTGCAGCAACAATTATTGAAACAACAATAATATAAAATATCAACGCAGCAATTATTGAATGAATAAAATAAAATATTGAATAATAACTACTGTAACAATTATTGAGTAGTGCCTTCTTACGTAAGAATCAATAATTTCAAAAATACTATGCAATACCGCGTGCTACTGTGCAATAACGCGTATTACTGTATTTTAACCACCGGGTATTCCAACAGCGTTAACGGTAACAACTACGCCGTTATTTGTAAAAACTCAAATTTGTCATTTTCTTCACCCGACAGTTATTCGTTATGGGGCCCACAAATAGCTGCGCCGTCGTACGAATATTCCCCGACAGAAAGAATATTCCACGACCAAACGAATATTCCCCGACAACAATGATTATTTTATAACCACTTGCTTATTTTGAAAAAAAAATTCATATTTCACCCATAACTTTAAACTTTTATCAATTTAACCATTTACTGAATAGTAATTATAAGAAAAATTGAATACTTTTATTTCATAAAATTCGGGGTCTTACATATATTGTGATGAAAGTCATCTTTGGCACGTAGTGCATAGATGGACTGTTGATTGGTATGATTATAACAATGGATTATTCGGTATAATCATGACCTGTAATGTTACAAATGATGTGATAAAAGTCCTCATTGGCCCATAGTGCATTGATGGATAGTTGTTGGCATGATCATAACCATTGGTGATAACACGAATATCTTTGGCCTGTAGTACATAGATAATTCGTGGATGTGATACTAATGAATATCCTTGGCCCGTAGTGCATGGATAATTCAGTGATGTGGATTATTTATTAAGCTGAGTCTCAGCGATAAAATTGATGATAAACTTTTTAAATCATAGAAGATAGTAGATATCATGCTCTACTTGACTCTTCTAATGGATTGTTTGTTCCACTGCAGTAAAACTTGTTGTTTATTGTATTCTATCAGTTTAACACTGTTGAAGGCTAAGGATAATTTATTATGTATTATCTTAGTCATAATATTTCTTACGGGCAAAGGTCCAAAAATTCCCCTGATGTTTACACGGATGTCCCACTTCCACCCTAAACTAATTTTTTTTTTCAAAAGTACCCTTAACGTTACAAAAATTAGGTCACCCGTGCCCCTGCTGTCAACAGACCAGCCACCTAGACTAACTCTGTTTACACGTGGATAATTATTGTTGATTAGGCACTTAGGGAGAGAGAGACAGAACAAAAGCAATCGTCACTTTTTAAAAGGGGCAAAAAAGCCCTAATCACTTTCACTCCATAGAGAGATGAAATCGAAGAGGAGAAGAAGACGCTAGAAGTCTGGTGACCAGTTCGGCGAGAAGAAGGTGGAGCCCAGTTCGACGAGAAGAAGGTGGAGCCTAGTTCGGTGAGAAGAAGGTGGAGCCCAGTTCGGCGAGAAGAAGAAGGTGAAGGCTCTATGTGTGCTCTGCAATCAGTTTGTCGAACGAACTTGAGTCTAATCGAAGTATAAGGAAGCTTTTAAGAAGAAGAAAAGGAATCTCTTAGGTACTTTCATCTACACTTTTGATTAATAAAGTGCATGTGGTATGGAACATCACATGGTCCATGTTTAAGTTGGGTGTTGACTGGTAGGGGACATGTGGTCCCCTATATTATTCTTTATAGATTCTTAATACTTTGTAGTTTGCATTTGTCTTGTTCTTTATTTTTTATTGTTATGTGAAGTCTGGTTTTTTTTTTACTGATAGAATGGTTGGGCGTGTAGATGTACATTTACATCATGGGGGCATATGGATAAAGGATTCTGTTTGGAGATATGTGGGAGGAGATGTTTATACATGTAAGAATTTTGATGTTGATTACATGTCTGTTATTTGCATTAAGAATACATATAAAGAGGAATTGAATTATGCCAATGTATCAGAAATATATTATCTGGAACCTGGACTGAGTATTGAAGAAAGACTTTTTATACTTGAGGGTGACCATGGGATTAGGAGACTCTAAAGTAAAATAAAGTCAGACACAACTGTCCTAGATTTCTTTGTAAAACATGAGATAGATGAACCTATATTGAATGATGAATCACCTCCTGATGTTCCTCCTGATTATGATGTCCCTTTTCATGGAAAGTGATGAAGTACTTAATGCTTTTGATAGCATTAATAGAGCACATGAAAGAAGGGATGATCCTAATGTGCTATTAAACACACAGGGTAGCAGGGTTGGTGAGGAAGATAGTAGTGAGGACAGTCAAGATGCTACATATGAAGAGGAGAGTGAGGAGAGTGAGGAAGGTGATGATAGTGAGGAAGATGATGTTAGTGATGAAGGTGATGATAGTGATGACAATGATGATAGTGAGGAAGGGGATGAGGGTCAGGTGTCATGTGAGAGAAGACATCCTGTCCGTTTCAATGTAAATGACCAGACACCCTATTTCAGCTTAGGAATGACATTTGCTAGTGCAGCTGAAGTTAGGGAATCCATATCAAAGTATGCTATATCTAGGGGAGTGGCATTGAAATATGTGAAAAGTGAACCATATAGAATAAGGGTCCAATGTGAGGCTGGGTGTCCTTTTATCTTGTATGTGTTAAAGGACGGTTGTAACCCTGGGTTGGCTGTCATGACATTAAATGAAGAGCACAAGTGTTATAGGATTTTTAGCAACCCTAGGGTTTCAGCAAAGTTCTTGGCCAAGCTTTACAAAAAAAAAATACTTGAGCAGCATGACTACAAGATCAAAGACCTCAAAAAAGATGTGGAGAAAGAATGGAGAGTGAATAATGGATTTTTCAAGTGCAAGAGAGCCAAGAGGATGGTTATGGATGAATTCTCAGGGAGCTTTACTACTGAGTTTTCTGAGTTAGAGGCTTATGCAGCAGAACTGGTGAGGAGTAATCCAGGGTCTAAAGTGCAAGTGGAGTTGTCCACAGATGAATTAAGGGAAGGGAGAAGAGTATTTAGAAGAATGTTTGTTTGTTTAGATGCTTGCAAGAGAGATTGGAAGGAAGGATGTAGGCCTATTATTGGCCTTGATGGATATTTTTTGAAGACACGGTATAAGGGGGAATTGCTTGTAGCACTAGGAAGAGATGGGGATGAGCAGAATTTTCCCATAGCTTGGGCATGTGTGAAGAGCGAAACTAAGGTTAACTGGACCTGGTTTCTGACTTTGTTGCAAGAATAACTTGATTTGGGAGATGGCAGTCAGTACACCATCATATCTGATATGCAAAAGCTATGAATGTTTTTGAATTTAAATATTTAATGTTTTTTATGTCAAATTATTTGTGCAACTTTGAATGTAACTTTGCGCAACTTTTACTTGTAGGGTTTAATACAAGTTGTTATTGATGTACTTCTTGAGGCTGAACACAGATGGTGTGCTCGCCATATATATGTAAATTGGTGTAAGAAACACAGAGGCGGAGAGTTGAAGAAGAAATTTTGGAATGCAACCTGGTCTACCTTTGAGGAAGAATTTAAGGACAACATGAAGTTGCTTGGGGACATGAGTTCAAAGGAAGCAATTGATCTCATGAATTATCCACCTCATACATGGTGCAGAGCTTACTTTAGTAACAGAAGTAAATCATGGGCAGTAGATAACAACATGGTGGAAAGTTTCAATTCTTGAATTCTTAAAGCTAGGCACAAGCCCATTAGGACTATGATGGAATACATTAGGAAAAAACCATGGACAGGTTGGGAACTCTTGGGTCAGCATGTGAGAAGTGGATAAATTATTTTAGTCCTTACTGCAATGACATTTTTTAGACAAATAAAAGCATAGCAGTTAGGTGCACTGTTCTCTTTAATAGAGACACTGGTTATGAAATCAGGGAGGGTGAGGACACCCACATTGTGTTCTTGGACAAGAACTCTTGTACATGTAGGGGATGAGATCTCACTGGAATTCCTTGCCAACATGTTATATGTGCTCTAGTTCACAACAAACAAGAGACCCAATGAACCATATTTCAAAGTTGTATCATAAAGATGTATACCAAATTGCTTATCAGTATAAAATTATGCCAGTGAGAGGGAAGAGATTTTATGAAATTGACAAATATCAACCTGTCGAGGCACCAAATGTTGAGAAGAACAGGGGAAGGCCTAAGATTAAGAGAATAAGAGAGGAAACTAAGGCCAGACCTACAAATAAAATCACAAAGCTATCCAGAAAAGGCAAAGTTATCACATGCAGTCTGTGTAAGAAACCAGGACACAACAAAGGCAGTTGTTCAAAGGTAATTTAATTATTTAAGCTGTTCAAAGGTAATTTAATTATTTAATCATGTGTTTTACAATATAGTGTATACATATTGACATTTTGCCCTATATTAGAATCAAAGCCCAGGAGAAGGAGGAAGTTCAGTCCCAGCTCAGTCACAAATAAGGAAAAGGAAATCTAAACCTCAATCCCAAACAGGAAGTTCAGTCCCACCTCAATCCCAAACAGGAAGTTCAGTCCCACCTCAATCCCAAACTAAATCTTTAATGCAAACTCAAGCACAAGGTGGCCCATCAATCTCACCTCCAAGTCAAGCTGAACCAGGTATTTCTATCATTAATGCAGCATTTTGTACTTGAAAATGCAGTTTCTACATTTAAATATACTTGACAATATGGTCATTAATACAACACAAGGTAGTTACTATCAACTGTCAATCACAATGCAGTGAAAGCATCCCATTCATGTATTAGTTTCAAGCCATCCTGTAGCATGTCTTTCGAAATAAAACATTAGTATCACCACTTGTTTTTAGTGCAATATACATTAGGTTTACAACATGAGTGAATCCTTCCCACCTGTTTACAAACAGATTATCAATGAACATGTTTGAAATTGATACAGTATATGTTGAGTGAATCCTTCCCTCCTGTGTTAGATTTTGTTGAGATATTTGATCTATTCATGTGTTGAGGGTTAATGTCTTGGTGCAGCTAATGGTACTTTATGGGTGTGGTCAGTTATATAAGTTCTACTGTGATACTTATGTTATTTGATACTTTTGCATTTTGTGCAGTTTGTCTTGGTGCAGTATATGTTGCATTTTGCTATTTGATACTTTATGTCTTGGTGCAGATATTTGATACTTTTGCATTTTGTAGGGCTTAATGCAAGTTCAGCCATGAGTGCACCTCCTACTTCAAGATCAAGGCAGTCAAAATTACCAGTTTGATATGCTGTAAGAGCTCATTCTAAGAAGCAATCCAATCATGGTGAAGGTTTTGGGTTGTTATATGATGACAAAACTGGTTCAGTGACATTCAAGGTAATTTATATGTTTCAATTATGATTGATATAATATGATGTGTAAGCTTTTCAGCTCAGTCTTAATGTTGTGTTATGTACATGCAGAGTGGCACATCATCAATAATTGTCAATGAAAGAAGTCAGACAAAGCCACCTTTGGTTGACCCTAACACCAAATTTTCAATCCCTAATGAAGCTCGACTAAGAGCAGACAAAGCTAAAAACAAAACATCCTCTTCAGTTGGCAATAGAAAAATAAACCATTGAGGTGATGGTAACCCTGTAAACATGTCCAACATGACCTTCAGACCTCAAGGACTGCAATGGAGGGGTAGAAGCTGCATCACTACCACACGCCTTATGGCAGATAGGGATGAAATGATTGGTATGAGCAGCAATGCAAGCAAGTCACAAGGAATTCCACCCAATTGTAGTGGAGATAACTGAACTGCTTAACTGTTGCATGTGTTTGAGAAATTAACCATTAGACTTATTTTGTAGTTAGAGCCTACTTAGTAATTGTACTTCTTCCAGTTATGTTTTTGGAACTGAGCTTTTCATTTTGGGAATATATTTTGGACAATGTTGAAGTGTTTATGCTCAGTTAAAAGAAATGTAATGAACATGCTTCTCAAGCATATATGTTGGAAATATAATTTGGCACTATCTTTTGGATTCATATTTTGTTCATTATATTAAACTTGCTCAACTCATTGACAACCAGATTAAGTTAATAAAATTACATTGAGTAACAAGTGCTCAACTCATTGGCACTGCTCATATGTCACACAATTAGACACACAAATAAGGCTTCCATTAACCAACTCACTTACACTACTCATTCACAATTATACATACAAATAATACTTTAACATTTACTGATCATATGTCACACAATTATACACACAAATAAGACCTCCATTAACCAACTCACTTACACTACCCATTCACAATTATACATACAAATAAGACTTCCATTAACCAAGTTCATGGATCAATTCTTTGACATTCAGGTAAAATAAACATTACAAGTCACAAAGCATCCTCAAAACACATATTAAACTTGCATAACTCACTAAAGGACTACTTAAACAAGGATTTCCTAATGCTTACAAAACACTGACTTCCATTAACCATTTTCGCCAATTACATTAAGTTAACTGCATATTTCAAACTGCAGTACATTACAATTCACAACACTACCAATTTATCTAACCATTTATCTACCTAAGTAGCATTACAGAAATGCAGATGAATATAACTAACAATAACACACCAATACACTTCCTGTTCAAATAGTCTACTTCTTTAATTTATTTCACAGAAACTTCATCTCCATATGACTTCAACTTCTTCAACTCATGAACCAATTCTTTCAATTCAGATAATTCAGAAGCCCCTTCAACCTGGGAATATTTATTCAGTTCCTTATTCAGCAAAATTTTGTTATCCCTCTTCAGATCATTTATGACAACTTTTGCCCTCTCACACATCTGTGGGTTATGCCCTACAAAGAACCCATATTCCCTTTCTTGAATCCAAAATATTAAAAATTATTCAACTGTTGTTAGTAAAATATTTCCATGCATACTAGCTGCTAGGAATTGTTTCAAACACAAAATCAAAGTAAATTATAATAACTTAATCTGAATTTCGAGCATGAGAAAAACCTCCTGCCAGGATTTGTTTCATTCCATGAGGTCCACACACGAGCCCTTAACCCACAATAACACAGTGGCATAGCTTCATAATCAACACCAATGGCACGTCTTCGAGCAGATGATGAAGATGACGACGAATAGTGAGCCATGTCAATTTTTATAATGTTAAGGGTACTTTTGAAAAAAAAAATTAGTTTAGGGTGTAAGTGGGACATCCGTATAAACATCAGAGACATTTTTGAACCTTTGCCCTATTTCTTACTGGGCTAGTTGAGCTCACTCTTTTGCTTTCATTGATCTCTTCAGGAAATAAGAACGTAGCCGAGACTAGTCGGAGAATGGAGTGACAGTCCGAGATGGTGGCTGTAGTAGTCCTCACTATTTTATAAAATAGTGTGATAATAATTATAATGAGGACTCCATTTGAGTTTGGATATTGTCTAGAAGACAGTATTCGTGTTAAAACTCTCAGCTATGTTTTGTCGTATTTTACACGACAGTTGATAATTATATAAATTAAGTTTGTATTTGAGTAGCCAAATACATGGTACAAAATTTAAATACAAACTTAATTATACAATTGTCGTGTAAAATACGACAAAACGTAAGGTGAGAGTTTTAACATGAATATTGTCTCTTAGACAATATTCAAACTCAAATGAAGTTCTCATTACAATTATTATCACACTATTTTATAAAATAGTGAGGACTATTATAGCAACCATCTTGGACCGTCACTCCATTCCCCGATTAGTCTCAGCTATATTCTCATTTCTTGAAGAGAACAATGAAAGAAAAGGGTGAGTCCAACTAGTCCAGTAAAGAATATTATGACTAAGATAATGTAGAATAATTTATCCTTAGTCTTCAACAGTGTAAAACTGATAGAATACAATAGACAACAAGTTTAACTGCAGCGGAACAAGCAATCCATTAGAAGAGTTAAGTAGAGCATGATGTTTACTATCTTCTATGATTTAAAAGTTCATCATCAATATTTTATCTCTGTAACACATCTCAATAAATAATCCACATCACCGAATTATCAATGCATTACGGGCCAAGGATATTCGTTAGTATCACATCCACGAATTATTCATGCACTACGAGTCAAGGATATTCGTTATTATCACCAGTGGTCATGACCATGCCAACAACTGTCCATCAATGCACTACGGGCCAATGAGGACTTTTACCACATCATTTGTAACATTACAGGTCATGATTATACCGATACATAATTCCTGGTCATAATCATACCAATCAACAGTTCATCCATGCACTACGGGCTAAAGATGACTTTCATCACAATATAAGCATGAGGATGATGACAATGATATAAGGATTCAATTAAGTGAGATCAATGATAAATTTTAAAGATTTATAATTCAATTTATCTAGAGTTTAAGAATGTCCAAAAAATATTTCAGTGAAACGATACTAGATGAAGCACAAATTTCAAGGATATTCTACTAATTTCAAGGATATTCTACTAATTTCAAGGATATTCTATTAATTTCAAGGAGTATAGAAGCAATACTTATCAAAATAAGTGTAGAATTAGGAATATGAAACGAAATAATATTACTTACATACTACAGAGTATGGAAGAAAATATTATTTTTTTACAAATATTGAACAAAAATAATATCACTTACCTTAATAGAAGAGTAATTCCAACTGGTAAAGCGAAGATATTTTTGAAAAAAACTTGTACTGTTTTCTACACTCAAAGCTTCCTTAAACTCAAAATAAATACGCTCAATATTATAGAAGAAGAATTCTCTGATTCTGGTGTGATTTTCATTTCTAAACTAAGCATCCTATTTATAGGAGAATGTCAGGGTACTATTTGAATTAGGAAATCACGGACCAACAGTAACGAATTCACGGGCGCATACTTGCTGATTTTCTAATTTTATTATGTAGCACTATGCAAATACTATGCAGTACTATGCAAACAATATGCAGTACTATGCAACACTATGCAGTACTATGCAATAAAATAAAATAAAATATATTCTATTTATAAAAAGTATTATATTTTATATATAAAATTTTCTGTTTTATTACTATTATAATAATAATAAAACAAAAACTGAGATAACTTTCTACCGACGATTTTGAAAAATGAGTAAGTGGGGGTCTATATAATAAGTCAAACTTACAACAAATACTTCATAAAAAATCCATCTATTTATCACAAATCACTTGACTTCTCACATTTTTAATAACATTTATTCATCATTAATATTATAACTCGCAATATTAATAACCAGATCATTCTCAGAAAAAAAAATAGAGTTTTCCGATAAGGACTTCTCCTTATTAGCGCACAATTAGATGACCAAACTCATTTCCTCAACAGAACTTTCTAGACATTTTTAATAATGTAAATAATAATATGAATAACTGTGTCGTCTCATTTATTGATTTAATAATATCAAATATTGTGCAGATGATACTGTGACAATAATTGAATCAATAATATGAGATATTATGCATCAACTACTGTTGTAATAATTGAATAAAACTGAGTGACTTCTAACGTAACCATCAATAATCAAATATACTGTACAATACGGTATGCTACTATGCAACCACGCGTATTAATGTACTTTTATCACCGGGTATTTCAACAGTTAACGGTAAAGGTTTTGCCGTTATTTTATAAAAAGGTTATTTCTGTCGCTTTCTAAATTCGACAGTAATTCCGTTGTGGGGTTCACCAATGATTGTGTCGTCGTACGGATATTCCCTGATAAAACGAATATTCTCCGACCAAACGAATATTTTATGACAACTTGCTTACTTTGTAAAATTTATAAATATTACCCACAACTATAATATTATATCAAATCCATACCTTATTAGGACTGAGCAAAAAACGGGTATAACTGAATTACCGAACCGAACCGAAATAATTTAACCGAAATTTTCTAAAAATTCGGTTATACCCGATTTTTTTTACGATTTTCGGTTAGTTTGTACGGGTTTCATCTTTGGGTTATTCGGTTAAACCGAATAACCGAATAAAGAGTTATACTTATCTCAAAATAAAGAGTTATCTGATCTAAAATTAAGTCATTTATCAGCCGTCACTCTCACTCCCCATTTGCATCATCGCCTTCGGTAAGCTATTTTCCCTTATTCAGGGTTTTGATTCCTCGTGGACCTCTTCAGGTCAGCCCTTCACGACTTCACTCATCGCCTCATAACCCTCATCACGTCATCTTCTTCACTCAACAACAATCACTCATCTGCAGAATCAAGGGTTAACATCAGTCACTCATCAGCCTCATCCCAAACAACAGTCGCTCATCCTTTGGCCTCGACAGTACGTACTCTACTGCATCAATTAAGGGGTTGACATCAATTGGAGGCCATCAATCCACCCAATCTGGAGAATCAAATTCATCATCTCTATCCCAATACAACCAATACAAGGTATTTTTCGTCAGTTGTGAATATTAGAAAGATTGGGCTGAAATTGGGTGTTCTTTGTTTTAGATTTCTATTGGGTATTACTGTTTCTTGTGTGGTGGATTGTTTGCATTCTCGTTTGGGATCCATCTTCTTGCTAAAAGGATTTTAAAGTTTGAGGATTTTGGATTTCCCACCAAGTGTTTGACAAATTGACTTGGTAAACTCTGCACCTGTTCGGTTAATAACCGAATTACCGAATTGTAAATTCGGTAATTCGGTATTCGGTTATTTCCATAATTCGGTTAGTTTTTCGGATATTGAAATTACAATTATTTCGATTTTCGGTTATAACCGAATAGTCTATTCGGTTCAGTTATAACCGAATGATCAGTCCTACACCTTATTATTCAAAATAATATTTAGAGAAAATTAATTCTTTATTCATAAAAGTTGGGGTCTTACAAATGAAACCTACTGCAACACCATTTACTTCATCTATTGTTGTCGTTGGGGATTAAGACTCCATTGTTATATCTAATGCTAAACTTTGAAACTGAATTCAATATTTTGGATATTCAAATCTAAGAATTTTCATAGATTTTAGAGAGAGAAAATACGCAAGATAAAAATTTGTTTTTTTTTTTCACGTTTACGTAGGATAAAAACTGAAACGATTTAACACTTGTGAGGTCTGTAATAGAATGACCCAATTTCAAAATATTAATTAGTTTAATGGGGCAATTTATAAAATTAAAAGTTCAATGGTGTAATTAATAAACGTGCCAACTACAGTGGATAATTCTTTAGTTTTGTAGATAAAAAATTAACGTTCGTTTATTTTTTAAACGGAATGACCCAATTTTAAAATAATAATTAGTTTAGTGGAGTAATTTAAAAAATTAAAAGTTCAATGATGTAACCAATAAAACCTATTAACTACAGTGAGTATTTCATTAGTTTTGCCATAAAATTTAAATATATTCATGTCCATTTTTAAAAAATTTAAATAAATAATCACAAAATTGATTATAATGAGATTGAATAATTTTATATACATAAATTATACATAAAAAATTGGAGGACATATGAGCATTGCTAGACTTGCAAAGAATTCTTACAAGATAATGTATCAAAATATAATTATTAGATGATTCGAATTCACCATACGTGAGTAGATCCGATAATTGTAACCAACCATAAATATACACATTATTTTATATATATATTTTTTGCAACTATATTTTAGTCACCATAATATTATTGCATGTATATTACATGCCAATAAAAATATGTAAAAAATTTAATAATAGGTATTTTTTGTTGTTTTGGGCACAATTTTTGCATAAGTATCTATTTATTGATCTTCATCGACTACAAAATTTATCAACTAATGCTATACATATATTTTGCAAAATGATGTATTAAATTATAATTTAATAATAATAATATTTTAGTAACTAAAGAATAATTACAAAATTGAATTGTGTCTTGCTGAATCCATTTATCTATCTACGGTTAAACTAGTTTGTAAGCGCATATTATCACATCACATTATTATTAGAAAATAATTCACCATAGGTAACCCCAATAATTATCATCGAGTATCCATTTTTGTCTTTTAGTATCCATTAACTATTGAAAATTACTTAATTTTAGCAGTTTAACCGCCAGAACTTATTAACTTTAGCAGTTTAACTTTTAGTCCTATTTAAATGAAAATAATATAAATGTCGAAAAATATTTAATGAAATTAAATTACGATCATAATATAAACATAATAATTCCTGTTTAAATAATACGTTACAATTTTGCAATCATAATTCCTGTTTAACTTTCATATATAAACATACGTTACACTCATAATTCGATTAAAATCTTTCACAATTTATAACATAACTCCTGTTTAAATAATAGTAAACTTTCAATTTTGCAAGCAAATCTCATATTTTCACCAACATGAATAATAACATTCATCTGTGTAAAGTTTTGTGAAAATAATAATTTTTTCTTGCAAAACGAGGACATGAAGAGGATTATGCCCAAAAAAGAAATTTATTCTCATAAATATCAGTCATTGAATTGAACATTATTATGTCATTGAGCGGGAAAAAAAAATTAAACAAAAAAGCGGTAATCTATATGGTGATACAATGACTAATCAATAAAATGCGCTCCAATTTTGTACTCTAATGTTACATTGAATCAAATACAAATGAAAAAAAAATAATTAATACAAAATGGGAAAGGCATTCTACAACATATGGAAGTCTAGATCTTACAGTATTATGGGGATGCTTAGTTTAGGCCACTGTTTCTTAGAATTATTAAGCTGGAACACTCCACAAGTCCTAAATTAAGGTTGGATACTTGGCGTCGAGAAAGTCCCTCAGAGTCTTAGCAGCTTTCTGACCACCCATCAGTTCAGCTAACCTCTCTACAGGAAGAATAGCAAGTTCCGCCAAGCTCGTACACCCATCCATTATAGCCCTGTAGTTGGAATCTGTCACACCTGGGAGCCGTCTCAAGAACTCCACGGCAGATGTGTTGTAATTCTCTGCTCTGCAATGGAGGTTAACTGTTGGTTTAATGTCCTAAACTCTGAATCAAAAAGGAACAAGGGGAAAAGGGAAGTAAATGGACAGGTACATCTTAATCCAAACAATATATATGCATTTTTTTAAAAAAAATTAAAAATTATTCTTCTAGAAGTATGGCATTGTGCGAATTCTGGAGCAGTGTTTGCCTGGAATTTAGGTTTCTGGAACCGATACAAGTATGCGGTACGCTATATAAGCCAAAACGTGGTATGCCAGGGAAAGTTTTACGAGTGTTTTATAGTTAGAAATTCTCTTAGAATCGAAGCTTAAGAAAACTAGAAGATTTTTAATTGAATCAACAAGTTGAATGTTCTATAAATAATTTAATAAAAATATGAACAACCAATACTAAGTTAGAATGTTGATCTTTGTGCAACTATAGTAAAATCTGGAGCATCATGACCAAGTCAAAGAATCAGAAATACTAGAAATATTATAATGTTTGAGGCACCTAAATATACTAGGTCATCTCCTGTGTTCCAGATTCTACATAGGGTTGCATCAACCTTTTCAGCTCCACAGGGCACAAGCATTTTCCACAAAAAAATACTGAAACTTATATGAAACAATTGAACCTTTTTAAGCCATGAAGGATAAAAGAACTTACCTCACATCATCTTCCACAATACCATCTTCAGAGGGCACTCCAACTCTAATTGCCTTGGCCTCATCAGGTTCATCCTGATTTGCTTTGAGGGAAGTAAATATTTCAGCAGTAGCATGCAAACTACGGGACCAGACAATGCGCAGACGAGGGAAATGTAGAGCGAGCAAGGACAGCTTGGACACAATATTATTTGGTGTGACGTCATCGCCAATATCACTAGTGGACTGCAAGATTTACTGGTTAAACACAACTTAAGACCTGCCTATGGCCTCTTGAACAAGTATAACGAGGTAAAATACCTGAAATGAAAAGCTTTTGTCTTGAGAAAACTCGATGAGAAGGACAGGTATCCGATAATAACGAAGCATCATTTCTGCTTGGTGATAAAGGCGACCTGATGCAAAACTACCAAATAGATCTTGTATACTTTTCCTCTCTACACATATTAATGGAGATAGTATGTAATCTCCAACTTCCAATTTCACTGGAATTATACGCATGCCCTTCTGATGAAGTACATTTGGGAGGCTGCTCATGAACTCCCTTATGTCCACTATGACCTGATAAAGAAAAATATAAACGAGCACGTATATCTTGACTTATATTCTGCAGATGTTTAAGGGTACTAACACAAGGAATAAAATAACATACTTGCATTTCTTTCTCAGTTTCCCTTCTTCCACCTGCCTTTCTAGTTATCAAATTTTGGGAAGTGACAGACTGTGGCTCAGTGGGAGGATTCAGCCCCGGAAAACACCCATCCTGATTATATTCCAATCAAAATAAATTAAAATGCAGAGGAATATGGGTATTAACGCTGTAGTTAGATAGGTGGAAAAGAATTTGCAGAACAATGATGATTCTCACCTTGTGCTACAAAAACGACACGAAATTTTTTGGGTGTCAACTCGAGGTGAATCACCATTGTTATTAATGGAAAAATAATAAACAACCAATTAACCTGAGAAGGAGCTTCAACAGAACAAAGGAAAAAGACAGCCAACCTGATCAACTGGGAGCATCATCATCGATTTCTGCCTAATCAACGACTCAAATGCTCCATTTTCCCGCCGTATACTGGCCTCAAACTTCTGGACCTCAGTAGAATCTTCATAGAAAAGAAAATATACTTTCAATTTTTTTGAGGGATTTTCAGCTTTATAGATTTCAATTTCCCTGACAAAAGCCACATCAGGATGGTAAACTACAATTGCAGAGGGCTTTAAAATCTCGAGTATATGCCTATTACTTTCCGTGGCATAAAAGTGCACTGGTGGGAGTCGCTTAGTTTTTTCTGTTTGATCTGCATTAACGTCTTGCGCATGCTTTTGAATAGCCCCTTTGTTGGCAGATATACCTGCAACTATACTTTTAGGAAAACCACCAGCAACCGCTGGATTTATTTCATTTCTATGGCCTACATTTTCAGAAGAAACTGCCTCAGAATTTTCATCCATTGCAGTGTCATTTATACTTTGACCACCTAGACTCAAAGGAGGCTGAATATTTGTTGAGGCCTTTTTGCTCTTTCCTTTTCTACGTCCTGCAATGTCCAAGGAGGTTTTAGGATTATCTTCGACATCAATACCCTTTCTGGCCTGTTTACTTAATTTTGATGCTGCTGCCAGAAGAGCATCATTTTCCTGCTTGCTTATGCTACTTACTTCTGCCTTCTGTCCAGATGTTTTTTGAATCACCCCGTCAAGAACCCCAAAACCTTTGGGGTCCTTGGGTTTCTTTTTATTATTACGTTTTGGCAGGCTATGCAGCTCTACTTTGCTCCGCAAATACTTCTCCCACTCATCCCGCATGACCTTCATAAAATATTACATGAAGCATTTAACAAGTTTGAATTTGTCATTACATCAACATAGACATAAATCACATTTACCACTCAACACAAGGACATAGGATGTATGACCTACACCTTCAACAGAATATATAGCCATATAGGAGAATGTACAGAATCATTAAATTACAGTAGTACATGCAAACTGCATCACTAACCTATATCAAGGGAAAAAACTCTGTTTTGGTTTTTGATTTACTGGAGAAGTGGATTATTAGAAGCTATGTTAAGCATTCAAACCGCCTTAACTGTCTCATTGTATCAGCAAAGTTGTGCAAGTCATTTTCACACGTGCTCAGTTCACCAGATTTCGTTTAAATTGGAGTGGCAAACAGTATAACTAAAGGACTTTTAAGTATGTTAGCGAGGAACCAAAATAAACTGCATATTTTTTCCAAAATTCTCAAACAAGACACAGGTATAAACTTGTGCAGAAGAGCAGAACAAGCTGCAAGTGCTTGGGATTGGTGAGTTGAGGGGTCATCCTGGTGAAAGAGAGTATAAACAAAAAAATTAAGGAACGCATATAACTTAAATATATTTTGTGACAAACTGCAAAACCTTATGTGGGCCGTTGGTGATGCATTCTTCAAGCTGCATGCATGAGTGTTCATCTTTGCAAGCCACTAAAACAATGCCATTATCATTCACTTCATCTGCAAATACAAATTCTTCTGTTGGCAAAACTTGCTTCTCTCTTTCCTCTTCTATCTCCTCAAGAATTTCCTGAATTAAAAATAAAAAATTCAAAATGGTAAATAGTTAGCTTGATCTTCTCTGAAACTACAAAGTTTTTCTCAATATCATCAGATTCTAAACTAAAGTCAATGAAAGAAGTGGGAAGACAATGACCAAATGCAAAATAGATTCCTTCTGACAAAACGTAACATCAACTAAAATTATAGTCTGATATGAACTATGAGATAACATTAATCAAACTTTCAGACTAAAAGCAACATAACTTTTACAATTTCAAAGAAAAATGGAACTCACTCACTCACAAGCAACACCTTCCACTTTGGTGCCACCTCCAATACTTCCTCCAAAACTACTCTAGTACTTGTATTTGCTGAGAGAGAATCTACAATCGAACATAAACAAAGTAAAAGTTATAATAGCTAATTTTTTAAACAATAAATTACAAAAGCCAGATAAGCGCATTTCCAACAAAATCAAAAAAACACACTAATAAACCTAAAAGACTAAAATGTGCCTGATGGCTGATTGTATATACTACAAGATAACATACCTGATAATAGGGATACAGGAGAATAATATTCACAGACATAGAAATTGTTTTATACATGCAATAATATACTTATAAGCTAAATAACAGTAGATACGAAGCCTCACCTTCTTTATTCTTGCTGCTTTCATTCAATTTTCTCTTTTTACTTATCGCGGTCTTACTCTGCCCAACCATTTTACCACCATCTGACCTCTGACAATAGTAAACTCGCTTCTTTGCATACTCAAAAATCTTAAAGCTCGACTCTGCAAATATCCAAACAGAACGAAAACTCTCTGATGCTCTCAAAGAATCCAAATACTTCAAATAAGTCACTGCATCGTACCTACCCAAATAAACTATCAAAATACATACCAAAACCACAGGTCCACAGCTCTTCTAGAATCAGAAATTTAAAAATCAGTACAAATTTTAAAATTGCCAAACTAAATTTAAAAAAAAGAAAAAAAAAAGATCTTTATTTAAAAGGAAGAAAAAGGATAAAGAAAGTTCTTCAAAGTTCATAAACTGCAACAAATTTATAACCAATTTTAAGATGTGTCTTGTGAATGTATAATACTTCTACCTTAAAGCTGAAACTATAATACATCATATATTCAGACACTTTCTATATGCTTAAAACCATCCATATTCACACAGCAATTTCTGTATTGAATTTGACAATGCCAATGAACAATGAACAATGAACAATGAACAATGAACAATTTCTTCTCTTTATGCCTGAAAACTACATAAACCATTGACCACTAAAGTGGCAAGCATAGCTTAAACTCACACCCTTAAAAAAACAATATTAAAAACATTTCCAGGGGATTAAAACATAGAGTTTTGATTGAAATCGGCAATACCTCACGAGATAATCCAACAACTTTCTCAACGTCTTCAAATCGGAAACAAGCTGCTTGGTCTTTTTCCCCAAAGTATGCCAAATGGGATCCAACTGATGCCTAATAATCTCATCAAAAGACTTAAACAAGCCACTCTCCACAGTCAAATCCTCCACATCGACCTTATTAGTCGTCCTCATCTCCTTCAAACAAGCATCCATAACCTCAATCACCGCCTTCTGAATCCCGACCATGTAATTCGTCATCGGAACCCTAACATCCACCACGTCCGGCGGCTCCCTCTCCAAATCCTGCGACACATAAACATGAAACCTCGGCCAAAGATGCAGTTTCCTCAAGTAGAGACATTTTAGGGTTTTCTCCGCCTTGGCAAAGCCCGATACCATCGACTGCGGGTTATCGGAGAAGGCCCGGACATATAAGGAAGGATTAGATAACCGGAAAATTCGAATAATAAAGGCTTCGGTGGAGGTGGAGGAGAGAGAGTGCGCGTTGAGGAGAATAACGCCGGCGACGGCGGAGGGGTGGAGGCGGGAAGAGAGGAGGTCGACAATGAGGATTCTGGCGGTGATGAAGCAGACATTGCCGGATTTGTAGAGAGAGAGGCGGTGGTTCAACGGCAGATCGGAGGTGATCTCGGAGATGGGGACGCCGCCGCCTACGGCGTCGTTTTGGATGGATTGTTTTTGGGAAGGGGTAGAAGAAAGGAGGAGAAGGGCGCCTTGGGAAGGGTGGTGGAGGGTGAGGAGAGAGTAGATTAGTTTGTGGAGGGCCATGCCGGCGGAGATGATTACTAGGCCGCCGGTTGGGTCTTCTAGAAGGTCTGTTATTATGTGTTCATGGAACTGTACCATTTTTTCCCTCCTAAAATTTTCTCTGGAATGGAAGGAAAGAAGTTTTGAGGGGGTTGAAACTTGAAAGCATATTTATATATTAGGTAGTCAAGGGTTAGTATGGACTTTTCATACACTTATTACTTGTTCAAAATTGAGTTACTTTTCTTTTACTCAATTTGAAATATTGAATTTTGTACAAGGTACATTATATATCGATTTTTAGGAATAAATTCTTCTACTTAAAATTTGCTATTTAAAAGATATTTAAAAAATGGGAACTGATTATGGTTTTATTTTTTGTCAATGTATTTACATCATCCATTATGAATTTTACGTTAACAATTTATAAAAAATAAAAATAAAAATAAAAATACTCTATGTCGATGTTGTGGTGGACAGATTTACTTTGCCAAATGAAAGTCTGAATTTCGGACAAAAATAATCTCCATTTCAAATAAATTGAGACTCAATATTTCATGGTCCACATTTAAAATAAATTAGAGTTTCCATTTATTTAAAATAGAGAGGATCCTAGTCCCGGATTTCAGGCAGAGGCAGGTATCGGATGGACAAAGGCATTGGTATGGCTACTTTTGCTTCATCAGGTTAGTATATGTAGGTACAGTATATGTAAGGTTCTTAGGTTTTTGGTTCAACAATCCCATAAGCCCATGACATTTGCATTGCAAAATGATGCCATCCGAGCCAATGCTAGGTATGTATATGCTTAGTGTTACCAGGGAAATAAAGAAGAGGAGGATAGTCAAGAGACGAGAGGATTTGATACTACAATCACTGGCTTAAATAACTTGTTCTGCTTGTGGCTTTGTGTATTCCACAACCAGGTGAGAGATCGAGGCAAATATGTATCATTCTCCAATGTCATTTCTTTGAGTTCTGAGCAAGAACAGAACTGAGGACATAAAAGAATTGTGGACCAAAGTATGAGATTTAGAAGAAAAGAGTAAATTGCACATAACTTATAAACCTCAATATCTAGACCTGCAACTAGAAACCAATTCAAATAGCGCCTTCATTATCATTGAGATTTAGATCTCCGTTACCCCTCTTAATTCTTCGAAACCATATGGGTACAGATTTTTCCAAGACCGACACGTTAATGTTGCTCCAAACGTCTGGTTTTGTGGGCAGCTCAGCAATTTTCTCTGCAATTACCATATCTTCTGGAAGAACAGAACCAAACACGGTGTACACCTTTCTCCATTCTTCATGGTTTGCTAGGCTTATAAAAAATTCGGGCCCTGAACCAACCCAGCCAACTGAACCTCTTCTTATGGTTGGGCAGTCTTCCGTGAGAATTTTGTTAAAAACGGTTCCTTGAGCTTCGAGAATTCCTTGAACAAGTGCGAATGGAGGGCCTAAAGAAGCCTACAAAATAACGAAAGCAATTGGAAATATGAAACAATGGAGATGCTAAAAGAAATGGCAGCTTGACATAAAAAAGGGATTACTGGGAATGTTAGGCCAGTTGTTGAGAGAAAAACTGAAGTCTTACATCTTTTATGTGATTTCCTTTTGAATCCCAAGACTGCGCTCGACTTTCTGCACGATAAAAGTGGCACCCTGCACAATGGCGCAACTCCAGTAACTGAAGAATGTAATTCACTGAATGCGGTGCACAGTCAGGGAGAAGCTGCAGCAAACCATATATTATCAGTTCGTCATATGAAAAATTATAAAAATGATAATGGAACCCATGTGCTAAAAAAAAGTATGCAATATATTTGGGACGAAAATGATGAAATACTGAAAAGGAAGTATCAAAAAGTCTCTTACTCTCTTTCATTTGACAAGAAAAATACTCCGACAGTTTCTTATTCAAGTACGCAATGGAAGAACATTCCACCCACATTATTCAAGTCATTCAACAAATTATCAAACAATTTGAGTTAGACTAACAAATTCATATCTTGGTAATGGTTTAAATATAACAATCCATCCTGCCTCAAATTCCTCCATGTTAAATTTTTCATACTCAAATACAGATATTTACATATAATTCATAAATAAGAAATTCCCAAGTACATGAATGTATAGTTGCGTCTTATGCCATATTCTCCGGGCCTGTCATTTCCCAAATGTCGTGTCAGAAAGAGACTCTCGTGATGTGCAAGCTTTACAGAGAGAGACAATTTAAGTGATTCCAAATGTACTGAGTTGCAGCTTAAAAATACAACCATTGTACTCATAGCAGTTAAGTGGATAATGTGTGATACATCATAACCTTTATGATGACAAATTGCATTTACATGAATACCAGCTCAGTGAGAAGTACATAATAGAAAACATGCAATGCTCCATGAGAGAGAAAAAATAAGGAAAAAGAATATGTAATTGTGTTCACATCCACCCTTAAAATACATAGAAGGTATACATCTCTCTTTCCAACATGTAACAGATCTTATCAACTACTGTGCCAAACAAGAGAAAAAATAAAAAATAAAAGACAATATCATCAACTACAAGGTATACCGAGGCTCAGGCAATCAACACGCTGAACACTCAAATGGTTTAGTAATGACAGCTATGACTTTTTTAATCCTTAAAGATTAATAGAACTATCACAATTTGATTTCATCCTTCCTTTCTCTTTTGGTGTTTCAGCTTAAGACTAGAACGCCAAGATTACTGATGTAGGTTTACTAGCAACCATCAGCAGATGCTTGTAGCTAGTCATACAAAAATGTGAGCCTACTTTCTCAATTTGAAATTTTAGAAACACAATAGCATGCATTCATTAATGGGATTTGTGATCATTTATGAAGTTGAAATTCTAATAGTCAACCACCATAACTAAATTCGATCTCAAATTCTATTGAACCAGGATTTCTATGGCCTTCAATTTGAATAATCACTACACATTTAAGTTCTATTTCAAATCACAATTTTTTCCTTTGCCAGACCCAAAAGAAAATTACATCCTTTTAATACCATCCAGTCCCGCAGGACTTGGATTTCTTGAGCTGTTCTCTTCATTATCTTTAGTCAAACAATGTTGGTAAGCATATAATACAGTAAAGGAGCGCAAGTTCATAGCACATTTGGTAACAAAAACAATTAACCAAATCTGATGACTAACGTATCTCAACATCACTTGTACACAATCTATGCATACTTTATATAACTTCATATCCCATCATAGGTTACTGCAGCAACCATTCGAGTTGCTTCCAAATGTACCTAATGTCTCTATTTATAACAGCAATCACAAGTCTTAGGTTAGAAATCGCAAATCATTGGAAAATCACGTCTTATGCATTAACAAAGGAAAATAGCACATACTTTTATATGAAGCGTGCCATACTCTGTTTCCAACCCAACAATTCCCTGCAAGGAAATTAAAAAAAAAGTCATTAGTGGTAAAGTATAAACTACATTGTTATAAAGAAAACTAGAAAATTTAGAAAAATGATTTAGTTATATATATATATATATATATATATATATATATATATATATGTTATGTATGTATGTACTGGTATATAAGTATAGATAGAAACTGGAAAATTCGACACAATACATCAATGAATATGCACATTAGCATTTTGAACACCGAAGCAACAATGGCATGTTTGCATACAAGAAGGTAAATTACTTGATTTTTTTGCTTTATTACATAATAGAATATCTTAAAGAAAATTTTCTATAAGAATTGACTTTTTCCAACAAAACAAATCCAAATACTACACGAATATGTCTTCCGACAACCAGCATAAAAAAATTAAAAAAATAAATAAACCAGGTTTAGTAAGATTTTGGTGCAAAACTTAGGAGAATAGAAGGATAAAGGTGTGGGGAAATGTAGAATTTGCTTTTGCCCATCTGATCTCATTACCCCCGGAAATCCCTCGGCTGAGTTATTAAAGTAGCATATAGCATTATATTATTAAAAAAAATTAGTGAAACACCACCTTACAATATAAGCATAATATATTCAAATAGACATGAAATGTTGAACATATATGTTCTCAGGTCTTGACTTTTGGGAAAAAAAGCATCTTCTGGTTCTAGAACATGCTAAGGGATTCTTCAACAAATTTATAGTCATTGTCAAATAGAGCACAAAGGCAACCTAATGGATGATATCCTACCCACCTTCGCAATATTATTAACCATTGTGGTTTCAGTGTACCTTATTAATTATCTATACTGGATCGGAACATTATACTATGAGTTACGGGCTTCATTGTATCTAAAGGACTGCATTTGATAAGCTCTAGATTATATGTTTGGGATCTAAAACATGGACACAGTTGTTAGATTTCACCACTACGTGCCTAGAGGAAATAATGGAATTTCTTTGAAAAGGAAAAAGAGTATATAAGTTAATATAGATAAGTCTCAATTTTGCAAACTGAAATATAGACCTACGTGCCAAGATAGCTGACAAAGAAATGTAGCAAAATGCCAATAAACAAAATATTGCATCATCATGTCCAGAATGTTTTATGAATGGAGAAAGGAATATATCATCATTTATTAGAAAGGGAACTGGTACAGAATAACAAAAAAGTATCCAACCTATATACCTCCCCTTTTCCAAATACAAGGCCTGATGTCCAACTGACTGACTGTCCTGCTTCCTGCCTCTCAGGAGCCAAGGTATCTTTTTGTTTCTTCAACCAACACTGTACCCAAAACGTTTAAAAATGAAGTTAACCACACCTAATTCCAACACAAGAGATCATGAAAATCATACTTGTCATGGCGCCACGGCGAGACGCGGCGGTAGTTGATCACCAGGATGCCTAGGCGATAAGGCGCATGTCATCCGTATGGCGACAAGTCATTAACGATGTGTAATTTATATATTACTTATTTACTTCAAAAGTATATTGAACAATAAAAATGTATATACATTAAAATCCAAAACACAATAATTAATACTATGTAATATAGTTAAAAACACAATTATATGAATACTTCAAAATCAAAATTCAAAAATAAAGCACTTGACATTAAAAACTAGTAGAACAAGTCAACAAATGCCGCGTAGAAAATAACAAATCAACCAAGTAATCACCCATAAGTAGTAAAATTACACTCCAAAGCAAGTTCATGGATTAGATAAGTCATAGGTAAAAAAGACTTAATCACTTAACTTGAGCTAGCTACCAAGGTGTGAGCCTTAGCAGCTCGGTGCAAGGTGTTGTCTTGCCCTTCTCCAGTGCTAGGACACCTAGGTGTCGCCTAGGCCTAGGCGACGCCATGACAACTATGATGTAAACTGTAAAGATGTCTTTTTAGGGGTCTCCATTTTATGACATAGTGAAGAATTTTCTTAATTATGTCAAAACACGTCCTACATAACCACATGTATGACAATTTTAAAACTTAATCATAAATGAGAATCCAGCACCAAATTCTAGCAGAGATGGATTCCAGAATTCTGTTGGAACTAATTGCATAAGAAATTAAGCTTTAAATTGTTGACAAATGTCATTCTTTAAACTCTACCCTCCAGAATAATTCCAATTTGTGAACTTTAGAACTCTTTTAGACAAAGGAATCCACTAAACCATTGTTTTATTAATAATTGATGTACAACTGATACTTGTACTTCCTTTGAGACAAAGGAAACCACTAAGCCATTGTTTTATTAATAATTGACGCACAACGGATACCCATGCTTCTTTACAAGTTCTGTGTCCGTAGTTATATAAAATTAAATCAGCCTTATGCTAATGGCAAAATGCTGCGAAATCTCCACTATCGATGAGAATACAAACAAATATATAACCATGAAAAAATCAGCTTTTTGTATCAAATGGTTACACAATCCAAAAAAAATAAATTTCTCATCATCACAAACCCAATTCAATGTAATTGTTCGGGAGTGTTCTCCCGATCCTCATGTGGGTTGAAGGCATGGGCTGTAACCGAGGAAATTGGGCCCCTTGGGTCGAGGCCATGCAGAATGTTGAAGGTGTTCGGGATCGGATATCCGAGCCCTCTAGGCCGGAGTTCTGGTTTGATTGGAGTATTCGGGGTCGGGCCTTCGAGTCCCTTGGGTCGAAACCCAGACCAACGTATATAAGCTTGGTGTGATTGGGCCCGTGCAGTTTGGCAGTCCATATGCAGAGTCTGGAGTTATAAGGGGTTTACATGGTTAAGGACTCGTCTTAATCATATTTGAATAAGGTAACTCCAAAGGTAGTATTGGAATTGGACTCTACTTACACCTTTTAAGGAGATTGTGTTGGACCCAAATATAGGTAATTACCATATTTAGGAGTGCTAATCCGACTAGGAGAGGGATTCTAGGGAAGTGAGAATGACTATAAATACAAGGCTTGACGACAATTCACAGGTAATACATCTTTGAGCACTAAATACTAAAGCCTCCATTGTTAAACCTTGTGAACGGCCTGTACTTATTCTCACACCGGAGCTATCCCCCGGCAGCACAATCCGTCAAGCTTCGTGTGTGATCTGTTATTGTGCAGGTTCAAGCGCGTGGATTCTGTGGTTGGACGCGCCGGCGAAACTTGGCGTTAACATTGGCGCTAGAAAGAGGACAGTGTTTTTTGCAATCATAGTGTACTCTTTTCTGGTAGCAGGCCATGGCGAGTCAGGATAATGGCGCCTCTAACCAGGAAAAGGCGAAGACTCACTAGTCACACCAGACCACCCAGGTGAGGGGGTCGGTGAAAGACCGACTGGGGTCCAAAATTCCGGAGGTTCAGGAGGTGTCGGCCCCTTCCCTCTGATGGAAACTCTTCCACGACAGCCAACACACGCCCAATCATGCGAGTCAGGCCGACGAAAACCATTCTCGGGCCCTCGTAAGGCAAGAAAGAGGAGAAAGCAACCGGGAGCAGCGGGAGTTCATCCTGAAAAAGAAGATGGAGCAGAACAAAGATGCCATGTTGGCACTACGGCTACAACAGGAGGAACTCAAAGCGCAAATGGCTAAAATGGCCGGAGAACAGGAAGCCTCCTCGAAGAGGCGCAGACATCATAGCCGAACCCGATCACCCCGACGGGATGAGGCTAGGAAGGAAAGAAGCTGACCCCGGAGTCGCTCTCTAGAAGGAAGAAGCCGAAGGAGGAGTCGATCGGATCACAGAAAATCTGGATACCAAGGAAGGTCAGGGCAAAGGAGGAGGATCGCGCCGCCCGAATACGAGAAGAACAAACATTATTCGTCTCCCCGTAAAGAGGAGGCTGATCCCCTAGTAAGAAGGGTCGCGGAATTGGAAAAGTTGCTAGCATCCAAGAGCCCTATGGGGACCTCTTCAAGTTGTCCAGGGTCACCCTTTTCACCGGAAATCAATCAAGTCACGGCCGATCCAAAGAAAAAGATGCCCCCAATGGACACGTATGACGGGCTAGGGGATCATTATGATCATTCGGATGGCTATGATCGTCTGATGTCTTACTATGGACACTCGGATGCTGCCAATGTCATATGTTCGCCACGACATTAAAAAAGAGTGCCCGGGAGTGGATGGGGACTTTAACAACCGGGTCGATCGGATCGTGGAATGATCTTCGAAAAAAGTTTCATGCTCGGTTTGGGAGTAACCGAAGACGGGAAAAAATAACAGCTTCCCTCATGCAGGTCAGACAGAATTCGGATGAAACCCTAGGTCAGTATGTAAAAAAATTTCGGGAGGCTGTGGGTTCGGTAGTAGAATTAAACTCCCCACAAGCTTTGGGATTTTTCACCACGGGTCTGGACATTGGGAGGTCGAAAAAATTGATGAAAGACTTGGTGATCAACCCTCCTACAGATCTGACCGAAGCCTTCCATCGAGCCGAAGGGTTTATTGCAATAGAAGAAGCCATGGGTAATTTTAAACCACACCCCCAGTTGTACGAGAAGTCTAAGGATCGGGACAAACAAAGTTACCAGCGTTCGGACAATAACCAGTGGAGGGCAGACAATCCCGGAAAGAAAAACTACAATGGCGGAGGATCTGGGAGTAACCGACCTCCCCTTCTGAACCGAAATGTCATCAAAGTATATACCCCCCTCACCATGGATCGGGCGAAGATACTAGAAGAGATAAGAAATAAGCCCTTCTACGAACCGTGCTCGAAACGAACGAATCCTTGGAAGAGAGGTCGGGATAAATTTTGTGATTACCACCACAGTTCCGGACATACCACAGCGGCATGCAATGACTTGATGGACATGATAGAGAAAGAATGTTCAAAACGGTCAGTTAGTTCAGTATGTAGCCGGTCAGGATAACGTGGTGGCACCAAGAGAGGAAAGCAGAACACAAGATCGGAACACCCAGCCTCTACCAAACCCGCCAGCACGAGGTGTAATTGATGTGATCTCAGGTGGGTCTGTGGGACAGGTAACTGGAAAGAAGAGAAGCGGGCATCTCGAGGCAGTGTTGTCGGTTACGGGGTCTACTACAAGAAAGGATCGGGCCTATCCTGAAACATCTATCTCTTTTTCGGACGAGGACTTTCCTACGGACCTCATAGAGCCACATGACGGGGCGTTGGTGATAACCGCCCAGGTCAGGGCCGTAGACATGAAACGAATGATGATTGACAACGGGTCTTCCGTCGACATATTGTACACTCATGCATACCAAAGGATGGACCTCCAGGGGAAGAAGATGGAATTAGGGGGAGAAAGACCTCTGTACGGGTTCAGTGGAGATCCAGTATATGTATCTGGCACCATAGAATTGTCAGTCAAGTTTGGCTCGGCACCCAATCAGGTGGAAATAATGGTCAGATTTTTCGTAGTCCAGGTGGATTCGGCATACAACGCAATTCTCGGGCGACCGACCCTGGCAGCCCTACAGGCAGTGACTTCCATACCCCATTTCAAAATCAAATTTCCGACACCGAACGGGATTGGAGAGCTAAAAGGTGACTTAGACATTGCCCGAAAGTGTTATCGAAATAGTTTGATTTCTTCAGGGGTCGGGGTCGGGGTCGGGGTCGGGGTCAGTAAACAGAAACAAACAATGAATATAGAAATAGAGCCATTCACTGAGAGTAGTACAGAACCGCTTGCTCTGCCTGCTGAGGAAATGGAAGATGTAGAACTGGTACCGGAAAATACAGAGAAAATGATCAAGATCGGGTCGGGATTAGCAGAACCTCTTCGGACGGGACTGATAGATCTGCTCTGAGTTTATGTCGACATCTTTGCGTGGGAACCTAGTGATATGTCAGGGGTAAGCGAATCGGTGGCACTGCACAAGTTACATGTGGACCCAAACAGAAAACCAGTTATACAGAAATGAAGAGTTTTCGCCCCAAAAAGGCAGAAGATCATCGATGAGGAGATTGCCAAGCTCTTGGAGGCCGAATTCATCTTCGAAATCGATTACCCGGAGTGGTTGGCCAATGTAGTATTGGTCCAGAAGCAGAACGGGAAGTGGAGATTATGCATCGACTACACGGATTTGAACAGGGCGTGTCCAAAAGACTTCTACCCTTTGCCTAACATAGATCAGTTGATTGATGCCACTTCGGGATATGGCATGTTGAGCTTCATGGACACATTTTCAGGGTACCATCAGATTTCAATGAATAAGGAAGACATCCCGAAGACTAGTTTCATCACTGATCGGGCAATTTATGCGTATCGGAAGATGACTTTCGGGCTGTTGAACGCCAGGGCAACGTATCAGCGAATGATGAACTTCGTGTTCACAAAGCAGTTAGGGAGAAGCATGGAAGTCTACGTGGACAACATGATCGTCAAAAGCATGTCAGTCCGTGACCATCTTGAAGATCTGGAAAACTGCTTCGAATCAGTTAGAAGACGTAATTTGAGGTTGAACCCGACCAAATGTACGTTCGGATTGGGATCGGGAAAGTTCTTAGGGTACTTAGTCAGCAAAAGGGGAATCGAAACAAATTCAGAGAAGATTCAAGCGGTCCTGGATATGAAATCCCCAAAGTCGTATAAGAATGTTCAGAGGTTGACGGGTCGGATCGCAGCCCTTCGACGGTTTGTCTCGAAGTCAGCAGAGAGATGCCTACCATCCTTCGACACTTTGAAAGGCCCTAAAAATGAGAAGAGCTTTCAGTGGACTTCGGAGTGCGAAGATGTGTTCCAAGGGATCAAAAAATATTTATCCAGTGCACCATTGTTGATAAAACCGATCCCTTCGGAACCTCTGTATTTGTATATGGCAGCAAGCTCGATGGCAGTAAGGGTGGCATTAGTTCGAGATAAAGGGGGAAATCAGTTCCCAGTGTACTACGTCAGCCATGTACTTGAGAGGCAGAAACCCGATACCCGAACATGGAAAAATTCGCCTACGCTTTGATCATAGCAAGCAGGAAACTTCGGCATTATTTCCAGGGTCGGTTAGTGGTGGTATACACGGACCAGCAGTTAAAGAAAATACTGCACAGGCCAGAGGTATCAGGACAACTTGTTGCGTGGGCAATGGAACTGACACAGTTTGCACTAGAATATCTACCCCAAACAGCAATCAAAGGACATGTATTAGCAAACTTTATTGTGGAATGTTCGTTCACGGAACCGGATGTGGGATCAGTCACGGAAACACAACATGTGAGGACTTCATGGTCGCTTTATGTAGATGGCTCATCAACTTCGGACGTCAGCGGTGCAGGGATCATACTGACAAGTCCCAAAGGATTCAAGGTTCAACAAGCGATCTGATTCCAATTCAAAGCCACCAACAATGAAGCAGAGTATGAGGCCATCTTAGCTGGATTAAGGTTGGCCCGAAGCTTAGAGGTACAAAAGTTAGTCGTCTACAGTGACTCCCAGTTGGTCGTCAAGCAGATATCTGGCGAGTATGAGACCCGTGGGGCAAGAATGACGAGATACTTATCCGAGGTGAAGGATAAACTGGTATATTTCACATCGTTCAGCTATCAGGGGATCGATCGGTCCGACAATACAGTGGCAGACGCTTTGGCTCGATTGGCAACCACCGAAGCCAGTTCATTCAGCGGGTCGGTGTATTTAGAAGTGCTGGAGCAACCAAGTGCTCCGAAGGTGGAGGTGCTATGTATAGATCGACTCGACTACTGGCTTACACCATACATCTCTTACCTTGCCGATGGGATTCTACCTTCGGATCGCATCCTGGCAAGAAAAATCAAGTGTCGGAGCTCAAATTTTGTTCTTATCGATGGAGACCTATATCGAAGGGCTTTTAGTTCTCCATTGCTCAAGTGCTTGACACCATCAGAAGCAAATTACACCCTTCGGGAAGTGCATAAAGGTATTTGTGGGGATCACATGGGAGCGAAGTCAATGGCACACAAGATTTTGAGGCAGGGATATTACTGGCCAACCATCTATCAGGAAGCCAAAGAGTTCGTCAAAAAGTGTCCGAAATGCCAGCTGAATAGAGCCATACCTCATCAACCTCCCGAAGAGTTGTGTTCGGTCATATCCCCGATACCGTTTGCTGTATGGGGAATAGATATCCTGGGGCCTCTGCCGAAGGCCAAGGGACAAGTCAGTTTCGTGGTAGTGGATATTGACTATATGACCAAGTGGGTCGAAGCTAAACCCCTACAGAAAATCACCGAACAAGAATGCTTGAAGTTTTTCAAAGAGGGGGTTGTCTACCGATTCGGTATCCCTATGGCAGTAGTCTTAGACAATGGCAGACAATTTGTAGGGTCCAAATTTGAAGCGTTTCTGAAAGAGTTGGGCATTCAGCACCGAAAAACTTTAGTTGCCCACCCTCAGTCGAACGGTCAAGTAGAGGTCACCAACCGAACTCTGCTTAACGGCATCAAAAGAAGGCTGGATGAGTTAAAGGGTCGGTGGCCGAAAGAATTACTCAGTGTTCTGTGGGCATACCGGACTACTCCGAGAACGACGACGGGAGACTCGCCATTCAGACTGGCATATGGGACCGATGCACTTATACCGGTTGAGATTGGATCTCCTACTCTTCGGGTCAGCCAGTATAAGGAGTTATATAATGATCAAGGCCTACGGTTAAACCTGGATCTCTTGGAGGAAATTCGGGATTCAGCTCTGCTAAGGTTGGCAATTTACCATAAGAGAACAGTCCGACACTATAATCAGAAGGTGAAGCAGAGAAGATTCGAAGTCGGCGATCTGGTCCTTCGGGAGTCGGAGGCATCGACCCCCTAGAACGCCGGCAAGCTAATGCCTAACTGGGAGGGACCTTACGAAGTAGTGGATGTGCCGAAGCCCGGAACTTACCGGCTTTGAGCGATGGATGGTTCGGAGGTAAAGAATACATGGCATGCTGGAAGACTTAGAAAATATTACCAGTAAAAGCTACGCTATTCTTCCCTTAATTATTGTAATCCATGCAATTTATCAATGAAATAAATGAAAATTCCTCTTCGGGAAAATTTTATATTTCATTTAAATTCATAAAGCTATTATAAATCCAGCCAGTTAAGCTTCGGTCATAAACTGTTCAGAAAGTCAGAAATGGGCTAATTGATCGATAAAAGTCACAAGTATAACTGATTGAGAAAATTACAAATCCAATCAGATAAGCTTCGGGTGGAAATTGTTCAGAAAGTCAAAAATGACCTGACTGATCGGTAAAAGTCACAAGCATAGTTAATCGAAAAAACAACTATAAAATTTCTTGTATTCATATCCAAAAGTTTTACAACTCCGATCAGACAAGCTTCAGATATAAACCGATCAAACAGTTAGAAATAACTTAACTGATCGGTAAAACATCGCAGGCATAACCGATCGGACAGGTTACAAACAAAGGAAAGAAAAACAAGTACAAAAGTTACAAGTCCTAAAACAGGTTACTCCTTTGAAACATCATTATCGGACTCGAATTCTTCATCAGAGGAGTCCAGGATAGCAACATCTTGCCCAGCAGCAATCAGCCTTTGCCGAGCCTTCTCCCGATAAGCTTCAACACCCTCAGCGAACTGGGTCATGATCTTATCGGTAAGAGTAGGCGACTCTTCATATTCCTTATAAGACCCCAACTTTTATAAATAAAGATGAATTTTCTATAAATATCATTTTTGAATATTATGGAGTTAATTTGATATAATGTTATAGTTGTGGGTAATATTTATAAATTTTGCAAAAGTACGCAAGTTGTTATATAATATTCGATTGGTCAGGGAATATTCGTTTTAACAGGGAATATTCGTACAACGGCACAATCATTTGTGGACCCCACAACGGAATTATTGTCGGATTGAGAAAACGACAAAAATATTTTATTAAAAATAACGACGGAAGTTTTACCATTGTTACTGTTGAACTACTCGGTAGTAAAAGTACAGTAATACGTGTGGTTGCATAGTAGCACACGGTATTGATTATTAATGCTTATGTGAGAAGTCACTCAGTTTGATTCAATTATTGTCAGTTAATAATATGAATTATTTAGCGATAATGACATTTCGTTTTATTCGTATTATTAACGTAATAAAACAGAAACATCTTTTTATATAAAACAGAATACTTTATTAAAGTTATTCTATAAATAGAATATATTATATTTTATTTAAAATATTTTTCTTTAAATATGGACCGTCAGATTAAAGTAATCAATCTGGACCGTTCATGGATTAGTTACTATGCATTCTATTTTTCTATAAATAGCAGCTCATTCCTTCATTATTTCTTACGAATTCACTGAACTCTAGAAAGAGAAACTATAGAGAGAAACTATAGAGAGAGAGAAGAAGAGTATTATGCTACTTAACTACTACCTTATTTCAGTTCTTCTTTAAAACGGTAAGGGGTGTTATTCTTTCTTATTCATGAAGAGAACTGTTGTTCCATTTCTTATTATTCTGTTGGAATAACCTGTATACGCGGTCTACCCTATACTTGGTGGCATTCTTCTATTATTCTATTGGAACATCCTGTTTGTGTGTTTTACACCGGACATGGTTCCGTCTTTATTATTATTCTGTTGGAACATCCTGTCTGTGTGTTTTACACCAGACCTGGTTCCGTCTTTATTATTATTCTGTTGGAACATCCTGTCTGTGCGTTTTACGCCGGACCTGGTTCCATTATTTATTATTCTGTTAGAATAACCTGTCTGTGCGGTCTATCGCATGCATGTTGATTTCTTTTGTTATTCCATTCTTTATTATACTCAGTTGGTTAAGTTTTGACTTCTATACTCCATGAAATTTGTGGAATATCCTTGATAATTGCGTTTTATCCAGTATCTTTTCATGAAAATATTTTTCTAAGCATTCTTGAATTTTACTCCACAAAGCAGTATCATGTTGACAATTTGGACGTTAATTCTTGGATAAATTAATTCTTGAACTTGTTTTATTGAATTCTTATATCATTGTCATCATCCTCATGTTTATAAAATGTTAAAAGTCATTTGTGGCCTGTAATGCATAGATGGACTTGGTATGATTATGACCAGGGATTATTCGGTATAATCATGACCGTAATGTTACAAATGATGTGGTAAAAGTCCTCATTGGCCTGTAGTGCGTTGATGGACAGTTGGCATGATCATGATCATTAATGAATACACGAATATCCTTGGCCGTAATGCAGGGGTGATTCGATGATGTGGATTATTTTATTAAGCTGAGTCCCAGCGATAACAGTGTTGAAAAATCTTTTCAATCATAAAAGATAGTAGAGTTTATTTTCTACTTGACTCTTTTAATGGATTGCTTGTTCCGCTACAGTTAAACTTGATGTTTATTATATTTTATCAGTTTAACATTGTTGAAGGCTAATGATAATTTATTGTGCATTATCTTAGTCATAATATTTCTTACTGGGCTAGTTGAGCTCACCCTTTCTTTCACTGTTCTCTTCAGGAAATGAGAACGTAGCTGGGGCAAGTCGGGGAACGGAGTGATGGTCCGAATGATAGTATTAGTTAGTAGTCCTCACTATTCTATGTAATAGTGTGTTAATAAATGTAATGAAGACTCCTTTTGAGTATGAATACTCTCTAGAAGATAATATTTGTATTCAAACTCACAGTTTATGTTTTGTCGTATTGTACACGACAGTTGTATTAGTAAGTTGTATTTGTATTCTGTACTATGTATCTGACGACCCAAGATGGGTGATGTATACCTAATTTTGGGGGCGTCACAGTTGGTATCAGAGCTTAGGGATATGATCCCTGGCTAAGATGTGAGAATAGAACTAGGAGGGAAGAGACGGGGAATTCCTTCGCTAGTATGACCTACTTAAGTTTATTTGTATGGTATTTAATTGGTATATAAGGATAATATATGACATATCAATTAACTTTTATTTTGTGGCAGTATCTGAAAATGGCATCTGAGAATGTTGAGAATAGCAATGGAGCACAGGCGACTGTTGATTCACTACATATCAATAATCAGGATAATGTGTATCAGGAAGGTGACAATCCTCATGCAAACAACAACACTGACCAGATGATGAATGATGGAATGTTCAGAAACTTTATGCAGTTCATGCAACAGCAGGCGAGAGCGGCTCCTGTCCAAAATATAGGTGGAAACACTGAAAACTCTCGGACGGTCACCGCTAAACAGTTCAAGGAGCTGGGACCACCAGAGTTCAAGGGAGAGTCAAAACCACTTATAGCGGAAACATGGATAAAGCAGATTACCAAGATATTTGATGTCTTGGGATGCTCCGAGGAGCAAAAGGTTCCCTTTGCCGCCTTTATGTTGCGAGGAGAGGCAGATTATTGGTGGAAATCGATTAAGCGTACTCAACCTGTCGCACTGAAGATGTCTTGGGAGAAGTTCCAAGAGCTGTTCAATGACAAATACTTTTCCAAAAGTGTTCGTCACATAAAGGAGGTGAAGTTCATCAAATTGGAGCAGAATAATATGACAGTGTCGCAGTATGAGGCTAAATTTGCTGAGTTGTCCCGGTTTGCGTCCCACTTGGTGGATAATGAAGAGCGAATGACGCGAATGTTTTTGCGAGGTTTGAAACCTGAGATACGTCAACATCTTATTTATCATAAACTGTGTTTGTATTCAGATGTTGTGAATAGAGCTCAGTTAGTGGAGCGCGATAACGAGTCAACGCAACCAAAAGAGAGCAGTCGGCAAAATGATAATACCAGTGAGAGCAGTCATCGAAGCGGTGACAACAAGCGTGGAGGGAATTAACAGGCCAGAAATGGTAACCACTTCGGTGGTAATCAGGGCCAAAACAATAAGAATGGTCATTTCAAGAAGAGGAGATTCAACAATGATGGAAAGACGTCAGCACCAGCACCCGTTGTTAAGGAAGGAGAACGACCACCTATCATATGTTTCAAATGCGGAGGGGAGGGGCACATCAGTCCAAACTGCGCGATGCCGTCTAAAGCATGTTATAATTGTGGAAGAGAAGGTCATTTAGCTCGATTTTGTCGTTTACCAAAAACAAGTTCAGCCAAGATGGAGACACCAAAGGCCGTCCCAGAAAAGTCAAAACCGGTAGTGCAAGGGAGAGCGTTTGTTGTGACCTCCCAGAAAGCAAGAAACCCGAATAAGGTCATCACGGGTAAGCTTATCATAAATTCTAACGAAGTCTATACTTTATTTGATACCGGTTCTACCCATTCTTTTATTTCTCCTACTTGCGCTCATCGATTAAATTTGATTCCGGAGAAATTAGACTTTGACTTATCTGTTGAAACTCCATTGGGAAAAACCTTCATTACATCCATGGTTTATAAGTCTTGTTTGGTTCAAATTGGTACTCACACATTTCCTGTCGATCTTATTTCATTAAAAATACTTGTATTTGACGTGATTCTAGGGATTGATTGGTTAACTACTCATCATGCAAAAATTGATTGTTTTCGTAAGGTTGTTAGCTTTCATATTCCTAATCGACCTATTATGCGAATTCAAGCAACCAAACCATTAAAATCAATCGCTGTCATCTCAAGCCATAAAGCTATTCGTTTACTGAAAAACGGATGTCAAACTTTCTTAGCTCATGTCACGGATCTAAACAAAAATACGTCAGTTTTGAATGATATTTCTATTGTTAATAAATTCCCTGACGTATTCCCTGAAGAACTTCCTGGCCTACCTCCAGAACGTGAAATTGAATTTTGTATCGACCTTGAACCCGGTACAAAACCCATTTCCAAAGCCCCATATCGAATGGCTCCTATTGAACTTCAGGAGTTAAAGATCCAACTGCAGGAATTGTTAGACATTGGCTTTATTCGTCCTAATACTTCTTCTTGGGGTGCTCCTGTGCTATTCGTGAAAAAGAAAGATGGAAGTATGCGACTTTGTATTGATTATCGGGAGTTGAATCATGTCACCATCAAAAACAGGTACCCATTGCCACGTATTGATGACCTGTTTGACCAGTTGCAAGGAGCACAATTCTTTTCAAAGATTGATCTTCGTTCTGGATATCATCAGCTGAAGGTTAGAACTGAGGATATTCCAAAGACGGCTTTTAGAACTCGGTACGGGCATTATGAATTCCTAGTAATGTCCTTTGGATTGACTAATGCTCCTGCTGCCTTCATGGATATGATGAACCGGGTATTCAAGGAATATTTGGATCACTTTGTGGTCGTCTTTATTGATGACATCCTTATTTATTCCAAAAGCCGTGAAGATCATGAGCAACACTTGAGGCTGGTACTCCAAAAGCTTCGTGAATACAAGCTTTATGCCAAGTTGAAGAAATGCGAGTTCTGGTTGGAGGAGGTAGCATTCCCTGGGCACGTAGTATCAAGTCGTGGAATATCGGTTGACCCGGCAAAGATTGAAGCTATTCAAAGCTGGGAGCAACCTAAATCAGTGACCGAAGTACGTAGCTTTCTTGGTTTAGCTGGTTATTATCGGAGATTCGTGGAAGGATTTTCTCGAATCGCTACTCCATTAACTCAGCTGACTCGGAAAGATACAAAGTTCGGTTGGAGCAAAGAATGTGAGAAGAGTTTTCAAGAACTCAAGAGGAGACTCATTTCAGCACCTGTTCTAACAATACCATCTGGCTCGGAGGGATTTGTCATCTACAGTGATGCTTCGAGCAAAGGGTTGGGATGCGTTCTAATGCAACATGGAAAAGTCATAGCCTATGCATCAAGACAACTCAAGGAATATGAGAGGAATTATCCTACTCATGATCTAGAGTTGGCAGCTGTTGTCTTTGCACTTAAAATTTGGAGGCATTACTTGTATGGGAAGAAGGTGGAGATCTTTACGGATCATAAAAGCTTCAAATATTTATTCACTCAAAAGGAACTCAACATGCGACAACGACGTTGGCTTGAACTGTTGAAAGATTATGATCATACCATTCAATACCATCCTGGAAAAGCGAACGTGGTAGCTGGCGCATTGAGTAGAAGATCATATGCAAGTACGAGTGCGATATTATCAACACAAAGGCCATTTGTGTGACTTGCAAAGGATGGAGATAGAGTTAAAGACTCCAGGGACCCATGTGATAATGACGAATATACGAGTAGAACCAACTTTAATCGATAAAGTTAAAGCTGCTCAAGCTACAGACCTGGAGCTGATGCGTATGAGGAAGAAAGTGCAAGAAGGTGCTATGCCGGAAGCAAGAATCGATGAAGAAGGAATACTTCGAGTCAACTTCAGACTTTGTGTTCCTAACAACCCTGATTTAAAATATGAAATCATGATGGAGGCGCACAACACACCGTTTGCAATCCATCCTGGAAGTACCAAAATGTATCATGATCTTCGTCATACATTTTGGTGGAGCAATATGAAGAGAGAGATAGCGTTGTTTATCTCAAGGTGTCTAACTTGTCAACGATTCAAAGCAGAGCATCAAGTACCAAAAGGTCCATTGCAACCACTTAAAATTCCAAAATGGAAGTGGGAGCACATTACCATGGATTTCGTTACCGGTCTTCCTAGGATTTCTCAAGGTATTGATGCGATTTGGGTCATTGTTGATAGATTGACCAAATCTGCTCATTTCTTACCGATACGAGAAACTTATACACTTAAACGTCTTGCTCGTATGTACATAAACGAGATTGTAAGATTGCATGGTATGCCAGTATCCATAGTTTCTGACCGAGACCCAAGATTCACTTCACGATTTTGGGTTAGTTTACAAAAAGCTATGGGCACGGATTTACGATTTAGTTCAGCATATCATCTCAGACGGACGGACAATCAGAGAGGACTATTCAAACTCTTGAAGATCTATTAAGACTCTGTGTCTTTGACTTCAAGGGAAGTTGGGACAAGTTCTTACTATTGGTGGAGTTTTCCTACAACAACAATTATCAAGCAAGTATTGACATGGCTCCATTCGAAGCATTGTATGGAAGAAAATGTCGTTCTCCAGTATGCTGGGATGAGGTGGGTGAAGCAACGTTGTTGGGACCGGAGTTGGTACGTATGAGTACAGAAAAGATTCAAACGATCCGACAACGTATAAAAACCTCACAAGATCGACAAAAGAGTTATGCTGATCTTCATCGAAAGGACGTGGAATTTGATGTAGGAGATCATATGTTCTTACGTGTTGCTCAATGGAAAGGAGTTACGAGATTTGGAAAGAGAGGAAAGCTCAATCCTCGATTCATCGGTCCATTTTTAATCCTCGATCGAGTAGGAACTGTGGCTTATAGACTCGCTTTACCGCCAAGTATGTCTCGTGTCCATAACGTTTTTCACATATCCATGTTACGCAAATATGTAGAAGACCCGAACCACATTATTGAGTTAGAACCGGACGAAATAGCGGAGGATTTGACGTATGAAGAAGTTCCTGTTCAAATCTTGGATAAGAAGGAACATATTCTACGCTCCAAGGTTATACCTCAAGTCAAAGTTTTGTGGAAAAACCACGATGTTGAGGAAATGACTTGGGAGTTAGAATCTGAAATGAAATCAAAGTATTCTTACCTCTTCGACATACCAGGTACGTATCCTAATTTCGAGGGCAAAATTTCATAAGAAGGGGAGGTTGTAAGACCCCAACTTTTATAAATAAAGATGAATTTTCTATAAATATCATTTTTGAATATTATGGAGTTAATTTGATATAATGTTATAGTTGTGGGTAATATTTATAAATTTTGCAAAGTACGCAAGTTGTTATATAATATTCGATTGGTCGGGAAATATTCGTTTTAACATGAAATATTCGTACAACGGCACAATCATTTGTGGACCCCACAACGGAATTATTGTCGGATTGAGAAAACGACAAAAATATTTTATTAAAAATAACGGCGGAAGTTTTACCATTGTTACTGTTGAACTACTCGGTAGTAAAAGTACAGTAATACGTGTGGTTGCATAGTAGCACACGGTATTGATTATTAATGCTTATGTGAGAAGTCACTCAGTTTGATTCAATTATTGTCAGTTAATAATATGAATTATTTAGCGATAATGACGTTTTGTTTTATTCGTATTATTAACGTAATAAAACAGAAACATCTTTTTATATAAAACAGAATACTTTATTAAAGTTATTCTATAAATAGAATATATTATATTTTATTTAAAATATTTTTCTTTAAATATGAACCGTCAGATTAAAGTAATCAATCTGGACCGTTCATGGATTAGTTACTATGCATTCTATTTTTCTATAAATAGCAGCTCATTCCTTCCTTATTTCTTACGAATTCACTGAACTCTAGAGAGAGAAACTATAGAGAGAAACTATAGAGAGAGAGAAAAAGAGTATTCTTCTACTTAACTACTTCCTTATTTCAGCTCTTCTTTAAAACGGTAAGGGGTGTTATTCTTTCTTATTCATGAAGAGAACTGTTGTTCCATTTCTTATTATTCTGTTGGAATAACCTGTATACGCGGTCTACCCTATACTTGGTGACATTCTTCTATTATTCTGTTGGAACATCCTGTCTGTGTGTTTTACACCGGACCTGGTTCCGTCTTTATTATTATTCTGTTGGAACATCCTGTCTGTGTGTTTTACACCGGACCTGGTTCCGTCTTTATTATTATTCTGTTGGAACATCCTGTCTGTGTGTTTTACACCAGACCTAGTTTCGTCATCATTATTATTCTGTTGGAACATCATGTCTGTATGTTTTACACCGGACCTGGTTCCGTCTTTATTATTATTCTGTTAGAATATCTTGTCTGTGCATTTTACGCCGGACTTGGTTCCATTATTTATTATTCTGTTGGAATAACCTGTCTGTGCGGTCTATCGCATGCATGGTGATTTCTTTTGTTATTCCATTCTTTATTATACTCAGTTGGTTAAGTTTTGACTTCTATACTCCATGAAATTTGTGAAATATCCTTGATAATTGCGTTTCATCCAGTATCTTTTCATGAAAATATTTTTCTAAACATTCTTGAATTTTACTCTACAAAGCAGTATCATGTTGACAATTTGGAAGTTGTTAATTCTTGGATAAATTAATTCTTGAACTTGTTTTATTGAATTCTTATATCATTGTCATCATCCTCATGTTTATAAAATGTTAAAAGTCATCTGTGGCCTGTAGTGCATAGATGGACTTGGTATGATTATGACCAGGGATTATTCGGTATAATCATGACCGTAATGTTACAAATGATGTGGTAAAAGTCCTCATTAGCCCGTAGTGCGTTGATGGACAGTTGTTGGCATAATCATGACCATTAATGAATACACGAATATCCTTGGCCGTAGTGCAGGGGTGATTCGATGATGTGGATTATTTTATTAAGCTGAGTCCCAGCGATAACAGTGTTGAAAAATCTTTTAAATCATAAAAGATAGTAGAGTTTTTTTTCTACTTGACTCTTTTAATGGATTGCTTGTTCCGCTACAGTTAAACTTGATATCTATTATATTTTATCAGTTTAACATTGTTGAAGGCTAATGATAATTTATTCTGCATTATCTTAGTCATAATATTTCTTACTGGGCTAGTTGAGCTCACCCTTTCTTTCACTGTTCTCTTCAGGAAATGAGAACGTAGCTGAAGCAAGTCGGGGAACGAAGTGATGGTCCGAATGATAGTATTAGTTAGTAGTCATCACTATTCTATGTAATAGTGTGTTAATAAATGTAATGAAGACTCCTTTTGAGTATGAATACTCTCTAGAAGATAATATTTGTATTCAAACTCACAGTTTATGTTTTGTCGTATTGTACACGACAGTTGTATTAGTAAGTTGTATTTGTATTCTGTACTATGTATCTGACTACCCAAGATGGGTGATGTATACCTAATTTTGGGGGCGTCACATTCCTTGATGGCTTGCTGCTTGGTAATGGCACGCTCTTCTTGCAAGGTGTTGTTCTCCATAATCAACGACCTCAACTGGCAATGTAATCCGGAGAACTTGTCCTCAATCGCGTGAAGGGCCGCCGTCAGATCCTTGTTCTCCTCGGTCAGAAGCTCCTTATCCTGAACAAGCTTTTTGGCATGACCATCGAGGCTGATGAACTCTTGCTGCAATAAAGAGTATTGTTCCTCGAGTTCATCTGCCCGACGATCAGCCTCGGCTGTTTTATTTTGAGCCTCCACCTGAAGCTCCTTTTCTCTCTCCAAGTCCAACCGAAGACGCCAAACCTCAGCCCCGAGTAGCTCCATATCAGTTAGAACCCGAGATTCATTTTTCGTAGCACGTGCTACAAGCATAACGGTTCGGGCGAGGATAGCGTTGGCCTACAAGTATTGGAAGAAATACTTAAATAACAAGACATAGACAACCGAAAAAGACGAGTACATTAGGACCTCGGGTTTACCTGACATTGGGTCTTGATATAGGCCACAAAGAGTTCCTTAGAAGAAAATCCCTTGAACCGCTCTTCATCCCCTCGTAACTTGAAATGATCGAGCGTGTTAAAAGGAAAAATCTCAGAAGGGCTCCTTGGCCAAAATGTGGTCGGCGACCCACGAGAAGAACCGGCTTCAGCAACAGGCCGGGAGGTTGGGGTTAAACTGGGAAGAGGATCGGCAACCACAGGTTGAAGATCCGAATCCTCGGCCAAATGAGACCTTTTTGCACGATGATCAAGAGGAACCTCTTCGGTTTCCTCCGAATCTTCACGGATGATAACTGGAGGAGGAGTTGGAGATGGCTTCAGAACTACCGAGGAAGAGGGCTTGGTGGGGGCCCTAGTAGAAGGCTTCTTCTTACTCTGTTTGAGCAAAGCCATCTTTTCGGATCGGTTCATCTTCAGTACAGTCTTGGGTGGGTCAGCAGTAGTTTTCGGAGGGGTGGGACCCGATGCAGAACCTGTGGAGAGTTCGGCAATCAGGATGGTTTCCTCCTCGGCCGTCTCGTCAGTGATGGGAAGACGGATCGGCTCGATTTGGACGGGAAGAGGGGTTAAGGACTCAACGGCCCCTTCGGACTTGAAAATTGTCACTGCACCAAAAAAGAACGAGTGAGAAAGATGATTGTGGAAGCTAGACGACGGATATTGGAACTATGTAGAGGTTCGGAGTAAGATACTTACACCCATGTTTGTACAACCAGGTCTCGTCGGACAAAACCAACAGACGACATTCGGTCTTACTCCATTTCTTGTAGAACTCCTTGAAAGCATCAGCCCGACCCTTCGGGAACTTAGACACCTTGACGATAGGGTCTTCGGGATGGGCCCAATGGGGAAGAAGTTGAAGGTCAGTCCCCTTCACATAAATCCACTGTGGATGCCACCCTTTGTTGCTCGAGGGGGCTTGATGGGGACGACTCGGTTTGCTTGTTTATTTAACTGTCGAAGGCCCGATTCTTTCGACCTACCGACGGTGAATAGAGCGAAGAGGAAATCAAGGCCAGGAGTGATGCCTAGCTCTTGCCATAGGGCAATAAAGGATATTAGGTGGATATACGAGTTCGGCACAAGTTGTGCGAACCCGATCCCCACAAAACAAAGAAAAGACGAGATGAACTCATGAATTGGGAACCGAACCCCGTATTTCAGAACATATAGGGGAACGACAACCTACTCACCTTCGGGTTTCTAGAACATTCGTTCTTCAGATCTGGGCACCCGAAGCTTATACTCTTTCGCAATGTTGAAAAGAGTCCGGATATCGGACAGTTGGGAAGAGACGACGGTGGACTTGGTATTGATATGAGAAAACTCTGTTTCGGAGTGATAGACGTTTTGAATTTTAGCTTCGGTACTAATCAGTGTAGGAAGAACAGAGGAGGTGGTAGTATGAGGCCGTGGTGCTGAAAAATCCACTGGTACCAGGTCAGTGGTACCAATGGAAGGAGGAATTGTGGTTGCATCAATGTTAGAGGTTTGCTCAGGGGTAGAATCAGCCATTGAAGAGAAAGATGGACAAATGCGAGATTTGGAGAGCAAAAACAAGCTGAAAACTTGAAATGCAGAAGAAAGAAGTTCGCCGAAAATCGCCTTTGCCGGAAAGTTTGAGAAAGGAATTTGAAATGATGAAAGGTTCGAAAAGGTGATAGTGATGGATGGATAGGGGTTTATATAGCGTGACTGGCACGGATTTTTAGGGCGGCTATTTATGACGAGTGGGCTCCAGTCCTGGGGAGGCGTGCACTAGCTCCAAAAACGAAAAGGAACCGTCTGAGTTCCCGAACAGCTCATTATTTCCTGGCGTGACTATTCAAGTTCGTGTCCTTTCGAGTCTCTAATTATAAACATTTTATAACCAGGGATTGAGGGGCAATGTTCGGGAGTATTCTCCCGATCCGCATGTGGGTTGAAGGCATAGGCTGTAACCGAGGAAATTGGGCCCCTTAGGCCGAGGCCATGCAGAATGTTGAAGGTGCTCGGGATCGGATATCCGAGCCCTCTAGGCCGGAGTTCTGGTTTGATCGGTGTATTCGGGGTCGGGCCTTCGAGTCTCTTGGGTCGAAGCCCAGACCAACGTATATAAGCTTGGTGTGATTGGGCCCGTGCAGTTTGGCAGCCCATATGCAGAGTCTGGAGTTATAAGGGGTTTACATGGTGAAGGACTCTTGTCTTAATCATATTTGAATAAGGTAACTCTAAAGGTAGTATTGGAATTGAACTCTACTTACACATTTTAAGGAGATTGTGTTGGACCCAAATATAGGTAATTACCATATTTAGGAGTCCTAATCCGACTCGGAGAGGGATTCTAGGGAAGTGAGAATGGCTATATATACAAGGCTTGATGACAATTCACAGGTAATACATCTTTGAGCACTAAATACTAAAGCCTCTATTGTTAAACCTTGTGAACGATCTCTACTTATTCTCACACCGAAGCTATCCCCCAGCGGCACAAGCCGTCAAGCTTCGTGTGTGACATGTTATTGTGCAGGTTCAAGCGCGTGAATTCTGTGGTTGGGCGTGCCGGCGAAACTTGGCATTAACAATAATCATAAACCAAAATATCAAAACCATAAAACTCAATGGGGTGCAAAAAAAAAAGTTGATGAATTGTAGCTCACCTCACCAAATTTCGGCCCGCAAGCCTCTCGACTCCCACAAAACACCCACGAATCACACAAGCAAGGCCCATCATTCCCACTACACAATTTCTTGCAAGCCTGACAGCACTCATCAGAAGAATTAAACTTAAAATCCGCACCCCATTTCACAGCAGCCCCCCATAGCTCCAAATTCTCGATCCCTCTACAACAACCACCAGCACTACCACCACTCTCTTCCCTCAATTCAGCCTCTTCCAATTCCAAGGATTCAAATTCAGAAACTGCAGAAGTCTCAGTGGGTCTCAAGGCCACTGACATGAACATGTAAACCACAGAACAAGAAACCAGACCCATCAAAAGGAGGACGAGAGAGATCCATCTGGTGGGTTCGGAGTCAATTATCCTCCGACCCATTTGAGATTGAGGATTAAGGACCAAAACCCAGAAATTGATTTGGGTTCTTTTGGTTGATTTGTGAGATTTGGGATTAAGGGTTTGGGGATAGTTGACTTCAGAAATAAACAAATGGAGATATGAAAATGAATTCTTTTATGGTAGTATTATAATTGAATTTAATACTGTTAATAGAAGAACAGAGCTTATTATAGCAAGTGGTAGATGCACCCATGGAGGATTTCAATTAAAAACTGTACTTTGATTCATTCAGAACGTCTTGCCTTTTCTGTTTTTTTGTTGAGTATTTTCAGTTGAGTGTAATGAGACCAGGAACCAGGAACCAGGAACCAGGAACCAGGAACCAGGAATCACGAGATACAATGAAACGAAGACGTTAAGATTTTATTTTGTTCTTTAAAACCATTTTCTTTTCGGCTAATAAAAGAGGAATGTCATAGGCAAAGGAGAAATGATATATATGCCAACAAATATGGGATAAAATTGAATTGTAACGTAAAAATTTATGTAAATAAGATAGAATAAATTAGAATTTTGAATTGTGAAAATTAATGCAAAAAAAATAAAATAAATTAGAATAAACTTACTATCAATTCTTACCTAGACGTATATACTACTCAGTTTTAATCCAGTTGAATTTTACGATACATATATCCCCCTCTATATCCTTCCATATCTATCTTACTTTCCTTCCATATCTATCTATCTATCTTTTTGGACTAAAATATCTTGCATTCTATAGTTCTAGGATTTTTTTATTTTTTTTTGATAATATGAAGTAATCTCTTCACTCGGGACCACGCTTTTCATACAAGTTTACGCTTGTTGTTCCGTAACCCCATGATCCTTTCGGGCTTGACATTTGCAGCGAGTGGGATTCGATCCCAAGACCCGAGTTTACAGCTCGCCCCGAAACCTCATCACTGCGACAAATACTAAGGTTATTGTAAGATTATTGAGGTTTGTACCTCATTCTTTTTTTGCTAAACAATATGCACTCTTAAATTTTAACAAGTCAAAATACACTCCAATTTTTACCCCTACTAATCAAAATACATCATCACTTTTGACTGATTAAAACTTTTGAAAGGGTACATTTTGTTTAGTAAAAAAGAAATTTATAATGCATTTAGATACGTTTTAAACATTGAGGTGCAAACTCCCAACAACCTCACTAACTTTTCTTTTTTGAAGTACTGTTAGAGATCTAAAATTTTTGATATCAAATGATGTGGTATTCAATATTTTAATGATGTTTTATATCATTATCAATAATAAGAAATATATTTAACCAATATAGTGACGACATATTATTTCAGATAAAAAAATTGAAATCTCTAAATTATTTTTAATTTTTTCTATCGAGAAATATTTGTAGACACTCGAAATTTTGCATTCCTATTACTAACCTTCCAGAGATTATCCTGGAAGTCAAATCAGCACAGTCCCGGAGACAACCCCGGGATATTCAATTTCAACCTTGGAGACGACCCCGAGAAATGCAGTTCCAGTTTCGGAGACAACCCCGGAATCCTCAATTCCATCTTGGAGACAACCCCGAGATCTTCATTTCCAATCCTGGAGACAACCCCGGGAGATACAGTTCAAACCTCGGAGACAACACCGAGGCATGCAGTTGCAGCTCCGGAGATAACCCTGGAAATGCTTGTTTCAAACCCATGCGATCAGCTTCAACACTCGGTGATAGCCCCAAGGCACTCAGCTCCAAACCCGGAAGGACAGGCATTCAACACTTGCAGCAGCCCAATCTCAGAGATAACAATGAGCAACGACTGTTAAATCAGCCCAAATCGGAGATAACCCCGGTGAGGGGCAAAGTCATCATTTTGCCACCTAGATCTTACATTGCATCATCTCAGCAAACATTTCAACATACATTACACACAGGAATGTCCTACAAGAACCAAATAGCTCCAATCCCGAGTGACTACTACACATGATAGCACACTGGATGGAATTTGAAGACTTGAAGACTCAAGGCATGGTCCCATCATCCTGACTTCGTACAACCTCTAATCCCATGTCATTGTGTAGCTCTCGACAACAACATGTCGAAAAAGGTCTTATACACCTCGATCGGATTCCCGGATAGAAGTTCTGAAAGTTCGAATGTACTTCACGTTGCACGCATGTACGTACTTCTAGACGGCGGGACCCGCGGAGCCCGGGGCACCCCGGGCAGCCGCAGGTGAACCTGCGGCTCCCCCTCTATAAATAGAGGGCTTAGGGCAGCCATTTTGCATAGAGAAAAGGCGAGGAAGCCCTGTCCAATTTGCTCTGTACACACTATAACTTGAGTGCTTTCTCATTTCAAACATTTGTGAGCTTATATTTGGCTATTTTTTACCGGCGGGAGCCGAGTGTTCATCCATTTAAAGCTATTTATGTCTTCTTTGGCAGTCTACTGTAAGGCTTCTTACATCGTTTAAAGCCTTTTCCACACTTTTGACACACACAGTCATTCACGTTGAGAGTCGTGTTGTGTACGTATGCCCGAACTTCGGTCCGTGACTTTTTATTTCTTTTGTGTATAAATATCTATGTATATATATTTGTACTAACATTATCGAGTTATGCCTCGATTGAGCCCGGATTTACATCCGAAGCGTTTATTGCTTTTATATATATATATATATATACATATATATAAACTGTTATCGAACTCTGTTCGATGAGCCTGAATTTATATTCGGAGCACTTACTGTTTTTATATATATATAAATATTTATATATATGTTGTTGCCATCAAACTCTGTTTAATTGAGTCTGGATTACACATCCGGTGCATTTACTGCTTATATATATATATATATATATATATATATTTGCATATCAGTCTGGCCTGGAGTTTACGTCGTGGCCTTTTACTGCTTTATTTACATTTAGTCCCACCTGGAATTTACTTCGTGGCGGTTGATTGACTTTTACCGCTTTATTTACATTTAGTCCCTCCTGGAATCTACTTCGTGGCGGTTGATTGGTTTTTATTACTTTATTTACATTATCTCAATCCCCCATGGAGGTCCTTCGTGGTGGTTGATTGTCTGTATATATATATTTATAGCTTATATATATAACTGTTTACAGCTTTCATACTAATTGCTATATCATGTGAGCCTAGAAATCATGTGATCACAGACTCAGTCTTCTGAATCTAGATTCGGTTCCTGTGATGGACATTTTCAGCTATACATGGTTTATAAATTATTCACGGTGTTTAAATTTCCTTAGACGACTCTCATGCCCACAAGGAATTCGGCACTACTTTTCATTTTATTTTCTCGAGGATGCCTTACATCTCAAAAATAAAAGTAACTAAGCCGAACACATAATAAAATAGAAGTATCAAAGGCCTTAATTACTATTGAGCATAAGGGTTTGAAAAACCTCTTTCACAAAACATCACTGTTATATCTTGTTAAAAATGAATTTTTAAATTCAAACCCTTTGTATATAGGTGCAAACGAGGCATAGCACTACTTCCAGATAATTGCACATTGACCCACACACACACACGCATTCATATAACAGTTTAATTGATAAGTGGCGGTCACCGTGGTAACACGGATGTCAGGGGGTGCCTAACACCTTCCCTCCGCATAATCAAGCCCCCGAACCCTAACGAATCTCGATTTCACAGACCCGTTAAATAGTGTCACATCACTTGGTCAATGTGCAAACTTTTTCTCGGTTGAGTTAGTGCAACCATTTAAAAATACCAACTGGCGACTCTTACAGTCCAATCGTTGACATATACATGTCGGACCTTTTCACAACTTATTTTTTCAAACAAATCTCACCTAACATAAGAACACCAAAAGGCAAGAACAGAAAAGGGACAAATAAAAATACCGATGGCGACTCTGCTGGGGACTCCATTTCCAGTAAGAGGGCTTAAGCCTCTACGACAAACTTTTCAAAACTGTTATCTGCTTGCGTGTGACTGTTGCATTTACATTTGAATGAATGTGTAAAAATGCATTTAGTTTTTGCACTTAGTGTTTCGCACTATATCTGCTTGTGATATTAGTGCTTCGCACATGTCATCATTTTCATATATGGTGAGACACGTTGGATGTTAATGTATGTTGTGTGGTTCCTCCACCAGGAGACTATCCTGTCGATGTTTGATTACTGGACTCGTAGGAAGACTAATTCCAACGAGGCTCAGGAAATGCACCACCCAAATTCGCTCCAGTTGAAAGACCGGATTAACTTCATGTCAAGTAAATTGTGATGATTTGGGAACCTTCATGCCAAAAAAGCTGCGAGTGTAGCCTAAGATAGGTCAGCCTCTGATAAACCAAACGCGGAGGAAAGTCTCTTCATACTTTCGTATTTCAATTACTTGTAAACTCAATTACTTGTAACTTCATTTCCATGTCAAACTCAATGTAATGGAAAATATGAAGGACATGTGCAAATACATTCCCTTTTATATCAAAACCTGACATGCTATATTGTTATACAAACAGCTAACATCCGTTTTGCAGGATAATACTTCTAAAACGGATACATCACATAGCATGTAAACATTTACACATTCCCTAAGACTAAACTACATAAGTCTTTTTGTAGGGAAACAATCGGACCTGTTACCCGATTAAAATCTAAAAAGGTAACAAGCCTACAGCCAAGCATAGCGTCATCTGGCCAGTCTAATCCTACTCCTATTTCTCGTGAGGAGTTCGAAGGATTAAGCCACCAAATTATAGAGTTGGTTGTTCTGGTGAAAGAACTACATCTGTCCACTCATGGTCCCCGAATGCCTATACATACAGAATCCTCTGCACATGGAGGAACTCAGGGATCGGATAAAGAAGTTCCCACACCTGAGTTGGATACAACCAACAAAAATCCTGAAAACACCCATCTCAGAGAAGATCCAGACACCGGTGATATTAGAAAAAAGGTCCTACAAATGGAAGAGACCATTCGGTCTATCAAAAGGGTTGGAGCACATGGGAGTGTTTCATATACAGACCTTTGTATATTCCCTAGTGTGCATTACCCAGAGAAATTCAAGAATCCCGACTTCGAAAAGTACATCGGGTTGGGAGATCCTTATACATATTTGAAAGTCTTCATTGGAGAACTCGGATCTTATGCCGATGATAAGAAGCTTAGAATGCAGCTGTTTCAAAAGAGTATGACTAGTGAAGCTCGATCATGGTATACCAGATTGGACAATTCCAAGATTCATAGCTGGGAAGAGCTAGCACATGCTTTTCTCAGCCAATATAGTTTCCAAACTCAAATGGCTCCTGACCGGTACCAAATTACTAAAATCAAGAAACAAAGCAATGAATCTTTCAGAGAGTATGCTCAAAGGTGGAGGTGCCTTGTTGCTCAAGTTGTTCCCTCTATGACTGAGTCTGAGATGGTGATGACCTTCATAGACATACAAGAGGCTCCCTTCTACGAGAGAGTTTTAGCTGGCATTGGCAAACCATTCTCTGAAATGATCAAACATGGAGAAATGGCTGAGATGGGTTTAAAATCAGAAAAGATTCAAGACCTAGCCGCTCTGAAAGCTGTTACTGAGCACATCCAGTCCGAAAATTATGGAAACAACCCCCCGGAGGGTCCATAAGAAAAAAGAGGAGGATGTTTCCTTGATACTACAAGGTCAGAAAGGCAGTCAGAATATGCCTATCCAGAGGAGAAATTACTCCCCCTTTCAAGTGCAATCTTCAAACCCTCCATTACCAAAGAAGGGAAAAGTTAGACGTACTCGAGTGTTCACACCCTTAGGGGACTCACTCGAGAACATTCTCAATCTTCTAACAACGCAGAAGAAAATTACCCATCTTCTTCCACCAGTCAACCCGAATGGTAAGGGTTTCAATGCTAGTCGGAAATGTGCTTATCATGTTGGAGCTCCATGTCATGATACTCAGGATTGCTGGGCCTTGAAACATAAGATCCATGATTTGATTGATAAAGGTGAAATCGTGGTAGCTACACCCGACCAACCCCATGTGCAAGACAACCCTCTTCCTCAATACAAAGAAGAAGATGTTAACATGATTAATTGGAGTAGTGGACTGACTTCACATTCCATTGTCGGACCTTCCCAAACTAGCAAGGATGGTGCTGACAAGTGGAACTATGCAAAGTTCCAATTTATGATGGAACGGAAAATGAATGCTCTACGTAAGCAACTCAACCAATTGGCAGAACTGGTGGTCCATCAGCACCAAGTCACACGTCAATTATTCAGCCAGGAGCATGTTAATCTCTTTCCTCTTGTTATAAATATTCCATGTGATGCCCCCAAAATAAGTATACATCACCTATTCTGAGTCGTCAAATACATGGTACAGAAACAAATACAACTTTATTAATACAATTGTCGTGCAAAATACGACAACACATATATAGTGAGTTTAGATACAAATATTGTCTAATAGACAGTATTCAAACTCAAAAGGAGTCCTCATTACAATTATTATCACACTATTTTATAAAATAGTGAAGACTGCTAAAACAACTGACTGGAAATATCACTCCACACCCCGACTAGTTCCTGCTATATTCTCGCCTCCTAAGAAGAACAATGGGACAAAAAGGAAAAGGGTGAGTTCAACTAGCCCGGTAAAGAATATTATGACTAAGATAATATACAACAAGTTATCATTAGTCTTCAACAGGAAAAAAATCTGATAGAATATAATAGACAACAAATTTTAGATCAACAACTGTAGCGGAAACAACAATCCATTAGAAGAGTCAAGTAGAAAATGAATTCTACTATCTTCTAAGATTTAAAAGTTCATCATCAATATTTTATCCCTGTAACATCAATCAATATACATCTTGAATCAAATATTCATCTTTGCACTACAGGCCAAAGATATTTATTTGTTTCACCAGTTAGTCATGTTCATCTCAACACCTGTTCATCTTTGCACTACGGGCCAAAGATATTCATCAGTTAATCATTCATCTTTGGTACATGCCAAAAATATTCAGTAATATCATCATTTAGGACTGAGAATAATGAAAATATTTTAAAGAAAATGAATCCAGTGAGATAAAAGAACAATGATTAATGATTCGTATTTTAGTTCATCCATGTTCAAAAATACTCTATAATAAACCATTGTGGAGCAAAATTCAAGAATGAAGATCAAAACATGGATACAATCAAAGCTAGTAACCATAATAAACAACTTGGACAAGGAAAGAAAATTTTAATTTTTCTGTGAATAGTGCCATATACGTGAATAGTAACTTTGACACAAAAAGACAAGAATTTCACAAGAAAAGTCTTACAAATATTCCGGTATAATGATATTAAAAGAAATAACATCATTTACGAAAAAAAAATAACATCCCTTACCTCAAAAGAATAGTACTTCTGGCTGGAATATCAGATATAACGCTGAAGGAAACTTGCACCGTATAGCAACACTCAAAGTATCAAAATACTCACAAAAATACGCTCGATAATATATATATAGAGAGCGAGAGAGAGAGAGAGAGAGAGAGAGAGAGAGAAAATTTCAGATTCTGGTGTGTTTTTCAATTCTAACTTAAGCATTCTATTTATAGAAAAATGCTTAGAACACCAAAGTAGAAAATTTAATAAAATAATAATATTTATTAAATTTTTTCACGCCCACCTCTTGTAATCTAAATTCAGCACATTTACAACACATGTGGGGCCCACCTAATTACAAAAAATGTTTTTCTTAAAATAAATATTTTAAACTCCAAAAATCAATTATTTCAGAACTTCAATAATTCATAATAAATAGTCATTTTATCAGAAAAATTCGAATCTTATGTCCATTCCACTGAAAATTTAATTCTCTGCAACTTTGTAGCTTTAAGTTTTTCTAAATTCTAAACAGAAATTGACCGAAATCAACATACGGACGATTTTGCAGGCTATAATCAAATTTCAGTCAAAAATGAGATCCACAAACATGTTTAACATGTTTTTAGCATTTATTGTAACAAAAATTCTCTTCCTCCTCATTTATTCATATATCACACATTCATTATAAAAATATCACCATTATTTAATTACTATATTATCGTATTATACATTTATAATAATAATATAATTGAATGAATTATTTTATCAAAAAAGATAAAATATCAATTTTCAACAATTGTCACTTATTTAAAAATTCTTCCATTTATATCCACATAAAATAAATATTTTATTTATCATATAAATTAATAATTAATTATTTACAAATAATATTACAGAATCACAATAATGACAACTAGGTTGTTCCCAAGAAAGAGGGGGCCTTCCGGTAAAGATTTCTCCTTACTGACGAGCAATTAAATTACCTTTCCTAGACAAAACTTTTGTAGACATTGCCAATAATGCTATCTAATAATATTATTCAAATAATATAAATTATTTATCTGATAATTTGAAATACTGTGCAATGATAATTATTGAATCAACAATATAAAATATCAACGTAGCAATTACTGAATCAATAAAATATTGAACAGTAATTACTGTAACAATTATTTAGCAGTGACTTCTTACGTAAGAATCAATAATTGGTGCAATACCGTGTGCTACTGCGCAACACCGCGTATTACTGTGTTTTAACCACCGGGTATTCCAACAGTTTTAACGGTAACAACTACGCCGTTATTTATAAAAAACTCATACTTGTCGTTTTCTTCATCCAATTGCTTTCCGTTATGGGGCCCACAAAAGGCTGCGCTGTCATACAAATATTCCCCGACAGCAAGAATATTTCACGACCAACCAAATATTCCCTGACAACAATGAATATTTTATAATCACTTGCTTATTTAAAATATTTACGCATTTTACCCATAACTAACCACATTAATCAAATCAATCCCTTACTATATCAAAATAATAAATAGAGAAAATTCTATTTTATTCATAAAAGTTGGGGTCTTACAATCTCCACTCCTTGTGAAATTTCGTCCTCGAAATTGATGTACGTACTTGGTGTTTTGAAAAGGTGAAGATACCTCGTCTTCATTTCCGTTTCCAATTCCCAAGTCATTTCCTCAATAGCATGGTTCCTCTACAAAACTTTGACTTGTGGTATAACCTTTATGCGTGGGACATGCTCCTTCCTATCCAAGATCTTGACAGGTACCTCCTCGTATGTTAAATCTTCGGCTATGTCGTCTGGTTCTAACTCAATAATGTGGTTTGGGTCTTTCACATATTTACGAAGTAAAGGTATGTGGAAAACATTATGAACACGAGACATGCTTGGAGGTAATGCGAGTCTATAGGCCACATATCCTACTCGGTCAAGAATCTCAAATGGACCAATAAATTGTGGATTGAGCTTTCCTCTCTTCCCGAATCTTGTAACTCCTTTCCATGGAGCAACACGTAACAATACATGATCCCCAATATTAAATTCTACGTCCTTTCGATGAAGATCCGCATAACTCTTTTGTCGATCCTGTGTCGTTTGTATACGTTGTCGGATCATTTGGATCTTTTCTGTAGTCATACGTACCAACTCTGGTCCCAACAACATTACTTCTCCCACCTTATCCCAATATACTGGAGAGCGACACTTTTGTCCATACAATGCTTCGAATGGAGCCACACCTATACTTACCTGATTACTGTTGTTGTAGGAGAATTTCACTAATGGTAAGTACTTATCCCAACTCCCTCTGAAATCTAGGACACAGAGTCTTAATAGATCTTCAAGAGTTTGAATAGTCCTTTCTGATTGCCCGTCCGTTTAAGAATGGTATGCCGAACTGAATCGTAAATCCGTGCCTATAGCTTTCTGCAAGCTAACCCAAAATCGTGAAGTGAATCTTGGGTCACAATCCGAAACTATGGATACTGTCATGCCATGCAATCTCACAATCTCATTCACGTACATATGAGCACGACGTTCAAGGGAATAAGTCTCTCGTATAGGCAAGAAATGAGAAGACTTGGTTAATCTATTAATAATAACCCAAATTGCATCTATGCCTTGAGAAACCTTGGGAAGCCCCGTAACGAAATCTATAGTAATGTGTTCCCACTTCCATTTCGGAATCTCAAGTGGTTTCAATGGACCCTTTGGCACTTGATGCTCCGCCTTTATACGTTGATAAATTAAACACTCGAGATAAACTCTGCAAACTCTCTCTTCATATTGCTCCACTAAAATGTATGTCGAAGATCATGATACATTTTGGTACTCCCAGGATGGATTGCAAACGGTGTGTTGTGTGTCTCCATCATGATTTTATGCTTCAAGTTAGAATCATTAGGAACACAAAGTCTGGAGTTGACTCGAAGTATTCCTTCTTCATCTATTCTTGCTTCTGGAACAACACCTTCTTGCACTTTCTTCTTCATACGCATCAGCTCCAGGTTCGTAGTTTGAGCAACTTTAACTTTATCGATTAAAGTTGGCTCTACTTGTATATTTGACATCATCACGTGGGTCCCTGGAGTCTTTAACTCTATCTCCATCCTTTGCAAGTTATACTAAATGGGCCTTTACGTTGACAATATTGCACTCGTACCCGCATATAATCTTCTACTCAATGCGTCAACTACTACGTTCACTTTTCTAGGATGGTATTGAATGGTATGATCATAATCTTTCAACAGCTTGAGCCAACGTCGTTGCTTCATGTTAAGTTCCATTTGGGTGAAGAAATATTTGAGGCTTTTATGATCTATATAGATCTCCACTTTCTCCCTATACAGGTAGTGTCTCCAGATCTTCAACGTGAAAATGACTGCTGCCAACTCCAGATAATGAGTAGGATAATTCCTTTCATTTTCTTTGAGTTGTCGCGAGGTATAGGCTATGACGTTCTCATGTTGCATGAGAACACACCCTAACCCTTTGCCTGAAGCATCGCTGTAGATAACAAATCCATCCGAACCAGATGACATTGTCAGAACAGGTGCCGAAATGAGTCTTCTTTTGAGCTCTTGGAAACTCTTCATTCCTCGCTTCATACGAATTTTGTATCTTTTCGAGTCAGCTGAGTTAACGGAGTAGCGATTCTAGAAAATCCTTCCACGAATCTCTGATAATAACCAGCTAAGCCCAGAAAGCTACGTACTTCAGTCACCGACTTCGGTTGTTCCCAACTTTGTACTGCTTTAATCTTCGTCGGGTCAACAGATACTCCATGTTTTGACACCACGTGCCTAAGGAATGCTACTTCCTCAAGCCAGAACTCGCATTTCTTCAGCTTGGCATATAGCTTATTTTCACGAAGCCTTTGAAGTACCAGCTTCAAATGGTGCTCATGATCATCACGACTTTTAGAATAGATGAGGATGTCATCAATAAAGACAACAAAGAACTGATCCAAATATTCCTTGAACACACGATTCATCATATCTATGAAAGCCGCAGGAGCATTAGTCAATCCAAAAGACATGACTAAGAATTCATAATGCCCGTACCGAGTTTTGAAGACAGTCTTTGGAATATCCTCAGTTTTAATCTTCAGCTGATGATATCCAGAACGAAGATCGATCTTTGAAAAGAATTGTGCTCCTTACAACTGGTCAAACATGTCATCAATACGAGGTAGCGGATACCTATTCTTGATGGTGACATGGTTCAATTCTCGGTAGTCAATACAAAGTTGCATACTCCCGTCTTTCTTCTTTACGAATAAAACAGGAGCACCCCAGGGAGATGTACTAGGACGAATGAAACCGATGTCCAATAACTCCTGTAGTTGGACCTTTAACTCCTAAATTTCAATAGGAGCCATTCGATATGAGGTCTTAGAAATGGGCTTTGTACCAGGTTCAAGGTCAATAAAGAATTGAACTTCACGTTCTGGGGGTAGACCGGGAAGTTCTTCAGGAAATACATCAGGAAATTCACTAACAACAGAAATATTATTCAAATCTGACGTGTTTTTGTTCAAGTTCGTGACATGGGCTAAGAAAGCTTGACATCCGTTTTTCAATAAACGAATAGCTTTATGGCTTGATATGACAGTGATTGACTTTAGTGGTTTGGTTGCTTGAATTCGCATAACAGGTTGGTTAGGAATATGAAAACTAACAACCTTACGAAAATAATCAATTTTGGCATGATGAATAGTTAACCAATCAATCCCTAAAATCACATCAAATGCAAGTATGTTCAAAGAAATAAGATCGATAGGTAATGTGATGGTACCAACTTGGATCAAGTAAGATTTATAAATAGTAGATGTAATGAAAGTTTCTCCTAACGGAGTCTCAACAGATAAGTCAAAGTCTAATTTCTCCGGAGTCAAGTTCAAACGTTGAGCACAAGCAGGAGAGATAAAAGAATGGGTAGAACCGGTATCTAATAAGGTATAAACTTTACAAGAGTTTATGATTAGCTTACCCGTGATCACCTCGTTCAGATTCCTCACGTTTTGGGCAGTCACGACAATTGCCCTTCTAGGAACCACCGACTTTGACATGTCCGGGACAGCCTTCGGAGTCACCATCCCCGTTGAACTTGGTTTCACTACAAGACAATCTCTAGCTATATGACCTTCCTTTGCACAATTATAACACACCTTGGATTGTTGTGGGCAGTTTGAGCTGATGTGTCCTTTTTTCTCGCATTTATAACAAACGACCGGTGATCGTTCTCCTTCCCTAGAAACAGTTGATGTTGGTGCTGAGGTCTTCACGTTATCATTGTTGTACTTTCTCTTTTTGAAATCTCCTCCCGACTCGCTTCTTCTATTATCATGGCCACGATTACCACTCGAGTGGTTATCGCTTTTATCCGTATTCTTTCCTCCCCGCTGGTAATCATTGCTCCGATGGCTGCTGCCACCTGTATGACTCTGGTTGTGGTCCCTCGGTTGAACATATTCAGTATCTCGCTCTAATAATTGAGCCCTGTTGACAACATCTGAATATAGAGAAAATTTGTGAGAAATAAGATATTGCCGAATCTCGGGTTTCAGGCCTCTCAAAAACATCCACGTCATACCTGAGGTGCAAACCTGGATAACTCCGCGAACTTCGTCTCGTACTGGGACACCGTCATGTTATTTTGTTCCAGTCTAATAAAATCTACCTCCTTCATATGACGAATACTTTCAGGAAAGTACTTGTCATTAAACAGTTTCTGAAATGTTTCCCAAAACATATTGAGTACGACTGGTTGGGTACGCTTCACAGACTCCCACCAGTAGTCTGCCTCACCATGGAACATAAAGGTGGCGAATGGAACCTTCTGTTCCTCCGTGCATCCTAAGATATCAAATATCTTGGTAATTTGTTTAACCCACATTTCCGCTTTGATCGAATCTGGCTTTCCCACAAATTCTGGTGGTCCCAACTCTTTGAACTGCTTGGCTGTGACAAACCGTGCGTTGTTATCATTTCCACCCGTATTTTGTACACGAGTCTCCCTCGTCTGATTTTGCGTGAACTGCAAAAAGCTTCTAAACATTCCATCATTCATCGTTTGTTCGGTAGTGTTGTTTATAGGAGGAATATTGCCTTCCTGTTGCACGTTCCCCTGGTTGGTGATTAAAGGTGTCTCCACAGTCTCATTCACTCCATTGTTAACATTTTCAGCTGGCATTCTCAAATACTGCCATAAAACAAGGGTTAATTAAACAAATTAACATACTACATATTATCCTTATATTCTGACCGACCAATTAAATACCAAATAAGCTTAGGTAGGACACACTAGCGAAGGATTTACTCGTCTCTCCCCTCCTAGTTTTATTCCCCGATCTCCGCCAGAGACTATATCCCTAAGCTCTGATACCAACTGTGACGCCCCCAAAATAGGTATACATCACCTATTCTGAGTCGCCAAATACATGGTACAGAAACAAATACAACTTCATTAATACAATTATCGTGCAAAATATGACAACGCATATACAGTGAGTTTAGATACAAATATTGCCTAATATACAGTATTCAAACTCAAAAAGAGTCCTCATTACAATTATTATCACACTATTTTATAAAATAGTGAGGACTGCTAAAACAACTGACTGAAAACATTACTCCACACCCTGACTAGTTTCCACTATATTCTCGCCTCCTAAGAAGAAAAATAGAACAAAAAGGAAAAGGGTGAGCTCAACTAGCCCAGTAAAGAATATTATGACTAAGATAATATACAACTAGTTATCATTAGTCTTTAACAGGAAAAAATCTGATAGAATATAATAGACAACAAGTTTTAGATCAATAACTATAGCGGAAACAACAATCCATTAGAAGAGTTAAGTAGAGAATGAATTCTACTATCTTCTAAGATTTAAAAGTTCATCATCAATATTTTATTCTTGTAACATCAATCAATATACATCTTGAATCAAATATTCATCTTTGCACTACAGGCCAAAGATATTCATTTGTATCACCAGTTGGTCATGTTCATCTCAACAACTGTTCATCTTTGCACTACGGGCCAAAGATATTCATCAGTTAATCATTCATCTTTGGTATATGCCAAAGATATTCAGTAATATCATCATTTAGGACTTAGAATAATGAAAATATTTTAAAGAAAACGAATCCAGTGAGATAAAAGAACAAGAATTAAGGATTCGTAGTTTAGTTCATCCATGTTCGAAAATACTCCATAATAAACTATTGTGGAACAAAATTCAAGAATAAAGATCAAAACATGGATACAATCAAAGCTAGTAACCATAATAAATAACTTGGACAAGGAAATAAAATTTTAATTTTTTTGTGAATAGTGCCGTATACGTGAATAGTAATCCCGACACAAAAAGACAAGAATTTCACAAGAAAAATCTTACAAATATTTTGGTATAATGATATTAAAAGAAATAACATCATTTACAAAAAAAATAACATCCCTTACCTCAAAAGAATAGTACTTCTGGCTGGAATATCAGATATAACGCTGAAGAAAACTTGTACCATATAGCAACACTCAAAGTATCAAAATACTCACAAAAATACGCTCGATAATATATATAGAGAGAGAAAACTTCAGATTCTGGTGTGTTTTTCAATTCTAACTTAAGCATCCTATTTATAGGAAAATGCTTAGAACACTAAAATAGAAAATTTAATAAAATAATAATATTTATTAAATTCTTTCACGCTCACCTCTTGAAATCTGAATTCAGCACATTTACAGCACATATGGGGCCCACCCAATTGCAAAAAATGTTTTTCTTAAAATAAATATTTTAAACTCCAAAAATTAATTATTTCAGAACTTCAATAATTCATAATAAATAGTCCTTTTATCAGAAAAATTTGAATCTTATGTCCATTACATAGGAAATTTAATTCTCTACAACTTTGTAGCTTTAAGTTTTTTCAAATTCTAAACAAAAATTGACCGAAATTCACATACGGACGATTTTGCATGCTATAATCAAATTTCAGTCAAAAATGGGATCCACCAACATGTTTAACATATTTTTAGCAATTATTGTAACAAAAATACTCTTTTTCCTCATTTATTCATATATCACACATTCATTGTAAAAATATCACCCTTATTTATTATTATATTATCGCATTATACATTTATAATGTAATATAATAATAATAATAATATAATTGAATGAATTATTTTATCAGAAAAGATAAAATATCAATTTTTAATAATTGTCACTTTTATAAAAATTTCTCCATTTATATCCACATAAAATAAATATTTTTCTTATTATATAAATCAATAATTAATTATTCACAAATAATATTACAGAATCACAATAATGACAACCAGGTCGTTCCAAAAAAGAGGGGGCCTTCCGGTAAAGATTTCTCCTTACTGGCGAGCAATTAAATAACCTCTTCTAGACAGAACTTTCGTAGACATTGTCAATAATGCTATCTAATAATATTATTCAAATAATATAAATTATTGATATGATAATTTGAAATACTGTGCAATAACAATTACTGAATCAACAATATAAAATATCAACGCATCAATTATTGAATCAATAAAATATTGAATAGTAATTACTGTAACAATTATTGAGTAGTGACTTCTTACGTAAGAATCAATAATTGGTGCAATACTGTGTGCTACTGTGCAACACCGCGTATTACTGTGTTTTAACCACCATGTATTCCAACAGTGTTAACGGTAACAACTACGGCGTTATTTATAAAAAAATCATACTTGTCGTTTTCTTCATCCAATCACTTTCCGTTATGGGGCCCACAAAAGGCTGCGTCGTCGTACGAATATTCCCCGACAGCAAGAATATTCCACGACCAACCGAATATTCCCCGACAACAATGAATATTTTATAACCACTTGCTTATTTAAAATATTTGCGCATTTTACCCATAATTAACCACATTAATCAAATCAATCCCTTACTATTTCAAAATAATAAATAGAGAAATTCCATTTTATTCATAAAAGTTGGGGTCTTACACTCCACCGCGTACTCCAGAAAATGAAACACTAGAGGATAACATTGCAAAAAGAGTAAATGCCAAAGTCCGTCGGGACTTAGCCAATGAAAGGGAATTAACATACCTAGGCCAACAGATAGAAGAGATATTTCAGATGGTGATTAATGAAGGAAGAATTACAGCTCTGTTACTTCTAATCAGCCCGCGTTCCAGACGGCTTGATTTTAATGGAGTGTGCCAATACCACTCCCACTCTCGCGGTCACATCACAGAAGAATGCTTGGCACTCTGCCACCTTATTCAGAACTTAATTGACAGCGGTGTCCTGCAGCTGGCAGACGATAACATTGTCTTACTAGAGAGTGGGGACACATTTCCTACAAAGTGGAAGGAAGTCGTAGCAGTCATATCTTCTAAGACAGATTCAGCTACCCCCTCGCATATAATTCAACCTATTCAGCTCAAGGGTATTGAAAATCCTTTGAAAGTGGCTGTGCCAGAGCCATTTATTTTATCATTCAGACCATAATATCCTATTATCATCCTACAGAAAGTTCCATGGAATTATGGAGAGGTTGAAGGATCAACATCCCACACAACTGCTGCAATGTCGAAAAAGAATCCACTGTATCTTCCCCAACGGGTGATGAAGCCTACCATCAAGTCAAAGGGGAAAGTGCCCATGGAGAAAATCGAAGAATTCCTCCGTACTATGAGACATAATGAAGCCAAGGTGGTTTCAAGCTTAAGAGAAGCTCCACAACAAATTTCCATACTGGACTTGGTTTTCTCTTTCGAAGATCACCGGAAGGTCTTGCTCAGGGTTTTGGAAGAAGCCTAATTGCCTAAGTCAGTAGATGTTAAAAAATTCCAGCATATGGTGGATCACATTTTTAACAACAATGTGATATCGTTCACTGACGATGATATACCTCCCAAAGGGACGGGCCATTGCAAGCCGCTGCATATAGCGGTAATGTCCTCCGGATACGTGGTTGCAGGAGTATTGATCGATGGAGGATTATCCTTGAATATCTGCCCTTATGCCACTTTGGAGAAGATGAATATCAATCTCAGGAGAATCCGAAGCAGCCATACGGTTATCAAAGCTTTTGACGGATCCTGACAAAATACTGTCGGAGAGATTGAACTACATGTGGAGATTGGTCCACATACGTTCAGCGTTGTTGATTGATTTCACAATCAATGAATACGTGCAAGTATACACGGTCAATAAATAATAAAGTGATAAGAAAAGTATCGTTCCCACGAGGAATTATTTAATAAAAATTACCAAGTACTAACTCTTAACCAAGTTAATTTTAGCTAAACAATTGATTTAAGATTTTTGAATTAAGAAAACTAAATTAACTAATTAAACTAGATGTCTTTAGATATTAATTCAATTAAATAAAGGTTAAGACTATATGAATGAATTCAAATAAATAAAGATTAAGACTACAATATCCCCAAATTATATGCTATAAACCAATTATCCAACTAACCCAATTATTATGCCTCCTGAATTGTTAACAGGAACTCTAAGTGTTAAAAGCCCTTTCCCAAGTGATCAGTTAATTTTTATTCAATTCAATTAATCTTGCGATATTCCTATGCAAAATAATTAAACTAAACCCATTAAGTTCCAACTCCCAATTTGTTACATGCAGTGAACATATATTCCTATTCAATTCACGACCCTAATTATTCATCTCATGCAAATAATTAAGCATACATGTTATCATATCCAGTTCCAACCCTAGATTTCATTTCCCGAATCCTTCTAGAGTAACACGGTAATTACTGTCCAAATAATTAATCAAAAAGTGCAAGACATGATAAACAATTCACCTAGATATAAATAATTAGAATAAATTGAATAATTAATTCATAGACATAAAAGGTTTAATTTGTAGTCTTAATAAAAGAATTAGTTCATGATTAATGAATTAAAACTAAGAATCCACAATTGAATAAACATTAAAAGATAAAATTAAGAGAAAAGAAGAGAATAGAATCTATTGTCAGTAGTCTTGAGACTCCTCTTCTGCTCCTGCTTTGAATCTTCAATGATCCTCAAGTTGCTTCAATCTCCAACAATCCAATATAAACTAGGGTTTATGTTCTAATCTAATGGAGTATTTTATCTAAGCTAATCTATGTAATCTCCTTATTCTATGCCTCACATCATGCATTTATAGGTTACAAGTCCAATTTTTAGCTTATGAACAAATCCAATCCAATTTGGAGTCAAAAAAGTGTCAAAAATCGCCCCAAAACACGTCCAAGCTTGACCAGACCCTTCCCCAGCGCCCCAGTGCTGTTCACATTGCTGCACCACTGACTCTTAGCATCCCGGCGCTGGGAATAGGCTTGAAATGGGAGCCCCGACGCTGGCCACTTTTTCAAAAATTTTCTTCTCTGCCGTCCTTTGGGAAAATGGCCATAACTTCTTCATCCGAACTCTGATTTTGATGATTTACGATGTTCCGGAAAGAGGAGACGCAGATCTACAACTTTCATTCTTTTAGTATTTCGAAATAAGGTCCAGAACAATACTAAAATTTGCTCTGAAGTGGGTGCTATGTAAATGGCAAGCCGAAAATGTGAATCTAGCAACCCCAAACGTCGATCCAAGCAATTTTGTCCTAATTTCTACAAAACAACGTAAAACATGTATGAATAGACATAAATACTTAAAAATATCGAAAAGATTAAGCTCAAACGTACTCAATTATGGGTATAAAACTCACTCATCAAATACCCCAAAACTTAACCCTTTGCTTTTCCTCAAGCAAAAAAACACAAAAGAACTAAAAATAAACAAACTAACTCAACTACATGAATACATATGCATGATCTAATTCCTAATATACCTATGAATCCAACAATAAATCAGTATGATATATAGCAATAGGCCTCAAAGATACCAATGATACTCAAACAATATATCCAATCAAGTCAAAGTCCATAACTCTAACAAGTTAGTCAATCTAAACCTGTCATCACCCATGTTGTGCGTGTGTGCTTGTTAACCATTCTAACCAACCACAGTTCAAGATAATCACATAACAAAGTTCTTAGAAAATTTTTTTTAGTTCCAATTCAATTACGTTTGTGAACATGACAACTCCGGTTAAAACTAAGCAATTACCAAGTCTAAGGGTAAATACATGATTTATTTCTACTTTTATACAAACACGAGGGCATTTTTGCTCTTTCTCGTATTTTATTCATTTTTTTATTCTCATGGCTGTGCAATGTTTTATTCACTTAGGCTTTTCAATGCTACCTTAACGAGCTTTCGACCAACTACTCCCAAGTCATTAAGACCTTAGGGCGCTAGGTGTAAAGACAATCCCCTCGGACTTACTTACTCAAGTAACGAAGGCCACAAAACTAGACAAGCATGCCACGGTGTTTATTCATTTTTTCTTCTGGGTTTTCTATTTTTTTTCTTTTCATCATTTCTTTTTTTTCCATTTTTTTTCATTTTCATTTTATATATATATACCCCATAAATTCCCCCAAACTCAAGCTTTTACGTCATTCCAATCTTTATCGCCAGTTCACTAATTTCCTTAAATTTTAACCAAGATTTTCTCTGAGAAACAAATTATGAAACCCTTTAACCAAGTGGATTAAAACAGTTAAACTTTAAGTGCTAACCAGTTAAATAAGTTTCAGACAGGCTCATATTATCATCATTATTAAAATTAGAACTCATCATCAATTATCAACACTGTTCAAGTTAACATGCAAAACCAATCTTATCATAGGCCGAGCTAATACCACACCAACCGATCGCACAGATTCATGCAAAAAAAAATATGCAATTATACTACATGAACACATACTAATGCAACACATATATGAATATGCAAATAACTACCATGTATTATATGCAACCTAAAAAAATACAATGCTAACACATAAAAAAAACAAACTACCATACAGATAACTAACTATGCTGTACGACACTAAAATTCCCCCAAACTTAAACTAGGCATTGTCCTCAACGGCTGAAATAAAAAAAAAGTAGAGCGGAGGACATCCCTGAAAATATAACAATCTTCCTCCTTGTCCACTAAGTTTGAAGAATAGGCTAAGCACATGGAATAATTTGGGCACCACACTTGAATTTGACTTGAATAACCTGTAAACCATGATAGAAACAATTTTATTAAATCCTAAATAAATGTAAATTCAAAGCTACTAATATAAAACCTAATAAAAATAAAAACTAAAAATTAAACTTGGGTTGCCTCCCAATAAGCGCTTATTTTATAGTCTCAGCCTGACTTCTTCAATTCTCTATCCAATTCCCCTTCAAAAATTGAGGAATCCACCATACATCAGTAGCAATGTCTCTTTTGGGAGGTTCTCATTAGCAAAGGCCCTTGAATTAAAGTCACCTAGCATGCTCTTTTATAGATAGGTTTCCTATTAAGAACGTCCAACAACTAGGTATTTTCTCCATTATGTCTATGATCAGATTGGGGCATTGAAGCTTAGTAAACACAATGGGATCTTCCTCTATCTTCTCCTTTTCATCCCACCATGACTCCACAGTTGTACTAGCTCTTATGTCACAAAGTGCTTTGCCTACGACATGACTGCCAATTGGGCATGGTCTTGAAAAACTGCCCGGATCCTTAAACTTTGGTGGAGAAGGTATATGGGATACTATCAAAATCGGCTCATCTTCGTTGGTACTAAAAGTTATATCTTCGTCGATCTCCTTTTCTTGGTCCCCAAGTCTCTCCTCTCTTTTAACATCTATATCATTTGGCACATCCGGTTGCAGATATGGTTCGGGCTCACCATCAGTCTCGGAATCCATGTCATAGAGCCAAGTGTATTGAGGACAAATGTTCGAGGCATTGATTAGTTGTTCCATTTGGTTCGTAAAATTTTGACTCGATATCTCTTGATTAATCCTCCTCTCCTCACATGAATCTTTGAACTTGGACAAAATTTCCTCCAAATTTGAATATTCTTCCTGTTGTAGTGGAGGTGGACACGAGAAATCTGGTGGGTATGTAAGACCCCGAATTTTATGAAATAAAAGTATTCAATTTTTCTTATAATTACTATTCAGTAAATGGTTAAATTGATAAAAGTTTAAAGTTATGGGTGAAATATGATTTTTTTTCAAAATAAGCAAGTGGTTATAAAATAATCATTGTTGTCGGGGAATATTCGTTTGGTCGTGAAATATTCTTTCTGTCGGGGAATATTCATACGACGGCGCAGACATTTGTGGGCCCCATAACAGAATAACTGTCGGATGAAGAAAACGACAAATTTGAGTTTTTACAAATAACGGCGTAGTTGTTACCGATAATACTGTTGAAATACCCGATGGTTAAAATACAGTAATACGCGTTATTGCACAGTAGCACACGGTATTGCACAATATTTTTGAAATTATTGATTCTTACGTAAGAAGGCACTACTCAATAATTGTTACAGTAATTACTGTTCAATATTTTATTTTATTGATTCAATAATTGCTACGTTAAAATTTTATATTATTGTTGTTCAATAATTGTCACTGCACAGTATTTCCCATTATCAGATTAATAATTCATATTATTTGAATAATATTATTAGATAACATTATTGGCAATGTCTAGAAAGTTCTGTCTAAGGAGAGGTTTGGTCATCTAATTGCGCGCTAGTAAGGAGAAATTCTTATTGGAAAGCCCCCTCTTTCTTGGGAACGGCCTGGTTGTCATAAATATGATTCTGTAATATTACTTGTGAATAATTAATTATTGATTTATATGATAAGGAAATATTTATTTTATGTGGATATAAACGAGGGATATATTTTTGTGGTTAAAAATGAAGGAGTTAATGTTGAGGTTTTTATCCGTATTTTTGTCAGAATGGAGGTATTAAAAATCAGGGTTTTTGAGATATTTTACGGGAGTTATAATTTTTAATCCGACCGTTGGATCGTGGTAATTTTTGGATATGTTATACATATATAAGTTGAGTATATGCCCACAAATTTTAAACCGTTAAAAATGAACGTATAATTTATTATGAATTTTACAAGATGACTGGTTCAGAAATTGTTGAATTTTCGGAGTTTATCATTTTGATGGAAAATTCTAGAATTGGTGGGCCCCACTTGTGGTTGGTGAAGAAATGTGTTGAATTATATTTCAAATGTGGTGGGTGGGAATAGTAGCAGGTAAAGCCATCAGGTTGCAGGTCAAGCCTACTAAAATTTTCCTATAAATAGAGGGCTAAGTTAAAATTGAAAATCACACCAGAAACAAGTTTTCTCTCTTTCTCTCTCTATATTATGAAGCATATTTTGTGAGTATTTAGATACTTTGAGAGTTGCTATTCAGTGCAAGTTTCCTTCGACTTTGCATACCGATCAGAAGTACTGCTCTTTTGAGGTAAGGGATTGTAAGGGATAGTAATAAATTTTAAGGGTTGTTATGTTTTTCAGTTTCGTAATTTTTCTGACCTTCAAAAATTCTGGAAAAATTTGAAATGATATTTTGATGAGTTTTATTGATTGAGTCCAAAAATGGTGATTTTTGGATGTATAGATTAAGAGTTATGAATTTTACGGGAAAATACTATTTTAAAAGTAACCGCTTATAACTCCTTATAGTTAACTCCAAAATTGAAGAAATTTTTATTGGGAGTACATGTATATGACAGAAGTATACTCTATAAATTTCAGAATTTTTGGACAAAAGTACAATTTTTGATAAATGTCTAAATATTCGGCTGTGTTTGGCCATATGAAAAATAGTAAATGACTTTTAAAAATTCTGAGAAAAATATATGTTCACTATGGGACTATATTATGCTGAATCCCAAAAAAGAAATATTTTTGGAACTGATTTGATATTTTTTATGAAAATGGTCTAGTTATGGATAAATAAATTAAATATGTTTTGTGAAGTAAGAAAATTGGAAAATAGGATTTTATGACTTGAGAATCCTATATGAGGTATATGCAGATTTTTGATGAGGGTTTTGGTTATTGGTGATGAAATCTTATGAGTTTGGCATTTTAGGATGATTAAATGTATTATTTAGTAAAGTGTAAACAATTAAAATAAATTGTTTATAAGCTTAAGAAATGTTATTCTTTTAATATCATTATACCGAAATATTGGTATAGATTTTATTGTGGAATTTCTACCTTTTTTATGTCGAGTTACTATTCACGAGTTACTATTCATGAGTTACTATTCATGACTTACTATTCACGAGTTACTATTCACGACAAAATTAGTTTTTTTTTTCTAACCAAATTATAGTTGAGTTATGAATATTACTCTTGAGATTAAAACTATGTATTTATTATATTATTTTTATTATCATATATAACATTTTTATAATCCTGATGTTGAAATTCTCTTCCACTGGAGTGTAAAGATGGGTAGATTATTGGTATGATTATGACTAGGGTTCTCTTTGGCATGTAGTGCAAAGTTGAATTGTGACTGGTATGATCATGACCATTGAATTTATAATTGAATATCTTAAGCTTAAGTGCAAAGGTGAATTGATCAACATGGTTATAATTATTGTTTATATAAATTCTGAAATGATTATATATTTTTTTGAGATATGAATATATTTGGCCTGTAGTGCAAATATGAATTGTTGATGAATATCTTTGGCCCATATTGCAAAGATGAACTGTTGTTGAATATCTTTGGCCTGTAGTTCAAAGATGGTCTGTTGATGAATATCTTTGGCCTGTAGTGCAAAGATGAATTGTTGATGAATATCTTTGGCCCGTAGTGCAAAGATGAACTGTTGTTGAATATCTTTGGCCTGTAGTTCAAAGATGGTCTGTTGATGAATATATTTGGCCTGTAGTGCAAAGATGAACTGTTGTTGAATATCTTTGGTCGTAGTGCAAAGATGGATTTATTAGTATGATTATGAACAGGAACTGTGATTTGGTATAACCATGATCTTTGATGTTTCAGGTAAAGACAGGTGATGAAAATTATCTTCGTCTTGGATAAGAAGAAAAATTTAGAATCATAATTATGATTTTGAGTTATTTATATGATTGTGGACCAGAACTGTTGATTGATGTTACAGGGATAAAATATTGTTGGTGGATTTATAACATGGAGAAGATAATAGACTTTATAGTCTATTTGACTCTTCTAATGGATTGCTCGTTCCGCTGCAACTATGGTTGAAATTTTTATCATTTACCATATGTTCTAAATCTCTGATTTATTATTGATGAAGGCTATTGATAATTTAATTATCTTTAGTCATGATATTCTTTACTGAGCTAGTTGTGCTCACCCTTTTGCTTCACAATTCCTTTCAGGTAATAAGAGTGTAGCTGGGTCGAGCGAGGGTAACGGGAAAATAGAACGGTGGTCTCTAGCTGTGGATGTTCTCCCAAAGTAGTATAGAAAAGTTCATTTAGTAGTTTTATTTGGTGAATCTAATAGGGTAAGGTGTACCCAACGTTGGAAGGGTGGTTTGCCACTATCATACAAGATGTCTAACGACATACAATCTCGTGTCATCATAAGACAGGAATGTGCTCATCCACTTGCTGAGTATATATACGAGCACTACCTATATAATCTTGGTGTTTTTTTGAAGTATAATTCTCAATTAGAGACAGTAGAGATAATGATATGTCAAGAGAAGACTCACCATTGGAAAGATTATGATTGTAATCTTCTCGTTTTTCTTTGGGGTCTATTGGGTCAACCAAGAATAATTCTATGGCCATATGATATCTATCATAACCTAGACGCATGGCCTCCCATGTACGAAGGTTTCCTTGAGCACTTCCCAAAGATTCTAATTTCTAAAACAGTTTTTGAATATACCTTTATGTAAGGTGTCATTGTGAGTTGATTTTCACGGTTGGAACATGAGTCACATTTGGTATATATTTGTATCCAAACTCACAGCATATGTGTTGTTGTATTTTGTACGACAATTGTTGTAATAAAGTTACAGTTATTTTCTGTACCATGTATTTGGTGACTCAGAATAGGTTGGATGGAATGGACCTATTTTGGGGTCGTTACATTTGGTATCAGAGCTTAGGGATTTGATCTCTGGCGGAGATCGGGAAATAGAACTAGGAGGGGAGAGATGAGTAAATCCTTCGCTAGTGTGTCCTACCTAAGCTTATTTGTTGGTCAATCATAATATCGGGATATTATGTGATATGTTAATTTGTTCAATTAACCCTTGTTTTGAAGCTGTATTCTAAAATGATATTTGAAATACAGGAGATGAGCAATGGAGAAATTATGATGACAGGGAAGATGGAATCTGAAATGAAAGGAAGGTATTCTCAACTCTTTGAAATACCAGGTACGTAAATTTCGGGGACGAAATTTCATAAGGAGGGGAGATTGTAAGACCCCGAATTTTATGAAATTAAAGTATTCAATTTTTCTTATAATTACTATTCAGTAAATGGTTAAATTGATAAAAGTTTAAAGTTATGGGTGAAATATGAATTTTTTTTCAAAATAAGCAAGTGGTTATAAAATAATCATTGTTGTCGGGGAATATTCGTTTGGTCGTGGAATATTCTTTCTGTCGGGGAATATTCGTACGACGGCGCAGACATTTGTGGGCCCCATAACAGAATAACTGTCGGATGAAGAAAACGATAAATTTGAGTTTTTACAAATAACGGCGTAGTTGTTACCGTTAATACTGTTGAAATACCCGATGGTTAAAATACAGTAATACGCGTTATTACACAGTAGCACACGGTATTGCACATTATTTTTGAAATTATTGATTCTTACGTAAGAAGGCACTACTCAATAATTGTTACAGTAATTACTGTTCAATATTTTATTTTATTGATTCAATAATTGCTACGTTGAAATTTTATATTATTGTTGTTCAATAATTGTCACTGCACAGTATTTCCCATTATCAGATCAATAATTCATATTATTTGAATAATATTATTAGATAACATTATTGATAATGTCTAGAAAGTTCTGTCTAAGGAGAGGTTTGGTCATCTAATTGCACGTTAGTAAGGAGAAATTCTTATTGGAAAGCCCCCTCTTTCCTGGGAACGGCCTGGTTGTCATAAATGTGATTCTGTAATATTATTTGTGAATAATTAATTATTGATTCATATGATAAGGAAATATTTATTTTATGTGGATATAAACGAGGGATATATTTTGTGGTTAAAAATGAAGGAGTTAATGTTGAGGTTTTTATCCGCATTTTTGTCGGAATGGAGGTATTAAAAATCAGGGTTTTTGAGATATTTTGCGGGGGTTATAATTTTTAATCCGACCGTTGGATCGTGGTAATTTTTGTATATGTTATACATATATAAGTTGAGTATATGCCCACAAATTTTAAACCGTTAAAAATGAACGTATGATTTATTATAAATTTTACAAGATGATTGGTTCAGAAATTATTGAATTTTCGGAGTTTATCATTTTGATGGAAAATTCTAGAATTGGTGGGCCCCACTTGTGGTTGGTGAAGAAATGTGCTGAATTATATTTCAAATGTGGTGGGTGGGAATAGTAGCAGGTAAAGCCATCAGGTTGCAGGTCAAGCCTACTAAAATTTTCCTATAAATAGAGGGCTAAGTTAGAATTGAAAATCACACCAGAAATAAGTTTTCTCTCTTTCTCTCTCTATATTATGAAGCATATTTTGTGAGTATTTAGATACTTTGAGAGTTGCTATTCAGTGCAAGTTTCCTTCGGCTTTGCATACCGATCAGAAGTACTGCTCTTTTGAGGTAAGGGATTGTAAGGGATAGTAAGGAATATTAAGGGTTGTTATGTTTTTCAGTTTCGTAATTTTTCTGACCTTCAAAAATTCTGGAAAAATTTAAAATGATATTTTGATGAGTTTTATTGAATGAGTCCAAAAATGGTGATTTTTGGATGTATAGATTAAGAGTTATGAATTTTACGGGAAAATACTATTTTAAAAGTAACCGCTTATAACTCCTTATAGTTAACTCCAAAATTGAAGAAATTTTTATTGAGAGTACATGTATATGATAGAAGTATACTCTGTAAATTTCAGAATTTTTGGACAAAAGTACAATTTTTGATAAATGTCTAAATATTCGGCTGTTTTGGCCATATGAAAAATAGTAAATGACTTTTAAAAATTCTGAGAAAAATATATGTTCACTATGAGACTATATTATGCTGAATCCCAGAAAAGAAATATTTTTGGAACTGATTTGATATTTTTCATGAAAATAGTCTAGTTATGGGTAAATAAATTAAATATGTTTTGTGAAGTAAGAAAATTGGAAAATAGAATTTTATGACTTGAGAATCCTATATGAGGTATATGCAGATTTTTGATGAGGGTTTTGGTTATTGGTGATGAAATCTTATGAGTTTGGCATTTTAGGATGATTAAATGCATTATTTAGTAAAGTGTAAACAATTAAAATAAATTATTTATAAGCTTAAGAAATGTTATTCTTTCAATATCATTATACCGAAATATTGGTATGGATTTTATTGTGGAATTTTTACCTTTTTTATGTCGAGTTAATATTCACGAGTTACTATTCATGAGTTACTATTTATGAGTTACTATTCACGAGTTACTATTCATGACAAAATTAGTTTTTTTTCTAACCAAATTATAGTTGAGTTATGAATATTACTCTTGAGATTAAAACTATGTATTGATTATATTATTTTTATTATCATATATAACATTTTTATAATCCTGATGTTGAAATTCCCTTCCACTGGAGTGTAAAGATGGGTAGATTATTGGTATGATCATGACTAGGGTTCTCTTTGACATGTAGTGCAAATTTGAATTGTGACTGGTATGATCATGACCATTGAATTTATAATTGAATATCTTAAGCTTAAGTGCAAAGGTGAATTGATCAACATGGTTATAATTATTGTTTATATAAATTCTGAAATGATTATATATTTCTTTGAGATATGAATATATTTGGCCTGTAGTGCAAATATGAATTGTTGATGAATATCTTTGGCCCGTATTGCAAAGATGAACTGTTGTTGAATATCTTTGGCCTGTAGTTCAAAGATGGTCTGTTGATGAATATCTTTGGCCTGTAGTGCAAAGATGAATTGTTGATGAATATCTTTGGCCCGTAGTGCAAAGATGAACTGTTGTTGAATATCTTTGGCCTGTAGTTCAAAGATGGTCTGTTGATGAATATATTTGGCCTGTAGTGCAAAGATGAACTGTTGTTGAATATCTTTGGTCGTAGTGCAAAGATGGATTTATTAGTATGATTATGAACAGGAACTGTGATTTGGTATAACCATGATCTTTGATGTTTCAGGTAAAGACAGGTGATAAAAATTATCTTCGTCTTGGATGAGAAGAAAAATTTAGAATCGTAATTATGATTTTGAGTTATTTATATGATTGTGGACCAGAACTGTTGATTGATGTTACAGGGATAAAACATTGTTGGTGGATTTATAACATGGAGAAGATAATAGACTTTATAGTCTATTTGACTCTTCTAATGGATTGCTCGTTCCGCTGCAACTATGGTTGAAATTTTTATCATTTACCATATGTTCTAAATCTCTGATTTATTATTGATGAAGGCTATTGATAATTTAATTATCTTTAGTCATGATATTCTTTACTGAGCTAGTTGTGCTCACCCTTTTGCTTCACAATTCCTTTCAGGTAATAAGAGTGTAGCTGGGTCGAGCGAGGGTAACGGGGAAATAGAACGGTGGTCTCTAGCTGTGGATGTTCTCCCGAAGCAGTATAGAAAAGTTCATTTAGTAGTTTTATTTGGTGAATCCAATAGGGTAAGGTGTACCCAACGTTGGAAGGGTGGTTTGCCACTATCATACAAGATGTCTAACGACATACAATCTCGTGTCATCATAAGACAGGAATGTGCTCATCCACTTGCTGAGTATATATACGAGCACTACCTATATAATCTTGGTGTTTGTTTGAAGTATAATTCTCAATTAGAGACAGTAGAGATAATGATATGTCAAGAGAAGACTCACCATTGAGAAAAATATGATAGTAATCTTCTCGTTTTTCTTTGGGGTCTATTGGGTCAACCAAGAATAATTCTGTGGCCATATGATATCTATCATAACCTAGACGCATGGCCTCCCATGTACGAAGGTTTCCTTGAGCACTTCCCAAAGATTCTAATTTCTAAAACAGTTTTTGACTATACCTTTATGTAAGGTGTCATTGTGAGTTGATGTCCACGGTTGGAACATGAGTCACATTTGGTATATATTTGTATCCAAACTCACAGCATATGTGTTGTTGTATTTTGCACGACAATTGTTGTAATAAAGTTACAGTTGTTTTCTGTACCATGTATTTGGCGACTCAAAATAGGTTGGATGGAATGGACCTATTTTGGGGTCGTTACAGGTATGTTGGACTTGGAGCATAAAATTGATCTTGATGAGTATGGTTCTATGAAAAATCCGGGTGATACCCCCATCCTGATAATAGTTGTTGGGATAGACATAATTGTTGGGGTAATCACCACCATACGGTACCGGCTCGAAACTGGTGGTGCATTGATGACTCGGATGATTTCTAGCACAATAATCACAAGTAACCGCCACACTTTGACGACGTTGTGCTGCAAAAGCGTCTAACCTCCTCGAAAGTGTCTCAATTTGTGCTGATAATGCAGAAAGTGACGCGAGTCCATCAATCTTCCCTCCCCTTGGCTGAGTCATTCTCGTATACGGCCATTGATAATTAAATTCTGCCATTGTACCTGAAAAGAAAGAAAAAACAATAGAAAGAAAATTAAAGAAAATAAAAAAACGTTTAAATTAAAACTAATTTGATAAATATTAATATTGGCCAATATTATTAAATTAATTCCCCGGCAGCAGCGCCAAAAATTTGTTGATTGATTTCGCAATCAATGAATGCGTGCAAGTATACACGGTCAACAAGTAATAAAGTGATAAGAAAAGTATCGTTCCCACGAGGAATTATTTAATAAAAATTACCAAGTACTAACTCTTAACCAAATAAAATTTAGCTAAACAATTGATTTAAGAATTTTGAATTAAGAAAGCTAAATTAACTAATTAAACTAAATGTCTTTAGAAATTAATTCAATTAAATAAAGGTTAAGACTATATGAATGAATTCAAATAAATAAAGATTAAGACTACAATATCTCTAAATTATGTGCTATAAACCAATTATCCAACTAACCCAATTATTATGCCTCCTGAATTGTTAACAGGAACTCTAAGTGCTAAAAGCCCTTTCCCAAGTGATCAGTTAATTTTTATTCAATTCAATTAATCTTGTGATATTCCTATGCAAAATAATTAAACTAAACCCATTAAGTTCCAACTCCCAATTTGTTACATGCAGTGAACAGATATTCCTATTCAATTCACGACCCTAATTATTCATCTTATGCAAATAATTAAGCATACATGTTATCATGTCTAGTTCCAACCCTAGATTTCATCTCCCGAATCCTTCTAGAGTAACACGGTAATTACTGGCCAAATAATTAATCAAAAAGTGCAAGACATGATAAACAATTCACCTAGACATAAATAATTAGAATAAATTGAATAATTAATTCATAGACATAAAAGGTTCAATTTGTAGTCTTAATAAAAGAATTAGTTCATGATTAATGAATTAAAACCAAGAATCCACAATTGAATAAACATTAAAAGATAAAAGTAAGAGAAGAGAAGTGAATAGAATCTATTGTCAGTAGTCTTGAGACTCCTCTTCCGCTCTTGCTTTGAATCTTCAATGATCCTCAAGTTGCTTCAATCTCCAACAATCCAATATAAACTAGGGTTTATATTTTAATCTGATGGAGTATTTTATCTAAGCTAATCTATGTAATCTCCTTATTCTATGCCTCACATCATGTATTTATAGGTTACAAGTCCAATTTTTAGCTTATGAACAAACCTAATCCAATTTGGAGTCAAAAAAGTGTCAAAAATTGCCTCAAAATGCGTCTAAACTTGAACAGACCCTTCCCCAGTGCCCCAGCGCTGTTCACGGCGCTGAACCACTGACTCCTAGCGCCCCAGCGCTGGGATTAGGCTCTGGCCACTTTTTTAGAAATTTTATACTCTGACGCCCTTTGGAAAAATGGCCATAACTTCTTTGTCCGAACTCCGATTTTGATGATTTAAGATGTTCTGAAAAGAGGAGACGTAGATCTAAAACTTTCATTCTTTGAGGTTTTTGAAATAATGCCTGAAGCAATACTGAAATTGGCTCTGAAGTGGGTGCTATGTAAATGGCAAGCCGAAAATGTGAATCTAGCAACCCCAAACGTCGATCCAAGTAACTTTTATCCTAATTCCTATAAAACAACATAAAACATGTATGAATAGACACAAACACTTAAAAACATCGAAAAGATTAAGCTCAAACACACTTAATTATGGGTATAAAACTCACTCACCAAGCGTATCATTTCATGTGCTCAAAATAGCTACAGGATACAACTTGCTCTTAGGGAGACCGTGGATTCACATGGCTGGGGCCGTCCCGTCCACCCTACATCAGCAACTCAAATACATCATTAACAGCCTAGTCACTGTTAATGCTGAGCCATCATGTCCTGTACAAGGTGACATCCCACTCATCAGTTTTAATGAAGTTGAGCCTGTTAGCTTTCATGCCCTAGAGGTGAGCAACACTCACTACCATCCTATTGGGGCGCCACCTTTGATACCCAAAATTTCCGCCGAAGTAATGTTGGCAGGTCAAGAAATGATTTCTTTGGGCTATCAACCTGGACAAGGGTTGGGTAAAGACCATCAGGGCATCAAGCGCCCAATTCAAGTTCCCAATCAAATAGGGATAGCCGGACTATGCTATTCTGCTAGCTCCAGTCACAGGAATCCTCATAAATACAAAAAAGTTCCTTCATCCTCAGCCACATGACAATTACTCAAGCCTGCAGAAGCTGAGCCTGTACAGACTTCAGTAAATGTTCCTGCACATTGTTGAGTAAAATCAATACGCTTAAAAACACGCAAGTGCACGTGGTCAACAAATAATATAGTAGTGAATAGAGTATCGTTCCCACAAGGACAAAATATCAAGAATCTTAACTTCACAATTATCAATCTTGTATTAACCCTAATTTTATTAAACTAATCAATTCAATGGTTTTTAAAATGAATAAAAGCAACTAAATTAATAAATAATTAAATTATCACAAAACAGTCACCAATAACGAAATCTGGAATTTCAAACAATTAATGGAGAATTAGACTTATGATTTCACCCTAAGCTTCACTCTTATTTTCAAACCTTTATTCCAACTCAACTCAATATTCCAGTTTATTAATCAAGAACACGAACGCAGTAAGAGCCACCTCTCGATGCACTAATACCATATTAACATCAATCCACAATTAAGATAGAAATCTGTTAAACACCTAAATTAACCAACTCACTATATCTCTATGTGAATTGCAATAAAAAAGGTTGAAGTTTAAGCTCTCTATACGATTACATGCGATGTTAAGTGTATCTCTACCTTAACAATAATCACAAATATGCTATCGACATGATTCATGACACATGCTATATTAACTAGGTCTAGATTCGAATCTCCTCTCTCGATTCCTTTCAAATCCACAAAGAACTGTTGATCAGGCAATTCATAAATTCACGCACAAATTAATATAGATAACCTAAAAATATCTTATTGAATTGGAAATCAAAGTTATAGAATCATCATTTCACCCAAAGATCCATCACAAGTCCAATTAGTAAATTAGTTCATAACGAATAAATTAAAAACTGAATAATTTGTTGAAAACATCATCCCAAGTACAAATAGATGAAAGAAAAGAGGAATTATGGAAAACTTCTTCGCATAGCCTAGATTTGTAACTATCGTGACAATTTCTGAAAATTACTTCTCCAACGTTCGCTCTTTAATCCTTTAAATTGCTCTTGAATCCTTGCCTTTGTGTTGTGAGATTGTTGTTTTCCTACCTAGCAGCAAGTCCCCATGTCTTCTGGCTGAATTCTCCCTTTATTAGAGTCCAAACGCACTAGCCAAACCCAATAAACTGAGCCCCAACAGAAGTCGAAACCAAACAGGAAAGCTCAGGAAACAGGACCCCCGCCCCGGCGGGGGGTACAGGCACAAAAAGGCCCGCCCCGGCGGGCTAGCCCACTGACTTCAAGATTTTAAAGTTCCAACTTTTTTCCACTTTTGCCCAAAAAGACCGCCTTTCCTCACCAATTGCATCCATGACCACCCTACACATAAAATATCATGAAACGAGTAAAAACGAACACAAAACATGAGAATAACTACGAATTTAAACTTGAAACGAATATTGATTCGCGTATATAAAATCCACTTATCAAAATCCACTTATCAAAATCCGTGCTAGTCCCTGAGCACAAAACAAACTACACGCAATGCAATGAAATGCAATAACAATCTAAATGCCTAAAAATAAAATCCAGTCACATCACATAAACTGATTTATCCCATCGGTCTCAGAGAAAACAAGCAACTTTACAATACAAATTATCAAAACCAATCTACACTTACATATTAATTCTCAATTCTTGAACAACTATCACTGGAATAGCGTGCGTGTGTGATCAACATCGAAGATAACTGATACAGACCCAAAATCAATACATAAACAACTTCTTAGAAGGAATCATACAATGCAAACTTAAAAAATTCTCAAAGATAGGCACGATTCAACTAAAATTAAACTCAACCAAATTCAAGGGTACATGCAGGATACTTATACTCTCTCTTCTATTTTTTTCATATGGGGGCTTTTTGCACTTTTTCCGTTTTATTCTTATTTTTTTTATAGATGGTTGGTGAGTGCGTTTTACGCTCCATCTCACGCTTGTATTTATGGGGAGTGCTTCACCTCAACCCACCACAAGACTCAACATATTTCTTTCTCTTTTTATTATTATTATTATTATTATTATTATTATTTTTGTTTCAAAGCTTATATATCCCGCATATATTCTCCCAAACTTAGGTTCTTGCCTAATTTAAGCCTTCACTGCCTATCCTTGTCATTTTCTAGTTCACGCTAGCACTATCCTTTAGAAACACTTTATGTATTAATTTGAACTAACCGGTCAACAAAGATGTCATTAGTGCTACCCTTTTTATAACAGTTTCAAACAAGTCCAAGAATCGATTCATAATAGTAATTATATCATAGTTCTAATAATCCATACTATATTGGTTAACTTGTTCACAATCTCATCATTGGCCAGAATAACCTGTAGAATGCAACACCATTGGACAGATGCAAACAAACTATTTTTTTTTAGATATGAAAAGTCAAAGTCCTAACTACTATGAAAATACCTATTCTATAATGCAACACCAGATATGACAACAAAAATTTTAAAAATGCATGTATGCAATGTATGCAACTAAACAACTAACTCCCCCAAACTTAAATAAGACAATGCCCTCATTGGATAAAAATAAAAATTCACGAGGACTTCCCTGGAATTGTCTAAGTCTGGGGTGGTGGTTGGTGCTCTTCTTCATCAGAATCACTCGGAGAAAATCGAGGTAATGGACCGGGTTGTTGATACGAAAATTGGCCTGCCGGGTTGAAGCTTTGGAGCATTGTGGTGAATGAAGCGAAAGACGCGTTCATGACATCGAACATGTGATCTTGGCAGAGCGCCAAACGCCGTATTTCCCAGCGTGCTGCCCTATTTTGTGCATTCATGTGATTCTGGAACTCAAGGAACTGAGTACTAGAAAATGCCTCAGTCTGCGGAACCTGCTCGGTTCCTTGATCTCCCATTGTGTTATCCTCATCCTCTGAAGTATCTTCAGCTTCAGCCTCATCCTCCGACACTGATGGAAAAACAAATCCTAGACCTCTAGGATACGATTCACCGTCGGGCCACACGGAATACCGTGCTATCATTCTAGTATCTAAGAGTTGCAGCGGCATCAAAACGGGTTCATCATCAGACCAACGCACTCCGGCTTGACGACACAACCCACAAATGAGAGATGGGTGTGGTAAGCCGCCAAAAAAGTTTCCTCGGAGACATCGTCGTATAGAAAAGCTGATAATTGCCCCGATGTCTATGAGGAAGTCTTGCACGATGGCATACAGGAGGAATGCCTTTTCCTTGGTCACGTCTGAGGTGTGCGTGGACGGTAGCAATTTAGCACAGAGGAAGGCATACCAGATTTTTCCATACCGACTTAGGTCCTTGCTGTGAAACACTGTGCCTCCCTTTCGACCCTTTAACCAAGTTGTCCCCGGCTTAGTCATGTTTTGAATCACCTCCTCAAAGTCGGGGTCGAAATCCCACATATAGGCATACTGGCACTGGCGTGGCACCCTTAGCTGATAATATGAATTGATTGCGTCAGCACTGAACGGGGCCATGAGACCCCGCACGAAGGCATTGAACGGTTCTTTGTCCTCAGTGTTCGCATAGAATTCTTTAACGACATTAACAACGGCGGGCTCGGGCTCCGCCGTAAACCTTATCCATCCTTGCTGATAAATTTATTGCATCATCTCCCCATCATTCCCTTCGGGAGCCAACCCCCGCTTCGGTGTAAGAACCTTGGTAACCATATAGTAGCACCGATCGGCGGCGGCGGCATTTCTAAATTTTCGACGGTCATATGTTCGTGTCGGTGGAGCAGAACTTGAACCCTCTCCCCGTTGGCGTTTTGATGTTGGTTGTGAAGCCATTGATTTTTGGATGTTTGACTTGCTAGCACACACTTCCTTCTCTCACACTTGTCTCAGTCAATTTATCAAACACTTGGCGTGCACAGCTCGTTCGGTTACACAACTTTTGAATTTTGAACTTGGAAATTGGTGTATGTGGTAGAGATGAGATGAAGACTTGACACTATAACCACTTATCCTTAAATGTGTGTATCCCAATTGCCTGAAGAATTCAAGTGTAATGTTGTTGAATATGGGAAGTATGAGGTAGGGTTTATATATAGTGATGTGGGGGAGATGAAGTGGTGGACGGGATTGAAGTCGTGTGAGTGGAGAGTGAGGGTGAAGGTGGGTTTAATTGATTTAGGTAGTGGTCGTGGTGGTAGTAGTTGTGTAGGGTCGTGGGTTGTGTTGAGGAGTTGAAGATAAAAATGGCAACAGGTTATGAGTGAGGGGGAAATGGCTGGGACGTGCTGTTTAAATGAACACGTCTGCCCAGGAATTAGGACCCTCGCCCCAGCGGGGGGTGCTAGGCCAAAAAGGCCCGCTCCGGCGGGCTAGCCCGCTCCGGCGGGCTAGCCCACTGTACAACTTTTTGGTCAAATTTTTTTTTGATATGCAAAATTTTCCGATTTTCCTCCATTTCGTAGGCGTTGTTGCTCTAACTCACGTTGGACCTCTCCTGAAACCAAAAACATGCACTACGTTAGATTAATGACAACTTATAGCTTCAATGAGATTTTTAGTACTTTTTAGATATTTTTTAGCAAAACTTATAATTGACAAGTCCTAATTACTGCTTTATAAACTATATCCTAACAAATTAAACATGAACTATGGAAAATAAATAAATATTGGGTTACCTCCTAATTAGTGCTTGATTTTAAGTCGTTCAGCCTGACTACTCCCTGCTTTACTGTGTATCGGCGAGGGTGATGTTGTCAGCGTCCCAGTTCGACTCGCCACCCTAGTAATGCTTAATACGTTGCCCATTGACTTTGAACGTGTCTAGCGGATTACGATTGTAAAGTTCAACGGCGCCATGAGGAAATACTCGTTTTATAGTAAATGGTCCCGACCATCTCGACTTAAGCTTTCCGGAGAACAAACGCAGCCGTGAATTGAACAAGAGGACTGCTTGACCCGGCTCGAATGTTCGTTGCACAATTTTCTGGTCGTGCCATCTTTTAACTCTTTCTTTGTATAACTTGGCATTCTCGTAGGCTTGGAGGCGGAATTCGTCGAGCTCATTTAGTTGGAGTAGCCTCTTTTCTCCTACCGCAGCTTGATCAAAATTTAATTTTTGTATGGCCTAGTAAGCCTTGTGCTGTAGCTCCACCGGTAAATGACATGCCTTTCCGTACAAAAGTTGATACGGTGACATCCCGATTGGCGTTTTGAAGGCAGTCCGGTACGCCCATAATGCGTCGTCCAATTGAAGTGACCAATCTTTTCAACTCGGATTTACAACCTTCTCCAATATCCTCTTAACTTCTCTATTTGATACCTCAGCTTGCCCATTAGTCTGAGGGTGATACGCTGTAGCCACCTTGTGATTGACCCCATACTTAGCCAAAAGAGGTGTAAACTACTTATTGCAGAAGTGGCTGCCTTCATCACTAATTATTGCTCTTGGCGTGCCAAACCTCGTGAAAATGTTTTTCTGTAGAAACTTGAGGACCACCTTGGCATCATTAGATGGTAATGCTGCAGCTTCAACCCATTTTGAGACGTAATCCACCGCGAGCAGAATATATTGATTGCTCAAAGACGACGGGAATGGTCCCATGAAATCGATTCCCCATACATCAAAGATCTCCACTTCAAGGATTGTTTGTAGGGGCATCTCGTTCCGTTTCGATATGTTTCCCACCCTTTGGCATCTATCACATGTTTTCACAAATTGGTGGGCGTCTTTGAACACTGTAGGCCAATAAAACCCAGATTGAAGAACTTTCGCCGCGGTGCGCTCACTCCCGTAATGTCCACCGTATGCCGATGAATGGCATTCTTGTAATATGTTGTGGACTTCACTGTATGGGATACATCGTCGAATCATTTTATCGGCGCATTGTTTAAACAGATACGGCTCATCCCACATGTACCACTTGACGTCGTGAAGAAACTTCTTTTTCTATTGTCGTGTAAGATCCGGGGGAAGAATCTTGCTTACCACATAATTTGCTAAGTCTGCATACCACGGAAATTCTACATTCAACCCAAATAACTGCTCATCCAGAAATGTCTCGTTAATCACGCATTTATCTTCATCCTTTTTCTCCGGATTTTCCAGCCTTGATAAGTGATCGACAACTTGATTCTCCGTACCCTTTCTATCTTTAATTTCTAAATCAAACTCTTGAAGTAAGAGAATCCATCGGATAAGGCGTGGCTTAGCATCTTTTTTTGCTATTAAGTACCGAATCGCCGAATGGTCCGTGTAAACTATTACCTTAGTCCCGATCAAATATGCCCGGAATTTGTCGAACGCGTATACTACTGCAAGCAATTCCTTTTCCGTGGTAGTGTAGTTCATTTGAGTCTCTGTTAGTGTTTTGCTTACGTAGTATATGGCGTGAAACACCTTGTCTCGTCTTTAGCCCAAAACAGCCCCGACTGCATAGTCACTCGCGTCACACATCAGTTCAAATGGCAATTTCCAGTCCGGTGCGACTATCACGGGGGCTGTAATTAATTTCTGTTTCAATAATTCAAACGCGGACTTACATTTCGCAGTAAAGCTGAAAGTGGCATCCTTCTCTAAAAGACTGCATAGAGGTTTTGCAATCTTAGAGAAGTCTTTTATGAACCTCCGGTAGAACCCAGCATGCCCCAAAAAACTGCGAATACCCTTAACTGAGCTCGGTAGAGGTAGTTTCTCGATCGTGTCCAACTTTGCCTTATCCACCTCCAATCCTTGAGCCGACACCTTATGGCCCAATATTATGCCCTCTTCAACCATGAAGTGGCATTTTTCCCAATTCAGTATGAGGTTTGTGTCCTTACAACGCTGTAATACCATGACCAAATTTTCTAAACAAGTGTCAAAAGTGTCCCCATAGACCGAGAAATCATCCATGAAGACTTCAACGTTCTTCTCCACCATATTCAAGAAAATAGCCATCATACAGCGCTGGAAAGTTACTGGTGCATTGCACAGTCCGAATGACATTTTCCTGAATGCAAAGGTGCCGTAAGGGCAAGTGAATGTTGTCTTTTCTTGATCCTCAGGAGCAATAACAATCTGATTATATCCCGAATATCCATCCAATAAGCAGTAAAACTCATGTCCAACTAACCTGTCTAACATCTGATCGATAAAAGGTAGCGGGAAATGATCCTTTCGGGTTGCCTTATTCAATCTTCTATAATCGATGCAGACCCTCCAACCTGTTACTGTCCTTGTTGGAATTAACTCGTTATCCTCATTCTGAATTATCGTCATTCCCCCTTTCTTAGGCACACAATGAATCGGACTCACCCATTTACTGTCTGAAATTGGGTATATGACACCGACATCTAATAATTTCAAAATTTCCTTCTTGACCACTTCCTTCATAATTGGGTTAAGTCGACGTTGATGCTCCACCGATGGACTTGCATCATCCTCTATCAGAATCTTGTGCATGCAAAATGATGGGCTAATGTCTTTTACATCCGCAATCGTCCATCCAATTGCTGATTCATAATCCCTAAGCACCCTCAACAACTTTTCTTCCTGCAATTCGTTAAGTGCAGCAGAAATAATTACAGGTAAAGAGTTTAAATTGCCTAAATACGCATACCTGAGATGTTTAGGGAGTGGTTTAAGTTCCAATGTCGGTGGCTCTTCCAATGATGGTTTCAATTTTTTTGCAATTGTCTCCTCGGTGTGCAAAGGTTCAACCGGTGCTTTGAATCGGCTAACTCGTGGCAACGAGTCTAGCATCTGTAATAAGTCCACAAATTCCGGGTCGTCTTTTTCCTCATCCCCCAGTAAAGTTGTTTCCCACGTATCATTGATCAAATTCTTGTTCATATCTTCGCTGGTAATCTGCTCAATTAAATCTATTTGATTACACTCTTCCTCGTCCGTAGGATATTTCATGGCCTTGAACACATTGAATTTTACTTCTTGATCTTGGACCCTCATTGTAAGTTCTCCTTTTTGCACGTCTATAAGTGTCCTTCCCGTAGCCAAGAAAGGTCTCCCTAGGATGATCGGGATGTTCTTATCTTCATCGAAATCCAGTATGATAAAGTCCACAGGGAATATAAACTTATCCACCTTTACCAAAATGTCCTCTACAATGCCTCTCGGATATGTTACTGACCTATCTGCCAACTGTAATGAAATATTCGTAGGCTTTGGCGCGGGCAAACCCAATTCTGAATATACTGATAATGGCGTCAAGTTTATACTCGCCCCCAAATCACATAAGCACTTGTTAAAAGACATCTTTCTGATCGTGCACAGGATAGTAAAGCTCCCCGGGTCTTTGAGTTTTGGTGGAAGCTTTTTCTATAACACTGCACTACTCTCCTCTGTTAGTGCCACTATTTTGAAGTCTTCCCATTTCTTCTTCCTCGACAAAATCCCCTTCATAAACTTTGCATAACTCGGCATTTGCTCGAGGGCCTCTGCGAATGGGATGTTAATCTGGAGTTTCTTGAAGACATCTAAAAACCTTTCGAACTGCTTATCTGATTTCTGTTTTTGGACCCTCCGCTGAAACGACGGTGGAGGATAAACAATCGGCTCACTGTTTAACTTGGGTTCCTCAGTTTTGTTCCCCTCCACTGCGTTATTGTCGTCGACCTTTTCCTCCGGTGTTGCTGAATTTTCTGTACTATTCCCACCGAGATGTTTTCCACTTCTCAACACAACTGCTTTACATTGCTCCTGATTGCCCTTAGGATTTCTCTCGGTGTCGTTAGGTAATGTTCCTTGTGGTCGATTATTCAATGCCAACGCAATTTGACCTATTTGATTCTCTATATTTTTGATTGCAATAGCTTGATTCTTCATAGCCAAATCATTGCTAGTCATGTACCTTGCCCATGTTTCCTCCCCATCGGATTTCCTGTCCTGATGTTGAACCAGCTGTTGGTGATTCTGAAAACCAGGGGGATATGATGGTCGTGGAGCTTGAGTTTGCTGATTATTGCTCCATGAGAGGTTTGGGTGGTTCCTATTCCCCTGGTTGTAGGTATTTTGGTAGGTATTTTGCGGAATTCTATTGTAGTTGCCTATGAATTGAACGGATGCTGGATTTATTGCACACTGCTCTGTCGGATGATCATCCACACACAATTCACATACTACCATAACCTACTGAACTTGTTGAGCTTGAGCCTCTGCTATCGTATTTACCCTCTCATTCATCGTATCAAATTTCATGGATAGTGCAGAAAGAGTTGCTTGTATAGCTGCTACTCTATCTAATTCCAAGATCCTAGCCGCCTTTGCATATGTCATTCTTGATGTGGGCCACTGGTAGTTATTTGCCGACATTGTTTCTATCAAATTGTAGGCATCCTCGTAACTTTTAGCCATGAATAGACCGCCCGATGCCGCATCAATACTGGTTCTGACATTTCCATGTAGCCCGTTGTAAAAGGTGTTCATTTGTAACCACTTGGGCAATCCATGATGTGGGTACTTTATGAGTAATTCTTTGTATCTCTCCCATGACTCATATAGTGACTCTCCATTCTGCTGCTCAAACATTGTGATGTCATTCCTCATTTTCGCAGTCTTCGCCGGTGGGAAAAATTTGGCAAGAAATTTTTGAGCCAAATCCTTCCATGTAGTGATCGAATCCGGCAGTAGAGAATGTAACCACTCTTCGCCTTGTCCCGTAAAGTGAATGGGAACAAGCGAAGTCTCACTGCCTCATCCGACACCCCATTGTACTTGAACGTGTCGCACATCTCTAGAAAACTGATCAAATGCTCATTCGGATCGTCGTTCGCCATTCCCCCAAACTGACATGAGTTCTGCATCATCTGAATAGTCCCAGGCCTTATTTCCGAAGTATTCGCAGCAATTACAGGCCTAGAAATGGTCGACTGCAGATCAGTCACCCTAGGTGTGGCAAAATCCCACAACGCTTTCTGGTCTTCGGCAGCCATCATTTCTTCCTTATCAGAATTTTCAAATTCGTTCCTCGTTTCCTCAATCCACTTACTCAACTTTTGAAATCTTATGTCAATGTCGTCCTCAAAAGGAAGCAAGTCTGGATGTTTAAATCGTGTTTGCATAAACCAATGTCGAAAACCTGAAATAGAGAAAACAAAAATAAAATGTTTAAGTAAAACTGGACTAATTAAACTGATATTGTAAAAACAAATATTAAAATCTTGGCTAAATTGTCCCCGGCAACGGCGCCAAAAACTTGTTGAGTAAAATCAATACGCTTAAAAACACGCAAGTGCACGTGGTCAACAAATAATATAGTAGTGAATAGAGTATCGTTCCCACAAGGACAAAATATCAAGAATCTTAACTTTACAATTATCAATCTTGTATTAACCCTAATTTTATTAAACTAATCAATTCAACGGTTTTTAAAATGAATAAAAGCAACTAAATTAATAAATAATTAAATTATCACAAAACAATCACCAATAACGAAATCCAGAATTTCAAACAATTAATGGAGAATTAGACTTATGATTTCACCCTAAGCTTCACTCTGATTTTCAAACCTTTATTCCAACTCAACTCAATATTCCAGTTTATTAATCAAGAACACGAACGCAGTAACAGCCACCTCTCGATGCACTAATACCATATTAACATCAATCCACAATTAAGATAGAAATCTGTTAAACACCTAAATTAACCAACTCACTATATCTCTATGTGAATTGCAATAAAAAAGGTTGAAGTTTAAGCTCTCTATACGATTACATGCGATGTCAAGCGTATCTCTACCTTAACAATAATCACAAATATGATATCGACATGATTCATGACACATGCTATATTAACTAGGTCTAGATTCGAATCTCCTCTCTCGATTCCTTTCAAATCCACAAAGAACTGTTGATCAGGCAATTCATAAATTCACGCACAAATTAATATAGATAACCTGAAAATATCTTCTTGAATTGGAAATCAAAGTTATAGAATCATCGTTTCACCCAAAGATCCATCACAAGTCCAATTAGTAAATTAGTTCATAACGAATGAATTAAAAACTGAATAATTTGTTAAAAACATCATCCCAAGTACAAATAGATGAAAGAAAAGAGGAATTATGGAAAACCCCTTCGCGTAGCCTCGATTTGTAACTATCGTGACAATTTCTGAAAATTACTCCTCCAACGTTCGCTCTTTAATCCTTTAAATCGCTCTTGAATCCTTGCCTTTGTGTTGTGAGATTGTTGTTTTCCTACCTAGCAGCAAGCCCCCATGTCTTCTGGCCGAATTCTCCCTTTATTAGAGTCCAAACGCACTAGCCAAACCCAACAAACCGAGCCCCAACAGAAGTCGAAACCAAACAGGAAAGCTCAGGAAATAGGACCCTCGCCCCGGCGGGGGGTACAGGCACAAAAAGGCCCGCCCCGGCGGGCTAGCCCACTGACTTCAAGATTTTAAAGTTTCAACTTTTTTCCACTTTTGCCCAAAAAGACCGCCTTTCCTCACCAATTGCATCCATGACCACCCTACACATAAAATATCATGAAACGAGTAAAAACGAACACAAAATATGAGAATAACTACGAATTTAAACTTGAAACGAATATTGATTCACGTATATAAAATACACTTATCACACATGTAATGACTATGTTATTTCATAAGTCGTTACCGGTGAAAAGAAGTCTTGACACCGGATCCAGAGGCAGAGGAAAAGGACCGAAGGCGTAAGCAGGACATTGCAAAGCGCTTATCAAATATACGCATCATAGTCCATACGGACAGTACAAACAGGGTCACCCAGACGATGATTGCCCAGATATCATGGTTATCTTTCGAGAGGAGGAGGACGATAACAACCCTTTCATCATTGCTGTCCATCAGGACTTCACCCTCGACAATTGGAGCATCACTCCTTGCATTTATCGACAAGGGTAAAAAGGGCAGAAACTCCCTCTGCCCTGTAGATATCAATAACTATTTACTTTTCTGTACAGTATTAGCAATTGTTTTGTCATTGCTTACTAATACTTTGTATGATTGAATAGTTTGATATATTAAGTGAAAGCATATTTTGTTTCAGGACTCTGAACTTAGATTTGCATATACTTGCTGATGAGGTGCTTTTTCTCCACAAGGACTGTAACTTTGATGAAAAGTTGGACTCAGACTTAATGGAAATACAAGAGGACATTGAGATACCTCAAGAGATCAAAGAATGGGTCGAAGACAAACCTAAACCAAACCTTGATCAAACCATTTCATTCAATCTTAGAACCTTAGAAAGCCCTAAACAAATCCAGATTGGTACGGACCTCACTCCAAACTAAAGGAATGACATGGTTACACTATTAACCCAATTTCAGGATGTGTTTGCATGGTCTCATGAAGACATGGTGGGTTTGTCCACTGACATACTCCTTCATCGCCTTCCCATTAAAGAGGGATTCAATTCGATCAGGCAGAAGCTCAGGTGATTAAAACCTGAGTGGAGTTTAAATATTAAAGAAGAAATTGTGAAATAATTTCAAGCAGGCATCATTATGGTGTCCACATACCCTGAATGGCTATCTAACATAGTCACCGTACCTAAACCAGGAGGAAAGGTGTAAGTTTACGTGGATTACCGGGATCTGAGTAAAGCTTGCCTTAAAGATAGCTTTCCCATGCCATTTATCCATATTCTCATTGACAATACTACTCAATATGGCATGTACTCCTTTGCTGATTGCTTCGCGGGGTACCATCAAATCATGGTTGCTGAAGAGGATCGTGAGAAAACTGTATTCATCACGCCTTGGGAAACCTTTTGCTACAGACGGTTGTCATTCGGCCTCATTAATGCCGGAGCTACCTACCAGAGAGCCATAATGGCTCTTTTCCACGATTTAATGCACAAGGAGATAAAGATCTATGTGGATGACATCATTGTCAAATCCCGAAGGGAGGAAGAATACTTAGACCATCTCAGAAAGCTCTTCAACAGGTTGCGTAAGTACAACTTGAAGTTGAATCCAGTCAAGTGCGCCTTTGGCGTCAAGTCAGGAAAGTTGCTAGGATTCCTAGTCAACCACAAGGGGATTGAGCTGGATCCCATCAAAATCTAGGCCATTACAGAAATGTCCATTCCTCAAATAGAGAAGGAAATATGGGAATTTTTGGGAAGAATCAACTTCATTAGCAGATTTATCTCCCAACTCACAGCAACCTGTGAGCCTATCTTCAAGTTGTTAAGGAAGAACTCCTCCATAAAATGGAATGATGAGTGCCAAAAAGTCTTCCTTACAATCAAAGAGCAGCTAGTCAGCGCTCCTATTTTGGTACCACCCAGGGATGATGTTCCCCTGTTCATATACCTGTCAATTAATGACAATGCCATGGGCTGCATGCTGGAACAGAAAGACGATAGAGGCCAAGAGCGAGCTATCTACTACCTCAGCAAAAGATTCAGCAGCAGTGAACACAAGTACACTCTGATTGAGAAAACTTGTTGTGCTTTAACATGGGCTTCCATGAGGTTACAGCATTACCTCCATGGTCACACTACCCATCTTATATCCTGCGTGGATCCTCTCAAGTACGTGTTAAGTAAACCCATTCTGAATTGCCAATAGTCCAGATGGTAGTTGATCCTACAACAATTTTACATCGTCTACGTGACGCAAAAGTCCATCAAAGGTCAAGGAATTGCGGATCAACTGGCCGCCGCACATTCAGGCAATTTCAAACCCTTGGAAACATACTTCTCCGATGAAGGGGTAATGATAGTCTAGCAACACCATCAATACGATGCACCCCAATCATGGAAGATGTATTTTGATGGAGCTGTAAACATGGAAGGCTCTGGGGCCGGAGCAGTTCTGGTATCCGTTACGGGGGAGCAGTATCCCGTCGCCGTCAAATTGCAGTTTGCCAACACCAACAACACAGCTGAGTATGAAGGCTGTATCATGTGGCTAAAACTTGCCCAATCAATGGGCATCAGATAGTTAAATGTCTTTGGGGATTCCAAATTGGTAATTAGACAAACTACAGGAATCTATCACATCAAAGGTCTACATTTGTTACCTTACCATCGGCAGGTTCTACAGATGGCTTCGGAGTTTGAAGAAATATCCTTCCTCCATATTCCTTGAAATATGAATGATTTTGTAGATGCGGTAGCAACCTTGGCTTCCTTGATCAACATACTTGACAAGGAAAATATGCCAACCCTCACATTTGCCCAGTAAAAGGCACCAGCCTATGAGAATTACATTGGAGAAATATCGGATGAGCTACCTCCCATCCAACACCCTTGGTATCATCATATCAAGGAGTACTTACAAGATGGATCTACACCCGCTGAGGCAAGCCCGACTGAAATAAGACGGATCCATCGACTGGCTATGAAATTCTACCTGAGCGGAGATGCACTCTACAAAAGAGATGCAGGACTAGGTCTCCTCAGATGTCTGGACAAGAACCAAGCTCAGAGGCTCATGGATGAAATCCATGGTGGAGTATGTGGCCCACACATGAGCAACCCTCCACTTGTAAAAAAGATCCTAAGAATAGGGCATTACTGGCTCTCTCTCAAAGCTGATTGTGATGATCACGTCAAGAGATGTTATCAATGCCAAATTCATGGGAATGCTATCCACGCCCCTCCAAGGGAGCTCCACAATATGACTTCACCCTGACCCTTCTCAATGTGAGGAATGGATGTGATCGGGCCCATGGAGCCTAAAGCCAGTAATGGGCATCGGTTTATCGTTACCATGATCGACTACTTCACCAAGTGGGTAGAAGCAGCCTCCTTCCCCAGGGTTACAAAAGAAGTCATCATTGCTTTCATAAGAAATAATGTCATTTGTCGATATGGACAACTAGAGGTAATTGTCTTAGTCAATGCTAAGAACCTCAACAACAAAATGATGAAGGAGTTGTGCAGTAAATTTCATATCAAACATCTCAACTCCGTCATCTACCGTCCAAAGATGAATGGTGCTATTGAAGTGGCTAACAAAAACATCAAAAAGATCATGCAGAAGATGTCCGCCAATCACAAATGATAGCTTAACTTATTGCCTCTGACTCTGTTAGCCTACAGAACATCAATGCGCACTTTCACTGGGGCAACCCCCTACTCATTAACCTATGGGATGGAAGCAGTGCTCCCCATAGAGGTAGAAATGGAATCCCTTAGAGTGTTGATAGATGCTCAGCTGGATGAAGACCAATGGTTACAAGATAGGTATCACCAATTGTCTTTGATAGACGAAAGGCGAAGTGATGCTATTTTCCATGGTCAGTTATATCAACAAAGGATCGCCAGAACCTACAACAGAAAAGTCTGGCTATGGCAGTTCAAGCAACACGACTTGGTTTTGAAGAAGATCTTTGACAACCAAGATCAATCTAAGGGAAAATTCACTCCAAACTGGGAAGGCCTATTTGTTGTCAAGGACGTATTGACAGGAGGTGCTCTCCGATTGTAGGAAATGGACGACGATGAATTTCCACAGCTCTTCAACTCGGACAACGTGAAACGATACTATGTCTGAGGTTACCATCAAGCAAACATCCTGGTTTTGGATCACCAGATCACCAGTTATTTTAGGTTTTCTAACCCTTCACTACATATAACCTTTTTTCATGCTCATTTACCCCATCAGGGATAAACACACTTTTCCAACTAGCAGCCTGGTTCCAGATCAGTAGATCCTTTACACAACTTTGCCTTCAAAAATTTTCACACCCTCAGTTTTGTCCCATTAGGGATTAAAACTTTTCACACCTGCAGTTTATCCTATATGTGGGATCAAACTTTACCCCCTGTAGTTTGTTCTGAACATGGGATCAAACTTTTTATTGGCTGCAAACCGCCCTACACATGGGACGAACTACGTCGGCCTGATCTCCTTGATATACAGGAGTACGTAGGTAACCATTTTATATGGTCCGGTCGCAATAAAATAAAAACAACAAAAATATTTCTACACCCTTCTCACTACAAAAACAAAAATAAAAACATCTCTACACCCCTTTGCCACATACAACATTGAACCTCTTACACTAGGGGCAAACTACGCCGACCTAATCTCCTTGATACACGAGAGTATGTAGGCAGCCATTTTATATGGTCCAGTCGCAATAAAACAAAAACAACAAAAATATTTCTACACCTTTCTCACTACAAAAACAAAAATAAAAACATCTCTACACCCCTTTGCCACATACAGCGTTGAACCTCTTACACCAGGTTCGAACTATGCAGACCTGATCTCCTCTTCAATAGGAGTACGTATGCAGCTATTCATGGTTCGGTCTCATCCCCTACCAAAACACAAATACTTGTCAACGGTACTGGGATCATCATTCAATCCATCACACTTCGTCAGCTTCAGACCAAAGGGATGGAACTACCTGACCTCCCCATATAAAAGGGAGAATTGGCGACCATCTAAGCTGTGGTTGATTCCTCAAAGAAAAACACCAATCCATAAGAGATGGAATTAATTGGGCTCCCCCATACAAAGGAGTACCGGTGACCATCTATGGTGCGGTCAACCTTGAAGAGGAAAGCCACACTCCTCTCCACATCTACATACAGAAACTAGTTCCAAGACACCAAAGATGGTAGGGAATACACACAGATCAACGATCCATTCTGAAAGATCTGGAGACATCTCAATGTTCGTCCATCAAGGAGGAGTTCAGAATACATTAAGTTCACAAGCCCTGGAGAAATAGGCAAATATCAAGCAAGCAATAATGCATAACTTAAAGGGAAGTGATCAAAATATGTTTCCCTGTCATATATAATGTTGTTTGATATATACAATGTATACTGTACATGACAAAATGGCTAAGCTAGTCTGTGTAGGAAAATGCAAGCCTATCTACAAGTCAGTGTGTAGGCGAGCTATCAAGCCTAACATGGCATCCCTCTCAGAAGAAGGAGGTAGGGCTGTGATCTCCTATACAAGGGTCTCTAGCGAGCTAACAGATCTATAGCCATCTGCATGGTGACACTGTGCTCATCAATATACGTACTCATCTCTACAATGATGCCAGTAGTAAGGGACCTCACTATGGTACTGTCTATAACGGCTACATCCCGAGTAGATATAGCGCTATCCCGCTCAACTATCACTGCATCTCTAGCTGATCTGGCCTTATCCCGCTTAATAACAGCGGCATCTCTATGAGCTAATGCCTCGTCTCTCTCTAACAGAGTAATGTCTTTCTCATCAAGAGCTGTCAACATCAAGGTCCTAGCCTGATATCTCTCGAAGGTCATCAGATGAAAACTCTGCTTTAAGTACTGTGCTAAATGCTGAATCACAGTAGCACTCATACTGGGAGAATCTACAGGAGCTGCTGGCAACCCAGTGAATGGCTCCTCCTCGGTGTGGGAATCAATATCCTTCAGGGGCTCTCCACCATCTGAATCAATCCCCGGCACTATGGATACTACCGTAGCTGATGCAGTCTCTGTCTCCATCCATGCAGGATTCTCTGTCGAACAGCCCGGATGGCTAACAAAAAACTCAGCACACTCACGCTGATCCCAACATGCATATACCTTGGATCTGTCCTCTGCTGACAAATGGCGAGAAGCTACATACTGACCTAACGTCGCCTCAAAAGGATGGAAGTCCTGAAACTGGTCAAACTGTGACATCACAGCCAGTGGGTGGTAGGTAGTCATGCCCCTCAAACCAGCCAGAGGGAGATAATCCATGCCAAGGGCATGAGTAATAAAACTATAAGGTGAACTGAGCCCTTTACACGGTAGAATGTCAAATGGATCTCCAATCCCTACCAAGAACACCGACCAGGATACAACGTCTACACACTCCGCTAGTTGAAAGGAGTAAGACGTGGCTATCTCATGGGAAAAATAATACCCATGCCGTTGGAATGTGCCAATCGGTCTCAAGTGTGACATGAACCACACGTACAACAAGACCGAGTTACCTATAAATACCCTAACAGGGTAGGTATGGCAAAACGTGGCTGATCACAACGTCTCCGCCACAATCATCGGAATGATGGTATGACCCTCCCTGAGAGCTCTCACTGCCATGATAACACCGATGTCCAGCTCATCCATATATTATGGCATGTATACATACGCCTTTACACACATCACGAGTACATCTACTCTGGCCACATGCCACTGATCTTTTAGCGTGGTGAAATCCCTGGAGTGCCAAGCATAGCTGTCCAATGAGAAAAATCTGTTTATCAGAAAATGCTAGGACAATACATGGCCATATGTAATCTCATCCTGTACTACTCTACGCCGTAACCCGGTGAGGGTTATGAACTGCCGGCGTATATCTTCGACAGCCATCCGAGCGCAAGGTCTGTCTAAGGGCAAAGCCGTTAACCGCTCATACTCCTCCAGCGTAGGAGTCAACTCCTGGGTCCCAAACTGGAAAACCTGCCTCTCCAGTACCCAGTGCTCTAGCTTGCCATCTACGAAGCCTAATGGAACCTGGAATGTCAAGAGGGTCATGGAATGCTGTAACAGCTGATCTACAATCACCCTGTCTGAAAGGGATACACTGTCATACCAAGATCTCAAGCGTGAGGCCACCAATACTGGTGGGGTGTGATCAATACGGCTGACTGTCGAAGAAGACATCTGTGTGGGCTGTATCATAAGACCATCCAGGGGTCAATGCTGAATATCTCTGGATATACATATGCCTGACATAATACATGCATGACAGATAATAGATGGCAATATGATGTAGGGAATGGAAAATAGTACATACATTCCTAAGTACATCATCATCTAAATATATCATCTCTGTACAGCTAAAAAATACAGGGAAATGGGGCACAACCGCCCTACTACTAACAGAGGCCTATCAAAAGAGATAACAAGAATGTGGCACAACCACCCAATATCTAACAGAGGCCTATCAAAAAATATAACGAGAATACACATTAGAAGAAGATAATGGTGTCAATATCTACATCATCAATCATGTCCACCTAGTGTAACTCCTCCTGAGTAACTGGATCTCCATCAACGGGGATATCAGGCCTATACAGTGGAGGATCTGCATCGGCAAAGCCATATGGGTCACCTGAGGGGCCAACACCTAAGCTGGAAGGATCAAAAGTATCCACCTTTGAAGGATCTCAGCCCAAATGCCGGATGAAAAAATGTGCCCGGTTCAACTGCCAGGTCAAACTGTCAATATGTGTCAAATGAGTCAGATCTCGGACACAGGCCATCCAATTCGTCATCATCACGGATCTGAGCTCTGATGGTACGAGGGGACCACCAACGGTATAATGCCTCCTGGGTATATGAACCCTCTGACAGAGTGTAGCCATCAACGCCCAACAACGGGATATCATCAACAGGCGAGTGCAACACATGCAAATAACGCCTGGCAGGAGGCAAGATCGGCACACGAATCTCTCCTGTGGTGCTTCTAATAGCACGCTCTCCTAAATAGAGCTCCCATCCTCCATCTGTGAAGAGAGGAATCCTACGGGTGGATATCACGTGCTCGACACCAGTCGGGAATCCATCCTCAAATCCATTGTTCAAGTGTTCCCCAGAATAGAGAACCCAAGTGATGACATCAGCTGTCAACAACTCCAACTGTAAGCGACAATGGGTGAAACCCTCAGCTACAGGAACCTCTGCCAATATGGAGTGATGCCATCGCCGTCGTCGTGGATAGGTCTCTAAACCTAACACACTCACAGGACGCAAACATGGGAGCCTCTCATAGGCCCAAAACTACCAACACAAAGGCAAACATCTGCTATCAGTGAACACTCTTAACCTGTACATGGGAAATTAAAAAAGAAATACTCACCAGCAGAAACGGGTAAAATCCTAGCCAAGCCTCTATCAAGCCTTGCGAACGCATGCACATTCCCCTGAGGAAATAGGTGAAGGTGTAGGAGCCCCAATCATACTCTCCAATACGGTCCACCTCCCGAGTGGCGCTGATCGAACCGAATGACACCGTGGAAGAATTGTCTGCTATGAAACAACCCCTGATAATAATCAGGAACAATCGCCGATGAATTCGATCCCTAACTCTCGCATCAGCGGGCATGGGCTCCCTTAATAGCCCACTCATAGCATCTATGCTCAAAGGACCCGTACGAACGGTCCTGCCCTTGAGCGCCTCAGTCGGAACTCCTAACAAGGATCTAACAGTAGTCGGGGTAATGTTCGCCTTACATGGCACTGACGCCCCTACAAACTCCATACCGGTGATAAACCGCCAATCCATCGGTGTCATCATCACCTCACAATCCAACAAATGGAGAGACTGAGTCTGGTGGAAACATCGCTCAGACAATGCCCTGAGATAATGTGACGCCCCCAAAATAGGTATACATCACCCATTTTGAGTCGCCAAATACATGGTACATAAATCAAATACAAACTTCTTATATACAATAATACGACAACAACGTAGCTTAGAGTTTTTACACGAATATTATCTCATAGACAGTATTCAAACTCAAATGAAGTCCTAATTACATTTATTATGACACTATTTCATAAAATAGTGAGGACTACTATAGCCACCATCTCGAACCATCACTCTGTTCCCAGACTAGTCCCGGCTACGTTCTCATTTTCTGAAGAGAACAATGAAAGCAAAAGGGTGAGCTCAACTAGCCCAGTAAGAAATATTATGACTAAGATAATGCAGAATAAATTATCATTAGCCTTCAATAGTGTTAAACTGATAAAATACAATAAACATCAAGTTTAACTACAGCGGAACAAGCAATCCATTAGAAGAGTCAAGTATAGCATGATATCTACTATCTTCTATGATTTAAAAAGTTTTTCATCCACTTTATCGCTGAGACTCAGCTTAATAAATAAACCACATCATCGAATCATCCCTGCACTATGGGCCAAGGATATTAATGTAATCATCAATGGTCATGATTATACCGAATAATCCCTGCCAACAATAGTCTATCAATGCACTACGGACCAAGGAGGACTTTTACCACATCATTTATAACATTACGGGTCATGATTATACCGAATGATCCCTGGTCATAATCATACCAATCAACAGTCCATCTATACACGTAAGCCAAAGATGACTTTCATCACAATATAAGCATGAGGATGATGACAATGATATAAACATTAATCAAACGAAATCAAGGATAAATATTAAAGATTTTAAATTTATCCAAAGTTTAAAAATATCCAAATTGTCAACATGATACTACTTTGTGGAGTAAAATTTAAGAATAATGTTTATGTATCAAAAATAATTTGGACAGAAAAGAAATATATTTTTAGGTGAATAGTACTCCATGAATAGTACTTTGGGAATAATACCTCATGAATAGTACTCCGGCATGAAAAGTGCCTCAAATACCCGAGTGAATAATATTTGAGTAAATAGTAACCCATGAATAGTAACTCGTGAATAGTACTCCGGCATGAAAAGTGCCCCGAATACTCAAGTGAATAATATTTGAGTGAATAGTAATTGGGTGAATAGTAACCCGTAAATAGTAACTCATGAATAATATTTCGGTATGAAAAGATCAATAATTATCAAGAAAGCTCAGAATAATATTTTCATGAAAAAAGATACTAGATGAAGCGCAAATTTCAAGGATATTCTACTAATTTCACGGAGTATAGAAGCAATACTTTAACAGAATGAGTGTAAAATTAGGGATACGAACTGAAATAATATTACTTACATACTACAGAGTATGGAAGAAAATATTATTTCATATGAATATTAAACAAAAATAATATCCCTTACGAATACGAAAGAAATAATACCCCTTACCTCAGAAGAAGACTGGATACTGGAATAGTGAAGTAGCAGACTTCTCTTCTTCTTTCTCTCTATAGCTTCTCTCTTTATAACTTTTCTCTCTATAATTGCTCTTGTGAGTCTTAGTGAATTGGTGAGAATGAAAGAAGAATGTGCTTTTATTTATAAGAAAATATAGTTTCGATAATTGTACGTTTTGGGGCTCAAAATATTACAGTATAATACTTTCATCTTTTCCTTCATTTTTAATTTAGTCCTGCAAGTATTATCAAACTTGCACCACCTCCCCTAATAGTACATCATGTGAATCAATAGTACATTCATGTGAATCAATAGTTCTATATATGTGAAAAATATAGTTACAGTATAGTACCTTCATCTATTCCTCTATTTTTAATTTAGTCATGCAAGTATTATCAATCTTGCACCACCTTCCCTAATAGTACATGCATGTGAATTAATAGTACATACATGTGAACAAATAGTTATAAGCATGTGAATTAATAGCAATTAATTGCTCATTTATCCGATTAATTACCCAATTGGTCAATATAACCTCTAGACATCAATTATTATAGAAATAGATATTGATTTCCACTAACACTAATAATCCCAACACAATGGAAATATCAATTTCATCTTTAATCAATACGAACTTATTCATCATTTATATTATAACTCACAATATTTAACAACCAGATCATTTCCTAGAAATAGGGGGTTTTTCGATAAGGATTTCTCCCTATTGGCGCTCAATTAGGTGACCAAACCTCTCATCGACAGAACTTTCTAGACATCATCAATATTGCAAATAATAATATGAATAACTTTGTCGTCTCAATTATTGATTTAATAATAATAAATATTATGCAGATGATACTGTGACAATAATTGAATCAATAATATGAGAGATATTATGCAGCAATTACTGTAGCAATAATTGAGTATAACTGAGTGACTTCTCATGTAAGCATCAATAATTAATACCGTGTACTACTATGCAACCACACGTATTACTGTACTTTTATCACTAATTATTTTATGACAGCTTGCTTACTTCAAAAAAATTTCACATATCACCCTTAACTTTAACCTTTTATCAATTTAACCATTTACTAAATAGAATAACAATTATCAGAAAATTGAATACTTTTATTTCATAAAATTCGGGGTCTTACAGATAACCCCAGGGACAATGACGGGGGAGAATGGAAAAGAACGCCCCAAAGCCCCAACCATGCACAATACCTTGGTAATCTGGATGTAGAGCCTGATACAAGGAGTGTATGCTGAACCAATTCCCTTGAGGCTGAGTAAAGCCAGGAACCTACATCACATGTAAATCAATGTCAGAATACTTGCTCCTCTTCAATAGGAAAAAAAGGAAGATTCAAACCCAGCTTTTACCTCGTTTGCCTGCATGTAAACTGAGGGGTGGCGACTTAAATCACCTAGAAGATCTGGAATAGCCAGCTGAATGCCTGGAAGATCCCTACGGGGAGCATTAGCGGTAGGAGCTGGAGTCACTACTGGTACATCCTCCTCCTCGTCCTCGACATCTGGTACATTAACCCGGATAGGACGAATCACCTCCTCCACCAAACGATGAGGCTGTCTGACTGAACGGGGTCGAGGCACTTCAGAAGCCCTCCTCTGCACACTTGAGTGGTCCTGCGGGAACTACTCGCCTGATCCGGATCCATAGTATCTGGACACTAGTCTTCAAATCACCTTAGAAAGGGTGTGGTAAATTCTAACTTGAAGCTTTTTAAATGTATTTTTATGACTATATGCATACATGCATTACCTTAACATACACCTAAAGTAGAGTTAAAAATGCTTGTCTACCCAATGCATAGACTTTTAGAAAATTTCTGCCAGTCTCTTTTGTGAACAGGACTATCCACATACACATGGGCATGACTAGGTGACTATTCAGTAGCACACCTACCCACAATCATAAACATCCTATAATGCATGAACATGTCAAAGTCATAATCCGTAAGGGTAGCATATTTACCAGGATTACTTTGTTTTCTTACCTTTTGCTCATTTGTCCTCAAATAGGATAAGAAATAGAAGAAAAATGTACCAATTTAATTGTTTTAAAAGTCAAATTTTTTCACATCATTGTGTTCAACATAGTTTAATACTAACATTTACTATGTTGAATATTTTTATGAAGACATATGTGCATGCATATTCACTACTATGTGTTTAGACGCATTTCATATGATAAGTCATTTTCCAACGGATAGAAACTGGAAAAGAAGACATGCATACGTTACCAGGATAGTGTGAAACACTTGTACGGTGACAAAATTTGTAGAAAGACGTCCGAACTCAGCAAATCTGAAGAAAAACTCTCGAATTTCCTGTGTGGCGTAGTATGAAAATGACTTATAAAAGCAACATGCCATTTAAGGCCACCTACGGTTGGCCACAGGTGTACCTGTGGCTCCCCTGGGTTGGGCCCAACCCTCCAACTCGGTCCAGTTCGAGTTACAAAGGAGATCTCACAAGCTAAAAAAGCCAAATAAGGAAAAAGAATGCTACGCGATTGAGCGGAAAAGCCTGAAATCCTGGTTTTCATGGACCAAACCACAGGTCTATACGTCACTCATTGGTATTTTCCCGGACACAGGCTTACTATCCCAATGAGCACAATTGTTGCAAACTACATTAAGTAATAGCTCACGAAGGTCCGATGCCGTCAGTTTGGGGTCATAACTCCAAAACACTTCTCCCTAGCGGGAACTTCATACATTTCATCCGTTGATGCACATGTCGATGAAGGTCAAGCAACCTTGACTACACTCAGTCGATGGAAGGTAAACCCATCGAAGCATCGAAAGCTATTCAATGATGTCAGCCGTTGATGCACATGTTAACGAAGGTCAAGCAGCCTTGACGTTATCCCCAACAGTGAGTTCATCCGTTGATGCACATGTTAAAAAAGGTTAAGCTTCCTTGACGTCATCCCCAGCAGGAATTTCAGCCGTTGATGTACATTTTAGCGAGGGTCAGGCAACCCTGACAAACATAGACTGTTAGCAGTAACTCCGACAGATCATTAGAAAGACCTGTTAATACAAACCAGGGAAGACCATCTTCATCGGGGAGGACCGATGTGACAACCCCAAAATAGGTCCATTCCATCCAACCTATTCTGATTCACCAAATACATGGTACAGAAAACAACTACAACTTTATTACAATAATTATCGTGCAAAATACAACAACACATATGCTGTGAGTTTGGATACAAATATATACCAAATGTGACTCATGTCCCAACCGTGGACAGAACCTCACAATGACACCTTACATAAAGGTATAGTCAAAAACTGTTTTAGAAACCAGAATCTTTGGAAAGTGCTCAAGGAAACCTTTGTACATGAGAGGCCATGCTTCTAGGTTGTGATAGATATCATATGGCCACAGAATTATCCTTGGTTGACCCAATATACCCCAAAGAAAAACGAGAAGATTACTATCATATTCTTTCCAATGGTGAGTCTTCTCTTGACTTATCATTATCTCCACTGTCTCTAATTGAGAATTATACTTCAAACAAACACCAAGATTATATAGGTAGTGCTCGTAAATATACTCAGCAAGTGGATGAGCAAAATCTTGTCTTATGATGACACGAGGTTGTATGTCATTAGACATCTTGTATGATAGTGACAAAACACCATTCCAACGTTGGGTTCGCCTCACCCTATTTTCTTCACCAAATATAACTACTAAATGATGACCACCATTTTATTCCCTTGTTACGCCCGCTCGACCCAGCTACACTCTTATTACCTGAAAGGAGTTGTGAAACAAAAGGGTGAGCACAACTAGCCCAGTAAAGAATATCATGACTAAAGATAATTAAATTATCAATAGCCTTCATCAGTAATAAATCAGAGATTTAGAACATATGGTAGATGATAAAAATTTTCAACCATAGTTGCAGCGAAACGAGCAATCCATTAGAAGAGTCAAATAGACTATAAAGTCTATTATCTTCTCCATGTTAAAAATCCACCAACAATATTTTATCCCTGTAACATCACTCAACAGTTTCTTTCCACAATCATATGAATAACTCATAATCATAATTGTGATTCTAAATTTTTCTTCGCACCTAGGACGAAGAATATTTTCATCACCTGTCTTTACCTGAAACATCAAAGATCATGGTTATACCAAATCACAGTTCCTGTTCATAATCATACTAATAAATCCATCTTTGCACTACGGCCAAAGATATTCAACAAAAGTTCATCTTTGCACTACAGGCCAAAGATATTCATCAACAGACCATCTTTGCACTACAGGCCAAAGATATTCAACAACAGTTCATCTTTGCACTACAGGCCAAAGATATTCATCAACAGTTCATATTTGCACCACAGGCCAAATATATTAATATCTCAAAGAAATATATAATCTTTTCAGAATTTATATAAACAATAATTATAACCATGTTGATCAATTCACCTTTGCACTTAAGCTAAAGATATTCACTTATAAATTCAATGGTCATGATCATACCAATCAACAATTCAAATTTGCACTACTGGCCAAAGAGAACCCATAGTCATGATCATACCAAAAATCTACCCATCTTTACACTCAAGTCAAAGAGAAATATCATTATTAGGGTTATAAAAATGTTATATATAATAATAAAAATAATATGATCAACATATAGTTTTAATCTCAAGAGTAATATTCGTAAATCAACTATAATTTGGTTAGAAAAATAAACCAATTTTTTCCGTGAATAGTAACTCGTGAATAGTAACTCGTGAATAGTAACTCGACACAAAAAGGTAGAAATTTTATAATAAAATACATACCAATATTTTGGTATAATGATATTGAAAGAATAATATTTCTTAAGCTTATAAATAATTTATTTTAATTGTTTACACTTTACTAAATAATGCATTTAATCATCCTAAAATGACTAACTCATAAGATTTCATTACCAATAACCAAAAACCCTCATCAAAAATCTGCATATACCTCATATATGATTCTCAAGCCATAAAATCCTATTTTCTAATTTTCTTACTTTACAAAACATATTTAATTCATTTACTCATAACTAGACCATTTTCATGAAAAATACCAAATCAGTTCCAAAAATATTTATTTTCTGAGATTTAGCGTAATATAGTCCCATAGTGAACATATATTATTCTCAGAATTTTTAAAAGTCATTTACTATTTTTCATATGGCCAAAAATAGCCGAATATTTAGACATTTATCAAAAATTATACTTTTATCTAAAAATTTTAAAATTCATATATATATATATATATATATATATATATATATATATATATATAAGAAGTAAATGCTCCGGATATAAATCTAGGCTCATCGAACAGAGTTCGATAACAGTTTATATATATGTATATATATAAAAAAAAGCAATAAACGCTCCGGATGTAAATTCGAGCTCAATTGAGGTATAACTCGATAATGTTAGTACAAATATATATACATAAATATTTATACACAAAAGAAATAAAAAGCCACGGACCGAAGTTCGGGCATACGCACACAACACGACTCTTAACGTGAATGAATGTGTGTGTCAAAAGTGTGGAAAAGACTTTAAACGATGTAAGAAGCCTTATAGTGGACTGTCAAAGAAGACTTCAATAGCTTTAAATGGATGAACACTCGGCTCCCGCGCGGTAAAAAATAGCCAAATATAAGCTCACAAATGTTTGAAATGAGAAAGCACTCAAGTTATAGTGTGTACAGAGCAAATTGGACAGGGCTTCCTCACCTTTTCTCTATGCATAATGGTTGCCCCAAGCCCTCTATTTATAGAGGGGGAGCCGCAGGTGTACCTGCGGCAGCCGCAGATGCACCTGCAGCTGCTCGGGGTACCCCGGGCTCTACGAGTCCCGTCGTCTCGAAGTACGTACACGCGTGCAACGTGAAGTACGCTCGAACTTTCAGAACTTCAATTCGGGCATCCGATCGAGGTGTATAAGACCTTTTTCGACATGTTGTCGAGAGCTACACAATGACATGGGATTAGAGGTTGTACGAAGTCAGGATGATGGGACCATGCCCTGAGTCTTCAAGTCTTCAAATTCCATCCAGTGTCCTATCCTGTGTAGTAGTCACTCGGGATTGGAGCTATTTGGTTCTTATAGGACATTCTTGTGTGTAATGTATGTTGAAATGTTTGCTGAGACGATGCAATGTAAGATCTAGATGGCAAAATGATGACTTTGCCCCTCACCGGGGTTATCTCTGATTTGGGCTGATTTAACAGTCGTTGCTCAGGGTTATCTCTGAGATTGGGCTGCTGCAAGTTATCTCTGATCGCATGGGTTTGAAACAAGCATTTCCAGGGTTATCTCCGGAGCTGCAACTGCATGCCTCGGGGTTGTCTCCGAGGTTTGAACTGTATCTCCCGGGGTTGTCTCCCGGATTGAAAATGAAGATCTCGGGGTTGTCTCCGAGATGGAATTGAGGATTCCGGGGTTGTCTCTGGAACTGGAACTGCATTTCTCGGGGTCGTCTCCAAGGTTGAAATTGAATATCCCTGGGTTTTCTCCGGGACTGTGCTGATTTGATTTCCAGGGTAATCTCTGGAAGACGATTTTGCCCTCCTGCAAGGTTAGTAACAGGAATGCAAAATTTCGAATGTCTACAAATATTTCTCGATAGAAAAAATTAAAAATAATTTAGAGATTTCAATTTTTTTATCTGAAATAATATGTCGTCACTATATTGGTTAAATACATTTCTTATTATTGATAATGATATAAAATATCGTTAAAATATTGAATACCACATCATTTGATATCAAAAAATTTAGATCTCTAACAATACTTCAAAAAAGAAAAGTTAGTGAGGTTGTTGGGCGTTTGCACCTCAATGTTTAAAACGTATCTAAATGCATTATAAACTTCTTTTTTACTAAACAAAATGTACCCTTTCAAAAGTTTTAATCAGTCAAAAGTGATGATGTATTTTGATTAGTAGGGGTAAAAATTGGAGTGTATTTTGACTTGTTAAAATTTAAGAGAGTGCATTTTGTTTAGCAAAAAAGAATAAGGTACAAACCTCAATAATCTTACAATAACCCAAGTATTTGTCGCAGTGATGAGGTTTCGGGGCGAGCTGTAAACTCGGGTCTTGGGATCGAATCCCACTCGCTGCAAATGTCAAGCCCGAAAGGATCATGGGGTTACGGAACAACAAGCGTAAACCTGTATGAAAAGCGTGGTCTCGAGTGAAGAGATTAGTCCGATTATAATCGAAATACTCCATATTATCAAAAAAAATAAAAAAAATCCTAGAACTATAGAATGCAAGATATTTTAGTCCAAAAAGATATATAGATAGATATAGAAGGAAGGTAAGATAGATATGGAAGGATATAGAGGGGGATATATGTATCGTAAAATTCAACTGGATTATAACTGAGTAGTATATACGTCTAGGTAAAAATTGATAATAAGTTTATTCTAATTTATTTTATTTTATTTGCATTAATTTTCACAATTCAAAATTCTATTTTATTCTATCTTATTTACATAAATTTTTACGTTACAATTCAATTTTATCCCATATTTGTTGGCATATATATCATTTCTCATTTGCCTATTACATTCTTCTTTTATTAGCTGAAAAGAAAATGGTTTTAAAGAACAAAATAAAATCTTAACGTCTTCGTTTCATTGTATCTCGTGATTCCTGGTTCCTGGTTCCTGGTTCCTGGCCTCATTACACTCAACTGAAAATACTCAACAAAAAAACCAGAAAAGACAAGACGTTCTGAATGAATCAAAGTACAGTTTTTAATTGAAATCCTCTATGGCTGCATCTACCACTTGCTATAATAAGCTCTATTCTTCTATTAACACTATTAAATTCAATTATAATACTACCATAAAAGAATTCATTTTCATATCTCCATTTGTTTATTTCTGAAGTCAACTATCCCCAAACCCTTAATCCCAAATCTCATAAATCCACCAAAAGAACCCAACGGGATGTGATGACTGTTTGCTCCCATAATTTGTGATGGGGCCTGAAGCTATCACTGATACCCTGATGAACTGCTTGGATGTGTGCTCCAAAGTTCTCAGGAACTTCCAGGATGTTGACGTTGGGGCTATCACCAAAGTCTTTAATCCTTGGTACAAACTCTCCACCATAGATGTTCCTCTCATGTACAAGAGACTCTGGGGGAATGAGCATTAATCTGATGATGATTGTGTATAACAGATTCCATCATCGGTTGTAAGACCCCAAATTTTATGAAATAAAAGTATTCAATTTTTCTTATAATTACTATTCAGTAAATGGTTAAATTGATAAAAGTTTAAAGTTATGGGTGAAATGTGAATTTTTTTCTAAATAAGCAAGTGGTTATAAAATAATCATTGTTGTCGGGGAATATTCGTTTGGTCGTGGAATATTCTTTCTGTTGGAGAATATTCGTACGACGGCGCAGCTATTTGTGGGCCCCATAACGAATAACTGTCGGGTGAAGAAAACGATAAATTGAGTTTTTACAAATAACGGCGTAGTTGTTACCGCTAACACTGTTGGAATACCCGGTGGTTAAAATACAGTAATACGCGTTATTGCACAGTAGCACACGGTATTGCATAGTATTTTTGAAATTATTGATTCTTACGTAAGAAGGCGCTACTCAATAATTGTTACAGTAATTACTGTTCAATATTTTATTTTATCAATTCAATAATTGCTACGTTGAAATTTTATATTATTGTTGTTTCAATAATTATTGCTGCACAGAATCGATCCATATCAGATTCAGGTTGACCGCTATGTACAGGGTAATTCAAAACTCGATGTTGGGTTCTCCCAATTGCTTTCCAAAAAGAGAAATTCATATCATCTATTTTAGCCTTCTTAGATCGAACATCTCTTTCCACCATATCCACGTGTCGTGCGGCTTTTGCCCATGCATCACTTATTCTCACTCGTTCAGTTTTTTCTTCTTTCAGCTCAGATTCTATTTTTATCATCTTATACTCTGCCAAAGAATGCTTCTGTTCAAGCACCACATATCGGGTAACACAAGCTTGAATTGTTGCATCCTTTTGTTCCACGACCGCCTATCGTTCTTCTGCCTGCTCTTCTAACTCATGAATACGATTTTGAAATTCTACATTTTGATCATATAATACCTCTAATAAGCTCTTCTCTGTTACTTCTTCTTCCTCTTCTTCCTCAGTCTCAGCTGTTACCTCTGCGACTATCTCGGGTGCAACTATCAATTCTTCACTCAGCACATGGATATTTCTAATTCCTTCTTCGTCTGACATCACATTATCACGGTTAGTGATTAGAGGTATCCCCACAATTTCATTCACTCCATTGTTAGCATTCTCAGCTGCCATTCTCAAATACTGCCATAAAACAAGGGTTAATTAAACAAATTAATATATCACATAATATCCCAATATTATGATTGACCAACAAATAAGCTTAGGTAGGACACACTAGCGAAGGATTTACTCATCTCTCTCCTCCTAGTTGTATTCCCCGATCTCCGCCAGAGATCATATCCCAAAGCTCTGATACCAACTGTGACACCCCCAAAACAGGTCCATTCCATCCAACCTATTCTGAGTCCCCAAATACATGGTACAGAAAATAACTACAACTTTATTACAATAATTGTCGTGCAAAATACAACAACACATATGCTATGAGTTTGAATACAAATATATACCAAATGTGACTCATGTCCCAACCGTGGACAGCACCTCACAATGACACCTTACATAAAGGTATAGTCAAAAACTGTTTTAGAAACCAGAATCTTTGGGAAGTGCTCAAGGAAACCTTTGTACATGGGAGGCCATGCTTCTAGGTTGTGATAGATATCATATGGCCACAGAATTATCCTTGGTTGACCCAATATACCCCAAAGAAAAACGAGAAGATTACTATCATATTCTTTCCAATGGTGAGTCTTCTCTTGACTTATCATTATCTCCACTGTCTCTAATTGAGAATTATACTTCAAACAAACACCAAGATTATATAGGTAGTGCTCGTAAATATACTCAGCAAGTGGATGAGCACAATCCTGTCTTATGATGACACGAGGTTGTATGTCATTAGACATTTTGTATGATAGTGACAAAACACCCTTCCAACGTTGGGTTCGCCTCACCTTATTTTCTTCACCAAATATAACTACTAAATGATGACCACCGTTTTATTCCCTTGTTACCCCCGCTCGACCCAGCTACACTCTTATTACCTGAAAGAAATTGTGAAACAAAAGGGTGAGCACAACTAGCCTAGTAAAGAATATCATGACTAAAGATAATTAAATTATCAATAGCCTTCATCAGTAATAAATCAGAGATTTAGAACATATGGTAGATAATAAAAATTTTCAACCATAGTTGCAGCGGAACGAGCAAACCATTAGAAGAGTCAAATAGACTATAAAGTCTATTATCTTCTCCATGTTAAAAATCCACCAACAATGTTTTATCCCTGTAACATCACTCAACAGTTTCTTTCCACAATCATATGAATAACTCATAATCATAATTGTGATTCTAAATTTTTCTTCGCACCCAGGACGAAGAATATTTTCATCACCTATCTTTACCTGAACCATCAAAGATCATGGTTATACCAAATCACAGTTCCTGTTCATAATCATACTAATAAATCCATCTTTGCACTACGGCCAAAGATATTCAACAACAGTTCATCTTTGCACTACAGGCCAAAGATATTCATCAACAGACCATCTTTGCACTACAGGCCAAAGATATTCAACAACAGTTCATCTTTGCACTACAGGCCAAAGATATTCATCAACAGTTCATATTTGCACTACAGGGCAAATATATTAATATCTCAAAGAAATATATAATCTTTTCAGAATTTATATAAACAATAATTATAACCATGTTGATCAATTCACCTTTGCACTTAAGCTAAAGATATTCACTTATAAATTCAATGGTCATGATCATACCAATCAATAATTCAACTTTGCACTACTGGCCAAAGAGAACACATAGTCATGATCATACCAAAAATCTACTCATCTGTACACTCAAGTCAAAGAGAAATATCATCATTAGGGTTATAAAAATGTTATATATAATAATAAAAATAATATGATCAACATATAGTTTTAATCTCAAGAGTAATATTCGTAAATCAACTATAATTTGGTTAGAAAAATAAACTAATTTTTTTCGTGAATAGTAACTCGTGAATAGTAACTCATGAATAGTAACTCGTGAATAGTAACTCGACACAAAAAGGTAAAAATTTCACAATAAAATACATACCAATATTTTGGTATAATGATATTGAAAGAATAATATTTCTGAAGCTTATAAACAATTTATTTTAATTGTTTACACTTTACTAAATAATACATTTAATCATCCTAAAATGCCAAACTCATAAGATTTCATCACCAATAACCAAAAACCCTCATCAAAAATCTGCATATACCTCATATATGATTCTCAAGCAATAAAATCTTATTTTCTAATTTTCTTACTTCACAAAACATATTTAATTCATTTACTCATATCTAGACTATTTTTTTGAAAAATACCAAATCAGTTCCAAAAATATTTATTTTCTGAGATTTAGCGTAATATAGTTCCATAGTGAACATATATTTTTCTCGGAATTTTTAAAAGTCATTTACTATTTTTCATATGGCCAAAAATAGCCGAATATTTAGACATTTATCAAAAATTATACTTTTATCTAAAAATTCTGAAATTCACAGAGTATACTCCTATCATATACATGTACTCCCAATAAAAATTTCATCAATTTTGGAGTTAACCACAAGAAGTTATAAGCGATTACTTTTAAAATAGTCTTTTCTTATAAAATTCATAACTCTTAATCTATACATCCAAAAATCACCATTTTTGGACACAATAAAGAAAACTCATCAAAATATCATTTCAAATTTTTTCAGAATTTTTTGAAGGTCAGAAAAATTACGAAACTGAAAAACATAACAACCCTTAAAATTCCTTACTATCCCTTACCTCAAAAGAGCAGTACTTCTGATCGGTATAAGGCTGAAGAAAACTTGCACTGATGAATAGAAACTTACAAAGTATCTAAATACTCACAAAATACACTCAATAATCTAGAGAGAGAAAGAGAGAAAACTTATGAATTCTGGTGTGATTTTCAATTCTAACTTAGCCCTCTATTTATAGGAAAATGTTAGCACGCCGAAGCAGACTTAACCTGCAACCTGATGGCTTTACCTGCTACTATTCCTACCCACCACATTTGAATAAAAATCTCAGCACATTTCTTCACCAACCAAGAGTGGGGCCCACCAATTCTAGAATTTTCTACCAAAATGATTAACTCTGAAAATTCAATAATTTCTGAACCAGTCATCTCGTAAAATTCATAACAAATTATACGTTCATTTTTAACGGTTCAAAATTTGTGGACATATACTCAACTTATATATGTATAACATATCCAAATATTACCACGATCCAACGGTCGGATTAAAAATTATAACCCTCGTAAAATATCTTAAAAACCCTAATTTGATTTTCAATACCTCCGTTCCGACAAAAATACAGATAAAACACCTCAACATTAACTCCTTCATTTTTAACCACAAAAATATATCCCTCACATAAAATAAATATTTCCTTATCATATGAATCAATAATTAATTATTCACAATTAATATTACAGAATCACATTTATGACAACCAGACCGTTCCCAGGAAAGAGGGGGCTTTCCAATAAGAATTTCTCCTTACAGGCGCGCAATTAGATGACCAAACCTCTCCTTAGACAGAACTTTCTAGACATTGCCAATAATGTTATCTAATAATATTATTCAAATAATATGAATTATTGATCTGATAATAGAAAATACTGTGCAGCAATAATTATTGAAACAACAATAATATAAAATTTTAACGTAGCAATTATTGAATTAATAAAATAAAATATTGAACAGTAATTACTGTAACAATTATTGAGTAGCGCCTTCTTACGTAAGAATCAATAATTTCAAAAATACTATGCAATACCGTGTGCTACTGTGCAATAACGCGTATTACTGTATTTTAACCACCAGGTATTCCAACAGTGTTAGCGGTAACAACTACGCCGTTATTTGTAAAAACTCAATTTATCGTTTTCTTCACCCGACATTTATTCGTTATGGGGCCCACAAATAGCTGCGCCGTCGTACGAATATTCTCCGACAAAAAGAATATTTCACGACCAAACGAATATTCCCCGACACTAATGATTATTTTATAACCACTTGCTTATTTTGAAAAAAATTCACATTTCACCCATAACTTTAAACTTTTATCAATTTAACCATTTACTGAATAGTAATTATAAGAAAAATTGAATACTTTTATTTCATAAAATTCGGGGTCTTACAATCTCCCCTCCTTATAAAATTTCGTCCCCGAAATTTACGTACCTGGTATTTCGAAGAGTTGAGAATACCTTGCTTCCATTTCAGATTCTATCTCTCAGATCATCATGATTTCTCCATTGCACATCTCCCATGATAACTTTATTTGGGTTCCTCATTTGTTGGGAAGTCATGACAACCGCCATCCCTTAAACTACTCGGCTTTGACTTGTTTGGAGCAGCATTTGGCGTCATCATTACCGTTGGAATATACTTTTCTATATGACATATTCCTCCATCAACTGCCTCTTCGTACTCCTCATTCATGATCTGAATCATCAATCTTCGATCCATATCAGATTCAAGTTGACCGCTATGTACAGGGTAATTCAAAACTCGATGTTGGGTTCTCCCAATTGCTTTCCAAAAAGAGAAATTCATATAATCTATTTTAGCCTTCTTAGATCGAACATCTCTTTCCACCATATCCACGTGTCGTGCGGCTTTTGCCCATGCATCACTTATTCTCACTCGTTCAGTTTTTTCTTCTTTCAGCTCAGATTCTATTTTTATCATCTTATACTCTGCCAAAGAATGCTTCTGTTCAAGCACCACATATCGGGTAACACAAGCTTGAATTGTTGCATCCTTTTGTTCCACGACCGCCTATCGTTCTTCTGCCTGCTCTTCTAACTCATGAATACGATTTTGAAATTCTACATTTTGATCATATAATACCTTTAATAAGCTCTTCTCTGTTACTTCTTCTTCCTCTTCTTACTCAGTCTCAGCTGTTACCTCTGCGACTATCTCGGGTGCAACTATCAATTCTTCACTCAGCACATGGATATTTCTAATTCCTTCTTCGTCTGACATCACATTATCACGGTTAGTGATTAGAGGTATCCCCACAGTCTCATTCACTCCATTGTTAGCATTCTCAGCTGCCATTTTCAAATACTGCCATAAAATAAGGGTTAATTAAACAAATTAATATATCACATAATATCCCAATATTATGATTGACCAACAAATAAGCTTAGGTAGGACACACTAGCGAAGGATTTACTCATCTCTCTCCTCCTAGTTGTATTCCCCGATCTCCGCCAGAGATCATATCCCTAAGCTCTGATACCAACTGTGACACCCCCAAAACAGGTCCATTCCATCCAACCTATTCTGAGTCCCCAAATACATGGTACAGAAAATAACTACAACTTTATTACAATAATTGTCGTGCAAAATACAACAACACATATGCTATGAGTTTGAATACAAATATATACCAAATGTGACTCATGTCCCAACCGTGGACAGCACCTCACAATGACACCTTACATAAAGGTATAGTCAAAAACTGTTTTAGAAATCAGAATCTTTGGGAAGTGCTCAAGGAAACCTTTGTACATGGGAGGCCATGCTTCTAGGTTGTGATAGATATCATATGGCCACAGAATTATCCTTGGTTGACCCAATATACCCCAAAGAAAAACGAGAAGATTACTATCATATTCTTTCCAATGGTGAGTCTTCTCTTGACTTATCATTATCTCTACTGTCTCTAATTGAGAATTATACTTCAAACAAACACCAAGATTATATAGGTAGTGCTCGTAAATATACTCAGCAAGTGGATGAGCACAATCCTGTCTTATGATGACACGAGGTTGTATGTCATTAGACATTTTGTATGATAGTGACAAAACACCCTTCCAACGTTGGGTTCGCCTCACCTTATTTTCTTCACCAAATATAACTACTAAATGATGACCACCGTTTTATTCCCTTGTTACCCCCGCTCGACCCAGCTACACTCTTATTACCTGAAAGAAATTGTGAAACAAAAGGGTGAGCACAACTAGCCTAGTAAAGAATATCATGACTAAAGATAATTAAATTATCAATAGCCTTCATCAGTAATAAATCAGAGATTTAGAACATATGGTAGATAATAAAAATTTTCAACCATAGTTGCAGCGGAACGAGCAAACCATTAGAAGAGTCAAATAGACTATAAAGTCTATTATCTTCTCCATGTTAAAAATCCACCAACAATGTTTTATCCCTGTAACATCACTCAACAGTTTCTTTCCACAATCATATGAATAACTCATAATCATAATTGTGATTCTAAATTTTTCTTCGCACCCAGGACGAAGAATATTTTCATCACCTATCTTTACCTGAACCATCAAAGATCATGGTTATACCAAATCACAGTTCCTGTTCATAATCATACTAATAAATCCATCTTTGCACTACGGCCAAAGATATTCAACAACAGTTCATCTTTGCACTACAGGCCAAAGATATTCATCAACAGACCATCTTTGCACTACAGGCCAAAGATATTCAACAACAGTTCATCTTTGCACTACAGGCCAAAGATATTCATCAACAGTTCATATTTGCACTACAGGGCAAATATATTAATATCTCAAAGAAATATATAATCTTTTCAGAATTTATATAAACAATAATTATAACCATGTTGATCAATTCACCTTTGCACTTAAGCTAAAGATATTCACTTATAAATTCAATGGTCATGATCATACCAATCAATAATTCAACTTTGCACTACTGGCCAAAGAGAACACATAGTCATGATCATACCAAAAATCTACTCATCTGTACACTCAAGTCAAAGAGAAATATCATCATTAGGGTTATAAAAATGTTATATATAATAATAAAAATAATATGATCAACATATAGTTTTAATCTCAAGAGTAATATTCGTAAATCAACTATAATTTGGTTAGAAAAATAAACTAATTTTTTTCGTGAATAGTAACTCGTGAATAGTAACTCATGAATAGTAACTCGTGAATAGTAACTCGACACAAAAAGGTAAAAATTTCACAATAAAATACATACCAATATTTTGGTATAATGATATTGAAAGAATAATATTTCTGAAGCTTATAAACAATTTATTTTAATTGTTTACACTTTACTAAATAATACATTTAATCATCCTAAAATGCCAAACTCATAAGATTTCATCACCAATAACCAAAAACCCTCATCAAAAATCTGCATATACCTCATATAGGATTCTCAAGCAATAAAATCTTATTTTCTAATTTTCTTACTTCACAAAACATATTTAATTCATTTACTCATATCTAGACTATTTTTTTGAAAAATACCAAATCAGTTCCAAAAATATTTATTTTCTGAGATTTAGCGTAATATAGTTCCATAGTGAACATATATTTTTCTCGGAATTTTTAAAAGTCATTTACTATTTTTCATATGGCCAAAAATAGCCGAATATTTAGACATTTATCAAAAATTATACTTTTATCTAAAAATTCTGAAATTCACAGAGTATACTCCTATCATATACATGTACTCCCAATAAAAATTTCATCAATTTTGGAGTTAACCACAAGAAGTTATAAGCGATTACTTTTAAAATAGTCTTTTCTTATAAAATTCATAACTCTTAATCTATACATCCAAAAATCACCATTTTTGGACACAATAAAGAAAACTCATCAAAATATCATTTCAAATTTTTTCAGAATTTTTTGAAGGTCAGAAAAATTACGAAACTGAAAAACATAACAACCCTTAAAATTCCTTACTATCCCTTACCTCAAAAGAGCAGTACTTCTGATCGGTATAAGGCTGAAGAAAACTTGCACTGATGAATAGAAACTTACAAAGTATCTAAATACTCACAAAATACACTCAATAATCTAGAGAGAGAAAGAGAGAAAACTTATGAATTCTGGTGTGATTTTCAATTCTAACTTAGCCCTCTATTTATAGGAAAATGTTAGCACGCCGAAGCAGACTTAACCTGCAACCTGATGGCTTTACCTGCTACTATTCCTACCCACCACATTTGAATAAAAATCTCAGCATATTTCTTCACCAACCAAGAGTGGGGCCCACCAATTCTAGAATTTTCTACCAAAATGATTAACTCTGAAAATTCAACAATTTCTGAACCAGTCATCTCGTAAAATTCATAACAAATTATACGTTCATTTTTAACGGTTCAAAATTTGTGGACATATACTCAACTTATATATGTATAACATATCCAAATATTACCACGATCCAACGGTCGGATTAAAAATTATAACCCTCGTAAAATATCTTAAAAACCCTAATTTGATTTTCAATACCTCCGTTCCGACAAAAATACAGATAAAACACCTCAACATTAACTCCTTCATTTTTAACCACAAAAATATATCCCTCACATAAAATAAATATTTCCTTATCATATGAATCAATAATTAATTATTCACAATTAATATTACAGAATCACATTTATGACAACCAGGCCGTTCCCAGGAAAGAGGGGGCTTTCCAATAAGAATTTCTCCTTACAGGCGCGCAATTAGATGACCAAACCTCTCCTTAGACAGAACTTTCTAGACATTGCCAATAATGTTATCTAATAATATTATTCAAATAATATGAATTATTGATCTGATAATAGAAAATACTGTGCAGCAATAATTATTGAAACAACAATAATATAAAATTTCAACGTAGCAATTATTGAATTAATAAAATAAAATATTGAACAGTAATTACTGTAACAATTATTGAGTAGCGCCTTCTTACGTAAGAATCAATAATTTCAAAAATACTATGCAATACCGTGTGCTACTGTGCAATAACGCGTATTACTGTATTTTAACCACCGGGTATTCCAACAGTGTTAGCGGTAACAACTACGCCGTTATTTGTAAAAACTCAATTTATCGTTTTCTTCACCCGACAGTTATTCGTTATGGGGCCCACAAATAGCTGCGCCGTCGTACGAATATTCTCCGACAGAAAGAATATTCCACGACCAAACGAATATTCCCCGACAACAATGATTATTTTATAACCACTTGCTTATTTAGAAAAAAATTCACATTTCACCCATAACTTTAAACTTTTATCAATTTAACCATTTACTGAATAGTAATTATAAGAAAAATTGAATACTTTTATTTCATAAAATTCGGGGTCTTACAATCTCCCCTCCTTATAAAATTTCGTCCCCGAAATTTACGTACCTGGTATTTCGAAGAGTTGAGAATACCTTGCTTCCATTTCAGATTCTATCTCTCAGATCATCATGATTTCTCCATTGCACATCTCCCATGATAACTTTATTTGGGTTCCTCATTTGTTGGGAAGTCATGACAACCGCCATCCCTTAAACTACTCGGCTTTGACTTGTTTGGAGCAGCATTTGGCGTCATCATTACCGTTGGAATATACTTTTCTATATGACATATTCCTCCATCAACTGCCTCTTCGTACTCCTCATTCATGATCTGAATCATCAATCTTCGATCCATATCAGATTCAGGTTGACCGCTATGTACAGGGTAATTCAAAACTCGATGTTGGGTTCTCCCAATTGCTTTCCAAAAAGAGAAATTCATATCATCTATTTTAGCCTTCTTAGATCGAACATCTCTTTCCACCATATCCACGTGTCGTGCGGCTTTTGCCCATGCATCACTTATTCTCACTCGTTCAGTTTTTTCTTCTTTCAGCTCAGATTCTATTTTTATCATCTTATACTCTGCCAAAGAATGCTTCTGTTCAAGCACCACATATCGGGTAACACAAGCTTGAATTGTTGCATCCTTTTGTTCCACGACCGCCTATCGTTCTTCTGCCTGCTCTTCTAACTCATGAATACGATTTTGAAATTCTACATTTTGATCATATAATACCTCTAATAAGCTCTTCTCTGTTACTTCTTCTTCCTCTTCTTCCTCAGTCTCAGCTGTTACCTCTGCGACTATCTCGGGTGCAACTATCAATTCTTCACTCAGCACATGGATATTTCTAATTCCTTCTTCGTCTGACATCACATTATCACGGTTAGTGATTAGAGGTATCCCCACAGTCTCATTCACTCCATTGTTAGCATTCTCAGCTGCCATTCTCAAATACTGCCATAAAACAAGGGTTAATTAAACAAATTAATATATCACATAATATCCCAATATTATGATTGACCAACAAATAAGCTTAGGTAGGACACACTAGCGAAGGATTTACTCATCTCTCTCCTCCTAGTTGTATTCCCCGATCTCCGCCAGAGATCATATCCCTAAGCTCTGATACCAACTGTGACACCCCCAAAACAGGTCCATTCCATCCAACCTATTCTGAGTCCCCAAATACATGGTACAGAAAATAACTACAACTTTATTACAATAATTGTCGTGCAAAATACAACAACACATATGCTATGAGTTTGAATACAAATATATACCAAATGTGACTCATGTCCCAACCGTGGACAGCACCTCACAATGACACCTTACATAAAGGTATAGTCAAAAACTGTTTTAGAAACCAGAATCTTTGGGAAGTGCTCAAGGAAACCTTTGTACATGGGAGGCCATGCTTCTAGGTTGTGATAGATATCATATGGCCACAGAATTATCCTTGGTTGACCCAATATACCCCAAAGAAAAACGAGAAGATTACTATCATATTCTTTCCAATGGTGAGTCTTCTCTTGACTTATCATTATCTCCACTGTCTCTAATTGAGAATTATACTTCAAACAAACACCAAGATTATATAGGTAGTGCTCGTAAATATACTCAGCAAGTGGATGAGCACAATCCTGTCTTATGATGACACGAGGTTGTATGTCATTAGACATTTTGTATGATAGTGACAAAACACCCTTCCAACGTTGGGTTCGCCTCACCTTATTTTCTTCACCAAATATAACTACTAAATGATGACCACCGTTTTATTCCCTTGTTACCCCCGCTCGACCCAGCTACACTCTTATTACCTGAAAGAAATTGTGAAACAAAAGGGTGAGCACAACTAGCCTAGTAAAGAATATCATGACTAAAGATAATTAAATTATCAATAGCCTTCATCAGTAATAAATCAGAGATTTAGAACATATGGTAGATAATAAAAATTTTCAACCATAGTTGCAGCGGAACGAGCAAACCATTAGAAGAGTCAAATAGACTATAAAGTCTATTATCTTCTCCATGTTAAAAATCCACCAACAATGTTTTATCCCTGTAACATCACTCAACAGTTTCTTTCCACAATCATATGAATAACTCATAATCATAATTGTGATTCTAAATTTTTCTTCGCACCCAGGACGAAGAATATTTTCATCACCTATCTTTACCTGAACCATCAAAGATCATGGTTATACCAAATCACAGTTCCTGTTCATAATCATACTAATAAATCCATCTTTGCACTACGGCCAAAGATATTCAACAACAGTTCATCTTTGCACTACAGGCCAAAGATATTCATCAACAGACCATCTTTGCACTACAGGCCAAAGATATTCAACAACAGTTCATCTTTGCACTACAGGCCAAAGATATTCATCAACAGTTCATATTTGCACTACAGGGCAAATATATTAATATCTCAAAGAAATATATAATCTTTTCAGAATTTATATAAACAATAATTATAACCATGTTGATCAATTCACCTTTGCACTTAAGCTAAAGATATTCACTTATAAATTCAATGGTCATGATCATACCAATCAATAATTCAACTTTGCACTACTGGCCAAAGAGAACACATAGTCATGATCATACCAAAAATCTACTCATCTGTACACTCAAGTCAAAGAGAAATATCATCATTAGGGTTATAAAAATGTTATATATAATAATAAAAATAATATGATCAACATATAGTTTTAATCTCAAGAGTAATATTCGTAAATCAACTATAATTTGGTTAGAAAAATAAACTAATTTTTTTCGTGAATAGTAACTCGTGAATAGTAACTCATGAATAGTAACTCGTGAATAGTAACTCGACACAAAAAGGTAAAAATTTCACAATAAAATACATACCAATATTTTGGTATAATGATATTGAAAGAATAATATTTCTGAAGCTTATAAACAATTTATTTTAATTGTTTACACTTTACTAAATAATACATTTAATCATCCTAAAATGCCAAACTCATAAGATTTCATCACCAATAACCAAAAACCCTCATCAAAAATCTGCATATACCTCATATAGGATTCTCAAGCAATAAAATCTTATTTTCTAATTTTCTTACTTCACAAAACATATTTAATTCATTTACTCATATCTAGACTATTTTTTTGAAAAATACCAAATCAGTTCCAAAAATATTTATTTTCTGAGATTTAGCGTAATATAGTTCCATAGTGAACATATATTTTTCTCGGAATTTTTAAAAGTCATTTACTATTTTTCATATGGCCAAAAATAGCCGAATATTTAGACATTTATCAAAAATTATACTTTTATCTAAAAATTCTGAAATTCACAGAGTATACTCCTATCATATACATGTACTCCCAATAAAAATTTCATCAATTTTGGAGTTAACCACAAGAAGTTATAAGCGATTACTTTTAAAATAGTCTTTTCTTATAAAATTCATAACTCTTAATCTATACATCCAAAAATCACCATTTTTGGACACAATAAAGAAAACTCATCAAAATATCATTTCAAATTTTTTCAGAATTTTTTGAAGGTCAGAAAAATTACGAAACTGAAAAACATAACAACCCTTAAAATTTCTTACTATCCCTTACCTCAAAAGAGCAGTACTTCTGATCGGTATAAGGCTGAAGAAAACTTGCACTGATGAATAGAAACTTACAAAGTATCTAAATACTCACAAAATACACTCAATAATCTAGAGAGAGAAAGAGAGAAAACTTATGAATTCTGGTGTGATTTTCAATTCTAACTTAGCCCTCTATTTATAGGAAAATGTTAGCACGCCGAAGCAGACTTAACCTGCAACCTGATGGCTTTACCTGCTACTATTCCTACCCACCACATTTGAATAAAAATCTCAGCACATTTCTTCACCAACCAAGAGTGGGGCCCACCAATTCTAGAATTTTCTACCAAAATGATTAACTCTGAAAATTCAACAATTTCTGAACCAGTCATCTCGTAAAATTCATAACAAATTATACGTTCATTTTTAACGGTTCAAAATTTGTGGACATATACTCAACTTATATATGTATAACATATCCAAATATTACCACGATCCAACGGTCGGATTAAAAATTATAACCCTCGTAAAATATCTTAAAAACCCTAATTTGATTTTCAATACCTCCGTTCCGACAAAAATACAGATAAAACACCTCAACATTAACTCCTTCATTTTTAACCACAAAAATATATCCCTCACATAAAATAAATATTTCCTTATCATATGAATCAATAATTAATTATTCACAATTAATATTACAGAATCACATTTATGACAACCAGGCCGTTCCCAGGAAAGAGGGGGCTTTCCAATAAGAATTTCTCCTTACAGGCGCGCAATTAGATGACCAAACCTCTCCTTAGACAGAACTTTCTAGACATTGCCAATAATGTTATCTAATAATATTATTCAAATAATATGAATTATTGATCTGATAATAGAAAATACTGTGCAACAATAATTATTGAAACAACAATAATATAAAATTTCAACGTAGCAATTATTGAATTAATAAAATAAAATATTGAACAGTAATTACTGTAACAATTATTGAGTAGCGCTTTCTTACGTAAGAATCAATAATTTCAAAAATACTATGCAATACCGTGTGCTACTGTGCAATAACGCGTATTACTGTATTTTAACCACCGGGTATTCCAACAGTGTTAGCGGTAACAACTACGCCGTTATTTGTAAAAACTCAATTTATCGTTTTCTTCACCCGACAGTTATTCGTTATGGGGCCCACAAATAGCTGCGCCGTCGTACGAATATTCTCTGACAGAAAGAATATTCCACGACCAAACGAATATTCCCCGACAACAATGATTATTTTATAACCACTTGCTTATTTAGAAAAAAATTCACATTTCACCCATAACTTTAAACTTTTATCAATTTAACCATTTACTGAATAGTAATTATAAGAAAAATTGAATACTTTTATTTCATAAAATTTGGGGTCTTACAACCGATGATGGAATCTGTTATACACAATCATCATCAGATTAATGCTCATTCCCCCAGAGTCTCTTGTACATGAGAGGAACATCTATGGTGGAGAGTTTGTACCAAGGATTAAAGACTTTGGTGATAGCCCCAACGTCAACATCCTGGAAGTTCCTGAGAACTTTGGAGCACACATCCAAGTAGTTCATCAGGGTATCAGTGATAGCTTCAGGCCCCATCACAAATTATGGGAGCAAACAGTCATCACATCCCGTTGGGTTCTTTTGGTGGATTTGTGAGATTTGGGATTAAGGGTTTGGGGATAGTTGACTTCAGAAATAAACAAATGGAGATATGAAAATGAATTCTTTTATGGTAGTATTATAATTGAATTTAATAGTGTTAATAGAAGAATAGAGCTTATTATAGCAAGTGGTAGATGCAGCCATGGAGGATTTCAATTAAAAACTGTACTTTGATTCATTCAGAACGTCTTGTCTTTTCTGGTTTTTTTGTTGAGTATTTTCAGTTGAGTGTAATGAGGCCAAAAACCAGGAACCAGGAACCAGGAACCAGGAATCACGAGATACAATGAAACGAAGACGTTAAGATTTTATTTTGTTCTTTAAAACCATTTTCTTTTCAGCTAATAAAAGAAAAATGTAATAGGCAAATTAGAAATGATATATATGCCAACAAATATGGGATAAAATTGAATTGTAACGTAAAAATTTATGTAAATAAGATAGAATAAAATAGAATTTTGAATTGTGAAAATTAATGCAAATAAAATAAAATAAATTAGAATAAACTTATTATCAATTTTTACCTAGACGTATATACTACTCAGTTATAATCCAGTTGAATTTTACGATACATATATCCCCCTCTATATCCTTCCATATCTATCTTACCTTCCTTCTATATCTATCTATATATCTTTTTGGACTAAAATATCTTGCATTCTATAGTTCTAGGATTTTTTTTATTTTTTTTGATAATATGGAGTATTTCGATTATAATCGGACTAATCTCTTCACTCGAGACCACGCTTTTCATACAGGTTTACGCTTGTTGTTCCGTAACCCCATGATCCTTTCGGGCTTGACATTTGCAGCGAGTGGGATTCGATCCCAAGACCCGAGTTTACAGCTCGCCCCGAAACCTCATCACTGCGACAAATACTTGGGTTATTGTAAGATTATTGAGGTTTGTACCTTATTCTTTTTTGCTAAACAAAATGCACTCTCTTAAATTTTAACAAGTCAAAATACACTCCAATTTTTACCCCTACTAATCAAAATACATCATCACTTTTGACTGATTAAAACTTTTGAAAGGGTACATTTTGTTTAGTAAAAAAGAAGTTTATAATGCATTTAGATACGTTTTAAACATTGAGGTGTAAACGCCCAACAACCTCACTAACTTTTCTTTTTTGAAGTATTGTTAGAGATCTAAATTTTTTGATATCAAATGATGTGGTATTCAATATTTTAACGATATTTTATATCATTATCAATAATAAGAAATGTATTTAACCAATATAGTGACGACATATTATTTCAGATAAAAAAATTGAAATCTCTAAATTATTTTTAATTTTTTCTATCGAGAAATATTTGTAGACATTCGAAATTTTGCATTCCTGTTACTAACCTTGCAGGAGGGCAAAATCGTCTTCCAGAGATTACCCTGGAAATCAAATCAGCACAGTCCCGGAGAAAACCCAGGGATATTCAATTTCAACCTTGGAGACGACCCCGAGAAATGCAGTTCCAGTTCCAGAGACAACCCCGGAATCCTCAATTCCATCTCGGAGACAACCCCGAGATCTTCATTTTCAATCCGGGAGACAACCCCAGGAGATACAGTTCAAACCTCGGAGACAACCCCGAGGCATGCAGTTGCAGCTCCGGAGATAACCCTGGAAATGCTTGTTTCAAACCCATGCGATCAGAGATAACTTGCAGCAGCCCAATCTCAGAGATAACCCTGAGCAACGACTGTTAAATCAGCCCAAATCAGAGATAACCCCGGTGAGGGGCAAAGTCATCATTTTGCCACCTATATCTTACATTGCATCGTCTCAGCAAACATTTCAACATACATTACACACAAGAATGTCCTATAAGAACCAAATAGCTCCAATCCCGAGTGACTACTACACAGGATAGGACACTGGATGGAATTTGAAGACTTGAAGACTCAGGGCATGGTCCCATCATCCTGACTTCGTACAACCTCTAATCCCATGTCATTGTGTAGCTCTCGACAACATGTCGAAAAAGGTCTTATACACCTCGATCGGATGCCCGAATTGAAGTTCTGAAAGTTCGAGCGTACTTCACGTTGCACGCGTGTACGTACTTCGAGACGACGGGACTCGTAGAGCCCGGGGTACCCCGAGCAGCTGCAGGTGCATCTGCGGCTGCCGCAGGTACACCTGCGGCTCCCCCTCTATAAATAGAGGGCTTGGGGCAACCATTATGCATAGAGAAAAGGTGAGGAAGCCCTGTCCAATTTGCTCTGTACACACTATAACTTGAGTGCTTTCTCATTTCAAACATTTGTGAGCTTATATTTGGCTATTTTTTACCGCGCGGGAGCCGAGTGTTCATCCATTTAAAGTTATTGAAGTCTTCTTTGACAGTCCACTATAAGGCTTCTTACATCGTTTAAAGTCTTTTCCACACTTTTGACACACACATTCATTCACGTTAAGAGTCGTGTTGTGTGCGTATGCCCGAACTTCGGTCCGTGGCTTTTTATTTCTTTTGTGTATAAATATTTATGTATATATATTTGTACTAACATTATCGAGTTATGCCTCAATTGAGCTCGAATTTACATCCGGAGCGTTTATTGCTTTTTTTTATATATATACATATATATAAACTGTTATCGAACTCTGTTCGATGAGCCTAGATTTATATCCGGAGCATTTACTTCTTATATATATATATATATATATATATATATATATATATATATATATAAATTTACATTTTAGTCTGGCCTAAAGTTTACGTCGTGGCCTTTTACTGCTTTATTTATATTTAGTCCTACCTGGAATTTACTTCGTGGCGGTTGATTGGCTTTTACTGCTTTATTTACATTTAGTCCCTCCTGGAATCTACTTCGTGGCGGTTGATTGGTTTTTATTACTTTATTTACATTATCTCAATCCCCCATGGAGGTCCTTCGTGGTGGTTGATTGTCTGTATATATATTTACAGCTTATATATATAACTGTTTATAGCTTTCATACTAATTGCTATATCATGTGAGCCTAGGAATCATGTGATCACATATTCAGTCTTCTGAATCTAGATTCGGTTCCCGTGATGGACATTTTTCAGCTATACATGGCTTGTAAATTATTCACGGTGTTTAAATTTCCTTAGACGGCTCTCATGCCCATAAGGAATTCAGCACTGCTTTTCATTTTATTTTCTCGAGGATGCCTCACATCTCAAAAATAAAAGTAACTAAGCCGAACGCATAATAAAATGAAAGTATCAAAGGCCTCAATTACTATTGAGCATAAGGGTTTGAAAAACCTCTTTCACAAAACATCACTGCTATATCTTGTTAAAAATGAATTTTTAAATTCAAACCCTTTGTATATAGGTGCAAACGAGGCATAACACTACTTCTAGATAATTGCACATTGACCCACACACACACACGCATTCATATAACAGTTTAATTGATAAGTGGCGGTCACCGTGGTAACACGGATGTCGGGGGGTGCCTAACACCTTCCCTCTGCATAATCAAGCCTCCGAACCCTAACGAATCTAGGTTTCACAGACCCGTTAAATAGTGTCACATCACTTGGTCAATGTGCAAACCTTTTCTCGGTTGAGTTGGTGCAACCATTTAAAAATACCAACTGGCGACTCTTACAGTCCAATCGTCGACATATACATGTCGGACCTTTTCACAACTTATTTTTTCAAACAAATCTCACCTAACATAAGAACACCAAAAGACAAGAACAGAAAAAGGACAAATAAAAATACCGATGGCGACTCTGCTGGGGACTCCATTTCCAGTAAGAGGGCTTAAGCCTCTACGACAAACTTTTCAGAACTGTTATCTTCTTGCGTGTGACTGTTGCATTTACATTTGAATGAATGTGTAAAAATGCATTTACTTTTTGCACTTAGTGTTTCGCACTATATCTGCTTATGATATTAGTGCTTCGCACATGTCATCATTTTCATATATGGTGAGACACGTTGGAGGTTAATGTATGTTGTGTGGTTCCTCCACCAGGAGGCTATCCTATCGATGTTTGATTACAGGACTCGTAGGAAGACTATTTCCAACGAGGCTCAGGAAATGCACCACCCAAATTCACTCCAGTTGAAATACCGGATTAACTTCCCATCAAGTAAATTGCGATGATTTGGGAACCTTCATGCCAAAAAAGCCTCGAGAGTAGCCTAAGATAGGTCAGCCTCTGATAAACCAAAAGCGGAGGAAAGTCTCTTCATACTTTCGCATTTCAATTACTTGTAAACTCAATTACTCGTAACTTCATTTCCATGTCAAACTCAATGTAATGGAAAATATGAAGGACATGTGCAAATACATTCCCTTTTATATCAAAACCTGACATGCTATATTGTTATACAAATAACTAACATCTGTTTTGCAGGGTAATACTTCTAAAATGGATACATCACATAGCATGTAAACATTTACACATTCCCTATGACTAAACTACATAAGTCTTTTTGTAGGGAAACAATCGGACCTGTTACCCGATCAAAATCCAAAAAGGTAACAAGCCTACAACCAAGTATAGCGTCATCTGGCCAGTCTAATCCTACTCTATCTCTCGTGAGGAGTTCGAAGGATTAAGCCACCAAATTATAGAGTTGGCTGTTCTGGTGAAAGAACTACATCAGTCCACTCATGGTCCCCGAATGCCTATACATACAGAATCCTCTACACATGGAGGAACTCAGGGATCGGATAAAGAAGTTCCCACACCTGAGTTGGATACAACCAACAAAAATCCTGAAAATACCCATCTCAGAGAAGATCTAGACATCGGTGATATTAGGAAAAAGGTCCCACAAATGGAAGAGACCATCCGGTCTATCAAAAGGGTTGGAGCACATGGGAGTGTTTCATATACAGACCTTTGTATATTCCCTAGTGTGCATTACACAGAGAAATTCAAGAATCCCGACTTCGAAAAGTACGACTGGTTGGGAGATCCTTATAAATATTTGAAAGTCTTCATTGGAGAACTCGGATCTTATGCCGATGATGAGAAGCTTAGAATGCAGCTGTTTCAAAAGAGTCTGACTGGTGAAGCTCGATCATGGAATACCAGATTGGACAATTCCAAGATTCATAGCTGGGAAGAGCTAGCACATGCTTTTCTCAGCCAATATAGTTTCCAAACTCAAATGGCTCCTGACTGGTACCAAATTACTAAAGTCAGGAAACAAACCAGTGAATCTTCCAGAGAGTATGCTCAAAGGTGGAGGTGCCTTGTTGCTCAAGTTGTTCCCTCTATGACTGAGTCTGAGATGGTGATGACCTTCATAGACATACAAGAGGCTCCCTTCTACGAGAGAGTTTTACCTGGCATTGGCAAACCATTATCTGAAATGATCAAACATGGAGAAATGGCTGAAATGGGTTTAAAATTAGAAAAGATTCAAGACCTACCCGCCTTGAAAGCTGTTGCTGAGCACATCCAGTCCGGAAATTATGGAAACAACCCCCGGAGGGTCCATAAGAAAAAAGAGGAGGATGTTTCCTTGATACTACAAGGTCAGAAAGGCAGTCAGAATATGCCTATCCAGAGGAAAAATTACTCCCCCTTTCAAGCGCAATCTTCAAACCCTCCATTACCAAAGAAGGGAGAAGTTAGACGCACTCGAGTGTTCACACGCTTAGGGGACTCACTCGAGAACATTCTCAATCTTCTAACAACTTAGAAGAAAATTACCCATCTTCTTCCACCAGTCAACCCGAATGGTAAGGGTTTCAATGCTAGTCGAAAATGTGCTTATCATGTTGGAGCTCCAGGTCAGGATACTCAGGATTGCTGGGCCTTGAAACATAAGGTCCAGGATTTGATTGATAAAGGTGAAATCGTGGTAGCTACACCCGACCAACCCCATGTGCAAGACAACCCCTCTTCCTCAAGACAACCCCTCTTCCTCAATACAAAGAAGAAGATGTTAACATGATTAATTGGAGTAGTGGACAGACTTCCCATTTCATTGCCGGACCTTCCCAAACTAGCAAGGAGGGTGCTGACAAGTGGGACTATGCAAAGTTCCAGTTTATGATGGAACGAAAAATGAATGCTCTGCGTGAGCAACTCAACCAATTTGCAGAACAGGTGGTCCATCAGCACCAAGTTACATGTCAATTATTCAGCCAGGAACATGTTAATCTCTTTCCTCTTGTTATAAATACTCCATGTGATGCCACCAAAATAGGTATACATCACCTATTCTGAGTCGCCAAATAGATGGTACAGAAACAAATACAACGTCATTAATACAATTGTCATGGAAAGTACGACAACACATATATAGTAAGTTTAGATACAAATATTGTCTAATAGACAGTATTCAAACTCAAAAGGAGTCCTCATTACAATTATTATCATACTATTTTATAAAATAATGAGGACTGCTAAAATAATTGACTGGAAATATCACTCCACACCCCGACTAGTTCCTGCTATATTTTCGCCTCCTGAGAAGAAAAATGAAACAAAAAGGAAAAGGGTGAGCTCAACTAACCCAGTAAAGAATATTATGACTAAGATAATATACAACAAGTTATCATTAGTCTTCAACAGGAAAAAATCTGATAGAATAAAATAGACAACAAGTTTTAGATCAACAACTGTAGCGAAAACAACAATCCATTAGAAGAGTCAAGTAGAGAATGAATTCTACTATCTTCTAAGATTTAAAAGTTCATCATCAATATTTTATCCCTATAACATCAATCAATATACATCTTGAATCAAATATTCATCTTTGCACTACAGGTCAAAGATATTCATTTGTATCACCAGTTGGTCATGTTCATCTCAACACCTGTTCATCTTTGCACTACGAGCCAAAGATATTCATCAGTTAATCATTTATCTTTGGTACAGGCCAAAGATATTCAGTAATATCATCTTTTAGGACTGAGAATAATGAAAATATTTTAAAGAAAACGAATCCAGTGAGATAAAAGAACAAGGATTAAGAATTCGAATTTTAATTCATCCATGTTCAAAAATACTCCATAATAAACCATTGTGGAGGAAAATTCAAGAATGAAGATCAAAACATGGATACAATCAAAGCTAGTAACCATAATAAACAACTTGGACAAGGAAAAAAAATTTTAATTTATCTGTGAATAGTGCCGTATACGTGAATAGTAACCCCAACACAAAAATACAAGAATTTCACAAAAAAAATCTTACAAATATTCCGGTATAATGATATTAAAAGAAATAACATCATTTACGAAAAAAAAATAACATCCCTTACCTCAAAAGAATAGTACTTCTGGCTGAAATATCAGATATAACGCTGAAGGAAACTTGCACCGTATAGCAACACTCAAAGTATCAAAAATACTCATAAAACTATGCTCGATAATATATATAGAGAGAGAAAACTTCAGATTTTGGTATGTTTTTCAATTCTAACTTAAGCATCCTATTTATAGGAAAATACTTAGAACACCAAAGTAGAAAATTTAATAACATAATAATATTTATTAAATTTTTTCACGCCCACCTCTTGAAATCTGAATTCAGCACATTTACAGCACATGTGGGGCCCACCCAATTGCAAAAAATGTTTTTCTTAAAATAAATATTTTAAACTCCAAAAATTAATTATTCTGAAACTTCAATAATTCATAATAAATAGTCTTTTTATCATAAAAATTCTAATCTTATGTCCATTCCATAGGAAATTTTATTCTCTACAGCTTTGTAGCTTTAAGTTTTTCCAATTCTAAATAGAAATTGACCGAAATCCACATACGGACGATTTTACAGGCTATAATCAAATTTCAGTCAAAAATGGGATCCACCAACATGTTTAACATGTTTTTAGCATTTATTGTAACAAAAATTCTCTTCGTCCTCATTAATTCATATATCACACATTCATTGTAAAAATATCACCATTATTATATTACTATATTATCGTATTATACATTTGTAATGTAATATAATAATAATATAATTGAATGAATTATTTTATCAGAAAAGATAAAATATCAATTTTTAACAATTGTCACTTTTTTAAAAATTCTTCCATTTATATCCACATAAAATAAATATTTTCCTTACCATATAAATCAATAATTAATTATTCACAAATAATATTACAGAATCACAATAATGACAACTAGGTCGTTCCCAAGAAAGAGGGGGCCTTCCGGTAAAGATTTCTCCTTACTGGCGAGCAATTAAATAACCTTTCCTAGACAGAACTTTCGTAGACATTGTCAATAATGCTATCTAATAATATTATTCAAATAATATAAATTATTGATCTGATAATTTGAAATACTGTGCAATGATAATTATTGAATCAACAATATAAAATATCAACGTAACAATTATTGAATCAATAAAATATTGAACAGTAATTACTGTAACAATTATTGAGTAGTGACTTCTTGCGTAAGAATCAATAATTGGTGCAATACCGTGTGCTACTACGAAACACCGTGTATTACTGTGTTTTAACCACCGGGTATTCCAATAGTTTTAACGGTAACAACTACACCATTATTTATAAAAAACTCATACTTGTCATTTTTTTTATCCAATTGCTTCCGTTATGGGGCCCACAAAAGGCTGCGCCGTCGTACAAATATTCTCCGACAGCAAGAATATTCCACGACCAACCAAATATTCCCTAACAACAATGAATATTTTATAACCACTTGCTTATTTAAAATATTTGCGCATTTTACCTATAACTAACCACATTAATCAAATCAATCCCTTACTATTTCAAAATAATAAGTAGAGAAAATTCCATTTTATTCATAAAAGTTGGGTTCTTACAACCTCCATTCCTTGTGAAATTTCGTCCTCGAAATTGATGTACGTACCTGGTGTTTCGAAAAGGTGAGGATACCTCGTCTTCATTTCCGTTTCCAATTCCCAGGTCATTTCCTTAATAGCATGGTTCCTCTACAAAACTTTAACTTGTGGTATAACCTTTGTGTGTAGGACATGCTCCTTCCTATCCAAGATCTTGACAGATACCTCCTCATATGTTAAATCTTCGGCTATGTCGTCTAGTTGTAACTTAATAATGTGGTTTGAGTCTTTCACATATTTATGAAGTAAAGGTATGTGAAAAATTTTATGAACACGAGACATGCTTGGAGGTAATGCGAGTCTATAGGCCACATTTCCTACTCGGTCAAGAATCTCAAATGGACCAATAAATTGTGGATTGAGCTTTTCTCTCTTCCCGAATCTTGTAACTCATTTCCATGGAGCAAAATGTAACAATACATGATCCCCAATATTAAATTCCACGTCCTTTCGATGAAGATCCGCATAACTCTTTTGTCGATCTTGTGTCGTTTGTATACGTTGTCGGATCATTTGGATCTTTTCTGTAGTCATACGTACCAACTCTGGTCCCAACAACGTTACTTCTCCCACCTCATCCCAACATACTGGAGAGCGACACTTTTATCCATAAAATGCTTCGAATGGAGCCACACCTATACTTACCTGATAACTGTTGTTGTAGGAGAATTTCACCAATGGTAAGTACTTATCCCAACTCCCTCTGAAATCTAAGACACAGAGTCTTAATAGATCTTCAAGAGTTTGAATAGTCCTTTCTGATTGCCCGTCTGTTTGAGGATGGTATGCCGAATTGAATCGTAAATCCGTGCCCATAGCTTTCTGCAAGCTAACCCAAAATCGCGAAGTGAATCTTGAGTCACGATCCGAAACTATGGATACTGGCATGCCATGCAATCTCACAATCTCATTCACGTACATACGAGCACGACGTTCAAGAGAATAAGTCTCCCGTATAGGCAAGAAATGATCAGACTTGGTTAATCTATCAAGAATAACCCAAATTGCGTCTATGCCTTGAGAAACCTTGGGAAGACCCGTAACGAAATCCATAGTAATGTGTTCTCACTTCCATTTCGGAATCTCAAGTGGTTACAATGGACCCTTTGGCACTTGATGCTCCGCCTTTACACGTTGACAAATTAAACACCTCGAGATAAACTCCGCAAACTCTCTCTTCATATTGCTCAACTAAAATGTATGTCGAAGATCATGATATATTTTGGTACTCCCAGGATGGATTGTAAACGGTGTATTGTGTGCCTCCATCGTGATTTTATGCTTTAAGTCAGAATCATTAGGAACACAAAGTCTGGAGTTGACTCGAAGTATTCCTTCTTCATCGATTCTTGCTTCTGGAACAACAACTTCTTGCACTTTCTTCTTCATACGCATCACCTCCAGGTCCGTAGTTTGAGCAACTTTAACTTTATCGATTAAAGTCGGTTCTACTTGTATATTTGACATTATCACGTAGGTCCCTGGAGTCTTTAACTCTATCTCCATCCTTTGCAAATCATACCAAATGGGCCTTTATGTTGACAATATTGCACTCGTACCCGCATATAATCTTCTACTCAATGCGTCAACTACTACGTTCGCTTTTCCAGGATAGTATTGAATGGTATGATAATAATCTTTCAACAGCTCGAGCCAACGTCGTTGTCGCATTTTAAGTTCCTTTTGGGTGAAGAAATATTTGAGGCTTTTATGATCTATATAGATCTCCACTTTCTCCCCATACAGGTAGTGTCTCCAGATCTTCAACGCAAAAATGACTGCTGCCAACTCCAGATCATGAGTAGGATAATTCCTCTCGTTTTCTTTGAGTTGTCGCGAGGCATAGCCTATAACGTTCTCATGTTGCATGAGAACACACCTTAACCCTTTTCCTGAAGCATCGTTGTAGATAACAAATCCATCCAAACCAGATGGCATTGTCAGAACAGGTGCCGAAATGAGTCTTCTCTTGAGCTCTTGGAAACTCATCATTCCTCGCTTCATATGAATTTTGTATCTTTCCGAGTCAGCTGAGTTAACGGAGTAGCGATTCTAGAAAATCCTTCCACGAATCTTCGATAATAACCAGCTAAGCCTAGAAAGCTACATACTTCAGTCACCGACTTCGGTTGTTCCCAACTTTGTACTGCTTCAATCTTCGTCGGGTCAACAGATATTCCATGTTTTGACACCACGCGCCTAAGGAATGCTACTTCCTCAAGCCAGAACTCGCATTTCTTCAGCTTGACATATAGCTTGTTTTCACAAAGCCTTTGAAGTATCAGCTTCAAATGTTGCTCATGATCTTCACGGCTTTTAGAATAGATGAGGATGTCATCAATAAAGACAACAAAGAACTGATCCTAATATTTCTTGAACACACGATTCATCATATCTATGAAAGCCGCAGGAGCATTAGTCAATCCAAAAGACATGACTAAGAATTCATAATGCCCGTACCGAGTTCTGAAGACAGTCTTTGGAATATCCTCAGTTTTAATCTTCAGCTGATGATATTCAGAACGAAGATCGATCTTTGAGAAGAATTGTGCTCCTTACAACTGGTCAAACAGGTCATCAATGTGAGGTAGAGGATACCTATTCTTGATGGTGACATGGTTCAATTCCCGGTAGTCAATACAAAGTTGCATACTCCCGTCTTTCTTCTTTACGAATAAAACAGGAGTACCCCAAGAAGATGTACTAGGACGAATGAAACCGATGTTCAATAACTCCTGTAGTTGGACCTTTAACTCTTGAAGTTCAATAGGAGCCATTCGATATGGGGTCTTAGAAATGGGCTTTGTACCAGGTTCAAGGTCAATAAAGAATTCAACTTCACGTTCTGGGGGTAGACCGGGAAGTTCTTCAGGAAATATGTCAGGAAATTCACCAACAACAGAAATATTATTCAAATCTGACATGTTTTTGTTCAAGTTCGTGACATGGGCTAAGAAAGCTTGACATCCGTTTTTCAATAAACGAATAGCTTTATAGCTTGATATGACAGTGATTAACTTTAGTGGTTTGGTTGCTTGAATTCGCATAACAGGTTGGTTAGGAATATGAAAACTAACAACCTTACGAAAATAATCAATTTTGGCATGATGAATAGTTAACCAATCAATCCCTAAAATCACATCAAATGCAAGTATTTTCAAAGAAATAAGATTGATAGGTAATGTGATGGTACCAACTTGGATCAAGCAAGATTTATAAACAGTAGATGTAATGAAAGTTTCTCCTAACGGAGTCTCAACAGATAAGTCAAAGTCTAATTTCTCCAGAGTCAAGTTCAAACGTTGAGCACAAGCAGGAGAGATAAAAGAATGGGTAGAACCGATATCCAATAAGGTATAAACTTTACAAGAGTTTATGATTAGCTTACCCGTGATCACCTCGTTTGGATTCCTCACGTTTTGGGCAGTCACGACAAACGCCCTTCCAGGAACCACCGACTTTGACTTGTCCGGGATAACCTTTGGAGTCACCATCTCCGTTGAACTTGGTTTCACTACAAGATAATCTCTAGCTATATGACCTTCCTTTCCACAGTTATAACACACCTTGGATTGTTGTGGGCAGTTTGGGCTGATGTGTCATTCTTTCCCGCATTTATAATCTCTAGCGTTGTTGATTGATTTCGCAATCAATGAATACGTGCAAGTATACAAGGTCAACAAGTAATAAAGTGATAAAAAAAGTATCATTCTCACGAGGAATTATTTAATAAAAATTACAAAGTACTAACTCTTAACCAAGTCAATTTTAGCTAAACAATTGATTTAAGATTTTTGAATTAAGAAAACTAAATTAACTAATTAAACTAGATGTCTTTAGAAATTAATTCAATTAAATAAAGGTTAAGACTATATGAATGAATTCAAATAAATAAAGATTAAGACTACAATATCTCCAAATTATGTGCTATAAACCAATTATCCAACTAACCCAATTATTATGCCTCCTGAATTGTTAACAGGAACTCTAAGTGTTAAAAGCCCTTTCCCAAGTGATCCGTTCATTTTTATTCAATTCAATTAATCTTGCGATATTCCTATGCAAAATAATTAAACTAAACCAATTAAGTTCCAACTCCTAATTTGTTACATGCAGTGAACATATATTCCTATTCAATTCACGACCCTAATTATTCATCTCATGCAAATAATTAAGCATACATGTTATCATATCTAGTTCCAACCCTAGATTTCATCTCCCGAATTCTTCTGGAGTAACACGGTAATTACTGGCCAAATAATTAATCAAAAAGTGCAAGACATGATAAACAATTCACCTAGACATAAATAATTAGAATAAATTAAATAATTAATTCATAGACATAAAAGGTTCAATTTGTAGTCTTAATAAAAAAATTAGTTCATGATTAATGAATTAAAACCAAGAATCCAGAATTGAATAAACATTAAAAGATAAAATTAAGAGAAGAGAAAAGAATAGAATATATTGTCAGTAGTCTTGAGACTCCTCTTCTGCTCCTGCTTTGAATCTTCAATGATCCTCAAGTTGCTTCAATCTCCAACAATTCAATATAAACTAGGGTTTATGTTCTAATCTAATGGAGTATTTTATCTAAGCTAATCTATGTAATCTACTTATTCTATGTCTCACATCATGTATTTATAGGTTACAAGTCCAATTTTTAGCTTATGAACAAACCCAATCCAATTTGGAGTCAAAAAAGTGTCAAAAATTGCCCCAAAACACGTCCAAGCTTGACCAGACCCTTCCCCAGCGCCCCAGTGCAGTTCACAATGCTTCACTACTGACTCTTAGCACCCCGGCGCTGGGAATAAGCTTGAAATGGGCGCTCCGGTGTTGGCCACTTTTTTAGAAATTTTCTTTTCTGACGTCCTTTGGGAAAATGGCCATAACTTCTTCGTTCGAACTCTGATTTTAATGATTTAAGATGTTCCGGAAAGAGGAGACGCAGATCTACAACTTTTATTCTTTGAGTATTTCGAAATAAGGTCCAGAGCAATACTGAAATTGGCTCTAAAGTGGGTGCTATGTAAATGACAAGCCGAAAATGCGAATCTAGCAACCCCAAACGTCGATCCAAGTAATTTTGTCCTAATTCCTACAAAAAAACGTAAAACATGTATGAATAGACATAAACACTTAAAAATATCGAAAAGATTAAGCTCAAACGCACTCAATTATGGGTATATATCAGTATGATATATAGCAACAGGCCTCAAAGATGCCAATGATACTCAAACAATATATCCAATCAAGTCAAAGTCTATAACTCTAACAAGTTAGTCAATCCAAACCTGTCATCACCCATGTTGTGCGTGTATGCTTGTTAACCATTCTAACCAACCACAGTTCAAGATAATCACATAACAAATTTCTTAGAAAGAAAATTTCAGTTCCAATTCAATTACTTTTGTGAACATGACAACTCCGGTTAAAACTAAGCAATTACCAAGTCTAAGGGTAAATACAGGATTTATTTCTACTTTTATACAAACACGAGGGCATTTTTGCTCTTTCTCGTGTTTTATTCATTTTTTTATTCTCATGGCTGTGCAATGTTTTATTCACTTAGGCTTTTCAATGCTACCTTAACGAGCTTTCGACCAACGACTCCCAAGCCATTAAGACCTTAGGGCGCTAGGTGTAAAGATAATCCCCTCGGGCTTACTTACTCAAGTAACAAAGGCCACTAAACTAGACAAGCATGCCACGATGTTTATTCATTTTTTTCTTCTGGGTTTTCTATTTTTTTTCTTTTCATCATTTTTTTTTCCTTTTTTTTCATTTTCATTTTGTATATATATACCCCCTAAATTCTCCCAAACTCAAGCTTTTACGTCATTCCAACCTTTATCGCCAGTTCACTAATTTCCTTAAATTTTAACCAAGATTTTCCCTCAGAAACAAATTATGAAACCCTTTAACCAAGTGGATTAAAACAGTTAAACTTTAAGTGCTAACCAGTTAAATAAGTTATAGACAGACTCATATTATCATCATGATTAAAATTAGAACTCATCATTAATTATCAACACTGTTCAAGTTAACATGCAAAACCAATCTTATCATAGGCCGAGCTAAGACTACACCAACCGATCGCACAGATTCATGCAAAACAAAATATGCAATTATACTACATGAACACATACTAATGCAACACATATATGAATATGCAAATAACTACCATGTATTATATGCAACCTAAAAAAAACACAATGCTAACACATAAAAAAAACAAACTACCATACAGATAACTAACTATATGCAGTACGACACTAAAATTCCCCCAAACTTAAACTAGGCATTGTCCTCAATGCTGAAATAGAAAAAAGTAGAGCAGAGGACTTCCCCGAAAATATAACAATCTTCCTCCTTGTCCACTAAGTTTGAAGAATAAGCTAAGCACATGGAACAATTTGGGCACCACACTTGAATTTGACTTGAATAACCTGTAAATCATGATAGAAACAATTTTATTAAATCCTAAATAAATGTAAATTCAAAGCTACTAATATAAAACCTAATAAAAATAAAAACTAAAAATTAAACTTGGGTTGCCTCCCAATAAGCGCTTGTTTTATAGTCTCAGCCTGACTTCTTAAATTCTCTATCCAATTCCCCTTCAAAAATTGAGGAATTCACCATACATCAGTAGCAATGTCTCTTTTGGGAGGATCTCATTAGCAAAGGCCCTTGAATTAAAGTCACCTAACATGCTCTTTTATAGATAGGTTCCCTATTAAGAACGTCCAACAACTAGGTATTTTCTCCATTATGTCTATGATCAGATTGGGGCATTGAAGCTTAGTAATCACAATGGGATCTTCCTCTATCTTCTCCTTTTCATCCCACCATGACTCCACAGTTGTACTAGCTCTTATGTCACAAAGTGCTTTGCCTACGACATGACTGCCAATTGGGCACATTCTTGAAAAACTGCCCGGATCCTTAAACTTTGGTGGAGAAGGTACATGGGACACTATCAAAATTGGCTTATCTTCGTTGGTATTCAAAGTTAGATCTTCGCCGATCTCCTTTTCTTGGTCCCCAAGTCTCTCCTCTCTTTTAACATCTATATCATTTGGCACATCCGGTTGCAGATATGGTTCGGGCTCACCATCAGTCTCGGTATCCATGTCATAGAGCCAAGTGTATTGAGGACAAATGTTCGAGGCATTGATTAGTTGTTCCATTTGGTTCGTAAAATTTTGACTCGATATCTCTTGATTAATCCTCCTCTCCTCACATGAAGCTATGAACTTGGACAAAATTTCCTCCAAATTTGAATGTTCTTCCTGTTGTAGTGGAGGTGGACACGAGAAATCTGGTGGGTATGTTGGACTTGGAGCATAAAATTGATCTTGCAAAGCGCTTATCAAATATACCCATCATAGTCCATACGGACAGTACAAACAGGGTCACGCAGACGATGATTGCCCATATATCATGGTCATCATTCGGGAGGAGGAGGACGATAACAACCCCTTCATCATTTCTGTCCATCAGGACTTCACCCTTGACAATTGGAGCAGCACTCCTTGCATTTATCGACAAGGGTAAAAAGGGCAGAAACTCCCTCTGCCCTGTAGATATCAATAACTATTTACTTTTTTGTACAGTATTAGCAGTTGTTTTGTCATTACGTACTAACACTTTGTATGATTAAACAGTTTCATATATTAAGTGAAAGCATATTTTGTTTCAGGACTCTGAACTTAGATGTGCATATACTTAACTTTGATAAAAAGTTGGACTCAGACTTGATGGAAATACAAGAGGACACTGAGATACCTCAAGAGATCAAAGAATGGGTCGAAGACAAACCCAAACCAAACCTTGATAAAACCATTTCATTCAATCTTGGAACCTTAGAAAGCCCTAAACAAATCCAGATTGGTACGGACCTCACTCCAAACCAAAGGAATGACATGGTTACACTATTAACCCAATTTCAGGATGTGTTTGCATGGTCTCATGAAGACATGGTGGGTTTGTCCACTGACATACTCCTTCATCGCCTTCCTATTAAAGAGGGATTCAAGTTGGTCAGGCAGAAGCTCAGGTGATTAAAACCTGAGTGGAGTTTAAATATTAAAGAAGAAATTGTGAAATAATTTCAAGCAGGCATCATCATGGTGTCCACATACCCTGAATGACTATCTAACATAGTCACCGTACCTAAACCAGGAGGAAAGGTGTGAGTTTGCGTGAATTATCGGGATCTAAATAAAGCTTGCCTTAAAGATAGCTTTCCCATGCCATTTATCCATATTCTCATTGACAATAATGCTCAATATGGCATGTACTCCTTTGCTGATTGCTTCGCGGGGTACCATCAAATCATGGTTGCTGAAGAGGATCGTGAGAAAATTATATTCATCACGCCTTGGGAAACTTTTTGCTACAGACGGTTGTCATTCAGCCTCATTAATGCCGGAGCTACCTACCAGCGAGCCATGCTGGCTCTTTTCCACGATTTAATGCATAAGGAGATAAAGATCTATGTGGATGACATCATTGTCAAATCCCGAAGGGAGGAAGAATACTTAGACCATCTCAGAAAGCTCTTCAACAGGTTGCGTAAGTATAACTTGAAGTTGAATCCAGTCAAGTGCGCCTTTGGCGTCAAGTCAGGCAAGTTGCTAGGATTCCTAGTCAGCCACAAGGGGATTGAGCTGGATCCCATCAAAATCTAGGCCATTACAAAAATGCCCATTCCTCAAACAGAGAAGGAAATACGAAAATTTTTGGGAAGAATCAACTTCATTAGCAGATTTATCTCCCAACTCACAGCAACCTGTGAGCCTATCTTCAAGTTGTTAAGGAAGAACTCCTCCATAAAATGGAATAATGAGTGCCAAAAAGCCTTCCTTAAAATCAATGAGCAGCTAGTCAGCGCTCCTATTTTGGTACCACCCAGGGATGATGTTCCCCTGTTCATATACCTGTCAATTAATGACAATGCCATGGGCTGCACGCTGGGACAAAAAGACGATAGAGGCCAAGAGCGAGCTATCTACTACCTCAGTAAAAGATTCAGCAGCGGTGAACACAAGTACACTCTGATTGAGAAAACTTGTTGTGCTTTAGCATGGGCTTCCATGAGGTTACAGCATTACCTCCATGGTCACACTACCCATCTCATATCCTGCGTGGATCCTCTCAAGTACGTGTTAAGTAAACCCATTCTGAATTGCCAATAGTCCATATGACAATTGATTCTACAACAATTTTACATCGTCTACGTGACGCAAAAGTCCATCAAAGGTCAAGGAGTTGCGGATCAACTGGCCGCCGCACATTCAGGGAATTTCAAACCCTTGGAAACATACTTCCTGTGATAACCCGAGATTTCGAATAATCAAAAATTTGCGAATAAATTTTTTTTTATTTAATATTAATATTAATTATTAATTTTGTGACAAGTTTCTGTGACACGAGTCTCGAGAAGGTCAATTTGTGTATTGACTAATAAATTTAGAGTAGAGTTGTGCTTAACAGCTTTAGAAATTTTAACCCTAATCTCATGATTAGAAACCCTAATTGTATACCGGGAAACCCTAATTTCATATTCGGGAATCCTAATCCCTAAATTAGGAAACCCTAATCCTAATTGACAAGCTTAATGTGTGTATTAAAATTAAATATGATTAGAAAACCCTAATTATATTCTAGTTATTTTAATTTCTATTTTACAAACCTTAATTGTAATTTAGAAAAATTATTTTTCTAATTAAAAACCTAATTCGTGGGTTATAAACCCTAATGACCATTTTGACCCTAATTGCTAAATTAAGCAATTTTAATTAGGAAAATTAATCCTAATTAGCAAGATTGAATTTTATGATTAGGAAATATTAATATAATTATTAAGTCCTAATTATAATTTTGGAATATTAATTTTCTATTTTAAAAATCGAAATTCGAAAATTTTGAAAATTAAATTGCAAACCTAAAGGGTTTAAACCCTAAACCCTAAACCCAAATCCTAAACCCTAAGGGTTTGTACAAATGACAAGAATGCCATTGATTGTATTTTAGAAATGACCAAAATGCCCTTTTATTATATTTTATAAGCTAACTTGTAAAATTTGGTTTAACTTTAGTTGGTCACCAACTATTGTTGACATTGTGGCTTAAAATCTCAGCAATTCAGCAGCAAAAATCGTGCATAACATCAGCCATAGCAACAAGTCATTGTATATATAGGATTTCAAGAGAGAGAGAAAGTCCATTTATTAGCCATTTTGCTAACTTGCTCTCACTTACTCTCTCTCTCACCAAGACCTCCGAAAATCCATTGTAAATCAGTCACAAATTACCCTCTTAAACACATAGATCTGATTCAAAGATCTAGGATCAAGAATTGAAGCATAAAGGTATAAACCTAATTTTTATTTTGATCCAGGTTGCTAAGAATTTTTTTTTGTTTTAAGTGTTTAGAATCTTGCTAATGGATGTTTTATGTTGATCTATGATGATCAAACATATATCCATAGCATCAAAGTGCCTTAAAAATGTGTTTTTCAAAATCTGTCCAAGAACAAAATCTGTGGTCTGACAAGCTAATGTCAGGGGCCACAGATTCTTGTTCGTTTGCTATTTTTGTTGTTTAAACGTTGTTACATGTAGCCTTGTATGTGGTCTTTACGCTGCAAGTGGAATTCGAGTCATTAGATGTTTGGATCAGAAGTTATTAACGGTCAAAGTTGGTTGACCGACGTTGACCAGCTGTAAATCTGGGTAACCCAGAACATGTAAAAGCGAGTCTGATAAGCTTTTGTAACGAGTAATTGTATGAATATTGTAGCTGGTAATATGGACTATACATATATGCCTTAAAATTCCTTAGATCATCAACATATCGAACGAATCAGGTGGTCAAACCTAGTCATTTGGTCACGGACACAGTTTCTGGAAAACCTAGAAACTATAAAGAACGAATTTTCTGACAGCCGTTGACCGGCTTATAAATTGTGATGATGTTGTTTTTAGACTAAGTTATTGTTATGTACTTGTTCCTTGTTATATATACTACTAGACTTAACCAATAGATCACCAAAAAAATGATCAGAACACCAAAATAATCGAGCATGAAATTGGACCCTCGAACTGCCTGGGTTTCTGGAAAACCCAAAAACCGTCTGACAGCAAGTTTGGAGGCTTTGATCTCCTTGTTGCGATGTCGTATGACCATGTTGGTGATTGATAAGTGTAGTATTACGTGTTTACTACAATACCTAAGTCTTAGACGGCCGAGAAACAATTAGAACAGAAAGTTAAAGCCGGTCAAACATGACCCTTGAACATTGACTTTGTCAATGTTCTTGAGCCAAGAACACCTAAGGCTACAGACAAGTGTCGCTAAAGACTTTAGCGACGGTTCCTATTTATTTTATTTTCTGTTTTCCGGAAAATGATTAAAAAATAGAAATAAATTCTAAAAATTACCATAAATGATTTTAAAAATTATTTTAAATTATGAAAAATAATTTCTGACCAATTGGAATATTTTTCTTTAATATTTATAATTATTTAAATATTAAAAGTATTTAATTTATTTAATTAGTGTATTAAATAAATTAGAGAAAAATGATTTAATATTTTGAAAAATTATTTTAAATAAGAATAATGTATTTAAAAATATTTTGAGTTATAAAATGTGACTTTTAATATTTTTGGAGAATTTTCATTAATAATTTAATATTAATGATATTAGATTTATTTAAGTACTAAATTAAATAAATAAGTTAAAAATAATTTTAATAATTTAAAAATTATTTTAAATAAGAATAAATTGTTAGAAAATATATGGAATTATAAAATATAATTTTCAATTTTTTTGGAGAATTCTCATTAATAAATTAATATTAATGATATTAGATTGTTTATTTATTAAATTAAATAAATGAATTAAAAAATGATTTTATTGATTTAAAAAAATCATTTAAAAATGAGAAAAATGATTTAAAAGTATTTTAAGTTATAATTAATGACTTTAATATTTGGATAATAATTTCATTAATATTTAAATATTAATGGTGATGATTTAAAAATAATTTTAATTACTTTAAAAATCATTTAAGTAGAATATTGATGATTTAAAAATATTTTAAGTTATTAACAATAACTTTAATATTTTGACAAGTATGCTATTAATATTTTTATATTATTAAATATTAATAATGATATGATTATTTGATAATTAAATTATTTAAAAATGATTTAAGTGTTTGAAAAATTATTATAAATTATAATAATTGTTTATAAATTATTAAAAGCTTCTGAAAAATATTATAAACGATATTTGACTTATCTAAAATAATATTGAAGCTTAGAGACCAAGTTTAATTGACAATCAATGCGTTAATTGTCGGATAGGGTGACCAGAACACCGAGAATGGACCGAGGTCTAACTAGACCGAAATAGTTAGACTGGATAAGTATTTATATAGGTTATAAACACTAATGTGGCTATGTGGTAATGTTCCTAGGAGAAGTTTGACTGTAGAATACAGTGTTACGTGTTATAAATGATTATGCTAATTATGAGATCGACATTGTTGATTATAGGTCTTACGAACGCAGTTAATTATATTGTGTAGCTGTAATCAACGTGAAAGGCAAGTTTCCTAACTCAACCTTGAGTTATATTCATTCAATTATTTTAATGGTTAATTATTGATAATTATACCATGTCCAGGGAATTTATTGTTGATTATTCGCAGTTAGTGCATGATTAAAATTCAAATTGAATTACTGATTTGGAAAATATATATTCGTAGAATTACTGTTGTTGGATGTTTATATCTGCAGAAACTAATATTGACAGTACAGATAATTCCTATTTATTGTCAAATTATATTGAGAAATGTCTTAGCTAATTATTCTGGCTAGACGAACAATTGTTAGAACTTGATAAATACGAGAAGAGAAATCAATTGTTATTGATAGATCGATGCCAATTGTTTCGGCTAGATCGATAAGTAGATAGAATTTGAAATCACAGTATTTCGTTGTTAAATCAAAATTCTGATTCAAAGACTGAGAAGAATAACCTTTTATATAAAGGAAACATTTTAGGTCGTATATTCGATCGTTGAGCGCTGTTAAGTATTATGCATAATATAGGGTACAAGGAGTTGGCCGGCTCTAAGTACTTGCAGAGGGGTATGATTTAGTCTTTATGGTTATTTGATACACCTGGGTATATCAAAGTCCAATCTTTGATTGTTACTCGAGAAGAGAAGTTCAAGATCTAGCGGATCGCTCAGCATAAATCTGGAAAACTTTCCACTTTGCTATTTCGTAGAATTAATTCTTGATTAATCATTGATTATCATAGAGAATCTTGAAAGCGTTACACTCTTTCATTATCAGATTATTGTTGCGGAGAATGTTAAAACAATTGATATTGATTTATATACCTTTATTGTATGTCTTAACTTGCGGGACAAACTTGTTGCTCACCCTTGCTATAAATAAAATTTTTCAGCTAGGGACGAAGTTGCAGAAGGTGCTGCTAAGACGAACAAGGGAAAAGGCATAGTTTTAAATTAGTTATGATGAACAATATTATTATGTTATATTGTATTGTAAACCCTTTTTGTATATCTAAAGGGGTATTTCTGTAATGTTAAGGTTAATGGACCTGGGACTTATGTATTAATAATATATGTTAATGACTTATGTAATCCTATTTATATATGAATGTGTAGTTTATTGGTATTATATTATGGATCGTGAACACCAAACTCGAGGGTCAGGTAACCCAAATTTGGGGGTGTCACAGGTTGGTATCAGAGCTGTAGTGACCAAGGTGTCACCAGTTAGTAGAAGAGCTGTAGTTATAAACTTTAAGTGGGGTGGGGGAAAACCCTAGGATTATAACCATACGCGAGATAGGGAAAACTCATTTAGAGTTCTAAGTGAGGGATCGTCGAAGTACATCAATAGTGAGATATGTGGACACATAGTGTGAGAATTTTGTACTAGTGAAGTACTAATCAAGTTATTTATATTGATTGTAGGATGCCTGGAGAAGGTGAAAAGAGTGCGGAGATGCTAGCGGCTATTACACCGGTGCCAGAAGCCGAGGTGCCAGCGCAAAGCGAATCAGTTGAGAAGGTGGGAGATGATGAACCCATGGTTAATTTGGGGAGCGATCATGACGATTATCCTGAGATGTATCTGAGTGGAGATGAGGAGGCAAAGTCTGAGCCAGCTAAGGTAAAGTTAAAGAATAAGGTCAAAGTTGGAGAACAAGATCACGAATCTGCAGAGGTTCAAGAACTCTGGAGCAAAGTGTTTCTCTTGGAGGAATTATGGAAGACGGAGCGAGCATTACACGAAATGATTGAAGAACATAACGAGCTCAAGGCGCAGGTGGACAGCATGAAGGCGGAAGGTGGTGGATCACTTGAAGGAACTAGCAAGAAGGACAAGAAGAAGAGAAAGAGGGAAAAAGACAGCCTTAATTTTGAAAAATCAAGCCAAAAGAAGAAGCATTCATATAGCAAGTGTGGGATGACTCACGCGGAAGAATGCATGATGTGGAAGAACGTGTGCTTTAACTGCAAGCAGGAAGGACATATTTCTCTGCATTGTCTTAAGCCGAATTTGAGGAAGTGTTTTTCATGTGGGCAGACGGGTCACGGATTCAGCAAGTGTCCCATTAAGAAGAAGACTTGTGAAGGGAGTGGTCGGTAGATAACTTAGATATATGTAATAGTATCTTTTGGGTAGAAGTTTATGATATTAAGTGTTGTAATATCGAGAATGATGTGTAAGCATATGTAAATATATATGTTTTATGAATGAAATCTATATTTTCTATATGAATATAAGATTAAGATTAATTTGTGTGTTCTTAAAACTCATACTTATGGTAAGTTAATGACTCATAATTATATAAAATGTTTTGAACCCCTCAGCGAATGGACGCCAAAGGTCTGACTAGGATAAGTTCATACACTCATATAATTGTGGCAAGTTCCTGAACTCATAAGTGTGGTAAGTTTAACGAACTGGTAATAACTGTGTGTGAATGGAGAATAACAACTTTTTGTGTAAAGTTGTGTTGTTAATCCTGATATGATTTAAAAAGTGATAGTAATATGTGGTAAGTACTATGTGATATTTGAATAAATATGCAATTATATGAGAATTATGTGTTGAATTCTTATTGTGTTAAGAATTTGTGTAGAGAAAGAGAATTAATATAAGATTTTTATTTAAATCAGATCATGCCGCTTAGACGACATAATTGAAACCAACGAGAAGAACAGTCAGTGAACAACGAAGGAGGTCAAGCTGACCCGATGCAAAACTTTGCGGATATGATAGCCCAAGCTATGGAGAATAGAGCTCCTGTAGGAAGAGGAAGAGCGAGAGAACAACTAGCTGATAGATTGGCTAACTTCAAGGATTTTAAAGCGGTGGGACCGCCAGAATTCAAGGGAACCACAGATCCTATTGAAGCACAAACATGGGTGAAGGAGATGGAGAAAGCATTCGTTATTGCCAGAATAGCGGAGGAACAAAAGACGGCTTTTGCAACTTATCTAATGAAGGGAGAAGCCAATTATTGGTGGGAGACAAACTAAGCGAGAGCTGGTACAGAGGTGGTATTGTGGACAAGATTCAAGGAGTTGTTCTTTGAGAACTACTTCTCACCGAGTATGCAATCCAGGATGGAAGCAAAATTTCTAGAACTTAAGCAGGAGAACATGTCGGTATCTGAATATGCTGCCAAATTCAACGAGTTGGCAAGATTTGCACCTCATCAGGTGGACACAGAAGCGAGAAAGGCGAGAAGATTCGAGAATGGATTGAAGCCGAGAATATACAACAAGGTAGCAGTATTGCAGATCAACACGTTCGCTGCTTTGATGGAGAATGCGTTAATTGCTGAAGGAGGGAGCGAAGCTACATCCCGATTTCATCAGGAGAAGAAGAAGAAGACAAACGATAGTTGAAGCAGTGGTGGTAGTAACCCTAATAAGAGGAAGTGGAGTGAGAATACCCAATCGGGTAACAAAACTGAAGGGAACAAGAAATGAGGAGAGCCTTGTGCGAGCTGTGGGAAGAATCATCCAGGCATTTGTCTAAAGAAGAAAGGTGTTTGCTATAATTGTGGGCAAGAGGGGCACATGTCACCTAATTGTCCCAATCCGAAGAAGATACAAGGTTGTTATGCCTGTGGATCGACTGATCATTTGGTTCTAAACTGTCCGAAGAGAAATACTGAGAAGGAAAGTGGCAATAAGAGACCCGGTGGTGGAACCTTAGCAATTCGAGGACCTGTACAGCCAGGAAGACCAACAGCCCGTACATTCAACATGACGGCGCAGGACGCAGTGGCTACTCAGGAGGTGGCAGCAGGTAATGATTTCGTTTAGAAATTTAATTACGCGAATAATATGAGTTAGATATTTCTGTGAACTGTTTTCTTTTATAGATTCAAGTCACGGGTTAGAATTTGAAACACAAATTAATATTGTGTTGATGAAAATGAATTGATGATACAACTTTAAAAGATTCTAGAGAATAAGAAAGCGGTGATTTCGAGGACGAAATCCTTTTAAGGAGGGGTGAATGTGATAACCCGAGATTTCGAATAATCAAAAATTTGAGAATAATTTTTTTTATTTAATATTAATATTAATTATTAATTTTGTGATAAGTTTCTGTGATATGAGTCTCGAGAAGGTCAATTTGTGTATTGACTAATAAATTTAGAGTAGAGTTGTGCTTAACAGCTTTAGAAACCCTAACCCTAATCTCAGGATTAGAAACGCTAATTGTATGCCGGGAAACCCTAATTTCATATTCAGGAATCCTAAACCCTAAATTAGGAAACCCTAATCCTAATTGACAAGCTTAATGTGTGTATTAAACTTAAATATGATTAGAAAACCCTAATTATATTTTAGTTATTTTAATTTCTATTTTACAAACATTAATTGTAATTTAGAAAAATTATTTTTCTAATTAAAACCCTAATTCGTGGGTTATAAACCCTAATGACCATTTTGACACTAATTGCTAAATTAAGCAATTTTAATTAGGAAAATTAATCCTAATTAGCAAGATTGAATTTTATAATTAGGAAATATTAATATAATTATTGAGTCCTAATTATAATTTTGGAATATTAATTTTCTATTTTAAAAATCGAAATTCGAAAATTTTGAAAATTAAATTGCAAACCTAAAGGGTTTAAACCCTAAACCCTAAAGGGTTCCAAACCCTAAACCCAAATCCTAAACCCTAAGGGTTTGTACAAATAACAAGAATGCCATTGATTGTATTTTAGAAATGACCAAAATGCCCTTTTATTATATTTTATAAGCTAACTTGTAAAATTTGGTTTAACTTTAGTTGGTCACCAACTATTGTTGACATTGTGGCTTAAAATCTCAGCAATTCAGCAGCAAAAATCGTGCATAACATCAGCCATAGCAACAAGTCATTGTATATATAGGATTTCAAGAGAGAGAAAGTCCATTTATTAGCCATTTTGCTAACTTGCTCTCACCTACTCTCTCTCTCACCAAGACCTCCCAAAATCCATAGTAAATCAGTCACAAATTACCCTCTTAAACACATAGATCTGATTCAAAGATCTAGGATCAAGAATTGAAGCTTAAAGGTATAAACCTAATTTTTATTTTGATCCAAGTTGCTAAGAATTTTTTTTGTTTTAAGTGTTTAAAATCTTGCTAATGGATGTTTTATGTTGATCTATGATGATCAAACATATATCCATAGCATCAAAGTGCCTTAAAAAGGTGTTTTTCAAAATCTTTCCAAGAACAAAATCTGTGGTCTGACAAGCTAATGTCAGGGACCACAGATTCTTGTTCGTTTGCTATTTTTGTTGTTTAAACGTTGTTACATGTAGCCTTGTATGTGGTCTTTACGCTGCAAGTGGAATTCGAGTCATTAGATGTTTGTATCAGAAGTTATTAACGGTCAAAGTCGGTTGACCGACGTTGACCAGCTGTAAATCTGGGTAACCCAGAACATGTAAAAGCGAGTCTGACAAGCTTTTGTAACAAGTATATCTGTCGGATTGTAAGTGTTGTATTGTGTTTGTTGTATGAATATTGTAGCTGGTAATATGGACTATACATATATGCCTTAAAATTCCGTAGATCATCAACATATCGAACGAATCAGGTGGTCAAACCTAGTCATTTGGTCACGGACACAGTTTCTGGAAAACCCAGAAACTGTAAAGAACGAATTTTCTGACAACCGTTGACCGGCTTATAAATTGTGATGATGTTGTTTTTAGACTAAGTTATTGTTATGTACTTGTTCCTTGTTATATATACTACGAGACTGAACCAATAGATCACCAAAAGAATGATCAGAACACCAAAATAATCAAGCATGAAATTGGACCCTCGAACTGCCTGGGTTTCTGAAAAACCCAAAAATCGTCTGACAGCAAGTTTAGAGGCTTTGATCTCCTTGTTGCGAAGTCGTGTGACCATGTTGGTGATTGATAAGTGTAGTATTACGTGTTTACTACAATACCTAAGTCTTAGATGGCCGAGAAACAATTAGAACAGAAAGTTAAAGCCGGTCAAACATGACCCTTGAACATTGACTTTGTCAGTGTTCTTGAGTCAAGAACACCTAAGGCTACAGATAAGTGTCGCTAAAGACTTTAGCGACGGTTCCTATTTATTTTATTTTCTGTTTTCCGGAAAATGATTAAAAAATTGAAATAAATTCTAAAAATTACCAAAAATAGTTTTAAAAATTATTTTAAATTATGAAAAATAATTTCTGACCAATTGGAATATTTTTATTTAATATTTATAATTATTTAAATATTAAAAGTATTTAATTTATTTAATTAGTGTATTAAATAAATTAGAGAAAAATAATTTAATATTATAAAAAATTATTTTAAATAAGAATAATGTATTTAAAAATATTTTGAGTTATAAAATGTGACTTTTAATATTTTTGGAGAATTTTCATTAATAATTTAATAATAATGATATTAGATTTATTTAAGTACTAAATTAAATAAATAAGTTAAAAATAATTTTAATAATTTAAAAATTATTTTAAATAAGAATAAATTGTTAGAAAATATATGGAATTATAAAATATAATTTTTAATTTTTTTGGAGAATTCTCATTAATAAATTAATATTAATGATATTAGATTATTTATTTATTAAATTAAATAAATGAATTAAAAAATGATTTTATTGATTTAAAAAAATCATTTAAAAATGAGAAAAATGATTTAAAAGTATTTTAAGTTATAATTAATGACTTTAATATTTGGATAATAATTTCATTAATATTTAAATATTAATGGTGATGATTTAAAAATGATTTTAATTACTTTAAAAATCATTTAAGTAGAATATTGATGATTTAAAAATATTTTAAGTTATTAACAATAACTTTAATATTTTGACAAGTATGCTATTAATATTTTTATATTATTAAATATTAATAATGATATGATTATTTGATAATTAAATTATTTAAAAATGATTTAAGTGTTTGAAAAATTATTATAAATTATAATAATTGTTTATAAATTATTAAAAGCTTCTGAAAAATATTATAAACGATATTTGACTTATCTAAAATAATATTGAAGCTTAGAGACCAAGTTTAATTGACAATCAATGCGTTAATTGTCGGATAGGGTGACCAGAACACCGAGAATGGACCGATGTCTAACTAGACCGAAATAGTTAGACTGGATAAGTATTTATATAGGTTATAAACACTAATGTGGCTATGTGGTAATGTTCCTAGGAGAAGTTTGACTGTAGAATACAGTGTTACGTGTTATAAATGATTATGCTAATTATGAGATCGACATTGTTGATTATAGGTCTTACGAACGCAGTTAATTATATTGTGTAGCTGTAATCAACGTGAAAGGCAAGTTTCCTAACTCAACCTTGAGTTATATTCATTCAATTATTTTAATGGTTAATTATTGATAATTATACCATGTCCAGGGAATTTATTGTTGATTATTCGCAGTTAGTGCATGATTAAAATTCAAATTGAATTACTGATTTGGAAAATATATATTCGTAGAATTACTGTTGTTGGATGTTTATATCTGCAGAAACTAATATTGACAGTACAGATAATTCCTATTTATTGTCAAATTATATTGAGAAATGTCTTAGCTAATTATTCTGGCTAGACGAACAATTGTTAGAACTTGATAAATACGAGAAGAGAAATCAATTGTTATTGATAGATCGATGCCAATTGTTTCGGCTAGATCGATAAGTAGATAGAATTTGAAATCACAGTATTTCGTTGTTAAATCAAAATTCTGATTCAAAGACTAAGAAGAACAACCTTTTATATAAAGGAAACATTTTAGGTCGTATATTCGATCGTTGCGCGCTGTTAAGTATTATGCATAATATAGGGTACAAGGAGTTGGCCAGCTCTAAGTACTTGCAGAGGGGTATGATTTAATCTTTATGGTTATCTGATACACCTGGGTATATCAAAGTCCAATCTTTGATAGTTACTCGAGAAGAGAAGTTTAAGATCCAACGGATCGCTCAGCATAAATCTGGAAAACTTTCCACTTTGCTATTTCGTAGAATTAATTCTTGATTAATCATTGATTATCGTAGAGAATCTTGAAAGCGTTACACTCTTTCATTATCAGATTATTGTTGCGGAGAATGTTAAAACAATTGATATTGATTTCTATACTTTTATTGTATGTCTTAACTTGCGGGGCAAACTTGTTGCTCACCCTTGCTATAAATAAAACTTTTCAGCTAGGGACGAAGTTGCAGAAGGTGCTGCTAAGAAGAACAAGAGAAAAAGGCATAGTTGTAAATTAGTTATGATGAACAATATTATTATGTTATATTGTATTGTAAACCCTTTTTGTATATCTAAAGGGGTATTTCTGCAATGTTAAGGTTAGTGGGCCTGGGACTTATGTATTAACAATATATGTTAATGACTTATGTAATCCTATTTATATATGAATGGGTAGTTAATTGGTATTATATTATGGATCGTGAACACCAAACTCGGGGGTCAGGTAACCCGGATTTTGGGGTGTCACACTTCCCCGATGAAGGGGTAATGATAGTCTAGCAACACCATCAATACGATGCACACCAATCATGGAAGATGTATTTTGATGGAGCTGTAAACATGGAAGGCTCTAGGGCCGGAGCAGTTCTGGTATTCGTTACGGGGGAGCAGTATCCCGTCGCCGTCAAATTACAGTTTGCCAACACCAATAACACAGCTGAGTATGAAGGCTGTATCATGCGGCTAAAACTTGCCCAATCAATGGGCATCAGACAGTTAAATGTCTTTGGGGATTCCAAATTGGTAATTAGACAAACCATAGGAATCTATCACATCAAAGGTCTATATTTGTGGCCTTACCATTGGCAGGTTCTACAGATGGCTTTGGAGTTTGAAGAAATATCCTTCCTCCACATTCCTCGAAATAGGAATGATTTTGTAGATGCGGTAGCAACCTTGGCTTCCTTGATCAACATACTTGACTAGGAAAATATGTCAACCCTCACATTTGCCTAGTAAAAGGCACCAGCCTATGAGAATTACATTGGAGAAGTATCGGATGAGCTACCTCCCATCCAACACCCTTGGTATCATCATATCAAGGAGTACTTGCAAGATGGATCTACACCCGCTGAGGCGAGCCCAACTGAAATAAGGCGGATCCATCGACTGGCTATGAAATTCTACCTGAGCGGAGATGCACTCTACAAAAGAGATACATGACTAGGTCTCCTTAGATGTCTGGACAAGGACCAAGCTCAGAGGCTCATGGATGAAATCCATGGTGGAGTATGTGGCCCACAAATGAGCGACCCTCTACTTGTAAGAAAGATCCTAAGAACAGGGCATTACTGGCTCTCTCTCAAAGTTGGCTGTGATGATCACGTCAAGAGATGTTATCAATGCCAAATTCATGGGAATGCTATCCACGCCCCTCCAAGGGAGCTCCACAATATGACTTTGCCCTGACCCTTCTCAATGTGAGGAATGGATGTGATCGGGCCCATGGAGCCTAAAGCCAGTAATGGGCATCGTTTTATCATTATCATGATCGACTACTTCACCAAGTGGGTAGAAGCAGCCTCCTTCCCCAGGGTTACAAAAGAAGTCATCATTGCTTTCATCAGAAATAATGTCATTTGTCGATATGGACAACTAGAGGTAATTGTCTTAGACAATGCTAAGAACCTCAACAACAAAATGATGAAGGAGTTGTGCAGTAAATTCCACATCAAACATCTCAACTCCATCATCTACCATCTAAAGATGAATGGTGCTATTGAAGTGGCTAACAAAAACATCAAAAAGATCATGCAGAAGATGTCCTCCAATCACAAATGACAGCTTAACTTATTGCCTCTGACTCTGTTAGCCTACAGAACATCAATGCACACTTCCACTGGGGCAACCCCCTACTCATTAACCTATGGGATGGAAGCAGTGCTCCCCATAGAGATGGAAATGGAATCCCTTAGAGTGTTGATAGACGCTCAACTGGATGAAGACCAATGGTTACAAGATAGGAATCACCAATTGTCTCTAATAGACGAAAGGCGAAGTGATGCTATTTTCCATGGTCAGTTATATCAACAAAGGATCGCCAGATCCTACAATAGAAAAGTCTGGCTACAGCAGTTCAAATAACACGAATTGGTTTTGAAGAAGATCATTGATAACCAAGATCAATCTAAGGGAAAATTCACTCCAAACTGGGAAGGCCTATTTGTTGTCAAGGACGTATTGACAGGAGGTGCTCTCCGATTGCAGGAAATGGACGATGATGAATTTCCACAACTCTTCAACTCGGACAGCGTGAAACAATACTATGCCTGAGGTTACTATTAAGCAAACATCCTTGTTTTGGATCACCAGTTATTTCAGGATTTCTAACCCTTCACTACATATAACCTTTTTTCATGCTCATTTACCCCATCAGGGACAAACACACTTTTCCAACTAGCAGCCTTGTTCCGGATCAGTAGATCCTTTACTCAACTTTGCCTTCAAAACTTTTCACACCCTCAATTTTGTCCCATCAAGGAATAAAACTTTTCACACCTGCAGTTTATCCTGTACGTGGGATCAAACTTTACCCCCTGCAGTTTGTTCTGAACATGGGATCAAACTTTTTATTGGCTGCAAACCGCCCTGCACATGGGATGAACTACGTCGACCTGATCTCCTTGATATACGGGAGTACATAGGTAACCATTTTATATGGTCCGGTCGCAATAAAACAAAAACAACAAAAATATTTCTACACCCTTCTCACTACAAAAACAAAAACAAAAACATCTCTACACCCCTTTGCCACATACAACGTTGAACCTCTTACACCAGGGGTGAACTACGCCGACCTGATCTCCTTGATACACGGGAGCATGTAGGCAGCCATTTTATATGGTCCAGTCGCAATAAAATAAAAATAACAAAAATATTTCTACACCCTTCTCACTATAAAAATAAAAATAAAAACATCTCTACACCCCTTTGCCACATATAGCGTTGAACCTCTTACACCATGTTCGAGCTAGGCAGACCTGATCTCCTCATCAATAGGAGTACGTAGGCAACCATTCATGGTTTGGTCTCACCCCCTACCAAAACACAAATACTTTTCAACGGTATTGGGATCATCATTCAATCCATCACACTTCGTCGGCTTCAGACCAAAGGGATGGAACTACCTGACCTCCCCATATAAAAGGGAGAATCGGCGACCATCTAAGCTGTGGTTGATTCCTAAAAGAGAAACACCAATCCATAAGAGATGGAATTAACTGGGCTCCCCCATACAAAGGAGTACCGGTGACCATCTATGGTGCGGTCAACCTCAAAGAGGAAAGCCACACTCCTCTCCACATCTACATACAGAAACTAGTTCCAAGACACCAAAGATGGTAGGGAATACACACAGATCAACGATCCATTCTGAAAGATCTGGAGACATCTCAATGTTCGTCCATCAAGGAGGTGTTTAGAATACATCAAGTTCACAAGCCCTGGAGAAATAGGCAAATATCAAGCAAGCAATAATGTATAACTAAAAGGGAAGTGATCAAAATATGTTTCCTTGTTATATATAATGTTGTTTGATATATACAATGTATACTGTACATGACAAAATGGCTAAGCTAGTCTGTGTAGGAAAATGCAAGCCCATCTACAAGTCAGTGTGTAGGCGAGCTATCAAGCCTAACATGGCATCCCTCTCAGAAGAAGGAGGTAGGGCTGTGATCTCCTGTACAATGGTCTCTACGCGAGCTAATAGATCTACAGCCATCTACATGGTGACACTGTGCTCATCAATATACGTACTCATCTCTACAATAATGCCAGTAGTAAGGGACCTCACTGTGGTACAATCTGTAACGGCTACATCCTGAGTAGATATAGCGCTATCCCGCTCAACTATCACTACATCTCTGGCTGATCTGGTCTCATCCCGCTCAATAACAGCGGCATCTCTATGAGCTAATGCCTCGTCTCTCTATAACAGAGTAATGTCTCTCTCATCAAGAGCTGTCAACATCAAGGCCCTAGCCTGATCTCTCTCGAAGGTCATCAGATGAAAACTCTGGTCTAAGTACTGTGCTGAATGCTGGATCACAGTAGCACTCATACTGGGAGAATCTACAAGAGTTGCTGGCAACCCAGTGAATGGCTCCTCCTCGGTGTGGGAATCAATATCCTTCATGGGCTCTCTACCATCTAAATCAATCCCCGGCGCTATGGTTACTACCGTAGCCGACGCAGTCTTTGTCTCTATCCACGCAGGATACTCTGTCGAACAGCCTGAATGGCTAACAGAAAACTCAGCATGCTCACGCTGATCCCAACAGGCATATACCCTGGATCTGTCCTCTGCTGACAAATGGCGAGAAGCTACATGCTGACCTAATGCCCCCTCAAAAGGATGGAAGTCCTAAAACTGGTCAAACTATGTCATCACAGCCAATGGGTGGTAGGTAGTCATGCCCCTCAAACCAGCCAGAGGGAGAAAATCCATGCCAAAGGGCATGATTAATAAAACTATAGGGTGAACTAAGCCCTTTACACAGTAGAATGTCAAATGGATCTCCAATCCCTACCAAGAACACCGACCAGGATACAACGTCTACACACTCCGCTGGTTGAAAGGAGTAAGACGTGGCTATCTCATGGGAAAAATAATACCCATGCCGTTAGAACATGCCAATAGGTCTTAAGTGTGACATGAACCACACGTACAACAAGACCGAGTTACCTGTAAATACCCCAACAGGGTAGGTATGGCAAAACGTGGCTGATCTCAACGTCTCCGCCACAATCATCGGAATAATGGTATGACCCTCCCTGAGAGCTCTCACTGCCATGATAACACTGATGTCCAGCTCATCCATATATTATGGCATGTATACATATGCCTCTACATACATCACGAGTACATCTACTCTGGCCACATGCCACTGATCTTCTAGCGTGGTGAAATCCCTAGAGTGCCGAGCATAGCTGTCGAATGAGTAAAATCTGTCTATCAGAAAATGCTGGGATAATAAATGGCTATATGTAATCTCATCCTGTACTACTCTACGCCGCAACCCGGTGAGGGTCATGAACTGCCGGCACATATCTCTGATAGCCATCCGAGCGTAAGGTCTATCTAAGGGCAAAGCCGTTAACCACTCATACTCCTCCAGCATAGGAGTCAACTCCTGGGTCCCAAACAGGAAAACTTGCCTCTCCAGTACCCAGTGCTATAGTATGCCATCTACGAAGCCTAATAGAACCTGGAATGTCAAGAGGGTCATGGAATACTGCAACAACTGATCTACAATCACCCTGTCTGAAAGGGATACACTGTCATACCAAGATCTTAAGCGTGAGGCCACCAATACTGGTGGGGTGTGATCAATACGGCTGACTGTGTGGGCCGTATCATAAGACCATCCAGGGGTCAACGCTGAATATCTCTGGACATACATATGCATGACATAATACATGCGTGATAGATAATAGATGACAATATGATGTAGGGAATGAAAAATAGTACATACATTCCTAAGTACATCATCATCTAAATACATCATCTTTGTACAGCTAAAAAATACAGGAAAATGGGGCACAACCGCCCTACTACTAATAGAGGTCTATCAAAAGAGATAACGAGAATGGGGCACATCCACCCAATATCTAACAGAGGCCTATCAAAAAATATAACGAGAATACACATCAGAAGAAGATAATGGTGTCAATATCCACATCATCAATCCTGTCCACCTGATGTAACTCCTCTTGAGTCACTGGATCTCCATCAACGGGGATATCAGGCCTGTACAGTGGAGGATCTGCATCGACAAAGCCATATGGGTCACCTGAGGGGCCAGCACCAAAGCTGGAAGGATCAAAAGTATCCGCCTTTGAAGGATCTCGGCTTAAATGTCGGATGAAAAAATATTCCCGGTCCAACTGCCAGGTCAAACTATCAATCTGTGTCAAATGAGTCAGATCTCGGACACAGACCATCCAATCCATCATCATCATGGATCTAGGAACCATATTCCCCATGAACTGAGTGGCACAGGTCTGGGCTCTGATGGTACGAGGGGACCACTAGCGGTATAATGCCTCCTGGGTATATGAACCCTCTGACAAAGTGTAGCCGTCAACTCCCAACAACGGGATATCATCAACAGGCGACTGCAACACATGTAAATAACGTTTGGCAGGAGGCAAGATCAGCACACAAATCTCTCTTGTGGTGCTTCTAATAGCACGCTCTCCTAAATAGAGCTCCCATCCTCCATCTGTGAAGAGAGGAATCCTACGGGTGGATATCACATGCTCGACACCAGTCGGGAATCCATCCTCAAATCCAATTGTCAAGTGTTCCCCAGAATAGAGAACCCAAGTGATGACATCAACTGTTAACAACTCCAACTATAAGCGATAATGGGTGAAACCCTCAGCTACAGGAACCTCCGCCAATATGGAGTGATGCCATCGCCGTCGTCGTGGATAGGTCTCTAAACCTAACACACTCACAAGACGCAAACATGGGAGCCTTTCATAGGCCCAAAACTACCAACACAAAGGCAAACATCTGTCAGTGAACACTCTTAACCTGTACATGGGAAATCAAAAAAGAAATACTCATCAGCAGAAATAGGTAAAATCCTAGCCAAGCCTCTATCAAGCCCTGCGAACGCATGCGCATTCCCCTGAGGAAATAGGTGAAGGTGTAGGAACCCCAATCATACTCTCCAATACGGTCCACCTCCCGAGTGGCGTTGATCGAACCCAATGACACCGTGGAAGAATTGTCTGCTATGAAATAACCCTTGATAATAATCAGGAACAATTGCCGAGGAATTCGATCCCTAACTCTCACATCAGCGGGCATGGGCTCACTCAATAGCCCACTCATAGCATCTACACTCAAAGGACCCGTACGAACGGTCCTGCCCTTGAGCGCCTCACCCGAAACTCTTAACAAGGATCTAACGGCAGTCGGGGTAATGTTTGCCTTACATGGCACTGACACCCCTGCAAACTCCATACCGGTGATAAAGCGGCAATCCATCGGTGTCATCATCACCTCACAATCTAACAAATGGAGAGACTGAGTCTAGTGGAAACATCGCTCAGACAATGCCCTGAGATAATGTGACGCCCCCAAAATAGGTATACATCACCCATTTTGAGTCGCCAAATATATGGTACATAAATCAAATACAAACTTCTTATATACAATATGACAACAGCGTAGCTTAGAGTTTTTACACGAATATTATCTCATAGACAATATTCAAACTCAAATGAAGTCCTTATTACATTTATTATGACACTATTTTATAAAATAGTGAGGACTACTATAGCCACCATCTCGGACCATCACTCTGTTTCCCGACTAGTCCCGACTACGTTCTCATTTCCTGAAGAGAACAATGAAAGTAAAAGGGTGAGCTCAACTAGCCCAGTAAGAAATATTATGACTAAGATAATGCAGAATAAATTATCATTAGCCTTCAATAGTGTTAAACTGATAAAATACAATAAACATCAAGTTTAACTACAGCAAAACAAGCAATCCATTAGAAGAGTCAAGTAGAGCATGATATCTACTATCTTCTATGATTTAAAAAGTTTTTCATCCACTTTATTGCCGAGACTCAGCTTAATAAATAAACCACATCGTCGAATCATCCCTGCACTACGGGCCAAGGATATTCATGTAATCATCAATGGTCATGATTATACCAAATAATCCCTGGTCATAATCATACCAACAACAGTCTATCAATGCACAACAGACCAATAAGGACTTTTACCATATCATTTGTAACATTACGGGTCATGGTTATACCGAATAATCCCTGATCATAATCATACCAATCAATAGTCCATCTATGCACGTAAGCCAAAGATGACTTTCATCACAATATAAGTATGAGGATGATGACAATGATATAAACATTAATCAAACGAAATTAAGGATAAATATTAAAGACTTTAAATTTATCAAGAGTTTAAAAATATCCAAATTGTTAACATGATACTGCTTTGTGGAGTAAAATTTAAGAATAATATTTATGTATCAAAAATAATTTGGACAGAAAAGAAATATATTTTTTAGGTGAATAGTACTTTGGGAATAGTACCTCATGAATAGTACCCCGGCATGAAAAGTACCTCAAATACCCGAGTGAATAATATTTGAGTGAATAGTAACCCATGAATAGTAACTCGTGAATAGTACTCCGGCATGAAAAGTGCCCCGAATATCCAAGTGAATAATATTTGAGTGAATAGTAATTGGGTGAATAGTAACCCGTAAATAGTAACTCATGAATAGTATTCTGGTATGAAAAGATCAATAATTATCAAGAAAGCTCAGAATAATATTTTCATGAAAAGATACTGGAAGAAGCGCAAATTTTAAGGATATTCTACTAATTTCACGGACTATAGAAGCAATACTTTAACAGAATGAGTGTAAAATTAGGGATACGAAATGAAATAATATTACTTACATACTACAGAGTATGAAAGAAAATATTATTTCATATGAATATTGAACAAAAATAATATCCCTTACGAATACGAAATAAATAATACCCCTTACCTCAGAAGAAGACTGGATACTGGAATAGTGAAGTAGCAGACTTCTCTTCTTCTTTCTCTCTATAGCTTCTCTCTTTATAACTTTTCTCTCTATAATTGCTTTTGTGAGTCTTAGTAAATTGGTGAGAATGAAAGAAGAATGAGCTTTTATTTATAGGAAAATATAGTTTCGATAATTGCACGTTTTAGGGCTCAAAATATTACAGTATAATACTTTCATCTTTTCTTTTATTTTTAATTTAGTCCTGCAAGTATTATCAAACTTGCACCACCTCCCCTAATAGTACATCATGTGAATCAATAGTATATTCATGTGAATCAATAGTTCTATATATGTGAAAAAAATAGTTACAGTATAATACCTTCATCTATACCTCCATTTTTAATTTAGTCATGCAAGTATTATCAATCTTGCACCACCTTCCCTAATAGTACATGCATGTGAATCAATAGTACATATATGTGAACAAATAGTTATAAGCATGTGAATTAATAGCAATTAATTGCTCATTTATCCGATTAATTACCCAATTGGTCAATATAACCTCCAGACATCAATTATTATAGAAATAGATGTCGATTTCCACTAACACTAATAATCCCAACACAATGAAAATATCAATTTCATCTTTAATCAATACGAACTTATTCATCATTAATATTATAACTCACAATATTTAACAACCAGATCATTCCCTAGAAATAGGGGGCTTTTCGATAAGGATTTCTCCCTATTGACGCGCAATTAGGTGACCAAACCTCTCCTCGACAGAACTTTCTAGACATCGTCAATATTGCAAATAATAATATGAATAACTTTATCGTCTCAATTATTAATTTAATAATAATAAATATTATGCAGATGATACTGTGACAATAATTGAATCAATAATATGAGAGATATTATGCAGCAATTACTGTAGCAATAATTGAGTATAACTGAGTGACTTCTCATGTAAGCATCAATAATTAATACCGTGTACTACTATGCAATCACGCGTATTACTCTACTTTTATCACCAATTATTTTATGACAGCTTGCTTACTTCAAAAAAATTTCACATATCACCCTTAACTTTAACCTTTTATCAATTTAACAATTTACTAAATAGACTAACAATTATTAAAAAATTGAATACTTTTATTTCATAAAATTCGGGGTCTTACAGATAACCCCAGGGACAATGACGGGGGAGAATAGAAAAGAACGCCCCAAAGCCCCAACCATGCACAATACCTTGGTAATCTGGATGCAGAGCCTGATACAAGGAGTGTATGCTGAACCAATTCCCTTGAGGCTGAGTAAAGCCAGGAACCTACATCACATGTAAATCAATGTCAGAATCCTTGCTCCTCTTCAATAGGAAAAAAAAGGAAGATTCAAACCCAGCTTTTACCTCGTTTGCCTGCAAGTAAACTGAGGGGTGGCGACTTAAATCACCTAGAAGATCTGGAATAGCCAGCTGAATGCCTGGAAGATCCCTGCGGGGAGCATTAGCGGTAGGAGCTGGAGTCACTACTGGTACATCCTCCTCCTCGTCCTCGACATCTGGTACATTAACCCAGACAGGACGAATCACCTCCTCCACCAAATGACGAGGCTGTCTGACTAAACGGGGTCGAGGCACTTCAGAAGCCCTCCTCTGCACACTTGAGTGGTCCTGCGGGAACTACTCGCCTGATCCGGATCCATAGTATCTGGACACTAGTCTTCAAATCACCTTAGAAAGGGTGTGGTAAATTCTAACTTGAAGCTTTTCAAATGTATTTTTATGACTATATGCATACATGCATTACCTTAACATACACCTAAAGTAGAGTTAAAAATACTTGTCTACCCAATGCATAGACTTTTAGAAAATTTCTGCCAGTCTCTTTTGTGAACAGGACTATCCACATACACATGGGCATGACTAGGTGACTATTCAGTAGCACACCTACCCACAATCATAAACATCCTATAATGCATGAACATGTCAAAGTCATAATCCGTAAGGGTAGCATATTTACCAGGATTACTTTGTTTTCTTACCTTTTGCTCATTTGTCCTCAAATAGGATAAGAAATAGAAGAAAAAGGTACCAATTTGATTGTTTTAAAAGTCAAATTTTTTCACATCATTGTGTTCAACATAGTTTAATACAAACATTTACTATGTTGAATATTTTTATCAAGACATATGTGCATGCATATTAACTACTATGTGTTTAGACGCATTTCATATGATAAGTCATTTTCCAACGGATAGAAACTGGAAAAGAAGACATGCATACGTTACCAGGATAGTGTGAAACACTTGTACGGTGACAAAATTTGCAGAAAGACGTCCGAACTCAGCAAATCTGAAGAAAAGCTCTCGAATTTCCTGTGTGGCGTAGTATGAAAATGACTTATGAAAGCAACATGCCATTTAAGGCCACCTACGGTTGGCCACAGGTGTACCTGTGGCTCCCCTGGGTTGGGCCTAGCCCTCCAACTCGGTCCAGTTCGAGTTGCAAAGGAGATCTCACAAGCTAAAAAAGCCAAATAAGGAAAAAGAATGCTACGCGATTGAGCGGAAAAGCCTAAAATCCTGGTTTTCATGGACCAAACCACAGGTCTATACGTCACTCATTGGTATTTGCCCGGACACAGGCTTACTATCCCAATGAGCACAATTGTTGCAAACTACATTAAGTAATAGCTCACGAAGGTCCGATGCCGTCAGTTTGGGGTCATAACTCCAAAACACTTCTCCCCAGCGGGAACTTCATACATTTCATCCGTTGATGCACATGTCGATAAAGGTCAAGCAACCTTGACTACACTCAGCCGATGGAAGGTAAACCCATCGAAGCATTGAAAGTCATTCAATGATGTCAGCCGTTGATGCACATGTTAACGAAGGTCAAGCAGCCTTGACGTTATCCCCAACAGTGAGTTCATCCGTTGATGCACATGTTAAAAAAGGTTAAGCTTCCTTGACGTCATCCCCAGCAGGAATTTCAGCTGTTGATGTACATTTTAGTGAGGGTCAGGCAACCCTGACAAACATAGACTGTTAGCAGTAACTCCGACAGATCATTAGAAAGACCTGTTAATACAAACCAGGGAAGACCATCTTCATCGGGGAGGACCGATGTGACAACCCCAAAATAGGTCCATTCCATCCAACCTATTCTGAGTCGCCAAATACATGGTACAGAAAACAACTACAACTTTATTACAATAATTGTCGTGCAAAATACAACAACACATATGTTGTGAGTTTGGATACAAATATATACCAAATGTGACTCATGTCCAAACCGTGGACAGCACCTCACAATGACACCTTACATAAAGGTATAGTCAAAAACTGTTTTAGAAATCAGAATCTTTGGGAAGTGCTCAAGGAAACCTTTGTACATGGGAGGCCATGCTTCTAGGTTGTGATAGATATCATATGGCCACAGAATTATCCTTGGTTGACCCAATATACCCCAAAGAAAAATGAGAAGATTACTATCATATTCTTCCCAATGGTGAGTCTTCTCTTGACTTATCATTATCTCCACTGTCTCTAATTGAGAATTATACTTCAAACAAACACCAAGATTATATAGGTAGTGCTCGTAAATATACTCAGCAAGTGGATGAGCACAATCCTGTCTTATGATGACACGAGGTTGTATGTCATTAGACATCTTGTATGATAGTGACAAAACACCCTTCCAACGTTGGGTTCGCCTCACCTTATTTTCTTCACCAAATATAACTACTAAATGATGACCACCGTTTTATTCCCTTGTTACGCCCGCTCGACCCAGCTACACTCTTATTACCTGAAAGGAATTGTGAAACAAAAGGGTGAGCACAACTAGCCCAGTAAAGAATATCATGACTAAAGATAATTAAATTATCAATAGCCTTCATCAGTAATAAATCAGAGATTTAGAACATATGGTAGATGATAAAAATTTTCAACCATAGTTGCAGCGGAACGAGCAATCCATTTGAAGAGTCAAATAGACTATAAAGTCTATTATCTTCTCCATGTTAAAAATTCACCAACAATGTTTTATCCCTGTAACATCACTCAACAGTTTCTTTCCACAATCATATGAATAACTCATAATCATAATTGGTGGGCCCCACTTGTGGTTGGTGAAGAAATGTGCTGAATTATATTTAAAATATAGTGGGTGGGAATAGTAGCAGGTAAAGCCATCAGGTTGCAGGTCAAGCCTACTAAAATTTTCCTATAAATAGAGGGCTAAGTTAGAATTGAAAATCACACCAGAAATAAGTTTTCTCTCTTTCTCTCTCTATATTATGAAGCATATTTTGTGAGTATTTAGATACTTTGAGAGTTGCTATTCAGTGCAAGTTTCCTTCGGCTTTGCATACCGATCAGAAGTACTGTTCTTTTGAGGTAAGGGATAGTAAGGGATTTTAAGGGTTGTTATATTTTTCAGTTTCGTAATTTTTCTGACCTTCAAAAATTCTGGAAAAATTTGAAATGATATTTTGATGAGTTTTCTTGATTGTGTCCAAAAATGGTGATTTTTGGATGTATAGATTGAGAGTTATGAATTTTATGAGAAAAGACTATTTTAAAAGTAACCGCTTATAATTTCTTGTGGTTAACTCCAAAATTGATGAAATTTTTATTGAGAGTACATGTATATGATTGGAGTATACTCTATGAATTTCAGAATTTTTGGAAAAAAGTACAATTTTTGATAAATGTCTAAATATTCGGCTGTTTTGGCCATATGAAAAATATTAAATAACTTTTAAAAATTCTGAAAAAAATATATGTTCACTATGGGACTATATTATGCTAAATCTCAGAAAAAAAATATTTTTAGAACTTATTTGATATTTTTCATGAAAATGGTCTAGTTATGAGTAAATGAATTAAATATGTTTTGTGAAGTAAGAAAATTAGAAAATAGGATTTTATGACTTAAGAATCCTATATGAGGTATATGCAGATTTTTTTATGAAGGTTTTGGTTATTGGTGATGAAATCTTATGAGTTTGGCATTTTAGAATGATTTTTCCATATTTAATGATTCTTATAATCAAATGAAAGTGCCACAACACATCTTTAGATCCAAGATGAGACTTAGAAACTATTCCTAGTTCTGTAATGAACTTTTCATCCAAACAATTAATTTGTAGCTTCATTTATAGCTATATACTTTGTCTTTATCACTAAACTAGCAACTCTTTGCTGTTTGAAGCCTTTCCAATTCATTGCACCACCGTTCAAGGTAACGCTTTACCTTAAAGTAAATTTTCTGTCGTCTTGGTTTGTCTAAAAAAACTTGAATCTGTTAAGCCCTCTAGTTTTAATTTAGACCCACCATGAATATGATCACATCCTTAGTGTCGGTTAAGTACTTCAAAATATTTTTCACTTACTCATAGTGAACTTCTCCATAATATGACCGATCAATATCAGGTCTCGTATATTTAATTGCATACATGATTGTCACTCATGCAATCTCTCTTTTTAGGGGTCTATGTGGACTATTAAGAGAGATACATTCCATGGCTCATCAACATGAGACATCTCTTGGAGTTTGCAATGCTAAACAACTTTAGAATCAAATAAATATACGTTCCTTGGGTTAAGTCGAGCATCTTATTAAATCTATCTATATAGATTTTTATCCCCAATTAAGATAATCTTCCCAAATCATTCATAGAGGAATGTTTAGACAATTTTATCTTAACTGATTCTAGCATTGGCATGTCATTTCGTATCCGTAGTATATCAACATATAATACTAGGAATGTCACGACGCTCCCACTGACCCTTTTGTACACACTAGGTTCATTCTTATTTTTGATAAAATCAAACTCTTTTGATTATTTCATCAAAACGAATGTTTTATTTTTGAGAAATTTACTTCAATTCATTTCTCTGAGTGTCTACAACTCTTACCTCATCGTATGTAACTGGTTCATCATCTTCTATGATGTGCACCTCATCATCATCATCCATGATTAATCCATACCTCCCAGGTATCTTCGGGTACTATTCCAGATTTACGATTCTGTTGTGGTACAGTAGGTCTATCTGCAGGTTCCTCTTATTTGACTTATAGTATTTTGTGGTTCTTGAACTCTTCAAGATCTATTATCCTCCCACTAGCCCCTTTAATGATAAACACCTTTATCTTAGAAGGTAGCGTGTTTCGCAACAAACACCTTTTGCTAAGTAGGATTATAGAACATATACCCTAAACTTACTTTAGGATGTCCCACAAATGACACTTGTCAAATTTTGTCCCAAGCTTATCCTTTGAAACCTTTTCACATAAGTTGGACAACCCCTTATCTTAACATACTTAAGATTAGGAATCCTCCCTGTCCATAACTTTTATGGAGTCTTGGGGCCGGATTTTGAGGTTACCTTTTTCGTAGATATGCAACCATTTCTGGGATATTATCCCAAAAGGATACTGAAATATCGATAAAATCATTATGGACCGCACCATGTCCAACAAGGTATGATTTTTTTTTTTCAGATACATCAACCAATTATTGTGTATCAGGAGGTGTCCATTGTGAGAAAACTATTTGAGATGATTTAGAAACTCATTGCACAAGTATTTTTTCCTTGATCCGATCAAAGAATCCTAATACTTTGCCAATTTATTTAACTTTTGAATTCTTTGAACCTTTCAAATAATGCATACTTGTATTTCATCAAATACACACATTCAACTCTTTGAATGATCATCTCCTTTTCTTATACTAGTTTGTTTAATTTACAAAATAATCTTTTTACGTAAGTCAAGTATACAAAATTCATTAAGTAATATTTCAGTTCTATACAAAATATTATTATTATAAATAGAACAATTATTGTTCTTAAATATATTACCAAAGATTTCATTGTCCAACAATAAAATAGAAATAATGTTTCTAACAAGAACTTGAATACAATAACAACTTATTGACTTAATAGATTTTCCCGTAGGCATTGCTAAACTATAAGTTTCTATGTCTAATATGACAACCTTTGCTTCATTTCCCACACATAGGATTACTTATTCCGTATTCGGCTGGATTGATTTTATTTGACAGATGTGAGGCATCCGTACGAAAATAATGTACAAAAAGATGCTGAATTCCTCGTGGGTATGTAAACCATCTGAGGAAATTCAGACACCGCAGAATAAGTTACAAGCTGCTCACAGCTGAAAATGTCCATCACGGGAACCGAATCTAAATCCAATGGGATGAATCTGTGATCACATGATTCCTAGGCTCACATGATACCGCAATTGATATAAACGTAATAAGCAGGTATATATATATAAAAGCTATATATATATACAGACATGATCACCAACCACGAAGTACATCCATGGGGGATCAGAAATGTAAATAAAGCTGTAAAAGCTATCAACCGCCACGGAGGAAACTCCAGGCGGGACAAAATATACAGAAAGCTGTAAAAACGATCAACCACCACGAAGTAAACTCTAGGTGGGACGAAATGTACAGAAAGCTGTAAAAACGGTCAACCACCATGAAGTAAACTCCAGGTGGGACGAAATGTATATATATATATATATATATATATATATATATATATATATATAAAAGCATGTAAACGCATCGGATATAAAATCCAGGCTCATTGAACAGAGTTCGACCACAGTTAATATATATAAGTATATATATATTAAAGCAGGTAAACGCTCCAGACCGAAGTCTAGGCTCAACGAACAGAGTTCGACACGCAGTTCATATATATATATATATATATATATATATATATATATATATATATAGACCGAAATGAAATCACGGACCGAAGTCTGGGCAAAAGCAAGCAACACGACTCTCAACGTGTAGAAGGGTGTGTGCAAAAATGAAGAGAAAGACTCTAAAGTGTGTGAGAAGACTTACAGTGGGCTGTCAAAGAAGACTTCTATATCTTTAGAGTGAGTAAACACAGACTTTTGTTGGTACAAAAGGGCTATATATGAGCTCACAAGTGTTTAAAAGGGGAAAGTACACTGCTTGGGATGAGTGCAGAGCAAATTGGGCAGGGCTTCCTCGCCGTTTTCTCTTACAAAATGGCCACCCCAAGCCCTCTATTTATAGAGGATGGAGCCCAGGTGTACCTACGGCTGAGCCGCAGGTGTACCAGAGGCAACCCGGGTGGGCTCGGGTTTTTCGGCTCGGGTCGTCTCGAAGTACGTGCACTTAGGCACTGTAATGTCCACTCGAACTTTTAGAAGTGCAATTTGGGTATCCGTTTGAGGTATACAGGACCTATTTCGGACCGCCGTTGTCGAGAGTTGTACGATGGCATGGGATTAGAGTTTGTGCAAAGTCATTGAAGATGGGACGGTGCCCTCCGGTCTTCAAGCTTCAACTTTCATCCGTTACCCCGTACAATAGTTACTCGGGATTGATTAGTCTTGTGGGACACTGTTGCGTAGATATGTTCAGGTGACGTGGCGTGACATCGTGTTGGTCAGATGACGACGTTGCCCCTCACCGGTGTTATCGCCAGATTGGGCTGATAAAGTAGACGTTACTCAGCTTCGCTGAGATTGGACTGCTGCAATTTGTTGAAGGTCCTCATTGTCATCCTTGAGGTGTGTCTGTCTTTCTGATGTTATCACCGGGTTGGTACAGTGGATCTCGTTGTGAGCGCCGAGATTGAAGCTAGTCGCACTTGTAACAAGTATTTTTGGGGTTATCGCCGATATTGCCTTCCTTGGGGTTATCACCAAGGTTGGTGGCTATTCCCATGGTTGGGACAGAGACTGAATACCTTGGGGTTATCTCTGAGATTAATCGGTCTTCTCCGGTGTGTGTTCCGGTATTGTATCTGCATGACTCGGGGTTATTTCTGAGATTATTACTCCCAAATTGCGATCCGAGGTTGATGTTGAACTTCCGATAGTATCCGGCATGGATATAGATCGTCTTTCAGGGTTCCCTCTTAAAAGACGAATCTGATCTCCTACAATATTAGTGACAGGTGTACAAAAAATTTCGAGTGTCTACAGATGCCCCTCTTTATCATACTCATGCATGGCGATGCATGGGTAGGACAAAGAATCCTAGACACTTAAAATGCATCAACATAAACATGATACTAGAGATAGCAATATGATGCAAATGTATTATGCATGTGTACGGGGTTGTAGCCCAACACGCTGGGGATGATTGCTGGCTCCCTGTTACTTCAACTGGGGATTGGCAATGATGACCAGGTTTGATGTGTAATCCGAATCTATTAGGACGTTGATGTTGGAGTTATCACCAACTTCCTGGATAATGGCTTGATCCTGCAGATGTACCTCTTATGTGTAAGAGATCTCTGGGGATAAAGCTTGGTCTGTTTGAGGATGTGTATAACATATTACACCATCTATCCTCTTTGATGATATTGACCTCTCCTGGTTAGTATCGCCAGAATATGCCAAGATTCTGTTGGGTTTACTGCCAACAGCAAATGCTGTCAGGGATGCCTGACCTTCGTTGACGTGTACTTCACCAACATGTGAATCAGCGGCTGAAAAAATCCCGTAGGATATACTGTCAAGGCTTCTTGACCCCCGCTGTCGTGTGAATCAACAGAACATTGCGTTGTGACCCCCGCCGGGGATCTGAGTGTTCGGGTGTGAAAACCTCGAATAGCTTCAGAGCTCTGATAGGTTTGAATCGCTATCGGCTGTAATAATGTTAAGGCTGCTTGACCTTCGTTGATTTATGTGTCAACGGATGAGCATGCGTTGTAACCCCCGCCGGGGATCTCACGTTGTAACCCCCATCGGGGATTTTACGTGTGAAAAGATTGGGGTGACAACCTTACGCTGACGGCATCGGACCTCTGTACGGTATTGCCAAATGTGGTATGCAAAGACTTAAATTATCGGTATAGTAAACCCTGTGTTCGGACGAATACCAATGGATGAAAAGAAAGCCACAGTTGGATCTAGAAAAACCAAGGTTTCAGGCTATTCTGCTCAATCGCGTAGCGTTTTTATCCCGGGTTTGGCCTTTTCAGCTTGTAAGAACTCCTTTACAACTCGAACTGGACCGAGCCGGAGTGATGGGACCCGCATGGGAGTGCCACAGGTGCACCTACTATAGCCGTAAATGGGCCTGCGGCCAACCGTGGATGATATAATCCAGCAGGTTGGTCTCACAAGTCACTTTCAACTTGTCGCGCGAAGGAAAATATGTGAGCCTCTTTCAAATCTGCTAAGTTCGGGCTGCTTTCTGCAAATTTTGTCACCGTACGAGTGTTCTACACTATCCTGGTAACATATGCCTGTATTTTCTCTCATTTCTGTCTGTTGGATTTTGAGTTATCGCATGACATGCATCTAAACACATAGTAGTGATTATGTATGCACAAATGACTAGATAAAAAATATTCAACATAGTAAATGTTAGTATTAAACCATGCTGAACATAATGATGTGAAAAAATTTGACTTTTGAGACAGTCAAATTGGCACCTTTTTTGCTATTTTTTTGTCCTATTTGAGGTCCAATGAGCATAAGATAGCAAGGCAAAGTATTCCTAGTATTGAGGTTGGCCTGATGCATGATGATTTTAATTTTTGGTGCATATATTATGTATATGACTTTGGGGCAGGTGTGCTACTGATTGGCCACCTAGACATGCCTGTATGCATGTGGATAGTCCTATTTTCAGAGAGGACTATGGCAAAATTTTTCCAAATGTAGGCATTGGGCAGTCATGCATTTTAACTCTACTATATATGTTAAAGTAAATGCATGCATGCATATAGTCATAAAATGCATTCTAGAAAGCTCCAGGTAAGGAAATACCACACCCTTTCTGAGGTGATTTGGAGACTTGTTGTCCAGATACTATGGATCCGGATCAGTCGAGCAGTTCTAGGACCACTTCTGGTGTACGACGGAGGGCTTCTGAAGTACCTCATCCCCATTCTGTCAGACAGCCTAGTCGGTTGGTGGAGGCCGTGATACGTCCTGTCCAGGTAGATGTTCCAGACGTTGAGGACAAGGAGGCAGAAATTCCGATAGAGGATCCCGTTTCTGCTGCACATGTCCCTCGTAGGGAGCTTTCGAGCATTCAGGTGGTGAACCCAGAGTTGCTGGGTGACTTGGACAGACATCCATTGATGTATTTGCATGCTAACGAGGTATGACGTTAGACTTTGATCTTCCTTCTTTCCTATTGATAAGGATTAAAGGGTTTTGATGTTGATCTGCATTTCATGCAGGTTCCTGGTTTTACACAGCCTCGAGGGAACTGGTTCAACATTCACTCCATGTATCAGGCGCTTCATCCTGACTATAGAGCGGTAGTGCATGAGTGGGGATTTGGAGCATTTTTCTCCATCCTTCCACGTCGTTGTCCCTGGGGTTACCTCAGGGCATTATCTAAGCGATGGTTTCATCAGACTCAGTCACTCCATCTGCTGGATTGCGAGGTGATGATGACGCCTATGGATTGGCAATTTATCACAGGTATGGAGTTTGGAGGGGAGCCAGTGCCTTACATGGCAAATATTATCCCTACTGCCGTTAGATCCTTATTAGGAGTTCCGGCGGTGGCGCTCAAAGGCAGGACTATCCGTTCAGGTCCTTTGAGCGTAGATGCTATGACCGGGCTATTGACTGAGCCTATGCCTGATGATGTCAGAATCAGGGATCGCGTTCTGCGGCGATTGTTCCTGATGATCATTAGAGGCTGCTTCATAGTAGATAACTCTTCCACGGTATCTTTTTCTTTGATCAGCGCTACACGTGATGTGGATCATATTGGAGAGTATGATTAGGGCTCCTACAGCTTTGCCTATTTCCTCAGGGGCATGCGTATACACTCACAGGGTTTGACCGAGGTTTGGCTAGGATTTTACCCATTTCTGCTGGTGAGTATTTCTCTTGTCATTTACCATGTATAGGTTAAGAGTATTAACTGATAGCAGATGTTTGCCTTTGTGTTGGCAGTTTTGGGCCTATGAGAGGCTTCCATGCTTGTGTCCCGTGAGTGTGTTAGGTTTAGGCACCTATCCACGAGGACGACGATGGCATCATTCGATTCTGCCAGAGGTCCCTGTAGCTGAGGGACTCACTCATTGCCGTATGCAGCTGGAGTTGCTGACGGCCGACACTATCACATGGCTTCCCTATTCTGGGGAACACCTGACCGTGGGTTTTGAGGATGGATACCCGACTGGAGTCGAGTATGTGATTTCCACCAGGAGAGTTCCTCTCTTCACAGATGGAGGCTGGGAGAGAGCGTGCTATTAGGAGCACCACAGGGGAGATTCGTATACTAATCTTGCCTCCTGCCAGGCGTTATTAGCCTGTATCACAGTCAGGCGTCATTGATATCCCATTGTTGGGGGTTGACGGTTTTGCATTGTCAGAGGGTCTATGTACTCAAGAGACGTTCCATCGGTGGTGGTCCCCTCGCACTATTGAAGCTCAGTCCCGCGCCACACAGTTTATGGGGGATATGGTTCCAGGATCTTTGATGATGACGGATTGGATAGCTTGTGTCCGAGATCCGGCTCATATGACCCAGATTGATAGTTTGACCCGACAGTTGGACCAGGCACATATATTTATCCGGCATTTGGGCAAAGACCCGACAGAGGCGGCTTCATTTGATCCTTCCAGCTCAGGCGCTGGCCCCTCAGGTGACCCATTCGGTTTCGTCGGCTCAGATCCTCCTCTATATAGGCCTGACATCCCCGTTGATAGAGATCCAGTGACTCAGGAGGAGTTGCATCAGGTGGACAGGATTGATGATGTGGACATCGACACCATTGTCTTCTTCTGATGTATATTCTCGTTATATCTTTTGATAGGCCTCTGTTAGATATTGGGTGGTTGTGCCCCATTCTCGCTATATCTTTTGATAGGCCTTTGTTAGATATTGGGTGGCTGTGCCCCATTTCCCTGTATTTGTAGCTGTACAGAGATGATGTATTAGATGATGATATACTTAGGAATGTATGCATTATTTTTTTCATTCCCTATATCATATTGCCATCTATTATCTGTTATGCATGTATCATGTTATGCATATGTATGTATGTCCAGAGATATTTGGTATTAACCCCTGGATGGTCTTATGACGCGGCCCGCACAGATGTCTTTTTCGATAGTTAGCTGGATAGATCATACCACACCGTCAGTGGTGGCATCGGGTATGAGATCGTGGTATGATAGAATGTCACCACCAGACAGGGTGACTGTAGAACATTTATTGCAGCATACCATGACCTTTTTGACTTTTCAGGTTCCCGGATTTGTGGACGGGATGATAGAGCATTGGCTACCAGATATGTAGGTATTCCGATTCGGCACCCATAAGTTGACTCCTACTCTGGAGGAGTATGCACGATTGATGATGCTGCCTCTAGACAGACCTTGCGTGCATCTGGCTTTGGGAGACATGAGTAGACGATTCATGACTCTTACAGGATTTAGGCGCAGAGTGGTACAAGATTTAGGCGCAGACCTTGTGTTTTCTGTACGACATATTTGGCTCGGAGGATAGCTATTCACAACATTCTGGGGATTTCACCACACTGGAGGCTCATTGGCGCTAGGCCAGAGTTGACGTACTGATGTTATGTGTACTATCATATGTGTATATTTCGTAATATATGGATGAGATAGATATAGGCGTTATCATGGCCGTGAGAGCTCTTAGGAAGGGTCGTACCATTGTACCTATGATTGTAGCAGAGACCCTGCGGTCGGCATCATATTGTTGCACGTATCCTACATGAGTGTTCACATGTAGCTCAATCATGCTATATGTGTGGTTCATGTCACACTTGAGACCGATTGGCACTTTTAGACGGTATGGGTACTGCTTCACCCATGATGTAGCTATGTCATACTCTTTTCAGCCATCAGAGTGTATAGATGCTCTGTCCTGGTCCACATTCTTGGCAGATATCAGAGATCCATTTAGCATATTGCTGTGTTCGGGGCTTAGCTCACCATACAGCTTCATTACTCATGCTCCGGGCATGGACTATCTCCCTCTAGCTGGTTTGAGGGGAGTGACCACTTATCACCCATTGGCCGTGATGTCGCAGTTCGACCAGTTCCAGGATTTTCATCCTTTTGAGGGGGCGACAGGTCAGCGTTTAGCTTCTCGGTACCTCTCAGCAGAGGACAGATCTCGGGTATACGCCTGCTGGGATCAGCGCGAGATAGCGACTTTTTCTGTCAGTCATCCTGGTTATTCCGCAGGGTATTCCGCGTGGATGGAGACAAAGATTTTATCGGCTGTAGCAGTATTTGCAGTACCAGAGAGTGAGTTAGATGATGTAGAGCCCATGGAGGACATTGATACCTACATCGAGGAGGAGCCTACTGCTGGGTTGCCAGCATTTCTTTTGGATTCTCCTAGTACCAGTACTGTTGTGATTCAGCACTCGGCACAGTGCTTAGAGCAGAGTCTTCATCTGATGACCTTTGAGAGAGATCAGATTCGATCTATGATGTCGACTGCTCTTGATGGGAGGGAGGTCGCTCTATTGGAGAGAGACGAGGCCTTGGCTCGTAGAGATGCCACCGTCGTTGAGCGGAATGAGGCTATTTCAGCCAGAGATGCAGTGATAGTTGAGCGGGATATCGCCATATCTGCCCGGGATGTAGCCGTCACAGATAGTACTACAGTGAGGTCCTTTACCACTGGCATGATCGCAGAGATGAGCACATATATTGATGATCATATGGTCACCATGCAGATGGCTACAGATCTATTGGGTCGTGTGGATATTCTCATATAGGAGACCACAACTTTACCTCCATCCTCTGAGAGGAACGCCATGTTGTGCTTGTTAGCTCGCATATACCCTGACTCGTAGGTGATCTTGTATTTTCCTGCACAGACTAGCTTAGCCATTTTGTCATGTATAATTTACATTGTGTATATCAAACATCACTATATATATGATAGGGAAATATATTTTTGATCACTTCCCTTTTAGATATGCCTTGCTATTTGCTTGATATTTTGCCCGCTGCTTCAGGGCTTGTGATCGTGATGTATTCTGAATTCTTTCTCAGTGGATGGACATTGAGTTGTCTCTGGATAGTTCATAATGGATCATCGATCTGTATGTATCCCTACCATCTCTTGGTGTCTTGGGATTGGTTTCAGTATGGAAACGAGGAGAGGAGTGTGGCTTTCCTCTCTGAGATTGACCGCACCACAGATGGTCGCCAGCACTTCTATTCAGGAGAAGCCTAGTTAATTCCATCTCTTATAGATGGTCACCGAATCTCTTATTTGGGAGGAGTTCAGGTAATTCCATCCCTTTGGTCTGAAGCCGAATGAAATGTAGTGGATTGAAGGATGATCCCAGTACCAACTGACAAGGGTTTGTGTTTTGGTAGGGGGTGAGACCGCACCATGAATGGCTGCCTACGTACTCCTATTGAAGAGGAGATTAGGTCGACGTAGTTCGAACCTAATGTAAGAGGTTCAAAGCTGTATGTGGCAGGAATGGTGTGGGAATGTTTTTGTTGTTTTTGTTTTATTGCGACAGGGCCATATGAAATGGTTGCCTACGTACTCCTATTGAAGAGGAGATTAGGTCGACGTAGTTCGCCCCACAGGGCGAGATGAAAAGCGTAATCCCATGTGCAGGTCAGAGTGCAGGGAGGAGAGAGTTTAATCCTAGGTTGAGGATAAACTGCAGGTGAAAAGTTTGATCCCAGGTATGGGTAGCTAAACTGTATACGCAAGAGGTTCAATCCACGGTGGGATGACCTAAGTCGTAGGAACGCAAAGGAGAAAGTCAGGCTCCTGGCTTGAAAGGTATGTTTCCCTGAGGGGCAAAGTGTAGAAAAGTTGTTTGTGGTAAAGGTTTAAAGAACCGAAATGACTGGTGACCTGATGGTCTACCACCAGGATGTTTGTGAATTTCTTCAGACATAGTACCGTTTCACGGCGTCTGAGTTGATGAGTTGCGGAAATTCATCGCCGTCCATTTCTTGCAATCTGAGAGCGCCTCCTGTCAATACTTCCTTGACAATAAACGGGCCTTCCCAGTTAGGAGCGAATTTTTCCTTAGACTGATCTTGGTTGTCCAGGATTTTCTTCAAAACCAAGTCATGTTGTCTGAATTGCCGTAGCTGGACTTTTTTGTTATAGGATCGGGCGATCCTTTGTTGATATAACTGACCACAGAAGATAGCCGCGGTTCGCCTTTCGTCAATTAGAGACAATTGGTGATACCTATCTTGTACCCATTGGTCTTCATCCAACTGAGCGTCTATCAATACTCTGAGGGATTCCATCTCAACTTCTATGGGGAGCACTGCTTCCATCCCATAGGTTAAGGCATAGGGGGTTGCCCCTGTGGAAGTGCGCATTGAGGTTCTGTAGGCTAACAGAGTCAGAGGCAATAGGTCAGGCCAATTTTTGTGATTGGCGGACATCTTTTGCATAATCTTCTTGATGTTCTTGTTAGCCACTTCAACATCACCATTCATTTTTGGACGATAGATGACTGAGTTAAGGTGTTTGATTTGGAATCTACTACATAATTCCTCCATCATTTTGTTGTTGAGGTTCTTGGCATTGTCGGACACAATCACCTCTGGTTGTCCATATCGACAGATAACATTGTTTCTGATGAAAGCAACTTTAGTAACCCTGGGGAAGGAAGTTGCTTCTACCCACTTGGTGAAGTAGTCGATCATGGTGAAGATAAATCGATGACCATTACTGGCTTTAGGCTCAATGGGCCCGATAATGTCCATTCCCCACATTGAGAAGGGCCAAGGTGAACTCATATTGTGAAGTTCCCGTGGAGGGGCGTGTATAGCATTCCCATGAATCTGGCACTGATAGCATCTCCTGACATGGTCATTGCAATCAGCTTTGAGAGATAGCCAATAATGTCCAGTCCTGAGGACTTTCTTGACAACGAGGGGGCCACTCATGTGGGGGCCACAGACTCCGCCATGGATTTCATCCATAAGCCTTTGGGCTTGATCTTTGTCTAAACATCTGAGGAGACCTAATCCTGCATCTCTTTTGTAGAGCGCAACTCCACTCAGGTAGAATTTCATAGCAAATCGATGGATCCGCCTTTTCTCAGTCGGGCTCGCCTCAGCGGGTGTAGATCCATCTCGCAGATATTCCTTGATATGCTGATACCAAGGATGTTGGATGGGAGGTAGCTCATCCGATACTTCTCCAACGTAATTCCCATAGGCTGGGGCCTTGTGCAGCGAAATTGTGATACTTGGCAAGTGTTCCTTGTCTAATATGAGAATCAAGGAGGCCAAAGTTGCTAACGCGTCTGCGAAGTCATTCCTATTACGAGGAATTTGTAGAAAGGATATTTCTTCGAATCCCAAAGCCATCTTTAAAACCTGCCGATGGTAAGGCAACAAATGTAGTTCCTTCGTTTGATAGATTCCGGTGGATTGTCTGATTACCAACTCCGAATCTCCAAGGACAGTTAACCGCCTGATGCCCATTGAATGGGCAAGTTTTAGCCCCATAAGACACCCTTCATACTCAGCCGTATTATTGGTGCTGACAAACTGTAATTTGACGGCGACGGGATACTACTCCCCCATATCAGATACTAGAACTGCTCCAGCTCCAGAACCTTCCATATTAACAACTCCATCAAAATACATCTTCCATGTTTGGCGTGTATCGTACTGATGGTGTTGCTGAATTGTCAGTACTCCTTCATTAGGGAAGTATGTCTCCAAGGGTTTGAAATCCCCTGATGGTACGGCGGCCAGTTGATCCGCAATTCCTTAACCTTTGATGGACTTTTGAGTCACATATACGATGTCAAATTGTTGTAGGATCAACTGCCATCTGGACAGTCGACAATTCAGTATAGGTTTACTGAACACGTACTTGAGAGGATCCATATGAGATGGGTAGTGTGACCATGGAGGTAATGTTGTAACCTCATGGAAGCCCATGCTAAAGCACAACACGTCTTTTCGATCAGAGTGTACTTGTGTTCACTGCTGCTGAATCTTTTGCTGAGGTAATAGATAGCTCGTTCTAGGCCTCTATAGTCCTTCTGTCCCAACAGGCAGCCCATGACATTGTCACTTACGGACAGATACATAAACAGGGGAACATCATCCCTGGGTGGTACCAAGATGGGAGCTTTAATTAGCTGTTTCTTGATTGTAAGGAAGGCATTCTGGCACTCCTCATTCCATTTCATGGAGGAGTTCTTCCTTAATAGCTTGAAGATTGGCTCACAGGTTGCTTTGAGTTGAGAAATAAATCTGCTAATGAAGTTGATTCTTACCAAAAATCCCCGTATTTCCTTTTCTGTCTGAGGAATGGGCATTTCAGTGATGGCTTGGATTTTGGCAAGATCCAGCTCTATCCCTTTGTGGCTGACTAGAAATCCTAGCAACTTGCCTGATTTAATGCCAAAGGCGCACTTAGCTGGATTCAACTTCAAGTTATACTTACGCAACCTATTGAACAACTTCTTGAGATGGTCTATATGGTCATCCTCCTTCCGGGACTTGACAATAATGTCATCCACGTAGATCTCGATCTCCTTATGCATTAAGTTGTGGAAAAGAGCCATCATAGCTCGTTGATAGGTAGCTCCAGCATTGATGAGGCCGAATGACAACCGTCTATAGCAAAAAGTTTTCCAATGAGTGATGAAAGCAGTTTTTTCACGATCTTCCTCGGTAACCATGATCTAATGATACCCCGCAAAGCAATCTGCAAAGGAGTACACGTCGTATTGCGCAGTATTGTCAATGAGAATGTGGATAAATGGCACGGGAAAGCTATCTTTTAAGCAAGCTTTGTTCAAGTCCCGGTAGTCCACGCAAACTCGGACCTTTCCTCCAGGTTTAGGTACGGGCACGATGTTGGATATCCACTCAGGATATGTAGACACCATTATGATGCCAGCTTGAAATTGTTTTCACAATTTCTTCTTTCACTTTTAAACTCTATTCAAGTTTCAATCACCTGAGCTTTTGCTTGACTGACTTGAATCCCTCTTTAATAGGAATGCGATGAAGGATAATGTCAGTAGACAAACCCACCATATCTTTATGAGACCATGCAAACACATCCTGGAACTGGGTTAGTAGCGTAACCATGTCATTCCCTTGGTTTGGGGTAAGGTTTGAACCAATCTGGATTAACTTAGGATTTTCTAAGGTTCCGAGATTGAAAGGAGTGGTTTGATCAAGGTTGGGTTTAGGTTTGTCTTTGACCCATTTTTGAATTTCTGGAGGCACCTTAATGTTATCCGGTATATCCACCAAGGCTGAATTCATCTCTACATCAAAGGTACAATCCTTGTGGAGAAGAGGCACCGTATCAACAAGTACAGGCACATCTAAATTCAGAGTCCTGAAGCAAAATATGCTTTCACTTAGTATATATGAAATGTGTTGATCATACACAGTGTTAGCATATACTGGCAAAATAAATCGCTAATACTGTACAGAAAAGTAAGCAGTTATTATATCTACAGGGCAGAAAGAGTTTCTGCCCGCTTTACCCTTGACGACCAATGCAAGGAATGTTGTTCCAATTGGCAAGAGCAAATTTCGGGTGAACCGCAGTGATAGAGGGATTATCATCATCCTCCCTGTCCCGAATGATTACGTCTGGGCAATCATCGTCTGGGGTATATCTGTTGGTATGCTCATCATGAACGATGATGCGTATGTCGGACATCATCCTGATGACGTCTTGCTTGATTCTTTGTTCCTCTTCCTCCACTGCGGGATCTGGAACAAAGATTTTTTTCTCCTTCACCGGTACCGGCTTGGGAAATAACATCGCCATTATATTGGCTGGCACCTTTACGGGAGGTTATGCGGACTCAGAGCTTGAAGGCAAAGCTAAATGCCGCATGGTCGAAGCTGAAGGAATCTGTTGATGCTTATGAGGATTCCTGTGACTAGAGCTGGCAGAATAGCCTAGTCCAGCTGTCCCAATTTGCTGGGTTAAGCGAATAGGGTACTTGACACCCTGGCAATCTTTAGCCAACCCTTGTCCCGGTTTATGACCCAATGACATCATTTCTTGTGTGGCCGACATTACCTCGACAGAAATCTGGGGTTCGGGCAGTGGCGTTCCAATAACATGGTATTGGGTTTTGCTTATTTCCAAATCATGAAAACTAATTGGCTCAACATCCTTATTGGCATTGATGAGCGGCATGTCCCCATGCTGAGGAATCTCCGGTTCAGCGTTGACTGTGACCAGGCTATTGTTGATGATGTATTTCAACTGTTGGTGAAGAGTGGAGGGGACTGCCCCTGCCATGTAAATCCATGGTCGTCCCAAGAGCAGGTTGTATCCAGAATCTATCTTGAGCACATGGAAGGATACGTAGAATGTATGAGGACCAATCTCAATTGGCAGCTCAACTACTCCGACCGAGTTACGGTGGGCTCCATCAAAAGCTTTGATGATGGTATGGCTACTCTGAATTCGATTGGGATTGATATTCATCTTCACCAAGGTAGCATATGGGCAGATATTTAGAGAGGAACCTCCATCTATTAAAACTCTCGCCACCATATATCCGGAGGACAAGACCGCAATGTGCAACGGTTTATAATGACCGGTCCCTTCGGGCGGTATGTCATCATCAGTGAAGGATATCACATTGTTGTTGAAAATGTGATCAACTAGATGTTGAAACTTTTTCGTATCAACTGATGTCGGTAGACAGGCTTCTTCTAAAACCTTTAACAAGACCTTCCAGTGATTCTCGGAGGTCAGGACCAAGTCAAAGATTGATACCTGTTGTGGAGCTTCTTTTACGCTTAAAACCACCTTAGCTTCGTTATGACCCATAGTACGGAGGAAATTTTCAATCTTCTCAATGGGTACTTTCCCCTTAGATTTGATGACAGGCTTTATTACCCGTTAGGAAAGATACAGTGGATTCTCCTTCGACACTGCAGCAGTTATATACGAGGTGGATCCTTCACCTTTTCCATAATTCCATGGAACTGCGCGCAAGCTAACAATAGGATATTGTGCTCTGCACGGCAAGTTGATTGGCTCGGGAGCAGCCACTTTCAAAGGATTGTTGATTCCCTTGAGTTAAATTACTGGCATGACAAGTGATTTGTTAACCCCATCATTTTCAGTGGATATGACTGCTACTACACTCTTCCACTTAATAGGACATGAATCCTTACTTTCCCGTAACACAGTGTCGTTATCTGCCAGACGCAGTACCCACTGTCAATTAAATTTTGAATAAGGTGGCGGAGTGCCCAACATTCTTCAGTGCTGTGACCGCGAGATTGAGAATGATATTGACATACTCCCTCAGAGTTGTATAGTCCTGAACGGGGGTTGATTGGAGGTAGAAGGGAGCTAATCCTTCCTTCATTGATTAACATATGAAGGATTTCCTCCATAGGTTGGCCCAAATATGTGAATTCCCTTTTGTTGGCAAAATCCCGACGGGCCTTAGCATTCGCTCTCTTCGTCACTTTGTCTTCCAGCATTTTATTTTCTAAAAGTGAAGAGGGAATATTCATGACAATAGGTAGGAGATTGGCATGCTCCTGGCTGATTAGCTGACGAGTCACTTGATGCTGATAAGTCACAAGTTCCGCCAATTGCTCAATTTGTTTAGAGGGAGCTTTCATCTTTCGTTCCATTGTGAACTGGAACTTAGCATAATCCCATCTATCATCACCATCTTTGGGGGTCTGGTAGGATTCACAGCTGTAATTGGAACTCTATCCACTGCTCCAATTGATAATATTGACCTCTTCTTCTTTGTGTTGAAGAAGAGGGTTGTCTTAAACATGAGGCTGATCGGGTTTAGTGACCACGATTTCACCGTTGTCTATCAGGTCTTGGATTTTGTGTTTCAAGGCCCAATAATCTTGAGTATCATGTTCAGGTGCCCCGGCATGATAAGCACATTTCTGAGCAGCATTAAAACCTCATCCATTAGGGCTGGCTGGTGAAAGAAGATGCGTGATTTTCTTCTGTGTTGTTAGAAGATTGAGAATGTTCTCGAGGGTGTCCCCTAAGGGTGTGAATACTCGAGGTCGTTTGACTTCTCCACCTTTTGGTACTGGAGGGTTTGAAGACTGTGCTTGAAAGGGAGTGTAATTTCTCCTCTGGATAGTCATGTTTTGACTGCCTTTTTGACCCTGTAGTATCAGGGAAACATCCTCTTCTTTCTTTTTATGAACCCTCCGGGGGTTGTTCCCATAATTTCCAGATTGGATGTGATCAGCAACAGCTTTGAGTGCAGCTAGGTCTTGAATCTTTCCAGATTTCAATCCCATTTCAGCCATCTCCCCATGTTTGACCATTTCAGAAAATGGTTTGCCGATGTCGGCTAAAACTCTTTCATAGAAAGGTGCTTCTTGTATGTCTATGAAAGTCATGACCATCTCAGATTCTGTCATGGAAGGACTAACTTGGGCAGCCAGGCATCTCCACCTCTGGGCATACTCTCTGAAAGACTCATTAGACTGTTTCTTGATCTTGGTAATTTGATATCGATCAGGAGCCATTTGAGATTGAAAGTTGTATTGGGTGAGGAAAGTGTGTGCTAGCTCTTCCCAACTATGGATATTTGAATTGTCTAATCTTGTGTACCACGAACGGGCTTCTCCAGTTAGACTTTTTGGAACAGTTGCATTCTGAGTTTTTCATCCACTGCATAAGATCCCAGTTCTCCAATAAACACCTTTAGATGTGTGTAAGGATCTCCTAACCCATCATATTTTTCAAAGTCAGGAGTCTTAAACTTTTCTGGATAATGAATACTAGGGAAAATACACAAATCAGCATATGAAACACTCCCATGTGTTCCAATTCCTTTGATAGTGCGAAGAGTCTCTTCCATTTGGAGGACTTTCTTTTTTATGTCACCAGTGTCTGGGTCTCCATTGGGACGGGCAGCATCATGAGTTTTGTTGGTCGGATCCAACGGCAGTTCAGGTATTGTAACGACCTGGGTTCCTCCTTGTGTGGAGGATTCAGCATGTACGGGTATTTTCTGACCCTGTATAGACTGGTGTAATTCTTTTAGTAGAACAGCAAAATCTTTAATCTGTTTGCTTAATCCGTCGAATTCTTTGCGAGAAACTGGATTAAGTTCGGTCTGGTCGGATGACGACATGATTGACTGTAGGCCTGTTGCCTTTTTGGACTTTGAACGGGTGGTAGGTCCGATTGATTCCCTGCAAAAGACTTGCATAGTTTAGTGTTTAGGGAAGGTGGATAATAACATGCTATACGATGCGTCCAGTTTAGGAATTTTATCCTGCAAAACGGATGTCAGCTGTTTGTAGCATGTATGTGTACACATTTCTTCATATTTCTCATTACATGGAGATAGATATGGAAGATAATTACAAGTAATTGTGCTTTACAAGTAATTTGAAAAGAGAGCATGATGAGACTTTCCTCCGTTTTGGGTTTATCAGAGGTTGACCTATCTTAGGTTACTCTCGCAGCATTTTGGCATGAAGGTTCCCAAATCATCGCAATCTACTTGACGGGAAGTTAATCCGGTCTTTCAACTGGAGCGAATTTGGGTGGTGCCTTTCCTGAGCCTCAGAGAATCAGGCTTCTCACGAGTCCAGTAATCAAACACCGACGGGATAGCCTCTTGGTGGAGGGACCACACAACATACATTCACATACATCGCGTGGAGAAGATAATAGACTTTTAACGTGGAGAAGATAATAGACTTTATAGTCTATTTGACTCTTCTAATGGATTGCTCATTCCGCTGCAACTATGGTTGAGAAGTTTTATCATCTACCATATGTTTTAAATCTCTGATTTATTACTGATGAAGGCTATTGATAATTTAATTATCTTTAGTTATGATATTCTTTACTGGGCTAGTTATGCTCACCCTTTTGATTCACAATTCCTTTTCAGGTAATAAGAGTATAGCTGGGTCGAGCGGGGGTAACGGGAAAATAGAACGGTGGTCTCTAGCTGTTGATGTTCTCCCGAAGCAGTATAGAAAAGTTCATTTAGTAGTTTTATTTGGTGAATCCAATAGTGTAAGGTGTACCCAACTTTGGAAGGGTGGTTTGCCACTATCATACAAGATGTCTAACGACATACAACCTCGTGTTATCATAAGACAGGGATGTGCTCATCCACTTGCTGAGTATATATACGAGCACTACCTATATAATCTTGGTGTTTGTTTGAAGTATAATTCTCAATTAGAGACAGTAGAGATAATGATATGTCAAGAGAAGACTCACCATTGGGAAGAATATGATAGTAATCTTCTCGTTTTTCTTTGGGGTCTATTGGGTCAACCAAGAATAATTCTGTGGCCATATGATATCTATCATAACCTAGACGCATGGCCTCCCATGTACGAAGGTTTCCTTGAGCACTTCCCAAAGATTCTAATTTCTAAAACAGTTTTTGACTATACCTTTATGTAAGGTGTCATTGTGAGGTGATGTCCATGGTTGGAACATGAGTCACATTTGGTATATATTTGTATCCAAACTCACAGCATATGTGTTGTTGTATTTTGCACGATAATTGTTGTAATAAAGTTGTAGTTATTTTCTGTACCATGTATTTGGCGACTCAGAATAGGTTGGGTGGAATGGACCTATTTTGGGGTCGTCACATTTGGTATCAGAGCTATAAGTAAAGAGCCCCGAGCCTCTCGCTGGTGACTTCCTGTTGATGGGGGATGCACCGAAGCCAGACTCTCCGTAGGGGACGCCGTTCTGCGGTGGCAAACTGATAGGTATCGATGTAAGGTGCTGTCCAATGATGGGACATGAGTCACATTTGGTATCAGAGCTTAGGGATATGATCTCTGGCGGAGATCGATAAATAGAACTAGGAGGGGAGCGATGAGTAAATCCTTCGCTAGTGTGTCCTACCTAAGCTTATTTGTTGGTCAGTCATAATATCGGGATATTATGTGATATGTTAATTTGTTCAATTAACCCTTGTTTTGAAGCTATATTCTAGAATGATATCTAAAATACAGGAGATGAGCAATGGAGAAATCATGATGACAGGGAAGATGGAATCTGAAATGAAAGCAAGGTATTCTCAACTCTTTGAAATACCAGGTACGTAAATTTCGGGGACGAAATTTCATAAGGAGGGGAGATTGTAAGACCCCGAATTTTATGAAATAAAAGTATTCAATTTTTCTTATAATTACTATTCAGTAAATGGTTAAATTGATAAAAGTTTAAAGTTATGGGTAAAATATGAATTTTTTTCAAAATAAGCAAGTGGTTATAAAATAATCATTGTTGTCGGGGAATATTCGTTTAGTCGTGGAATATTCTTTCTGTCGAGGAATATTCGTACGACGGCGCAACTATTTATGGGTCCCATAACGAATAACTGTCGGGTGAAGAAAACGACAAATTTGAGTTTTTACAAATAACGACGTAGTTATTACCGTTAACACTGTTGGAATACCCGGTGGTTAAAATACAGTAATACGCGTTATTGCACAGTAGCACACGGTATTGCATAGTATTTTTGAAATTATTGATTCTTACGTAAGAAGGCACTACTCAATAATTGTTACAGTAGTTACTGTTCAATATTTTATTTTATTGATTCAATAATTGCTGCGTTGATATTTTATATTATTGTTGTTTCAATAATTGTTACTGCACAGTATTTTCCATTATCAGATCAATAATTCATATTATTTGAATAATATTATTAGATAACATTATTGGCAATGTCTAGAAAGTTCTGTCTAAGGAGAGGTTTGGTCACCTAATTGCGCGCCAGTAAGGAAAAATTCTTATTGGAAAGCCCCCTCTTTCCTGGGAACGGCCTGGTTGTCATAAATGTGATTCTGTAATATTATTTGTGAATAATTAATTATTGATTCATATGATAAGGAAATATTTATTTTATGTGGATATAAACGAGGGATATATTTTTGTAGTTAAAAATGAAGGAGTTAATGTTGACGTTTTTATCCGTGTTTTTGTCGGAATGGAGGTATTAAAAATCAGGATTTTTGAGATATTTTGTGGGGGTTATAATTTTTAATCCGACCGTTGGATCGTGGTAATTTTTGGATATGTTATACATATATAAGTTGAGTATATGCCCACAAATTTTGAACCGTTAAAAATGAACGTATGATTTATTATGAATTTTACAAGATGACTGGTTCAGAAATTGTTGAATTTTCGGAGTTTATCATTTTGATGAAAAATTCTAGAATTGGTGGGCCCCACTTGTGGTTGGTGAAGAAATGTGTTGAATTATATTTCAAATGTGGTGGGTGGGAATAGTAGCAGGTAAAGCCATCAGGTTGCAGGTCAAGCCTACTAAAATTTTTCTATAAATAGATGGCTAAGTTAGAATTGAAAATCACACCAGAAATAAGTTTTCTCTCTTTCTCTCTCTATATTATGAAGCATATTTTGTGAGTATTTAGATACTTTGAGAGTTGCTATTCAGTGCAAGTTTCCTTCGGCTTTGCATACCGATCAGAAGTACTGTTCTTTTGAGGTAAGGGATAGTAAGGGATAGTAAGGGATTTTAAGGGTTGTTATGTTTTTCAGTTTCGTAATTTTTCTGACCTTCAAAAATTTTGGAAAAATTTGAAATGATATTTTGATGAGTTTTCTTGATTGTGTCCAAAAATGGTGATTTTTGGATGTATAGATTGAGAGTTATGAATTTTATGAGAAAAGACTATTTTAAAAGTAACCGCTTATAATTTCTTGTGGTTAACTCCAAAATTGATGAAATTTTTATTGGGAGTACATGTATATGATAGGAGTATACTCTATGAATTTCAGAATTTTTAGAAAAAAGTACAATTTTTGATAAATGTCTAAATATTCGGCTGTTTTGGCCATATGAAAAATATTAAATGACTTTTAAAAATTCTGAGAAAAATATATGTTCACTGTGAGACTATATTATGCTAAATCTCAGAAAAGAAATATTTTTGGAACTTATTTGATATTTTTTATGAAAATAGTCTAGTTTTGAGTAAATGAATTAAATATGTTTTGTGAAGTAAGAAAATTAGAAAATAGGATTTTATGACTTAAGAATCCTATATGAGGTATATGCAGATTTTTTTATGAAGGTGTTGGTTATTGGTGATGAAATCTTATGAGTTTGGCATTTTAGAATGATTAAATGCATTATTTAGTAAAGTGTGAACAATTAAAATAAATTGTTTATAAGTTTAAGAAATGTTATTCTTTCAATATCATTATACCGAAATATTGGTATGAATTTTATTGTGGAATTTCTACCTTTTTATGTCGGGGTTACTATTCATGAGTTACTATTCACGAGTTACTATTCACGGGTACTATTCACGACAAAATTAGTTTTTTTTTTCTGACCAAATTATAGTTGATTTATGAATATTACTCTTGAGATCAAAACTATATATTGATCATATTATTTTTTATTATCATATATAACATTTTTATAAACCTGATGTTGAATTTCTCTTTCACTTGAACGTAAAGATGGGTAAATTATTGGTATGATCGTGACTGAGGAATATCTTTGGCCTGTATTGCAAAGATGAATTGTTAACTGGTATGATCATGACCATTGAATTTATAATTGAATATCTTTAGCTTAAGTGTAAAGATGAATTGATTAACATTGTTATAATTATTGTTTATATAAATTCTGAAATGATTATATATTTCTTTGAGATATGGATATCTTTGGCCTGTAGTGCAAAGATGAGTTGTTGACGAATATCTTTGGCCTGTAGTGCAAAGATGAGTTGTTAATGAATATCTTTGGCTCGTAATGCAAAGATGACCCGTTGTTGAATATCTTTGGCCTGTAGTGCAAAGATGACTTGTTGATGAATATCTTTGGCCCGTAGTGCAAAGATGAAGTTATTAGTATAATTATGAACAGGAACTGTGATTTGGTATAACCATGATGTTTGATGTTTCAGGTGATGAAAATTATATTTGTCTTGGATGAGAAAAGAAATTTAGAACTACAATTACGATTATGAGTTATACACGTGATTATGGACATGAATTGTTGATTGATGTTACAGGGATAAAATATTATTGGTGGACTTTTAACGTGGAGAAGATAATAGACTTTATAGTCTATTTGACTCTTCTAATGGATTGCTCATTCCGCTGCAACTATGGTTGAGAAGTTTTATCATCTACCATATATTTTAAATCTCTGATTTATTACTGATGAAGGCTATTGATAATTTAATTATCTTTAGTTATGATATTCTTTACTGGGCTAGTTATGCTCACCCTTTTGATTCACAATTCCTTTTCAGGTAATAAGAGTGTAGCTGGGTCGAGCGGGGGTAACGGGGAAATAGAACGGTGGTCTCTAGCTGTGGATGTTCTCCCGAAGCAGTATAGAAAAGTTCATTTAGTAGTTTTATTTGGTGAATCCAATAGGGTAAGGTGTACCCAACGTTGGAAGGGTGGTTTTCCACTATGATACAAGATGTCTAACGACATACAATCTCGTGTCATCATAAGACAGGGATGTGCTCATTCACTTGCTGAGTATATATACGAGCACTACCTATATAATCTTGGTGTTTGTTTGAAGTATAATTCTCAATTAGAGACAGTAGAGATAATGATATGTCAAGAGAAGACTCACCATTGGGAAGAATATGATAGTAATCTTCTCGTTTTTCTTTGGGGTCTATTGGGTCAACCAAGAATAATTATGTGGCAATATGATATCTATCATAACCTAGACGCATGGCCTCCCATGTACGAAGGTTTCCTTGAGCACTTCCCAAAGATTCTAATTTCTAAAACAGTTTTTGACTATACCTTTATGTAAGGTGTCATTGTGAGGTGATGTCCATGGTTGGAACATGAGTCACATTTGGTATATATTTGTATCCAAACTCACAGCATGTGTTGTTGTATTTTGCACGATAATTGTTGTAATAAAGTTGTAGTTGTTTTCTGTACCATGTATTTGGCGACTCAGAATAGGTTGGGTGGAATGGACCTATTTTGGGGTCGTCACATCATGAATAAGAAAGAATAACACCCCTTACCGTTTTAAAGAAGAGCTGAAATAAGGAAATAGTTAAGTAGCCGAATACTCTTCTTCTCTCTCTCTCTATAGTTTCTCTCTCTAGAGTTCAGTGAATTCGTAAGAAATAATGAAGGAATGAGCTGCTATTTATAAAAAAATAGAATGCATAGTAACTAATCCATGAACGGTCCAGATTGATTACTTTAATCTGACGGTCCATATTTAAAGAAAAATCTTTTAAATAAAATATAATATATTCTATTTATTGAATAACTTTAATAAAGTATTCTGTTTTATATAAAAAAGATGTTTCTGTTTTATTACGTTAATAATACGAATAAAACAAAACTTCATTATCGCTAAATAATTCATATTATTAACTGACAATAATTGAATCAAACTGAGTGACTTCTCACATAAGCATTAATAATCAATACTGTGTGCTACTATGCAACCGCACATATTACTGTACTTTTACTACCGAGTAGATCAACAGTAACAATGGTAAAACTTCCGCCGTTATTTTTAATAAAATATTTTTGTCGTTTTCTCAATCCGACAATAATTCTGTTGTGGGGTCCACCAATGATTGTGCCATTGTACGAATATTTCCTGTTAAAACGAATATTCTCCGACCAATCGAATATTATATAACAACTTGCGTACTTTGTAAAATTTATAAATATTACCCACAACTATAACATTATATCAAATTAACTCCATAATATTCAAAAATGATATTTATAGAAAATTCATCTTTATTTATAAAAGTTGGGGTCTTACAACCTCCCTTTCTTATGAAATTTCGCCCTCGAAATTAGGGTACGTACCTGGTATGTCGAAGAGGTAAGGATACCTTGATTTCATTTCAGATTCTAACTCCCAAGTCATTTCCTCAACATCGTGGTTTCTCCACAAAACTTTGACTTGAGGTATAACCTTGGAGCATAGAATATGTTCCTTCTTATCCAAAATTTAAACAAGAACTTCTTCATACGTCAAATCCTCCGCTATTTCGTCTGGTTCTAACTCAATAATGTGGTTCGGGTCTTCCACATATTTGCGTAACATGGATATGTGAAAAACGTTATGAACACGAGACATACTTGGCGGTAAAGCGAGTCTATAAGCCACAGTTCCTACTCGATCGAGGATTAAAAATGGACCGATAAATCGAGGATTGAGCTTTCCTCTCTTTCCAAATCTCGTAACTTCTTTCCATGGAGCAACACGTAAGAACACATGATCTCCTACATCAAATTCAACGTCCTTTCGATGAAGGTCAGCATAACTCTTTTGTCGATCTTGTGAGGTTTTTATACGTTGTCGGATCGTTTGAATCTTTTCTGTAGTCATACGTACCAACTCCGGTCCCAACAATGTTGCTTCACCCACCTCATCCCAGCATACTGGAGAACGACATTTTCTTCCATACAATGCTTCGAATGGAGCCATGCCAATACTTGCTTGATAACTGTTGTTGTAGGAAAACTCCACCAATGGTAAGAACTTGTCCCAACTTCCCTTGAAGTCAAAGACACAGAGTCTTAATAGATCTTCAAGAGTTTGAGTAGTCCTCTTTGATTGTCCGTCCGTCTGAGGATGATATGCTGAACTAAATCGTAACTCTGTGCCCATAGCTTTTTGTAAACTAACCCAAAATCGTGAAGTGAATCTTGGGTCTCGGTCTGAAACTATGGATACTGGCGTACCATGCAGTCTTACAATCTCGTTTATGTACATACGAGCAAGACGTTCAAGTGTATAAGTTTCTCGTATCGGTAAGAAAGAGCAGACTTGGTCAATCTATCAACAATGACCCAAATCGCATCAATACCTTGAGAAACCCTAGGAAGACCGGTAACGAAATCCATGGTAATGTGCTCCCACTTCTATTCTGGAATTTTAAGTGGTTGCAATGGACCTTTTGGTACTTGATGCTCCGCTTTGACTTGTTGACAAGTTAGACACCTTGAGATAAACAACGCTATCTCTCTCTTCATATTGCTCCACCAAAATATATGACGAAGATCATGATACATTTTGGTACTTCCAGGATGGATTGCAAACGGTGTATTGTGCGCCTCCATCATGATTTCATACTTTAAATCAGGGTTGTTAGGAACACAAAGTCTGGAGTTGACTCGAAGTATTCCTTCTTCATCGATTCTTGCTTCCGGCATAGCACCTTCTTGCACTTTCTTCCTCATACGCATCAGCTCCAGGTCTGTAGCTTTAGCAGCTTTAACTTTATCGATTAAAGTCGGTTCTACTCGTATATTCGCCATCATCACATGGGTCCCTGGAGTCTTTAACTCTATCTCCATCCTTTGCAAGTCACACAAAATGGGCCTTTGTGTTGACAATATTGCACTCGTACTTGCATATGATCTTCTACTCAATGCGTCAGCTACCACGTTCGCTTTTCCAGGATGGTATTGAATGGTATGATCATAATCTTTCAACAGTTCAAGCCAACGTCGTTATCGCATGTTGAGTTCCTTTTGAGTGAAGAAATATTTAAGGCTTTTATGATCCGTAAAGATCTCCACCTTCTCCCCATACAAGTAATGCCTCCAAATTTTAAGTGCAAAGACAACAGCTGCCAACTCTAGATCATGACTAGGATAATTCCTCTCATATTCCTTGAGTTGTCTTGATGCATAGGCTATGACTTTTCCATGTTGCATGAGAACGCATCCCAACCCTTTGCTCGAAGCATCACTGTAGATGACAAATCCCTCCGAGCCAGATTGTATTGTTAGAACAAGTGTTGAAATGAGTCTTCTCTTGAGTTCTTGAAAACTTTGCTCACATTCTTCGCTCCAACCGAACTTTGTATCTTTCCGAGTTAGTTGAGTTAATGGAATAGCGATTCGAGAAAATCCTTCCACGAATCTCTGATAATAACCAGCTAAACCAAGAAAGCTACGTACTTCGGTCACTGATTTAGGTTGCTCCCAGCTTTGAATAGCTTCAATCTTTGCCGGGTCAACCGATATTCCACGACTTGATATTACGTGCCCAAGTAATGCTACCTCCTCCAGCCAGAACTCGCATTTCTTCAACTTGGCATAAAGCTTGTATTCACAAAGCTTTTGGAGTACCAGCCTCAAGTGTTGCTTATGATCTTCACGGCTTTTTGAATAAATAAGGATGTCATCAATAAAGACGACCACAAAGTGATCCAAATATTCCTTGAATACCCGGTTCATCATATCCATGAAGGCAGCAGGAGCATTAGTCAATCCAAAGGACATGACTAGGAACTCATAATGCCCGTACCGAGTTCTAAAAGCCGTCTTTGGAATATCCTCAGTTCTAACCTTCAGCTGATGATATCCAGAACGAAGATCGATCTTTGAAAAGAATTGTGCTCCTTGCAACTGGTCAAACAGGTCATCAATACATGGCAATGGGTACCTGTTTTTGATGGTGACATGATTCAACTCCCGATAATCAATATAAAGTCGCATACTTCCATCTTTCTTCTTCACGAATAGAATAGGAGCACCCCAAGGAGAAGTACTAGGACGAATAAAGCCAATGTCTAACAATTTCTGCAGTTGGATCTTTAACTCCTGAAGTTCAATAGGAGCCATTTGATATGGGGCTTTGGAAATGGGTTTTGTACCGGGTTCAAGGTCGATACAAAATTTAATTTCACTCTCTGGGGGTAGGCCAAGAAGTTCTTCAGGGAATACGTCGGGGAATTTATTAACAATAGAAATATCATTCAAAACTGACGTATTTTTGTTTAGATCCGTGACATGAGCTAAGAAAGCTTGACATCCGTTTTTCAATAAACGAATAGTTTTATGGCTTGAGATGACAGCGATTGATTTTAATGGTTTGGTTGCTTGAATTCGCATAATAGGTCGATTAGGAATATGAAAGCTAACAACCTTACGAAAACAATCAATTTTTGCATGATGAGTAGTTAACCAATCAATCCCTAGAATCACGTCAAATGCAAGTATTTTTAATGAAATTAGATCGACAGGTAATGTGTGGGTACCAACTTGAACCAAACAAGACTTATAAACCGTGGATGTAATGAAGGTTTCTCCCAATGGAGTTTCAACAGATAAATCAAAGTCTAATTTCTTCGGAATCAAATTTAATCGATGAGCGCAAGTAGGAGAAATAAAAGAATGGGTAGAACCGGTATCAAATAAAGTATAGACTTCGTTAGAGTTTATGATAAGCTTACCCGTGATGACCTCATTTGGGTTCCTTACTTTCTGGGAGGTCACAACAAACGCTCTCCCTTGCACTACCGGTTTTGACTTTTCTGGGACGGCCTTTGGTGTCTCCATCTTGGCTGAACTTGTTTTTGGTAAACGACAAAATCGAGCTAAATGACCTTCTCTTCCATAATTATAACATGCTTTAGACGGCATCGCGCAGTTTGGACTGATGTGCCCCTCCCCTCCGCCTTTGAAACATATGATAGGTTGTCGTTCTCCTTCCTTAACAACGGGTGCTGGTGCTGACGTCTTTCCATCATTGTTGAATTTCCTCTTCTTGAAATGACCATTCTTATTGTTTTGGCCTTGATTACCACCGAAGTGGTTACCATTTCTGGCCTGTTGATTCCCTCCATGCTTGTTGTCACCGCTTCGATGACTGCTCTCACTGGTATTATCATTTTGCCGACTGCTCTCTTTTGGTTGCGTTGACTCGTTATCACGCTCCACTAACTGAGCCCTATTCACAACATCTGAATACAAACACAGTTTATGAGAAATAAGATGTTGACGTATCCCAGGTTTCAAACCTCGCAAAAATATTCGCGTCATTTGCTCTTCATTATCCACCAAGTGGGATGCAAATCGGGACAACTCAGCAAACTTGGCTTCGTACTGCGACACGGTCATGTTGTTTTGCTCCAACTTAATAAATTCTACCTCCTTCATGTGATGAATACTTTCAGGAAAGTATTTATCGTTGAATAGCTCTTGGAACTTCTCCCAAGACATCTTCAGTGCGGCAGGTTGAGTACGCTTAATCGATTCCCACCAGTAATCTGCCTCTCCTCGCAACATAAAGGCGGCAAAGGGAACCTTTTGCTCCTCGGAGCATCCCAAGACATCAAATATCTTGGTAATCTGCTTTATCCATGTTTCCGCTATAAGTGGTTTTGGCTCTCCCTTAAACTCTAGTGGTCCCAGCTCCTTGAACTGTTTAGCGGTGACCGTCCGAGAGTTTTCAGTGTTTTCACCTATATTTTGGACAGGAGCCGCTCTCGCCTACTGTTGCATGAACTGCATAAAGTTTCTGAACATTCCATCATTCATCATTTGGTCAGTGTTATTGTTTGTATGAGGATTGTCACCTTCCTGATGCACATTATCCTGATTATTGATATGTGGTGAATCAACAGTCGCCTGTGCTCCATTGCTATTCTCAACATTCTCAGATGTCATTTTCAGATACTACCACAAAATAAAAGTTAATTGATATGTCATATATTATCCTTATATTATGACCGACCAATTAAATACCATGCAAATAAACTTAGGTAGGTCATACTAGCGAAGGAATTCCCCGTCTCTCCCCTCCTAGTTCTATTCTCACATCTTAGCCAGGGATCATATCCCTAAGCTCTGATACCAACTGTGACGCCCCCAAAATTAGGTATACATCACCCACCTTGGGTCGTCAGATACATAGTACAGAATACAAATACAACTTACTAATACAACTGTCGTGTACAATACGACAAAACATAAACTGTGAGTTTGAATACAAATATTATCTTCTAGAGAGTATTCATACTCAAAAGGAGTCCTCATTACATTTATTAACACACCATTACATAGAATAGTGAGAACTACTAACTAATACTATCATTCGGACCATCTCTCCGTTCCCCGACTTACCCCAGCTACGTTCTCATTTCCTGAAGAGAACAGTGAAAGAAAGGGTGAGCTCAACTAGCCCAGTAAGAAATATTATGACTAAGATAATGCAGAATAAATTATCATTAGCCTTCAACAATGTTAAACTGATAAAATATAATAGACATCAAGTTTAACTACAGCGGAACAAGCAATCCATTAAAAGAGTTAAGTAGAAAATAAACTCTACTATCTTTTATGATTTAAAAGGTTTTTCAACACTGTGATCGCTGGGACTCAGCTTAATAAAATAATCCACATCATCGAATCACCCCTGCATACGGCCAAGGATATTCATGTATTCATTAATGGTCATGATCATGCCAACAACTGTCCATCAACGCACTACGGACCAATGAGGACTTTTACCACATCATTTGTAATATTACGGTCATGATTATACCGAATAATCCCTGGTCATAATCATACCAAGTCTATCTATGTACTACAGGCCACAGATGACTTTCAATATTTTATAAACATGAGGATGATAACAATTGTGAGACCCCGAATTTTATGAAATAAAAGTATTCAATTTTTCTATTTTGGTAAATGGTTAAATTGATAAAAGGTTAAAGTTAAGGGTGATATGTGAATTTTTTTTAAAGTAAACAAGTTGTCGTAAAATACCTGGTCACTATTCACGAGTTACTATTCACGGGTTACTATTCACCAAAATTACTATTCACTCTAGTATCGTTCACTCGAGTATTTGGGACACTTTTTGTGTTGGAGTACTATTCACGAGTTACTATTCACGAGTTACTATTCATGGGTTACTATTCACCCAAATTACTATTCACTCTAGTATTGTTCACTCGAGTATTTGGGACACTTTTTGTGTCGAAGTACTATTCACGAGTTACTATTCACGGGGAATATTCGTACGACGGTACAATCATTGGTGGACCCCACAACGGAATTATTGTCGGATTGAGAAAACGACAAAAATATTTTATTAAAAATAACGGCGGAAGTTTTACCGTTGATACTATTGAACTACTCGATAGTAAAAGTACAATAATACGCGTGGTTGCATAGTAGCACACGGTATTGATGCTTATGTGAGAAGTCACTCAGTTTGATTCAATTATTGTCAATTAATAATATGAATTATTTAGCGATAATGAAGTTTTGTTTTATTTGTATTATTAACGTAATAAAACAGAAATATCTTTTTATATAAAACAGAATACTTTATTAAAGTTATTCTATAAATAGAATATATTATATTTTATTTAAAAGATTTTTCTTTAAATATGGACCGTCAGATTAAAGTAAATCAATATGGACCGTTCATGGATTAGTTACTATGCATTCTATTTTTCTATAAATAGAAGCTCATTCCTTCATTATTTTCTTACGAATTCACTGAACTCTAGAGAGAGAAACTATAGAGAGAAAGAAGAAGAGTATTCTGCCACTTAACTACTTCTTTATTTCAGTTCTTCTTTAAAACGGTAAGGGGTGTTATTCTTTCTTATTCATGAAGAGAACTTCTGTTATTTCATTCTTTATTATTCTGTTGGAATAACCTGTAAAAGTGGCATACCCTATACATGAACTATATACGCGGCATACCCTATACTTGGTGAAATCCTTACGTTATTCCATTCTTTATTATTCTGTTGGAATAACCTGTATGCGTGGTTTACCCTATACTTGGTGGAATGACCTGTATATGCGGTTTATCCAATACTTGGTGATCTTCTTCTGTTATTCCATTCTTTATTATTATGTTGGAATAACCTGTTTATGCGAAGTACCGCATACTTGGTGAAACTCTTTTATTATTCCGTTCTTTACGATTCTGTCGGAATATCCTGTCGGTGTGAATTTCACCTGACCTGGTTCCATCATTTATTATTTCGCATTTATTATTCTCTCGGAATATCCTGTCGGTGTGAATTTCACCTGACCTGGTTCCATATTTATTATTCCGCATTTATTATTCTGTTGGGAATAACCTGTCTGTGCGGTCTCTATCGCATGCATGGTGAATCCTTCTGTTATTCCATTCTTTATTATTCTGTTGGAATAACCTGTCTATGTGGATTACCACATGCATGGTGAATGATCCTTTATATTCATTCCTTATTAAATTGTGGAAATGATCTGTATACATGGATTACCGCATGGCTGGTGAAAATCCATTTGCAGTTTCATATATTCTTTATTATACTCATTTGGTTAAAGTTTTGATTTTTATACTCCATGAAATTAGTGGAATATCCTTGATATTTGCGCTTCATCCAGTATCTTTTCATGAAAATATTCTTCTGAGCATTCTTGACTGTTACTTTACAAAGAAGTATCATGTTGACAATTTGGATATTATTAGTTCCTGGATAAACTAATTCTTGAACTTGTTTAATTGAATTCCTATAACATTGTCATCATCCTCATGTTTATTTTATGTTAAAAGTCATCTTTGGCTTACGTACATAGATGGACTTAGTATGATTATGACCAGGGATCATTCGGTATAATCATGAACTGTGATGTTATAAGTGGTGTGGTAAAAGTCCTCAGTGGCTTGTAATGCATTGATATACAGTTTTTGGTATGATTATGACCAGGGATTTTTCGGTATAGTCATGATCATTGATGATTTAACGAATATCCTTGGCCCGTAATACAAGGATGATTAGAAAATGTGGTTTATTTATTAAGCTGAGTCTCAGTGATAAAAGTTGATGAAAACATTTTTAAATCATAGAAGATAGTAGGTTTTATTCTCTACTTACTTGACTCTTCTAATGGATTGCTTATTCTGCTGCAGTTAAACTTAATGTCTATTGTATTTTATCAGTTTAACATTGTTGAAGACTATTGATAATTTATTCTTCATTATCTTAGTCATAATATTTCTTACTGGGCTAGTTGAGCTCACCCTTTCTTTCAATGTTCTCTTCAGGAAATGAGAACGTAGCTGGGGCGAGTCGGGGAACGGAGTGATGGTCCGAATGATAGTATTAGTTAGTAGTCCTCACTATTCTATGTAATAGTGTCTTAATAAATGTAATGAGGACTCCTTTTGAGTATGAATACTCTCTAGAAGATAATATTTGTATTCAAACTCACAGTTTATGTTTTGTCGTATTGTACACGACAGTTGTATTAGTAAGTTGTATTTGTATTTTGTACCATGTATCTGACGACCCAAGATGGGTGATGTGTACCTAATTTTGGGGGCGTCACAACAATGATATAAGAATTCAATAAAACAAGTTCAAGAATTAATTTATCCCAGAATTAACAACGTCCAAATTGTCAACATGATACTACTTTGTGGAGTAAAATTCAAGAATACTTAGAAGAATATTTTCATGAAAAGATACTGGATAAAACGCAATTATCAAGGATATTCCACAAATTTCATGGAGTATAGAAGTCAAAACATAACCAACTGAGTACAATAAAGAATAGAATAACAAAAGAAATCACCATGCATGCGATAGACCGCACTGACAGGTTATTCCAACAGAATAATAAATAATGGAACCAGGTCCGGCGTAAACGCACAGACAGGATATTCCGACAAAATAATAAATAATTGAACCAGGTCCGGTGTAAACGCACAGACAGGATATTCCGACAGAATAATAAATAATGGAACCAGGTCCGGTGTAAAACACACAGACAGGATATTCCAACAGAATAATAACAAGACGGAACCAGGTCCGGTGTAAAACACACAGACAGGATGTTCCAACAGAATAATAATAAAAATGGAACCAGGTCCGGTGTAAAACACATAGACAAGATGTTCCAACAGAATAATAGAAGAATGTCACCAAGTATAGGGTAGACCGCGTATACAGGTTATTCTAACAGAATAATAAGAAATGGAATAACAACAGTTCTCTTCATGAATAAGAAAGAATAACACCCCTTACCGTTTTAAAGAAGAGCTGAAATAAGGAAGTAGTTAAGTAGCCGAATACTCTTCTTCTCTCTCTCTATAGTTTCTCTCTATAGTTTCTCTCTCTAGAGTTTAGTGAATTCGTAAGAAATAATGAAGGAATGAGCTGCTATTTATAGAAAAATAGAATGCATAGTAACTAATCCATGAACGGTCCAGATTGATTACTTTAATCTGACGGTCCATATTTAAAGAAAAATCTTTTAAATAAAATATAATATATTCTATTTATTGAATAACTTTAATAAAGTATTCTGTTTTATATAAAAAGATGTTTCTGTTTTATTACGTTAATAATACGAATAAAACAAAACGTCATTATCGCTAAATAATTCATATTATTAACTGACAATAATTGAATCAAACTGAGTGACTTCTCACATAAGCATTAATAATCAATACTGTATGCTACTATGCAACCACACGTATTACTGTACTTTTACTACCGAGTAGTTCAACAGTAACAATTGTAAAACTTCTGCCGTTATTTTTAATAAAATATTTTTGTCGTTTTCTCAATCCGACAATAATTCTGTTGTGGGGTCCACCAATGATTGTGTCGTTGTACGAATATTCCCTGTTAAAACGAATATTCTCCGACCAATCGAATATTATATAACAACTTGCGTACTTTACAAAATTTATAAATATTACCCACAACTATAACATTATATCAAATTAACACTATAATATTCAAAAATGATATTTATAGAAAATTCATCTTTATTTATAAAAGTTGGGGTCTTACAGTGACAATAATTAAATCAATAATATGAGATACTATGCAGCAATTACTGTAGCAATAATTAAGTATAATTGAGTGATTTCTCATGTAAGCATCAATAATCAATATCGTGTGCTATTATGCAACCACACGTATTACTGGGTATTTCAACAGTTAACGGTAGAACTTTTGCCGTTATTTTTATAAAATGTTATTTCAATAAAAAGTTATCACCGGGTATTTCAACAATTCGGGTCGTCCATATATATATGTAACATTGATACGTGAAAAACGTAATGAACACGAGACATACTTGACGGTAAAGCGAGTCTATAGGCCACAGTTCCTACTCGATCGAGGATTTCAAATAGACCAATAAAATCGAGGGTTGAGATTTCTTCTCTTCATCGATTCTTGCTTCTAGAATAACGCCTTCTTGCACCTTCTTCTTCACATTCATCAGCTCTGAGTCTGTAGCTTGAGCGACTTTAACTTTATCGATTAAAGTCGATTCTAATCGTACATTTGTTATCTTCACGTAGGTTCTTAGAGTCTTTAACTCTATCTCCATCTTTTGTAAGTCGTACGAAATGGGTCTTTGTGTTAACAACGTCGTACTCGTAACCGCATACGATCTTCTACTCAACGTGTTAGCTACCACGTTTGCTTTTCCAAGATGGTATTGAATGGTATGGTCATAATCCTTCAACAGCTCGAGCCAACATCTTTGGCGCATAATACGTACGTTTTAGGTGAAAAAAATATTTGAGGGTTTTGTATCGGGTTCACGGTCGATACAAAATTCGATTTCACTCTTTGGGGGTAGGTTAGGAAGTTTTTCGGGGAATACGTCAGGAATTATTAACAATAAAAATATCATTCAAAACTGTGACTCTCATCCAAGACTTGGATAACACCTCACATTGATACCTATCAACTTGCCATCGTTATTCACGGTGTCCCCTATGGAAAGTCTAGCTTTGGTGCATCCTATACAAGGAAGTCACCAACGAAAGGTTCGGGGCTCTTTACTTATGGCTTAATATGACAGTGATTGACTTTAGTGATTTGGTTGCTTGAATTCACATAACATGTTGGTTAGGAATATGAAAAATAACAACCTTACGAAAATAATCAATTTTAGCATGATGAATAGATAACCAGTCGATTCTTAAAATCACATCAAAGGCAAGTATTTTCAAAGAGATCAAATCGACAGGTAATGTGAGGGTGACGATTTGAATCAAATAAAATTTATAAACAGTGGATGTAATGAAGGTCTCTCCCAATGGAGTTTCAACAGATAAGTCAAAGTCTAACTTTTCTGGAATCAAATTTAAAAGTTGAGCGCAGGTAGGAGAAATAAAAGAGTGGGTAGAATCGGTATCGAATAAGGTATAGACTACACAAGATTTTATGATTAACTTACCCGTGATAACTTCGTTCGGGTTCCTCGACAAACGTTCTCACTTAGACTACCGATTTTGACTTGTCTGGGACATCCTTTGGCGTCACCATCCTAGCTAGACTTGACTTCACTACACAGAAAAATCGAGCTAGGTGACCTTCTTTTATGCAATTAAAACATGCTTTGGGTTGCTGCGTACAGTTTGGACTGATGTGTCCCTCCAGTCCGTATTTGAAACATACGATCGGTGGTCGTTCTTCTTCCTTAGAAACGGGTCCTGGAGCTACTATCTTTCAATCATTATTGAACCTTCTCTTCTTGAAATTTCCACTTCAATTATCTTGGCCATGATTACCACCGAATTGGTTACCATTCTTGGCATGATAATTTCCCTCACGATGGTTATCATTGTTTCGATGGCCGTTGCCACCGGTATGATTATTATCATTTGTTGGTTGTTACCTTTTGGTTGGGCTGACTCATAATCGCGCTTTAATAACTGAGCACTATTAACAACATCTGAATACAAATAAAGTTTGTGAGAAATGAGGTATTGACGTATTTTGGGTTTCAACTCTCTTAGAAACATTCGTGACATTTCCTCCTCGTTATCTACCAAATGGGATGCAAATCAGGATAACTCCGCAAACTTTACCTCATATTGCGATACGGTCATGTTGTTCTATTCTAGATTGATGAATTCCACCTCCTTCATGTGACGAATATTGTGACGCCCCCAAATTTGGACCTCCACTTGGTCACCCAAATTCGGTTCATCACGTGCTCAAAGTATTACCATAATAACTAAAATTATACATTCGCAACGGAAAATCTAAATTAGAATAATATACAATGATTTATTATAATTATTCCCCCAAGTCTCGCAACCTACAGTACTTAAAAGATTACATAATAGTATCAAATAAAGACCTATTATATAATCCTACTTAAGTTTAAACATTGTCTTAATACAACATAATAATCTTAAACATAAAAGGGACAAGCTAGTCGGTAGCCTTGCCCTTGCCCTTGTCTGTTCCAGAGACACCTCCATGTTCTTCCTTAACTGAAAGGTTTTAAATAAGCAAGGATGAGCACAAATTGCCCAGCAAGTAATATACAACAAGGGTGTAGGATATAATATCACAAGGTTTGAAATATCGAAGTGTCATTTCTTAGATAGTTCAAAGTGTCAGAATAACATCATGAGTAAGGAATATCAACAATACTTAGACTAAGATCAATAATTCAATATAAAGCAACTGATATATATGAATTTAAAGGCTATCAAGGTATCCGACTAGATAACTGTGACGCCCCCAAAATTAGGTATACGTCACCCATCTTGGGTCGCCACTTACATGGTACATAAATCCAAATACAACTTACTAATACAACTGTCGTGTACAATACGACAAAACATAAACTGTGAGTTTGAATACAAATATTATTTTCTAGAGAGTATTCATACTCAAAAGGAGTCCTCATTACATTTATTAACACATTATTACATAGAATAGTGAGGACTACTAACTAATACTATCATTCGGACCATCACTCCGTTCCCCGACTTGCCCCAGCTACGTTCTCATTTCCTGAAGAGAACAGTGAAAGAAAGGGTGAGCTCAACTAGCCCAGTAAGAAATATTATGACTAAGATAATACAGAATAAATTATCATTAGCCTTCAACAATGTTAAACTGATAAAATATAATAGACATCAAGTTTAACTGCAGCGGAACACGCAATCCATTAAAAGAGTCAAGTAGAGAATAAAATCTACTATCTTTTATGATTTAAAAGGTTTTTCAACACTTTTATCGCTGGGACTCAGCTTAATAAATAATCCACATCATCGAATCACCCCTGCACTACGGCCAAGGATATTCTTTAGTATCACGACCACGAATTATCCATGCACTACGGCTAAAGATAATCATGTTTTCATCAACGGTCCTGATCATGCCATAAAACAATTCATCTCTGCACTACGGCCAAAGAGAATCCATAGCCATAATCATACCAAAAACTGTCCATCAATGCACTACGGCAAATGAGGGTTTTTACCACATCATTTATAACATTACGGTCATGATTATACCGAATAATCCCTGGTCATAATCACACCAAGTCTATCTATGCACTACAGGCCACAGATGACTTTCAACATTTTATAAACATGAGGATGATGACAATGATATAAGAATTCAATAAAACAAGTTCAAGAATTAATTTATCCAGGAACTAATAACGTCCAAATTGTCAACATGATACTGCTTTGTGGAGTAAAATTCAAGAATGCTCAGAAGAATATTTCCATGAAAAGATACTGGATGAAGCGCAAATATAAAGGATATTCCACTAATTTCATGGAGTATAGAAGTCAAAACTTTAACCAACTGAGTATAATAAGGAATGGAATAACAAAAGAAATCACCAGGCATGCGATAGACCGCATAGGCAGGTTATTCCAACAGAATAATAAATAACGGAACCAGGTCCGGCGTAAACCGCACAGACAGGATATTCCAACAGAATAGTAAAGACGGAACCAGGTCCGGCGTAGAACGCACAGACAGGATATTCCAACAGAATAGTAAAGACGGAACCAGGTCCGGCGTAGAACGCACAGACAGGATATTCCAACAGAATAGTAAAGACGGAACCAGGTCCGGCGTGAAACGCACAGACAGGATGTTCCAACAGAATAATAAATAATAGAACCAGGTCCGGCGTAGAACGCACAGACAGGATGTTCCAGCAGAATAATAAGGAATGGAATAATAGAAGAATTTCACCAAGTATGCGGTACTTCGCATAAACAGGTTATTCCAACATAATAACAAAGAATGGAACAACAGCAGTTCTCTTCATGAAGATAAAAGAAAGAAATAATATTCCCTACCTTTGAAAGAAAATGGATATAGGAGTAGTGAGGGAGCAGACTTCTCTTCTTCTATAGATTTTCTCTCTATAGCTTCTCTCTATAATTTCTCTCTATAATAATGGCTCTAAAGCTTTAGTGAATTGGTGAGAAATGAAGGAAGGATGAGCTTCTATTTATAGGAAAACATAGTTTCGATAATTGCACGTTTTGGGGCTCGAAAATTACAGTATAATACCTTCCTCTTTTTCTTCATTTTTTATTTAGTCCTGCAAGTATTATCAATCTTGCACCAACTCCCCTAATAGTAAATCATGTGAATCAATAGTACCCGTGAATAGTAACTCGTGAATAGTAACTCGCGAATAGTAACTCATGAATAGTAACTCGTGAATAGTAACTCATGAATAGTAACTCGTGAATAGTACTCCGACACGAAAAGTGCTCCGAATACCCGAGTGAGCAACACTAGAGTGAATAGTAATTTGGGTGAATAGTAACCCGTGAATAGTAACTCATGAATAGTAACTCGTGAATAGTACTCTGACACAAAAAGTGTCCCGAATACCCGATTGAACAATACTGAGTGACTTCTCACATAAGCATCAATAATCAATACCGTGTGCTACTATGCAACCACGCGTATTACTGTACTTTTAACACCGGGTGTTTCAACAGTATCAACGGTAAAACTTCCGCCGTTATTTTCATAAAGTATTTCTGTCGTTTTCTAACTACGACAGTTCTTCTGTTGTGGGTCCACCAATGATTGTGTCGTCGTACGAATATTTCCTGACAAAAAGAATATTCCCCGACCAATCGAATATTATATAACAACTTGCATACTTTACAAAATTTATAAATACTACCCACAACTATAACATTATATCAAATCCATACCATAATATAAAAAAAAATATTTCGAGAATATTAATTATTTATTTATAAAATCTGGGGTCTCACAATCTCCCCTCCTTATGGAATTTCGCCCTCGAAATTTACGTGCGTGCCTGGTATGCCGAACAGGTGAGGATACCTTGACTTCGAACTCTTCAGGTATAACTTTTGAGCGTTGAATATGATCCTTCTTATCCAAGATGTTAACACGTATCTCCTCATACGTTAAATCTTCTGTTATCTCGTCCGGTTCTAAATTAATAATATGGTTCGGGTCGTCCACATTTTTACGTAAAAAAAAAAAAAAAAAAAAAAAAAAACGTTCTGAACACGCAACATACTTGGCGGTAAAACGAGTTTATAAGCCACAGTTCCTACTTCATCGAGGATTTCAGATGGGCCAATTAAATCGAGAGTTGAGATTTCCTCTCTTCGTCGATTCTTGCTTTTAGAATAACGCCCTCTTGAACCTTCTTCTTCACATTTATCAGCTCTGAGTATGTAGCTTGAGCGGCTTTAACTTTATCGATTAAAATCGATTCTAATCATATATTCGTTATCTTCACGTGGGTTAGTTTATTCGCACTTGTAACCGCATACGATCTTCTACTCAACGCATCAGCTACCACGTTCGCTTTTCCACGATGGTATGGTATGATCATAATCTTTAACAGCTCGAGCCAACGTCTTTGGCGCATGTTACGTTCGCTTTAGTTGAATAAATATTTGAGGGTTTAAGAAATGGGTTTTGTACTGGGGTCAATACAAAATTCAATTTTACGCTCTGGGGTAGGCTAAGAAGTCTTCAAGAATACGTCAAGAAATTTATTAACAATAGAAATATCGTTCAAAACTGCGACCCTCATCCAAGACTTGGATAGTACGTCACATTGATACCTATCAACTTGACACCGTTATTCACAACGTCCCTTACCGAAAGTCTAGCTTCGGTGCATTCCTCACAAGAAAGTCAACAACTAAAGGATCGGGCTCTTTATTTATGGCTTGATATGACAATGATTGACTTTAGTGATTTGGTTACTTTGAATTCGCATAGCAGGTTGGTTAGGAATATGAAAGTTAACCACCTTACGAAAAGAATGATGAGTAGTTAACCAATCGTTCCTAAAATCACATCAAAGGCAAGTATTTTCAAAGAGATGCGATCGACAAGTAACGTGAAAGTGTTGATTTGAACAAGATTTATAAATGGTGGATGTAACGAAGGTTTCTACTATCGAAGTTTAAACCAATAAGTCAAAGTCTAATTTCTTCGAAGTCAAATTTAAACGTTGAGCTCAAGCAAGAGAAATAAAAGAATGGATAGAACCGGTATCTAATAAGGTATAGACTTCGCAAGAATTTATAATTAACTAACCCGTGATAACTTCATTTGATTCCTCGTTAGGGTAATTCAAAACTCGATGCTGGATTTTCCCAATTACTGTCGAAAAAAAATTACATATCATCTATTTTAGCTTTCTTGGATCGGACTTCTCTTTTCACAATATCAACGCGTCGTGCGGCTTTCACCCATGCATCTTTCATTCTCACTCGTTCAGTTATTTCTTCTTTCAGCTGCTCCTTGACATTTGAATACTCAGATTCCAGCTTTAATATCATATACTCTGCCAAAGAGTGCTTCTGTTCAACCATCGCACATCGGGTAATACAATTTTGAATTATTGCATCCCTTTGTTCTACGACCGCCTGTCGTTCTTCAGCCTGCTCTTCTAACTCATAAATACGATTTTGTAATTCTACATTTTGATCAATAAGTTCTTCTAATAAATCAACCTCAGCTTCCTCTTCTTCCTCACTCTCAGTTGCTACCTTTGCGACTAGCTTGAGTGCAACTTTTAATTCCTCAATCACCACATGGATATCTCTAATCACATTAACCTGGTTGGTGATTAGAGGTGTCTCCACGTTCTCATGTGCTTCATTGTTTATCTCAACATTTTCGGATGTCATTTGCAAATACTGTCACAAAACAAAGGTTAATTGACATGTAACATATTATCCCTATATTCTGACCGACCAATTAAATAAAAAATAAACTTAGGTAGGTCATACTAGCGAAGGAATTCTCCGTCTCTCCCCTCCTAGTTCTATTCTCACATCCTAGCCAGGGATCATATCCCTAAGCTCTGATACCAACTGTGACGCCCCCAAAATTAGGTATACGTCACCCATCTTGGGTCGCCACTTACATGGTACATAAATCCAAATACAACTTACTAATACAACTGTCGTGTACAATACGACAAAACATAAACTGTGAGTTTGAATACAAATATTATTTTCTAGAGAGTATTCATACTCAAAAGGAGTCCTCATTACATTTATTAACACATTATTACATAGAATAGTGAGGACTACTAACTAATACTATCATTCGGACCATCACTCCGTTCCCCGACTTGCCCCAGCTACGTTCTCATTTCCTGAAGAGAACAGTGAAAGAAAGGGTGAGCTCAACTAGCCCAGTAAGAAATATTATGACTAAGATAATACAGAATAAATTATCATTAGCCTTCAACAATGTTAAACTGATAAAATATAATAGACATCAAGTTTAACTGCAGCGGAACAAGCAATCCATTAAAAGAGTCAAGTAGAGAATAAAATCTACTATCTTTTATGATTTAAAAGGTTTTTCAACACTTTTATCGCTGGGACTCAGCTTAATAAATAATCCACATCATCGAATCACCCCTGCACTACGGCCAAGGATATTCTTTAGTATCACGACCACGAATTATCCATGCACTACGGCTAAAGATAATCATGTTTTCATCAACGGTCCTGATCATGCCATAAAACAATTCATCTCTGCACTACGGCCAAAGAGAATCCATAGCCATAATCATACCAAAAACTGTCCATCAATGCACTACGGCAAATGAGGGTTTTTACCACATCATTTATAACATTACGGTCATGATTATACCGAATAATCCCTGGTCATAATCACACCAAGTCTATCTATGCACTACAGGCCACAGATGACTTTCAACATTTTATAAACATGAGGATGATGACAATGATATAAGAATTCAATAAAACAAGTTCAAGAATTAATTTATCCAGGAACTAATAACGTCCAAATTGTCAACATGATACTGCTTTGTGGAGTAAAATTCAAGAATGCTCAGAAGAATATTTCCATGAAAAGATACTGGATGAAGCGCAAATATAAAGGATATTCCACTAATTTCATGGAGTATAGAAGTCAAAACTTTAACCAACTGAGTATAATAAGGAATGGAATAACAAAAGAAATCACCAGGCATGCGATAGACCGCATAGGCAGGTTATTCCAACAGAATAATAAATAACGGAACCAGGTCCGGCGTAAACCGCACAGACAGGATATTCCAACAGAATAGTAAAGACGGAACCAGGTCCGGCGTAGAACGCACAGACAGGATATTCCAACAGAATAGTAAAGACGGAACCAGGTCCGGCGTAGAACGCACAGACAGGATATTCCAACAGAATAGTAAAGACGGAACCAGGTCCGGCGTGAAACGCACAGACAGGATGTTCCAACAGAATAATAAATAATAGAACCAGGTCCGGCGTAGAACGCACAGACAGGATGTTCCAGCAGAATAATAAGGAATGGAATAATAGAAGAATTTCACCAAGTATGCGGTACTTCGCATAAACAGGTTATTCCAACATAATAACAAAGAATGGAACAACAGCAGTTCTCTTCATGAAGATAAAAGAAAGAAATAATATTCCCTACCTTTGAAAGAAAATGGATATAGGAGTAGTGAGGGAGCAGACTTCTCTTCTTCTATAGATTTTCTCTCTATAGCTTCTCTCTATAATTTCTCTCTATAATAATGGCTCTAAAGCTTTAGTGAATTGGTGAGAAATGAAGGAAGGATGAGCTTCTATTTATAGGAAAACATAGTTTCGATAATTGCACGTTTTGGGGCTCGAAAATTACAGTATAATACCTTCCTCTTTTTCTTCATTTTTTATTTAGTCCTGCAAGTATTATCAATCTTGCACCAACTCCCCTAATAGTAAATCATGTGAATCAATAGTACCCGTGAATAGTAACTCGTGAATAGTAACTCGCGAATAGTAACTCATGAATAGTAACTCGTGAATAGTAACTCATGAATAGTAACTCGTGAATAGTACTCCGACACGAAAAGTGCTCCGAATACCCGAGTGAGCAACACTAGAGTGAATAGTAATTTGGATGAATAGTAACCCGTGAATAGTAACTCATGAATAGTAACTCGTGAATAGTACTCTGACACAAAAAGTGTCCCGAATACCCGATTGAACAATACTGAGTGACTTCTCACATAAGCATCAATAATCAATACCGTGTGCTACTATGCAACCACGCGTATTACTGTACTTTTAACACCGGGTGTTTCAACAGTATCAACGGTAAAACTTCCGCCGTTATTTTCATAAAGTATTTCTGTCGTTTTCTAACTACGACAGTTCTTCTGTTGTGGGTCCACCAATGATTGTGTCGTCGTACGAATATTTCCTGACAAAAAGAATATTCCCCGACCAATCGAATATTATATAACAACTTGCATACTTTACAAAATTTATAAATACTACCCACAACTATAACATTATATCAAATCCATACCATAATATAAAAAAAAATATTTCGAGAATATTAATTATTTATTTATAAAATCTGGGGTCTCACAATAACAATTTATACTGAGCAGTCACTAAGGACTATTGAACATCTACAAGAATTACCAATATTAAACTGATAACCTAAAAGAATCAAGTAATGTAGAGGATCAGTCTACAATACCTCACGTTATGCATAACACCACAGTAATAATATACTCATGTGTTGGGGTTTCCAACAACATAAAATCCCCTCACAATAAGGGTTGTTCAATTCAGTTTTTGGATTTTTGCACCAATCAATTGGTTTAAATAGTTTTATAATCATGTATATAGTCTACCCAAATCAAATGACATCGACTCCTTCACAATATTCAAGAACAATACTAAGTTCATTATGAATAATAGTTTTCACAAGGGTTTAAGCATAATGGTTCATTTGAACGAGAAAGGAATATAACTTGTATTCAAAATGATAAGCTTACGGTATTCGTCGAATAAAGAATGCAAAGATACTTGCACAATAAGAGTAGGGTTCGGATACTTGCCTTACGCGTAGTTTATTCTCGTTTAAGAATTCAACACTTTCGAATCCTATTTATAACGTATTATATGTTCAAGATGTTCATTAGCTAACATAGTCTTTAATAAAGCTTGACATGATATAAGTAGGCACGTACGGTACAAAATCAGTTTATACGTCATCATAAATCAAATACTTAGTTACTTCATAAGCAAATCAAGAATGCTCAAGGTTAAGACCTCCTTACTTATGGACTTTTCATTTTAATGCAACACCAACTTATCGACTAAGCATCACACGTATATATATACATCAGTAGGTTTTAGATCACATTTAGCATTATAGGCATCGTACAAGTTACTATCCAAAAGTTAGAATTCACTAACTGTGATTCCAGACTGGCGCAACTGCGCTATAGCTAAGCTTAGGACCGGCGTAGCTGCGCCGTCCTCTGGCCAAGCCAAGATGCAACTGCCGCCTTGTGGTTTCAGTCTGGCTTGTCCAAAAACAATCATACATGATATATCTATCATGTTAAAGGTCTTTTCATGCTCCTCCAGTCAATCTAGGTTCCCTTTTATAATATATTTCTAATTTAAACGTTTCAACCATTTAAGGCCATTCGAGGTCATGAATTCACAAGGTCTAGCATGCTTGCTTTCTAAACATACAAGATAGTTATAAAGCTTATATTAGGCATCTTTGTGTGTATTCATAACACATACGTGAAACTTACACCGCTTTAGTTGAAAATATGCTTCGTTTATGCTTTTCTTAAAATGTGTTACCCAAGCATGGTATATATATATATATATATATATATATATATATATATATATATATATATATATATATATATATATATATATATATATATATATATATATATGTTTATGCTACATGAGCGAGTCTACGAGTGTCATCAAACATGATAACAAATGTCAGATTTTAGTCCTTATGGTATCTTGACAATATTCACATTCAAAGCTTGCTAATAGGTTCAACATGCTTATGTTTCCTTACTAATCAAATAAACATAAGCTAAAGGTTTATTCATACATTTCCAAGTCATACTCACATGCTTTCAAAGTCAAAATATAAACCATGTAGAAATCATGTATGTTAGCTCACTAGGCTAAGCTTCTCATTGCAAATATTTCTAAGATAAGACTTAATAAGTTTGATCATGCTCAAAGGAACTATATACACTACAACATACTCATCTATGTGCAAAATCAGTCCTGCATAGCTTACTAGGTTCACAATTTGTAGAACATGATCTTTAACATAGTTTGTTTTCAAAACTTAGTCCAAATCTCCATGTAAACCATACGCCTTCGTTAATTATGCAAGCCTAGTCTAAACATGCTCACATTAGGTTAACATATCCATATATACATTATAAACTTGCTTACAGGCTAGCTTGAGTCAAAATAACTAGCTAATATTGATCAGATTTGAAAACAGACTGCTCAACTGAATTCAGCAACCGGCGCAGCTGCGCCGTGCCTGGTTCAGGCACAGAAGCAGTCTGCTTCGGTAGAACTCCAACCCAACCTCAAAAATTACTCATGATTTCAATTTTAAACAATCATATATCAGTTGCATCATACTCATATGGTCATATAACAACTATATGGACATTACCCAACCCCATTAACATACAATTACATGAATTCAAGAATTTGAAATTATAAGAACTCAAGACTCCATTTTTACTGAGAATGAAAAGGAAGGCAAGGAAAAGAGATTATACCTCTGCAAATGTGAAAAGAACTTGCTCCAAATGAACTTCTAAGCTCTAGATTACTTGTATGCTCTCAACTCTCACTTAGCAAATTCTCAGACAAATCTCAACAACAAGAATGAAGAAGCACAACTGCTATTTATAGAGGAACACAAATCCAGACATTACATTTTCCCATTGAATCAAACTCATGTGTTAAAGGATTGCATGAAGGTTATGGAGGAGTTGTTAGATTTGTTGTTGGAACTCATCATAATCACCACTCCCCCATGATCATGAGTTAGAGAGTTGGAAGAAAATGAAGAACATAGGCTAGCCTTTTTGAAATACACGTGAATGATGTCTTAGAGTAAATGGGACACTCAATTTGGGACAAAGGAGAAACCCTCAGCAATTCATATCATCAAGGCTTGGTTTGGTCTATTTAATTCCCACAATAAAATCTTAATGCACAATTGTTACCATATTAGGAATTCACATCATAGAGTCCATGTACATTAAATATATGAAATAAAATAATGCATTCATGTATTATTGTCCGAGTAGTTCCATAATTAATTCTACCACTCATGTAATCATATAATAACTATATTATATTAATATCTTATTTATTTATGTTAAATAAATAATTTAATTCTTTCCCTTGATTAATTACCACTTAATATATAGTCACACAACACCATATAGTATGGTTGTATTATTGTTCATATGCACATAACTGTCAATATAATATTATTATATTACTAACTTACTTATTTATGTTCAATAAATAAATCATGCACTTTCTTAATTTATTAACACCAATATTAATTAATCCAACAATTGATTAATGAAATTATGAATTTCTATAATCATTATTCATCTTTATAATATATTGCAAATAATAGTAATCACACATTATTAGTTAATTACTAAGAATTCAATATTCTACCACAACCATTAACAATTAATTAATGGTTTAATACTTCAGTTGTTGGACATAACATACTTTATTTCTTTGTTTTTTAATGTCACACCTATCACATAATTGTTCCATTTAATTCCCAAGGTGGAAAAATTACTTTTCTCCAACTGACTACTAGCGCAGCAGCGCCAGTTTGTACTACTGGGATGGCGCAGCTGCGCCGTGCCCTGACAGTACCAAGACTGGTTTAGCTTCAGCCCGTGTCAATTTTCTTCGCTAAATCCGTTATATACGACTTGAATTGATGTTCACAAAAGTGTTACTACAAGTCTACGAGCGTATTTGATTACTTATATGATATCACACGTTCAACATAATTATACTTTCTAATTCTCATTTTAACTCACTTAATGGATGTACTCGTTCCACAATATGCCACACAAGGCATTTAACAATCCTCATTACCAAACCACACCTCTTAATACGCATTGATCTAATACGAATCAATTGTATTAACCAACTCATAACACAATAACACTTATATTCACATAAATAGTATTTCCATTAATATATTCATTTTATAATACGTGAAAATTCTCGGGTATTACAAATACTTTCGGGAAAGTACTTGTCGTTGAACAATTCTTGGAACTTCTCCCAAGACATCTTTAGTGTGGTAGGTTGAATATGTTTTATAGATTTCCACCAGTAATCTGCCTCTCCTCTCAACATGAAGGTGGCAAAGGGAACCTTTTGCTCCTCGAAGCATCCCAAGACATCAAATATCTTGGTGATATGCTTTATCCACGTCTCTGCCTTAAGTGGTTCTAGCTTTTCCAAAAACTCTGGTGGTCCCAGCTCCTTGAATTGCTTAGTGGTGACCAGCCGTGAGTTGCCATTGACTCCACCTGCATTATGAACAGGTGTCTCTCTCGTTTGGTTTTGCATAAATTCTAGAAAACTCCTAAACGTACCATCGTTTGTCATTTGATCGGTGTTATTGTTTACACGAGAATTATTGCCATCCTAATGCACATTATCCTGGTTATTGATCGTCAGTGACTCAACGGTCTCATGTGCTTCATTGTTTATCTCAACAATTTCAAATGACATTCTTAAACACTATCACAAAACAAAGGTTAATTGACATGCCACATATTATCCCTATATTCTGACCTACCAATTAAATAACAATTAAGCTTAGGTAGGTCATACTAGCGAAAGATTTACTTGTCTCTCCCCTCCTAGTTCTAGTGTCAAATCTCAGCCATAGATCATATCTCTAAGCTTTGATACCAACTGTGACGCCCTCAAAATAGGTTTACATCACCCATTCTGAGTCGCCAAATACATGGTGCAGAATTCAAATACAAACTTAATTTATACAACAGTTAAGTGTCGTGCATATTACGACAAAATATAAGTTGTAAGTTTTAATACAAATATTATTTCCTAGACAATATCCAAACTCAAATGAAGTCCTCATTATAATTATTATCACATTATATCGCAGAATAGTGAGGACTACTAAAGCAACCATCTGGATCATCACTCCATTCCCGACTAGTCCCAGCTATATTATCATTTCTTGAAGAGAACAATGAAAGCAAAGGGTGAGCTCAACTAGTCCAGTAAGAAATATTATGACTAAGATAATGCAGATCAAATTATCATTAGCTCTCAACAGTGTTAAACTGATAGAATACAATAGAAAACAAGTTTAACTACAGCGAAACAAGCAATCCATTAGAAGAATCAAGTAGAGCATGATATCTACTATCTTCTATGATCTAAAAAGTTTATCATCAATTTTATCGCTGAGACTCAGCTTAATAAATAATCCACATCACTGAATTATCCATGCACTACGGGCCAAGGATATTCATTAGTATCACATCCACGAATTATCCATGCACTGTGGGTCAAGGATATTCGTGTTATCACCAATGGTCATGATTATAAGACTCCAAATTTTATGAACAAAGATTTAATTTTCTCGAAATATTTTTTTTAATATTATAGTGTGGATTTGAGATAATGTTATAGTTGTGGGTAGTATTTATAAATTTTGCAAAGTATGCAAGTTGTCGTAAAATATTCGATTGGTCGAGGATTATTCATTTTAACATGGAATATTCGTACGACGGCACAATTATTGGTGGATCCCACAACGAAATTATTGTCAGAATGAGAAAATGACATAAATATCTTTTTATGAAAATAACAGCGAAAGTTTTACCGTTAACTGTTGAAATACCCGGTGATAAAAGTACAGTAATACGCGTGGTTGCATAGTAACATACGGTATTGATTATTGATTCTTACGTGAGAAGTCACCCAGTTTTGTTCAATTATTGCTATAGTAATTGCTACATAGTATCTCACGATATTTGATTCAATTATTATCGATATTTTATATATTATTAAATCAATAATTGAGACGATACAATTATTCATATTATTATTTGTAATATTGACGATGTCTAGAAAGTTTTGTCGATGAGAGGTTTGGTTACCTAATTGCGCGCCAATAGGGAAAAATTCTTATTAGAAAGCCCCCTCTTTCTTGGGAATGATCTAGTTGTTAAATATTGCGAATAATAATAATGATGAATAAATGTTGTTAAAAATATTGAAGAGATTTTTATGAAGTACTTGATGTAAATTTTGCTTATTTTATAGACCCTCATTTACTCATTTTTCAAAATAATCGGTAGAAAGTTATTCAGTATATATATTATATGTGATCCACCTGTGATGGTGATATGTTGGTGGAGGGAACACGTGGGGCCCACGTTGGAAGAAAAATGTTGGAAGAAAAAAAATGAGGGGGGGGAATCTTGTAAATTTTGTCACAGGTGGGAGATTTTTCAAAGAACATGTGATTATATACATATATATATTATGGCCTTGGATGATTGCTTGGAAAAAGAAAAAAATTTCAGACGTCCATGAATTTTAAAACTGTTGCATCCGTGATTTTCCAAATAGTATCATTTCTATTCTCCTATAAATAGGATGTTTAGTTAGAATAAAAAATCACACCAGAATTAGAGAATTCTTCTTCTATAATTTTGAGCGTATTTCTTTCGAGTTTTAGAAAGCTTTGAGCGTAGAAAATAGTATAAGTTTTCTTCAAGAATATCCCCGCTATACCAGTTGGAATACTATTCTTGTTAAGGTAATGGGTATTATTTATTTCATATTCGCTTACGATATTATTTTTCGTAATCGTAAGAAATTTATTTTCGTTCAATATTCATAATGAATATTATTTTCGTTCAATATTCGTAGGGCCTTTTTTTTCTTAAATCAGTAACATCGTAGATTGTTATTATTGCAGTTCTACAAACTTTACTTGTATATTAAAGGTTAAAGGTATTTGGTGGATATGGAAAATTATTGTTGTTGGCCACTTAATATTTAGTCACTGTATAGGTCCTAAGCATCTATCAAAGTATAACCATCTAGTCCTTAATTACTGCCAGCATCTAATGCTTTCTGTCTCTCCCTTGTACTTCAGTGTTATGCCAATATGTGGTTGAAGGCTCCGTATTTAAAAGAAACCTTTCTTTATTTTTTTTTTAAAAATAATATATTAGTCAAGGGGGCTGCTTACCACATGTTAGAAGAAGTTGGTGCTTAGGTAACATTAATAATTCAATTTGTCTCCTAGTATTCTTGAAGGTCTCAAAGCATCAAACATGATCAAATTATTGAAATCCTGTCAGAGGCATTCCTTCTTAGAAGCTTTATCTATTTGATTATATAATCTTCTAGCAGTGATAGTGTATAGTTTAATGTATTAAGAATTAAGAAACATATTATAAGATTGCCGAGTAAACAAGAATTTGCATCTCTATTATATACACTTAATATTCGTAAGGATTATTATTTTTATTCAACAGTTGTAAGGGATATTATTTTTATTTAGTATTCATATGAAATAATATTTTCTTCCATACTCTGTTATATGTAAGTAATATTATTTCATTTTAGATTTTGAACTCTACACTCGTTTTGTTAAAATTTTGGTTTCTATACTCCATGAAATTAGTAGAATATTCTTGATATTTGCGCTTCATCCAGTATATTTTTTGAAAATATTATTCTGAGCATTCTTGATAAGTTTTAACTTTTTCATGCCGGAGTACTATTCACGCAGTTACTATTCTCAAAGTACTATTCGCGGGGTGCTAATCACTCAGTTAATATTCATCCGGGGTACTATTCATGATAAAAATTGATTTCTTTTCGGTCCAAATTATTTTTGATACAATATTATTCTTGAATTTTACTCCACAAAGTAGTATCATGTTGACAATTTGGACATTAATGAATTCTGGATAAATTAAATTATAAATCTTTAAAAATTTATCATTTACTTTCTTTTAATTGAATTCTTATATAATTGTCATCATCCTCATGCTTATATTATGTTGAAAGTCATCTTTAGTCGTAGTGCATAGATGGACTTGGTATGATTATGACCAGGGATTATTCGATATAATCATGACCGTAATATTACAAATAATGTGGTAAAAGTCCTCATTGGCCCGTAGTGCATTGATGGACAGTTGTTGACATGATCATGACCATTGATGAAAACACGAATATCATTGGCCCATAGGGCATGGATAATTCGTGGTCGTGATACTAATGAATATCATTGGCCGTAGTGCAGGGGTGATTTGATTAAGCTTAGTCTCAGCGATAAAAGTGATGAAAAACCTTTTTAAATCATAGAAGATAGTAGATTTTATGCTCTACTTGACTCTTCTAATGGATTGCTTGTTCCGCTGCAGTTAAACTTGACGTGTATTGTATTTTATCAGTTTAACACTGTTAAAGACTAACGATAATTTATTCTGCATTATCTTAGTCATAATATTTCTTACTGAGCTAGTTGAGCTCACCCTTTGCTTTCATTGTTCTCTTCAAGAAATGAGAATATAGCTTGGACTAGTCGGGGAACGGAGTGACGGTTCAGATGTTTGCATTAGTAGTCCTCATTATTTTGTGAAATAGTGTGATAATAAATGTATTGAGGACTTATTTTGAGTTTGAATACTATCTAGAAGACAATATTTGTATTAAAATTCACAGCTCATGTTGTATATTTAAGTTTGTATTTGTATTTTGTACCATATATTTGGCGACTCAGAATGGGTGATGTATACCTATTTTGGGGTCGTCACAGTTAGTATCAAAGCTTAGGGATATGATCCCTGGCTGAGATGTGAGACTAGAACTAGGAGGGGAGAGGCGGGTAATTTCTTCGCTAGTATAACCTACCTAAGTTTATTTGTTATTTAATTGGTCGGTCAGAATATAGGGATAATATGTGCATGTCAATTAACCTTTGTTTTATGGCAGTATTTGAGAATGGCAGCTGAAAATGTTAACAATGGAGTGAATGCGACCGTGGAGACACCTCTAATCACCAACCAGGATAATGTGGTGTCAGGAGAAGAAGAAATTAGAGATATTCATGTGGTGAGTGAAGAATTAATAGTTGCACCCGAGCTAGTCGCAGAGGTAGCAGCTGAGAGTGAGGAAGAAGAGGAACCTGAGAAAGATTTATTAGGAGAACTTTATGATCTAAATGTAGAACTGCAAAATCGTATTCATGAGTTAGAAGAGCAGGTTGAAGAACGACAGGAGATCGTGGAACAAAAGGATGCAACAATTCAAGCTGGTGTTACCCAATATGTTATGCTTGAACAGGAGCACTCTTTGGCAGAGTATAAGATAATAAGCTGGAATCTGAGAATTCAAATGTCAAGGATCAACTGAAAGAAGAAACAACTGAACGAGTGAGAATGAAGGATGCATGGGTAAAAGTCGCACGACGTGTTAATATTATAGAAAGAGACGTCTGATCCAAAAAGGCTAAAATAGATTATATGCATTTCTCTTTTTGGACAGCAATTGGGAGAACCCGATATCGAATTTTGAATTACCCTGTACAAAGCGGTCAACCTCAATTCGATATGGATCAAAGATTGATGATTCAGATCATGAATCAGGAGTACGACGAAGTAGTTGAGGGTGGAATATGCCCTATAGAAAAGTCAATTCCAACGGTAGTGATGAAACCAAATGTTGTTCCAGACAAGACAAAGCAGGGTAGTTTAAGGGAGAGCGGTTGTCATGACCTCCCAACAAGTGAGAAACCCACATGAAGTTATCACGGGTAAGCTAATCATAAACTCTTGTAAAGTTTATACCTTATTCGATACCGGTTCTACCCACTCTTTTATTTCTCCTACTTGCGCTCAACGTTTAAATTTAACTCCGGAGAAATTATACTTTGACTTATATGTTGGAACTCCGTTGGGAGAAACCTTCATTACATTCACTGTTTATAAGTCTTGTTTGGTTCAAATCGGTACCCTCACATTACCTGTTAATCTTATTTCATTGAAAATACTTGCATTTGACGTAATTCTAGGGATTGATTGGTTAACTACTTATCATGCTAAAATTGATTATTTTCGTAAGGTTGTTAGCTTTCATATTCCTAACCAACCTATTATGCGAATTCAAGCGACCAAACCATTAAAATCAATCACTTTCATCTCAAGCCATAAAGCTATTCGTTTATTGAAAAACAGATGTTAAGCTTTCTTAGCCCATCTCACGGATTTAAACAAAACTACGTCAGATTTGAATGAAATTTCTATTGTTAATAAATTTCCTGACGAAATCCCTGAAGAACTTCTTGGCCTGCCCTCAGAGCGTGAAATTGAATTTTGTATCGACCTTGAACCCGATACAAAAACCCTCAAATATTTTTCACCCAAAACGAACGTAACATGCGCCAAAGTCGTTGGCTCGAGCTGTTGAAAGATTACAACAATACCATTCAATACCATCTTAGAAAAGCAAACGTCATAGCTGACACGTTGAGTAGAAGATAGTATACGTTTATGAGTACGACGTTGTTAACACAAAAACCCATTTCGTATGACTTACAAAAGATGGAGATAGAGTTAAAGACTCTAAGAACTTACGTGAAGATAGCAAATATACGATTAGAACCGACTTTAATCGATAAAGTTAAAGCCACTCAAGCTACAGACTCAGAGCTTATGAATGTGAAGAAGAAGGTTCAAGAGGGCGCTATTCTAGAATCAAGAATCGACGAAGAGAGGAAATCTCAACCCTCGACTTTATTGGTTTATTTGAAATCATCGATCGAGTAGGAACTGTGACCTATAGACTCGCCTTACCGCTAAGTATGTCGCGTGTTCATAACGTGTTTTTTTCACGTATCGATGTTACGTAAATATGTGGACGACCTAAACCACATTATTGAACTAGAACCAGACGAGATAACGGAAGATTTAACGCATGAAGAAGTACTTGTTAAAATCTTGGATAAGAAGAAATATATTCTACGCTCAAAATTTATACCTCAAGAGTTAAAATATAAACAAGGTATCCTCACCTCTTCGGTATACCAGGTATGTACGTAAATTTTGAGGGCAAAATTTTATAAGGAGTGGAGATTGTAAGACCCCATATTTTATGAATAAAGATTTAATTTTCTCGAAATATTTTTTTTTAATATTATGGTGTGGATTTGAGATAATGTTATAATTGTGAGTAGTATTTATAAATTTTGCATAGTATGCAAGTTGTCATAAAATATTCGATTAGTCAGAGAATATTCATTTTAACAAGGAATATTCGTACGACGGCATAATCATTGGTGGACCCCATAACAGAATTATTGTCAAAATGAGAAAACGACAGAAATATCTTTTTATGAAAATAATGGCGAAAGCTTTACCGTTAACTGTTGAAATACCCGATGATAAAAATACAATAATACGCGTGGTTGCATAGTAGCACATGGTATTGATTATTGATGCTTACGTGAGAAGTCACCTAGTTTTGTTCAATTATTGCTACAGTAATTGCGGCATAGTATCTCACGTTATTTGATTTAATTATTATCTATATTTTATATATTATTAAATTAATAATTGAAATGATACAGTTATTCATATTATTATTTATAATATTGACGATGTCTAGAAAGTTCTGTCGAGGAGAGGTATGGTCACCTAATTGCACGCCAATAGGGAGAAATCCTTATTGGAAAGCCTCATCTTTCTTAGGAATGATTTGGTTGTTAAATATTGTGAATAATAATAATGATGAATAAATGTTGTTAAAAATATTGAGGGGATTTTTATGAAGTACTTGATGTAAATTTTGCTTATTTTATGGACTCCCATTTACTCATTTTTCAAAATAATCGGTAGAAAGTTATTCAGTATATATATTATATGGGATCCACCTGTGATTGTGATATGTTGGTGGAGGGAACACGTGGGGCCCATGTTGAAAGGAAAAAAATGAGGGGGGAGGAAATCCTGTAAAATTTGTCACGGGTGGGAGATTTTTCAAAGAACATGTGATTATATATATATATATATATATATATATATATATATATATATATATATTATGGCCTTGGATGAATGCTTGGAAAAAGAAAAAAATTTTAGACGTCCGTGAATTTTTAAAACTGTTGCATCCGTGATTTTCCAAATAGTATCATTTCTATTCTCCTATAAATAGGATGCTTAGTTAGAATTAAAAATCACACCAGAATCAGAGAATTCTTCTTCTATAATATTGAGCGTATTTATTTTGAGTTTTAGAAAGCTTTGAGCGTAGAAAATAGTATAAGTTTTTTTCAAGAATATCCCCGCTATACCAGTTGGAATACCCTTCTTGTTAAGGTAATGGGTATTATTTATTTCATATTCGCTTACGATATTATTTTTCGTATTTGTAAGAAATTTATCTTCGTTCAGTATTCGTAATGAATATTATTTTCGTTCAATATTCGTAGGGCCTTTTTTTCTTAAATCAGTACAATCATGGATTGTTATTATTGCAGTTCTACAAACTTTACTTGTATATTAAAGGTTAAAGGTATTTGGTGGATATGGAAAATTATTGTTGTTTTCCACTTAATATTTATTCACTGTATAGGTCCTAAGCATCTGTCAAAGTATAACCATCCAGTCCTTAATTACTGCCAGCATCTAATGCTTTATGTCTCTCCCTTGTACTTCAGTGCTATGCCAATATGTGGTTGAAGGCTCCGTATTTCAAAGAAATCTTTCTTTGTTTTTTTTAAAAAATAATATATTATTCAAGGGGACTGCTTACCACATGTTAGAAGAAGTTGGTGCTTAGGTAACATTAATAATTCAATTTGTCTCCTATTATTCTTGAAGGTCTCAAAGCATCAAACATGATCAAAGTATTGAAATCCTGTCAGAGGCATTCCTTCTTAGAAGCTTTATCTATATGATTATATAATCTTCTAGCAGTGATAGTGTATAGTTTAATATATTAAGAATTAAGATACATATTATAAGATTGTCGAGTAAGCAAGAATTTACATCTCTATTATATACACTTAATATTCGGAAGGAATATTATTTTTATTCAATAGTTGTAAGGGATATTATTTTTATTCAGTATTCATATGAAATAATATTTTCTTCCATACTCTGTAGTATGTAAGTAATATTATTTCGTTTCAGATTTTGAATTCTACACTCGTTTTGTTAAAGTTTTGGCTTCTATACTCCATGAAATTAGTAGAATATCCTTGATATTTGCGGTCCATCCAGTATCTTTTCATGAAAATATTATTCTTAGCATTATTGACAAGTTTTAACTTTTTCATGCTGGAGTACTAATCACGGGGTACTATTCACTCAGTTACTATTCACTCGGGGTACTATTCATGATAAAAATTGATTTCTTTTCGGTCCAAATCATTTTTGATACAATATTATTCTTGAATTTTACTCCACAAAGCAGTATCATGTTGACAATTTGGACATTATTGAATTCTGGATAAATTAAATTATAAATCTTTAAAATTTATCATTTGCTTTCTTTTATTTGAATTCTTATATCATTGTCATCATCATCATGCTTATATTATGTTGAAAGTTATCTTTGGTCGGAGTGCATAGATGGACTTGGTACGATTATGACCAGGGATTATTCGGTATAATCATGGCCATAATGTTACAAATGATGTCGTTAAAGTCCTCATTAGCCCGTAATGCATTGATGGACAGTTGTTGGCATGATCATTACCATTGATGAAAACACAAATATCGTTAGCCCGTAGTGCATGGATAATTCGTGGTCATGATACTAATGAATATCCTTGGTCATAGTGTAGGGTTGATTCGATGATGTGGATTATTTATTAAGCTGAGTCTCAGCGATAAAAGTGATGAAAAACCTTTTTAAATTATAGAAGATAGTAGATTTTATGCTCTACTTGACTCTTCTAATGGATTGCTTGTTCCGCTGCAGTTAAACTTGATATCTATTGTATTTTATCAGTTTAGCACTGTTGAAGGCTAACGATAATTTATTCTGCATTATCTTAGTCATAATATTTCTTACTGGTTATTGGAGCTCACCCTTTGCTTTCATTGTTCTCTTCAGGAAATGAGAATATAGTTGGGACTAGTCGGGAGACGGAGTGACGGTTCAGATGTTTGTATTAGTAGTCCTCATTATTCTATGAAATAGTGTGATAATAAATGTATTGAGGACTTATTTTGAGTTTGAATACTGTCTAGAAGACAATATTTGTATTAAAACTCACAGCTCATGTTGTATATTTAAGTTTGTATTTGTATTCTGTACCATGTATTTGGCGACTCAGAATGGGTGATGTATACCAATTTTGGGGGTGTCACAATGTTCATGTCAAACAATAATTCATCTTTGCACCCTTGGCCGAAGAGAATGCATGGTCATGATCATACCAACATCTGTCCATCAATGCACTACGGGCCAATAATGACTTTTACCACATCATTTGTAACATTACAGGTCATGATTACACCGAATAATCCCTGGTCATAATTATACCAATCAACAATCCAGCTATATACTACGAGCCAAAGATGACTTTTATCACAATATAAACATGAGAATGATGACAATGATATAAGCATTAAGCAAACGAACTCAAGGATAAAATATTAAAGACTTTAAATTTATCCAGATTTTAAAATATGTCCAAGTTGACAACATGATAACTGCTTTGTGGAGTAAAATTCAAGAATAATATTCACGTATCAAAAATAATTTGGACAGAAAAGAAGAGTATCCCGGGTGAATAGTACCCGAGTAAATAGTATCTCGTGAATAATACTTCATGAATAGTATCTCATTAATAGTACTTCATGAATAGTGCCATATGTATGAATAGTACTGTACGTCTGAATAGTGTCGTACGTATGAATAGTGCCATATGCATGAATAGTACTCCAGCATGAAAAGCTTAAAATTTAACAAGAATGTTTAGAAAAAAATTATTGTGAAACGATACTAGATGAAGCGCAAATTTCAAGGATATTCTACTAATATCAAGGAGTATAGAAGTAATATTTAACAAAATGAGTGTAGAATTCGGAATCTGAAGCAAAATAATATTACTTACATACTACAGAGTATGGAAGAGAATATTATTTCTTATGAATATTGAACAAAAATAATATCCCTTACTACTGTTGAACGAAAATAATATTCCTTATGAATATTGAAAGAAAATAAAATTCCTTAAGAATACGAAAAATAATATCGTAAGCAAATATGAAATAAATAATACCCCTTATCTCAAAAAGAGAGCAATTCCGACTGGTATAGCAGAGATATTCTTGAAGAAAACATATACTATTTTCTACACTCAAAGCTTCCTTAAACTCAAAAGAAATACACTCAATATTATAGAAGAAGAATTATCTGATTCTGGTGTGATTTTCATTTCTAAATTGAGCATCCTAATTATAGGAGAATAACAGGATACTATTTGGATGCACAGTAAAGGAAAAATCACGAACTGCATAGTGTCAAAATCACGAATTTTCGACGAATTTTTAATTTTACTATGCAAACAATATGCAGACACTATGCAAATACTATGGATAATAAAATATAATATACTCTTTTTTTCATTAAAAAATAAAAATTATTATAATATATATATATATATATATATATATATATATATATATATATATATATATAACAAAATAGTACTCCCCCGTGAATCCAAATTCTCCCCCCCCCCACACTAACTTTGAAATATTATATATATATATATATATATATATATATATATATATATATATATATATACAAAACTGAGATAACTTTATACCGACAATTTTGAAAAATGGGTAAACGGGGGTCCATATAATAAGCAAAATTTATAACAAATACTTCATAAAAATCTTCTCTATTTATCTCAATTCACTTGGCTTCACAAAACACATTTTTAAACAACAATTATTCATCAATAATATTATAACTTGCAATATTAACAACCAGATCATTCCTAGGAAATAGGGGACTTTTCAATAAGGATTTCTCCCTATTGACGCGCAATTAGGTGACCAAACTCCTTTCTTCGACTGAACTTTCTAGACATTGTCAATAATGTAAATCATAATATGAATAACTTTGTCGTCTCAATTATTAATTTAATAATATAAAATATTGTGCAAATGATACTGTGATAATAATTGAATCAATAATATGAGACACTATGCAGCAATTACAATAGCAATAATTGAGTATAACTGAGTGACTTCTCACGTAAGCATCAATAATCAATACTGTGTGCTACTATGCAACCACGCGTATTACTGTACTTTTATCACCGGGTATTTCAACAGTTAACGGTAAAACTTTCGCCGTTATTTTTATAAAAAGATATTTCTATCATTTTCTAATTCCGACAGTAATTCCGTTGTGGGGTCCACCAATGATTATGCCATCGTACGAATATTCCCTGATAAAAACGAATATTCCCTGTTCAAACGAATATTTTATAACAACTTGCATACTTTACAAAATTTGTAAATATTACCCATAACTATAATATTATATCAATCCACACCTTATTATTAAAAAAATATTTCGAGAAAATTAAATCTTTATTCATAAAAGTTGGGGTCTTATAAGCACGAAGTCAATAAATTTTGAAAATCTAGCAGAGCTAGAAGATTTAGAAAATCTATGTTTCTCCATCAACTTCAATCTTTACTCCATTACTTCATTTTATCAATCTTTAACACCATCAATGCTCACTAGCTATACCAAAATTTCTAAATTCATAATATATAACATATATATACCCAATATAGTTCATCGAACTTACCACACCTTGGAAGTTTAGGAACATACCATAGTAATATGAGTTTGGGAGCTTATCCTAGCAATACGTAGTCCAAGAACCAATCAAGGACTGTCCATACGCTTAGGGGTTCAAAAACATGCATATAACCATGAGTCACAAACATACCATCCACATGAGTTTTAAGAACTCGCGCCTATTCTTGATATTCTTTAACTTACTCTTAATAGCCTCTATCTATCATATATAAATATGAGAAATGAATCACCTTTTCACCATAAGCATATCGATAATGTGACACCCCCAAATTCGGGTACTTCATTCCCACAGGATTTGGTGCTCACTATCAAAAATAATTACATCTAACCTATAATAAAGGATAAAGACATAAAATAACTTAAACAATAATATTTTCCCTTAAAGGGTTACATCATCTCAAAAATAATCCCAGGTAATCTAACCTTAAATTATTACATAGGTTTGCGGGATACATCATAAAATAAAACAAGTCTTATAACATAATTCACTTAAATAAATTCAATAAATCGTCAACACTTGGACATCTTGCCCTTTCCATTGCTAGTAGATGGCTCATCGACTTTCTCAACTTTAGCTGCAGTGTTAAATACAAGAGTGAGCAAACAATTTCTCACTGATATAAAGAGTAGTAATGATAACAACATGAGAATGAACAACGAGTGCTGAACAATAATGAACTTGTTCTACGAATCAAAATATAGAAAACAAGTTCAAATTTAATATCAGAGGGTCTTAAGACCACGAACTATGTCACCGGTGTTTAGGTGTTATTACCTCAACCTTAACAATCATTTAGACTATACAGACCCTTCTTAGCGTACTTAGGGAGATCATCCTTTTGTACCATGTATTGCGCACAAATATCTAAACATTACACGTACAAAATCCCCTATATTAGGGTTGTTCGTCTCAGCTTGAATTTAGAATTTTTGCACCAAATAAAGTTTAGTTTGGAACTAACTTATCAGTGGTTCTAAAATTTTAGAACACTATTCCATTATAGACTAGTTCAATCAATAAGAGTTTGCTTACTACTTGAAGGTTTAATACAATAATATAGAATTGAACAAGGTTATCAAAGTCAAAGATCGAATAACAACAATATACCATTGAATAGACATAGTATGTATGCAAAGTACCACATTTAACAGAGTTAGAGCAATCTCATTTGAATCATTATATTAGAACAATATATACTTTGAATAATAATAACAAGACTTAGGAAAATGAAACTCGCTCAATGTAACGAACTAGATTACAAGAGCTTGTACAATCATACACGAGATAGAATCAATAGGCTTGCTCAACTTTAATGTAAAATTTAGAAATAGAAAGCTTGCTTGACATAAAAGATAACATAGCTATGAAACTTGCGTTCATTAATAAAAGAATGAAGTTACGAAACTTATTCAATAAAAGTTTAGGATAAGGAACTTGCATTCATTATAAAGAGAATGAAGTTAGGAAACTTTCCTTGTATGTAAGCTACACAAGTATAATAATGTTCGCCAATTACCCTACACATATCATTGAAATCGCAATAACAATTATTTGTATTAATATTAGCTTTAGGGGTTTAACCCACCATTTAAGCCATAACCTTATCTTAATGTCTAATCATGTTGGTTAACATCCTTAACGAATATGAAATCTCACCACAGTCTAACATAAACTTTATCATTTATCTTTAACTCTCGTAAACATCAATTTTTGTTCATTACATAACTTAATTAAATAATCACTTAAAATCTTCACACTTTATATTACATTACAATACAATCTGTTATTATAGGCCACGTTATGTTTTAACATCTTTAACATGCATGCCAAACTAGATTAAGTCCATAAATTATGACCCACAAATAAATAGACTTCACTGCCTAGGCTCAGGGCACGGCGCAGCTGCGCTGTCCCAAGCCTTGGCACCGGCGCAGCTGCGCTAGTGCTCAACTTCAGAAAGTCATACTGTGCAGCTACGCCGTTTCTACCTATAGTACCGGTGCAGCTGCGCCATACACAGATAGAAACTGCAGCTGCAGCTCTGTTACACGACTGACTCCAAAACCAACCCAATTTCTAGAGAATTTCACAAAACTTAACATCTAAAACTTTGTAATAACATAGTTAGGCATGCTATTCTTCATTCTAATTATATAAACATTACATATATTCAATTTTGAAGAATCAAAACCTCAATTTTCCCAATTTCTTCATTTTTTACACTTTTAGCAAATTCGATCGCCACGACTTCGTTTCTTAACCAATTGACACGATTCAAACTACACCGCTTTTGTTTCTTAACATACTAACACAATCTAACATAAATTTGTAGATTATAACACATATTGAGCATGAAATTTTGTACTTAAACAAGTTATATTATATAAATATATCAATGTTATTCCAACTTCCTTCTTACAAACCCAATATCACGTATTTGATTTCCAACATACGATTATAGATGATAACCAACAAATTTAGCAAGAGTATACATATATATAATCAACGTTTGAAACAACAATTCCACAAAAATACCCAATTTCAGAGAATAGAGAATTACAAAACCAAATATTAGAATTAGGGGTAGATTATACCTAAATCTTTTGATTGTATGTTAGCAAAGTTGATAGCAATCCTTTCTTAAAACCCTTCTTCTCCAACTCTCAATTCTCACTATGTTTCTCTCTCTTCCTCTCCCAACTATGTGTTCTCTAGCCTTAGGAAAAATAAGACGCGAAGATATAAATTGATATGACCTCTCACCCACGTACGTCAGGTAAGAACCAAAAAGTCTGCATCAATTAAATTAGGCCACAAGGCCACATGGCCTTGTTTGGCTAACCACAATTCCCCTCTTCTAATTTATTTTAATAAATTTATATTATATAGTTTTACTTGTCACACATGAACCAATTTAAATAACCTACACTTATAATTATAATAATTATAATTTTTATTATAATTATGCTTATGATTAATAAATAATTATATATCTAATTTAATTAATAAATTAGACTTAAACATTACTTTATTCAATTTACTTATCTTCTTAAATATTAAACAATTTATTTAATTTAATTATTCCATTAAATTAAATCTTTCAAATAAAAATTCTCATTATTCAATTTAATTAACATTAATCAATCTAGTTACTAAATTCTTGCATCACAATTTCATCAATTATTTATTTTCCTCAATAAATAAATTATTTAAAATATTTATTTAATTCAATAAATATTTAAATTAATTACAAAAATTTCTCAATCGTTACATCATTCCCTCCTTAAAAAGATTATGTCCCCAGAATCACAACTCGATAAATTCATTTATCACATTCTTCCCTCCTTAACAGGATTCTGTCCCCATAATCATTCTACAAGATTAAGCAAATAACTGAGGATAATTCCTCATCATAACATCTTCAAGTTCCCATGTAGCTTCTTCAACATTGTGGTTCCTCCAGATTACCTTAACAGAAGGTATCACTTTATTCCTTAGTACTTGCTCTTTTCTGTCAATAATTTGAACAGGGACTTCTTCATAGAATAAATCTTTCTCAAATTGCAATGGCACATATTCTATAACATGCTTATAATCAGGCTTATATGGACTTAATACCGAAACATGGAAAATGTTATGAATATGCCCTAATTCTAGAGGTAAAGCTACCTCATACGCCACTTCACCAATTCGTCGCAGCACTTCAAAAAGGTCCTATAAACCTAGGGCTTAATTTTCCCTTTTTGCCAAACCGAATTTTCCCCTTCCAGGGAGATACTTTCAAGAAAACATAACTACCAACATCGAATTCCCGATTTTGTCGATGTTGATCGGTATATTTCTTCTGTCTATCTTGTGCAACTATTAATCTGGCTCGAATCACCTTGATGATCTCGACAGTTTGTTGCACCAATTCTAGACCCAATAGTTGACGTTCACCTACCTCATCCCAGCATAACGGAGTTCTGCATTTCCTATCGTATAACGCTTCGTAAGGCGACATGCCAATACTCGCGTGATAACTATTATTATAGGCAAATTCAACCAATGGTAGATGGTCATCCCAATTTCTCTTGAAATCCATGATACATGCTCTGAGCATATCCTCTAATGTTTGGATGGTTCTCTCACTCTGTCCATTGGTTTGAGGATGGTACGATGTGCTCATTCTCAGCTGTGTTCCCAAGCATTCATCTAGTCGTTTCCAGAAATTAGATGTGAAATGCGGATCTCTGTCTGATATAATGGACACCATGACACCGTGTCTTGAAATAATTTCTTTCATGTACAGTTTTGCCAACCGATCTAGGTTAAATCTAATCTTGATTAGCAAAAAGTGTCCTAACTTCGTCAGTCGATCGATAATCACCCAAATGGCGTCATAACCTTGTTGAGTCGTTGGAAGACCTACCACAAAATCCATTGTGATATGCTGCCATTTCCACTCTGGTATCTCCAACGGTTGTAATAATCTTCTTAGCCTTTGGTGTTCAGCTTTAACTTTCTAACACGTTAAACATTTCTCTACGCACTCAGCCACATCCTTTTTCATATTCGGCCACCAAAAATGATGTCTAAGATCCTAGTACATTTTTGTACTCCCAAGGTGAATCGAATATCTTGAGTTATGAGCTTCACTCAGAATTTCCTCCTTAACTTCCAATACTGGAGGAACCCAAATTCTCCCTTCGAATCGAAGTAAACCTTCCTTCCTCGCCTTCAGATACTTTCTATTTTATCTTTTCGCAGTCTTCATCCTGAAGTTGTGCATTCTTCACCTTATCTACCAACGTTGAACCGTTTCCCATCTGGAACAATTTTTCGTCAGATTCTGTCGGATATTGAATTTCTGACTCCATCTTAGCCATTTCCGACACTAGTTTCTCTTGAGCAGTCAACATCATTAACTTCTCCCGTCCCTTCCTACTTAAAGCATCAGCAACAACATTCGCCTTTCCTGAATGATAGAAAATCTCGCAGTCATAGTCTTTGATCAACTTCAACCATCTTCTCTGCCACATATTCAAATCGTTTTGTGTAAAGATATACTTCAGACTTTTATGGTCGGTATATATCTCACACCTCTCTCAATAAAGATAATGTCTCTAAATTTTTAGTGCAAACACCACCACAGCCAACTCTAAGTCCTGAGTCAGATACCCTTTCTCAAAATCTTTCAATTGACGTAATGCATACGCAATAACTCTGTCATTCTGTATAAGCACATAACCTAGTCCTTTATGCGATGCACCACTATACACCACAAAATTCCCTATATCATCAGGTAATGACAACACAGGTGCTGAACTCAATCTCTTCTTTAATTCTCGAAAACTTTTCTCACACTTCTCTGTCCAAACAAACTTAACCGCCTTCCTGGTTAAATTCGTCAACGGAGTTGCGATCTTGGAAAAGTCTTGAATAAAATGCCTGTAATAACCTGTCAATCCTAAGAAACTCCTTACCTCTGACGGTGTCTGTGACAACCCGAATTTTTATAAGTTATTAAAATAGGAATTTAATAATTAAAATTCATATTATGAGATGTTTTGAGTTTGAATATGTATATATACGTGCTATATATTTTGAAATATGTGATCTGATGTGAATATATATATATGGAAAGTGAGGTTTAATAGTTAAGTTAACTATTGAAGAAATTAAATAAATTTGGTAATTATTTTAAATATTTATTGAATTAAATAAATATTTTAACTCATTTATTTATTGAGAAAAATAAATATTATATGAAATTGTGGTATAATAATTTAGTTACGTGTGTATGATAATTAAATTAAAGCAAAGATAAATTTTATTATTTGAAGATTTAATTTAATGAATTAAGTAAATTAAATGAGTTGTGTAATATTAAAGAAAAAAAGTAATTAAATAAAGTGATGTTTAAGTCTAATTTATTAATTAAATTAGATATATGATTATTTATTAATCATCAGAATAATTATAATAAAATTATAATTATTTTAATTATCATTATAAGTTATGTAAATTGGTTACAGGTGTAACAAATAAAAACTATATAATATAATATTATTAAAATAATCTAGTTTAGGAGTTATAAGCTTAGACAAACATGGCCTTGTGGCCTTTGGCTTATTCAGCTGACGTCTTTTATTTTCTTTAACTGATAAGTAGGTGCGAGGTGAGGCTCTATCAGTTATATTACGCATCTTATTTCTCCTAATGGCTAACTAAGAAGAACAGAGAGTTAGAGAGAAAGAATATAGAGAACTGAGAGTTGGAGAAGGAGTGGGATTGAGAAGGATTTGCTAGAACCTTGTTAACATCAAAGGGTTAAGGTATAATCTACCCCTAATTCTAATATTTGGTTTTTGTAATTTTCTATTCTTTGGAAATTAGGTTTTGGTTGAATTGTTGTAGAAGATATTGTTTATATGTATGTAATCTGTTGCTAAATCTGTTAGTTATCCTCTATAAGTCTATGTTGGTGTTCAAATACATGAAATTTGGGTTTATAAGGAGAAAAGTAAATAACAGTGTTTTTGTTCAAAAATGGCTTTAGAAAGTACAAAATTTCATGCTTAATATGTGTTGTAATCTATTATTTGATGTTAGAATATATTAGTGCGTTAAGAAATGAAAACGACGTAGTTTGAATAATGTCAATAGGTTAAGAAACGAAGTCGTGGCGATTGAATTCGCTAATTATGTTTAAAACATGAAAATATAGTATGAACACTGAATTAGAACCCTTAAAATGATTTGTTAATATGTTTAAAGTGTTATAATTATTCTCTAGATGAGTAGCTAAGAGTTTAACGAGTCCATAGAATCAAAAACCAACTAATTCGGACTTAAAACGAGAAAGTTACGTCAAAAAAACTGTAATCTGTGCGAAGCACGTACGCGCGGGTGCGCAGCTGGGGCTGGGAGATGGCGCGGGCATGCTGGAAGTGGCGCGGGCGCACTGGAAGTCGCGCGGGTGCGCGCCCATAGTGTACAAGGTGTGACTATATTGACCTAGTTTTGTAAAACGGCCATAACTTTTTCATACGAACTCCGATTGAGGTGACTCAAGATGATCCGAAACGATGACGAATAGACCTACAACTTTCATTCTTCAAGTTTTTGAATTTGAGGTCGGGAACATGGGTCAAAATGGTCATCTTTAGGACTATTGTGTTTTAAGAGGCAGTCGAAGGGCGTCGGGCATGCACGTATGCAAGTGTAGTGCTTCTGACAATAAAAGATGTTGTTTTAAGTTATAAAACATGAATGTTAGTAAATATAATGATACTTAACATTGATAAATAATGTATTAGATAAGTTGTATAAGCATACTAAGCATACACAAGAGAGACAAATCGGGCGTGTGACGAATGAACGTCGAAACGCCATGCCAAGTGTTAATGAATGTAAAAAGTGTTTTAAGTCAAATGAAATGAATATTATAAGATATGAAATGGGTTTAATATAAAACCAATAATGATTCCTAGCAATACTTTGACACTTGAATGAACTTCGAGTATGAAATATAGTGAGATATAAGTCAAAAGTTAACATAATCCAATTGAACATTGTATATTTATGATAGGAAGGGTTATGAGATGTAGAGTAAAGTTTATATTACAACTACTATGCGTTGTTACGTAACTAATAGTTAATGTGAATGATTATATAACTGTGTAGGGCACGTGAAGTGCAGATAGTTGTAAACTGTTAAACTATTGTTGGTAAACAACGATCAAGGCAAGTCTTTCAGTTCTTATTTGCTACGTGAACTTGATGATTAATTATTTTAAGTCTTTATTTAAAATAACATGATGTGTTATATTTATGTTGAAAGCATGAAACGTCAAAGTCAACTTATGACTACGTTAATTAAGTAAAGCATGCTGATTGAGGAACTCAATCTTTATACTTGTTATATGAACTGTAGCATACATGTTATGTTAGTCCAATGTTTAAGAAATATATGTTGAGCATGTTATTATGTGTTATGTGATGCATAAAAACTGTTAGATTTTGCTGGGCTGTCGAGCTCAACCTTGCAAATAATCATTTTTGCAGGTCAAGATTTCAAGGTAAAGTTATGTGTTACCTGAAAGACATGAACCCGACGTGGTACTTGAGGATTTATACACTTTGGTTGCGTTATTATTATTTGAACCATGTTTAAGGTTCCGAATGATGTATTAATGTTGAATTATAATATCGTTTCGCGATGTAAACTGTTGTAGTATTAAATTGATTCTGAGATATTTAGAAGTAAAGGTCCAAGGTTTTGGGAACGAGTATAGTTTGTAATAGAAAATTTTAATTATTCCGCAAATTTTTAATGGTTATATTATCATTTAATGTTTAAAAGCAGAGGTTGAAAGTATTATTAATGACTGAAATGAAGAATTAAATTGTATGAATTTTGGGGTCGTTACAATTGGTATCAAAGCTGATAGGTTAAAAACAATATGTAGGAGTACCTTAGGCTATAACCTTAGAAAAGGAAGGTGAAGATAATAAAAGGATACGCTCAAATAAAGTTTGAACAATAAGAAGTAATTTAAGAAATTTATAAAGAAGGGATTAAAACATGCGTGAAAGGATTTAAAGAAGAATCTCGCAGAGTTATAAGGAATATGAATGTGGGGTTACCCAAATCCAATAATAAGGATGTAAGGTGATAATAAATAGACAATGTCTATAAAAAGAGAGTGATAAAGAAGTTAAGAATAGAGAGTTATATTCAATTATGGTGCAATTGTACTCTTTAGTAGTTGATGTATGGTATCTGGGCTTAACGATTCCTTCATAGAGCGGAGGTATATACGAACTAGCAACTCGAAACCTAGTTTGTTGGTTGTTTGTGGGAAACCACTCAGCGTACCATATTGAAACTGTTAGAGACTCGATGTGTACCAAGTATAGAAATAGATACATATGATGAAAATGTAGAACTTGAATAAAATGTTGAATGATATAAATGAAGTTAGAAATTCTTAAAGCAAGAATAGTATATAAACAAGAAGATTCATTGAAGGATCTTGAAAAGATATGTAGATAAGAATCAGGAGTTCCCTAACTCCAATAGCCAAGATAACAAATAATATCGTAAATGATGAAAAAGGAAAGAAAGGGGATCGTAAAACAAAACGATCACGAGTTAAGAAAATAATTTAAAGTGAGATGATTATAGAATAAGATCACGACGTGATCCGTGTAAGTTATAAAAGAAAGATGGTCTGTAATGTTTGAATAATTATATCTTAATGCTATGAAGATGGTGTACTATGAAATAGTACGAGATAAACTCACGACGAAGAATTCGTATCGAGCAAAGAGCAAGTTAAGAGTAAGATAGAGTTAGGTGGGATTTCAATTGAGGACTCATGTGATGGCTGAGTTGTACAAATCTTTGTATGGGCGAGGGTTTTGTACTTGCGCTTAGTTTATCACATTGATAATCGTTGGAATGTTGGTGTCGCGCTATCAATGTATATATGGCAAAAAGGTGATTCTTTTCTCATGTGTATATTTGATAGTTAGAAACTATTAAGATTAGTCAGATATTATTAGGATTAGGTGCGATTCTTAAAACTAATGCATATGGTAAGTTCATGACTCATAATAATATGGTATGTTTTGAACCCCTCAGCAAATGGACGCCTATGGTCTGACTAGGACAAGTTCTTAAACTCATATTATTGTGGCAAGTTCCTGGATTTCCAATGTGTAGTAAGTTTGATGAACTATTTTGGGTAGAAAACGGTTATAGTATAGAGAGCATTGTGAAGTTGAAGATTGATAGAATGGTTAAGTAATGAAGTAATGAAGTAAAGATTAAAGTTGATGGATACCTGGATATTCTAAATCCACTAGCTATGCTAGACTTTCAAAATTTATTGACTTCGTGCTGATGTTTGCACTTCTATTTTCTTGAAAAACATTGGATCAAATGATGAAACCAATGAGTTTTAAAAATAATACCATTATTCGTATGTCTATGCTAATTGCTTCGGCTAGACAAAAATGATTTAAAGAATATCAAAATGTATTTTTATATCGTCAATGTGTCATGGAACCTGGTGCAGAGATGAAAAAAAATGATGGAGTATTCAATGTAGTATTACTTAGTGTTGGATGTGATCTAAGGATCGTCAGCCCACTATAGTATGATGTAGTATGATAAAATCACCAAATGATGGAATCCTCAAACGGACTGTAAATACAGTGCGGCATCATGACGTCATAAAAAGGATTTTTTTTTAGATTTCTTTAAGATATAAGAATATATATATATATATATATATATATATATATATGTATATTTCGATTGATCTCCGGATTGTTGTAGAAGTGTATGCTATTTGATTTAACTAGACGAATATTGAAAGAAGTTCATGAAATTCAAGCGTTTATTTTGAGAAGTTATGCCAAACCAAATTATTTTGGTACGGATTCAGATGTTGAAAAACTGAGATGAACAACCCTTTTATTGGGGATTACGCGGAAGCGTTTAGATGTTTTTGCGCAATACATAGTACGAAGAGCTGATCACCCTAAGTACGGGAATCCCTATAGTCTAATGACTATTAAGGTTTAAGTTGAAAGAGTACTTATAACCGTGGATAGAGTGCACAATACATCATACGAAGGGCTAACACCCTAAGTACGGGAGTCCCTATAGTCTAATGACTGTTAAGGTTTAAGTTGAAAGAGTACTTATAACTGTGGACGTGGTTCAAGGTCTTATAACCCTCAGCATGATTTGGAATATTTTAAATTCCTATTATTCATATCGCTTCCCAATTATTGAGCAATTGTGGAAGATTCTTGTTATTCTAAAAGGTGAAAGTGGAAAGGATGAGAAAATTAAGCAAAACATAATAATTTCAAGAAAGAAATGAAATTCCAGAAAGAAGACAAATGTGAAACTCTTAGAAGAGGAAGAGATGAGGAATATGATGATCTTAAAAAGACCTTTGTGGAAAAAAGTGGGTATAGAACCCCATGAATAAATAAAGTATTAGCATAAAATCTATTTTGATAGATTGATTGAATGAAGATTAATAAATAAAATTTCGAGGACGAAATTCTTAGAAGAATGGGTGAATGTAATATCCTGAGTGTTTATGATAACGATCCTTAGAAAAGGAACTGAATGGGTTAAAGAATATATAATACTCAAAATATAATTGAGTTCAAGTGAAAGTTATGAAAAAAAACCTAAAATTTGTTGAGGTAATGAATGTAGTAGGAAATATAAAACTTATATTAAGGTAATGTATTGAAGATATTCGATGATAAATTTTGAAAAGAGATTTAGTGAAAACCTGAGTTAGGTAGGGTTTCGGTGATTCCGAGGACGAAATCCTTATAAGGAGGGAAGAATGTGATGAATGAATTATTTGAGTTGTGATTCTGGGGACAGAATCCTTGTAAGGAGGGAAGGATGTGACAACCCGAATTTTTATAAGTTATTAAAATAGAAATTTAATAATTAAAATTCTTATTATGAGATATTTTGAGTTTGAATATGTATATATACGTGCTATATATTTTGAAATATGTGATCTGATGTGAAGATATATATATATATATATATATATATATATATATATATATATATATATATATATATATATATATATATTAGAAAAGTGAGGTTTAATAGTTAAGTTAATTATTGAAGAAATTAAATAAATTTGGTAATTATTTTAAATATTTATTGAATTAAATAAATATTTTAAATAATTTATTTATTGAGAAAAATAAATAATTTATAAAATTGTGGTATAATAACTTAGTTAGTGTATATGATAATTAAATTAAAGCAAAGGTAAATTTTATTCTTTGAAGATTTAATTTAATGAATTAAGTAAATTAAATGAGTTGTTTAATATTAAAGAAATTAAGTAATTAAATAAAGTGATGTTTAAGTCTAATTTATTAATTAAATTAGATATATGATTATTTATTAATCATCAGAATAATTATAATAAAATTATAATTATTTTAATTATCATTGTAAGTTATGTAAATTGGTTACATGTGTAACAAATAAAAACTATATAATATAATATTATTAAAATAATCTAGTTTGGGAGTTATGTGCTTAGTCAAACAAGGCCTTGTGGCCTTTGGCTTATTCAACTGACGTCTTTTATTTTCTTTAACTGATAAGTAGGTGGGAGGCGAGTCTCTATCAGTTATATTACGCGTCTTATTTCTCCTAATGGCTAACTAAGAAGAACAGAGAGGTAGAGAGAAAGAATACAGAGAATTAAGAGTTGGAGTGGGATTGAGAAAAATTTGCTAGAACCTTGTTAACATCAAAGGGTTAAGGTATAATCTACCCTTAATTCTAATATTTAGTTTTTGTAATTTTCTATTCTCTGGAAATTAGGTTTTGGTTGAATTGTTGTAGAAGATGTTGTTTATATGTATGTAATCTGTTGCTAAATCTGTTAGTTATCCTCTATAAATCTATGTTGGTGTTCAAATACATGAAATTTGGGTTTATAAGGAGGAAAGTAAATAACAGTGTTTTTGTTCAAAAATGGATTTAGAAAGTACAAAATTTCATGCTTAATATGTGTTGTAATCTATTATTCGATGTTAGAATATGTTAGTACGTTAAGAAACGAAAACGACGTCGTTTGAATCATGTCAATTGGTTAAGAAACGAAGTCGTGGCGATTGAATTCGCTAATTGTGTTTAAAACATGAAAATATAGCATGAACACTGAATTGGAACCCTTAAAATGATTTGTTAATATGTTTGAAGTGTTATAATTATTCTCTAGATGTGTAGCTAAGAGTTTAACGAGTCCATAGAATCGAAAACCAACTAATTCGGACTTAAAACGAGAAAGTTACGTCAAAAAAACTGTAATCTATGTGAAGCCTCGCGCGGGCGTGCCGCCCGTGCGCGCGGGCACGCAGCTGGGTCTGGGAGATGGCACGGGCATGCTGGAAGTGGCACGGGTGCACGAGCGCGCCCGTAGTGTGCAAGGTGTGACTAAATTGACCTAGTTTGGTAAAACGGCCATAACATTTTCATACAAACTCCGATTGAGGTGATTCAAGATGATCCAGAACGAGGACGAATAGACCTACAACTTTCATTCTTCAAGTTTTTCAATTTGAGGTCGTAAACATGGGTCAAAATGGTTATCTTTAGGACTATTGTGTTTTAGGAGGCAATCGGAGGGCGTCGGGCATGCACGTATGCAAGTGTAGTGCCTCTGATGATAAAAGATGTTGTTCTAAGTTATAAAACATGAATGTTAGTAAATATAATGATACTTAACATTGATAAATAATGTATTAGATAAGTTGTATAAGCATACTAAGCATACACAAGAGAGACAAATCGGGCGTGTGACGAATGAACGTCGAAACGTCGTGCCAAGTGTTAATGAATGTAAAATGTGACACCCCCAAATCCGGTACTTCCAGTTCCACAGAATTTGGTGTTCACGATACAAATATCATCTATCTACCCATAATAAATGCAACCATGCATTAAATAGAAATAAAATCTTTCCCTTAAGGGTTACAACATCTGAATAATAATACTATCCCAGGTTAAACTAACCTTAAACATCTGTGCGGAATTATAAATAAATAAGTCTTAAACAACATCTTTAACTTAAGTCTTAAACAAATACATCATATAAAATAACAAGTCATATCAAATAACAAGTCTCCATCATTTGCTAACTTTGCCCTTGCCCTTACTAGTGGAAGGTTCGTCAGTTCTTTCGTTCTTAACTGCAATGTTATTATTAAGCAAGAGTGAGCACAAATGCCCACAAGTATAATAATGAAATAACAGTATAATAACATGCGAATAAATCAAAGACATTTGAATAAAAGCTCGACTTTTGAATCAAGAATGAATAACAAGAATCAAAAGAATTCTGAGGGTCATACGACCTTGAACTATGTCCTAGGTTAACAAGGGTTATACTTGAAACCTTTAACAGTCATAAGACTATGGACCTTCTTCTCGTACTTAGGGGGATCAGCCCTTAGTACCATACTGTGCACAATATCTTAGCGCTAAAGTGTAAATAATCCCCTATACAGGGTTGTTCATCTCAGTTTGACATTCGAGTCCGCACCAAAGGAAGTTTGGTTTGGATAATTCATCAAGGGTTCTGAAATTTAGAACGCTCATCAACTATGGACTAGTTGAATCATTAAGGGTTCACTAGTCTAATAAGGTTCAACAACAATGATATTCAATTTGAATAATAATCTCAAGAAGTATACAATAGAATAATTATTGTATAACTAAATCATACTTTGAAAAGATAATCAATCTTTAATATAACATTTGAACTTGAATAATAGAATTGATAATTTACTCGAGGTAAATAATAAATTTGAACAATAATGACAAGTAGGGTTAGGAAACTTGCTCAAATTTAAGAGTTTAAGTTTAGGAAACTTGCCTCGTGCATAGATTACACTTTAACTAAGCACGTTCTTTGATTTAAATCCTACATACCATTCACATTTACAATACCAATTAATTATAACTTAACTAATCAACATAAACCCATTCTCTTTGTCTACTTTGATTATCGACGATACTTAGTCAATTTATCTCATTATCACATAATTTGCACTTCATAAATAATAATCTAATTATGTATTTAATAATTTAAATCACATGTAATTATATTATTTACATGTTTAAACAACTATTTTTATCATCACATTATACCTCTAAAATATTTACATGTTCATTATATTAATTCACTAACACATTGTTAGGCTTAAACATTTTTAATATCTCATTTCTGAATTTTCTGGGGAGTGGCGCTGCGGCGCCACGTTTGTACTGGCTCTTGGCATTGCGGCGCCGTGGCGCTACGGCCTGACACCTGACGTTATGGTGCGGTGGCGCTGCGGCGCGGGACTTCAGTTCTGGAGTTGGCGCCGCGGCGCAAGACCCCAAAATATGTTTCCCAGTTCGCGAAGAACACAAAGTTCAGCGAAAAGGACACCAAATAATCATTAATTTCACTAATTTAACATACCCACATGTTAATATTCACATATAATCATTACCCAACATCTGTAAAGTAATTCTAACCCATTAAAACACATAATCGCAGAATTAAAACATAAAAATTTCCACTGTTCTTGATGTTCTTGAAGTATTGAACATAAATTCCTAAAATTCAACGCCACGGATTCGTTATAAAGCCAAATCCGTTCATTTAAAGCTTGGTCTCTTCGTATCAACATGCCTAATAATATAGGAGTGTAAAATTTAGGGATAATATACGATCACTACATAAAATTTCACGTATAAGGCCATAAGGCCAAAACCCATACTCTGTAATTTTGTAGAAATCATATACGACATGTTTTCATGAATTTGATGTTATGGTTTACAGCATATACATAATTAAACACAATTTGATATAACATAACACACATATAACCCATAAACATTACTCCTAAACTAATTACAGAGTTTCACAGAATACTTAAGCCATACTCATGGAAATTTTAAAAGACGTAAATATAACAATTGGGTTGAGGAGATTACCCAAGCGTAGATTAGAAGATGATCAATGAAATTCTTTTCACAAGTACCTGTTGATTTCACACTTACAATTTCTCTCAAAACTTCTCAATTTTCTCTCTGAACTCTCTCCGTATTTCTAGACTTAGCCAAAAAAATAATAAAAGAAAAGGGAAGGAGAGTACGTATAAAGGAGAAGAGAACTGACGCGCATCATGGTCAGTTGCCCATCATGGGTTAACTGGCCATAACTCCTCTAAGGCCATGTTTGGCTAGCAATTAAGTTCAAAGCTCATTATTTTAATAAAATATTTATAACATAGTTTGAAAATGTCACACTCCTTGTAAAACAAATCCAATATTTTATTTATTTTACTTTAAATAACATATAATAATTTCTCATAAATTCACATAGTCACATAATTAAATATCTCATTAATAAATAATGACAATTTATTAAATCTCTAATTAATAACTACATTAATTAAATAACATCATGCTTAATTAAATATTTCATTTAATTCAATAAGCTCACATAATCACATACTTGAATAATAAAAATTCTCTACACTAATTTAATAATTGTAACATATATAATTAAATTAATCTACCATAATTGCATCAATTAATTATTAAATCTAATAATTAAATCATGGAAAATATTTATTTAATTCAATAAATATTAAAATTAAATTACAAAATTCTCATTCGTCACATCTTTCCCCCTTAAAAGGATTCTGTCCCCAGAATCACGACTCAATAAATTCGACCCGTTACATAAAAAGTGTTTTAAGTCAAATGAAATGAATATTACAAGATACAAAATAGGTTTAATATAAAACCAATATTGTTTCCTAGCAATACTTTAACACTTGAATGAACTTTGAGTATGAAATATAGTGAGATATAAGTCAAAAGTTAACATAATTCAATTGAACATTGTGTATTTATGATAGGAAGGGTTATGAGATGTAGAGTAAAGTTTATATTACAATTACTATGCATTGCTATGTAACTAATAGTTAATGTGAATGATTATATAACTGTGTAGGGCACGTGAAGTGCAGATAGCTGTAAACTATTAAACTATTGTTGGTAAACAACGATCAAGGCAAGTCTTTCAGTTCCTATTTGCTACGTGAACTTGATGATTAATTATTTTAAGTCTTTATTTCAAATAACATGATGTGTTATATTTATGTTGAATGCATGAAACGTCAAAGTCAACTTATGACTACGTTAATTATGTAAAGCATGCTGATTGAGTAAGGAACTCAATCTTTATACTTGTTATATGAACTGTAGCATGTATGTTATGTTTGTCCAATGTTTAAGAAATATATGTTGAGCATGTTATAATGTGTTATGTGATGCATGAAAACTGTTAGATTTTGCTGGGCTGTCGAGCTCAACCTTGCAAATAACCATTTTTGCATATCAAGATTTCAAGGTAAAGTTATGTGTTACCTGAAATGTGACATCCCTAAATCCGGGTACTTCATTTCCACCGAATTTGGTGCTCACTATCAAATTAATTACATCTAACTACCCATGGTAAAGGATAAAGACATAATTTAAATAACTTCAACAATAAACTCTCCCATTAAAGGGTTACATCAACATCTAAAAAAATAATCCCATGTAATCTAACCTTAAAATTATTACATCAATTGTGGAATACATTATAAGAGAAAACAAGTCTTATAACATCATGCGTTTTAAGTAAATTCTAAATAATTCTTCATCACTTGGACGTCTTGCCCTTTCCTTTGCTAGTAGATGGCTCATCAACTCTTTCGACTTTAGCTGCATTGTTAAATACAAGAGTGAGCAAATAATTTCTCACTAACATAATAGTAATAATAACCATATGAGAATGAACAACGAATGTTGTACAATAATGAACTTGTTCTACAAATCGAAACAGAAACAAGTTTGAGCTTTAATTATCTGAGGGTCTTAAGACCACGAACTATGTCTTTGGTATTTAGGTATTATTACCTTAACCTTAACAGTTATTAGACTGTACAGACTCTTCTTAACGTACTTAGGGGGATCAGCCCTTTGTACCATGTATTGTGCGCAAATATCTAAACGTTACACGTACAAAATCCCCTATATTAGGGTTGTTCGTCTCAGTTTGAATTTAGAATTTCCGCACTAAAGAAAGTTTAGTTTGGAACTAGCTTATTAGTGTTTCTAGAATTTTTAGAACACTTATTCAATTTCCATCAATAAAGGTTTAATACAAGAATGTATAACTGAACAAGGCTATCAAAGTCAAAGATCGGATATTAACAATAAATAACTTAATAAACATGATACACATGCAAAGTACTATGTTCGAAAGAGTTAGAACAATCTTATTTGAATCGACGTATTAGAACAATGTATGCTTTGTATAATAATTAGAAAAGTGAAATTTGCTCGATGTAACGAATTAGATTACAAGAGCTTAATCAATCGTATATAATAATAGAATCAATAATATTTCTCAATAGAATTTAGAAACTTGCATTCATTAATAAAAGAATGAAGTTAGAAAGCTTGCTCAATGTAAAGAGTTAAAGTTTAGAATCTTGCACAATTATGAAAGTAGAGTTAGAGAACTTGCCTTATTTTTAAGCTACATAATTGTAAAATAATCTCCAATTACCTTACATACATCATCACAATTGCAACAACAATTAGTTGTATGAATATTAACACTATGGGTATTAAACCATCATTTAGGTCATAACCCTATCCTAGCACCTAACCACGTTGGTTAACACCTTAACGATTCTGAAATCACACTATAAACCTTATCATTTATATTTAACTTTTGAAAACATCACATTTGGTTCAGTACATAACATATTCAAGTAATCACTTACATTCTTTTACACTGTATATAACAACGCATGACAATCCGTTATTATAGTTTATATTGTGCCTTAACATTATTAACATGCATGCTAAACTAATATAAGTCCATTACATATGACCTGCAATTAAGCAGACTTCACTGTCTGAGACTGGCTACTCGCGCGGCCGCGCGACTAACATACTGGGCAACCGCGCGCCCGCGCGACGCAGCGCGCCTGAGCCCATAAGTTGCGCGCCTGAGCGACAACCGCAAGCCAGACAGTGCACCCGCGCGATGCCTCAGTTCTAGTTTTCTACATACGCGAACTAATACTCTGTTATAGACCAAAAATCCCAATTCTATAGAATTTCTCCCAAATTCAACATCTAACACTTTGTCATATTATAGTTATACATGCTAAACACCATTCTTTATACAAAAACATTACATAAACATCATTTTGAAGAATCAAAACTATAATTTTTTCCCAAATTTCTTTATTTTTATACTTTTAACGAATTTGATTGCCAAAATTCGTTTCTTAATCATTTGACACGATTCGAACTACGCCGCTTACGTTTCTTATCATATTATCACAATCCAACTTCAATTTGCAGATTACAACACATATAAGGCACAAAATTTGGTACTTTCTAAAGCCACATCATATAAACATATCACTATTATATGAACTCTTTCTACTACAACCAATTTCATGCTTTTAATCATCAAATAACACTTACATATGCTAGATAACATATTATAAATCATATATACATATATGTGTATCAATCTAACACCACTATACATAGAAATTTCAAGAAAACAAGAGTTAAAAATTAGAATTGGTTATACCTTATTCTTTGATTGTTGGCTAGCAAAAGATGATAGAAATCCTTCCCAACCCTTCTTCTCCAACTCTCTATATTACTGAGTTTTTTTTCTCTTCTTCCAAGCTCTCCAAACTCTCTGTACTACTATATTATCTAGCCTTAGGGAAATAAGAAGCGTAAAACATAAACTGACTCCCACTAACCCACGTTCTCTTTCAGTTATAAAATAAAAGGTTTGCATCAGTTGAATAAGCCAAAGGCCACAAGGCCTTGTTTGGCTACCACCTAATTCTCATACCAGATTATTTTTATATTATTTTATTACATAATTTCACTTGGCACACATGCAACACACTAAATAGCTTATAAAAATAATAATAAAAATCTTATTATCATTATACTTATAATTTAATAAATAATTATATATCCAATTTAATTAATAAATTAGACACATCACTTTAATTAATTAATTTATTTCCTTTAAATTAAACAATTCATTTAGTTTAATTATTTTCTTAAATATTAAGCAATTGATTTAATTTAATTAAATCCATTAGATAAAATTGTCATTAATTAATTTAGTTACAAATTAATTCACCACAATTCATAAATTATTTATTTTCCTCAATAAATAAATTTAAAATATTTATTTAATTCAATAAATATTTCAATTAAATTACAAATTTCTCAATCGTTACATCCTTCCCTCCTTAAAAGGATTTTGTCCCCAGAATCACAACTCGAAAAATTTATCCGTTACATTCTTCCCTCCTTAACAAGATTCTGTCCCCAGGATCGTTATGCAAAATCAAGCAAACAACTGAGGATAATTCTTCATCATAACGCTTTCAAGTTCACACGTAGCTTTCTCGGCAATGTGGTTCCTCCAGATTACCTTAACAGAAGGTATCACCTTATTCCTCAGTACTTGCTCTTTTCTGTCAACAATTTGAACAGGGACTTCTTCATATGTTAAGTCTTTCTTAAACTGCAAGGGCTCATATTCTATAACATGCTTACAATCAGGTTTATATGGCCTCAATACTGATATATGGAAAACATTATGAATATGCTCCAACTCTGGAGGTAAAGCTACCTCATATGCCACTTCACCAACTCTTCGAAGCACTTACCTAGGGCTTAATTTTCTCTTCTTGCCAAATTAAAATTTTCCCTTCCAGGGACACACTTTCAAGAACACATAACTACCAACATCGAATTCCCGATTTTGTCGATGTTGATCGGCATATTTCTTCTGTCTATCCTGTGCAGCTAACAATCCTGCTCGAATCACTTTCATGATCTCGATAGTCTGTTGTACCAACTCTGGACCCAAAAGTTGATGTTCACCTACCTCATCCCAGCATAAAGGAGTTCTGCATATCCTGTCGTACAACGCTTCATAAGGCGGCATGCCAATACTCGTGTGATAACTATTATTATAGGCAAATTCTACCAATAGTAAATGATCGTCCCAATTTCCCTTGAAGTTCATAATACATGCTCTGAGCATATCTTCTAGTGTTTGGATAGTTCTCTCACTTTGTCCGTCTGTTTGAGGATGGTACGCTGTGCTCATTCTCAACTGAGTTCCTAAACATTCTTATAATCGTTTCTAGAAATTGGATGTGAAGCATGGATCTCTGTCTGATACAATGGACACAGGTACACCGTGTCTTGAAAAGATTTCTTTCACGTATAATTTTGCTAACCGATCTAGGTTAAATCTAATCTTGATTGGTAAGAAGTGTGCCGATTTCGTCAGTCGATCGATAATCACCCAAATGGCATCGTAACCTTGCTGAGACGTTGGAAGACCTACCACAAAATCTATTGTGATATACTTCCACTTCCATTCTGGTATCTCCAACGGTTGTAACAATCCGCTTGGCCTTTGATGTTCAGCTTTAACTTTCTGACACGTTAAGCATTTTTCCACGCATTCAACTACATCCCTCTTCATATTCGGCCACTAAAAATGATGTCTAAGATCTTGGTACATCTTTGTACTTCCAGGGTGAATCGAATATCTTGAGTTGTGAGCTTCATTCAGAATCTCCTCTTTAACTTCCGAAACTGGAAAAACCCAAATTCTCCCTTCGAATCGAAGTAACCCTTCCGAATTGATTTTGAATTTGCTTTCCTCCCCTTGAGATATCTTCTGTTTTATTTTTTCGCAGTCTTCATCCTGAAGTTGCGCATTCTTCACCTTATCTACTAACGTTGAATCGTTTCCTATCTGGAATAACTTCTCGTCGGATTCTATCGGATATTTAATTTCCAATTCCATCTTAGCCATTTCTGACACTAACTTCTCCTGAGCTGTCAACATCATTAACTTCTCCCGTCCCTTCCTGCTTAAAGCATCAGCAACAACATTCGCCTTTCCGAGATGATAGAAAATCTCGCAGTTATAGTCTTTGATCAGCTCCAGCCATCTTCTCTGCCTCATATTTAAATCTTTTTGTATAAAGATATATTCAGACTTTTATGGTCAGTATATATCTCACACCTCACTCCATAAAGATAATGTCTCCAAATCTTTAAGGCAAACACCACCGCCGCCAACTCTAAGTCATGAGTCGGATACCCTTTTTCGTAATCTTTCAATTGACGTGATGCATACGTGATAACTATGTCGTTCTGTATAAGCACATAACCTAGTCCTTTATGCGATGCGTCACTATATACCACAAAATTCCCTGTATCATCAGGCAATGACAATACAGGTGCCGAACTCAACCTCTTCTTTAATTCGTGAAAACTTTCCTCACACTTCTCCATCCAAACAAACTTAACCGCCTTCCTGTTTAAATTCGTCAACGGGGTCGCGATCTTAGAAAAGTCCTGAATAAAACGCTTATAGTAACCTGCCAATCCTAAGAAACTCCTTACTTCTGACGGCGACTTCGGCTGATCCCAGTTTACTACAGCTTCAACTTTTGATGGATCTACCGATATTCCGTCTTTATCAATAACATGTCCGAGAAACTGTACACGTTCCAACCAAAACTCACATTTTGAAAATTTTGCGTATAACTTCTCTTTTCTCAATGTCTCCAACGTCACTCTTAAGTGTTCTACATGTTCTTCCTTGGTCTTAGAATACACCAGGATATCATCAATAAACACCACCACAAATTTATCTAGGAATGGTCTAAACACCCTGTTCATCAAATCCATGAACGTTGTAGGTGCATTGGTTAAACCAAATGACATAACCAGTAACTCGTAATGACCATACCGAGTTCTGAATGTCGTCTTTGGTACATCCTCTGGCCTCACCTTTAACTGATGATAACCACTTCTCAAGTCTATCTTTGAAAAATACCTCGCACCCTTCAACTGATCGAATAGGTCGTCAATTCTAGGTAATGGATACTTATTTTTAATCGTGACCTTATTCAATTCTCGATAATCAATGTAGAGCCCCATCGATCCGTCTTTCTTGTTAACAAACAACAACGGCGCTCCCCATGGCAAAACACTCGGCTGAATATACTTTTTGTTGAGCAACTCTTGCAATTGCACCATCAACTCTTTCATTTCTACCGGGGCCATTCTGTATGGTGCTTTAGATATCGGGGTCGTTCCTGGTAGTAAATCAATCATGAACTCGATTTGTCGATGTAACGCCCCCAAAATAGGTCTAATCCATCCAACCCATTCTGAGTCGCCAAATACATGGTACAGAAAATAACTACAACTTTATTATTACAATTGTCGTGCAAAATACGACAACACATATACTGTGAGTTTGGGTACAAATATATACCAACTGTGACTCATGTCCCAACATTGGATAGCACGTCACAATGACACATTACATAAAGGTATAGTCAAAAACTGTTTTAGAAATTAGAATCTTTGGGAAGTGCTCAAGGAAACCCTCGTACATGGGAGGCCATGCTTCTAGGTTATGATAGATATCATATGGCCACAGAATTATCCTTGGTTGACCCAATAAACCCTAAAGAAAAACAAAAAAATTACTATCATATTCTTCCCAATGGTGAGTCTTCTCTCGACTTATCATTATCTCAACTGTCTCTAATTGAGAATTATACTTCAAAGAAACACCAAGATTATATAGGTAGTGCTCGTAGATATACTCAGCAAGTGGATGTGCACAACCATGTCTTATGATGACTCGAGGTTGTGTGTCGTTAGACATCTTGTATAATAGTGGCAAAACACCCTTCCAACGTTGGGTTCGCTTCACCCTAGATGATTTACCAAATATAACTACTAAATGAACTTTTCTATACTGCTTCGGGAGAACCTCCACAGCTAGAGACCACCGTTCTATTTTTCTGTTACCCTCACTCGACCCAGCTACACTCTTATTACCTGAAAGGAATTGTGAAGCAAAAAGGTGAGCACAACTAACTCAGTAAAGAATATCATGACTAAAGATAAATTATCAACAGTCTTCAACAGAATTAAATCAGAGATTTAGAACATATGGTAGATGATAAAATTTTTCAACCATAGTTGCAGCGGAACGAGCAATCCATTAGAAGAGTCAAATAGACTATAAAGTCTATTATCTTCTCCACGTTAAAAGTCCACCAATAATGTTTTATCCCTGTAACATCAATCAACAGTTCCTTTTCACAATCATATGAATAATTCATAATCATAATTGTGATTCTAAATTTCGCATCCAAGACGAAGATAATTTTCATCACCTATCTTTACCTGAAACATCAAAGATCATGGTTATACCAAATCACAGTTCCTGTTCATAATCATACTAACAAATTCATCTTTGCACCACGGGCCAAAGATATTCATCAACAGTTCATCTTTACACTACATGCCAAAGATATTCAACAACAAGTCATCTTTGCACTACGGGCCAAAGATATTCATCAACAACTCATAGTGTAAATATCTTGAATTAAATAGTCATCTTTGTGCTACGGGCCAAAGATATTCATCAACAACTCATCTTTGCACTACAGGCCAAAGATATTCCTCAATAATTCATATTTGCACTACAGGCCAAATATATTATTATCTCAAAGAAATATATAATCATTTCAGAATTTATATAACCAATAATTATAACCATGTTGATCATTTCACCTTTGCACTTAAGCTAAAGATATTCAATTATAAATTCAATGGTCATGATCATACCAGTCACAATTCAACTTTTCACTACTGGACAAAGAGAACCCTAGTCATGATCATACCAATAATCTACCCATCTTTACACTCAAGTCAAAGAGAAATATCATCATTAGGGTTATAAAAATGTTATATATGATAAAAAAATAATATGATCAACATATAGTTTTAATCTCAAGAGTAATATTCATAAATCAACTATAATTTGGTTAGAAAAAGAAACCAATTTTGTCATGAATAGTAACTCGTGAATAGTAATCCATGAATAGTAACTCATGAATAGTAACTCGTGAATAGTAACTCATGAATAGTAACTCGTGAATAGTAACTCATGAATAATAACTCATGAATAGTAACTCATGAATAGTAACTCGTGAATAGTAACTCATAAATAGTAACTCGTGAATAGTAACCCCGACATGAAAAGTTCTAAATTTGATAAAAAGTTCAGATCAATACTTCGGCATAATGATATTGAAGAAAATAATATCATTTAAGAAGAAATAACATCCCTTACTATCCCTTACTATCTCTTACAATCCCTTACCTCAAAAGAGCAGTACTCCTGACTGGAATAACGCTGAACGAACTTGCACCGTATAGCAACACTCAAGATATCAAAATACTCACAAGAATACACTCGATAATATAGAGAGAGAAATAGAGAGAAAACTTCAGTTTCTGGTGTGATTTTTAATTCTAACCTAAGCACCTATTTATAGGAAATTGCTTAGAACACCAAAGTAGAAAATTGAATATAATAATATATTTATAACCAAATTTTCCTTAGCCCACCACATCAAAAACATATTTTTCACACAAATGCACCAAAAATGCAAAACATGTTTTAAACAATTTTTGTAACAAAAATCAATTCAGACTCAATAATTCGGAACTTCAATAATTCGTAATAAATAGCCCTTTTATCAGAAAATTCAAATCTCGCGAGTTTTTATAGGAAATTCAATTCTCTACAACTTTGCAGAAGAAAGTTTTTCCAAATTCCAAACAAAAATTGACCGAAATCTATAAACGGGCGATTTTACAGTCAATAATAAATTTTCGGTTAAGAATTGTGTCCACCAACACACAAAACATGTGTTAATCATTTAATGCCACAAAAATACTCTTCCTCCTCATATACTCATATATTCCACATTCATTGTAAAAATATCACCATCAATATATTATTAAAATAATATATTTAAATGAATTATTTTATCAGAAAAAGATAAAATATTAATTTTCAACAATTATCACATTAAAAATTTTCTCCATCTATATCCACATAAAATCAATATTTCTCTTATCATATAAATCAATAATTAATTATACACAAATAATATTACAGAATCACAGTACTGGCAACCAGGCCGTTCCCAAGAAAGAGGGGGCTTTCCAATAAGGACCTCTCCTTACTGACGCGTAATTAGATGACCAAACCTCTCCTTAGACAGAACTTTCTAGACATTGCCAATAATGTTATCTAATAATATTATTCGGATAATATGAATTATTACTCCGATAATAGAAAATACTGTGTAGTGACAATTATTAAAATAACAGTAATATAAAATATCAACGCAACAATTATTGAATTAATAAAATATAATATTGAACAGTAATTACTGTAATAATTATTGAGTAATGCCTTCTTACGTAAAAATCAATAATTAGTGCAATACCGTGTGCTACTGTGCAACAACGCGTATTACTGTGTTTTAACCACCGGGTATTCCAACAGTGTTAACGGTAACAACTACGCCGTTAATTATAAACAACTTACTCTTGTCATTTTCTTCATCCAATCGCTTTCCGATATGGGGCCCACAAAAGACTGCGCCGTCATATGAATATTCCACGACCAAATGAATATTCCCCGACAACAATGAATATTTTATAACCACTTGTGTATTTCGAAAAAAAATTCATATATCACCCTTAACTTTAACATTTATCAATTTAACCATTTACTAAATAATAATTATAAGAAAAATTGAATACTTTTATTTCATAAAATTTGGGGTCTTACAGTCGATCTGGCGGAAGACCCGACAAATCATCTGGAAATACGTCTGCAAAATCTTTTATAATCGGCATCTCTTCTAACTTTGCACTCTACTTTTGTGTATCAACTATTTAGGCTAGGTATCCAACACATCCTTGTCTCAACAATTTCTTGGCTTACATCACCGTCAGACAACTTGCTTGTCGAGGTGACTTGCTGCCAAAGAACACAACCTTTGACGGAGTCATAAGGTTAACACACTTCCTTTGGCAATCAATTACTGCTCCGTAATTGAATAACCAATCCATTCCCAGTATAACATCAAATTCGCCAAGTCTAATTGGTATCAAATCTACCATCATCTCGTGACCTTTTATAGCCACTCTACAATTCCTATATATGTATCTGACAAGAATCACTTCCTTATTCGCAATCTCTATACTTAAGGGAAATTCTAATTCTTCATGAGGCAAATCTAAATTCTAAGCAAATTCATCGGATATAAATGAACAATTAGCACCCGAATCAAACAGTACATAAGCATTAATACCATTAATTGGAATGATACCTGACACCACATCCTTAGAATGTACAGCATCCTGTACGGTCATATTGAAAGTTCTTGTAGTAGGTCGGCTTGACCGTGTTGGTCCAGTGATAGTCAATGCACCACTACCGTTGTTGTTTCCTTTTCCACCACTTGTACTTCCCACTGGCTTCTTAGTGCAATCACGAGCCATATGGTCTTTTGAACCGCAAGTAAAACATGCTCCTTTCTTCGGACTTAAACAGTTTGGTTCAATGTGTCCCTCTTGACCACAGTTGAAACACACTTTCTTTCCCTTCAAACATACCCCAGTATGGTTCTTCCTGCACGTCGCACAAGCTTCAAACTTTTTCTTTTGCTGATTTCCCTGCTGTCCTCCCGTAGTTGAACTCTCGTTCCACTTCCTCTTCTAATTGTTACTTCCAACATTACTTCCACCAGCCTTATTCTCACTATCACTCTTCCTCTTCTTTTGTTCTTGGTTGTACTTGGTTAAGGCATCGCTTCCACCTTCCGCGATAATTGCCTTTTCCAGTACAGCTGCAAATATATTCAGCTGGAACATCGAAACCTTGCTATATAGCCAGGGTTTTAATCCTTGTTTGAATCTTCTCGCTTTACACTCGTCGATATTGACTTGATAAGTGGCAAACCTTGCCAACTCGTTAAACTTCGCAGCATATTCAGGCACCATCATTGTTCCTTGCTTCAGCTCCAAAAATTGTACTTCCAACTGATTCTGAGAACTCGCTGGAAAATACATTTCGAAAAACATCTCCTTAAATCTATCCTACGCTATCACTCCTTGTCCCCCACGAACCTTATTTACCAGCCACCAGTAGCTAGCTTCAGACTTCAGCATGAACGTTGCGAATGCAGTCTTCTAATCTTCGTTAACTCTAGCTACGTCAAACACTTTCTCCATTTCCATGATCCAGGTTCGGGCTTCCGCTGGATTCATAGACTTTTGAATCTCTGGTTGTCCAACCGCTTTGAATTCCTTAAAGGTTGTGACTTGAGCTTGCGATTGATTCGTAAGTGCACCCGTCAACAGAGTTACCAACTGCTGAACCGGATTAGCATTGGTCTCGCTGTTATTATTAGTAGACCCTTCCGGAGGTGCTTGCTGACGTGGTTGTCTTCTTCTAGGAGGCATCTTCTGTTAAAATATACGCTTATTAGTTCATTTATTCAATTCTCTGAATGTTTTAAAGTTTAACTCTAAACATTCTAATATTAAAGCTATACCACATAACATTTCAAATAAACTCTAATATTTTATTTATTCATAACGTTTTTAAAACATGCTAAAGATAGCATCACTGCTATAAACATCCACTTTCCTAAACTAGACAAGTTTCAGGATTACATACTCATACTATCCCTTTATTCATCTCAAAATAATGGATTCACAATTTATTAACTCACATAATTAACCACATACTATTATCACTCTTATTTCTATCTACGCATATTAAGACGTCGTAAGGCCTCTCGATGCTCTTCCTCCATGATACGGTAAGCCGTTCTATGATCCATCACGAACCACGGCGAGTCTTCAAATTGAGGTGGATAATAATGGACTCGATCCTAGGCCCTATCAATCGCAGAATTAAAAGCATAATCCATCTCCTTCATCTTGGCTTTCTTCACTTGGACCTTAGCCTCAGCACAATTTGCACGTTGAATCGCCTTAGTCCAAGCATCCTCTACTCGTGCACGCTTAGTTGATTCCTTTTTGAAGTCATCTTTTAATTTCTCTATGTCAGTCTTCATCTTCTCGTTTACTGCAAATATGTCTTCATTCTGACCCTTGGTATGAACTAGGTCCCACTCTGTGTTTCCAAGTTTTGAGTCAAGTTCCTGAATCTCCACATCCTTCTGCTCTAACGAAGCATGATGCATCTCAACCATCTCCTTCAGCTCCTCAACTTCGTCTTGTAACTCTATGTTACGGTTATACAAAGCATCATACATCTCAGCCGATACGGTGTTTGGTGTAAACTCCACAGGATCCTCTTCTTCATCATCATCCTCCTCTATCTCCTCAGGACTATCCTCCTCGATATCGGTCATAGGCTCATCCTCCTGGATCAATTGTTCCCGCACTACGTGAATATCCCGGGGTTCATCGTCTATAGGTACCTAAGGTATCACCTCTCTAGCTGGACTGGATCCTCCTTCGCCAGACATCCTGACAACAAAATATTTTAAGTTTTACTTAACATTATCGATACGCGTGATCACATAAGTTATTAACAAATAGCACATAATATCTTTTATTGTTTAGTTTCAATGGATGCCTTAATCCATTCCTTAAAACCCGATAAGAGTTAAACACCTCTATGTTTTCTGTTTCCTTAAAGGCTACCTCCTAAGGTTTCCCCACCTAAGGTTTATAACCTAAAGCTCTGATACCAACTGTGACACCCCCAAATCCGGCTACTTCATTTCCACCGAATTTGGTGCTCACTATCAAAATAATTACATCTAACTACCCATGATAAAGGATAAAGACATAATTTAAATAACTTTAACAATAAACTCTCCCATTAAAGGGTTACATCAACATCTAAAAAAATAATCCCAGGTAATCTAACCTTAAAATTATTACATCAATTACGGAATACATTATAAGAGAAAACAAGTCTTATAACATCATGTGTTTTAAGTAAATTCTAAATAATTCTTCATCACTTGGACGTCTTGCCCTTTCCTTTGCTAGTAGATGGCTCATCAACTCTTTCGACTTTAGCTGTATTGTTAATTGCAAGAGTGAGCAAACAATTGCTCACTGACATAATAGTAATAATAATCATATGAGAATGAATAACGAATGATGTACAATAATGAACTTGTTCTATGAATCGAAATAGAAACAAGTTCGAGCTTTAATTATCTGAGGGTCTTAAGACCACGAACTATGTAACATTCCATATTTTTTTAAATGTAAGTTATAAATATTTATTAATTTATATAAATATTTATTGGATATGTTTATTATTGAATAAGTAATTGTTCAATTTGATTGAGTTTATTTAGTTAATTATTTATTTGTTAAATAATTAATGTGTTAAATAATTATTTAACGAATTATGTTTGAGTTGTGATTATGAGGACAGAATCCGTATATGAGGGGAATGATGTAACATTCCATATTTTTTTAAATGTAAGTTATAAATATTTATTGGATATGTTTATTATTGAATAAGTAATTGTTCAATTTGATTGAGTTTATTTAGTTAATTATTTATTTGTTAAATAATTAATGTGATTAGTTAATTATTTATTTGTTAAATAATTAATGTGTTATGTGGATTGAATTATGTGATTAAGTAATTTATTTAATAAATTGTTATTAAATAAAGTGTAACAAATAACTATGTTATAAAGAGTTATTAAAATAAATTAAAGTAATTTTAATTTAGTTTTTTTCCAAACAAGGTGTAAGTATATTAATCATTTAAATTTTAAAGGGATTTGCCAAACAAAGCCTATGGCCTTGGATTTTTTTTGAATTTAAATTATTAATTTAATAAATAAAATATATATTTATAAGATTATACGTTATATGTTTGGTAACTGATAATAATAAGTAGGCTTATTATTGCCATATCAGTTTTATTCTACGTATATCAGTTTTGGTTTACGCTCATTGTTAGTACCTAGTTTATTATTGAGAGAAGTAAGAAAAGAGAAAGGAAAAGATCAGAGAGTTTGAGAAGAAACCAAGTGCAAGATTGTCCAAAACAAGTTTTGATTGACAAGTTTTCTAGAGCAACAAAAAGGTAGGTTCCTAAAACCTTAATGTATGTACGTAGATATGTTTTAAGCCATTTTTCTATGAACTTGGTAGTCTCTGTTTTCTGGTTTTTCACTGTGTATAAGAGTTTTACCAGAATTTATGTAAAAGCTATGTTGGTATAATTGGTTAGGTAATTACGTGTTTATATATAAACCGTTATTCAATTGTCAGTATTTATATATAATTGTATGCTTAATATATAAATATGATGGTATGCTAAATTACGTCACTAAGAAATTGGTTTTCACAGTGAAAAACATGTATGAATAGTATATTTGCAAAATAACAAAATTGGTATGTGATTATGCAAATTGTGAACTAATACTGAGAAATTGAACTACACATGTGAATTGATTTATATGTTGGCATACTTGTATTTCAAAGGAATCAAATTTGGTTGATAATTTGATAACAGTAGAATTTCAGTTCACTGTATTTTTATTTGTCAACCATGGAGTTTTGATCTAATAACCGTGTTTCAAAGAATTAGCCTATGATATTGTTAATTAGTGGTTGGTAATTGGTATATGGATGATTGTTAACTTTTATGTGTAATTTTCATGAAGTTAAACATGTGGTAGATGCCATTGGTTGTTAAAAATAAATTAGACAGTAGCTTTGCTCTGTCTTTCGGGGTTGGTTCTGTGAGTTTCGGCGCCCCAGCGTCAAAATTCACGCCCCAGCGCCAAATTTCGCGCCCTGGCGCCAAATTTCGCGCCCCAGCGCCAAAATGGGCCAGTAGCTCGCGCCCCAGCGCTGAAGGTCGCGCCCCAGCACCGTAGCTCGCGCCCCAGCACCGTAGCTCGCGCCCCAGCGCCACTGTTCCGCGCCCCGGCACCGGAAAAGTGGCCTAGTTGGGCAATTTTGACCTCCTGTAGTAAAACGGCCATAACTTTTTCATACGAACTCCGATTGAGGTAATTCAAGATGATTCGGAAAGAGGACGAGTAGGCCTACAACTTTCATTCTTTAAATTTTTTAATTTGAGGTCTGTAACAGTAGTCAAAATGGCCATCTTTAGGACTATTGTGTATTTAGAGCCAATCGGAGGGCGTCGGGATGCACGAATGCAAGTGCAACCCTTTGGGTATTAGTATAACTTAATGATAATATGTTGGACATGTATTAGGATGTTGTATCAAGTTGTTAATGTACATGTGGTGCAATGACATGATCATTTAAGTAGTTGTAATAAAGCTAAAAAGTAATGTTCATGAAAGATGTGGTGTTGTTTAAACTTAAATTTAGTTAGTAGCTATACTAAGAGTAATAAAAGAACTCATAAAGGTAATGTTAGTGTAACTAATGTATATTGTCAATGCATATGGTATGTGTAGGACTTGGGGTGAACGTGAATAGTAATTATTTAACCTACACACGAGGCAAGTTCCCTAACCTTTGCTACTTTATTATTCAGCAAGGCTACTTTTCACTGTTATGTTACACTTATGCAAGTTCGCTAACTCTACTTTTATAATTGTGCAAGTTTTCTTAACTCTAAACTTGTTATATTAGCATGCAAGTACCTTTAGTTTATCGTTCAAGTTATTATTTGGTGTGCATGCTTGATATTAAATTCTAAGATGTAACCTTAGCTTAACGTTGTTCAAAGCAAGGTATGATGAGTTATTCAATTATTATGCTATTAGATTATTCCTAAAGCATGAACTTAGAACGAAATGTTTATTCAGTATGATCATTCAATAACATAGTGTTATTATCTTGTATTCAACTAATCCTTAGTTGATGTTCGTTGAACTCCAAATTACCTTGAAAGCTTATCCAAACCAAACTTACTTTGGTGCGGACTTGTATTCTAAATACTGAGATGAACAACTCTTTTAACAGAGGTTTACGCTTAGCGTTGAAATGGTTGTGCACAATACATTGTACGAAGGGTTGATCCCCCTAAGTACGTGGAGTCCTTATAGTCTTATGACTGCTAAAGTTAAAGTTGAAAGATTACTTATAACTGTGGATATGATTCGTGGTCATTAGACCCTCAGTGAATGTTATAATTTTCAGAAAGTTAATAGAATATATTGTTCAGTTCTATTGGGCCTAATATTGGCAATTGATGTGAAAGTTTAAAGATTTACTTATTGTTATCTTAAGTGGGTCTTGTTTGCTCACTCTTGCCTGTAAAATTTCTTACAGCTAAAGTTGAAATGGGCGACGTACCTAGCACCAGTAAGGGAAAAGGAAAGATGAATAAATACTGAAGACTTGTAATAGTTTTGATAGTTTACTTTCAGAATTTGATTTAAAGATTGTAATGAAGTTATTTAATTTTTCGTATTTGAATGATTGTTGTTAAAGGTTGGATAACCTGGGAGATTTTTTTTATTTAAGTTTAATCCTGTATGGGCAGGTTTTCTTTTATTATTCAATTCTATTATGATTGGGTAGTTAGAAATGAATGTTTTGATTACGTGAACACCAAATCTTGAGGTAATGAAGTACCAGGATTTGGGGGTGTCACTGGTTGGTATCAGAGCCTTAGGTTATGAACCTCAGGTGGGGGAAAAGCCTTAGGAAGTAACCTTTTGAAAAGATAGTGGAGTTAACTCTTATCGAGTTTTAAGAAAGAAGTAATAAAACACTTATGTGCTTATGTGTTTATGTTTATGTACTCGTGAGTGTCGAGTAGTAATGATTATTAATTAAAACTTTAAAACTTTGTTGTCAGGATGACTAATGTTGGAGAGTCCAGTCAGGCTAGGGAGGAGGGACCTCAAATGCCTATAGAGGAGGAACCTCGCGATGTTCAGGTAGTTTGGGAACAACTATTGCCACGGGAGTCAGCCCCGTTGGTCACATTAGTTGAGGATGAGGATGATGATGTGGAGATAGACGAGGAGGATCCCATTGAGTTACCGCAGGAGGATGAGGATGACGAGGATGAGGAGGAAAGGATTCCGCTTAACTCGATAGCTGGCCGTGTATATGATGAAGTGCACGACCTTAACGTGGAACTACAAGATACAGTGAAGCAGTTGCAGGAGATAGTAGCTGAACAACAGACTACAATTACACAAAAAGACGGCGAGATCCAGGATCGTGATGAACGACTGACAAACGCCGAAGAGAAACTAACACAGACTGAAGGAGAGAAGGAACAATTGATCGAGATGGTTGCTGAACTGAAGAGCAGGCTGAGAGAAGAAGCGGCTAAGAGGGCAAGAGCTAAAGATGCATACGAGGAAGCTTATCAACGAACTGGAAGAGCAGTAAGGAGCTCACAGGCAAAAAGGATGAAGATAGAAGAAATGGTCAAAGTATTCGACACCGCAATTAATCGAGCTCAAGATCGAGTTATGGGATATCCGATTCAGTTCGAGACGCTGCCATCATTTGTGTTAGATCGAAGAACGATGTTTCGAGTCATGGAGGAAGAACGTGATAGGGCTAAGAAGTATCTTAATAGATCATCGTAGAAAGTGTGCCTGTAATACACGTAATATGTATTAAATAATGTGTAAATCCCTAGTGTTAAGTAACCATGGGATATGATAATAATGGTGTTGTCCTGAAACTTTTGTAGTTCAGGAAAGGATGTAGATAGCAGAGATGCTATTGTGTTATGTTTTCAAAAAAGTTTATGAATAAATAAAAGTTATTATTTTATTCAAAGTGTTATGTGCTATGTGGTTATTTCTTTTGTAGAGGCAAGTTAATTAGAAATACTTAAAGAAGTTGAGTAATGGTCTAATAGATGTTTTATTTTAAACAGAAAATGCCTCCCAGACGTCAACCAACATGACAGAGAACCACCGAAGAAGCTAACGACAATGTTGATGTGAATCCCGTTCAACAACTAGTGACACTATTGACAGGAGCGTTGCAGAATCAACCTCAAAACCATAGTACAACGTTTAAGGAGTTTAAGGCGGTTGGACCACCTGAATTCCGTGGGTCTATGAATCCAGTTGAAGCTCAAACCTGGATTATGGAGATAGAGAAGGTGTTCGATGTCGCTAGGGTAGGGGATGACCAGAAGACGACTTTCGCAACTTTCATGTTGAAAGCAGAAGCTAGTTATTGGTGGCAGGCCAATAAAACTCGTGAAGGGCCATGAGTGATGACCTGGGATAGGTTTAAGGAGTTATTCTTCGAGACCTACTTCCCAGAGAGTTCTAAGAGTCAGTTAGAGGTTCAGTTTCTGGAACTAAAACAAGGAACGATGACGGTATCTGAGTATGCCGCAAAATTCAACGAATTGGCAAGATTTGCGCCATATCAAGTCAGCACAGACGAACGTAAGGCGAAGAGATTTGAGCAGGGACTGAAGCCCTGGCTGTACAGTAGGGTTTCCCTATTCCAGTTGAAGACATTTGCAGCGGTGATGGAAAAAGCAGTACTCGCTGAAGGTGGAGGTGAGGCAGTGACAAAGTTCAATCAGGAACAGAAGAAGAAAAAGAATGAGAATGAGATTAAGAATGGAGGTGGTAGCAGTGGAAACAACAACAACAACAACAACAACAACAGCAGCAGCAACAACAGCTTGAAGAGAAAGTGGAATGGGAACATGGGTGCTGGAAACCATCAGGGTAACCAGCAAAACAAAAAGTTTGAGGCATGTGCGATATGCGGGAAATTTCACAAGGGTGCGTGCTTGATGGGGAAACGAGTTTGCTACAATTGTGGCCAGGAGGGTCACATCGCCCCAAATTGCACTCAATCAAAAAAGAATGTGTGCTTCACGTGCGGATCTAAGGATCACTTTGCTCGTGAATGTCCTAAGAAGAAGGAGGGAGTGACAACCAGAAACAATGGAGGAGGTAACAATGGAGGTACGTGGGGTATTACAGCACCTGCAGCATCAAACAAACCCACAGCCAGAACCTTCAATATGACTGTGCAAGATGTTGTGCAATCAAAGGATGTTGTGTCAGGTATTATCCCAATCAATGATATTGATGCATATGTATTATTTGATTCGGGTGCTACTTGCTTGTTTATATCTGATGAATTTGCTAAGAGGTTAGAATTGCCTAGAAAAGAACTGAATTTTCCTTTGAACATAGAAATTGCGAATAAGGAAATAATCCCTGTTAGGTTCGTTTACAAGAAATGTAGGGTGAACATTAAGGGGAATATCTTGTTAGTGGATTTGATTCCGATTAGACTCGGGGAATTTGATGTAATTTTGGGAATGGATTGGTTGTTCAATTATGGAGCAGTAATTGACTGCCAAAAGAAGTGTGTAAACCTTATGACTCCATCAAAGGTAGTATTTTATGGTAGCAAGTCGCCAAGACAAATGAAATGTCTGACGACTATGCAGGCCAAGAAGTTGTTGAGTCAAGGTTGTGTGGGCTATTTAGCTTACATAGTCGATACTCAGAAGAAAGGTGTGAAATTAGAAGAAATACCGGTAGTGAGAGAATTCGAAGACGTGTTTCCAAAAGATTTGCCAGGACTTCCGCCGGACAGAGAAATTTAATTCGTGATCGACTTAGTGCCGGGAACAGCACCGATATCAAAGGCTTCGTACAGAATGGCTCCGGTAGAAATGAAGGAACTGATGGTACAGTTACAAGAACTGCTAGACAAGAAATATATTCAACCAAGTGTATCTGTGACGCCCCCAAAATTAGGTATACATCACCCATCTTGGGTCGTCAGATACATAGTACAGAATACAAATACAACTTAATAATACAACTGTCGTGTACAATACGACAAAACATAAACTGTGAGTTTGAATACAAATATTATCTTCTAGAGAGTATTCATACTCAAAAGGAGTCCTCATTACATTTATTAACACACCATTACATAGAATAGTGAGGACTACTAACTAATACTATCATTCGGACCATCACTCCGTACCCCGACTTGTCCCAGCTACGTTCTCATTTCCTGAAGAGAACAGTGAAAGAAAGGGTGAGCTCAACTAGCCCAGTAAGAAATATTATGACTAAGATAATGCAGAATAAATTATCATTAGCCTTCAACAATGTTAAACTGATAAAATATAATAGACATCAAGTTTAACTGCAGCGGAACAAGCAATCCATTAAAAGAGTCAAGTAGAAAATAAACTCTACTATCTTTTATGATTTAAAAGGTTTTTCAACACTGCGATCGCTGAGACTCAGCTTAATAAAATAATCCACATCATCGAATCACCCCTGCACTACGGCCAAGGATATTCGTGTATTCATTAATGGTCATGATCATGCCAACAACTGTCCATCAATGCACTACGGGCCAATGAGGACTTTTACCACATCATTTGTAACATTACGGTCATGATTATACCGAATAATCCCTGGTCATAATCATACCAAGTCCATCTATGCACTACATGCCACAGATGACTTTCAACATTTTATAAACATGAGGATGATGACAATGATATAAGAATTCAATAAAACAAGTTCAAGAATTAATTTATCCAGGAATTAACAACGTCCAAATTGTCAACATGATACTGCATTGTGGAGTAAAATTCAAGAACGCTTAGAAGAATATTTTCTTGAAAAGATACTGGATGAAACGCAACTATCAAGGATATTTCACAAATTTCATGGAGTATAGAAGTCAAAACTTAACCAACTGAGTACAATAAAGAATGGAATAACAAAAGAAATCACCATGCATGCGATAGACCGCACAGACATGTTATTCCAATAGAATAATAAATAATGGAACCAGGTCCGGCGTAAACGCACAGACAGGATATTCCGACAGAATAATAAATAATGGAACCAGGTCCGGTGTAAAACACACAGACAGGATATTCCAACAGAATAATAATAAAACGGAACCAGGTCCGGTGTAAAACACACAGACAGGATGTTCCAACAGAATAATAAACGGAACCAGGTCCGGTGTAAAACACACAGACAGGATGTTCCAACAGAATAATAGAAGAATGTCACCAAGTATAGGGTAGACCACGTATACTGGTTATTCCAACAGAATAATAACAAATGGAATAACAGAAGTTCTCTTCATGAATATAAAAGAAATAATATTCCCTACCTTAAAAGAACTGGATATTGGAAAAGTGATGTAGCAGAATACTTTTAGTCTCTCTCTCTCTTATTCTCTCTATACTTTCTCTCTCTATAGCTTGAATGAATTCGTGAAAAATAATGAAGCCCTAGGCCTCTATTTATAGAAAAACTGAGGGTGGCTCTTGGTCTTAACAAAGGGTCAAATGACTCTTGGTCTTAACGAAGGGTCAAATGACTCTTGGTAATATTGAAGGGACAACTACTATTGACGAAAGTAATTACTATTGACCAAGGTAAATACTATTGACGAAGGTAATTACTATTGACCAAGGTAAATACTATTGACGAAGGTAATTACTATTGACCAAGGTAAATACTATTGACGAAGGTAATTACTATTGACGAAGAGACTCTTAGATGATGACATATGGCCCCCCATAAAATAACCAAACTTACCACAACGTCTCAATAATATAACATATTATACAGATGATACTATGACAATAATTTAAGAGATATGATGCAGCAATTACTGTAGCAATAATTGAGTATAGCTGAGTGACTTCTCACGTAAGCATTAATAATCAATACCGTGTGCTACTATGCAACCACGCATATTACTGTACTTTTACTACCGAGTAGTTCAACAGTTTTAACGGTAACACCTCAGCCGTTATTTTTATAGAAAGATAATTCTGTCGTTTTCTCCATCCGACAATAATTCTGTTGTGGGGTCCACCAATGATTGTGCCGTCGTACGAATATTCCCCGACAAACAGAATATTCTCCGACCAAACGAATATTTTATAACAACTTGCTTACTTTGCAAAATTTATAAATATTACCCACAACTATAACATTATATCAAATTAACTCCATAATATTCAAAAATGATATTTATAGAAAATTCATCTTTATTTATAAAAGTTGGGGTCTTACAACCTCCCCTTCTTATGAAATTTCGCCCTCGAAATTAGGGTACGTACCTGGTATGTCGAAGAGGTAAGGATACCTTGATTTCATTTCTGATTCTAACTCCCAAGTCATTTCCTCAACATCGTGGTTTCTCCACAAAACTTTGACTTGAGGTATAACCTTGGAGCGTAGAATATGTTCCTTCTTATCCAAGATTTGAACAGGAACTTCTTCATACGTCAAATCCTCCGCTATTTCGTCCGGTTCTAACTCAATAATGTGGTTCGGGTCTTCCACATATTTGCGTAACATGGATATGTGGAAAACGTTATGAACACGAGACATACTTGGCGGTAAAGCGAGTCTATAAGCCACAGTTCCTACTCGATCGAGGATTAAAAATGGACCGATGAATCGAGGATTTAGCTTTCCTCTCTTTCCAAATCTCGTAACTCCTTTCCATGGAGCAACACGTAAGAACACATGATCTCCTACATCAAATTCCACGTCCTTTCGATGAAGATCAACATAACTCTTTTGTCGATCTTGTGAGGTTTTTATACGTTGTCGGATCGTTTGAATCTTTTCTGTAGTCATACGTACCAACTCCGGTCCCAACAACGTTGCTTCGCCCACCTCATCCCAGCATACTGGAGAACGACATTTTCTTCCATACAATGCTTCGAATGGAGCCATGCCAATACTTGCTTGATAACTGTTGTTGTAGGAAAACTCCACCAATGGTAAGAACTTGTCCCAACTTCCCTTGAAGTCAAAGACACAGAGTCTTAATAGATCTTCAAGAGTTTGAATAGTCCTCTCTGATTGTCCGTCCGTCTGAGGATGATATGCTGAACTAAATCGTAACTCCGTGCCCATAGCTTTTTGTAAACTAACCCAAAATCGTGAAGTGAATCTTGGGTCTCGGTCAGAAATTATGGATACTGGCATACCATGCAGTCTTACAATCTCGTTTATGTACATACGAGCAAGACGTTCAAGTGTATAAGTTTCTCGTATCGGTAAGAAATGAGCAGACTTGGTCAATCTATCAACAATGACCCAAATCGCATCAATACCTTGAGAAACCCTAGGAAGACCGGTAACGAAATCCATGGTGATGTGCTCCCACTTCCATTCTGGAATTTCAAGTGGTTGCAATGGACCTTTTGGTACTTGATGCTCCGCTTTGACTCGTTGACAAGTTAGACACCTTGAGATAAACAACGCTATCTCTCTCTTCATATTGCTCCACCAAAATGTATGACGAAGATCATGATACATTTTGGTACTTCCAGGATGGATTGCAAACGGTGTGTTGTGCGCCTCCATCATGATTTCATACTTTAAATCAGGGTTGTTAGGAACACAAAGTCTGGAGTTGACTCGAAGTATTCCTTCTTCATCGATTCTTGCTTCCGGCATAGAACCTTCTTGCACTTTCTTCCTCATACGCATCAGCTCCAGGTCTGTAGCTTGAGCAGCTTTAACTTTATCGATTAAAGTCGGTTCTACTCGTATATTCGCCATCATCACATGGGTCCCTGGAGTCTTCAACTCTATCTCCATCCTTTGCAAGTCACACAAAATGGGCCTTTGCGTTGTTAATATTGCACTTGTACCCGCATATGATCTTCTACTCAATGCGTCAGCTACCACGTTCGCTTTTCCAGGATGGTATTGAATGGTATGATCATAATCTTTCAACAGTTCAAGCCAACGTCGTTGTCGCATGTTGAGTTCCTTTTGAGTGAAGAAATATTTGAGGCTTTTATGATCCGTAAAGATCTCCACTTTCTCCCCATACAAGTAATGCCTCCAAATTTTAAGTGCAAAGACAACAGCTGCCAACTCTAGATCATGAGTAGGATAATTCCTCTCATATTCCTTGAGTTGTCTTGATGCATAGGCTATGACTTTTCCATGTTGCATGAGAACACATCCCAACCCTTTGCTCGAAGCATCACTGTAGATGACAAATCCCTCCGAGCCAGATGGTATTGTTAGAACAGGTGCTGAAATGAGTCTCCTCTTGAGTTCTTGAAAACTCTGCTCACATTCTTCGCTCCAACCAAACTTTGTATCTTTCCGAGTCAGCTGAGTTAATGGAGTAGCGATTCGAGAAAATCCTTCCACGAATCTCCGATAATAACCAGCTAAACCAAGAAAGCTACGTACCTCGGTCACTGATTTAGGTTGCTCCCAGCTTTGAATAGCTTCAATCTTTGCCGGGTCAACCGATATTCCACGACTTGATACTACGTGCCCAAGGAATGCTACCTCCTCCAGCCAGAACTCGCATTTCTTCAACTTGGCATAAAGCTTGTATTCACGAAGCTTTTGGAGTACCAGCCTCAAGTGTTGCTCATGATCTTCACGGCTTTTGGAATAAATAAGGATGTCATCAATAAAGACGACCACAAAGTGATCCAAATATTCCTTGAATACCCGGTTCATCATATCCATGAAGGCAGCAGGAGCATTAGTCAATCCAAAGGACATGACTAGGAATTCATAATGCGTACCGAGTTCTAAAAGCCGTCTTTGGAATATCCTCAGTTCTAACCTTCAGCTGATGATATCCAGAACGAAGATCGATCTTTGAAAAGAATTGTGCTCCTTGCAACTGGTCAAACAGGTCATCAATACGTGGCAATGGGTACCTATTTTTGATGGTGACATGATTCAACTCCCGATAATCAATACAAAGTCGCATACTCCCATCTTTCTTCTTCACGAACAGAACAGGAGCACCCCAAGGAGAAGTACTAGGACGAATAAAACCAATGTCTAACAATTCCTGCAGTTGGGTCTTTAACTCCTGAAGTTCAATAGGAGCCATTCGATATGGGGCTTTGGAAATGGGTTTTGTACCGGGTTCAAGGTCGATACAAAATTCAATTTCACGCTCTGGGGGTAGGCCAGGAAGTTCTTCGGGAAATACGTCAGGAAATTTATTAACAACAGAAATATCATTCAAAGCTGACGTATTTTTGTTTAGATCTGTGACATGAGCTAAGAAAGCTTGACATCCGTTTTTCAATAAACGAATAGCTTTATGGCTTGAGATGACAGCGATTGATTTTAATGGTTTGGTTGCTTGAATTCGCATAATAGGTCGATTAGGAATATGAAAGCTAACAACCTTACGAAAACAATCAATTTTTGCATGATGAGTAGTTAACCAATCAATCCCTAGAATCACGTCAAATGCAAGTATTTTTAATGAAATAAGATCGACAGGTAATGTGTGGGTACCAACTTGAACCAAACAAGACTTATAAACCGTGGATGTAATGAAGGTTTCTCCCAATGGAGTTTCAACTGCTAAGTCAAAGTCTAATTTCTCCGGAATCAAATTTAATCGATGAGCGCAAGTAGGAGAAATAAAAGAATGGGTTGAACCGGTATCAAATAAAGTATAGACTTCGTTAGAGTTTATGATAAGCTTACCCGTGATGACCTCATTCGGGTTCCTTGCGTTCTGGGAGGTCACAACAAACGCTCTCCCTTGCACAACCGGTTTTGACTTTTCTGGGACGGCCTTTGGTGCCTCCATCCTAGCTGAATTTGTCTTCGGTAAACGACAAAATCGGGCTAAATGACCTTCTCTTCCACAATTATAACATGCTTTGGACGGCATCGCGCAGTTTGGACTGATGTGTCCCTCCCCTCCGCATTTGAAACATATGATAGGTGGTCGTTCTCCTTCCTTAACGACAGGTGCTGGTGCTGACGTCTTTCCGTCATTGTTGAATCTCCTCTTCTTGAAATGTCCATTCTTATTGTTTTGGCCCTGATTACCACCGAAGTGGTTACCATTTCTGGCCTGTTGATTCCCTCCACGTTTGTTGTCACCGCTTCGATGACTGCTCTCACTGGTATTATCATTTTGCCGGCTGCTCTCTTTTGGTTGCGTTGTCTCGTTATCGCGCTCCACCAACTGAGCCCTATTTACAACATCTGAATACAAACACAGTTTATGAGAAACAAGATGTTGACGTATCTCCGGCTTCAAACCTCTTAAAAACATCCGCGTCATTCTTTCTTCATTATCCACCAGGTGGGACGCAAACCGGGATAACTCCGCAAATTTTGCCTCGTACTGCGATACGGTCATATTATTCTGCTCCAATTTGATGAACTCCACCTCCTTCATGTGACGAATACTCTCGGGAAAGTATTTGTCGTTAAACAACTCTTGGAACTTCTCCCAGGACATCTTCAGTGCGGCAGGTTGAGTACGCTTTATCGATTCCCACCAGTAATCTGCCTCTCCTCGCAACATAAAGGCGGCAAAGGGAACCTTTTGCTCCTCGGAGCAACCCAAGACATCAAATATCTTGGTGATCTGCTTTATCCATGTTTCAGCTACAAGTGGTTTGGGTTCTCCCTTAAACTCCGGTGGTCCCAGCTCCTTAAACTGTTTAGCGGTGACCGCCTGAGAGTTTCCAGTATTTCCACCTACGTTGTGGACAGGAGCCGCTTTCACCTGTTGTTGCATGAATTGCATAAAGCCTCTGAACATTTGATCATTCATCATTTGGTCAGTGTTGTTGTTTGCATGAGGATTGACTCCTTCCTGATGCACATTATCCTGATTATTGATATGTGGTGAATCAACAGTCGTCTGTGCTCCATTGCTATTCTCAACATTCTCGGATGCCATTTTCAGATACTGCCACAAAATTAAAATTAATTGATATGTCATATATTATCCTTATATTATGACCGACCAATTAAATACCATGCAAATAAACTTAGGTATGTCATACTAGTGAAGGAATTCCCCGTCTCTCCCCTCCTAGTTCTATTCTCACATCTTAGCCAGGGATCATATCCCTAAGCTCTGATACCAACTGTGACGCCCCCAAAATTAGGTATACATCAACCATCTTGGGTCGTCAGATACATAGTACAGAATACAAATACAACTTAATAATACTACTGTCGTGTACAATACGACAAAACATAAACTGTGAGTTTGAATACAAATATTATCTTCTAGAGAGTATTCATACTCAAAAGGAGTCCTCATTACATTTATTAACACACCATTACATAGAATAGTGAGGACTACTAACTAATACTATCATTCGGACCATCACTCCGTACCCCGACTTGTCCCAGCTACGTTCTCATTTCCTGAAGAGAACAGTGAAAGAAAGGGTGAGCTCAACTAGCCCAGTAAGAAATATTATGACTAAGATAATGCAGAATAAATTATCATTAGCCTTCAACAATGTTAAACTGATAAAATATAATAGACATCAAGTTTAACTGCAGCGGAACAATCAATCCATTAAAAGAGTCAAGTAGAAAATAAACTCTACTATCTTTTATGATTTAAAAGGTTTTTCAACACTGCGATCGCTGAGACTCAGCTTAATAAAATAATCCACATCATCGAATCACCCCTGCACTACGGCCAAGGATATTCGTGTATTCATTAATGGTCATGATCATGCCAACAACTGTCCATCAATGCACTACGGGCCAATGAGGACTTTTACCACATCATTTGTAACATTACGGTCATGATTATACCGAATAATCCCTGGTCATAATCATACCAAGTCCATCTATGCACTACATGCCACAGATGACTTTCAACATTTTATAAACATGAGGATGATGACAATGATATAAGAATTCAATAAAACAAGTTCAAGAATTAATTTATCCAGGAATTAACAACGTCCAAATTGTCAACATGATACTGCATTGTGGAGTAAAATTCAAGAACGCTTAGAAGAATATTTTCTTGAAAAGATACTGGATGAAACGCAACTATCAAGGATATTCCACAAATTTCATGGAGTATAGAAGTCAAAACTTAACCAACTGAGTACAATAAAGAATGGAATAACAAAAGAAATCACCATGCATGCGATAGACCGCACAGACAGGTTATTCCAATAGAATAATAAATAATGGAACCAGGTCCGGCGTAAATGCACAGACAGGATATTCCGACAGAATAATAGAAGAATGTCACCAAGTATAGGGTAGACCGCGTATACTGGTTATTCCAACAGAATAATAACAAATGGAATAACAGAAGTTCTCTTCATGAATATAAAAGAAATAATATTCCCTACCTTAAAAGAACTGGATATTGGAAAAGTGATGTAGCAGAATACTTTTAGTCTCTCTCTCTCTCTTATTCTCTCTATACTTTCTCTCTCTATAGCTTGAATGAATTCGTGAAAAATAATGAAGCCCTAGGCCTCTATTTATAGAAAAACTGAGGGTGGCTCTTGGTCTTAACGAAGGGTCAAATGACTCTTGGTCTTAACGAAGGGTCAAATGACTCTTGGTAATATTGAAGGGACAACTACTATTGACGAAAGTAATTACTATTGACCAAGGTAAATACTATTGACGAAGGTAATTACTATTGACCAAGGTAAATACTATTGACGAAGGTAATTACTATTGACCAAGGTAAATACTATTGACGAAGGTAATTACTATTGACGAAGAGACTCTTAGATGATGACATATGGCCCCCCATAAAATAACCAAACTTACCACAACGTCTCAATAATATAACATATTATACAGATGATACTATGACAATAATTTAAGAGATATGATGCAGCAATTACTGTAGCAATAATTGAGTATAGCTGAGTGACTTCTCACGTAAGCATCAATAATCAATACCGTGTGCTACTATGCAACCACGCATATTACTGTACTTTTACTACCGAGTAGTTCAACAGTTTTAACGGTAACACCTCAGCCGTTATTTTTATAGAAAGATAATTCTGTCGTTTTCTCCATCCGACAATAATTCCGTTGTGGGGTCCACCAATGATTGTGCCGTCGTACGAATATTCCCCGACAAACAGAATATTCTCCGACCAAACGAATATTTTATAACAACTTGCTTACTTTGCAAAATTTATAAATATTACCCACAACTATAACATTATATCAAATTAACTCCATAATATTCAAAAATGATATTTATAGAAAATTCATCTTTATTTATAAAAGTTGGGGTCTTACAGTATCGCCGTGGGGAGTGCCAGTTTTATTCGTAAAGAAGAAGGACGGGTCAATGCGTCTTTGCATTGATTACAGGGAGTTAAACAAAGTCACTATTAAAAACAAATACCCGTTGCCAAGAATAGATGACTTGTTTGACCAGTTGAAGGGTGCTAAATACTTTTCGAAAATTGATTTGAGAAGTGGGTATCACCAGTTGAAAGTGAGGAAGGAGGATATACCACGACCGGCATTCAGAACTCGATATGGACATTACGAGTTTCTGGTAATGTCTTTTGGTTTAACCAATGCACCTGCTGCGTTCATGGATTTGATGAACAGGGTGTTTAAACCATTTTTAGACAAGTTCGTAGTGGTGTTTATCGACGACATTCTGGTGTATTCCAAAACTCAAGAAGAACAGGTGGAACATTTACGTCTGACATTGGAGACACTAAGAAAGGAAAAGTTGTACGCGAAGTTTTCTAAGTGTGAATTTTAGCTTGATCGTGTACAATTTTTGGGTCATGTGATTGACAAAGATGGGATTTCAGTAGATCCATCGAAAGTGGAAGCTGTAATCAATTGGGAACAACCAAGAACACCTTCGGAGGTGAGGAGTTTCTTGGGGCTGGCCGTTTATTATAGAAGATTCATTCAAGATTTTTCTAAGATAGCCACTCCGCTAACAAATTTGACAAGGAAAGCTGTAAAATTTGTGTGGACGGAGAAATGTGAAGAGAGCTTCCAAGATTTGAAGAAGAAGCTAAGTATGGCACCTGTGTTAACCCTGCCGGATAATACAGGAAATTTTGTGGTGTATAGTGATGCCTCACACAAAGAGTTGGGTTGTGTTCTTATGCAGAACGGCAAAGTTATTGCCTATGCATCAAGATAACTGAAGGATTACGAGAAAGGTTACCCGACTCATGATTTAGAATTGGCTGCAGTGGTATTTGCTCTCAAGATATGGAGACATTATCTGTATGGAGAGAAATGTGAGATCTACACAGACCACAAAAGTCTGAAGTATATTTTCAATCAGAAGGACCTGAACATGCGTCAGAGGAGATGGATGGAATTGATAAAGGATTACGATTGTGAGATCTTTTATCATCCGGGCAAAGCGAATGTGGTTGCAGATGCTTTAAGCAGGAAAGGTCGGGAAAAATTAATGTTGATAACAACTCAGGAGGAGCTCATTTCAGCAATGACAAAGTTAGAACTGGAAATCAAATTTCCACAGGAAACCGACGAACGACTATTTCATCTAGAAGCAGGTCCAACTTTACTGGACAAGGTGAAAAACGCTCAGTTACAAGATGAAGAATGTGGAAAGATAAAAGAGAATATGGTTGATGGTAATAATACGAAATACAAGGTCGATACCGAAGGATTACTACGGTACGAGGGAAGAATCTGGGTTCCAACAACACCAGAACTGAAAAACGAAATCCTGGCCGAAGCTCATAGCTCAAGATATTCGATTCATCCAGGAAGCACGAAAATGTATCAAGATTTACGCCGACATTTTTGGTGGCCGAATATGAAAAGGGATGTTGCAGAATGTGTGGCTAAATGTTTGATATGTCAAAGAGTAAAAGCTAAACATCAAAGACCCAGCGGATTACTTCAACCGTTGGAAATACCGGAATGGAAGTGGGAACATATCACGATGAATTTTGTGGTGGGTCTTCCAACTACTCAGAAAGGATACGATGCGATTTGGGTAATAGTAGACAGACTGACAAAATCTGCACACTTTTTGCCAATAAAGATTAGATTCAATCTTGATCAGCTGGCAAAACTATATATTAAAGAGATCGTTGCAAGACATGGAGTTCCAGTGTCAATTATGTCAGACAGAGATCCGAGGTTCACATCAAACTTCTGGAAGAGACTACAAGAATGTATGGGAACACAGTTGCGAATGAGTACGGCATATCATCCGCAAACAGATGGCCAAAGCGAACGAACAATCCAGACATTAGAAGATATATTGAGAGCATGCGTCATGGATTTCAAAGGAAGCTGGGAAGAGCAATTACCGTTGGTGGAATTTGCCTACAATAATAGTTATCACGCGAGCATCGGCATGCCGCCTTACGAAGCGTTATACGGCAGAAAGTGCAGAACTCCACTGTACTGGGATGAAGTTGGTGAACGTCAACTGTTAGGACCAGAATTGGTGCAACAAACTGCTGAGGTTATCAAACTCATCAGGATAATATTGGTAGCAGCTCAAGACCGACAGAAGAAGTATGCTGATCAACACAGGCAAGATCGTGCATTTGACGTAGGAAGCTATGTATTCCTAAAAGTTTCTCCTTGGAAGGGGAAAATTCGTTTCGGTAAAAAGGGAAAGCTAAGCCCGAGGTTTATTGGACCCTTTGAAGTGCTGCGAAGAGTAGGAGAAGTGGCTTACGAGGTAGCTCTACCTCCAGAGTTGGAAAATATTCATAATGTTTTTCACATTTCGGTGTTACGACCATATAAACCCGACTACAAACATGTGATCGAGTACGAACCGTTGCAGTTCGAGAAAGATTTGTCTTATGAAGAGGTTCCTATCCAGATAGTCGACAGGAAAGAACAAGTGCTCAAGAATAAAGTGATACCTTCTGTGAAGGTGATTTGGAGAAACCACAACGCTAAAGAAGCTACGTGGGAACTCGAAGAGAAAATGTTGAAAGAGTACCCTGAGTTATTTGTTTAATCTGTGTCTTCGATTCTGAGGACAGAATCTTTGTAAGTAAGGAAGAATGTAACAAATTATGTTTGAGTTGTGATTCTGAGGACAGAATCCTTATATGAGGGGAATGATGCAACATTCCATATTTTTTTAAATGTAAGTTATAAATATTTATTAATTTATATAAATATTTATTGGATATGTTTATTATTGAATAAGTAATTGTTCAATTTGATTGAGTTTATTTAGTTAATTATTTATTTGTTAAATAATTAATGTGTTAAATAATTATTTAACGAATTATGTTTGAGTTGTGATTATGAGGACAGAATCCTTATATGAGGGGAATGATGTAACATTCCATATTTTTTTAAATGTAAGTTATAAATATTTATTGGATATGTTTATTATTGAATAAGTAATTGTTCAATTTGATTGAGTTTATTTAGTTAATTATTTATTTGTTAAATAATTAATGTGATTAGTTAATTATTTATTTGTTAAATAATTAATGTGTTATGTGGATTGAATTATGTGATTAAGTAATTTATTTAATAAATTGTTATTAAATAAAGTGTAACAAATAACTATGTTATAAAGAGTTATTAAAATAAATTAAAGTAATTTTAATTTAGTTTTTTTCCAAACAAGGTGTAAGTATATTAATCATTTAAATTTTAAAGGGATTTGCCAAACAAAGCCTATGGCCTTGGATTTTTTTTGAATTTAAATTATTAATTTAATAAATAAAATATATATTTATAAGATTATACGTTATATGTTTGGTAACTAATAATAATAAGTAGGCTTATTATTGCCATATCAGTTTTATTCTACGTATATCAGTTTTGGTTTACGCTCATTGTTAGTACCTAGTTTATTATTGAGAGAAGTAAGAAAAGAGAAAGGAAAAGATCAGAGAGTTTGAGAAGAAACCAAGTGCAAGATTGTCCAAAACAAGTTTTGATTGACAAGTTTTCTAGAGCAACAAAAAGGTAGGTTCCTAAAACCTTAATGTATGTACGTAGATATGTTTTAAGCCATTTTCCTATGAACTTGGTAGTCTCTATTTTCTGGTTTTTCACTGTGTATAAGAGTTTTACCAGAATTTATGTAAAAGCTATGTTGGTATAATTGGTTAGGTAATTACGTGTTTATATATAAACCGTTATTCAATTGTCAGTATTTATATATAATTGTATGTTTAATATATAAATATGATGGTATGCTAAATTACGTCACTAAGAAATTGGTTTTCACAGTGAAAAACATGTATGAATAGTATATTTGCAAAATAACAAAATTGGTATGTGATTATGCAAATTGTGAACTAATACTGAGAAATTGAACTACACATGTGAATTGATTTATATGTTGGCATACTTGTATTTCAAAGGAATCAAATTTGGTTGATAATTTGATAACAGTAGAATTTCAGTTCACTGTATTTTTATTTGTCAACCATGGAGTTTTGATCTAATAACAGTGTTTCAAAGAATTAGCCTATAATATTGTTAATTAGTGGTTGGTAATTGGTATATGGATGATTGTTAACTTTTATGTGTAATTTTCATGAAGTTAAACATGTGTTAGATGCCATTGGTTGTTAAAAATAAATATAATAATGACCCAATTGAATTAATGGGGAAGCCCAAGTTTAATTTTTTTAGTACGCTTGATAATAAAAGTGCAAGCCCATTAAACATTTAATTGCAAGCCCAATTGCTAAGCCCACTTAAAGAGGTTATTATAGTCATTAATTAAGCTAGCTAATAAAAACAAATTTGATGAATTAGGAGAGCATGTGGCCGAAATTTAGAGGAGTGGGAAAAGGAGTGGAATGTAATGATTAGGTAGCTTTAGTAGGTAAACAACTTCTTTAGTGGGCAACTTTTTATTTGGACAACACATTAGGTGTTTCTTGCAAGTTACCGTTGCTATGATGAGAGAGTAGGTAAGATATGGATTTGAGATGCAATCTAATCATTTGGATTATGCTAGCAAATTAAGAACATTCATTTTACTCTCATTTTATTTGCTAAAGAAAGAAATAGAGAGAAAGGAAAATACTAGAAAGAGAGAGAGAGAGAGAGAGAGAGAGAGAGGAACTTGTGGGGAAGAAGAAGAAGAAAAGAAGAGGGCCTAAGCTCATGCACCAAAAATTTATAACCTACTACGGGTATAGAAGGAAGGACGCTAAAAAGTTAAGGTACAAAAATTAATTTCTAGACTTTATTTTCTTTTCTATTTATGGATTTGATGGAGAAAAGGGTTTTGTGATTTAGAAGTTAGGACCCTTTTATTTATGTGTTTTATGTAGATTCATGTATGAATCTAACTTGTTCAAGTATTTAAAAGTGAATCAAAAGGAGAGAAATGAAACTAGGTTTCTACAAATCTAGAAAACCCTAGCTTTCGCTTCCTTTGAACAAATGGTACGTTAAATCTAGACCTTCTTTTCATGATCCGTTAAAGAGTGATGCTAGATATATGTGTTAACTAGTTAACCCAAGTGGTGGAACATGAAAATCACGTGTTTAGCAGTCGTGGTATGAGTTTTGTTCAAAACAGTCCACGTAGTGGACAAAAAGCTTTAAAAAGCTCTCTGGCCAGTCTGCCACGAGGGTAGTTTTGTCCCCTTAATGTGCTTTAAAAATTCAAGAAACATTTGGACAGTTTGGACTTATGTGTCCCTCCTCTCCGCATCTGTAGCATCCAACTAGTGGTCGTTCTCCTCCCCTAGAATTTTTTACTGGTGCTGGTGCTGCTGCCGACATCTTCCCGTCATCGTTAAATCTTCACTTCTTGAAGTTTTCACTTGAATCATTTCTTCTATTATCATGGTCATGATTACCACCGAAGTGGCTACCATTTCTGACATGATAATTTCCTCAACGATGGTTATCATTGTTTTGATGGTTGTTGCCACCGGTACGATTATTATCGTGTTATTACTCGTTAACTTTTGGTTGGGCTGACTCATTATCGCGCTCCAATAACTGAGCCCTATTCACAACATCTGAATATAAACAAAGTTTATGAGAAATAAAGTATTGGCGAATGTCGGGTTTCAAACCTCTCAGAAACATTCGCGTCATACGTTCCTCATTCTCTACCAAATGAGGTGCAAACCTGGATAACTCTGCGAACTTAGCCTCGTACTGGAACACAGTCATGTTGTTATGTTCCAGTCTGATAAACTCTACCTCCTTCATATGACGAATACTTTCAGGAAAGTACTTGTCATTGAACAGTTTCTGAAATGCTTCCCAAGACATATTGAGTGCGGCAGGCTGGGAACGCTTCACAGATTCCCACCAGTAATTTGCCTCACCACGGAATATAAAGGTGGCGAATGGAACCTTTTGTTCCTCCGTGCATCCCAAGACATCAAATATCTTGATAATTTTCTTAACCCACATTTTTGTCGTGATCAGATCCGACTTTCCCAAAAACTCTGGTGGTCCCAACTCTTTGAACTACTTGGCTGTGACAAGCCGCGCGTTGCTATCATTTCTACCCGTATTTTGTACACGAGTCTCCCTCGTCTGATTTTGCATGAACTGTAAAAAGCTTCTAAACATCCCATCATTCATCGTTTGATTGGTGGTGTTGTTTACAGGAGAAATATTGCCTTCTTGATGCACATTATCCTGGTTAGTGATTAGAGGTGTCTCAACAGTCTCATTCACTCCCTTGTTAACATTTTCAGCTATCATTCTCTAATAATGTCACAAAACAAGGGTTAATTAAACAAATTAACATATCACATATTAACCCTATGCTTCGATTGACCCATTAAATACCAAATAAGCTTATGTAGGATATACTAGCGAAGGATTTACTCGTCTCTCCCCTCCTAGTTCTATTCCCCGATCTCCACCAGAGACCATATCCCTAAGCTCTGATACCAACTGTGACGCCCCCAAAATAGGTCCATTCCACCCAACCCATTCTGAGTCGCCAAATACATGGTATAGAATACAAGTACAACTTTACTATTACAATTGTCGTGCAAAATACAACAGCACATATACTGTGAGTTTAAATACAAATATTGTCATTTAGACAGTATTCAAACTCAAATAGAGTCTTCATTACAATTATTGATACACTATCTTACAAAATAGTGAGGACTACTAAAACAACTATCTTGAACCATCATTCCATACCCCGACTAGTTCCCGCTATATTCTCGCCTCCTGAGAGGAAAAATGGAACAAAAAGGAAAAGGGTGAGCTCAACTAGCCCAATAAAGAATATTTTGACTAAGATAATGTAGAACAAATTATCATTAGTCCTCAACAGGGAAAAATCTGATAGAATACAATAGACAACAAGTTTTAGATCAACAACTGCAGCGAAAATAATAATTCATTAGAAGAGTTAAGTAGAGAATGAAATCTACTATCATCTATGAATTTAAAAGTCCATCATCAATATTTTATCCCTGTAACATCAATCATCAAATATTCATCTTTGCACTACGGGCCAAAGATATTTATTTGTATCACTAGTTGGTCATGTTCATCTCAACACCTATTCATCTTTGCACTACGGGCCAAAGATATTCATCAAGTATCACTATTAAAGACTGAGGATGATAAAAATATTTTCAAAAAAAATGAATTCAGAGAGATAAAAAGACAAAGATTAGAGATTCGTACTTCGATTTATCTAAGTTCAAAAATACTCCATCATAATCAATTGTGGAGCAGAATTCAAAAATAAAGATCAAAACATAGATCCAATCAAAGATAGGAACCGTAACAGACAATCTTGGACACAGTAAAGAAAATTTCATTTTTCTGTGAATAGTGCCATATTCGTGAATAGTACCGTATACATGAATAGTAATTCTGACACTAAAAGGTAGAAATTTCACAAGAAAAAATCTTCATACTTTGTGAATAGTACTCGTGAATAGTAACTCGTGAATAGTAATTCATGAATAGTAACTCGTGAATAGTAACCCTGACATGAATAGGTAAATCATAATAAAATTCATAATAATATTCCGGTATAATGGTATTGAATGAAATAATATCATTTACGAAAAAAATAACATCTCTTACCTCAAAAGAGCAGTACTTCTGACTAGAATATCAGATATAATGTTGAAGGAAATTTGTACCGTATAGCAACACTTAAAGTATTAAAATACTCACAAAAATACGCTCGATAATATAAAGAGAGAAAACTTCAGATTCTAGTGTGATTTTTAATTCTAACCTAAGCACCCTATTTATAAGAAAATACTTAGAACACCAAAATAGAAAATTTAATAAAATAATAATATTTATTAAAAAAATTCCTACGCCCACCTTAAAAATTTGAAATCGGCATTTTGCAACAACAAGTGGAGCCCACCAACACACAAAACAAGTTTTAAATATTTTTTGTAACAAAATCAATTCAGACCCAATATTTCGAAACTTCAATAAATCATAATAAATAGCCATATTTTCAGAAAAATTTGAATCTTATGTCTATTCCATAGGAAATTCAATTCTCTACAACTTTGTAACTTTAAGTTTTTCCAAATTCTAAATAGAAATTGACCGAGATCCACATACGGACGATTTTGCAAGCTATAATCAAATTTCAGTCAAAAATAGGGTCCACCAACATGTTTAACATGTTTTTAGCATTTATTGTAAAAAAATACTCTTCCTCCTCATTTATTCATATATCACATATTCATTGTAAAAATATCACCATTATTATATTATTATATTATCGCATTATACATTTATAATGTAATATAATAACATATTTGAATGAATTATTTTATCAGAAAAGATAAAATATAAATTTTTAACAATTGTCACTTTTATAAAAATTCCTCCATTTATATCCATATAAAATAAATATTTTCCTTATCGAATATATCAATAATTAATTATTCACAAATAATATTACAGAATCACAATAATGACAATCAGGTCGTTCCCAGGAAAGAGGAGGCATTCCGGTAAAGATTTCTCCTTACTGGTGCGCAATTAAATAACCTCTCCTAGATAGAACTTCCTTAGACATTGCTAATAATTCTATCTAATAATATTATTCAAATAATATAAATTATTGATCTGATAATTTGAAATACTGTGCAATGACAATTATTGAATCAACAATATAAAATATCAACGCGACAATTATTGAATCAATAAAATAAAATATTAAACAGTAATTACTGTGACAATTAATTAGTAGTGACTTCTTACGTATGAATCAATAATTGGTGCAATACCGTGTGCTACTATGCAACACCGCGTCTTATTGCGTTTTAACCACCAAGTATTCCAACAGTGTTAACGGTAATAACTACGCCGTTATTTATAAAAACTCGTACTTGTCGTATTCTTCATCCAATCGCTTTCCGTTATGGGACCCACACAAGGCTGCGCAGTCGTACGAATGTTCTCCGACAACAATAAATATTTTATAACCACTTGCTTATTTGAAATATTTGCATATTTTACCCATAGCTAACCACATTAATCAAATCCCTTACTATTTCAAAATAATAAATAGAGAAAATTCAATTTTATTTATAAAAAGTTGGGGTCTTACAAATGAGTTTAGGGATGTCTTTCCATAAGAACTTTCGGGACTTCCTCCAGACAGAGAAATAGAGTTTATTATTGATTTAGTACAGGGGACAGCGCCGATATCAAAAGCGCCGTATCAAATGGCTCCAGTAGAAATGAAAGAGTTGATGATCCAGCTACATGAGTTGTTGGATAAGAAGTACATTCAACCTAGTGTATCTCCGTGGGGAGCACCAGTGTTGTTTGTAAAGAAGAAAGATGGTTCGATGAGATTATGTATGGATTATGAAAGAAGTATGCACACAAGCCAATCATGTTTGATGATAAAGCATATACTTTGTAACAATCTTATTCATTTATTAATAAAAAGTATTAATTTATTAAAGGCTTTTAATTATCTACATGATGTTGGTTTATAATATGTGATAAATTCATAGTTTTAAGCAATGCTTTTAGAATAATGATGATAATCATTCTAATGAGATCTAAATTCTTAGAAAGCTTAAAACTAAAATAGTTTCCAATCGTTGGATTACTAAATTGGGGATTAGTGAATCCGGATAGATTGGTACATACGTTGCTTGCTCATTGGATGAGGATGATTGATCTCATGATCATTTGTGTGGAGACACTAAATTAAGTATGTAGGTACTTATTAGAGAATAAGTTCACTGAACGTGGCTCGCTAAGGAATACCTAATGGAGTTTTACTTACATGTCAATAGGAATTCCTGTAGTAATAGTAGTACAAGTGATCCTTGGACTTGAGATCATCATAGTATCTTGTGTATGATGAGTTATAGTTTGACTTATTCCTTAAGACCCTTAGGGTATATCAAAGGGTATACTTGGGTATAATAAGTTATACATGGAGATAATGTATGATCAATAAAGAATCTACCACTTCTAGTAAAAGAAGAGAAATGTCCTATGTGATTCGATAAATGACAACGCAGTAGTCCTTGGCCAAGACAGAATGAAATTAGAAAGGAGTTTCTAATTTACATTATTTGGAGTTGTGCATTTAAGAGTCGAAATACATATAATTAAATAAAATAAGACTTGACAGTAATTCCATGTCTTATATTTAATTGGGACATTGTATGGTGGAAGGATTGAATTGTACGGTAACTATTTACTCAAAGGTTCTTTTATGATTGATATTGAAATCTATATTATCTGGAAAATCGTTGATCGCTAGGGAGGCTTATCCCTATTGTAGAATAAATATTATTTATTTAAATAAATTAATATTTTAATTTATTTATTTAAATAAGATTAGAATTGTTCTAATTAATTTATTCACAATCGGTTTAATATGGAGAACCTAAATGGTCACACCATAAAAGGAAGAATAATTATTTAAGAAGTTAATGACATAATCCTAATAATATATTAAGTGTTTTTAATTTAATCTATAGTGATAGAATAAATTAAATAGCTTAAAATTTATTATTTGATATTTTAGAAATATTAAATATTAATTAATAAGAGGAGTCTTATTAAAATTATTACAATTATTATTATTTAATTCCTAAAGGAGTTTAGAAATTAATTAATAAAAGTACTCTCATTGATTCCTAATAAGATTAGGAGGCATATTAATTAAAATAATTTAATTAATTAAAATAAAACTCAATTCCTTAATTGTTAGGAGAGTTGCCCACATCTATAAATAATAGGAGTTTTATTATGGGTGGTGGTGGTTGATGTTTTCTTAATATACATAATTCCAATTGTTGGAGAGTACGCTCCTTTTCTATGTGAGATAGAAAACTAGAGTTTTGTCAAACACCCATCTCCTTAAATTTTTCTTCTTCCTTGGTGGATCACCTCTAGAGGCCAAACACTTGGGTGACTAACGTTGATCAAAGGAAGGAACCCAACCCGGTGGATTCAAGTTGAACGCGAAAAAGATTGGAGGTGAACTTGTACCTGAGGAAGCTCGAATCTTCAAGGGTATGATTCTTGTACTTTCTTTTTCGTTTAATTACTAATTGTGCATAAATGATGATCCGGGTATATGGTTTGTAAAATTTTAAAACTCTGATTTTCCATGTTTCCGCTTATTTTGTGTAATTTGATTGCGTCCAAGAATATTAGAAACCTAACAGATTATAGAGAACTAAATAAGGTGACAATCAAGAACATGTATCCGTTACCAAGAATAGACGATCTATTTGATCAACTTAAGGGAGCGAGATGTTTTTTGAAGATTGACCTGAGAACTGGTTATCATCAGTTGAAGGTGAGAACAGAGGATTTACCAAAGACAGCATTTAGAACTCGTTACAGTCATTATGAGTTCTTGGTGATGTCGTTTGGACTGACAAATGCACCAGCTGCTTTTATGGACTTGATGAATAGAGTATTTAAACTGTATTTGGATAAATTTGTGGTTGTGTTCATTGATGACATTTTGGTGTATTCAAAGACTGAAGAGGAGCATGCCGAACATCTACGAATTGTATTGGAAACCTTAAAAGAAGAGAAGTTATATGCTAAATTTTCAAAGTGTGAGTTCTGGTTGAAGAGAGTTCAATTTCTGGGACATGTCATCGACAACGAGGGAATTTCTGTTGATCCAGTGAAAGTAGAAGCGGTGAAAAATTGGGGACAACTGAAGACACTGACAGAGATAAGAAGTTTCTTGGGATTGGCAGGATATTACCGAAGGTTTATTCAGGATTTCTCGAAGATAGCGACACCATTAACTAATTTGACGAGGAAGACTGTTAAGTATGTGTGGACAGAGAAGTGTGAACAGAGTTTTCAGGAATTAAAGAAAAGATTAAGTGAAGCACCTGTGTTATCTTTACCGGATAGTACAGGAGGTTTTACAGTGTATAGTGATGCGTCACACAAGGGACTGGGTTGCGTGTTAATGCAGAATGGTAAAGTCATTGCGTACGCGTCACGACAGTTAAAGGACTATGAGAAGGGATACCCTACCCATGACCTTGAATTGGTTGCAGTAGTATTTGCCCTTAAGATTTGGAGACATTATCTCTACGGAGAAAAGTGTGAGATATACACAGACCATAAAACTCTGAAGTATATCTTTACACAAAAGGAATTAAACATGAGGCAAAGGAGATGGTTAGAATTGATCAAGGACTATGATTGTGATATTCTATATCATCCCGGGAAGGCCAATGTAGTAGCAGATACTTTAAGCAGGAAAAGTAGAGAAAAGTTATTTGTATTGACAGACCAGGAAGAATTAGTAAGAGAAATAGAGAAAATAGAGTTGGAGGTGAAAAATCCGAAGGATTCGGATAAAGTAATAGAAATGGAAGCAAGTCCAATTTTTTAGACAAGGTGAAAGAATCACAAGGGAATGATGAAGAATGTGGTAACATAAAGAAGCGGTTGGCTAAAGGCGAAGAGCTGAAGTATAAGATCGACGGCACTGGATTGCTAAGATTTGAAGGAAGAATTTGGGTACCTACAGTACCAGAGTTAAGAGAAAAGATTCTTCAAGAAACGCACAATACGAGATACTCAATACACCCAGGAAGATGTATCAAGATTTGTGTCAACATTATTGGTGGCCAAACATGAAGAGAGAGGTTGCTGAATGCGTCAGCCGCTGTTTAACTTGTCAAAGAGTCAAGGCAGAGCATCAACGACCAAGTGGACTATTACAGCCGTTGGAAATTTCGAAATGGAAATGGGAGCACGTCACGATGGATTTTGTGGTAAGACTTCTAGCAACACAGAAGGGTTATAACGCTATATGGGTGATTGTCGACCGTCTTACAAAGTCAGCACACTTTTTACCAATCAAGATTAGGTATACTTTGGATCAGTTATCTAAGTTGTATATAAAGGAGATAATTTCGAGACATGGAGTGCCAATATCAATCATGTCTGATAGAGATCCGCGCTTCACGTCAAACTTTTGGAGGAGTCTTCAAGAAAGAATGGGGACATAACTAAGGTTGAGTACTGCGTATCATCCACAGACAGATGGGCAAAGCGAGAGAATGATTCAAACATTAGAAGACATGCTCAGAGTCTGTGTGATAGATTTCAAGGGAAGCTGGGAAGATCATCTTCCATTGGTGGAGTTTGCGTATAATAATAGTTATCATGCAAGCATTGGAATGTCGCCGTATGAAGCCCTGTATGGAAGAAAGTGCAGAACGCCCTTATGTTGGGACGAGGTACGTGAAAGAAGATTGTTGGGGCCAGAATTGGTACAGCAGACTGTGGAGATCATCAAGGTGATAAGAGCTCGACTGGTGGCTGCTCAGGATCAACAAAAGAAATATGCAGATATTCATCACAAGAAAAGAGATTTCAAAGTGGGAAGCTATGCATTTCTGAAGGTATTTCCTTGGAAAGGTAAGATAAGATTTGGAAAGAAAGGTAAACTGAGTCCAAGGTTTATTGGACCATTCTAAATACTAAAGAAGATAGGGGAAGTGGCGTACGAGGTAGCTCTACCTCCTGAACTGGAACATACTGACAATGTGTTTCATGTGTCAATGTTGTGTCCGTACAAGCCGGATTACAAGCATGTGATATCCTACGAGCCAATTCAAGTCGAGAAGGAGGACTTATCGTACAAGGAGGTTCCTATAGAAATTTTGGATAGGAAAGAGCATAAATTGAGAAATAAGGTTATACATTATGTCAAAGTCCTATGGAGAAACCACAATGCTGAAGAAGCTACGTGGGAGCTTGAAGAAAAGATGAGGAAGAATTATCCGAATCTTGTTGAGTAACCTTAATGAAATTCCGGGGACGGAATTCTTATAAGGAGGGGAGAATGTAATAACCAAGAATTTCTGTGGTACATTGTATATAAATATATTAAATAATCTGTAATATATTATGGATGATTAAGTGATTATGTGAATAATATGATATAATATTTAAAGGAAGTCTCACTAATAAGTTAAATAAGTTAGTGAACTAACCTAAGTATTTTATTAATCTAGAAAATAGATGTAAGGTGTTAAACCCTAATTAAATACTCAATAAACTTGAATAAGACAAGTTTAATTGGGTTATGTGAGTGAATTAATATTATTAATGAATAATAATGTGGGAATATTAATAATAATCAGCATAAGCTCAAGAGATAATAATGAAAGGAAAAAATAGTAATTAAACAAGCCCAATTATATTTTTAGTGTGGGACTTGTAGATAAAATTAATTTTTAGGGCAATTGGTTTATTAAATTAGCCTAAAAGGTCATGTATAAGATAAATATAATAATGGCCCAATTGAATTAATGGGGAATCCCAAGTTCAATTTTTTTAGTAAGCTTGATAATAAAAGTGCAAGCCCATTAAACATTTAATTGCAAGCCCAATTGCTAAGCTCACTTAAAGAGGTTATTATAGTCATTAATTAAGCTAGCTAATAAAAATAAAATTGATGAATTAGGAGAGCATGTGGCCGAAATTTAGAGGAGTGGGAAAAGAAGTGGAATGTAATGATTAGGTACCTTTAGTAGGTAAGATATGGATTTAAGATGCAATCTAATCATTTGGATTATGCTAGCAAATTAAGAACATCCATTTTACTCTCATTTTATATGCTAAAGAAAGAAATAGAGAGATAAAAGGAAAATACTAGAAAGAGAGAGAGATGAACTTGTGGGGAAGAAGAAGAAGAATGGAAGAGGGCCTAAGCTCATGCACCCAAAATTTATAACCTACTACGGGTATAGAAGGAAGGAGGCTAAAAAGTCAAGGTACAAAAATTAATTTCTAGACTTTATTTTCTTTTCTTTTTATGGATTTGATAGAGAAAAGGGTTTTATCATTTGGAAGTTAGGACCCTTTGACTTATGTGTTTTATGTAGATTCATGTATGAATCTAACTTGTTCAAGTATTTAAAAGTTGATCAAAAGGAGAGAAATGAAACTAGGTTTCTACAAATCTAGAAAACCCTAGCTTTCGCTTCCTTTGAACAAATGGTATGTTAAATCTAGACCTTCTTTTCATGATCCGTTGAAGAGTGGTGCTAGATATATGTGTTAACTAGTTAACCTAAGTGGTAGAACATGAAAATCACGTGTTTAGCAGTCGTGGTATGAGTTTTGTTCAAAACAGTCCACGAAGTGGACAAAAAGCTTTAAAAATCTCTCTGGCCAGTCTGCCACGAGGGCATCTTCGTCCCCTTAATGTGCTTTAAAATTTCAAAGAAAATTTGGGGAGGTAATATCAGAGGTTAGGTAACTCCTGTAAAAATTTGAGAATTTTTTGCCATACGGTTTGAGAGTTATGTATGAACTATATTATGTTTGTAGTAGATTGATTTGAGAAGTCAGGGTACTGAAATGGATTCAGGGTTACTGAAATGATTTTAGTTTATTGTAGCTGATTTTGGTCGGCTGAAATGATGATTTCAGGATAATGTAATATATTTTGGTTTACTGAAATGATATTTCAGTTTACTGACATGTTATCTAGCTTATTAAGATGACATATAAAAGGGATAACTTATAAGTACAAGTTATGATGTGATTAAAAGCCTATCAAAATATAACAATAACATTAAGACTTAAATGTAATGTCTAATACTTAACTATATGTTTAAATGTTAGACACTTTAATATAAGATGATAAGATTATAAGTGAGTTATGTTATGACTAATCGAAAGATCAATTATAGGTCTTTTCTCTAAAGAAGTTAAAGTAAATTGCTTAGCAGTAGACTGCAATTGTGGCAAGTTCTCTAACTCAAACTTGAGTTACTAATTTGAAAATATGTTAGTGAATAATTATTGTTGATTATTCACACCTATATTGATTATTGATACTTGCACTCTGTGCAATTAAATTCATGTTCTATTATTATTGAACTGTGAATTAGTTAAAGTTCTTTTATTCATAAACTGTTTAAGATATGGATCTATGCTCATTGTATCAGCTAGATCAAGTATGTTTAAATTTGTTAAATCAAATATGTTGTTAAAAGTTGTTCTTCATCAATTGATTTGGTAAGAACTCCAGGCTGAGAAAAAGAACAATTTGATTAAAGCATTATTGAAAAATAATTATTGCTTGTATATTAAGTGTTTATACATAATACACCGGGTATGAAATGTTGATCCCTTTGATTACCAAAACTTATTAAAAGGACCAGTTTAAATACTGACAACCTTAGCATATGTTCATGGTCATTATTACCACTCAGCATTTGTTATTCAATTATTTGAATATTCAGTTATCAAGACTTAATTCATGTTCTTTCACAATTGATTTTTATTGTTGAACATTGAACAATAAATTCCTTGCTAATCATGATATATCTTCTTTGTATTTAAACTTGTTAAGCAAATTTGTTGCTTACCCTTTCTATTTCATGACATTTATTTCAGCTATGCCAGAGACGTCCAAGAGGGACAAAGGCAAAGGAATAGTGCAGGAATAGATAATGAGAATGTTTATGTATTATATTATATTATGCACATTGGTAATGTAAACCTTTTGTGTTACTAAGGGTAACTTAATTAAGGAGTGTATAAGTTAAGGTTAATAGACCTTAGAATAATGTTAGAAGACTTTATTATAATGAACAATGCATGTTTATTATTTCGTAATAGTTTATAGAATGGTTATGATGATGATGGATTGTGAGCACCAAACCTATGGTTTGAGAACCCGGATTTAGGGGCGTCACAGCTGAATATACTTCTTATCGAGCAATTCTTGCAATTGCACCATCAACTCTTTCATCTCTACCGGGACCATTCTGTATGGTGCCTTAGATATCGGGGTCGTTCCTGGTAGTAAGTCAATCACGAACTCGATTTGTCGATCTGGTGAAAGACCCGACAAATCGTTTGGAAATACGTCTACAAAATCTCTTATGATCTGTATCTCTTCTAACTTCGCATTCTTCTTCTATGTATCGACTATGTACGCTAAGTATCCTACACATCCTTGTCTCAACAACTTCTTGGCTTGCATCACCGTCAGACAACTTGCTTGTCGAGGTGACTTGCTGCCATAGAACACAACCTTTGACGGAGTCATAAGGTTAACACATTTTCTTTGGCAATCAATTACTGCTCCGTAATTGAACAACCAATCCATTCGCAATATGACATTAAATCCACCAAGTCTAATTGGTATCAAATCTACCATCATCTCGTGATCCTTTATAACCACTCTACAATTCCTATATATAAATCTAATAGGAATCACTTTCCTATTCGCAATCTCTATGCTCAAATGATATTCTAATTCTTCCTAAGACAAATCTAAGTTCTGAGCAAATTCATCGGATATAAATGAACAAGTAGCACCCGAATCAAATAGTACATAAGCATTAATACCATTAATCGGAATGATACCTGACACCACATCCTTAGACTGTGCAGCATCTTGCACGGTCATATTGAAAGTCCTTGCAGTAGGTCGGCTTGATTGTGCTGGACCATTGATAGTCAATGTAACACCACCGTTATTTCCCTTTCCTCCACTTGCACTTCCCGCTACCTTTTTAGGGAAATCACGAGCCATGTGATCCTTCGAACCGCAGGTAAAACATGTTCCTTTCTTCGGGCTAAAACAATTCGGTGCAATGTGTTCCTCCTGACCACAGTTGAAACACACCCGCTTTCCCTTCAAACACACCCCAGTGTGGTTCTTCCCGTACGTCGCACAAGCTTCAAACTTTTTCTTCTACTGACCTCCTTGCTGTCCTCCCGCAGTTAAATTCTCGTTCCACTTCCTCTTCTGATTGTTACTTCCACCAGCCTTATTTTCATTCTTATTCTTCCTCTTCTTCTGTTCTTGATTGTACTTGGTCAAGGCATCGCTTCCACCTTCCGCGATAATTGCCTTTTCCAGTACAACCACTAAAGTATTTAACTGGAACATTAAAACCTTGTTGTACAACCAGGGTTTCAATCCTTGTTCGAACCTTCTCGCCTTACGCTCGTCGGTATTGACTCGATAAGTGGCAAACCTAACCAACTCGTTAAACTTTGCAGCATATTCTGGCACAGTCATGGTTCCTTGTTTCAGCTCCAGAAATTGCACCTCCAGCTGATTCCGAGAACTCGCTGGAAAGTACATTTCAAAAAACATCTCCTTAAATCTATCTCACGCTATCACTCCTTGTCCCCCACGAACCTTATTTTACTTCCACCAGTAGCTAGCTTTAGACTTCAGCATGAATGTTACAAATGCAGTCTTCTGATCTTCATTAACTCTAGCAACATCAAACACCTTCTCCATTCTCATGATCCAGGTTTGGGCTTCAACTAGATTTATAGACCCTTAAAACTCTGGCAGTCCAACCGCTTTGAATTCTTTGAAGGTCGTGACTTGAGCTTGCGGTTGATTCGTGTTGGGTAAAATCTAATTACGCATAACACGCAAGTATACGTGGTCAACAAGTAATAAAATGATAAGTTGAGTATCGTTCCCACAAAGAATTATTTAACAAAAATCACCAAGTACTAACCCGTAACCAACTCAATCTTATTTAAACGAATGAATTTCAAATTATATAAATTAAACTACTCTTAAATTTCACTAGTTAAATTAAGATAACGGAGTTTTAAGATCACAACTTCACTTATTGCTTCATTTAAGTTAACAGACTTCTCATCAATTATTCTCTATCCTAAATTGTTAATTAAGAACACTAAAATAGATAAAACCACCTCTCGATGCATAATACCCATATTAACGTCAATCCACAATTAAGATAGAAATCTATTAAACACCTTAATCAACTAACCCACTATATCTCTATGTGAATTACAATTGAAGAAGGTTGAATAATAAGTTCTCTATCCGATTACATGCGGTGTCAAGCATATCTCTACCTTAACACTCATTAAGTTTAAGCAACTAACAAAATCTTGAACACATGCTAACATGATAAGATCTAAATCAATACTTCATCTCTCAAGTTCATATAGATTATCATGGTAATTGATGGCCAATCAATTAAACAATTAAGTCCAAATTACAATAGACAATCTTCACGATAGAACATAATAATTGATAGCAAAGCATATTAAAATAAACTACACAATAAGATCCATTGTAATCTCAAACAAAGAATTAGTTCATTAAATTAAAACTAAGAATCCACACTTGAAATAACATTAAAAGATAAAAATAAGAGTAGAGTAAAGAATAAATCTATTGTCAGTAAATCTCCATCTTCTTCAAGCTCTTGCTCTTGATCTTTAATGGTCTTCAAGTTGCTTCAATCTCCAAATCTAATTAGAACTAGTGTTTTGATCTAATTTACTCTAATCTAATCTAATGGAATCATATTTTTCTCTCTAATCTCCCCTCTAATCCTTGTTATTCCCCTCCTTTTATAAGCCTTTTTATATGTCTTTAAGTCTTCTTAGAAGTTCTTGAGTTAATTGGAACGAAACAATCCTTCCCGAACTCAAATTTGGCTAAAAAAATGTCTTTTCTGCGCGTACCCCCGCCCCGACGGGGGTTTATACTTGTAAAGGGCCTGCCCCGACGGGGGTCCTTACTGTCTAGCAGCTGCTATGCCCGCCCTGGCGGGGGTTTTACTAAGGAAAAGCCCGCCCCAGCGGGGGTTCATTTTCTGTCACAGCGTCCTCCGGTAAAATGGTCATAACTTTTGATCCGGGAGGAGTTACGGGGCCTGCCACCTATCAAATCGAAAATATCGACGAGTTCTACAACTTTTATTCTTTGAGATTTGACAGATTCGGATTGGATGAAGGTCAAAATTGAGCTTGAAGTATATGTTGTGTAAATTGCAAGTATGAGAACTCTTAGATTTGATCTTCGTTGATAAAAAGGCCATAACTCTCACATCCGAACTCCGATTGGGATGATTCAAGATGTTTTGGAAAGCTAAGAAGAAGATCTACAGTATACTCCAAGTTCCAAGCTAAGAAAATGCATCCAACATGTTGTTAAAAGTCCTTCATTCTTCCCTTCTTGCATTTGCTTGCGTATTTTGGTCCAAAAAATGTCCGAATTGTTTTTCCTTGCTTTTTCATGCCAATGTTATGTCATAGCCTACAAAATAACATAAAATATATGAAAAGTAACTAAGAAACATGAGTTTAAACAAATAATTCAAGTAATAGATACCGAATAAGTAGGTATAAAACCTACTTATCAATTCGCAAGTGCTCCCGTTAACAAAGTTACCAACTACTGAACTGGGTTAGCGTTGGCCTCATTATTATTGTTAGTAAACCCCTCAGGAGGTGGTTGTTGGTGTGGTTGTCTTCTTCTAGGAGGCATTTTCTGTTAAAATATACGTTTATTAGCTCATTACTCAACTTTTTGAGTATTTGAAATTTAACTTAAACATTTTAAGATTAAAGCTATAACACATAATATTTCAAATAAACTTTGATATTTTATTCATTCATAACATTTTAAAACATAAAAGAGATAGCATATCTGCTATCAACATCCACTTTCCTGAACTAGACAAAGTTTCAGGATTACATATTCATACTATCCCTTTATTTATCTCAACATAAGGGATTAAAATTTATTTATTCACATAATTAACCACATATTATTATCACTCTTATTCTTTCTATCTGGTCATATTAAAACGTCGAGAGGCTTCTCTACGCTCTTCCTCCATAATACGATACGACATCCTACGATCCATCACGAACCATGGCGAGTCTTCAAATTGAGGTGGGTAATAAAAGACTCGATCCTGGGCCCTATGAATCACAGAATTAAAGGCATGATCCATTTCGTTCATTTTAGCTTTCTTCGTTTAGACCATAGCTTTAGCACGGTCTGCACAATGAGTCACCTTCATCCAAGCGTCCTTTGCTCTTGCACGCTTAGTTGATTCCTCTTTCAAGTCATCTTTTAACTTCTCCACGTCAGTCTTCATCTTCTCGTTCACCGTCAACAGATCTTCATGCTGACCCTTTGTATGAACTAGGTCCCACTCCGTGTTTCCAAGTCGTGAGTCGAGTTCCTAAATCCCCGCATCCTTCTGCTCCATCGTAGCGTGATGCATCTCAACCAACTCCTTCAGCTCCTCAACCTTATCCTGTAATTCTATGTTAAGGTCGTACAGTGCATCATACATCTCAGCTGATATGGAGTTTGGTGAAAACTCCACAGGATCCTCTTCCTCATCATCCTCCTCTATCTCTTCAGAACTATTTTCCTCGGGATCAGTCACAGGATCATCCTCCTAAATCAACTACTCACGCACCACGTGGATATCCTGGGGTTCGTCATCTCTAGGTATCTGAGGTATCACTTACCTAGCTAAATTGTATCCTCCATCGTTATACAACCTGACAACAAAATATTTTTAAGTTTATTTATTATATGACATTCTTCGATACTCGCGAGCACATAAGTTATTAACATATAGCACATAATATCTTTTATTATTTAGCTTCAATGGATGCCTTAATCCATTCCTTAAAACTCGATAAGAGTTAGACATCTATATGTTTTCTGTCTCCTTAAAGGTTACTTCCTAAGGTTTTCCCACCTAAGGTTCATAACCTAAAATTTTGATACCAACCTGTGACACCCCCAAATCCAGGTACTTAATTCTCACAGGATTTGGTGCTCACTATCAAAAATAATTATATCTAACTACCCATAATAAAGGATAAAGACATAAAATAACTTAAACAATAATCTTTTCCCTTAAAGGGTTACATCATCTCAAAAAAAATCCTAGGTAAACAACCTTAAATTATTACATAGGTTTGCAGAATACATCATAAAATAAAACAAGTCTTATAACATAATTCACTTAAATAAATTCAATAAATCTTCAACACTTGGACATCTTGCCCTTTCCTTTGCTAGTAGATGGCTCGTCAACTTTCTCAACTTTAGCTGCAGTGTTAAATGCAAGAGTGAGCAAACAATTGCTTACTAATATAAAGAGTAGTAATGATAACAACATGAGAATGAACAACGAGTGCTGAATAATAATGAACTTGTTCTACGAATCAAAATATAGAAAACAAGTTCGAATTTAATATATGAGGGTCTTAAGACCACGAACTATGTTCCCGGTGTTTAGGTGTTATTACCTCAACCTTAACAGTCATTTAGACTATACAGACCCTTCTTAACGTACTTAGGGGGATCAGCCCTTTGTACCATGTATTGCACACAAACATCTAAACGCTACACGTACAAAATCCCCTATGTTAGGGTTGTTCGTCTCAGCTTGAATTTAGAATTTCCACACTAAAGAAAGTTTAGTTTGGAACTAACTTATCAATGGTTCTAGAATTTTATAACACTATTCCATTATAGACTAGTTCAATCAGTAAGAGTTTGCTTACTACTTGAAGGTTTAATACAACAATATAGAATTGAACAAAGTTATCAAAGTCAAAGATCAAATAACAGCAATGTACTATTGAATAGACATAGTATGTATGCAAAGTACCACATTCAAAAGAGTTAGAACAATCTCATTTGAATCATTATATTAGAACAATATATACTTTGAATAATAATAACAAGACTTAGGAAAATGAAACTCGCTCAATGTAACGAACTAGATTACAAGAGCTTGTACAATCATACACAAGATAGAATCAGTAGGCTTGCTCAACTTTAATGTAAAATTTAGAAATAGATAGCTTGCTTGACATAAAAGATAACATAGCTATGAAACTTGCGTTCATTAATAAAAGAAGGAAGTTAGGGAACTTGTTCAATAAAAGTTTAGGATAAGGAACTTGCATTCATTATAAAGAGAATGAAGTTAGGAAACTTGCCTTGTATGTAAGCTACACAAGTATAATAATGTTCGCCAATTACCCTACACATATCATTGAAATCGCAATAATAATTAGTTGTATTAATATTATCTTTAGGGGTTTAACCCACCATTTAAGCCATTACCTTATCTTAATGTCTAATCATGTTGGTTAACATCCTTAACGAATCTGAAATCTCACCACAGTCTAACATAAACTTTATCATTCATCTTTAACTCTCGTAAACATCAATTTTTGTTCATTACATAACTTAATTAAATAATCACTTAAAATCTTCACACTTTATATTACATTACATTAAAATCTGTTATTATAGCCCACGTTATGTTTTAACATCTTTAACATGCATGCCAAACTAGATTAAGTGCATGAATTATGACCCACAAATAAACAGACTTCACTGCCTAGGCTCAGGGCACGGCGCAGTTGCGCTGTCCCAAGCCTTGGCACCGGCGCAGCTGCGCTGGTGCTCGACTTCAGAAAGTCATACGGTGCAGCTGCGCTGTTTTTGCCTGTGGTACCGGCGCAGCTGCGCCGTGCACAGACAGAAACTGCAGCTGCAGCTCTGTTACACGACTAACTCCAAAACCAACCCAATTTCCACAGAATTTCATAAAAATTAACATCTAAAACTTTGTAATAACATAGTTAGGCATGCTATTCTTCATTCTAATTACATAAACATTACATATATTCAATTTTGAAGAATCAAAACCCCAATTTTCCCAATTTGTTCATTTTTTTACACTTTTAGCGAATTCGATCGCCACGACTTTGTTTCTTAACCAATTGACACGATTCAAATTATGTCGCTTTCGTTTCTTAACATACTAACATAATCTAACATAAATTTACAGATTATAACACATATTGAGCATGAAATTTTGTACTTAAACAAGTCATATTATATAAATATATCACTGTTATTCCAACTTCCTTCTTTCAAACCCAATATCGCGTATTTGATTTCCAACATACGATTATAGATGATAACCAACAAATTTAGCAAAAGTATACATACATATAATCAACGTTTGAAACAACAATTCCACAAAAATATCGAATTTCAGAGAATAGAGAATTACAAAACCAAATATTAGAATTAGGGGTAGATTATACCTAAATCCTTTGATTGTATGTTTGCAAAGTTAATAGCAATCCTTTCTCAAAACCCTTCTTCTCCAACTCTCAATTCTCACTGTGTTTCTCTCTCTTCCTCTCCCAACTCTGTGTTCTCTAGCCATAGGAAAAATAAGACGCGAAGATATAAACTGATATGGCCTCTCACCCACGTACGTCAGGTAAGAACCAAACAGTCTGCATCAATTAAATTAGGCCAAAGGCCACAAGGCCTTGTTTGGCTAACCACAATTCCCCTCTTCCAATTTATTTTAATAAATTTATATTATATAGTTTTACTTGTCACACATAAACCAATTTAAATAACTTACACTTATAATTATAATAATTATAATTTTTATTATAATTATGCTTATGATTAATAAATAATTATATATCTAATTTAATTAATAAATTAGACTTAAACATTACTTTATTCAATTTACTTATCTTCTTAAATATTAAACAATTCATTTAATTTAATTATTCCATTAAATTAATTCTTTTAAATAAAAATTCCCATTATTCAATTTAATTAACATTAATCAATTTAGTTACTAAATTCTTGCATCACAATTTCATTAATTATTTATTTTCCTCAATAAATAAATTATTTAAAATATTTATTTAATTCAATAAATATTTAAATTAATTACAAAAATTTCTCGATCGTTACAGATAGCGCGACACCGATATTCCATTGATTATCATTGTGAGGAACCAAGCGCTAGCACAAAGCCTCCGCCCATACAAAGGTTTGTATAACTCAGCTCTCACGTGAGTCCTCAATTGAAATCTCACCTAACTATATCTCACTCTTAACTTTCTCTTTTCTCGATACAAATTTTTCGTATCCCAACATTTACAACTCCTCATAAGTTTATCTCGTACTATTTCATAGTACCTGTTGAGTAAAATCTAGTTACATACCACACGCAAGTATACGTGGTCAACAAATAATATAATAGTAAGTAGAGTATCATTCCCACAAAGACAACTTAGAAAGAAACTTAACCTTACAAGTATCAACTTCTTATTAACCCTAATTTTATTAAACTATTCAAATCAATGAGTATAATTATAAAAACTGAATAAAAAAAAATAAATAATTAAATAAATAAATTACCACAAAACAATCACAAATATCAAAATCTAAAATTTCGCACAATTAATGGAGAATTAGACTTATGATTTCACCCTAAGCTTCACTCTGATTTTAACATCTTTATTCCAATTCAATTCACTATCCCAGTTTATTAATCAAGAACACGAATGTAGTATTAACCACCTCTCGATGCACTAATATCGTATGAACTTAAATCCACAATTAAGATAGAAACAAGTTAAACACCTTAATTAATTAACTCACTATATCTCTATGTGAATTACACTTAAAGAAGGTTTAAGCATAAGTTCTCTATCCGATTACATGCGATGTCAAGCATATCTCTACCTTATCATTCATCAAGAATCTGCTATTCACAAAATTCATGAACACGTGCTATATCAACTAGGTCTACATTTGAATATCCTCTCTCGATTCCATACAAATCCACAAAGAATTGTTGATCAGGCAATTTATAAATTCACGCTCAAATTAACATAGATAAATTGGAAATACTTTATTGAACTGGAAATCAAAGTTATAAAGTCATTGTTTCACCCAAGGATCCATCATAAGCCTAAAAAGTAAATTAGTTCATAATGAATGAAATAACAACTGAATAATCTAAAGAAAACATCCTTGCAATTACAAATAAAAGACTAAAGAGAAGAATAGTGATGACCACCCTTCACGTAGCCTAGAATTGCAATCGTCACGAAAATCTCCTCAAAATACTCCTCCTATGCTCACTGTTAAATTCTAAAAAATAATCTTCGTATATATCTTGTGTGTTGTTTAATTTATCGTTAAAGAAGTAAATAGATGTCTAACACACAAGTCCCAGCCGAAATTCCATCTTACTAGAGTTCCATTCCTATGCAATAAGCTAGAATCCATGCCCAAGAAGAGTTTCAAGCTTAACAAAAGACTGCAGAATTCGACAACTCCCGCCCAGACTGGGGTGTATGTGCTAAACATGCCCGCCCCAGCGGGCTATCTTTCTGTTAAATCCTGATGAAGGCCCCCCGCCCCGGCGAGGGTGTATAGGCCAAATATGCCCAACCCGACGGGCCTCTATTCTGATAAAAGGTTTACTGCACTTCAAAATTTCTTCCAAACATGCACCAATTGACTCCATATCACACCGAATAGCTCCACATACATGTTAAATGTCACAACAACCATCCTACACATGAAATAACATAAAACAAGTAAAAACGAACATGACCACAAGAATTGAGCAACATCATCACTGGTATAGTGTGCGTGTGTGTTCAACATCTATGATAACTGATAAGACTCAAATTCAATAAATACTCAATTTCTTCGAAGGAATCATACAGTGCAAACTTAAAAATTCCAAAAATAGACACATTCCAACTGAAAACTAAGCAATACCAAAGTCAAGGGTTCATGCAGGATACTTATGCTTCATTTATCTCTTTTTTTTTCACGGGGGCTTTTTGCTCTTTTCCCATTTTATTATTTTTTTATATGACTGTGCAATGTCTCATCCCATTAGGCTAACAGTGCTACCCCTTAGCGAGCTTTCGACCAACGACTCCCAGACTATAAAAGACCTTAGGGCGCTAGGCGTAAAGACAATCCCCTCGGACGTACTTGCTTAAGTAACAAAGGCCCCGAAACAAGACTAGTCACGATATATACTTTTTTTTAAATAAAGCTTATATACCCCACATTTCATCCCCCAAACTTAGGTTCTTGCTTAATTTTTTTTTTACTGTCTATCTTTTCATTTTCTCATTTACTCTAGCATTATCCTTTAAATACTATTTATGTATAAATATGAACTGACCAGTCAACAAAGATGTTATTAATTGTGCTAACCTTTTCTATACCAGTTTCAAATGAACTCCAGATTTGACTCAATACAAAAATTGTATCACAGTTCTAGTAATCAACACTGTATTGGTTAACTTATTCTCAATCTCATCATTGGCCCACAAATAACATGAACTGCAACACTGTTGGACATATGCAAACACAATATTTAAATAATTTTTTTTAGATAACAAAATGCAATAATAACTGGAATGAACACAATGCAATAACAAAAATAACCTAAGCTACTATCCAAAACTAGAATGCAATGAAGTTAAACCTAACTACTACATATGCATGCAAACAAGAATCTAAATCCCCCAAACTTAAGTAATACAATGCCCTCATTGGATGAATAATCATAATTAAGCGCATGAGGACTTCCCTGCAATCGCTTAAGTCTGAGGAGGTGGTTATTGCTCTTCTTCATCAGAATCACTTGGTGGAAATCTCAACATTGGTCCTGGTTGCTGATATAGAAATTGAGCCGCCGGGTTGAAGCTTTGAAGCGTCGTATTAAGTGAAATGAAAGACGCGTTCATAGCATCAAACATGTGATCTTGCCTCATTGCCAATCGACGTATTTCCCGACGTGATGCTTTATTGTGCGCAGTCATTTGATTTTGGAACTCAAGGAACTGAGGACTGGATATTGCCTCGGTCTGTGGTACCTGCTCAGCCCCTTGATCTCCCATAGCTTCATCATCATCCTCTGATGTATCTTCAGCATTAACTTCATCTTTCGAAGCTGACGAAAAAATAAAGCTCAGTCCTCGTGGATGTGACTCGCCTCCTGCCCATACAGAATACCGCGCTATCATTCTAGAATCAAGCAATACGAGCGGTATTTATGTGGGCTCATCGTCGAACCATCTCACCTCTGCATTGCGACACAACCCACATATGAGTGATGGGTGTGGCAAGCCGCCCAAAAAATTTCCACGTAAACACTGGCGGATGGAGAAACAGATAATGGCCCTGACGTCGATAATGAAATCTTGCACAATTGCGAACAACAGCAACGCCTTCTCTTTGGTGACGTCCAAGGTGTGTTGGGACGGAAGCAATTTAGCGCATAAGAATGCGTACCATATTTTTCCATACCGTCTAAGGTCCTTGCTATGGAACACTGTTCCTCCCTTCCGACCTTTCACCCAAGATGTTCCCGGCTTTATCATTTCTGTGATTATTTCATCATAGTTTGGATCAGAGTTTCGTAGGTGAGCATACTGGCAGTGGCGAGGTACCCGCAGTTGATAGTAGGTGTTGATTGCATCGACACTTAATGGAACCAAGCGACCCCGGACAAACGCATGGAATGGTTCTTTGTCCTCAGCGTTTGCATAGAATTCCTTGACAATGTTAACCACAGCGGGTTCCGGCTCTTCTGTGAATTTTGTCCACCCCTTTTGATAAATTTGAGGCATCATCTCCCCATCGTTAGGATCCGATGCCAACCCCCGCTCCGGTTTAAACTTTTTATTAAATTTAAAATGTAACGACCCCAAAATAGGTCCATTCCATCCAACCTATTCTGAGTCGCCAAATACATGGTACAGAAAATAACTACAACTTTATTATAACAATTGTCGTGCAAAATACAACACCACATATGCTGTAAGTTTGGTTACAAATATATATCAAATGTGACACATGTCCCAACCGTGGACAGCACGTCACAATGACACCTTACATAAAGGTATAGTCAAAAACTGTTTTAGAAATTAGAATCTTTGGGAAGTGCTCAAGGAAACCTTCGTACATGGGAGGCCATACATCTAAGTTATGATAGATATCATATGGCCACAAAATTATCCTTGGTTGACCCAATAGACCCCAAAGAAAAACGAGAAGTTTACTATCATATTCTTCCTAATAGTGAGTCTTCTCATGACATATCATTATCTCCACTGTCTCTAATTAAAAATTATACTTCAAACAAATACCAAGATTATATAGGTAATGCTCGTAAAGATACTCAGCAAGTGGATGAGCACAACCCTGTCTTATGATGACACGAGGTTGTATGTCATTAGACATCTTGTATGATAGTGACAAGACACCCTTCCAACGTTGGGTTCGCCTCACCCTATTTTCTTCACCAAATATAACTACTAAATGATGACCACCGTTCTATTCCCTTGTTAACCCCCGCTCGACCCAGCTACACTCTTATTACCTAAAAGGAATTGTGAAACAGAAGGGTGAGCACAACTAGCCCAATAAAGAATATCATGACTAAAGATAAATAAGTTATTAATAGCCTTCAACAGAATTAAAATAGAGATTTAGAACATATGGTAGATGATAAAAATTTCAACCATAGTTGCAGCGGAACGAGCAATCCATTAGAAGAGTCAAATAGACTATAAAGTCTATTATCTTCTCCATGTTAAAAATCCACCAACAATGTTTTATCCCTGTAACATCACTCAACAGTTCATTTCCACAATCATATGAATAACTCATAATCATAATTGTGATTCTAAATTTTTCTTTGTACCCAGGATGAAGGATATTTTCATCACCTGTCTTTACCTGAAACATCAAAGATCATGGTTATACCAAATCATAGTTCCTGTTCATAATCATGCTAATAAATCCATCTTCGCACTACGGCCAAAGATATTCATCAACAAACCATCTTTGCACTACGAGCCAAAGATATTCAACAACAGTTCATCTTTGCACTACAGGCCAAAGATATTCATCAATAATTTATCTTTGCACTACAGGCCAAAGATATTCTTCAACAGTTCATATTTGCACTATAGGCCAAATATATTAATATCTCAAAGAAATATATAATCATTTCAGAATTATATAAACAATAATTATAACCATGTTGATCAATTTACCTTTACAATTAAGCTAAAGATATTCAGTTATAAATTCAGTGGTCATGATCATACCAGTCAACAATTCAACTTTGCACTACTGGCCAAAGAGAACCCATAGTCATGATCATACCAACAATCTACTCATCTTTACACTCAAGTGAAAAGAGAATTTCAACATCAGGGTTATAAAAATATTATATATGATAATAAAAATAATATGATCAAAATATAGATTTAATTTCAAGAGTAATATTCATAAATTAACTATAATTTGGTCAGAAAAAGAAACCAATTTTGTCGTGAATAGTAACTCGTGAATAGTAACTCATGAATAGTAACTCGTGAATAGTAACTCATGAATAGTAACCCCGACACAAAAAGATAAAAATTTCACAATAAAATTCATACCAATATTTCGGTATAATGATATTGAAAGAATAACATTTCTTAAATTTATAAACAATTTATTTTAATTGTTTACACTTTACTAAATAATGCATTTAATCATCCTAAAATGTCAAAGTCATAAGATTTCATTACCAATAACCAAAACCCTCATCAAAAATTTGCATATACCTCATATAGGATTCTTAAGCCATAAAATCCTATTTTCTAATTTTCTTACTTCACATAACATATTTAATTCATTTACTCATAATTAGTCTATTTTTATGAAAAATACCAAATCAGTTCCAAAAATATTTCTTTTCTGGGATTTAGCAGAATATAGTCCCATATTGAACATATATTTTTCTCAGAATTTTTAAAACTCATTTACTATTTTTCATATGGCCAAAATAGCCGAATATTTAGACATTTATCATAAATTGTACTTTTATCCAAAAATTTCGAAATTCATAGAGTACACTGATATTATATAGATATACTTTCAATAAAAATTTCATCAATTTTGGAGTTAACCACAAAGAGTTATAAGCGGTTACTTTTAAAATAGTCTTTTCCCGTAAAATTCATAACTCTTAATCTATACATCCAAAAATCACCATTTTTGGACACAATCAATAAAACTCATCAAAATATCATTTCAAATTTTTCCATAATTTTCTGAAGGTCAGAAGAATTACGAACTGAAAAACATAATAACCCTTAAAATCCATTACTATCTCTTACCTCAAAAGTGCAGTATTTCTGACTGGAATGCAAAGCCGAAGGAAACTTGCACTGAATAGCAACTCTCAAAGTATCTAAATACTCACAAAATATGCTTCATAATATAGAGAGAGAAAGAGAGAAAACTTATATTTCTGATGTGATTTTCAATTCTAACTTAGCCCTCTATTTATAGGAAAATGTTAGCACACCGAAGCAGACTTAACCTGCAACCTGATGGCTTTACCTACTACTATTCCCACCCACCACATTTGAATAAAAATCTCAGCACATTTCTTTACCAACCAAGAGTGGGGCCCACCAATTCTAGAATTTTTCACCAAAATAATTAACTCCGAAAATTTAACAATTTCTACACCAGTCATCTCGTAAAATTCATAATAAATCATACGTTCATTTTTAACGATTCAAAATTTGTGGACATATACTCAACTTATATATGTATAACATATCCAAAAATTACCACGATCTAACGGTCGGATTAAAAATTATAACCCCCGTAAAATATTTCAAAAACCCTAATTTTTAATATCTCCATTCCGACAAAAATACTGATAAAAACCTCAACATTAACTCCTTCATTTTTAACCACAAAAATATATCCCTCATTTATATCCACATAAAATAAATATTTCCTTCTCATATGAATCAATAATTAATTATTCACAAATAATATTACGGATTCATAATTATGACAACCTGGCCGTTCCCAAGAAAGAGGGGGCTTTCCAATAAGGATTTCTCCTTATTGGCGCGCAATTAAATGACCAAACCTCTCCTTAGACAGAACTTTCTAAACATTGCCAATAATGCTATCTAATAATATTATTTAAATAATATCAATTATTGATCTGATAATAGAAAATATTGTGCAGCAATAATTATTGAAACAACAATAATATAAAATATCAACGCAGCAATTATTGAATCAATAAAATAAATTATTGAGTAGTGCCTTCTTACGTAAGAATTAATAATTAAAAAAAATAATGTGCAATACCGTGTGCTACTGTGCAATTATGCGTATTACTGTATTTTAACCACCAGGTATTCCAACAGTGTTAACGGTAACAACTATGCCGTTATTTATAAAAACTCAATTTTATCGTTTTCTTCATTCAATCGCTTTCCGTTATGGGGCCCATAAATAGCTGCGCTGTCGTACGAATATTTCCCGACAGAAAGAATATTCCACGACCAAACGAATATTTTTCGACAAAATGAATATTTTATAACCACTTGCTTATTTTGAAAAATATTCATATATCACCCTTAACTTTAACTTTTTATCAATTTAACTATTTACTAAATAGAAATATTGAATACTTTTATTTTATAAAATTTGGGGTCTTACATAAAACTTTTCATGACTAGGTACTATTCATGGGTACTGTTCACGGGAGGTACTATTCACGAGTACTGTTCACAAAAAAAAATTATTTTTTTTCTCTTTCTAAGTTATCTATTGTGACCCTTATTCTTGAAATTTAATCCATATTTTGATTTTCATTCTTAAATTTTATTTCACTATGGTTTATTATGGAGTGTTTTTGAACTTGGATTATCTAAAGTACGAATCCCTAATATTTATTCTTTTATCTCACTGGATTCGCTTTCTTTAAGATATTTTTCATCATCCTCAATCCTAAATGATGATATTACTAAATATCTTTGGCCTGTAGTGCAAAGATAAATGATTAACTGATGAATATCTTTGGCCCGTAGTGCAAAGATGAATAGGTATTGAGATGAACATAACCAACTGGTGATACAAATGAATATCTTTGGCCTGTAGTGCAAAGATGAATATTTGATTCAAGATGTATATTGATCGATGTTACAAGGATAGAATATTAATGATGGACTTTTAAATCTTAGAAGATAGTATAATTCATTCTCTACTTGACTCTTCTAATGGATTGTTGTTTCCGATGCAGTTGTTGATCTAAAACTTGTTGTCTATTATATTCTATCAGATTTTTTTCCTGTTGAAGACTAATGATAATTTGTTGTATATTATCTTAGTCATAATATTCTTTACTGGGCTAGTTGAGCTCACCCTTTTCCTTTTTGTTCCATTTTTCTTATCAAAAAGCGAGAATATAGCGGGAACTAGTCGGTGAATGATGGTTCTAGTCAGTTGTTTTAGCAGTCCTCTCTATTTTGTAAAATAGTGTCACAATAATTGTAATGAGGACTTTATTTGAGTGTGGATATTGTCTAGAGGATAATATTTGTATTTAAACTCACAGTATGTGTTGTCGTATTTTGCACGACAATTGTAATAATAAAGTTGTAGTTGTTTTCTGTACTATGTATTTGGCAGCTCAGAATGGGTGATGTATACCTATTTTGGGGGCGTCACAATAAATATTATTTTAATAAACTTGAATGGGGAGTTTGTATTTAGCCAAACAAGGCCTTGTGGCCTTTGGCTTATTTTAACTGACGTAGCCTATTGGGTTTTGTTACCTGACGTACGTGGGAAATCAGTTTATAATTTATGTGTGTTTCTCCTAAAAAGCTAAAGAACAGAGAGTTTGGAGAGGAAGATAGAAATATAGTGATTTTGAGATAGAATTCTCTGAGTTTGTCAAGAGGAAGGAGAAGGATTTGCTAAACCTTGTCACCAAATTTTGCTAACATACAATCAAGGATTAAAGGTATATTTTACTCCTAATTTCCTTGTTTTGGGTTCTCAGTGATTATTCTCTGTGAATTGAAAGTTACGTTGAATTGTTGTATATATGTGCATATGGTTTGTAGAATCTATTAATTATCACATATAAGTAATAGTTGGTTATCAAATTCGTGAAAATTGGGTTGAAGAATAAGATTTCAATAACAATGTTATATATATGTATAGATATGGCTTGTGAAAGTAAAAAATTTGGTAGTTAGTTTGTGAACTAATCTGTAAATTGAGCCTTGAATATGTTAATTCAGTGAGAAACGAGGAGAACGATATTTAAACGAGTTAAATTGGTGTAGAATTGTGACCTAGGTGTTAAATTTTGTGAAGGATGTCAAAAATGGTATTTTTGTATAAAACATGGAATTTAAAGGATTTAAATTAGTTGTAGTTGTTGTTTAATTATTCCAAGTTAGCATATATATGAGGAACCATGTTTATATGAGTTCTATATCAATTGGGTATGTTTAATTTACTGTTTTATGGATGAAATTCGTGATAGTTGGCTTAGAACAGATTCTAAATTTGTGTTCTGCAAAACTAGTTCCGGTGCCGAGCGCGGACGCGTTGCCTCTGGGCGCGGGCGCGCCGGACTCTAAGGGAACCATGGGGCGACCGCGCCAGTGGTCTAGCAGGCCCAGTAATGAACTGTTAATAGCATAGCTTGGGGAATGTTAACTTAACATATTTTAATGATTGTAAAAGGACGTAAAACATGTTATAAGACGTAATAACATATTATAATCACAATGTTGAAACTAAAGATTATGAATTAGTAAGTTGTGAAAGTTCGTAACGTAATGTTATGAGAATTTGTGTTGATATGCAATCACCATGTTGAGTATTGTTATATAACTAGGAGTTCAGATTCATGGTATGTGTATGAGTAGGATAATCAAGTCTTAAGCTAGAAATTATAGACTTGACTAAAATGAGATGTGAACCCATGAAGTTAATGTTAACATAACTAATTGGTATTGTGATTCTAATGGTATATGTAGGGTAATTGGCGAACATTTATTATACTTGTGTAGCTTACACACGAGGCAAGTTCCTTAACTTCATTCTCTGTATAATGAATGCAAGTTTCATAATTATGTTTACCTTTAATTGTCAAGCAAGCTTTCTATAACCCTAATTTATCGTTATGCAAGTTCTTAATTCTTATATTAAAATTGAGCAATCTTATTGACTCCATCTTGTTTATGATGATGCAAGCTCTTGTATTCTAATTCTTTACATTGAGTGAGTTTTACAATCCTAACTCTTGTTGTTGCTATTCAAAGCATAAATGGCTTACATTCATTGTCCCAAATGGGTTTTCTAACTCTTTTGAATATAGTACTTTGTTTATACCATGACTACTCAGTTGTACATTGTTATTGTTCAATCTTATCTTATTGTGTTGAACTTTCGAACTAATCCATAATTGATGAGTGTTCTAAAATTCTAGAACCACTGATAAGCTAGTTCCAAACTAAACTTTCTTTAGTGCTGAAATCCTAAAGTCAAACTGAGATGAATAACCCTAACATAGGAGATTATGTACGTGTTAGCGTTTTGATGTTTGTGCACAATACATGGTACGAAGGGCTGATCCCCCTAAGTACAAAAGTAAAAGTCTGTATAGTCTAGTGACTGTTAAAGGTTGAAGTAGAAATACTTAATAACCTCATGACATTGTTCATGGTCTTAAAGACCCTCAAAAATAAACCTCAAACTTGTTTACTAGTTTTGTCTCAAAGAATAAGTTCTGATTTAATCAGTATTCAGTGCTTACTCATATGTTACTGCTATTATCACTCTTTATATCAGTGAGTAATTGTTTGCTCACTTTTGCAATTAACACTAAAACCCCCTTTCCGAAATAGAAAGAGAGGTTACGTACAAAACATAACAAAACGAAATGAAAGCTCTATGCCAAAAAAGAATGGTCTCATAATGATTAAATATCACATGACAAACTATAATAAATGTCACACTGGCTCAAACCATAATCCTAGGTAATTATTACAATTTCAAATAAACTGACATATCAAGCTTAAACAGAATATCTCTAAACCATTGGATTGAAGGAAGCTTTCGTCACACTTGCCCTTGATCCCCCTGATTACCTGCCGGAAGAAAAATACAGCATGAGCCAAATGCCCATTACGGATATGGAGTACAAGAATAATGAAACGAAATAACAAACACAATTAATGAACTAAACTGTAACGAACAAAACTAACACAACGAAATGATAGGCTGAATCAAATGGTTGGGTGTTATTTCATTCCGAGCTCAAAATAAATAGTAATATACCTTGCCACATAGGCAAGTCAAATAATACCACACAGGCAATCAAAATAATGCCACACAGGCAATCACACATCAGACTGCGCAATCCTGATGCATGCAAAATTGGAAGGCGAGTTTGGCACAAATATCACCACCCCGCAGAACAGAACAGAACAAAAAACTAGGGTCGACCTATACGCCTTCCACAACAAAAACCAAATGGTCAACTCCCACCTGAGCACAAAATGGAGACGTTGTGAACTGATCACACCGCCACAGAAGGTATCATACCTCGATGCCAAGAGAACATATATGTGGTACCCCCACAAGTGGTTATAGCTCAGGTATACCCTACGGTATTCTAACAAAAATATCATGTCACAACACATGCGACATAATATTAACACAAAGGGTTCTAATATGTACATGTTAAATTGAACCGAATCAAAAATATAAAGTCTCCAAAATATATATTAACATGTACATCACTACAAATATCAAAATAAAATTTATACATGATACACTAGTCTAAAGAGTACAAATATGAATTCTAATACAACGCCCAAACAAAACTATCACAATAAATTGACAAGGAATAATTATGAGAGACAATATTAAATTTCAAAACGAATAACGAAACGAACAAATCAAAAATAAAAGAGTCTCTTTGAAAGAGTACGGAATCCGTACCTGGAATAAGCAATGTAATACCCAGAAATTATAATCTCAATATAGTTTGTTAAACTCCTTTTGTCCAAACTAATCACCAAAATACATAAATAAAAAAATGTATTAATTGAAGGTTAAATCATTAATTCCTAATTATATTTTAATAGAACTCTTCCTGTTAGTTTTATATTATAACCATAATATAAGTAAGCTTTTTAAAAAAAATTAAGCTTCAAATTCTACATACCCATTGAGTACATTCGTTCTAATATTTAAAAGAAATATAAGTTCATAATCTGACAAAATAATATAATTATAACATCAACTTACAATCATTCACCCTCTGTTCCAACAAAATTATGTTAATGATTATACATATAGATTTACACATTAACTATAAATTACCTCAATTTAAAAAAACATATATAATTTGTTTTTAAATAAAATTCCTTTGGTTGAGAATTAATAATTAATGCGTAGAGAATGCATGCATCTATGTTCATTCCTGCTCATCCAAATTGAAAGTACATAATAATATATAATTATTTATAAAGCTAACATAATACATGTGTATGATTCAAACTAACATCACTAGTTCCTGCCTTGATTGAAGTCTTTTGAGTGCGATCAATTAAAATTCTGGAACATGATTCACATATACATAATATAATAATATATTCATGAACAAAGAATTTACCTTGGTTAATTTCTCTGCTCTCCTTTTCTTTCCTCCGATATCAACTACTGTGAAAGCCACAGCCGACTCTTGCTACTGTTTCTCTTGTCCCCAATTCGTAATAAGGGTATGCGGGTTAAATTAGGTTTAATTTATTAACAACTTTTATTAATTTTCCTACTCATAATAATATTTTATATTACCCACATATAAATTAAACTCAATTAGTATTTAAGGTCCAATTTTTACCAAATTAATTAATCCATCACTTATTAATATTTATTAGCCCACATAAATTAAATGACTATTTGAACCAAAGAAAAGACAAAGTTCAATTAAACTATTTTTAAAAAATATATATAATTTTAAATGTTATTTATTTATTTATTTATTTTTATTTTTTTACTGGGTATTACATCACCTACCCCTTAAAAAGGATTCCATCCCCGGAATCAGAAGAATAAACGTACCTAATTATCAAATATGCGGATACTCCGCTCGAATAAACTCCTCCATCTCCCATGTAGCTTCCCGCTCCGAATGGTTCTTCTGCAAAACCTTAACAAATGGAATTGTCTTCCTTCTCATAATCCGCACTTGATGATCCAAAATCACCTCGACTTGTTCCTCATAGGTAAGATCCTCCCAAATCTTATCGAACGGATATTGCACCACATGCAATGGATCATAATGATAACTTCTCAACACTGACACATGGAACACATTGTGCACATGAGCTAGCTGTTGAGGTAAAGCTAACCGATATGAAACCTCACCAACCCTTTCCAAAATCTCAAATGGGCTAATATAACGCAGACTAAGTTTCCCTTTCAACTCAAATCGCCGAATGCCCTTTCAAGGAGAAACTTTTAGAAACACATGCTCACCAAGTTCAAACTCTAAAGTCCGCCTATGCTTATCAGCATAACACTTCTATCGTGATCGAGCCGTCTTCAATTTCTCCTTAGCCACCGCTACCTTCTCCGTAGTGATTTGAACTAACTTAGGCCCTTCTACTGCCCTTTCGCCAACCTCATCCCAACAAGTTGGTGCTCAGCACTTTCTACCACACAATGCCTCAAAAGGAGCCATCCCAACACTTGCATGCCAGCTATTGTTATAAGCAAACTCAACTAGGCTAAAGTAATCATCCTAATTACCTGACCACTCAAGTGCACAATACCTCAACATGTCTTCCAACGTCTGAATAGTCCGTTAAGATTGCCCATCAGTTTGCGGATAGAAAGAAGTACTAAATTTGAGCCAAGTGCCCCAAGCTCTTTGAAACCCTTTCCAAAATCGTGAAGTAAACCGTGGGTCCCGATCTGAAACAATAGATATCAGAGTACCATGAAGTCTAACAATCTCCTACTGAAAAACTTATGCCAACCTATCCACCGAGTAACCCTCACGGATAGCCAAAAAGTGTGCCGATTTGGTCATGTAATAACCCGATATTTTTTATATATTTAAATAAGAAATTTTGTATATAATTTTTTTTATTTTAAAGGTGGGAATATGTGTAAGGTGAAGTATATGTATGTATGTGATAAATAAAAATATATTTATTACATAAATAATTATAAATAATTTTATTTTAGAATTATTGATCATTATAAAGTATATTCTTATAATAATTAATTATATAGTAGAAAGGATTTTATTATTTATTTTCTATAAAAATATGATTATTATATTATTTAAATAATATATGATATGATTATTAGAATTAATATAATAAATATTTTATTTTATGAATTTATTCAAATTAGTTAAGTTAATTATTTTAATTTAATTAATAATGGTACCGTCTCCATACTTTCGGAGGAAGAGGATGAAGCTTCCCGTGTAACGACGGCCGAGGTGTCTACAGACCAAAGCATAGTTTATATCCGATCGGGGAGCCAATCCGAAAGGGGCCAGAGCTCTCAGTGGCTTCCTCCCTAGCTACTAGTCCTCACCTCAGTAAGGGTAAGGCAAAAAAGGAGGCTAGCTGTAATCGCTTGCATGTGGGTGTCTCTTACGTAGCAAGGTTGGTACACAGAACTCTCATGTGAGGTGCCAATCAATGCAAATGATTGAGAGCATGCCCATTACAGTAGCGTGAAAGCGATATAGTAAGCGGACAAAGCGGCCAAGTGAGCACTTTTCCAATTTGATGGGAAAGATTTGGCCTTCATGACCTGACTAAAATGCTTCGCTCGTTCGGCTAGGAAAAGAAAAGAAGATTTCAAGAGCTAGCTTGAGTATCCGACCTCTTTACCTAATAAGAGCTTCCTCAAGCGCCTGTCTTAGAAAAGTAAGAAAGTATTAGTCCGTGCGATAGGCCTGTACTCACAGTGAAAGTGAGTTTTCTAGCAATGGTAAGCCAGTAAGTGAAGTGAACCGTAGCTCACGAACATTAGATTCACCTACGATAGTCGTTTTCCAGGCCAAGAAAAGAGAGTTTCCCCTTCATTAGGCTATCTCCAAGCCAAGCTAGGAAGGAGAAGACCGGGTGATTGAATAGGACTTGCTAACTGATCATACTATTCATTAAGTCGCTCTTTTCGCATCTCTACTTTCAATAAGAAGTGTTCATTTGTCGAACAGGGGTTCCAATACCAATAGATGTTTCCATAAGAGAGAATAGAGTGCTGTTTCTAGAAGACGAATAAGATCAGAAAGGCCATCATTAAGGCAAATAGGGCAATGGCTTCGGTTAGAGCAGCTTTTTTCTCTTTTAAATTCTTAAAAAGTCTTTCCTCGCGATCAGGAACATGCTATGGATTAAGGCAAAGGAACATCCAAACAAGAAATATGACCCAGAAAGCATTACACTCGAGTTGTAACTCTTCATAGCGGGTAACACCAGCCTATAACATTCAAGATTTCAACCGAACAGGAACAGATCGATCATCCTATGCAAGAGGCGCAAGTCTTATAGTTTCTATAATGAGAATTAAACAACAATGAAAGTTGGATCAGGATCTACCCAAGCTAATCAATAGTAGGGAAGCCGATGACTCCCAATTACAACTCTTCGTAGACATCTAGAATAGAAGACGAAGAAGGAGTGATTATCAACATATTCGAGTTCTTAGCTTCAACATCTGAGAGGTTGGGTCTTGGTTCGTGCTCTAATATGGAATAGCTTGCGTTGATCAGCCTACTTTATGCACGAGCAGAAGACCTCCCCTGCCTACCTAATAAAAACGAAAGGTACAGTGAAACCAGTCTACCTACCCGCTTGAAGATTCGGCAAGAACGGAGTGAACAAAATAGCTTGCCTTTCCTGCTTTCAAGCTCAGAGATTGGAGTTATGATCTTTACATTTTCATTTGTGGGATCAGATTAGATCAGATGATGGGTCCAGAAAAGGGGCAAGCACGACTCTCTAAGGTATGGCGCCAAGCAAGACCCAGCAAACCGATACCAAAATTAGTCTCGAATCAATATCCGAAGCTGACCTCGTCAATACGTGTTACACAAACGACGCATCGAACGAATAAGTAAGCGAATAGGGACCGGGGGAATCGGGCAGCAAGCTGGCGAATCGAATAATTTTGATTTCGTGGGACATTGATCCAAAGCTAGTCAGTCCTATAAGGGCTCAGTCTGATCCTGAAGTCCTTTCTAAATCTGCCTTTCTTTTGACAAGGGATACCAATTACGCTTTTGAATGCGGGCTAGCCAGAGCCAACTACTCTAGAGGAACTGGACCTCTTTGCATTTCAAGCAACTTCAGGAAGGGCAGGGCAGCTAGGAAGGGAACCAGGCGCATTCATAAGTTTCTGTTGTATTAGCGTATACCCGTTAAGCAAGACTCCTTGAAAGCAGTGATCAAGTCAAGGTTTGATGGTAATTCCTGATCGAAGAGCAACCGTGGATGTGGATTGAAGAAAAGCTGACCGTAAGAACCCATGCTTTCTCTAACCGAGAATGGTGCCTCAAAGACCCGAAGTAGACTTTCCTCAACTACGGAATTGATGACTTTCTTCGGATGGATGGCACTCGGACTCTTTCATTTGACGTAAAAGAAGCCTCCCGATCTTTAAAGAAAGTCAAGTTTATGTAAAATCGGGAACCTCCTTTTCTACCGAAACCAGGCTAGGCGACTAGTCGATTCTCATGCTTGGTTTGAAGGCAAGAAGAAGTAAGATCCAAAGTCAACAAGGGAATCGCTTGAGAACTAACTGCATACCTGAAGTTAGCTTGTGTGCGCATAGCGTTATCTTATCTTTTAATACTTCCTTTAGGAGGCTAGAAAGTGTTTTGAGGGCAGCTAACCCTACTTCTCATGTCCCCACTCATTGATTAGCCGATACGAGAGATGGAGTTAAGCTACATAAGCTATAGAATCGAACAATGGATCGGAAAGCAATCAAGATCGGAAAGAAGAGCTGGCAACTGCCATCCCTATATCTTCCATTCAATTCCGTCTCCTGAGCTTTCAAGCTTTATCTCCCAACCAGGCTCTCTTATATAGGTATTACGTCCCTGTATCCTTCACTGGGAATCTGTTACTGGCTTCTATTGCCTGTCTGCTGTCCGGTTATATCGGCAACATTGTAAGTGAAAATAAATGATAGTGTATTGCCCCAGAAATTCAACTTTCCATCTAAGTCCCTGTCTTTTTCCCTGGGCTCGATCCCTAAAACTGGTAGCTGTCTCCTTCTCCCTCTATCCCAATCTGCCTTCCTCTCAATGGATCTCTGCCGCCCCCTCGACCTATAAATCTATATATGCTATCTGTATCTTTCTCAGCTAGAAGTCTTTAGCCGTAACCAGCCCCTCAATTCAAGCTGTCAATCCCAGCAATCAAGCAATCGAATAAAGCCGGCCTTACTCAACAAGCACCTAACTCTCTCCTTCGGAAGGCAATCCCAGCAGCAGTAAGTGAATACATCTATTAAACCCCCAACACTAATGGATGCTTAAGAAAGCGGAACCAAGCCAGCTATTGGTCAATATGGAGATTTATTCTAAGCCAGCAACCAGTCTAAGCGAGTGAGTCATATAAGTCTTACCAATCGAATCAAAGCAATTGAGCCAATCGGAGCCGGCACTTTGGAGATAAATCCTTGACGCAGATTGCCCCCGGCGGGGCACAGGCTAATTGATGAAATGATAGAGAAGAGAACTACGTGAGACTTGATCCCTTAACATAAGAAAGGGTACGTAGGCAGCTTGGAAAAAGAGGCCAGGAATGAAAATAATAATATTATATTAAATATATTTCAGTGCTATAAATATGTACTGTATGTACGTATTGATAATGGTTGGTCAATTATAGTGTATAATGTCAAAACCCTAATATTAATTTGTTAAACCCTAGTTCAAAAGTTAAATACGAGTTCAAGATTGTGTAGTAATTGTGTTATATGATTTATGTTGTGTATTATAGTATTTTATGTTAACTAGGAAAACCCTAATTAATTTTTAGAAACCCTAATTAACTAGAAACCCTAATTTCTAAATAAGTAACCCTAATTGCTAAATGGAAAACCCTAACTGTTAATTGTAAGCCCTAATGCTAATTATTGGATCTTAAACCCTAATGTTCGAGTATAATGTAATTAGTAAACTCTAAATTACATTTTTAGAAAACTAATTTTTATTTTTATTTTTAAACCCTAAATAAAATCCTATAAATCTTTTTTTTGGAAAACCTTAAGGGTCAAACCCTAAGAGTTTGCCAAGTTTACAAATTTGCCATTAAATTAGAAAGCCAAATGATAAAAATACTCTTTTGTGCATTATTGAAGCTTACTTGCAAATCTTGCCAAGATTGGAGTTGTTTACTAACTCTTGACTCCCATGTGACTAAATAAACTCCAACAAGTCAGCCTCAACATCTCATCCACTTCATTACAACATTATATATATAGCATTAGAGAGAGAAAGTGCTTTATTTACATCATTTGATCACCAACATTAATCCAAGACCCCCTCTCTCTAACCTACGAAATATTATAGTAGATCAGTCCCTAAACCAAACCCCGCTACTTCCATTAGCAGATCAGTAGCTAAGAATCAAGAATTGGTTCATTAAGGTATAAAACCCTAATCGAAAAATCTTATATTGATCCTCTGTTAGATGTTAGCTTTTTTTGTTAAACATGTTATATGTAGTGTATATTGATGATCTGGGTTAATAGATGTTAGATCCATAACATCAATAGGCTCGAATTTGATGTTTTCAAAAATTTGGAAAATATTTTTTTTGTAGTCTGACAACGAATGTCAGACCTCATATCTCAGTGATCGTTAATGATTTTTGTGTTGTGAAAGTTTGTAGTTGTAGTATGCTATGAGATCTGTGTTCTAGAACTTGTAGAAGGGCTAGATCATGCATAGAATGTAAGATATTGTTGGTCAAACCTAGTTGACCGAGCTTAACTGAGCATTTCTGGGTAACCCAGAAAGCTCTGACAAGATGTTCACTCCTTTAGATCTTTCACATGTTTGTTATTTTGTTCTGTTTGTTGTATCTAGTTTTTAGTCTGGTATTTGTACTGTAAATTAAGGCCTTTAGAACACCAAAATGATAATCAGGTTTCATATGGTTAACGATCAAACCAAGCAAGAAGATCACAATTTTTGTTATCTAGGTAACCCAGAAAACGTATGAAGGTGATCTCTGACATGGTTTGACCGAACCATATCTGCTTGATCTGTTGTTGTTGTGGTGATTTTATGTATTGGATCTCTTCATCTACATGTTATCTACACACTGAAACTCTTAGATCACAAAAACACTACACGAACAAGTTGTGGAAGCCCAAAGGTGGACAGTCGAACTGTTCTTCATTTCTGGGTAACCCAGAAATGAAGAACAGCTCTGACAGTCCCTTTAAAGGCTTAGATCTTGCATTTGTTACATGTTATGGCCATGTTTGTTGTTGGATCATGTAGTCTTACACTAGTACTACAAGATCTGATCAATGGCTAGCCCAGAAACACATTACGCATTGATTTATTGATGGTCAAACATGCTACCTTGTCAACTGCTTATAATGTTCTTGAGCCTCAAGAACACCTAAGGCGACATATTCTATCGCTAAAGGCTATAGCGACAGGTTTATTCATTTTATTTAATTTATTTCCAAAAATCATTTAAAAATAGAAATTAATTATTAAAAATTCCAAAAATAGTTTTAAAAATTATTTTTTAAGTTATAAAAATTAACTTTTAATAATTTGACATATTTTCCATAAATATTAGTATTTATTTAAATAATATTGATATTTAATTTATTTAATAAATGCATTAAATAAATTAATTAAAAATGATTTTATTATATTAAAAAATATTTTAAATGATAAAAAGGTATTTAATAATATATTAAGTTATAAAATATAACTTTTAATATTTTAAGACAAATTTTATTAATTATTTAATATTAATGATATTAGATTTATTTAACAATTATATTAAATAAATTAATTAAAAATGATTTTAATATTATAAAAATCATTTTAAATGAAAATAAATAGTTTAAAAATATGTTAAGTTATAAAATATAACTTTTAATATTTAAAGGTAAATTTTATTAATAATTTAATATTAAATGATATTAGAGTTATTTAATAATAATATTAAATAAATATTTTAAAAATAGTTTTATTGATTTAAAAATTATTTAAAAAGGAAATAAATGAATTAAAAATATTTTAAGTTATAATTAATGACTTTTAATATTTTGATAAATAATACATTAATAATTAAATATTAATAATAATTATTTAAAAATAATTTTAATTGTTTTAAAAATCATTTAAGGGTAATAAAAATGTTTTTAAAATATTTTGAGTTATCATAAATAACTTTAATATTTTAGCAATGGTTTTATTAATAATTTAATATTAATTAAATATTAATGATAATATAATTATTTAATATTTAAATCATTTAAAAATGATTTCACTGTTTGAAAAATCATGATAAATTATAATAATTATTTAAAAATTATTATAAGGCTATAAAAAATAATATGACTGGTATTTACATTTAATAAACTGCAGGATAGAGTTTTAAACTCGATAATTACCCGATAAAGCCGTCAGTATACCGAAATGTTTCAGAAATCGATCTGGACTTCGATAATTTAACTAGGTACATGTTTATTTATGATCAAGTGACTATTAAACATATGTGACAATGTGATTAGGTTATGTGCTGACTGCAATTAGCAGTACTATGTGATATGATATATTATTCTAATCGAACGAATGATCTTATTAATGATAGGTCTTGATATAAAAGATAAAACTAAGTTACGTAATTGTAAGCAGCAGCTCAGGCAAGTATCCTAACTTTGCATTTTCTTTATGCAATGGACATGAGTAAAAAAGTTTCACAATTATATTATAGTTGTGCCAGATTATTAACTCAATTGTTATCGATTTTGTATCCAGTCATTTGTATTCATACAAGTTCTTAAATTATTCGATCATTATTTATCAACATAGTATTATTGTATAATCCAGATATTTATTCTGTTCGTTAATTTCTAAATATGGTTAGACAAGTGTCCTCACGTGAATAATCATTGTATTTAATCACATTTTGATACATACTTATTGGTTTCCAGTATGTATACATTGACTTAAAAGCCGTCTAGGGTATTCGATTCGGCTAGACACAAACTTAAAAATATTATTGAATAAGATAGAACTTTAATGTATCCAACCGAATTATTTTGGTTCGGATTCCCGTCTAAGTATGAACATCCCATACATGGAAAAACTTTTGTGTGCCAAAGGCAGATAAGATGAACGATAATCTCGTTCTTGCATGTAGTATTGATCAATACAGGGCATAACGGGCTGATCACCCCCCGTGCCTGTAAGTTGTGACGGTTTGCAAATGAAGTTCTGTTTAACCATTTTCAAAATTAAAAATAAAATTCATAGTCTGTCGACTGATCTCCATTTATAGTCAGTACGTAGTTTCAAAAATTTGATATAGAATAGATATGTCGTTATTATTGGTTCAGCTTACTTCACAACTGTTGATTCGTTGTAGAAGTGTCATTCAAAAAAAATATTTACCTCGTCCAGTTAACACTTATTATTTACTATTACTTGCTGGGCAATCGAATGCTCATCTTTGCTTTAAATTTAAATGTTTTTAGCTAAGCGTGATCAACTAGAAAGCTCTGCCAAGAACAAAGGAAAAGGAAAGGTTGCAGAATAAGTTCTATGCTATCATATGTAATAACTAGACTTTATTAAGACTATGATATTTATTATTATCATGTAATGTAATGTTTAAAGGTCGCATACCTAGGATTCAAACTCTGATATGTAAATTAAGATTAGTATTTATATTATTAGTATTATTCTGCTCATAGAAATTGTATCGTGAAGCACCGAGTTCGGGTTTCAAGTACCTAAATTTGGGGGCGTCATAGGTTGGTATCAGAGCCTAGGGTTAGAAACCTTAGGTGAAATAGATCTTAGGCTATAACCTTAGAATAGAGAGAAATATTGAAAATACAAATAACTCATATAGAGTTTAAAAAGAGATGAATTGAATAAATTCATCATCAACCAAAATAAAAGATAATCTATATAAAACTATTATTTGTTGTGTGTATATCCTATATGCTAATCAGGATAATTTATGTGTGTAGATGTCAGATGGAAAAGGATTAAGATACCCTCAGATTATAAAGAAGGAGCCAATATCAAAGCCAATAGTTGAACTAGCAGCTCACCGTGAAAGCAACCATGACGAGGTGGTGGTATTGGAAAATATAGTACCAAATCCAGAAATAATAGAACTGACAGATAGTGATTTGGACTCTAATGTTGGAGCTGATTAAGCATCAACGGAAGTGCAAAATCTAAGGAACAAGGTTTCTTCTCTGGAAAAGCTGTGAAAAATAGAAAAGCTGTTAAATAGTCAATTGTGAAAAGCGTTAATAGAAACAATGGAAGAACAAGATAAGCTTAAAATCTAAATTGATCAGATGGGGAACCAAAAGCAACAACTCGGGTGCAGCTTCGAGCAAGAAGGGGAAAAGAAAGATTAAAGATCGTGACTTAGGAAATTCCGATAACAACCAGGGGAACCTTAACAGAATAGAAAAGTGTACAAACTGTGACAAGAAACATGAAGGCTTGTGCCGAAAAGGGGAAACTGTTTGCTACAATTATGGGCATGAGGGACATTTCTCTCCTCATTGTCCCAATCCGAAGTAAGGTGTCTATTTTATTTGTGGGATAGAAGGACATCAGGCGAAAGGTTGTCCAAGATCTAGGAAAAGGCGTAGTGAATAGGTAGTATAGGTACTATTTTAATGTGTGTTTTATGATAAGTATGTGTATATAATATAATATTCTCAAACTTTTGTACAATTTATAGCATTAAATCCTGACTTTTGTTGTCACTAAGGGATAGCAGTATGTGCTATGTTATGTAAAGTGCTATGAATTAGCTGAATAAGTATGAATCTATGTTTAATTTATGAATTAAGTTTGATATATTGAACTTATATAATGAGGTTTAGAATGTAAGTTAAATTTATGATTTTATTTAATCAGATAATGTCATCAAGATGTCGAACTCGAAATCAAAGGGTAGAAGAATCTGTCAACAACGATGGAGGACAACAACCAGACCCGATGCAAAACTTTGCAAACATGGTAGCTCAGGCTATGCAGCAGGGAATACCAGCCGTAGGGAACCATCCAGACAATCGCTTGGCGAACTTCAACGACTTCAAAGCGGTGGGACCGCCATAATTCAGGGGAACAGCTAACCCTATAGAAACCTAGACATGGGTTAAAGAGATAGAAAAGGTGTTCGTAATTTTTAGGGTAGATGAGGGGCAAAAGACCGCTTTTGCCACTTATATGATGAAAGGGAAGGCTAACTTTTGGTGGGAGGCAAATCAAGCGAGGGCAGGAGAAGGTGTGGTAACTTTGGCTAAGTTTAAAACTCTATTTTTCAAAAACTATCTCTCAGCTAGTATGTAGGCGACGATGGAGGTAAAATTTCTAGAGTTAAAGCAGGAGAACATGTCAGTTGCGGAGTATGCCACAAAGTTTAATGAGTTGGCTAGGTTCGCTCCGCATCAAGTTGATACGGAGGCTAGGAAGGCGAGGAGGTTTGAGCTGGGATTAAAACCCTGACTCTATAACAAGGTGACAGTGTTGCAGATAAGCACTTTTACAGCACTCATGGAAAAGGCTATCATAGCCGAAGAAGGGAGTGAGGCCATGAGCCTCTATAATAAGGAGAAAAGGAGCAAAGGTAAAGTCGAAGGAGCTGTGAAGGTGGAAACTAATAGTGGGAGTAGGAGTGGAAATGTGAAAAGAAAGGGGAACAATTTTGGAAACATTCAGGTCAAACAGGAAGGTGTAAAGAAGCAGGTAGTTCAGTGTGGGAACTGTGGGAAGAATCACTCCAGTGAGTGTTTGAAGGATAAATTTGTTTGTTATAAGTGCGGGTAGGAGGGCCATATCTCTCCCAACTGCCCCAATCCAAGAATAAACTGTGGGTATTTTTTGTGTGGGTCAATGGAGCATAAGGTGAAGGACTATTCGAAAAGGGGAATGGAGGTAGGGAGTGTGAACACAGGGAAAGGCAGCGGGACGCTGGCGATCACAGGACCAAAGTCATCAAGTAAGCCAACAAAATTGACTGCAAGAGTCTTCAATATGACGGTCTAGGATACCATGGCAGCTGGTGATGGAACTCCAGGTATTATTCGTATAACTTTTATTTTTATATACATGATTTTCCTTTATTTAGTAAATTTTTTTATAAAGAAATTTTGGAGGAATTTGAGTTCTATTAGAAATAAATTTTTCTGTTTAATCAGATAGACAATCTTTATGTTGATTAGTTAAAGATCAGTCTGATCGAATCTGATCAAGATATACTTGCAATGAATGTGTATGCTATTTACCCTAGGGTGTATAGATTTTAAAACAGTGATTCCGGGGACGAAATCTTTATAAGGGAAGGTGAATGTAATAACCCGGTATTTTCTATATATTTAAATAAGAAATTTTTCATATAATTTTTTTTATTTTAAGGGTGGAAATATGTGTAAGGTAAAGTATATGTATGTATGTGATAAATAAAAATATATTTATTGCATGAATAATTACAAATAATTTTATTTTAGAATTATTGATCATTATAAAGTATATTCTTGTAATAATTAATTATATAGTAGAAAGGATTTTATTATTTATTTTTCATAAAAATATGATTATTATATTATTTAAATAATATATGAAATAATTATTAGAATTAATATAATAAATATTTTATTTTATGGATTTATTCAAATTAGTTAAGTTCATTATTTTAATTTAATTAATAATAATACGTATTTGAAAGATATATCAGATATGTAATCCAAACTCTAACTTTAGATTTGGAACAAGGAATAAGAATAATAATATTATATTAACTATATTTCAGTGCTATAAATATGTACTATATGTACGTATTGATAATAGTTAGTCAATTATGGTGTATAATGTCAAAACCCTAATATTAATTTGTTAAACCCTAGTTCAAAAGTTAAATACAAGTTCAAGATTGTGTAGTAATTGTGTTATATGATTTATGTTGTGTATTATAGAATTTTATGTTAATTAGGAAAACCCTAATTAATTTTTGGAAATCCTAATTAACTAGAAACCCTAATTTCTAAATAAGTAACCCTAATTGCTAAATGGGTAACTCTAATTATTAATTATAAGCCCTAATGCTAATTATTGGATCTTAAACCCTAATATTCAAGTATAATGTAATTAGAAAATTAATTGTAATTAGTAAACTCTAAATTACATTTTTAGGAAACTAATTTTTATTTTTATTTTTAAACCCTAAATGAAATCTTAGAAATCTTTTTATTGGAAAACGGTCAAACCCTAAGGGTTTGCCAAGTTTACAAATTTGTCATTAAATTAGAAAGCCAAATGATAAAAAATACCCTTTAGTGCATTATTGAAGCTTAATTGCAAATCTTGCCAAGATTGGAGTTGTTTACCAACTCTTGACTCCCATGTGACTAAATAAACTCCAACAAGTCAGCCTCAACATCTCAGCCACTTCATTACAACATTATATATATAGCATTAGAGAGAGAAAGTGCTTCATTTAGCTCATTTGAACACCAACATTCATCTAAGACCCCCCCCCCTCTCTCTCTAACCTATGAAACATTATAGTAGATCAGTCCCTAAACCAAGCCCCACTACTTCCATTAGCAGATCAGTAGCTAAGAATCAAGAATTGGTTCATAAAGGTATAAAACCCTAATCAAAAAATCTGACCTTGATCCTCTGTTAGATGTTAGTTTTTTTTGTTAAACATGTTATATGTAGTGTGTATTGATGATCTAGATTGATAGATGTTAGATTCATAACATCTATAGGCTCGGATTTGATGTTTTCAGAAATCTGGAAAATATTTTTTTTGTAGTCTGACAACGAATGTCAGACCTCATATCTCAGTGATCGTTAATGATTTTTGTGTTTTGAAAGTTTGTAGTTGTAGTATGCTATGAGATATGTGTTCTAGAACTTGTAGAAGGACCAGATCATGCATAGAATGTAAGATATTGTTGGTCAAACCTAGTTGAACATCTTGCACTACGGGTCAAAGATATTCATCAACAATTCATCTTTGCACTACAGGCCAATGATATTCCTCAACAGTTCATATTTGCACTACAGGCCAAATATATTAATATCTCAAAGAAATATATAATCATTTCAGAATTTATATAAACAATAATTATAACCATGTTGATCATTTCACCTTTGCACTTAAGTCAAAGATATTCAATTATAAATTTAATGATCATGATTATACCAGTCAACAATTCAAATTTGCACTACTGGCCAAAGGGAATCTATAGTCATGATCATACCAAAAATATACTCATCTTTACACTCAAGTCAAAGAGAAATATCATCATTAGGGTTATAAAAATGTTATATATAACAGTAAAATCAATATAATCAACATCTAGATTTAATCTCAAGAGTAATATTCATAAATCAACTATAATTTGGTTAGAAAAAGAAACTAATTTTGTCGTGAATAGTAACTCGTGAATAGTAACTCATGAATAGTAACTTGTGAATAGTAACTCATGAATAGTAACTCATGAATAGTAACCCTGACATGAAAAAGGTAAAAATTCCACAATAATATACATACCAATATTTTGGTATAATGATATTGAAAGAATAATATTTCTTAAGCTTATAAACAATTTATTTTAATTATTTACACTTTACTAAATAATGCATTTAATCATCCTAAAATGCCAAACTCATAAGATTTCATTACCAATAACCAAAACCCTCATCAAAAATCTGCATATACCTCATATAGGATTCTCAAGCCATAAAATTCTATTTTCCAATTTTCTTACTTCACATAACATATTTAATTCATTTACTCATAACTCGTCTATTTTCATGAAAAATATCAAATCAGTTCTAAAAATATCTCTTTTCTGGGATTTAGCAGAATATAGTCCCATATTGAACATATATTTTTCTCAGAATTTTTAAAACTCATTTACTATTTTTCATATGGCCAAAACAGCCGAATATTTAGACATTTATCATAAATTGTAATTTTATCCAAAAATTCCGAAATTCACAGAGTACACTGATATTATATAGATATACGTCCAATAAAAATTTCATCAATTTTGGAGTTAGCCACAAGGAATTATAAGCGGTTACTTTTAAAATAGTCTTTTCCCGTAAAATTCATAACTCTTAATCTATACATCCAAAAATCACCATTTTTGGACACAATCAATAAAACTCATCAAAATATCATTTCAAAATTTTCTAGAATTTTTTGAAGGTCGTTAGAAGTACGAACTGAAAAACATAACAACCTTTAAAATCCCTTACTATCCCTTACCTCAAAAGAGCAGCACTTCTGACTGGATATTGGATATAACGCTGAAGGAAACTTGCACTGATGAATATCAACTCATCAAGTATGTAAATACTCACAAAATACACTCAATAATCTAGAGAGAAAAAGAGAGAAAGCTTATGTTTCTGGTGTGTTTTTCAATTCTAACTTAGCCCTCTATTTATGGGAAAATGTTAGCACGCCGAAGCAGACTTGACCTACAACCTGATGGCTTTACCTGCTACTATTCCCACCCACCACATTTGAATAAAAATATCAGCACATTTCTTTACCAACCAAGAGTGGGGCCCACTAATTCTAGAATTTTTGACCAAAATGATTAACTCCGAAAATTCAACAATTTCTGAACCAGTCATCTCGTAAAATTCATAACAAATCATACGTTCATTTTTAACGGTTCAAAATTCGTGGACATATACTCAACTTATATATGTATAACATATCCAAATATTACCACGATCCAACGGTCGGATTAAAAATAATAACCCTCGTAAAATATCTCAAAAACCCTAATTTGATTTTCAATACCTCCATTCCGACAAAAATACAGATAAAACACCTCAATATTAACTCCTTCATTTTTAACCACAAAAATATATCCCTCATTTATATCTACATAAAATAAATATTTCCTTATCATATGAATCAATAATTAATTATTCACAAATAATATTACAGAATCACATTTATGACAACCAGGCCTTTCCCAGGAAAGAGGGGGCTTTCCAATAAGGATTTTTCCTTACTGGAGCGCAATTAAATGACCAAACCTCTCCTTAGACAGAACTTTCTAGACATTATCAATAATGTTATCTAATAATATTATTTAAATAATATGAATTATTGATCTGATAATGGAAAATAATGTGCAGCAACAATTATTGAAACAATAATAATATAAAATATCAACGCAACAATTATTGAATCAATAAAATAAAATATTGAACAGTAATTAATGTAACAATTATTAAGTAGTGCCTTCTCACGTAAGAATCAATAATTGAAAAAAATACTGTGCAATACCGTGTGCTACTGTGCTACTGTGCAACTACGCGTATTACTGTATTTTAACCACCAGGTATTCCAACATTGTTAACGGTAACAACTACGCCGTTATTTATAAAACTTAAATTTATCGTTATCTTCATCCAATCGTTTTCCGTTATGGGACCCACAAATAGTTGCGCCGTCGTACGAATATTCCCCGATAAAAAGAATATTCCACGACCACACGAATATTCACCGACAACAATGAATATTTTATAACCACTTGCGTATTTTTGAAAAAAAATTCATATATCACCCTTAACTTTAACTTTTTATCAATTTAACCATTTACTGAATTGTCATTATAAGAAAAATTGAATACTTTTATTTCATAAAATTCGGGGTCTTGCAATCTCCCCTCCTTATGAAATTTCGTCCCCAAAATTTATATACCTGGTATTTCAAAGAGTTGAGAATACCTTGCTTTCATTTCAGATTCCATATTTCCTGTCATCACGATTTCTCCATTGATCATCTCCTGTATTTTAGATATCATTCTAGAATACAGCTTCAAAACAAGGGTTAATTTAACAAATTAACGTTTACATAATATCCCGATATTATGACTGACCAACAAATAAGCTTAGGTAGGACACACTAGCGAAGGATTTACTCATCTCTCCCCTCCTAGTTTTATTCTCCGATCTCCGCCAGAGACCATATCCCTAAGCTCTAATACCAAAATGCAACATTGGACACCATCATGTGTCAGCACCTTACATTGATACCTATCAGTTTGCCACCGTAGAACGGCGTGCCCTACGGAGAGTCTGGCTTCGGTGCATCCCCCATCAACAGGAAGTCATCAGCGAGAGGCCCGGGGCTCTTTACTTATAGCTCTGATACCAAAATGTAACGACCCCAAAATAGGTCCATTCCATCCAACCTATTCTGAGTCGCCAAATACATGGTACAGAAAACAACTACAACTTTATTACAACAATTGTCGTGCAAAATACAACTACACATATACTGTGAGTTTGGATACAAATATATACCAAATGTGACTCATGTCCCAACCGTGGACAGCACCTCACAATGACACCTTACATAAAGGTATAGTCAAAAACTGTTTTAGAAATTAGAATATTTGGAAAGTTCTCAAGGAAACCTTTGTACATGGGAGGCCATGCTTCTAGGTTGTGATAGATATCATATGGCCACAGAATTATCCTTGGTTGACCAAATATACCCCAAAGAAAGACGATAAAATTACTATCATATTCTTCCCAATGGTGAGTCTTCTCTTGACTTATCATTATCTCCACTGTCTCTAATTGAGAATTATACTTCAAACAAACACCAAGATTATATAGGTAGTGCTCGTAAATATACTCAGCAAGTGGATGAGCACAATCCTATCTTATGATGACACGAGGTTGTATGTCATTAGACATCTTGTATGATAGTGGCAAAACACCCTTCCAACGTTGGGTTCGCCTCACCCTAGATGATTCACCAAATATAACTACTAAATGATGACCACCATTCTATTCCCCTGTTACCCCCGCTAGACCCAGCTACACTCTTATTACCTGAAAGGAATTGTGAAACAGAAGGGTGAGCACAACTAGCCTAGTAAAGAATATCATGACTAAAGATAAATAAATTATCAATAGCCTTCAACAGAATTAAATCAGAGATTTAGAACATATGGTAGATGATAAAAATTTTCAACCATAGTTATAGCGGAACGAGCAATCCATTAGAAGAGTCAAATAGACTATAAAGTCTATTATCTTCTCCATGTTAAAAGTCCACCAATAATATTTTATCCCTGTAACATCAATCAACAATTCCTGTCCACAATCACATGTATAACTCATAATCGTAATTGTTGTTCTAAATTTCTTTTCTCATCCAGGACAAAGATAATTTTCATCACCTGAAACATCAAAGATCATGGTTATACCAAATCACAGTTCATGTTCATAATCATATTAATAAATTCATCTTTGCACTACGGGCCAAAGATATTCATCAACAGACCATCTTTGCACTACATGCCAAAGATATTCAACAACAGGTCATCTTTGCACTACGGGCCAAAGATATTGATCAACAGACCATCTTTGCACTACAGGCCAAAGATATTCAACAATAGGTCATCTTTGCACTACGGGCCAAAGATATTCATCAACAATTCATCTTTGCACTACAGGCCAAAGATATTCCTCAACAGTTCATATTTACACTACAGGCCAAATATATTAATATCTCAAAGAAATATATAATCATTTCAGAATTTATATAAACAATAATTATAACCATGTTGATCATTTCACATTTGCACTTAAGCTAAAGATATTCAATTATAAATTCAATAATCATGATCATACCAGTCAACAATTCAACTTTGCACTACTGGCCAAAGGGAATCTATAGTCATGATCATACCAAAATTATACTCATCTTTACACTCAAGTCAAAGAGAAATATCATCATTAGGATTATAAAAATGTTATATATAACAGTAAAATCAATATAATCAACATCTAGATTTAATCTCAAGAGTAATATTCATAAATCAACTATAATTTGGTTAGAAAAAGAAACCAATTTTGTCGTGAATAGTAACTCGTGAATAGTAACTCATGAATAGTAACTCGTGAATAGTAACTCATGAATAGTAACTCATGAATAGTAACCCCGACATGAAAAAGGTAAAAATTCCACAATAATATACATACCAATATTTTGGTATAATGATATTGAAAGAATAATATTTCTTAAGCTTATAAACAATTTATTTTAATTATTTACAATTTACTAAATAATGCATTTAATCATCCTAAAATGCCAAACTCATAAGATTTCATTACCAATAACCAAAACCCTCATCAAAACTCTGCATATACCTCATATAGGATTCTCAAGCCATAAAATTCTATTTTCCAATTTTCTTACTTCACATAACATATTTAATTCATTTACTCATAACTCGTCCATTTTCATGAAAAATATTAAATCAGTTCCAAAAATATCTCTTTTCTGGGATTTAGCAGAATATAGTCCCATATTGAACATATATTTTTCTCAGAATTTTTAAAACTCATTTACTATTTTTCATATGGCCAAAACAGCCGAATATTTAGACATTTATCATAAATTGTAATTTTATCCAAAAATTCCGAAATTCACAGAGTACACTGATATTATATAGATATACGTCCAATAAAAATTTCATCTATTTTGGAGTTAACCACAAGGAATTATAAGCGGTTACTTTTAAAATAGTCTTTTCCCATAAAATTCATAACTCTTAATCTATACATCCAAAAATCACCATTTTTGGACACAATCAATAAAACTCATCAAAATATCATTTCAAAATTTTCTAGAATTTTTTGAAGGTCGTTAGAAGTACGAACTGAAAAACATAACAACCTTTAAAATCCCTTACTATCCCTTACCTCAAAAGAGCAGCACTTCTGACTGGATATTGGATATAACGCTGAAGGAAACTTGCACTGATGAATATCAACTCATCAAGTATGTAAATACTCACAAAATACACTCAATAATCTAGAGAGAAAAAGAGAGAAAGCTTATGTTTCTGGTGTGTTTTTCAATTCTAACTTAGCCCTCTATTTATGGGAAAATGTTAGCACGCCGAAGCAGACTTGACCTACAACCTGATGGCTTTACCTGCTACTATTCCCACCCACCACATTTGAATAAAAATATCAGTACATTTCTTTACCAACCAAGAGTGGGGCCCACTAATTCTAGAATTTTTGACCAAAATGATTAACTCCGAAAATTCAACAATTTCTGAACCAGTCATCTCGTAAAATTCATAACAAATCATACGTTCATTTTTAACGGTTCAAAATTTTTAGACATATACTCAACTTATATATGTATAACATATCCAAATATTACCACGATCCAACGGTCGGATTAAAAATTATAACCCTCGCAAAATATCTCAAAAACCCTAATTTGATTTTTAATACCTCCGTTCCGACAAAAATACAGATAAAACACCTCAACATTAACTCCTTCATTTTTAACCACAAAAAAATATCCCTCATTTATATCCACATAAAATAAATATTTTCTTATCATATGAATCAATAATTAATTATTCACAAATAATATTACAGAATCACATTTATGACAACCAGGCCGTTTCCCAGGAAAGAGGGGGCTTTCCAATAAGGATTTTTCCTTTCTGGCGCGCAATTAAATGACCAAACCTCTCTTTAGACAGAACTTTCTAGATATTATCAATAATGATATCTAATAATATTATTTAAATAATATGAATTATTGATTTGATAATGGAAAATAATGTGCAGCAACAATTATTGAAACAATAATAATATAAAATATCAACGCAACAATTATTGAATCAATAAAATAAAATATTAAACAGTAATTACTGTAACAATTATTAAGTAGTGTCTTCTCACGTAAGAATCAATAATTGAAAAAAATACTGTGCAATACCGTGTGCTACTGTGCAACTACGCGTATTACTGTATTTTAACCACCAGGTATTCCAACATTGTTAACGGTAACAACTACGCCGTTATTTATAAAACTTAAATTTATCGTTATCTTCATCCAATCGTTTTCCGTTATGGGGCCCACAAATAGCTGCGCCGTCGTACGAATATTCCCTGACAAAAAGAATATTCTACGACCACACGAATATTCACCGACAACAATGAATATTTTATAACCACTTGCGTATTTTTGAAAAAAATTCATATATCACCCTTAACTTTAACTTTTTATCAGTTTAACCATTTACTGAATTGTAATTATAAGAAAAATTGAATACTTTTATTTCATAAAATTCGGGGTCTTACAATATGACTGATATTTACATTTACTAAACTGCAGAATAGAGTTTTAAACTCGATAATTACCCGATAAAGCCGTCGGTATATCGAAATGTTTCAGAAATCGATCTGGACTTAGATAATTTAACTAGGTACATGTTTATTTATGATCAAGTGACTACTAAACATATGTGACAATGTGATTAGGTTATGTGCTGACTGCAATTAGCAGTACTACGTGATATGATATATTATTATAATCGAACGAATGATCTTATTAATGATAGGTCTTGATATAAAAGATAAAACTAAGTTACGTAATTGTAAGCAGCAGCTCAGGCAAGTATCCTAACTTTGCATTTACTTTATGCAATGGACATGAGTAAGAAAGTTTCATAATTATATTATAGTTGTGCCAGATTATTAACTCAATTGTTATCGATTTTGTATCCAGTCATTTGTATTCATACAAGTTATTAAATTATTCGATCATTGTTTATCAACATAGTATTATTGTATAATCTAGATATTTATTCTGTTCGTTAATTCCTAAATATGGTTAGACAAGTGTCCTCACGTGAATAATCATTGTATTTAATGACATGTTGATACATACTTATTGGTTTCCAGTATGTATACATTGACTTAAAAGCTGTCTAGACTATTTGATTCGGCTAGACACAAACTTAAAAATATTGTTGAACATGATAGAACTTTAATGTATCCAACCGAATTGTTTTGGTTTAGATTCCCGACTAAGTATGAACATCTCGTACATGGAAAAACTTTTGTCCGCCAAAGGCGGATAAGATGAACGATAATCTCGTTCTTGCATGTAGTATTGATCAATACAGGGCATAACGGGCTGATCACCCTACGTGCCTGTAAGTTATGACGGTTTGCAGATGAAGTTCTGTTTAACCTTTTTGAAAATTAAAAACAAAGTTCATAGTCTGTCGACTGATTGATAAGTAGATTTTATATCCACAAATTGGTTCCTAATCCAAGCTTAATCGGTGTTAATTTCTCGTGTTTATGTTTAATTTTACTTATTTATTGTTATTTAATATATAGGTGTGGTGGTGTGGCGTTTGAGCATAAAAGTATTGCATTTGTGGCAACAATGTGGCAAGCAAAGAAGAGAACCAAAGTCAGTTTGCAGAAGTAGAGCCCGCCGGGGCGGGCCTATTTTACCCTTACACCCCCGCCGGGGCGGGGGGTCTTCAACTCGCGAGACAGAATGCTAGCCCGCCGAGGCGGGTGTTTCCTATGCAATTATCCTCGCCGGGGCAGGGGGTGCCAAATTTAAACAATCCTGATGATCTTCAAACTCTGCTGTGACTTGGAAATTTGAGACTTGGATAGCGTATGGACTTTAATTTACATGGGACTTCGACTAAAATTCGTGTGTTGGATATATATTGCTCAACAAATAACGAAATCATCATCATGCAAAGCAATTAACATAAATTAAGGACATAATTGGATAGTGAGCATCGGAGTGAAGATTTTGAAGAACGTTCATATCGATTTCGGATTGAAGCTAAAATGAATGGTGTTCTGCGTTATTCTTCTCTTTTAGTTTTATTTCTATAATTGAGAAGATGTTATCTTTAATTTATTTAGTGATTAATTCATTTATGATGAACTAATTTCTTTTTAGGCTTGAGACGGATCTTTAAGTGGAACGATGGTTTTGTAATCTTTGATTTTAGTTTAATAAGCCATTATCCGGTTTATCTATATTAATTTGAGCTTGAATTTATGAATTGCCTGATAAACGATTCTTTGTGGACTTGTATGAATTCGAGAGAAAAAATACAGTCTAGACTTAGTTAATATAGCATGTGTTCTTGATTTGTGTGAATGAACAGAATCTCGATAAATGTTAGAGTAGAGACATGCTTGATGTGACACCCCCAAATCTGGGTACTTCGATTCCACGGGATTTGGTGTTCACTGTACAAGCATCATCTATCTATCTACCCATAAATAATATCAAACCATACAATAGATAGAAATCATAATAAAATCTCTTCCCTTAAGGGTTACATCAACTGAATCATAAATAAATCCCAGGTTACTCTAACCTTAAAACATCTGTGCGGAATTCTAAACAAATAAGTCTTAAACAACAACATAAGTCTTAAACATAAATACATCATCAATTAAAATAACAAGTCTTCATCACTTGCTAACTTTGCCCTTGCCCTTACTAGTGGAGGGTTCATCGCTTCTTTCATTCTTAACTGCAATGTTATTATTAAGCAAGAGTGAGCACAATGCCCACAAGTATAATAATGAAATAACATTATAATAACATGCGAATAAATCAAAGACATCTGAATAAAAGCTCAACTTTTGAATCGAGAATGAATAACAAGAATCAAAAGAATTCTGAGGGTCATAAGACCTTGAACTATGTCCTAGGTTAACAAGAAATATACTTGAAACCTTTAACAGTCATAAGACTATGGACCTTCTTCTCGTACTTAGGGGGATCAGCCCTTAGTACCATACTGTGCACAATATCTTAACGCTAAAGCGTAATTAATCCCCTATACAGGGTTGTTCATCTCAGTTTGACATTCGAGTCCGCACCAAAGGAAGTTTGGTTTGGATGCTTTCATCAAGGGTTCTGAAATTTAGAACGCTCATCAACTATGGACTAGTTGAATCAATAAGGTTCACTAGTCTAATAAGGTTCAACAATAATTGATATTTGATTAGAATAATAATCTCAAAAGTATACAATAGGACAATTATTATATAACTGAATCATGCTTTGGAAAGATAATTAATCTTTAATATCATGCTTGAACTTGAATAATAACAAGGATAATTTATTCAAGGTAAATAATAAACTTGAACAATAATGACAAGTGGGGTTAGGGAAACTTGCTCGACATAAAAGTAACGTTTAAGTTTAAATAAACTTGCTCAATAGAATGGAGTTAGGGATATGATACTTGCCTCGTGCGTAGATTACACTTTAACTAAGCACGTTCTTTGAATTAAATCCTACATACCATTCATATACACAATACCAGTTAATTATAAATTAACTAATCAATATAAACTCATTCTCGTTGTCTACTTTAATTATTGACTAAACTTAGTCAAATTATCACGTTGTCACATAATTTATACTTCATGAATTATCAAACTAATTATGTATTTAATAATTCAATTCACATATAATATTTTATTACATGTTAAACAACTATTTTATCATCTCATAATACCTCTAACATGATTACATGTTCATTACATCAATCCACTAACACTTGTTAGACTTTAACATTTTAAAAATACATTTCTGATATTTTCTGGAGAGTGGCGCTGCGGCGCCACTAATGTGCTAAGGAGTCGCGCTGCGGCGCGGTGGCACTGTGGCCGGGCCCTTGGCGCTGCGGCGCTGTGGCGCCGTGGCTCGAGTCTTGGCGCTGCGAGCGCTGTGGCGCTGCGGCGCGAGAAATCAGTTCTAGAGCTGGCGCCGCGGCGCGAGACCCCAGAAACTGAATCTCAGTTCGCGAAGAACACAGAGTTCAGCGAAATCAACACATTTTTAACACTAATTTCACCAAATCACATAAACCCACATGTTATAATTCATGCATAATCATAATAAAACATCTATAAAGTGATTTTAACCTATTAAAACATATAATCACATATTTAAATCATAAAATTTTCCTCTGTTCTTGATGTTCTTGAAGTTTTTAACATAAATTCCTAAAATTCAACGCCACGGATTCGTTATAAAGCCAAATCCGTTCATTTAAAGCTTGGTCTCTTCGTATCAACATGCATAATAATATAGGAGTGTAAAATTTATGGATAATATATGATCAATACATCAATTATCACATATAAGGCCATATGGCCATATCACGTACTCTGTTTATTTTGAAATAACAAGTCATCAGATTACTACATGTTTTCATGAACTTGATGATATGATTTACAACATATACATAATTAAACACAATTTGATATAACATAACACAATTTCTCACTTCACAGAGATTAATAGAAGTTTTGAAGGCCAATTTATAAAAACTAAAAGACGTAAATGTAGAAATTGGGTTTGGGAGAAATTACCCAGAATACAAACTAGAAGAGTGATTCCAAATGTCCCTTTTTCAAAAGCCTGTTGATTACACACTCACTTTATCTCCCAGACTTCTCAATCCTCACTGAAATTCTCAATCTTTTCTCTCTGTGATGCTTATCAGACTTAGAGAAAGAAATAGAAAAAGAATACGTAATATAATTGCAAAGAACTGACGCGCATACTAGTCAGTTAACCCAGTCATGGGTAACTGCTAGTAACCCCCCTTAAGGCCATGTTTGGCTAGCCTTAAAGGCTTAAACTCAATTAATTTAATAAACTCTTTTATTATATAGTTTAATAAGTGTCACACCCAATTGCACAATAATTCATATATCTTATTTAATTTAATATAAATAAAATATAATAATTTCTCATAAATTCACATAGTCACATAAATAAATATCTCATTAATAAATAATGTCAATTTATTAAATTTTTAATTAATAATTTAATTTAATTAAAATAACATCATGCTTAATTAAATATTCATTTAATTCAATAAGCTCAATTAATCACATACTTGAATAATAAAAATTCTCTACATTAATTTAATAATGTAACACATATGATTAAATTAATCTACCACAATTGCATCAATTAATTATTAAATCTAATAATTAAATCATCGAAAATATTTATTTAATTCAATAAATATTAAAATAAATTACAGAATTCTCGTTCGTCACATCTTTTCCCCCTTAAAAGGATTCTGTCCCCAGAATCACGACTCAATATATTTCGACCCGATACATTCTCCCCCCTTACAAAGATTCTGTCCCCAGAATCGCTTACAAATAATTAAGTAAATAAATGAGGGTAATTCTTCATCATATTCTCTTCGAGTTCCCACGTAGCTTCTTCAGCGTTGTGGTTCCTCCAAATTACCTTAACAGAAGGTATAACTTTATTTCTGAGAACTTGTTCTTTTCGGTCGACAATTTGGACATGAATTTTTTCATAAGATAAGTCTTTCTCAAAATGCAGGGGTTCGTATTCAATTACATGCTTGTAATCAGGTTTGTAAGGTCGTAACACAGAAACATGGAAGACGTTGTGGATATTCTCGAGTGCTGGAGGTAAGGCTACCTCGTACGCAACTTCTCCAATTCTTCGCAGTACCTCAAAGGGTCCAATAAATCTTGGGCTCAATTTTCCTTTCTTTCCGAACCTGATCTTTTCCTTCCAGGGAGAGACCTTCAAGAAAACATAACTACCTGGTTCAAACTCGATATTTTTACGATGTGGATCAGCGTATTTCTTCTGTCGATCTTGAGCTGCTACCAGTCGTGCTCGGATCACTTTGACTATTTCTGCCGTTTGCTGTACTAATTCTGGTCCTAACAATTTTCTTTCACCAACTTCATCCCAATAAAGCGGAGTTCTGCACTTTCTGCCGTATAACGCTTCGTAAGGTGGCATACCAATACTAGCGTGGTAACTGTTATTGTAGCCGAACTCTACTAACGGTAGGTGATCATCCCAATTTCCTTTGAAGTCCATTACACAGGCTCGTAACATATCTTCCAGTGTTTGAATCGTTCGTTCGCTCTGTCCGTCTGTTTGAGGGTGGTAAGCTGTACTCATTCGCAGTTGTGTACCCATGCATTCCTGAAGACGTTTTCAGAAATTTGATGTGAAGCGCGAATCCCTATCGGAAATAATAGACACCGGCACTCCGTGCCTCGAAACAATCTCTTTCACATATAATCTTGCCAACTGATCTAAGTTAAATCTGATTTTGATAGGAAGGAAGTGCGCGGATTTCGTCAGTCGGTCAACGATAACCCATACTGCGTCGTAGCCTTTCTGAGTCGTCGGAAGGCCAACCACGAAGTCCATCGTAATATATTCCCATTTCCATTCTGAGATCTCCAACGGTTGTAGCAATCCACTCGGTCTCTGATGTTCTGCTTTAACTTTCTGACATGTCAGGCATTTGGCAACACATTCTGCAACATCACGTTTCAACTTCGGCCACCAGAAATGTTGTCGAAGATTTTGGTATATTTTTGTACTACCAGGGTGAATCGAATATCTTGAACTATGAGCCTCACTCAAAATTTCTTCCTTAATTTCTTGTACTGGCGGAACCCAAATTCTGCTTTCAAATCTCAATATTCCTTCCTTATCCATCTTAAATCTTGGTTTGGTTCCTTCAGATATCTTCGATGTTACCATTTTGCATTCATCATCCTGAAGCTGAGCCTCCTTCACTCTATCTAGTAGAGTTGTACCAGATTGTATCTGAAATAGCTTCTCATCAATCTCCATAGGATACTTCACTTCTAACTCCAGTTTCTCCATATCTGCAATTAGCTCCTGCTGAGCAGTCAACATCATCAATTTCTCACGACCCTTTCTACTTAAGGCGTCGGCAACCACATTAGCCTTACCCGGATGGTATAAAATCTCACAGTCATAATCCTTGATTAATTCCAACCATCTTCTTTGACGCATATTCAAATCTTTCTGTGTAAAAATATATTTCAGACGCTTGTGGTCCGTATATATTTCACACTTCTCCCCGAATAGATAGTGCCTCTAAATTTTCAAAGCAAAAACAACTGCAGCTAACTCCAAATCATGGGTTGGGTAACCCTTCTCGTAATCCTTCAACTGCCGTGATGCATACGTAATGACTTTGCCGTTTTGCATCAGCACACAGCCAAGTCCTTTATGCGACGCATCGCTAAGAACAACAAAATTTCTTGTATCATCCGGAAGAGATAACACAGGCGCTGTACTCAACCTCTTCTTTAATTCTTGAAAACTCTCCTCACACTTCTCCGTCCAAACAAATTTCACAACTTTTCGAGTTAAATTCGTTAACGGAGTTGCGATCTTAGAAAAATCTTGTATGAATCTTCTATAATATCCTGCTAATCCAAGAAAACTTCTTACTTCTGACGGCGTTCTCGGCTAATCCCAGTTAATCACAGCTTCTACTTTGGATGGATCTACCGAAATTCCATTTTATCGATTACGTGACCAAGAAATTGTACTCTCTCGATCCAGAATTCGCATTTCAAAAATTTAGCATATAACTTCTCCCTTCTCAATACTTCCAATGTTAACCTCAAGTGTTCTTCATGTTCCTTTTTAGTTTTGGAATATACCAAAATGTCGTCTATAAATACCACCACGAATTTGTCCAAAAACGGCTTGAATACACCATTCATTAGTCCCATAAATGCTGCAGGAGCATTCGTAAGACCAAACGACATTACTAAAAACTCATAATGACCATATCGCATTTGGAACGCTGTCTTCGGTACATCCTCTGGCCTCACCTTCAGTTGGTGATAACCACTCCTCAAGTCAATCTTGGAAAAGTATTTTGCTCCCTTCAATTGATCAAACAGATCATCGATCCTCGGTAATGGATATCTGTTCTTAATCGTGACCTTATTTAATTCTCTGTAGTCAATGCAGAGCCTCATCGATCCGTCCTTCTTTTTCACGAACAACACCGGCGCTCCCCACGGCGATACGCTCGGTTGAATGTACTTTTTGTCCAACAATTCTTGTAGTTGTGTCACTAATTCCTTCATCTCTACTGGCGCCATTCGGTATGGTGCCTTCGATATTGGAGCAGTTTCGGGCGTCAAATCAATCACAAAGTCTACTTCTCTATCTGGTGGAAGTCCTGGCAAATCGTCTGGAAATACATCGACGAAGTCCCTCACAATCGGTATCTCTTCTACTTTCGGATTCTCCTTTCGACTGTCAACTATGTAAGCTAAATATCCTACACAGCCATGTCTTAATAACTTCCTGGCCTGCAACATCGTCAGACAACTCGCTTGTCTAGGCGACTTGCTACCATAAAACACAACCTTTGACGGAGTCATAAGGTTAATACGCTTCTTTTGACAGTCAATTACAGCCCCATAATTGGATAGCCAATCCATACCCAATATAACGTCGAATTCCCCCAATCGAATAGGGATAAGATCTACGTTCATGATATTACCCTTAATATCCACTCTACAATTCTTATACACATGCTTAACATGAATTATCTCTCTATTCGCAATTTCTATAATCATGGGATATTCCAATTCATCCTTAAGCAAATCTAAACTATTAGCGAAGTCATCGGATATAAAGGAACAAGTAGCACCCGAATCAAATAAAACGTAAGCATTAATTTCATTGAACGGAATGATACCTGACACCACATCACGAGACTGGATTGCATCCTGCACCGTCATATTGAAAGTTCTGGCGGTTGGTCGGTTTGTTGCAGGTGGTCCGGTGATGGTTAAGGCATTTCCACTGCTATTTCCCCAGTTTCCTCCTTGTCCTGATCCTCCCGATCCCTTCTTGGGACAGTCTCTTGCTAAATAATCTTTCGAACCACAGTTGAAACAAGCACCCTTCTTTGGGTTTGAACAATTTGGTGCTATATGGCCTTCCTGACCACAATTGTAGCACACTCTCTTTCCCTTCAAACAAACTCCTAGATGTGCCTTGCCGCAAGTCGGACATGCTTCTATCTTCTTTTTCTGCCCTCCGTGTTGACTTCCAGCTGTCGAGTTATCCGTCCACTTCCTCTTCTGATTATTATTATTCCCAATATTACTTCCACCAGTCTTGTTATTACCTTCATTCTCACTCTTTTTCTTTTTCTGTTCTTGGTTGTACTTAGTCACTGCATCACTTCCTCCTTCCGCGAGAATGGCCTTTTCCAAAACTCCTGCAAACGTGTTAAGTTGAAACATTGATACCTTGTTGTATACCCAAGGCTTCAGTCCTTGTTCGAATCGTCTGGCTTTCCTCTCGTCAGTGTGTACTTGATACGGGGCAAACCTTGCCAACTCATCGAATTTAGCCGCGTATTCAGGCACGCTCATGTTTCCCTGTTTCAGTTCTAGAAATTGCACCTCCATCAGATTCTGCGAACTAGCTGGGAAATACATTTCGAAAAACATCTCTTTGAATCTCTCCCAGGTAATTACACCTTCACCTCCTCGCATCTTGTTTGCCTGCCACCAGTAGCTAGCCTCAGACTTCAGCATAAATGTCGCAAAAACGGTCTTCTGATCTTCTCAAACCCTAGCAACGTCGAAAACCTTCTCCATTTCCATCACCCACGTTTGAGCCTCGATCGGGTTTCTGGAACCTTTGAACTCTGGCGGTCCCACCGCCTTAAAATCTTTAAACGTTGTGCTAGGTGGAGCATGCGGTTGATTATTCATGACTCCAGTTAGTAAATTAACTAGCTGTTGAACTAGATTAACGCTGGCATTATTGTTATTATTGGTTGACTCTTCCTGAGCCGGTTGACGTTGTTGTCTTCTCCTTGGCGGCATTTTTCTGTTAAATAAACGTTTATTAGAACTTTATTTATTTCTCTACATAGTTAAGACATTACTCAACAATTTAACATATCACTTAACACATCATCTCAAACAACTTGATATCTTTTCATTCAAATAAAAAGTTTTAACATTAAACTATAGCATACTGCTATTTACATCATCTATCCTGGAATAAAGAATCCACAGGATTTAAAACATTCAAATATTAACATATTCCTTAGTTCATAAACACATCGGAATTTACATAAAACTATATAAGTCTTTCACATAAATAAACAGATTCTATTCCCGTCTTCCAAGGTGCTCAATAGCCTTGCCACGCTCCTCATTCATGATACGAGACATCGTCCTGCGATCCAACATATACGATGGAAGTCCTTCAAACTGGATGGGGTACCTTAACACTCGCTCTTGAACCTCATCCATCGCATGATTAAGTGTGGCGTACGTGTCTTCAAGCTTTGCCTTCTTTGCACGACTATCATTTTCTGCACGATCAGCTCGATGTGATTCTCTTACCCATCCTTCCTCTGCTATTTTCAGTCTTCCGGAGGTTTCCTTCAGTTCCTTCTTCAGCTTCTCTATCTCCTCGGTCTTATCTTCGGTTTGACCCTTCTCACGAACCAGATCCCACTCCACGTTTCCTAAACGTGTATGAAGGGTCACAATCTCTCTATCCTTCTCCTCTAAAGTAGACTGCTGAACAGTCGCTCGCTCAGTCAATTCTTGAACCTCGTCTTGTAACTCCACGTTACGATCATATAGTATGTCATACATCTCAGCATCAACAGTGTACCGTGGTAGCTCCTCTTCTTCTTCCTCCTCATCAAACTCCTCCTCAGGATCCTCCTCAGGATCAATCTCAGGTTCATGCTCCTGACCAACAACGGTGATCAATGGAGATGAAACCCTCTGCACCAGCTGCTCCCTAACGACATGAATGTCTCGGGGCTCCTCCTCAGTCGGTCCTACAAGTACACGAGATCCCTCCTCAGTAGGTACTATAGGTAAATGGGGTCCCTCCTCAGCTTGACTAGCTTCTCTAACATTCGTCATCCTGACAACAAAATTTTAAGTTTTAGTTACTAAGTCGTACTAACGAGCACATAAATTAACACATAGACACATAATGTATTTTATTATCTTCAATGAATTACCAAAAATTCATTTCTTAAAACTCGATAAGAGTTTTCCTTTACTATCTTCTTTCTATAAGGTTACTACCTAAGGTTGTTCCCCCACCTAAGGTTCATAACCTACAGCTCTGATACCAACCTGTGACACCCCCAAATCTGGGTACTTCGATTCCACGGGATTTGGTGTTCACTGTACAAGCATCATCTATCTATCTACCCATAAATAATATCAAACCATACAATAGATAGAAATCATAATAAAATTTCTTCCCTTAAGGGTTACATCAACTGAATCATAAATAAATCCCAGGTTACTCTAACCTTAAAACATCTGTGTGGAATTCTAAACAAATAAGTCTTAAACAACAACATAAGTCTTAAACATAAATACATCATCAATTAAAATAACAAGTCTTCATCACTTGCTAACTTTGCCCTTGCCCTTACTAGTGGAGGGTTCATCGCTTCTTTCATTCTTAACTGCAATGTTATTATTAAGCAAGAGTGAGCACAATGCCCACAAGTATAATAATGAAATAACATTATAATAACATGCGAATAAATCAAAGACATCTGAATAAAAGCTCAACTTTTGAATCGAGAATGAATAACAAGAATCAAAAGAATTCTGAGGGTCATAAGACCTTGAACTATGTCCTAGGTTAACAAGAAATATACTTGAAACCTTTAACAGTCATAAGACTATGGACCTTCTTCTCGTACTTAGGGGGATCAGCCCTTAGTACCATACTGTGCACAATATCTTAACGCTAAAGCGTAATTAATCCCCTATACAGGGTTGTTCATCTCAGTTTGACATTCGAGTCCGCACCAAAGGAAGTTTGGTTTGGATGCTTTCATCAAGGGTTCTGAAATTTAGAACGCTCATCAACTATGGACTAGTTGAATCAATAAGGTTCACTAGTCTAATAAGGTTCAACAATAATTGATATTTGATTAGAATAATAATCTCAAAAGTATACAATAGGACAATTATTATATAACTGAATCATGCTTTGGAAAGATAATTAATCTTTAATATCATGCTTGAACTTGAATAATAACAAGGATAATTTATTCAAGGTAAATAATAAACTTGAACAATAATGACAAGTGGGGTTAGGGAAACTTGCTCGACATAAAAGTAACGTTTAAGTTTAAATAAACTTGCTCAATAGAATGGAGTTAGGGATATGATACTTGCCTCGTGCGTAGATTACACTTTAACTAAGCACGTTCTTTGAATTAAATCCTACATACCATTCATATACACAATACCAGTTAATTATAAATTAACTAATCAATATAAACTCATTCTCGTTGTCTACTTTAATTATTGACTAAACTTAGTCAAATTATCACGTTGTCACATAATTTATACTTCATGAATTATCAAACTAATTATGTATTTAATAATTCAATTCACATATAATATTTTATTACATGTTAAACAACTATTTTATCATCTCATAATACCTCTAACATGATTACATGTTCATTACATCAATCCACTAACACTTGTTAGACTTTAACATTTTAAAAATATATTTCTGACATTTTCTGGAGAGTTGCGCTGCGGCGCCACTAATGTGCTAAGGAGCCGCGCTGCGGCACGGTGGCACTGTGGCCGGGCCCTTGGCGCTGCGGCGCTGTGGCGCCGTGGCTCGAGTCTTGGCGCTACGAGCGCTGTGGCGCCGTGGCTCGAGTCTTGGCGCTGCGAGCGCTGTGGCGCTGCGGCGCGAGAAATCAGTTCTAGAGCTGGCGCCGCGGCGCGAGACCCCAGAAACTGAATCTCAGTTCGCGAAGAACACAGAGTTCAGCGAAATCAACACATTTTTAACACTAATTTCACCAAATCACATAAACCCACATGTTATAATTCATGCATAATCATAATACAACATCTATAAAGTGATTTTTACCTATTAAAACATATAATCACATATTTAAATCATAAAATTTTCCTCTGTTCTTGATGTTCTTGAAGTTTTTAACATAAATTCCTAAAATTCAACGCCACGGATTCGTTATAAAGCCAAATCCGTTCATTTAAAGCTTGGTCTCTTCGTATCAACATGCATAATAATATAGGAGTGTAAAATTTATGGATAATATATGATCAATACATCAATTATCACATATAAGGCCATATGGCCATATCACGTACTCTGTTTATTTTGAAATAACAAGTCATCAGATTACTACATGTTTTCATGAACTTGATGATATGATTTACAACATATACATAATTAAACACAATTTGATATAACATAACACAATTTCTCACTTCACAGAGATTAATAGAAGTTTTGAAGGCCAATTTATAAAAACTAAAAGACGTAAATGTAGAAATTGGGTTTGGGAGAAATTACCCAGAATACAAACTAGAAGAGTGATTCCAAATGTCCCTTTTTCAAAAGCATGTTGATTACACACTCACTTTATCTCCCAGACTTCTCAATCCTCACTGAAATTCTCAATCTTTTCTCTCTGTGATGCTTATCAGACTTAGAGAAAGAAATAGAAAAAGAATACGTAATATAATTGCAAAGAACTGATGCGCATACTAGTCAGTTAACCCAGTCATGGGTAACTGCTAGTAACCCCCCTTAAGGCCATGTTTGGCTAGCCTTAAAGGCTTAAACTCAATTAATTTAATAAACTCTTTTATTATATAGTTTAATAAGTGTCACACCCAATTGCACAATAATTCATATATCTTATTTAATTTAATATAAATAAAATATAATAATTTCTCATAAATTCACATAGTCACATAAATAAATATCTCATTAATAAATAATGTCAATTTATTAAATTTCTAATTAATAATTTAATTTAATTAAAATAACATCATGCTTAATTAAATATTCATTTAATTCAATAAGCTCAATTAATTACATACTTGAATAATAAAAATTCTCTACATTAATTTAATAATGTAACACATATGATTAAATTAATCTACCACAATTGCATCAATTAATTATTAAATATAATAATTAAATCATCGAAAATATTTATTTAATTCAATAAATATTAAAATAAATTACAGAATTCTCGTTCGTCACACTTGACATAGCATGTAATCTGATAAGGAGCTTGAACTTAAACCTTTTTTGATTGTAATTCACGTAGAGATATCATGAGTTAGTTAGTTAAGGTGTTTAACTTGATTCTATCTTAATTATGAATTTGAGTTAATACGGTATTAGTGCATCGAGAGGTGGCTAGTGCTACATACGTGTTCTTGGTTTATAAACTAGGATAGTGAGTTAAACTGGAATAAAGGTATAAAAAATTAGAGTGATATTTAAAGTGAAGTCGAAAGCCTAATTCTCTATTATTTGTTTGAAAATTCGATTTTTAGAGTTTGTTGAGTGTTTGGTGATTTTAATATTTTAGTTGCAAACTTGAAATCGATTAGTTTAATAAAATTAGGATTAATAAGAAATTGGTACTTGTGAGTTTTAAATTCTATTTTCAGTCTCTGAAGGAACGATACTCTACTTACTATTATATTACTTGTTGACCACGTATACTTGTGTGCTGTGCGTAATTAGATTTTACCCAACAAGTTTGGGGGACTATAGTATAGATTTTAATATTTTGCAATATCAGTTTAATTAGTCCAGTTTTACTTAAACATTTTTGTTTCGTTTTGTTTGACTTATTTCAGGTTTTTAAAGTTGGTTTATGCAAACTCGATCCAAAAATCCAGACTTGCTTCCTTTTGAGGATGATATTGAAAGATGCTTTCAAAGGCTAAGTAAGTGGATTAAGGAAACAAGGGACGACTTTGAAAATTCTGAGAAAGAAGAAGCAATAGCTGCCGAAGACCAGAATGCGTTGAGGGACTTTGCTACACCTAAGGTGACTGAGTTGCAGTCGAGTATCACCAGGCCTGCTATAGCTGCGAATACATTCGAGATTAAGCTTGAGACTATTCAGATGATCCAGAACTTGGTTCAGTTTGGGGGACTGGCAAATGATGATCCAAACGAGCATCTGATCAGCTTTCTGGAAATATGCGACACTTTCAAATACAATGGGCTGTCGAAAGACACGGTAAGACTTCGCTTGTTCCCATTCACTTTGCGGGACAAGGCGAAGAGTTAGCTACATTCTCTACCTCCTAGATCGATAACTACATAGGATGACCTTGCTCAGAAATTTCTTGCAAAATTTTTTCCACCAGCGAAAACTGCAAAAATGAGGAATGAGATAACTATGTTCGAACAGCAACATGGGGAATCATTGTACGAGGCATGGGAGAGATACAAGGAATTGCTCAGAAAGTGCCCACATCACGGATTACCTAAGTGGTTGCAGATAAACATATTTTACAACGGACTACATGGGAATCTCAGGACAAGTATTGATGCAGCGTCGGGGGAGCTTTTATGGCAAAGAATTATGAGGAGACATATCAGTTAATAGAGACAATTGCTGCTAACAACTATCAGTGGCCCACGGCAAGAATGACACAACCTACAGTCGCTCGAGTGTTAGAGGTAGATGGAGTGACAGCAATAACAGCGTAGATTTTAGCACTCTCTAAGAAGTTTGACATTTGGTCTACAGACACAGCAAGTTGCAGTTATTTGTGAATTGTGCGCGGGTGAACATCCTACGGATCAATGTGCAATCAACCCAGAATCAGTAAAATTTTTGAGTAGCTATAACAGAATTCCCCAGAATACGTATTAGAATTCATATAATCAAGGGAATAGGAATTTGGCGTGGAATAATAATCAGAATCAGCAATCTCCACGACCATCGTATCCCCCAGGATTTCAGAATCAATAACAACCAGTTCAACGTCAAGAGAGGAAATCAGATTTAGAGGAATTACTATCGAAGTATATAATAAGCAACGAGGTAGCCATGAAAAACCAAGCAATAGTCATCAAGAATTTAGAAAATCAGATGGGGCAGATAGCGTTGGCATTGAATAACTGGCCTCAAGGAACATTACCAAGTAATACAAAGAAAAATTCAAAAGGTAATCACAAGAAATGTCAGGTAATCATGTTGCGAAGTGGAAAATAGCTTGAGGGTCAGAAAATAGAAAATTCGATTGCAAAAGAAGTTGAGACAGACAGTGAGAATAAAGTTGTTGAGGACTGACCGGGGGAAGAAAATCAAGTGGAAAAGAAAAAACCAATTAACACGCCGGGTGTCTATCCTCCCCCACCTTTTCAGCAAAGAGTACAAAAGCATAAATTAGACAAGCAGTTTGTATAATTTTTGGACGTTTTTAAGAAACTTCAGATTAACATCCCGTTCGCAGAAGCCCTAGAGCAGATGCCAAGTTATGCGAAATTCATGAAAGGGATTTTGCCCAGGAAAAAGAAGTTGGAAGACTTTGAAATAGTGGCATTAACAGAGGAGTGTAGTACGATTTTATAGTGAAAGTTGCCACCAAAGTTGAAAGATCCGAGGAGTTTCACCATTCCATGCACGATTGGGAACATGTCATTCAACAAGTGCTTATGTGATTTGGGGGCAAGTTTTAACCTTATGCCGTTATCAGTTTATACAGAATTCGGTTTGCCAGCTCCAAAGCCTACAAATATCTCATTACAGTTGGCGGATAGGTCAGTCACGTACCCGAGAGGAATTATGGAGGATATATTGGTTAAGGTAGACAAGTTTATATTCCCCACAGATTTCATTATTCTAGATTTTGAGGAAGATAAGAACATCCCAATCATCCTCGGGAAACCGTTTTTAGCTACGGGTAGGACACTCATCAACGTACAAATAGGTGAACTAACAATGAGGGTCCAAGATCAAGAAGTAAAATTCAATGTTTTTAAGGCCATGAAATTTCCTACGGATGAAGAAGATTGTTTCCAAATGGATATCATTGATCAGATAATCAGCGAAGACATGGATAAGAGTTTGGTTAACGATCCATTGGAAATGACTTTGTTGGGAGATGAAGAATTAGATGATCCAGAATTTGTGGACTACTTGCAGATGCTAGACTCCCTGCCACGAGTTAGCAGATATAGAGTACCATTTGAACCATTGCACATGGATGAAAAAGCCACAACAAGGATAAAACCGTCATTGGAGGAGCCACCTTCTCTTGAACTTAAGCCACTCCCTAAACACCTCAGGTATGCATACTTAGGCCATTCAAATTATTTACCTGTCATTATTTCTGTTGCACTTAACGAATTACAAGAAGAAAAGTTACTGAGAGTGCTTAGGGACCACAAATCGACTATAGGATGGACAATTGTGGATATCAAAGGAATCAGCCCATCATTTTACATGCATAAAATTCTGATGGAAGACGATGTAAGATCGATAGTGGAGCAATAGAGATGGCTTAATCCAATCATGAAAGAAGTGGTCAAGAAAGAAATCCTAAAATAGTTGGATACGGGAATCATCTACCCGATTTCAGATAGTAAATGGGTTAGTCCAGTGCAATGTGTGTCGAAAAAAAGAGGAATGACCGTGGTTCAGAATGATGACAATGAGCTAATTTCGATAAGGATAATAACTGGTTGGAGGGTTTGCATGGACTACAGGAAGTTGAATAGAGCGACCTGCAAAGATCACTTTCCTTTACCCTTTATCAATCAAATACTGGACAGATTAGTGGGACATGAGTACTACTGCTTATTGGATGGATATTCGGGTTATAATTAGATCATCATCACTTCTGAAGATCATGAGAAGACTACTTTCACGTGCCCATATGGCACATTCGCATTCAGGAGAATGTCGTTTGGTTTGTGTAATGCACCCGCTACCTTCCAGAGGTGTATGATGGCCATCTTCTTAGACTTGGTGGAGAAAAATGTAGAAGTTTTCATGGACGACTTCTCTGTCTATGGGGATGATTTTGATGCGTATCTGGAGAATTTGGTAATGGTCTTACAAAGATGCACAGACACAAATTTTATCCTTAACTGGGAAAAGTGCCACTTCATGGTTAAAGAAGGCATAATTTTGGGGCACAAGGTCTCGGCTCAAGGGTTAGAGGTTGATAAAGCGAAGGTGGAAACAATTGAAAAGCTTCCTCCACCGAGTTCAGTTAAGGGAATTAGAAGTTTTTTGGGATATGTTGGGTTCTATAGGAGATTCATAAAGGACTTTTCTAAAATTGCAAACCTTTGTGCAGTCTTTTAGAGAAGGATTCAGTGTTAAAGTTTGATGAAGAGTGTAAATTGGCATTCGAATTGTTGAAGAAGAAATTGACTACAACTCTCGTAATCGTTGCTCCGAATTGGACCATGCCATTCGAGTTAATGTGTGATGCAAGCGACTATGCAGTTGGGGCTGTTTTGGGTCAACGCCGAGAGAATGTATTTCATGCTATCTATTATGCAAGTAAGACACTCATGGAGACTCAAATGAACTACACAACTACTGAGAAAGAATTACTTGCAGTGGTTTATGCGTTCGATAAATTTCGGGCATACTTGATCGGGACAAAGGTAGTAGTTTATACAGATCACTCAGCCATTCGGTACCTAATTTCAAAAAAAAATGCTAAACCACGCCTTATGAGATGGATTCTCCTTTTACAAGAGTTTAATTTAGAAATTAAGGATAGAAAGGGAACGGATAATCAAGTTTACCGATCATTTGTCAAGGCTGGAAAATCAGGGTAAAAAGGAAGAGGACAAGTGTGTAATTAATGAGTCATTTCTGGATGAGCACCTATTTGGGATAAATACAAAATTTCCATCGTACGCGGACTTCGCGAATTATCTAGTGAGCAACATTCTTCCCCCTGATCTTATAAGACAACAGAAAAAGAAGTTTCTTCATGATGTCAAGTGGTATATGTGGAACGAGTTGTGCACTGACAAGATGATTAGAAGATGTGTGCCCCACAGTGAAGTGAAGAACATACTGCATGAGTGTCACTCATAGACGTATGGGGGACACTATGGTAGTGAGAGAACAGCGATAAAAGTGCTTCAAGCCGGGTTTTATTGACATATTCTATTTAAGGATGCCCACCAATTTATTGAAATTTGTGATAGATGTCAACGAGTGGGCAACATATCAAAAAGGAATGAGATGCCACTACAAATAATTTTAGAAGTTAAAATTTTCGATGTATTGGGCATAGATTTCATGGGGCCATTCCCTTCCTCATTTACCAATCAGTACATTTTACCTGCGGTGGACTATGTATCAAAGTGGGTTGAAGCAGTAGCACTCCCGACTAACGATGCCAAAGTGGTTCTCAAATTCTTACAGAAGAATATTTTTACGAGATTTGGCACGCCACGAGCCATTATAAGTGATGAAGGTAGTCACTTCTGCAACAGATCGTTTACAGCTCTCTTGGCAAAGTATGGGGTCAACCATAAGGTAGCTACAGCGTATCATCCCCAAACTAGTGGGCAAGCTGAGGTTTCAAACAGGGAGGTGAAGAGAATTTTAGAAAAGGTGGTAAACCTGAATAGAAAGGATTGGTCTCTTAGGTTGGACGATGCACTATGGGCCTACCGAACTGCGTATAAAAAACCGACTGGTATGTCACCATACCAATTACTATACGGGAAAGCATGTCACTTGCCTGTGGAGTTACAGCACAAGGCCTACAGGGCTATTCAGAAACTGAACTTCGATCAAGCAGCTGCGGAGGAAAAGAGATTACTTTAGTTAAACGAGCTCGATGAATTCCGTCTTCAAGCTTACGACAACTCAAAGTTATACAAAGAAAAGGTCAAGAAATGACACAATCAGAAAATCATGCACCAAACATTCGAACCGGGGAAATCAGTACTACTTTTCAACTCAAGGTTGAGATTGTTCCTGGGAAAGTTAAAATCAAGGTGGTCGAGGCCATTCACCATCAAAATAGTGTTCTCACATGGCACCGTTGAACTATACAGTAGAAACCCATTGGAAACTTTCAAGGTCAACGGCCAACAGTTGAAGCGCTACTGGGGTGGCGAGTCCAATTGGGACGTCATCATAATCACACTGACCGACGCACCATAAATAAGGAGTAGTCAGGTTGAACGACTTAAAATCAAGCGCTAATTGGGAGGCAACCCAATCGTAATTTTATTTTTTATATTTTTTTAGTCATACTATTTAGATTAGAGTTTAGAGTAATTAGGATATAATAAGTTCACTAAGTAGATATTATATTGTAGTGTTCTTCATAATCTATCAACCATGCTTCAAATGATCATAATTTACTTGCATTAATGTTTCATGGTCTTGCAGGATCCTAAAGTGTTCATGGTTTGAAGTAGCAAGGAAAGAAAATAAGAGTAAAGAGCCCAATTGCAGTATGCATGCTTGCTGGGGCAGGCCCCTAATACACTATACCCCCTGCCGGGGCGGGGGTCTCCAGGTTCAGAAGTCATGGAGCAAGCTCACCGTGGCGGGCCTTTTAGGCTTGTTACCCCCCACCGGGGCGGGGATCCTAGAGTTCAACAGACAGTCTTCGGCAGTTACTCCTAACCCACTTCACATCTCCATCACTTCTAAATCCCTCACAACTCTCGATCCAGTACACCCACTCTCTCACGAATTTGGCAATTATAAGTTCATTACTCCATTATATTAACCACTCCCCCACTACTGCACTCCACTACTTCACATCTTATATCTTCATCTCTATAAAACCTCTCCTTCATCACACTAAAGTTTCAATCCTCAGCAGATAGAGATTCAGGTGGACTAGAAATTAGAGATACACTAAGAGTGAGTTAGTCTTCTTGTTAAGTCTTCATCGTTTATCGCCACAATTGCCACAAAGATTATCAAGTTTTAGGGGGTTAAATCACTGTGCACACCAAGTGTTTGACAGTTTGTGTGAACCATGTTTGGGGGGAGATATAGTTGTCTAAAGCATCCAGAATTCAATGGCGTCTCAACCTACATCCAAACGACAAAGGGGAGAAAGTTCAAGGCCAACACCACTATCACGAACCTTCGACAGACGCAAATTCAAAAATGTCGTCGCCGCCTACCGTTACGACTACATGGTAACAAAGGCTCTTACACCAGAGCGGGGGTTGTCACCGGATGCTCTAGATGGGGAGATGATGTAGCAAATATATCAGAAAGGGTGGAACAAGTTTACGGAGGAACCCGAGGCCGCCGTTGTCAAGGTGGTCAAGGAATTTTATGCAAACATCGAGGACAAGGCCCCTTTCAACGCGTTCGTGCGGGATAGATTGGTTCCATTCAGTACCGATGCAATCAACACTTATTATCAATTACGAGTGTCGAGACATTGTTAGTATGCTCATTTACGTGACAACGATCCAGATTTTGAGGCTATTCTGAAGGACATGACTAAGCCGGGTATAACATGGATCAAGGGTCAGAAAGGAGGCACAGTTTTTCACAGCAAGGATCTCAACAGGTATAGGAAGATATGGTACGCATTCTTATGTGCCAAACTGTTTCCGTCCACACACACATCAGACATGACCAAAGAGAAGGCACTACTTTTATACGCAATTTTGCAAGATTTCATCATCGACGTCGGGGCCATAATCAATTTTTCCATTCGCCGATGCTTACGAGGAAATTTTTTGGGTGGCTTGCCACACCCATCACTCATTTGTGGGTTGTGCCGCCAAGCGGGACTTAGATGGTCTGATGATGAACCCATTCAGATGCCGCTGTAGCTACTAGATTTTAGAATGATTGCGCAGTATTCGGTGTGGGCAGGAGGTAAGTCACATCCAAGAGGAGTGGGTTTTGTATTTCCCTCAGCTTCGGAGGATGAAGCTGACGTTGAGGACACCATGGATGATGTCGAGTTTCAAGAGGATGCCACAATGGGAGAGCAAGGAACTAAGGCGGAACCATCTTTCGACGCCATATCTAGCCCTTAGTTTCTTGCATTTCAACGACAAATGGAGGAGCACAACAAGGAAGCATGACGGGAGATGCGGCTACTGACAGTTCGGCACGATCACATGTTTGAAGCAATTAACCTATCGTTCGTATCATTGAACATGACGCTCCAAAGCTTCAATCCTAATGCTCAATTTTCATACCAGCAGCCCATGCCAATGCCAAGGTTTCCACCAAGTGACTCTGAAGAAGAAGATCAACCACCACCACCACCCCAGACTTAGGCGATTACAGGGAAGTCCACACACATTTTATTGCATTATCCATACAATGAGGAAATTGTAGTTAACAAGTTTGGGGGAGTTAGTTTTTATTTTGCATTTTTTGTTTGCATGCATAATGTCATTAGTTAGGTTTGCCTTCGTTATTTCACTTTAGTTTTGCATGTTAGTTTTAGGCATTCATATAATCATATAGTTGTATAGTAGCTTAGGTGCATATTTAGTTTTTATGTTTGCCTTCATGTTATGTTTGCCTTATAAAAATAAAAAAAAATTTAAATTTAGTAGAATTGTGTTGTGTTTGCATATATCCAGCAGTGTTGTGGTTCATTTTATTTTGGCCAATGATGAGATTGAGATTAAGTCGATAAATACAGCACTGATTATTAGAACCTTGATGTAGTTTCTGTTATGAATTGGATCTTGTTCTTGTTTGAAATTGGTATAAAACGGTTAGCACGCTAATAACATCTGTGTCGACTGGTTAGTTCAAATTGATACATAAAGAGTTTCTAGAGGATAATGCTAGTGTGAATGAGAAAAGGACAAGGATAGGTAGTAAAGATGAAGAATTGGGTAAGAACCTAAGTTTGGGGGGAGAAATGTGGGGTACATAAGCTTTATATATATATATATATATATATATATATATATATATATATATATATATATATATATATATGTCATGACTAGTCTTGTTTCGGGGCCTTTGTTACTTGAGCAAGTACGCCCGTAGGGGTGTCTTAACACCTAGCGCCCTAAGGTCTTTTATGGTCTGGGAGTCGTTGATTGAAAGCTCGCTAAGGGGTAGCACTGTTAGCCTAATGGAATGAGGCATTGCACAGCCATGTTAAAAAAAATAATTAAAAAATAAAATAATAAAACGGGAAAAGAGCAAAAAGCCCCCGTGAAAAGAATATATATATATATATATATATATATTTATATATATATATATTTATATATATATATATATATATATATATATATAAAGTATAAGTACCCTATGTGAACCCTTGATAGTGGTAATTGTTTAATTTTAGTTGGAACTCGTCTGCTTTTGAAATTTTTGAGTTTGCTCTGTATGATTCCTTCTAAGAAGTTGGTTATGTATTGAATTTGAGTTTGTATCAGTTGCTATAGATGTTGTACACACACACTATATCAGTGATGACAGTCTAAGATTCGAGGATTGATAATAAACTATTGAGTGGTTTCGATATGAGGTGTTGAATTGTTGCTTGATCTTCCTGAGGCCGGTGGAATACTTTTGAGTTTATGACGCTGTTGGATTCAAAGACATATAGATTAGATGCATTACATCTTATTACATCGCATTGCATTGCATAGCATGTTAGTTTGTTTGATTGCACGTGCTCAAGGACTAGCACGTTTTAAGTTTAGGAGATTTTGATAAGTGGATTTTATATCCACGAATCGGTTCCTAATCCAAGCTTAATCGATGTTAATTTCTCGTGTTTATGTTCTATTTTACTTGTTTATTGTTATTTAATATGTAGGTGTGGTGGCGTGGCGTTTGAGCATAAAAGTATTGCATTTATGGCAACAATGTGGCAAGCAAATAAGAGAACCAAAGTCAGTTTGAAGAAGTAGAGCCCGCCAGGGTGGGCCTATTTAACCCTTACACCCCCGCCAGGGCGGGGGGTCTTCAACTCGCGAGATAGAATGCTAGCCCGCCGGGGCGAGTGTTTCCTATGCAATTACCCCCGCCAGGGTGGGGGGTGCCCAATTTGGACAATCCTGATGGTCTTTAAACTCTGTTGTGACTTGGAAATTTAAGACTTGGATAGCGTATGGACTCTAATTTACATGGGACTTCGACTAAAATTCGTGTGTTGGATATATATTGCTCAACAAACAACGAAATCATCATCATGTAAAGTAATTAACAGAGATTAAGGACAGAATTGGATAGCGAGCATCGGAGTGAAGATTTTGAAGAACGTTCATATCGATTTCGGATTGAAGCTAAAGTGAAGGGTGTTCTGTGTTATTCTTCTCTTTTAGTTTTATTTCTGTAATTGAGAAGATGTTATCTTTAATTTATTCAGTGATTAACTCGTTTATGATGAACTAATTTCTTTTTAGGCTTGAAACGGATCTTTAAGTGGATCGATGGTTTTGTAATCTTTGATTTCAGTTTAATAAGCTATTATCCGGTTTATCTATATTAATTTGAGCTTGAATTTATGAATTGCCTGATCAACAATTCTTTGTGGACTTGTATGAATTCGAAAGATGAAATACAGTCTAGACTTAGTTAATATAGCATGTGTTATTGATTTGTGTGAATGAACAGAATCTTGATGAATGTTAGGATAGAGATATGCTTGACATCGCATGTAATCTGGCAAGGAGCTTGAACTTAAACCTTCTTTGATTGTAATTCACATAGAGATATTGTGAGTTAGTTAGTTAAGGTGTTTAACTTGATTATATCTTAATTGTGGATTTGAGTTAATACGGTTTTAATGCATCGAGAGGTGGCTAGTGCTACATACGTGTTCTTGGTTAATAAACTTGGATAGTGAGTTAAACTGGAATAAAGGTGTAAAAAATCAGAGTGATGTTTAAAGTGAAGTCGAAAGCCTAATTCTCTATTATTTGTTTGAAAATTCGGTTTTTAGAGTTTGTTGAGTGTTTGGTGATTTTAATATTTTAGTTGCAAACTTGAAATTGATTAGTTTAATAAAATTAAGATTAATAAGAAATTGGTACTTGTGAGTTTTCAATTCTATTTTCAGTCTCTGAGGGAACGATACTCTACTTACTATTATATTACTTGTTGACCACGTATACTTGCGGGCTGTGCGTAATTAGATTTTACCCAACACTGATCTCCATTTATAGTCAGTATGTAGTTTCAAAAATTTGATATAGAATAGATATGTCGTTATTATTGGTTCAGCTTACTTCACAGCTGTTGATTCGTTATAGAAGTGTCATTCAAAGAAAACATTTACCTCGTTCAGCTAACACTTATTATTTACTATTACTTGTTGGGCAATCGAATGCTCATCCTTGCTTTAAATTTAAATATTTTCAGCTAAGCGTGATCAACCAGAAAGCTCTGCCAAGAACAAAGGAAAAGGAAAGGTTGCAGAATAAGTTCTATGCTATCATATGTAATAACTAGACTTTAGTAAGAATATGATATTTATTATTATCATGTAATGTAATGTTTAAAGGTCGCGTACCTGGGATTCAAACTCTGATATGTAAATTAAGTTTAGTATTTATATTATTAGTATTATTTCGCTCATAGAAATGGTATCGTGAAGCACCGAGTTCGGGTTTCAAGTACATGAATTTGGGGGCGTCACAGGTCATCCGGTCCACTACTACCCAAATGGCATCATTCTTCCTGAAAGTCTTCAGCAAACCAGTCACAAAATCCATTGTGATATCCTCCCACTTCCACACTGGAATGTCCAACTGTTGCAGCAAACCACTAGCTCGTTGATGTTCTATCTTCACTTGTTGACAAGTGAGGCACTTCCCAACATATTCAGTCACGTCTCGTTTCATCCCATTCCACCAAAAATTATTCTTCAAATCCCTATTCATCTTCGTAGAATCTGGATGAATAGAACATGGTGAGTTATGAGAGCGAACACAACCTCCCTAATGATTGGATCTGACGGTACACACAACTGCTCACCCAACCAAATCACACCGTGATCATCAATACGAAACTCAGACTGCTTGCCCTCCTCCAGATTCTACGCCATACTCCATAATTCCCCATCTTCCTTTTGAGCTTCTTTAACTTGCGAGATAAGAGAGGGCTCCACTGTCATACCTTCCAAATGCCCATCTGAACCTTGCACATACAACTCCAACTCTAGCCGCTCCATATTCGAAATAAACTGAGGTTGTGTAATAAGGGCTGACACTCAAAGAACTCTTTTGGCTAAGAGCATCTGCAACCACATTTGCCTTCCCCCGGGTGATACTGAATTCTAGCATCATAATCCTTTAGAAGCTCCAACCAACGCCTCTGCCTCATATTGAGCTCCTTCTGAGCGAAAATGTATTTAAAACTTTTGTGATCAGTGAAGATATCACAAATCTCTCCATATAAATAATGCCTCCAAATCTTTAGGGCAAAGATCACCGTTGCCAACTCCAAATCATGTGTGGGGTAATTCACCTCGTAAGGTTTAAGCTGTCTAGAAGCATAAGCAATCACCTTATCGTGTTGCATCAAAACACACCCCAAGCACTTCTTAGAAGCATCACTATAAATCTGGTAACCTCATGTCCTCGACGGCAAGTATAGGAGCTGACACAAGTCGTTTCTTTAACTCCTCAAAACTTTTCTCACCCTCTTCATTCCACACAAACTTCGTGCCCTTTCTCATCAACTTAGTCAATGGTAAGGCAAGCAAGGAAAACCCTTCCACAAACTGCCTATAATACCCTACCAAAGCCAAGAAACTCCTAATCTCTGTCACCGTAGTAGGTCTCGGCCATTTAGTGATAGCTTCAACCTTCGCAGGATCCACCTTAATGCCTTTAGCAAAAACAACGTGGCCCAAAAATGTAACATGCTCCAACCAAAACTCGCATTTAGAGAATTTGGCATACAATTTCTCTTTCTACAAAATCCCCAACACTGTGCGAAGATGCTCCTCATGCTCTTCCTTAGACTTGGACTAAACCAAAATGTCATCAATAAAGACAATAACAAATTGGTCCAAATACTCCCTAAACACTCGATTCATCAAATTCATAGACATCGCCGGAGCATTAGTTAACCCAAAAGGCATCACCAAAAACTCGTAATGCCCATATCGAGTACGAAAAGTCATCTTAGGGATATCCTCATCCCTTACCCTCAACTAATGATAATCCAATCTCATGTCTATCTTCGAAAAATACTTTGCCCCTTGAAGTTGGTCAAACAAGTCATCAATCCTCGGCAAAGGATACCGATTCCTAATGGTAATCTTGTTCAACTCCCTGTAGTTTATGCACAACCTCATAGACCCTTCCTTCTTCTTCAGAAACAAGACTGGAGCACCCCATGGCGAAACACTCGGTTGAATCACACCACGATCTAACAGCTCTTTTAACTGCTCCTTCAACTCCTATAACTCCAATGGTGCCATCCGATACGGCGCCTTAGAGATAGGCTCCGCACCAAGAATAAGCTCAATAGCAAACTCCACTTCCCGCTGCGGTGGCAATCCTGATAGCTCCTCAGGAAACACATCAGAAAAGTCACGCACAATTGGAACATCCTCAATACGAGACTCACCCTTAGAGGTATCCTTCACAAACACCAAATACCCCTCACAACCCTTTTCCACTAACTTCCCAGCCTTCAAAGCTGAAATTAACTTCACCACTCTACTCGGTTGTGAACCCTAAAACACGAATTTTGGAGACTTCACATCTCCAAATATAACCTTCTTCGCCTGGCAGTCAATAGTGGCCTGGTACTTATCCAACCAGTTCATCCCAAGAATGACATCTAAATCGTACATACTCATCGGAAGAAGATTAGCCCTACGAATGTTATCCCCAAAACTGATCGCATACCCTCGATACAAATCAGAAATAATAATAGAAGTCCCCATCGGAGTAGCAATAGACATAACAAAATTTAAAGACTGAGATGGCACACCTAGATGCCAAACAAAAGACTAAGCAACAACAGAATGACTAGAACTCGTATCAAACAAAATAGACGCCTCACGATTGCCAACTAAAAAGAGCACCAGAAACAGTACCTAGTGCACCTGTCGCCTGGTTATACATTAAAGCAAAAACTCGACCACCCGGACGCTGACCTCCATTGCCACCATTTTCACCACCTCCACCATTACCACGTGGACCGGTACAATCCCTACCAATATGACCCATCTGTCTACACAAGAAGCATACACCGATGAGTCTATGGCACTACCTCCCCGGATGATTAGCCCCACAAGTAGCACAAGGAGCTATCAGAATAAGATTTGGGTTACCCCCACCAGCTGGTCCCGGATAACGACCCTGATTTTGCCCCTGCTGATGATTCTGCCACGACTGACGATTCTGACCATGCCAAGGTAGATGAAGCTGACAATTTTGCGCTTGCTGAGGCATCTACTGATAACCCTTATTTTGATTCTGGCCACGCCATTGTCCCTGTTGGCCACCACGGTTCCTGTTCCACTGACCACCCTAATTTTTCCCATACTGACCTGAAGTTTGACCCTGCTGGTCATCTTTGTCCCTCTTTCGACTCCCTTCCGGTTTAGAAGACCAAAAGTCATGTCGCTCCATCTTAATATTCTTGGCCGCATTGGCCACTACTGACACATCTACAAACTTGGTGTTAATGAGATGTTGTCGATACCTATAATGAATCCTCCACTTGAATTTCTCTTCTTGTTCTGTTGCGATCCCTATTGAGGTTCCTGCAAATCCAGCCAACTTGGTGAACCTCATCATAAAATATGTGATGTACTCATCATCTTTCTGAAGAATAGACAGATAGTCTCTAGCATAGGCCTCTTTATCAGCAGCTAGGAAGTACTGCTGATAAAAGACCTCACAAAACTCCACCCAATTAAGTGTCTCAACATAATTTTCACCTTTTGTTACTTTCGTCGCCTTCCACCACCTCTGCGCATCTCCTTCCAACTTGTAAGCAGCAAGCAACACTCTCTGATTATCTGAGCACCCCAACACATCAAAAATCTTCTCCAGGTGGGTAATCCAATTCTCTGCATCAATTGGACTTGGAGCGGAACTGAATGACTGTGGTTTCTGCTTCTGAAACCTTTCCAACCACACATACATTGGAACCACCTGCTGATCAAGACCATCTGCATTCCCTTCCTCAATATTTGCATGCTGACAATTATTTCCCGAATTCCCTGGTTCAGGAATTTCTAGTGGCGGTTGCTGCATTGCCTGTATAACTTGTGCCACCAACTGAGGTAAAGCCTGATTTATCGCCTGATTCACAAAGGTAGCCAAATGAGCATTTATCTGATCATTAGGTTGCTCATTGGGTTGACCCTTACCTCTTCCCCTATTGTTGCCTCGCCTCCCAGCAACTCTGGCGGATCTACGAGCCATCAAACAAAGAGATCAATGAATAGATAACAAAGCAGATTAGAGACAGATTCGAATATAGCTAATATGGTAGCTGAACAGAAAATAAATCAGAACAAAAACCTAACCCAGAAGTCTACCCATAACTCACAGGTCAAACCTAAATAGGTTTTCTACAAGAAAGAACCTAAGCTCTGATACCAACTCTGTAACACCCCCTTTCCGAAATAGAAAGAGAGGTTACGCACAAAACATAACAAAACGAAATAAAAGCTCTATGCCACAAAAGAATGGTCTCATAATGATTAAATATCACATGACAAACTATAATAAATGTCACACTGGCTCAAACCATAATCCTAGGTAATTATTACAATTTCAAATAAACTGACATATCAAGCTTAAACAGAATATCTCTAAACCATTGGATTGAAGGAAGCTCTCGTCACACTTGCCCTTGATCCCCCTGATTACCTGCCGGAAGAAAAACACAGCATGAGCCAAATGCTCAGTACGGATATAGAGTACAAGAATAATGAAACGAAATAACTAACACAATTAAATGAATTGAACTGTAACGAACAAAACTAACACAACGAAATGATTGGCTGAATCAAATGGTTGGGTGTTATTTCATACCGAGCTCAAAATAAATAGTAATGTATCTTGCCACATAGGCAAGTCAAATAATGCCACACAGACAATCAAAATAATGCCACACAGGCAATCACGCATCAGACTGCACAATCCAGATGAATGCAAAATCAGAAGGCGAGTTTGGCACAAACATCACCACTCCACAAAACAGAACAGAACAGAAAACTAGGGTCGACCCATACGCCTCCCACAACAAAAACCAAATGGCCAACTCCCACCGGAGCATAAAATGGAGACGTTGTGAACTGATCACACCGCCACAAAAGGTGTCATGCCTAGGTGCCAAGAGGACATGTATGTGGTACCCCCACAAGTGGTTATAGCTCAGGTATACCCTACGGTATTCTAACAAAAATATCATGTCACAACACATGCGATATAATATTAACACAAAGGGTTCTAATATGTACATGTTAAATTGAACCGAATCAAAAACACAAAGTCTCCAAAATATATATTAACATGTGCATCACTAAAAATATCAAAATAAAATTTAGACATGATACACTAGTCTAAAGAGTACAAATATGAGTTTTAATACAACGCCCAAACAAAACTATCACAATAAATTGACAAGGAATAATTATGAGAGACAATATTAAATGTCAAAACGAATAACGAAACGAATAAATCAAAAATAAAAGAGTCTCGCTGAAAGAGTACGGAATCCGTACCTAGAATAAGCAATGTAATATCCAGAAATTATAATCTCAATATAATTTTTTAAACTACTTTTGTCCAAACTAATCACCAAAATACATAAATAAAAAAATGTATTAATTGAAGGTTAAATCATTAATTCCTAGTTATATTTTAATAGAACTCTTCCTGTTAGTTTTATATTATAACCATAATATAAGTAAGCTTTTTAAAAAAAGTTAAGCTTCAAATTCTACACACCCATTGAGTACATTCGTTCTAATATTTAAAAGAAATATAAGTTCATAATATGACAAAATAATATAATTATAACATCACCTGACAATCATTCACCCTCTGTTCCAACAAAATTATGTTAATGATTATACATATAGATTTACACATTAACTATAAATTACCTCAATTTAAAAAAAACATATATAATTTGTTTTTAAATAAAATTCCTTTGGTTAAGAATTAATATTTAATGCGTAGAGAATGCATGCATCTATGTTCATTCCTGCTCATCCAAATTGAAAGTACATAATAATATATAACTATTTATAAAGCTAACATAATACATGTGTATGATTCAAACTAACATCACTAGTTCCTGCCTTGATTGAAGTCTTTTGAGTGCGATCAATTTAAATTCTGGAACGTGATTCACATATACATAATATAATAATATATTCATGAACAAAGGATTTACCTTGGTCAATTTCTCTGCTCTCCTTTTCTTTCCTCCGATATCAACTACTGTGAAAGCCACAGCCGACTCTTGCTACTGTTTCTTTTTTCCCCAATTCGTAATAAGGGTATGCGTGTTAAATTAAGTTTAATTTATTAACAACTTTTATTAATTTTTCTACTCATAATAATATTTTATATTACCCACATATAAATTAAACTCAATTAGTATTTAAGGTTCAATTTTTACCAAATTAATTAATCCATCACTTATTAATATTTATTAGCCCACATAAATTAAATGACTATTTGACCCAAAGAAAAGACAAAGTCCAATTAAACTATTTTTAATATATATATATATATATATATATATATATATATATATATATAATTTTAAATGTTATTTATTTATTTTTATTTTTTTACTGGGTATTACAGTTGATGAACCGTCTTCTAGCAAAGGAAAGGGCAAGATGTCCAAGTGACGAAGACTTATTTGAATTTACTTAATTGAATTTATGTTATAAGACTTATGTTATTTTGTGATGTATTCTGTAAACTTATGTAATAGTTTAAGGTTAGATTACCTGAAAATGTTTAAAGTTGATGTAACCCTTTAGTGGGGAAGATTATTGTTTAAGTTATTTATGTTATGTCTTTATCCTTGTTTATGGGTAGTTAGATATAAATTGTTTTGGTTAGTGAACACCAAATGCTATGAGAATGGAGTACCCGCGTTTGGGGGTGTCACAGGTTGGTATCAAAGCCTTAGGTTATGAACCTTAGGTGGAGAACCTTAGAAAGTAACCTTTAAGGAGACAGAAAATATAATGGTGACAAACTCTTATCGAGTTCTAAAGAATGAATTAAGGAATTCATTGAATATAAAATAAAACAATAAAAGATATTTTGTGTTATGTGTTAATAACTTATGTACTCGCGGGTATCGAAGAGTGTTACATAACAAATAAACTTAGAAGTATTCAGTTGTCAGGATGTCTATCGTTGGAGGATCCAGTCCAGCTAGGGAAATGATACCTCAGAAACCTAGAGATGAGGAACCCCGAGATGTCCACGTTGTGCAGGAACAGTTGATTCAGAGGGAGCCTTCTCTGTTGGTTGCTGAGGAAGAACAGGAGGATGAGCCTGTGTCTGATCCTGAGGATGAGATAGAGGATGAAGATGAGGAAGAGGATCCTGTGGAGTTTCCACCAAACTCCATATCAGCTAAGATGTATGATGTGTTATATGATCGAAACATAGAATTACAAGATAATGTTGAGGAGCTGAAGGAGTTGGCTAAGATGCGTCAAGCAACGATACAGCAGAAGGATGCGGAGATTCAGGAACTCGACTCACGACTTGGAAACACGGAGTGGGACCTAGTTCATACAAAGGGTTAGCAAGAGGATCTGTTGGTTGAGAATGAGAAAATGAAGACTGATGTGAAGAAGTTAAAAGATGACTTAAAGGAGGAGTCAGCTAAGCGTGTGAGGGCAGAAGACGCTTGGATAAAGGCGACTCAGCGTTCAGACCGTGCTGAAGCTAAGGTTCAAACGAAGAAGGCTAAGATGAACGAAATGGATCATGCCTTTCATTCTGCGATTGATAAGGCCCAGGATCGAGTCTTTTATTACCCACCTTAGTTTGAAGATTTGCCATGGTTCGTGATGGATCGTAGGACGGCATATCGTATTATAGAGGAAGAGCGTAGAGAAGCCTCTCGACGCCTTAATATGCCAAGATAGGAAGAATAATAATAATAATATGTGGTTAAGTATGTGATTAAATAAATTGTAAATCCCTTATTTTGAGATAAATAAAGGGGTAGTATGAGTATGTAATCCTGAAACTTGTTTAGTTCAGGAAAATGAATGTTGGAAGCAAAGATGCTATCCTTATTATGTTATGAAAAATTTTAAATGAATAAAAATATTAAAGTTTATTGAAATGTTATATGTTAAGCTTTAATCTTAGTATGTTTAAAGTTAAACTTTAGGATATTCAAGGAATTAAATATTGATCTAATAAGTGTATATTTTAAACAGAAAATGTCTCCTAGAAGAAGATAATCACGTCAACAACCACCTCCTAAGGGGTCTACTAACAATAATAATGAGGCCAACGCTAACCTGTTTCAGCAGTTGGTGACTCTGTTAACTGGAGCACTTGCGAATCAACTACAAGCTCAAGCTACGACTTTCAAGGAATTCAAAGTGGTTGGACCGCCAGAGTTTCAAGGATCTATGAATCCAGTTGAAGCCCAAACCTGGATCATAGAAATGGAGAAGGTGTTCGACGTTGCCAGAGTCAACGAGGATCAGAAAACTTCTTTCGCAACGTTTATGTTGAAGTCTGAAGCTAGCTATTGGTGGCAAGTGAATAAGGTTCGTGGGGGACAGGGAGTAATAGCGTGGGATAGGTTTAAAGAGATGTTTTTCGAGATATATTTTCTGACGAGTTCTCAAAATCAGATGGAAGTTCAATTCTTAGAGTTGAAGCAAGGAACCATGTCAGTGCCAGAGTATGCTGCGAAGTTTAATAAGTTAGCAACGTTTTCTCCGTACCAAGTCAATACCGATGAGCGTAAGTCGAGAAGATTTGAACAAGGGTTGAAGCCTTGGTTGTATGGTAAGGTTTCGATGTTTCAACCAAATACGTTTGCGATAGTATTGGAAAAGGCAATTATCACGAAAGGTGGAAGCGATGCCTTAACCAAATATAATCAAGAACAGGAGAAGAAAAAGAATGAGAATGAAAATAAGGTTGGTGGAAGCAATAGTGGAGGTAACAACCAAAAAAGGAAATGGAATGAAAATTCAAATATAGGAGGACAACAAGGAAGACAACAATAGAAGAAGTTTGAAGCTTGTGTTACTTGTGGGAAGAACCACACGGGGGTGTGTCTGAAGGGTAAGCGGGTATGTTTCAACTGTGGCCAGGAGGGTCACATCGCGATAAACTGATTTAGTCCAAAGAAGGGAGCATGTTTCACTTGCAGATCGAAGGATCACATGGCTCGTGATTGCCCTAAAAAGACAGCTGGAAATGCAAGTGGAGGTAAGGGAAACAATGGTGGTGGTACATTAACTATCACTGGACCAGCGCAATCAAGCCGACCTACTGCGAGGACTTTTAATATGACCTTGCAGGATGTTGTGCAGTCAAAGGATGTGGTGTCAGGTATCATTCTGATTAATGGTATTAATGCTTATGTGCTATTTGATTCGGGTGCTACTTGTTCATTTATATCCGATGATTTTTCTCAGAACTTAGATTTCCTCAGGAAGAATTAGAATTTCCTTTAAGCATATAGATTGTGAATAAGGAAGTGATTCCTGTTAGATTTATATATAAGAATTGTAGATTGATTATAAAGGGTCACGAGATGATGGTAGACTTGATACCAATTAAACTTGGGGAATTTTATGTTATATTAGGAATGGACTGGTTATTCAATTGTGGGGCAGTAATTGATTGCTAAAAGAAGTATGTTAACCTTATGACTCCGTCAAAGGTTGTGTTTTATGACAGCAAATCGCCTCGACAAACAAGTTGTCTAACGGTGATGCAAGTTAAGAAGTTACTGAGACAAGGATGTGTAAGATACTTTGCCTACATAGTCGATGCACAGAAGAGGAATGCAAAGGTGGAAGAGATACCGATCATTAGAGACTTTGCAGACGTATTTCCAGACGATTTGCCTGGACTTCTGCCAGATCGAGAAATTGAGTTCGTGATTGATTTAGTGCCAGGAATAGCCCCAATATCTAAAGCCCCATACAGAATGGCACTAGTAGAGATGAAAGAGTTGATGGTGCAGTTGCAAGTATTACTCGACAAGAAGTATATTCAGTCGAGCGTATTGCCATGGGGAGCGCCGGTGTTGTTTGTTAAGAAGAAAGATGGATCGATGCGGTTCTGTATTAACTACCGACAATTGAATAAGGTCACGATTAAAAATAAGTATCCATTACCAAGAATCGATGACTTGTTCGATCAACTTAAGGGGGCAAGGTATTTCTCAAAGATAGACTTGAGGAGTGGTTATCATCAGTTGAAGGTGAGGCCAGAGGATGTACCAAAAATGGCGTTCAGAACTCGATATGGTCATTACACGTTTCTAGTTATGTCATTTGGTTTAACCAATGCACCTGCAGCATTCATGGATTTGATGAACAGGGTGTTTAAACCATTTTTAGATAAATTTGTAGTGGTATTTATTGATGATATCCTGGTGTATTCTAAGACCAAGGAGGAACATGTTGAACACTTAAGGGTGACATTAGAAACATTGAGAAGAGCGAAGTTATACGCAAAATTCTCAAAATGTGAGTTTTGGTTGGAACGTATACAGTTTCTTGGGCACGTTATTGATAAGGATAGAATTTTGGTAGATCCATCGAAGGTTGAAGCTATAATAAACTAGGATCAGCCAAAGACATCGTCGGAAGTAAGAAGTTTCTTGGGATTGGCAGGTTACTATAGGGGTTTTATTCAAGATTTTTCCAAGATCGCAACTCCGTTAACGAATTTAACTAAGAAGGCATTTAAGTTTGTTTGGATGGAGAAGTGTGAGGAAAGTTTTTAAGAATTAAAGAAGAGATTAAGTTCAGCACCTGTATTGTCATTGCCTGATGATACAGGGAATTTTGTGGTATATAGTAATTCATCGCATAAAAGACTATGTTGTGTGCTTATGCAGAACGGCATAGTTATTGCGTATGCATCACGTCAACTGAAAGATTATGAGAAAGGGTATCCGACTCATGACTTGGAATTGGCTGCAGTAGTGTTTGCACTGAAGATTTGGAGACACTATTTATATGGAGAGAGGTGTGAGATATATACATACCATAAAAGTCTGAAGTATATCTTTACACAGAAAGATTTGAATATGTGACAGAGGAGATGGCTGGAATTGATTAAAGATTACGATTGCGAGATTCTTTATCATCCTAGAAAGGCGAATGTTGTTGCCGATGCCTTAAGTAGAAAGGGTCGGGAGAAATTAATGATGTTGACTGCTCAGGAAAAGCTAGTATCAGAAATGGCAAAGATTGAGTTGAAAATTAAATATCCGACAGAATCAGATGAAAAATTATTCCAGATGGGAAACAGTTCAACGTTGGTAGATAAGGTAAGGAATGCACAACTTCAGGACGAGAACTGTGAAGAGATAAGAAGAAATGTGTCTAAAGGTGAGGAAAATAAATTTAAAATTGATTCGGAAGGGTTACTTCGATTCGAAGGGAGAATTTGGGTTCCGCTAGTACCGGAAGTTAAAGAGAAAATTTTAAGCGAGGCCCATAACTCACGATATTCGATTCACCCTGGAAGTACGAAAATGTACCAGGATCTCAGACATCATATCTGGTGGCTGAATATGAAAAAGGACGTGGCTGAGTGTGTGGCAAAATGCTTAACGTGTCAGAAAGTTAAAGCTGATCAAAGACCAAGTGGATTGTTGAAACCGTTAGAGATACCGAAATAGAAATGGGAACATACCACAATAGATTTTGTGGTAGGTCTTCCAATGACTCAGCAAGGTTACGACGCCATTTGGGTGATTGTTGATCGATTGACGAAGTCAGCACACTTTTTTCCAATCAAGATTAGATTTAACCTAGTTCGACTGGCAAAACTATACGTGAAGGAAATTGTTTCAAGACACGGTGTCCTGATGTCCATTGTAACAAACAGAGATCCACGTTTCACATCAAATTTTTGGAAACGACTACAAGAATGCTTGGGAACGCAGTTGAGAATGAGCACAGCGTACCATCCTTAAACCGACGGACAAAGTGAGAGGACCATCCAGACACTGGAGGATATGCTCAAAGCATGTATTATGGATTTTAAAGGGAATTGGGATGACCATTTACCATTGGTTGAATTTGCCTATAGTAATAGTTATCACACGAGTATTAGCATGCCGCCTTACGAAGCGTTGTATGGCAGAAAATGCAGAACTCCGGTATGCTGGGATAAAGTTGGAGAACGTCAGCTGCTAGGTCCAGAATTGGTACAACAGACTGTCGAGATCATCAAAGTGATTCGGGCAAGATTAATAGCTGCACAGGACAGACAAAAGAAATATGTCGATCAACACGGACAAAATCGGGAATTCGATGTCGTTAGTTTTGTTTTCTTGAAAGTCTCCCTGGAAAGGGAAAATTCGGTTTGGCAAAAAGGGGAAACTAAGCCCTAGGTTTATAGGACCTTTTGAAGTGCTGTGACGAGTTGGTGAAGTGGCGTACGAGGTAGCTTTACCTCCGAAATTAGGACATATTCATAACATTTTCCATATTTCGGTATTAAGGCCATATAAGCCTGATTGTAAGCATGTTATAGAATATGAGCCATTACAGTTTGACAAAGACTTGTCATATGAAGAAGTCCCCGTTCAAATTATCGACAGGAAAGAGCAAGTGCTAAGGAATAAAGTGATACCTTCTGTTAAGGTAGTTTGGAGAAACCACAATGCTGAAGAAGCTACGTGGGAACTTGAAGATGTTATGATGAAAAATTATCCTCAGTTATTAGCTTAATCTAGCTTGTATAGCGATTCTGGGGACAAAATCTTGTTAAAGAGGGAAGAATGTAACGAATAAATTTATCGAGTCGTGATTCTGGGGACAGAATCCTTTTAAGGAGGGAATGATGTAGCGATCGAGAAATTTTATAATTAATTTTAAATATTTATTAAATTAATAAATATTTTAAATAATTTATTTATTGAAAAAAATAAATAATTGGTGAAATTATGGTGCAATAATTTAGTTAAGTGTGTACATTAACTAAATTGATTAATGGCAATTTATTATTTGAAAATTTGATTTAATGAAATAATTAAATTCAATGAATTGTTTAATATTTAAGAAAATAATTAAATTAAAATAAAGTGGTGTTCTGGTAATTAAATTAGACATATAATAATTTATTAAGCGTAAGTATAATTATATAGTTATTATAATTATAATTGTAAGTTATTTAAATTAACTAAATTAAAGTGTGACACATGGAACTATATAGCATAAATATTATTTAAATAAACTAGAATAGGGAGTTTGTGTTTAGCCAAACAAGGCCTTGTGGCCTTTGGCTTATTTTAACTGACGCGACCTATTGGGTTTTGTTACCTAACGTACGTGGGAAATCAATTTATAATTTACGTGTGTTTCTCCTAAAAAGCTAAAGAACAGAGAGTTTGAAGAGAAAGAGAGAAATACAGTGATTTTGAGAGAGAATTCTCTGAGTTTGTCAATAGGAAGGAGAAGGATTTGCTAAACCTTGTCACCATATTTTGCTAACATACAATCAAGGATTAAAGGTATATTTTACTCCTAATTTCCATGTTTTGGGTTCTCGATGATTATTCTCTGTGAATTGAAAGTTACGTTGAATTGTTGTATATATGTGCATATGGTTTGTAGAATTTGTTAATTATCACATATAAGTAATAGTTGGTTATCAAATTCATGAAAATTAGGGTGAAGAATAAGATTTCATTAACAGTGTTATATATATGTATAGATATAGCTTGTGAAAGTACAAAATTTGGTAGTTAGTTTGTGAACTAATCTGTAAATTGAGCCTTGAATATGTTAATTCAGTAAGAAACGAGGAGAACAAAATTTAAACGAGTTAAATTGGTGTAGAATTGTGACCTCAGTGTTAAATTTTTTGAAGGATGTCAAAAATGGTGTTTTCGTACAAAACATGAAATTTAAAGGATTTAAATTAGTTGTTGTTTAATTGTTCCAAGTTAGCATATATGTGAGGAACCATGTTTATATGAGTTCTATATCAATTAGGTATGTTTAATTTACTGTTTTATGGATGAAATTCGTGATAGTTGGCTTACAACAGAGTCTAAATTCGTGTTCTGCAAAACTGGCTCTGGTGCCGAGCGCGGGTGCGCTGCCTCTGGGCGCAAGTGCACTGGACTCTAAGGGAACCATGGCGCGGCCGCGCCAGTGGTCTAGCAGGCCCAGTAATGAACTGTTAACAGCATAGCTTAGAGTTGATATTATAATCACAATGTTGAAACTAAAGATTATGAATTAGTAAGTAGTGAAAGTTCGTAACGTGATGTTATGAGAATTTGTGTTGATATGCAATCACCATGTCGGGTACTGTTATATAACTAGGATTTCAGATTCATGGTATGTGTATGAGAAGTGAACCCATTAAGTTAATGTTAACATAACTAATTGGTATCGTAATTTTAATGGTATATGTATGGTAATTGGCGAACATTTATTATACTTGCGTAGCTTACACACGAGGCAAGTTTCCTAACTTCATTCTCTTTATAATGAATGCAAGTTTCATAATTATGTTTACCTTTAATTGTCAAGCAAGCTTTCTAACCCTCATTTATCATTATGCAAGTTCTTAATTCTTATATTAAAATTGAGCAAGCTTATTGACTCCATCTTATTTATGATGATGCAAGCTCTTGTATTTTAATTCTTTACATTGAGCGAGTTTTACAATCCTAACTCTTGTTGTTGCTATTCAAAGCATAAACGGCTTACATTCATTGTCCCGAATGGGTTTTCTAACTCTTTTGGATGTAGTACTTTGTTTATACCATGACTACTCAATTGTACATTATTATTGTTCAATCTTATCTTATTGTGTTGAACTTTCGAACTAATCCATAATTGATGAGTGTTCTAAAATTCTAGAACAACTGATAAGCTAGTTCCAAACTAAACTTTCTTTAGTACGGAAATCCTAAAGTCAAACTGAGATGAACAACCCTAACATAGGGGATTATGTACGCGTTAGCGTTTAGATGTTTGTGCACAATACATGGTACGAAGGGTTGATCCCCCTAAGTACGAAAGTAAAAGTCTATATAGTCTAGTAATTGTTAAAGGTTGAAGTACAAATTCTTAATAACCTCAGGACATAGTTCATAGTCTTAAAGACCCTCAGATATAAACCTCAAACTTGTTTATTAGTTTTGTCTCGAAGAACAAGTTCTGATTTAATCAGTATTCATTGCTTATTCTTATATTACTGCTATTATCACTCTTTATATCAGTGAGCAATTGTTTGCTCACTCTTGCAATTAACACTGCAGCTAAAGTTGAAAGAGTTGATGAACCGTCTTCTAGCAAAGGAAAGGGCAAAATGTCCAAGTGACGAAGACTTATTTGAATTTACTTAACTGAATTTATGTTATAAGACTTATGTTATTTTGTGATGTATTCCGCAAACTTATGTAATAGTTTAAGGTTAGATTACCTGGGAATGTTTAAAGTTGATGTAACCCTTTAGTGGGGAAGATTATTGTTTAAGTTATTTATGTTATGTCTTTATCCTTATTTATGGGTAGTTAGATATAAATTGTTTTGGTTAGTGAACACCAAATACTATGGGAATGGAGTACCCAGATTTGGGGGTGTCACGGGTTATCTCTGGGGTTGGATTTGATGTTGTGGTCTTCCAGGGTTATTTCTAGAGTGTGAAAAAGACGTTTTTGCCCTCCTACATAGTTAGTAATAGGAAAATGAAATTTTGAGTGTCAACACCATCTTGTTTGGAGGACTCTGGTTGAGTGGGTACTTGTTTACCGTGAGTACTTTTGCTCTGTTCTTTTATGAAGACAACTAATTCAGCTATCTGATTTCTGAGTCCCTCGAATTCTTCCCAAGACACGAAACCTGACCCTTGTTAGGTACTTTCTTCCATGTTGATGGGTAGGCTTTTTGCCTTCTTAGATTTGGATCTGGTGATGAGACCAATCTTACCTATAATAGAAGTAGGTAGTTTAATCTTGATAAACCCGAAAAGTATGCATGCTTATGCAATGCGTCAGTTTTAGAGGTTTTTTAATATTTTCCTACAAAACAGATGTCAGTTGTTTTGATGACAAGATATCATGATAGGACTTGATATTTGACCATGAATTTGGGAAAGAATTGATATTTACACTATTTAATATTTACAACATTTGATATTTGACAAGATAGGACATGTATTGAAAGAGGGAAGGCATGTAGAGACTTCCCTTCGCGTTTGGTTTATCAGGGGTTGACCAATCTTAGGGTTACTCTCACGGGCTTTTCGGCATGAAAGTTCCCAAATCATCGCAATCTACTAAATGGGAAGTTAATCCGATTTTTTAATTGGAGAGGATCTGAGTGGCGCCTTTCCTAAGCCTCGCGGGATTAGTCTCCTCTCAAATCTAGTAATGAGCAACTGACGGAATTGCCTCCTAATGGAGGGACCACACAACATAAATTCATCGCATCTCAGCGCATACAAAAAGATGACATTGTGCAAAGCACTAATATAAAGTGTGGTAAAAGAGACATTCACATCTATTCAATGTAAAGACTCAATTCACACACATGTTATTGGATGTAATCTAATTATGCACAGCACGCAAGTATACGTGATCAACAAGTAATATAATTATAAGAAAAGTATTGTTCCCATAGAGACAAATATTGAATTTTATCCTAACAATTATTAATCTTGTATTATCTCAATTTTATTAAACTAATGATTTAATGATGAAATTAATGAGAAACTACTAAATAAAGAAAAATTAACTAACTACCACAAACTTTAATCAGATATTAAAGAATTAAGTCCACAATTTCACTTTATGCTTCACTTAGATTGTCATACTTATTTTTTTAATTTAAATTAACTATTCCAGTTCATTAATCAAGAACACGAAAATAGAAATAATCATCTCTCGATGCACTATACCCATATCAACTTAAATCCACAGATGATAGAATTAAACAAAATACCCTAATTAATTAATTCACTATATCTCTATGTGAATTACAATTAAAGAAGGTTTAATTCTAAGTTCTCATAAGATTAGATGTGATGTATAGGTATATTTATATCCTATACATAAATTATGAATCCCATCAAAACGCATAAATCACAACCACATGCTATTATGATCAAGTCTAAACCCATATTTCATCTCTCGAGTTCATATAGGTTCACAAAGAATTGTTGATCAAGCAACTCATAGGCTAAGCACAAACCATAATAGATGAACTAAAAATACCAACACTAAATTAAACTTGAAGCATGACAATCCTCATTATGCAAAAAGATCCATCATAGGCTAAATAAGAGAATTTAGTTCATAGCTAATGAATTAAAAACTAAAAAGATCAAAGAATTAACCATCCTGATTATAAAACTGAAATTTAAGAATACAAACAGTAAATAGAACCACCCTTTTCTTCAATTCACTCTAAAATCTTTGTGCTCCAACTTCCTTGCGTCAATTCCTCCAAAATCTTCTCAAAATCTAGGTTTTGTTAATTGTAATGTTGAATGATCATTGTAGTTGATGATATCTCCCCTCTGTATCTGAATAAAATCTTCCTCTCTTGTCCCAATCACGTACTAAGTCCAAAAGCTTCACAACATCATAAGTAGAATTGCATCAGAAGACTTCCTTCTCTGCCGCACACCCCCGCCTTGGCGTGCATTTTCCTCTTGGGAACCCCCGCCCCGACGGGATATCAAAGTTGTTACTGACGTAGACCCCCGCCCCGGCGGGAATTTAACATAATGAACTCCCGCCCCAGCAAGCTATGACTCTGTACTTTACTATTTTTACGGCTTTCTCTGCCGCTTTCGATGCCTTGCCAATCAAACCTCGCCTTAGCCAATACATACTGAACCTACAACATAAACATAATACACACACATAAAACATACGGATTAGCAACCATTTAAGTCCGACAAGAATCTAATTCCTAGGTATGAAACTCACTCATTAAATTCCCCCAAACTTGAACAATGCTTGTCCTCAAGCACAACAAAATGCAATGCAATGCAACTAACTACATACCTACAAGTCCAGGTATCAGACAATACAAAGTTTAATTAGGTTGCCTCGGAGAAATCACAATAGACATGAACAGCAAATCTTTCCGAGACATGTCAATAACCTCATACCAATCTATAAACCAATCCCTGTTATGATTAACATAGTGTGTGTGTGCTCAACAACCATGAAAACTGACTGTAAACCAAATACGACACATAATATGCCTCTTTAATGGAGGAAAAAAATAGTTTAAAGTCAAAAAATCCATAAATAAGCAAAGATTCAGCTAAAACTAAGCAGTTACCAAAGTAGAAGCCAATATGGGATATATTTGCTTTCTTATTCACTTACGGGGGCTTTTCGCTCTTTTTCCCGTATTTCACTTATTTTTACTCATGAATGCGCAATGTCTAGTCCTCTTAGGCTTTTCAGTGCTACCTATTAACGAGTTTTCGACCAACGACTCTCAAACTAGATAGTTTTAGGGCGATGGGTGTAAAGATATCCCATCGGGAATACTTACTCAAGTAACAAATGCCACAAAACTAAACTAGCCACCGTGTTTATTCGTACTTTTTTTTCATTTCATTTCTTTTTTTTAAGTAGATCCCATATCTTCCCCCGAACTTAGGTTTCTACCTAATCTTAGCCTTCACCACTAATTCACTGAATTTCGTTCATTAAACCTTAATTTCCCTTAAGAAGTCAATTATGTGCAAATTTAAACCAAGTCAGTCAACATAGTCATTCTTACTGTGCTATCCTAATTATATCAGTTTCAAACAGGTAAATATTTAGGTCAAGATATGAAATTACATCTAAGCCCTTGCTGTCAATACCAATTCTTGTATACGCAAATCCAATCTCATCATTGGCCAGATTAACTTCAACTATCTAACAAACTGGAATCATGCAAAAACTAACTAAATGCAACATATATACATTTAATGTTTACTACTATTTTTATGATTTTCCATTTTTCAAGTTTTTTTTCATAACTAAAAATGAAAAAATGAAGACTATTTACACAACAAAAACTATAATGAAAACTACACTACATTCACATGGACAACTAACATGAACTAAATATGAACTAACATGCGAAATTAACTAACAATGCACAGAACAAACGTATGCACATGCACATAATAAGAAACACCCCCAAACTTAAAACTAACAATGCCCTCATTGTTAAATATAATAAAATAAAGTACCGAGGACTTCCCTGAATTGGCTAGGCAGGAGGTGGCACCTCCTCTACATCCAAGTCAGAAGGTGGATAAGCAGGTAGCGGTTGAGGATTAGGGAACTGGAAAGGTTCAGCCGTAGCAGGGTTTGGACGAGCGAATGCCTCTGCCAAGGATGCATTGAACGCGTTTTGAGTAGCAAAGGCATGGTCCTGCCACGTTGCAATCCTTTTTAACTTTCGATCCTCTATCTTGTCTTTGGCATCTATATAGTGCTGCAAGCTTTGAAATTGAGTACTGAACAGGTATTTTTTTGGCTTAGAAGCACCAAGCGCAGTAGTATCTTCACCCTTAAACATCTCATCAGCCCTAAATTCATCATCCTCTGAACTTGCTTCTGTCTCCTCCTCTGGACCATCTAGAAAAATAAAACCCAGCCCACGAGGATGTGATTCGCCCTTGGCCAGACCGATTATCTTGCAATTAACCCCGGGTCTAGCAACTACAGAGGCTTCTACATAGGCTCATATGTCGTCCATCGCACGCCTGACTGACAGCATAATCCACAAATCAGCGATGGGTGAGGCAACCACCCAGAAAATGGGCCTCGTAGACAATGCCAAATAGAAAAATTGATAATTTCATCGATATTGATATCAAAGTCCTTCACGATTCAATAAAGCAGCAACACCTTCTCTTTTGTAACCTCGCTCGTGTGCAGTGATGGAAACAGTTTTGTACACAGAAAAGCGTACCAAATCTTCTCGTACAAGCTTAAATCTTTACTCATGAATATTGTTCCTCCTCTCTTCCCTTTGACCCAAGTTGTACCGGGCTTTGAAATCTATGACAAAATTTGGTCATAATCGGGATTGTTGTCTCGCAACTGTGCATATTGACATATGGTTGGGGCCTCACATTATAGAACTTGTTGATCGCTTCTGGACCAAACGGCACTTGCTTTCCTCGTACGAATGCTACAAATGGTGCCTTATCCTCCGCATTTGCATAAAACTCCTTTACTACCGTTACCACCGCTGGGTCCTATTGGTCAGTGAATGTATCCCATCCCTATTGATGAATCTATCGCCACATCTGACTATCAAATGGCTCAGGCCTTATTCCATGCTCGGGTGTCGGTGCTTTCAGGGATAAGTAGTCAAATTTGTCTGCCGCCGTGGCACTGACGAATTTCCTCTTATCAAAACTTTGTGTGGGTGGTGATGTCTTTAGAGCCATGATATATTAAATTGGGCAAAATCCCCCAAACGTTCTCACTTGGCATTTTGTCCAACACTTGGTGTGTATAATGCCACAGAGAACAAAATCCACCTCCAAATTACAAAACAAGTACCCAATAAAAGGAAAATCAACTAAGAATGCCTACCCACTGTTGAATTCGCTGCTCTTGATGAGTAGGTATTGATTCCCTTCTAATTTCATAACTTTCTCCCTCTCCCTTGTTTGAAAACTTAACAATGGTGATGAAACCCTAATTTTGTGATGGAAAGATGAAACTAGTGTGGAATTTATGCAATTGGAGTTGGATTATGTATAGAAGTGTAATAAAGGGCCGAATTCGGTGGGATGTGGGAGGTTTGGAGCTATTTCGTGGGTTTAGGCTCGGTTTGTGTGAGAAAGAAGTGTAGAAGTCGCGCCTGGAAACTGATTTTAAGAACTAAGTTCCGTAACGCCTACCGGGGTAGACCCCTTTTACACTGTAAACCCCCACCGAAGCGGGATAGAACTAAGGACCCCCCCTACTGGGGCGGGTCATTTTTCTCTTTGGGAACCCACCAGGGCGGGATATAACAGAGACTACCCCCGTCAGGGCGAGTGTGTCAGGCTTGGATTGGCCCGCCGTGGCAGGGTATAGTTTCCTGACAGACTTAATTTTTACTTCTGATTTTGTCCTGCACGTGTGTAAACTTCATTCTAAGTTCCTGAAATCAAATAAAACCCACAATTAGAGCTAGTCCCATGGAAATTGAGCAAGAAAGTTGTGATTACACACAATGACTAACTACTAATTAATTGTGATTACACACAATGACTAACTACTAATTAACTAACTATCCTATAAATTACAAAAAATTGAACTACTAAGTACTGACAATAATAACTAATCTACTAAGTTGTAAAATTTGAAACTAAATACTGCAATAACATGAAAATTGGGTTGCCTCCCAATAAGCGCTTGATTTTATGTCTTTCAGTCTGACTACTCCCTGTTTCATGGTGCATCGACAAGAGTAATTGAGGTTGCTTGGTGATCGAGGTCACCACCCCAATAGTGTTTTAAACATTGTCCGTTGACTTTGAAAGTTTTCAGCGGATTTCAGCTATACAATTCAATGGCGCCATGTGGTAAGTGGGTTTTATACCCCACGAATCAGCTCCTAATTCAAGCTTAATCGGTGTTAATTCTTTGATTTTATGCTTTACTTTTACTTGTTTAATGTTGTTTGGTGTTTAGGTATGGTGGATGGGCGATTGGAGTAAAAGAGTGGAATTATGGCAAGTTTAGAGCTCAAGTGGACATGTATTATCATAGCATAGCATGTCGGGGCTAGCTCTTTTATGCCTAATACCCCAGTCGGGGCTGGGGGTACTAAAGTTAGTTAACAGCAGCATAGCAAGCCGGGGCTGGCTATTTGCAAGGCAATACCCCAGTTGGGGCTGGGGTACGGGGCAGAGCAGAGCCCTGGTTCTTTTCAAATGCTACAAAACGTGAAGATAAGTGATGGCAATGACTTGGGACTCAACTATGGATGAAATTGTAATCAGAATACGTGTCTAAGCGTATAATTATTAACAAACAACAAGATTGAGGAGAGATACAAGGCAATTAACGACATTGAAGACAGATTTTGGAGAAAGAATATTGGAGAGATTTAGTTGAAGGCTATTTCATAACAATTACGGATTGGGCTATAGAGAAGGGTGGTTCTGGATTTATTCTTCTTCTTTAGTTTAATTTCTGTAGTTGGGTTGATGTTTTCTTTAATTAATTTAGTTGTTATTTCATTGATGATGAACTAAATTACTTTTTAGGCTTATAACGGATCTTTGAGTGGAACGATGATTATGTAACTTTGATTTTTAGTTTAATAAGCTATCTTTCAGTTATCTATATTGATTTGTGATTGAATTTATGAATTGCCTGATCACCAATTCTTTGTGGACTTGTATGGATTCGAGAGAGGAAATACGAGTCTAGACTTGGTCAATATAGCATGTGTTCTTGAATTCTGTGAATGAATGGAATCTTGATTTATGTTAGGGTAGAGATATGCTTAACATCTCATGTAATCGAATAGAGAACTCGAACTTAAACCTTCTTTAATTGTAATTCACATAGAGATATAGTGAGTTAATTAATTAAGGTGTTTAACTTAATTCTATCTAATTTGTGGATTTAATTTAATATGGTACTAGTGCATCGAGAGGTGACTAGTTCTACTTGAGTGTTCTTGGTTAATAAACTAGGATAGTGAATTAAACTGGAATACGATGTAATAATCAGAGTGATGCTTAGAGTGAAGTTGTAAGCCTAATTCTCCAATATTTGTTTGAAGATTCAGTTTTTAAAGTTTGTTGATTGTTTGGTATTCTTAGTAGTTTTAATATTTTTAATTATAATCTTGAAATTGGTTAGTTTAATAAAATTAGGATTAATAGAAAATTGATAATTGTGAAGATTACTTTCTAGCTAATCTCTGTGGGAACGATACTTGACTTATCATTATATTACTTGTTGACCACGTATACTTGCGTGTTGTGCGTATATAGATTTTACCCAACACCATGTGGATAGGCTATTTTGATGGTGAATGGCCCCGACCATCTTAATTTGAGTTTCCCGGGAAATAGCCTCAGTCGAGAGTTGTACAATAACACAACTTGGCCTGGTTCGAACTTCCTATTTAAAATTTTCTGGTCGTGCCACTTCTTGACCTTTTCTTTATACAATTTGGAGTTCTCGTACGCTTGCAGACGAGATTCTTCTAACTCGTTAAGTTGTAGCATTCTTTTCTCCCCCGCAGCTGTTAGAACAAAATTTAGCTTCTGAATGGCCCAGTATGCTTTATGCTCAAGTTTAATTGGGAGGTGACACGCTTTTTCATAGACAAGTTGATATGGAGTCATACCAATCGGTGTCTTGTATGTTGTGCGATATGCCCATAAAGTGTCCTCCAATTTCAGAGACCAATTTTTTCTGTTTGGATTCATTATTTTCTCTAAAATTCTTTTTACCTCTCTATTTGAAACTTCAACTTGGCCACTCGTTTGGGGATGATAGGTCGTCGCAATTCTATGGTTGACCCCATATTTAGCCAAGAGAGCTATGAAGAACTTATTACAGAAGTGACTTCCCTCGTCACTTATAATTGCTCTTGGCATGCCAAATCTTGTAAAGATATTCTTTTGTAGAAATTTCAAGACAACTTTGGCATCATTTGTCGAGAGTGCTACAGCTTCAACCCACTTAGACACGTAGTCTACTGCCAGCAAAATTTACAAATTGTTGTATAAATGTGGAAAAGGTCTCATAAAATTAATCCCCCACACATCGAATACTTCCACTTCTAAAATCGTGTTGAGCGGCATCTCATTCCTTTTGGATATATTGCCCACCCTTTGGCATCGATCACAGTTTTTCCCGAATTGGTGTGCATCTTTGAACAAGGTGGACCAGTAGAATCCAGCTTGAAGAACTTTTGCAGATGTTCTTTCACTTCCATAGTGTCCCCCATATAAGGATGTGTGGCATACATGCAATATGTTTTTTACTTCGCTTTGGGGCACACATCGACGAATCATCTTGTCCGCACACTGTCTAAACAAATACGGCTCATCCCACATATACCATTTTACATCATGTAGGAATTTCTTCTTCTGCTGACGTGTCAAGTCTGGAGGAAGGATCTTGCTCACCAAGTAATTGGAAAAATCTACATACCATGGAAATTTTGAATTAACCCCAAACAACTGTGCATTTAAAAATGATTCGTTGATTAAACCTTATCTGCCTTGTCTTTGTTCAGATTTTCCAACCTCGAAAGATGGTCAGCAACCTAATTTTTTGTCCCCTTCCTATCTTTGATTTCTAAATCGAACTCTTGAAGGAGTAGAATCCAACGAATAAGTCTAGGTTTTACATCTTTCTTAGAAATTAGATACCTTATTGCTGAATGATCGGTGTACACTACAACCTTTATTCCTATCAGATATGAGTAAAAAATTTCAAAGGCATACACGACCGCAGGTAATTCCTTCTTGGTAGTTGTGTAATTCAATTAAGCGTCCGTCAAGGTTTTACTTGCATAGTAAATAGCATGAAAAATATTGTCTTAACATTGTCCCAAAACAGCCCCTACCGCATAAACACTAGCATCACACATCAGTTCAAATGGCATAGTCCAATCTGATGCTATAATTACGGGTGTTGTTGTCAACTTCATCTTTAGCTGCTCAAATGTCGTTAAACACTCATCGTCAAATCTAAAAATTGCATCTTTCTCCAATAATCTGCATAGTGGTTTCGCAATCTTCGAGAAGTCTTTTATGAACCAATGGTAGAATCCAGCATGACCGAGAAAACTACGAATCCCTTTAACTGATGTTTGGGGAAAAATATTCTCAATTGTTTCTAATTTTGCATGGTCCACTTCCAATACCTTTGCAGAGACTTTGTGCCCAATGATGATTCCTTCTTCGACCATGAAGTCACATTTTTCCCAATTTAACACTAGACTGGTTTCCACGCGTCGTTTCAGTACCATAACCAGATTCTCTAGACAACTGTCAAATGTATCCCTATACACTGAAAAGTCATCCATTAAAACCTCTACATTGCGTTCCACTATATCCGAGAATATTGTCATCATACATCCCTGAAAAGTTATCGGTGCATTACACAGACCAAATGACAATCTTCTGAAGGCAAAGGTGCCATATGGGCATGTGAACGTCATCTTCTCTTGGTATTCTGGTGCAATAACAATCTGATTATACCCTGAATACCCATCCAACAAGCAGTAGTACTCATGTCCAGCCAATCGATCCAATATCTGATCAATGAAAGGTAAGGGGAAGTGATCCTTTCGGGTTGCCTTATTGAGTTTCCTATAATCCATGCATACCCTCCAACCGGTTACTGTCCGAGTCGGTATCAGCTCATTATCTTCATTGGTCACGACTGTCATCCCACCTTTCTTTGGGACACACTGCACTGGGCTCATCCATGAACTATCTGAGATAGGGTAGATTATCCCAGCATCCAACCATTTCAGAATTTCTTTATTCACTACCTCTTTCATGATCGGGTTAAGCCTCTGTTGTTGTTCCACTGTCGGTTTTGCCTCCTCTTCCAAGAATATCTTGTGCATACAAAATGAAGGGCTTATCCCCTTGATATCAGCAATAGTCCATCCTATAGCAGATTTGTACTCTTGGAGAACCCTAAATAGCTTATTTTCCTGTAAATCGTTAAGTGCAGATGCAACAATAACAAGTAAAGTAGATGAGTTACCCAAAAAAGTATACCTGAGGTGTTTAGGAAGAGGTTTAAGTTCAAGTGTGGGTGGTTCCTCTAGTGAGGGTTTCATCCGTGTCGATGCTTTTTCTTTGGTTTGTAAAGGTTCAAATGGCATCTTGAATCTACTCACTCTAGGTAACGCATCTAACATATGCAAATAATTAATAAATTCGGGGTCGTCTAAGTCAACATCTCCCAGCAGTATGTTTTTCAACGGGTCCCTATCCATGACTCGAATTAAATCTTCACTAACCATTTTTTCAATAACATCCATCCTAAAACATTCTTCCTCATCCGTAGGAAATTTCATAGCTTTGAAAACATTGAATGTAACCTCTTGGTCTTGCACTCTCATTGCCAACTCTCCTTTTTGCACATAGATGAAAGTTCTCCCAGTTGCTAAGAATGGTCTCTCTAAAATAATTGTAATGTTCTTTTCTTCTTCATAGTCAAGGATAATGAAGTCCGCTGGAAATATAAACTTATCCACTTTTACCAATATATCTTCAACAATTCCCCTCGAATAAGTAACTGATCTATCCTCCAACTGTAATGAGATGTTTATTTGTTTCGGTGCCGGCAAACCCAACTGAGTGTACACTGATAATGGCATGAAATTCACACTCGCACCAAAATCACACAAACATTTATTGAAGGACATATTTCCAATCGTATAAGGAATAGGAAAACTAACCAGATCATTCAACTTCGAAGTCAACTTCCTTTGCAATACCACACTACACTCCTCTGTCAATGTCAGTCTCATAATCTTCTAATTTCTTCTTCCTTGACAAAATACCCTTCATAAACTTAGCATAACTCAGCATATGTTCTAGGTCTTCTGCAAATGGAATATTTATCTGTAGCTTTTTAAAGATTTCTATGAACTTAGAGATCTGTTTATCTAACTTTTGCTTTTGAACCCTTTGTTGAAACGGTGGTGGAGGATAGACAACTGGTACAACATCTCCTTGTTTCTTAGCCACTTGTCTTTATTCACCCTGTTTCTCTTCAACCACTCTTTCTTCACTTTCCTTAACATCTTTCTTTGGCAAATTTTTTGCACTTTGCCCTGTAGATGTTTTTCGCTCCGTAATGTAATAGCTTGACACTGCTCTTGATTTCCTCTGGGATTTTTCTCAGTGTCAGTCGGTAAAGACCCTTGAGGTCTACTATTCAAGGTCATCGCAAGTTGTCCCATTTGATTTTCCAGATTTTTAATTGCAGCTGCCTACGTTTTCATTGTCGCTTCATTACCGGATATATACTTCAAAAGTAGCTCCTCCAAATCTGACTTCTTCTCATGCTGCGGAGCTGACTGTTGATGCTGATTCTGAAATCCGGGGGGGTATAATGGTCGTGGAGATTGCTGCTGATTCTGATTGTTGCTCCACAAAAAGTTTGGGTGGTTCCTTGCCCCCAGATTATAGGTATTCTGGTATGGATTAAGTGGCCTATTATAACTACCTATAAACTGAACTGCTACCGAATTTATAGCACACTGATCTGTCGGATGTTCCCCCGCACACAATTCACACACATAAGCTACCTACTGAACCTGTACTCCCGTGAGGGCATCCATTTTCTTTGATAGCGCATAAACCTGAGTTGTTAAGGTCGTAACTCCATCCATTTCTAACACTCCAGTTGCCTTAGGTTAAGTCATCCTTGCAGTTGGTCACTGGTAGTTATTAGCTGCCATAGTCTCAATCAAATCATATGCGTCCTCAAATCTCTTAGCCATAAATGCTCCTCCCGATGCTGCATCTATGCTAGTCCGAAGATTACTGTTCAACCCATTATAGAAGGTGTTCATCTGCATCCACTTGGGCAATCCATGATGTGGACACTTCCTCAATAACTCTTTATATCTCTCCCAATCTTCATACAGTAACTCCCCATGCTGCTGTTCAAACATCGTAATCTCATTCCTCATCTTCGCTGTCTTCGTTGGTGGGAATAATTTTGCTAAGAACTTTTGAGCTAGGTCATCCCAAGTAGTAATTGAACTTGATGGTGGTGAATGTAACCAATTCTTTGTCTTATCTCGCAGTGTGAATGGGAACAAACAAAGTCTTACTACATCATCAGATACCCCATTGTACTTGAAGGTATCACATATCTCCAGAAAGCTCACAAGATGCTCATTTGGATCATCATTAGGCAATCCTCCAAACTGCACCGAGTTCTGAATTATCTGTATTGTACCAAGCTTTATCTCAAAGTTGTTAGTAGTAATCGCAGGCCTAGTAATACTCGATTGAATCTCAGTTACCCTTGGTGTGGCATAATCCCTCAGTGCTTTCTGATCTTCTGCAGCCATTGTTTCTTCCTTTTCAAAATTCTCTCTAGTTTCTTTTATCCACTTATTCAACCGTTGAATCCTTCTTTCGATGTCGTCCTCGTAAGGTAACAAGTCTGGCTTCTTTGATCGAGTTTGCATGCACTAGTCAAGAGAACCTGAAACAAGAAATAAAACAAAAATAAAAAGATAATATTTTTAACTAAAATTGATATAATTAAACTGATAATGAAAGTAATAAACTCAATTATCTGTCCCCGACAGCGGCGCCAAAAACTTGTTGGATGTAATCTAATTATACACGGCACGCAAGTATACGTGATCAACATGTAATATAATGATAAGAAAAGTATTGTCCACAAAGACAAATATTAAATTTTACTAACAATTATCAATCTTGTATTATCTCAATTTTATTAAACTAACGATTTAATGAAGAAATTAACAAGAAACTACTAAATAAAGAAAAATCAACTAACTACCACAAACTTTAATCAGATGCTGAAGAATTAAGCCTACAATTTCACTTTATGCTTCACTTAGATTGTCACACTTAATTTTTTAATTTAAATTAACTATTCCAGTTCATTAATCAAGAACACGAAAATAGATATAACCATCTCTCGATGCACTATACACATATCAAATTAAATCCACATATGATAGAATTAAGCAAAATAACCTAATTAACTAATTCACTATATCTCTATGTGAATTAAAATTAAAGAAAGTTTAATCCCAAGTTCTCATAAGATTACATGCGATGTATAGGTATATTTCTATCCTAGACATAAATTATAAATCCCATCAAAATGTTGAAATCACAACCACATGCTATTATGATTAAGTCTAAACCCATATTTCATCTCTCGAGTTCATATAGGTTCACAAAAAATTGGTGATCAAGCAAGTCATAGATTAAGCACAAACCATAATAGATGAACTGAAAATAGCAACACTAAATTAAACTTGAAGCATGACTGTGACGCCCCCAAATTCGGATTCTTTAACCTCGGGTTTGGTGCTCACGATCCATCATCATCATAAGCATTCTATAAACTATTACGGAATAATAAACATACAGTGTTCATTATAATAAAGTCTTACAACAATATCCCAAGGTCTATTAACATTTACTTAAACATACCTTACTTAAGTTACCCTTAGTAACATAAAAGGTTTACAATACCAATGCACATAATATAATATAATACATAAACATTTGTATTATCTATTCCTGTACTTTTTCTTTGTCTTTGTCCTTCTTGGACTTCTCTGGCTTAACTAAAATAAATGTCATGATATAGCAAGGGTAAGCAACGAATTTGCTTAGCAAGTTTAAATATAAGGGAGATATATCATGATTAGGAAGGAATCTATCATTCAATGTTCAACAATAGAAATCAATTGTGAAAGAACATGAATTAAATCTTTTTAACTGAATATTCGTATAATTGAATAATAGATGATGAGTAGTGCATTTTGTAAGGTCATCAGCAGCACCTAAAAAAGTAGTACAAAATAAAAAATAGTTGAATAATCTTGTGCAAAAAACAATATCATGCTTACTTCTAAAATAAATTAGATGGTTCACAATGGTGAATCTATGATTAACCTTCATTAGATAATTCTTCGAGAATGGTGTATGGGCATGAACAAGTTCTAATGTTGTTATTCCAAATGACCAAATGTCTGCTCTGTTTACAAAAAACATATCATCTAAGAATGCAGTATTATATATACATAATAATATAATATATATCCATACACCCACGAAATAACAGAAAAAAATAGATAAGCAGAGAAACATCGATCAGAAAAGTCACCCACTCACTTGAAGTCATATCCATGCAATTGCTACGTAACTTCAAGAACCATACTGAGAAAAAAACATTGCAACATTAGTAAGAGTTTTAAAAATATTTTTGTTTATCAAAATAAAATAGTAAGTTGTGTTCCTCCAAGTTGGTCATTCTACAAATGCAAGTAAAATTACTCTATACATGATGACAGAAAGAGTCGTGTGTTCCTCAAAGTTGATAATTAAAGTAATTGAATCACATAATACTAGCAATGACAAGGATAAAGTAATTGAATGAAAATATGTACATATTCAAGGGGCATAGACTTGGAGAATAAAGTACCCTATTGTAGTCTTCAAGACAACTCTCTTCTTCACAAGCTGCCATCCATTTCTCCACATTATCCGGTATGTCTTTTCTGCTTGGAGCCTCTTTTGCTTTTATTATCTAATTATCCATGTCAGACAGTAACTCAGAAGGCTCCACGTTCCCAGAATCAATGAGTGCCATGATTTTTCCACAAGCAGCCTCTCTATCAATCTCTATATGAGCACGTGCATAAATCTCTTCGAGCTCCGCTTGCCTCTTAAAAGCAATTTCCTTCATCATGCTAGCTTTTAGCTGATCAAGCCTTTCAACTCCCACCTCAGCCTTACCAACAAACAAGTGAATGAAGAGTAGATGTCATATTTATATTTAAATAAGAGTCTACAGGTAAGGAATCTGAAATACCTGCTCAATCAGATCCAGAGCAAGAGCTCCGGGGATGGTAACTTCATCAACTGACGGTGATTTGCTGCATGTAATGTGATCAAACAAGCTCCTCTCTTCTTCCGAGGTATCTATTAAATTCCAAAGATCAGTTAGCTGTGTTGCTAAATCTTGAAGCTGTAGAAGAAAGATAGATATCAGATGACTGTCGCATGTGTAAAGTGTGTTGCAACAAAAGAAGATATAAATTAAGATGACTTCAAGGTGAAATATTGTACATTAAACTAATAGAACATCAAAAAAGAACATCAAAAGTCTAATAGCAACTCAATGAATGCAAGGTTCAAAGCACTCTATAAAGGTGTTATTAAAAATAAATAGTCTCACATAAATACAATATCAAAAATATAACTAAAAAGGTTACTACTTGGGGAAAAACACGCCTATAAAAAATAACTAAATAGATTACTTACTCCATCTGCCCAAATATGAGAGTCCTTTTCTAAGTAAAAAAAAAAAAGTAATCATTGGTCAAGATCACAACTTCAGAACAATGAGATTTTGTACATCAATTCTGGAAGTAGACTATTATTTTTTCGGGACATCCAAAATAGAGAAAGTGGACTCATTTTGGAACAGAAGAAACTTATATTCTTTATTACATAGAAAAAGAGGAAAAGGGAAATGATTGAACTCTAAACAAGCCTTCCTAAAGATTGGCAGCTTCTCTAAAGGGCATAATAAATGACAATGATACACGAGATGGAACATATGTTTCTACAAAAATCTTTCTTACAAGACAAGTATAATGTAATAGCAGAATATAATTTAAAGCTATAAAATTCATATCCAGGCTAGTTCATAGAACGATATTCTTTAACAGGCAAAAAATTATACAGTAGGCATCGTGCATGTCAAGCATCTTCTAAAAGCATCTAAGATGTGCAATGACATAAACATGCAAGTGTGAAAGAAATGTATGAGAACATGAATATTATTTCTCTCACAATCACCAAAAGGTGAGTACTAATACAATTACCTTATGCAACCTCTGTTCCTTGTCTTCTTCTAATGCTGAGACAGTCTTAGCCAGACGAGATAAGGTGTCGTTACTAATGTTTTTAGATTGAACACCAGTAGAGTCATTCAGGCTTGGATGAACTTCAGTGACAGTACTGAAGAAGTCCATTCGAAGGACATCACAAAGGTCATGCACAGTGCTCACAAATTCAAGGACCTTATGCAACCTATCACTCTGCCAGACCAAACAAAAGGTGAACAGTGATTATTTTTTTTGATTTAAAAGAGAACAATCAAAAACCATAAACCATAGCTAACACAAAACTAATAGATTATTCATAAGGTTAACAACAGAGATTAAATTTCAAGCAAGACATGCATAAACAAGCTAAAGCTCAAATTTTTTTCAGAGTTTAAACATGAATATTTCACCTTAGCTGCTATAAGATCACTAATTTGATCCATGGATCAGAATTCACCTTCCCTAATCATGATTTTCCGTATCGTTCTTGTTTATACTCTTAATTTTAACGTACAAGATCCCACACAAAAATTGTGTTAACAAAGCTGAAATCCCCTCTAAGGCAACTATTGAAGCGACTAATTGATTTATTTTGCAACTTTATTTATTTTATCAACAAAGATCATACCATGTCAGTGCAAAACTGCTTCTTACTTAAATAACAGCATATTCATGAGTAAGTGTGAATAAAAAACTTAGTTACTAACTGATTTGCCTGGAAATGAGAGCCTTTTGAGAAAATAGAGTTAGCGGCATAATATAAGAAAATGTGTAACCACTAAACTAGTTTATCATGCACAAAAGAGGACGCCAACAAAACTAATGGCGTTGCCGAACGCAAGAAATGAGGTAAAATTTATTCTAAGAAGTAAATATAAAACTAAACATTTAGGGAAAAAGGATCATTCATGAAGTAACACAAATAGAAATCTACATCATTCCAATGTGTAAAATTCTATCAAATACTCCATGGCCATGTGTCTTGAATTGCATGAAGGATGGGAATGTAAAGGAAAAGAGAACAAGAAAGGGATAAGGAGCAGAAAAGCAAGATGAGAAGGTCTAATAATTTTTCTCTTGGTTCATGTTGGAAGAGAAAATGGAGGTAACTCAATAATTTTTCTCATCTTTTTCTTCTCTTTTATTGAAGGACTTTTAGAAAACAAAGAGGAATGGTAAAGAAGTGGAGAAAGCATAGCAACAATGGTATGGAAGAGAAATTTTGTTAAACAAATTGTTCTTATTTTCTTGGTTAGCCAAAATAAAAAGATCACTAAATTAATTTTAAAAGAAAACCCCTTTACTTCCCTACCCTTCTCTCCTCCCAAGCACAACCTAAGGTCACACAAAACAACACATTCTTCTCAGTATAGTAAGTCTCATCAGCCAATATCTCACACTAATGACACGAATAACACATATTTCAACCAAATTACAAGTTCTACAAAAATCTAGATGAAAAATGCATTCATGAGCCTACTATAATTTGTGCCTACTTTTCTAGTTTAGCTGAAAGTTTGATATATTATATGAAAAGTACCTTCGCAATATATGATTCTATATCCACTGTCTTTCAACCTTCAGACTCCTAGTAGAGCTTGAAAGAAATAATGATCCTTGCAAGTGTTCTAATGTAAATGTCCTTTCAGCTGCTAGGGTCAACTTCATCCAAGATTACATTTCTAAATATAAATGCTATATACCAATCTGTATGGACTATCATTTAATCATGTCTATTGTTCAAGGAGAGGATTAACTATTAGGAAAACGGTGCTCTTATAAAAGGAATTTCAAATTCTTTCAAAATGTCATACACACAATTCACAAATATTCTTAATTCGACAGTTCAACAATAAAAACATGCCTGTTTTTGGCTCATTGTTGTACAATATTGCAACCATAGACCAAGGAAATGAATATTCATTTTAGTGGCTAATGTAGACACAATTTTATTTTATTTTTTATTATATGTAATTTGGAACCAAGTAGGGTAAACCTCGAGGTAAACTCATGCCCTACATATTACAATGCTCATTCTAATGATTGAAACAGTAAATTCTTAAAACATATTGAACCCTTTCTTTCGGATGTGATATACCAGTCCCTTTCAGTTAAAGTAATCAAATATTTCATTTTCCGAATTCAAATCTAAAATAAACATTTTTAGCTAAGATATAAACATATAACAAGCCATACAATTGTAACTTAAAAGTTAAAGTAGACACATTTTCGCATGAGGGGGTCATGAACTAATGCAAAAGCCATAGAATCACTGAATGAAAATAAACTGACAGACAAAAACTCTTAAAGAATGTGTGCACTTACAGGAATACCCAAACCCCGCGACTTGGCAGCAGCAATAACAGCTTGGGAAAGACCGTTCATTCCTCGGCCATCCTCCCCATATCCCCCAAGGAAATAAGCACTCAAAAGCCATCCTGCCAAAAGCCCAAACATCCCAAATTCACAATTACTAAAACACTCCTATTTAGCATCACAATACAACAAATTAAATCAACTGAAAACAAAAAAGGAATAATACCCACATACCAGAAGTATCTTGGGACGAAATCTGAAACTCCTCTACCTCCTTTTCACCGCCACTTTCTCCTTCCTCCTTCTCGTTCTCCTCCGTCCGCCACTCCATCAATTGCAGGAGAATTGAAGGAACTGATTTTGAATCAATCACTAAACGCCTCTTCAATTTTAGGTTTCTAAAGTCAGATCCCCATATTTTTTGTCGACTGGACTTTTAAAAGCTTACAACACAGATTCAGATCCAAAATTACAAATTAAAAATTGCATAATCGTACAATTTCATCATTTAAACTGACTAATTAGAGCAAATTAGACATAGATCGTAAAATACCTTTTCACTTTCTCTCTGTAGATTCTCTTTCTAGGTTGAAACGGCTGAAAGTGAGAAAGACTACGAGGGAAAAGGAATTACATGGTAGGAGTATCGGATGGAATAGCAGTGAGAGTAGCTTCTTTTTTGGACGCAAGGTTTGGGTTGGGTTGGGTTGGAGACAAAAACTATATTAGGAGAAAGAATGCGGAAAAGTTTGATATGGCTTAAATTATATTCTAACTTTCTTAATTATATCCATTTTGTTCAAATTTTAATTAATTTAAAAATAATTTTTATAAATAAAAAAATTTTATTTTTTTAAAAAAAAAACTTCAATTTTTTTTAAAAAAATTTATTTTTAAACGAATATTTTTTTTAAAAAATAAAAACTTCAACGACTGTTGTTAGGAGTAAAGGCTCTCACATTTAATTTGAGAAAATAAAAATTTAGATTTTTTTTTGGCTAAAAATCAGAAAGGCAACTAACGCCACTTTAAAAAATATTTTTTTTAAAACGAATTTAAAAAAAAATTATCTTAATTTTTTTTAAAACGATTTTATTATTTTTAAAAATTTGAAAAAAATAAAAATGTGATCATTTGCATACCAAACTAACCGGCATTGTAATTTTTTTTATAAAATAAATTTGTAAAAAATAAGAATAAGATGTAACATCACTTTAACTGACGTTGGAATCTCTCTTTTTTTAAAAAAAAAAATTTGATCTCTTATACTTGTTTACAAACATTAATATTTTTTTATGTTTATTCTTTGTCATCGGCGTTGGAAATGAAGGAGTATATAAAACTTTAGCTATAAAAAAAAAAATTCTAACGCCAATTAAAGTTACGTTGCATCTTACTCTTCTTTTTTATAAATTCATTTTTTTTAAAAAAAATTAATAAAATAGGGATAAAATTGATATTACATTAATATGGGTCAAACTAACTTATTAGGAATGACTCATAAGTCATTTTTAAATAATTTTATTCAGTTTTAGTTCATAAAACATAATAAATTTTTCTTCATCTTTTATGTTTTCTCTTAGAACTGATAGTATTATAATTTAATTTTTTAATATATTTGGAAAAAAGATAAAAGGAGAACTAGGAATAGCTAGGGGTATACCATTACTATTCTTTTTTTTATGTTTTATTTTTAGACTTAAAAATATGTTCATGATTTAAGTTACTCCCTCCATCTAAGAATAAAAGTTCTTATTATTTTATGTAATCTCAAGTTAAATATTTACTTATATTAAATAATCTATTTTTTTTTACAATAATTTGTGTGTAATATCCTTAGTATTAAATGTCATATTTTTATTATTTATAAATATTTATATAATATCACTAGTCATGTATAGAGAAATATGCAATCAGATGAGAATTTAAATATGAATAATTTTATCATTTGATATTTTTTTTAAAATTGGCATAAAATCAATCATCACTTTTATTCTCGGAGTGAGGGAGTACTTGTAAGTATATCTTACTTCTATCTAAAAATAGGAAACATTGGGAAACAAAGATATAATAATCAGGTTTGATGAGGTTGTGTTTATTTGGGTCGGAGGCCTGGAACTAACATGTTTGGCAATCACTACAAAAAAAAGAGTCATTGGCGACGGGCTCAATACCGATGGCACAATCCTCGTCGACAATAAAGTCAATATCGACGGCCTCGCCGTCGACAATGATAGTCGTCGCTAATGACCCCTTTTTTGGCGCCAGACATTCCCGGTGGAGGGAAAACCTCATTGGCGACGGTATTTATTTTAGGGTCGACGGTGTTGCCGTCGGTATTGAGTTAATAGCGACGGGGTCATTATCGATGGGGGATGCCGTCGAGAATGATAATTAAAACCTCTTCGCCAGCAACGACTCCTTTTGTAAGACCCCAACTTTTATAAATAAAGATGAATTTTCTATAAATATCATTTTTGAATATTATGGAGTTAATTTGATATAATGTTATAGTTGTGGGTAATATTTATAAATTTTGCAAAGTAAGCAAGTTGTTATAAAATATTCGTTTGGTCGGAGAATATTCTTTTTGTCGAGGAATATTCGTACGACGGCACAATCATTGGTGGACCCCACAACGGAATTATTGTCGGATTGAGAAAACGACAGAATTATCTTTCTATAAAAATAACGGCTGAGGTGTTACCGTTAAAACCGTTAAAACTGTTGAACTACTCGGTAGTAAAAGTACAGTAATACGCGTGGTTGTATAGTAGCACACGGTATTGATTATTGATGCTTACGTGAGAAGTCACTCAGCTATACTTAATTATTGCTACAGTAATTGCTGCATCATATCTCTTAAATTATTGTCATAGTATCATCTGTATAATATGTTATATTATTGAGACGTTGTGGTAAGTTTGGTTATTTTATGGGGGGCCATATGTCATCATCTAAGAGTCTCTTCGTCAATAGTAATTACCGTCGTCAATAGTATTTACCTTGGTCAATAGTAATTACCTTCGTCAATAGTATTTACCTTGGTCAATAGTAATTACCTTCGTCAATAGTATTTACCATGGTCAATAGTAATTACTTTCGTCAATAGTAGTTGTCCCTTCAATATTACCAAGAGTCATTTGACCCTTCGTTAAGACCAAGAGTCACCCTCAGTTTTTCTATAAATAGAGGCCTAGGGCTTCATTATTTTTCACGAATTCATTCAAGCTATAGAGAGAGAAAGTATAGAGAGAATAAGAGAGAGAGAGAGACTAAAAGTATTCTGCTACATCACTTTTCCAATATCCAGTTCTTTTAAGGTAGGGAATATTATTTCTTTTATATTCATGAAGAGAACTTCTGTTATTCCATTCGTTATTATTCTGTTGGAATAACCAGTATACGCGGTCTACCCTATACTTGGTGACATTCTTCTATTATTCTGTTGGAACATCCTGTCTGTGTGTTTTACACCGGACCTGGTTCCGTTTATTATTCTGTTGGAACATCCTGTCTGTGTGTTTTACACCGGACCTGGTTCCGTTTTATTATTATTCTGTTGGAATATCCTGTCTGTGTGTTTTACACCGGACCTGGTTCCATTATTTATTATTCTGTCGGAATATCCTGTCTGTGCGTTTACGCCGGACCTGGTTCCATTATTTATTATTCTGTTGGAATAACCTGTATGTGCGGTCTATCGCATGCATGGTGATTTCTTTTGTTATTCCATTCTTTATTGTACTCAGTTGGTTAAGTTTTGACTTCTATACTCCATGAAATTTGTGGAATATCCTTGATAGTTGCGTTTTATCCAGTATCTTTTCAAGAAAATATTCTTCTAAGCGTTCTTGAATTTTACTCCACAATACAGTATCATGTTGACAATTTGGACGTTGTTAATTCCTGGATAAATTAATTCTTGAACTTGTTTTATTGAGTTCTTATATCATTGTCATCATCCTCATGTTTATAAAATGTTGAAAGTCATCTGTGGCATGTAGTGCATAGATGGACTTGGTATGATTATGACCAGGGATTATTCGGTATAATCATGACCGTAATGTTACAAATGATGTGGTAAAAGTCCTCATTGGCCCGTAGTGCATTGATGGACAGTTGTTGGCATGATCATGACCATTAATGAATACACGAATATCCTTGGCCGTAGTGCAGGGGTGATTCGATGATGTGGATTATTTTATTAAGCTGAGTCTCAGCGATCGCAGTGTTGAAAAACCTTTTAAATCATAAAAGATAGTAGAGTTTATTTTCTACTTGACTCTTTTAATGGATTGCTTGTTCCGCTGCAGTTAAACTTGATGTCTATTATATTTTATCAGTTTAACATTGTTGAAGGCTAATGATAATTTATTCTGCATTATCTTAGTCATAATATTTCTTACTGGGCTAGTTGAGCTCACCCTTTCTTTCACTGTTCTCTTCAGGAAATGAGAACGTAGCTGGGACAAGTCGGGGTACGGAGTGATGGTCCGAATGATAGTATTAGTTAGTAGTCCTCACTATTCTATGTAATGGTGTGTTAATAAATGTAATGAGGACTCCTTTTGAGTATGAATACTCTCTAGAAGATAATATTTGTATTCAAACTCACAGTTTATGTTTTGTCGTATTGTACACGACAGATGTATTAATCAGTTGTATTTGTATTCTGTACTATGTATCTGACGACCCAAGATGGGTGATGTATACCTAATTTTGGGGGCGTCACATTTGGTATCAGAGCTTAGGGATATGATCCCTGGCTAAGATGTGAGAATAGAACTAGGAGGGGAGAGACGGGAAATTCCTTCGCTAGTATGGCATACCTAAGTTTATTTGCATGGTATTTAATTGGTCGGTCATAATATAAGGATAATATATGACATATCAATTAATTTTTATTTTGTGGCAGTATCTGAAAATGGCATCCGAGAATGTTGAGAATAGCAATGGAGCACAGACGACTGTTGATTCACCACACATCAATAATCATGATAATGTGCATCAGAAAGGTGTCAATCCTCATGCAAACAACAACACTGACCAAATGATGAATGATCAAATGTTCAGAGGCTTTATGCAATTCATGCAACAACAGGTGAAAGCGGCTCCTGTCCACAACGTAGGTGGAAATACTGGAAACTCTCAGGCGGTCACCGCTAAACAGTTTAAGGAGCTGGGACCACCGGAGTTTAAGGGAGAACCCAAACCACTTGTAGCTGAAACATGGATAAAGCAGATCACCAAGATATTTGATGTCTTGGGTTGCTCCGAGGAGCAAAAGGTTCCCTTTGCCGCCTTTATGTTGCGAGGAGAGGCAGATTACTGGTGGGAATCGATAAAGCGTACTCAACCTGCCGCACTGAAGATGTCTTGGGAGAAGTTCCAAGAGCTGTTTAACGACAAATACTTTCCCGAGAGTATTCGTCACATGAAGGAGGTGGAGTTCATCAAATTGGAGCAGAATAATATGACCGTGTCGCAGTACGAGGCAAAATTTGCGGAGTTATCCCGGTTTGCGTCCCACCTGGTGGATAATGAAGAAAGAATGACGCGGATGTTTTTAAGAGGTTTGAAGCCGGAGATACGTCAACATCTTGTTTCTCATAAACTGTGTTTGTATTCAGATGTTGTAAATAGGGCTCAGTTGGTGGAGCGCGATAACGAGATAACGCAACCAAAAGAGAGCAGCCGGCGAAATGATAATACCAGTGAGAGCAGTCATCGAAGCGGTGACAACAAGCGTGGAGGGAATCAACAGGCCAGAAATGGTAACCACTTCGGTGGTAATCAGGGCCAAAACAATAAGAATGGACATTTTAAGAAGAGGAGATTCAACAATGATGGAAAGATGTCAGCACCAGCACCTGTCGTTAAGGAAGGAGAACGACCACCTATCATATGTTTCAAATGCGGAGGGGAGGGGCACATCAGTCCAAACTGCGCGATGCCGTCCAAAGCATGTTATAATTGTGGAAGAGAAGGTCATTTAGCCCGATTTTGTCGTTTACCGAAGACAAATTCAGTTAGGATGGAGGCACCAAAGGCCGTCCCAGAAAAGTCAAAACCGGTTGTGCAAGGGAGAGCGTTTGTTGTGACCTCCCAGAACGCAAGGAACCCGAATGAGGTCATCACGGGTAAGCTTATCATAAACTCTAACGAAGTCTATACTTTATTTGATACCGGTTCAACCCATTCTTTTATTTCTCCTACTTGCGCTCATCGATTAAATTTGATTCCGGAGAAATTAGACTTTGACTTAGCAGTTGAAACTCCATTGGGAGAAACCTTCATTACATCCACGGTTTATAAGTCTTGTTTGGTTCAAGTTGGTACCCACACATTACCTGTCGATCTTATTTCATTAAAAATACTTGTATTTGACGTGATTCTAGGGATTGATTGGTTAACTACTCATCATGCAAAAATTGATTGTTTTCGTAAGGTTGTTAGCTTTCATATTCCTAATCGACCTATTATGCGAATTCAAGCAACCAAACCATTAAAATCAATCGCTGTCATCTCAAGCCATAAAGCTATTCGTTTATTGAAAAACGGATGTCAAGCTTTCTTAGCTCATGTCACAGATCTAAACAAAAATACGTCAGCTTTGAATGATATTTCTGTTGTTAATAAATTTCCTGACGTATTTCTCGAAGAACTTCCTGGCCTACCCCCAGAGCGTGAAATTGAATTTTGTATCGACCTTGAACCTGGTACAAAACCCATTTCCAAAGCCCCATATCGAATGGCTCCTATTGAACTTCAGGAGTTAAAGACCCAACTGCAGGAATTATTAGACATTGGTTTTATTCGTCCTAGTACTTCTCCTTGGGGTGCTCCTGTTCTATTCGTGAAGAAAAAAAAATGGAAGTATGCGACTTTGTATTGATTATCGGGAGTTGAATCATGTCACCATCAAAAACAGGTACCCATTGCCACGTATTGATGACCTGTTTGACCAGTTGCAAGGAGCACAATTCTTTTCAAAGATCGATCTTCGTTCTGGATATCATCAGCTGAAGGTTAGAACTGAGGATATTCCAAAGACGGCTTTTAGAACTCGGTACGGGCATTATGAATTCCTAGTCATGTCCTTTGGATTGACTAATGCTCCTGCTGCCTTCATGGATATGATGAACCGGGTATTCAAGGAATATTTGGATCACTTTGTGGTCGTCTTTATCGATGACATCCTTGTTTATTCCAAAAGCCGTGAAGATCATGAGCAACACTTGAGGCTGGTACTCCAAAAGCTTCGTGAATACAAACTTTATGCCAAGTTGAAGAAATGCGAGTTCTGGCTGGAAGAGGTAGCATTCCTTGGGCACGTAGTATCAAGTCGTGGAATATCTGTTGACCCGGCAAAGATTGAAGCTATTCAAAGCTGGGAGCAACCTAATTCAGTGACCGAGGTACGTAGCTTTCTTGGTTTAGCTGGTTATTATCGAAGATTCGTGGAAGGATTTTCTCGAATCGCTACTCCATTAACTCAGCTGACTCGGAAAGATACAAAGTTTGGTTGGAGCGAAGAATGTGAGCAGAGTTTTCAAGAACTCAAGAGGAGACTCATTTCAGCACCTGTTCTAACAATACCATCTGGCTCGGAGGGATTTGTCATCTACAGTGATGCTTCGAGCAAAGGGTTGGGATGCGTTCTCATGCAACATGGAAAAGTCATAGCCTATGCATCAAGACAACTCAAGGAATATGAGAGGAATTATCCTACTCATGATCTAGAGTTGGCAGCTGTTGTCTTTGCACTTAAAATTTGGAGGCATTACTTGTATGGGGAGAAAGTGGAGATCTTTACGGATCATAAAAGCCTCAAATATTTCTTCACTCAAAAGGAACTCAACATGCGACAACGACGTTGGCTTGAACTGTTGAAAGATTATGATCATACCATTCAATACCATCCTGGAAAAGCGAACGTGGTAGCTGACGCATTGAGTAGAAGATCATATGCGGGTACAAATGCAATATTAACAACGCAAAGGCCCATTTTGTGTGACTTGCAAAGGATGGAGATAGAGTTGAAGACTCCAGGGACCCATGTGATGATGGCGAATATACGAGTTGAACCGACTTTAATCGATAAAGTTAAAGCTGCTCAAGCTACAGACCTGGAGCTGATGCGTATGAGGAAGAAAGTGCAAGAAGGTTCTATGCCGGAAGCAAGAATCGATGGAGAAGGAATACTTCGAGTCAACTCCAGACTCTGTGTTCCTAACAACCCTGATTTAAAGTATGAAATCATGATGGAGGCACACAACACACCATTTGCAATCCATCCTGGAAGTACCAAAATGTATCATGATCTTCGTCATACATTTTGGTGGAGCAATATGAAGAGAGAGATAGCGTTGTTTATCTCAAGGTGTCTAACTTGTCAACGAGTCAAAGCGGAGCATCAAGTACCAAAAGGTCCATTGCAACCACTTGAAATTCCAGAATGGAAGTGGGAGCACATCACCATGGATTTCGTTACCGGTCTTCCTAGGGTTTCTCAAGGTATTGATGTGATTTGGGTCATTGTTGATAGATTGACCAAGTCTGCTCATTTCTTACCGATACGAGAAACTTATACACTTGAACGTCTTGCTCGTATGTACATAAACGAGATTGTAAGACTGCATGGTATGCCAGTATCCATAGTTTCTGATCGAGACCCAAGATTCACTTCACGATTTTGGGTTAGTTTACAAAAAGCTATGGGCACGGAGTTACGATTTAGTTCAGCATATCATCCTCAGACGGACGGACAATCAGAGAGGACTATTCAAACTCTTGAAGATCTATTAAGACTCTGTGTCTTTGACTTCAAGGGAAGTTGGGACAAGTTCTTACCATTGGTGGAGTTTTCCTACAACAACAGTTATCAAGCAAGTATTGGCATGGCTCCATTCGAAGCATTGTATGGAAGAAAATGTCGTTCTCCAGTATGCTGGGATGAGGTGGGCGAAGCAACGTTGTTGGGACCGGAGTTGGTACGTATGACTACAGAAAAGATTCAAACGATCCGACAACGTATAAAAACCTCACAAGATCGACAAAAGAGTTATGCTGATCTTCATCGAAAGGACGTGGAATTTGATGTAGGAGATCATGTGTTCTTACGTGTTGCTCCATGGAAAGGTGTTACGAGATTTGGAAAGAGAGGAAAGCTAAATCCTCGATTCATCGGTCCATTTTTAATCCTCGATCGAGTAGGAACTGTGGCTTATAGACTCGCTTTACCGCCAAGTATGTCTCGTGTTCATAACGTTTTCCACATATCCATGTTACGCAAATATGTGGAAGACCCGAACCACATTATTGAGTTAGAACCGGACGAAATAGCGGAGGATTTGACGTATGAAGAAGTTCCTGTTCAAATCTTGGATAAGAAGGAACATATTCTACGCTCCAAGGTTATACCTCAAGTCAAAGTTTTGTGGAGAAACCACGATGTTGAGGAAATGACTTGGGAGTTAGAATCAGAAATGAAATCAAGGTATCCTTACCTCTTCGACATACCAGGTACGTACCCTAATTTCGAGGACGAAATTTCATAAGAAGGGGAGGTTGTAAGACCCCAACTTTTATAAATAAAGATGAATTTTCTATAAATATCATTTTTGAATATTATGGAGTTAATTTGATATAATGTTATAGTTGTGGGTAATATTTATAAATTTTGCAAAGTAAGCAAGTTGTTATAAAATATTCGTTTGGTCGGAGAATATTCTTTTTGTCGAGGAATATTCGTACGACGGCACAATCATTGGTGGACCCCACAACGGAATTATTGTCGGATTGAGAAAACGACAGAATTATCTTTCTATAAAAATAACGGCTGAGGTGTTACCGTTAAAACCGTTAAAACTGTTGAACTACTCGGTAGTAAAAGTACAGTAATACGCGTGGTTGTATAGTAGCACACGGTATTGATTATTGATGCTTACGTGAGAAGTCACTCAGCTATACTCAATTATTGCTACAGTAATTGCTGCATCATATCTCTTAAATTATTGTCATAGTATCATCTGTATAATATGTTATATTATTGAGACGTTGTGGTAAGTTTGGTTATTTTATGGGGGGCCATATGTCATCATCTAAGAGTCTCTTCGTCAATAGTAATTACCGTCGTCAATAGTATTTACCTTGGTCAATAGTAATTACCTTCGTCAATAGTATTTACCTTGGTCAATAGTAATTACCTTCGTCAATAGTATTTACCTTGGTCAATAGTAATTACTTTCGTCAATAGTAGTTGTCCCTTCAATATTACCAAGAGTCATTTGACCCTTCGTTAAGACCAAGAGTCACCCTCAGTTTTTCTATAAATAGAGGCCTAGGGCTTCATTATTTTTTACGAATTCATTCAAGCTATAGAGAGAGAAAGTATAGAGAGAATAAGAGAGAGAGAGACTAAAAGTATTCTGCTACATCACTTTTCCAATATCCAGTTCTTTTAAGGTAGGGAATATTATTTCTTTTATATTCATGAAGAGAACTTCTGTTATTCCATTCGTTATTATTCTGTTGGAATAACCAGTATACGCGGTCTACCCTATACTTGGTGACATTCTTCTATTATTCTGTTGGAACATCCTGTCTGTGTGTTTTACACCGGACCTGGTTCCGTTTATTATTCTGTTGGAACATCCTGTTTGTGTGTTTTACACCGGACCTGGTTCCGTTTTATTATTATTCTGTTGGAATATCTTGTCTGTGTGTTTTACACCGGACCTGGTTCCATTATTTATTATTCTGTCGGAATATCCTGTCTGTGCGTTTACGCCGGACCTGGTTCCATTATTTATTATTCTGTTGGAATAACCTGTCTGTGCGGTCTATCGCATGCATGGTGATTTCTTTTGTTATTCCATTCTTTATTGTACTCAGTTGGTTAAGTTTTGACTTCTATACTCCATGAAATTTGTGGAATATCCTTGATAGTTGCGTTTCATCCAGTATCTTTTCAAGAAAATATTCTTCTAAGCGTTCTTGAATTTTACTCCACAATGCAGTATCATGTTGACAATTTGGACGTTGTTAATTCCTGGATAAATTAATTCTTGAACTTGTTTTATTGAATTCTTATATCATTGTCATCATCCTCATGTTTATAAAATGTTGAAAGTCATCTGTGGCATGTAGTGCATAGATGGACTTGGTATGATTATGACCAGGGATTATTCGGTATAATCATGACCGTAATGTTACAAATGATGTGGTAAAAGTCCTCATTGGCCCGTAGTGCATTGATGGACAGTTGTTGGCATGATCATGACCATTAATGAATACACGAATATCCTTGGCCGTAGTGCAGGGGTGATTCGATGATGTGGATTATTTTATTAAGCTGAGTCTCAGCGATCGCAGTGTTGAAAAACCTTTTAAATCATAAAAGATAGTAGAGTTTATTTTCTACTTGACTCTTTTAATGGATTGCTTGTTCCGCTGCAGTTAAACTTGATGTCTATTATATTTTATCAGTTTAACATTGTTGAAGGCTAATGATAATTTATTCTGCATTATCTTAGTCATAATATTTCTTACTGGGCTAGTTGAGCTCACCCTTTCTTTCACTGTTCTCTTCAGGAAATGAGAACGTAGCTGGGACAAGTCGGGGTACGGAGTGATGGTCCGAATGATAGTATTAGTTAGTAGTCCTCACTATTCTATGTAATGGTGTGTTAATAAATGTAATGAGGACTCCTTTTGAGTATGAATACTCTCTAGAAGATAATATTTGTATTCAAACTCACAGTTTATGTTTTGTCGTATTGTACACGACAGATGTATTAATCAGTTGTATTTGTATTCTGTACTATGTATCTGACGACCCAAGATGGGTGATGTATACCTAATTTTGGGGGCGTCACACCTTTTATGAAATTTTCTTCTCTATTTTTCTTTCCCTCTCAATATCAGCCATTTTCGCTCCTTAATTTCCCCACGAATCTCAAATTGTGTTTATTGATTCTTTAAAGTTGACCCATTTCACCCATTTCGGTTTATTTATTCTGCTCTTTTGTTTTCTACTTCCCTTTCCCTCGCGATTCTGACTTCTCCTCTTGCCGTCACCCTCTTCCTTCTTGCCGTCGCCCTCCGACTAGTTCTTGCCGTCGCCACCATCCTCTCTTCGCGCCATTACAATCCCTTTGTGTCTCTCTCGAGTGCAAGGTATGTTTTCCCAAATCCAATTTTCCCCCAAATGTAACCTAATAATCTATGTTTCTACAATTTCACTCTATTTTTTCCCAAATATCAGTTGATGTGTATTACAAATTTATAGTTTGCAAGTTTTTATGAAAATTTTAATGTGACATGAGATACCCAATTGCAGTGTATTACTTCATTCTTTCTGTTTGGTGCTGAACTGGGATTTTCATGGATTAGTGACATATATCCAACTTGTGTTGATAAATTATTGTGTTGAAGAATTTAGTTATTTCTTGAATCAAAGTTCAGGTATGCTCTGATTTTACAATAATTTAGAAATTTTCAGAGGGTATATGCGCTGACTTGCTTGGTATAATGGGTAGTAATTAATTTGTTTTTAGGTATGTTCAATCTCTGTCCTGTGAATATTTTAGTTATATGGCCATATCTATCTTTGTGAAGAGTTAGAGAGAGAGAAAAAAAAAATTTAATTTGGTTGTGGTGTTTATTGAAAAATAGAGTTAGCTATATATTTGGTGGACAGTCAATTGTAAAAGATATATATTTTTTGAATGGAAATTTTATATTGTATTGGGTTACTTGGGTAATCTAATATGTTTTCATAACTGAAGGAATATCTCGTTTTGTGTATTATTTTTTGGCGTGTTCTTGGATTGTGATTCCCAGGTTCCGTAGTCTTATGTGTTAGTTAGCACTTAGCTAAAATTTGATACTAGTAGTTTGTGAATATATAGGCATAAAATTTCCCAGTTAATTTATACAAATGAGATTCCCCTGAAGGACAAATGGTTGTGTGAAAGGAAACACTTGATTAAGTGGCATTCTCTCCGTACTAGTTTAGAGAAATGTATAACACTTTATAATTATTAATTTTACATGTATAAAGAGCATTTGAACATCAATCAAAGTTTGATACTAGCATTTAAAGATTGCTCATGTAATGGTTGTATGTAAATGTTGTGTAATGTTCGTTTATTGGGTTATTGAAGATTGCTCAACTTGGTAAATATAGTGATTATAATATCATATGGGAGTCTAAGAAAGTGATCTTCTTTGTGTTTCTTTGATTTCTTATTCATCCTTGAAGAACTGTCTTTTTTTCTTCAGTAATCACTATGATCAATTAAATGTGTCTATATATGGGAGAGATTTAGGGGAAATTAACTGTCTTTGTTTATGGTTGTCAAGTGTTTGTGAGTATGTTGTTAAAAAAATATGAGTAAGGGTAAAAATAACAGTTATTCCACGTGACTTGACATGTGCATATTTTCATATAGTTTAGGAAGCTTAGAAACCCGTTTGAGATTCACTTAGTAGGAGTGAATCCCAAATAGTCCCCGTTTTGGGACTGTTCTTGTATGTTTCGATCTCACTTAGGTCGGTGTTAACAACTTGAGCACGTCTTTATATTTTTTGAATTTTCAGTCAGTATATATCTCTTGATGTTCTTCGGGTGCATATTTAGACTACGATGTGTTAGTCTATTTCGTGTACTTGAAGACCATAGAACGGAAGCCGAGTTATCGCCTAGTTTGTAAAACTCAACATGAATAAGAAAATAAACAAAACTAACTTAAATATGCTCTATTTTCGAATTCGTTATTAATATTTTAATATTGTAGGGCCTTGTTGATGAGACTTCGGCGGGTGGAGGCTGCGGCATAGGCGATGCCCGCGGTGGAGATGGTGATGATCGCCGGACAGCTGATGAGACAATTGAGGGTGGGACCGGCAGTCAGACCGACGGTGGGACCGACGATGGGACCGGCAGCGATGGTGATACCGAGATTCCTGATCTTAGGTTGTAGTACCCATTATGTTTATATTTTGACTTTCATATATGTATATTTAAACAACTTTTGAGTTGTACAGACTAGAGTTTAGAATCTAGTTAGGTTAATGGTATATGTATCTAACTATATTTTGATTGTTTTTGATTACGTTGATGGTTGATATAACAAAAGTTATTATTGTTATTGATATGCGTTCGTGAAGAATTCTTTATAATTTTTCTTTAGTTTATAGCAGGTATAATTATATATATGTAAATGAACAGGAGTATTTTGTAATTTTTTTTTAAAAAAAAAATTCTAAAAAACTCATTGGCGACGAGCATTGAGGATCATTGGCGACGGCTATGCCGTCGTTAATGACTTTTTTAATTTTTTGGGGAAAAAAGTACTGACGGGCTATTCGTTGCAACTGCCGTCGCCAATGCCTCTTTGCCGACGGCCATGAGAAATTACTCATTTGTCCCTCATTTGCTCATATGTTACACTGTCTACCGCTACAAGTTATGGTGGTAGTTTAGTTAATTAATAAATTAGAATGACTCATTGGTAGTTTAATGGCCCAATAACCCATATGTCTTAGGTTCAAAACCTAGTTATGATATTTTTGCTTCTTATGTTATATTTTTTGTGTATTAGATAAATTCTATTACCATCTATATATATACACATCTTAAATCTCCACATTAAACTAAATATATACAAAGTAACTATGAATATTTATATAACGTAACTATGAATGTTTTAATATATATATATATATATATATATATATATATATATATATATATATATATATATATATATATATAAAATTATCTCTAAATATTCATATAAATATTTATAAACAAATATTCATATAAATTTATCTTTAAAATTTATAAACAAATATTTATTTATAAATTTATAAATATTTCATCTAAAATTTATAAAATTTAGATATGAATATTTTTTATAAATATTTATATGAATATTTGTAGATAAATTTATAAATATTTAGAATATTTGTTTATATATATATATATATATATATATATATATATATATATATATATATATATATATATAGCAGTAAAATTTATCTAATACATTAAAAATATAGCACATGAAGAGTGAAAAAAATTTAATAATGACTTATAAGTCAAAAAAAGTTAAAATTTAAGTTATTGTCAAACACTAAATAATAACAAATGACTTATAACTTAGTTTGACCAACTTATAAGTTATTGCCAAACACCCTCTGATTTAAGATATAAAGAGAAATTAATATTTGATTATAAAAAAATTTACAAGTCAAGAAAAATGAGAATTTGAAAAAGGGGAGTTAAAAAAGAACTTACACACAATTGGTGTAACTTAATTGGTCTATGTCGGAACCATTGACACGACTTAATCGGTACAGTTTGGTTGATTTTTGGTGCAATTTCAGGAGCGATTTCGATTCTTTGCTCATTCCTTGTCAAAAAGTATATATGTAAAATAACGAGTTAAAAGAAAAATTCATATCAAACTTTAATTTTTTGTAAATTAGAAAATATATCTATATTTGCTCAATTTTAATTTCAAAAACTATAACTTTAAAAATAATAAATCTGGGCATTTATTTTGAGACGGACGGAGTGAAATATATCACTGTATAAAATTGTGTCCAAATAAATAAAAAATGATGCGTTTTGGGGGGAAAAAAAGAAGCATGCTTATTGGGTTTGTCTTAATCTTGGGCAACAATTCACTAGTCGTTGCAAAAAAAAAAGTATTAAATATGCAACGAAAAAAATTGTTGCCAATGAATGTGACCTATATTAGGCTACGAAATATAGCAACAAAAAAGTTTTCGTTGCCGACGATGAGGAGAAATCTCATCGGCAACAAAAAAGAAAATAGGCGGTTTGTTTTTTTTTTCCCGCCAACGATTTGACAACGAATTTTTACAACGACTTATGAACTTCGTTACGAAAAATGAAAGCCTTTCATAAACTACAATGAATGACAAATTTCGTTGCTAAACATGCATTTTTAGCAACGACTTTATAAGTCATTGCCCGAAAAATTATTGCAAAATGTCTATTTTTTTATAGTGATATCTTAAACAGTTCATGAATGAAAGAACTTTAACTAATTCACAGTTTAATAATAATAGAATAGGAATTTAATTGTACCAAGTGCGAGTATCAATAACCAGTAAAGATGTGAATAATCAACGATAATTATTCACTAACATGCTATGAAAATAATAACTCAAGTTTGAGTTAGAGAACTTACCTCGATTGCAGTCTACTGCTATGCAATTTAGTTTACTTCATAGAGAAAAGACATATAATTGATCTTTCGATTAGTCATAGTATATATTCACTTATATTATCATTCCTGTATATTAAATTGTCTAACATTCAGACACATAGTTAAATATTAGATATTACATTAGAGTCTTAGTATTATTATCATCTTTTGATAATATACCAATCACTTCATCGCTTAATGTTTTATTTTTTAAGTTACTCTTTATAATCCAACAAATTGAATACCTAAATCCAGCAAACCGAATTCTTGAATCCAGCAAACCGAATTCCTGAATCTAGCAAACTGAATTGTCAAATCCAGTAAACTGAATTGCCCTTTTCACCATACCATATACATAATATAGTCTCTATTGAATATTCAATTCAATACACTATATTTAATGTAACTTTACTTCTTTCTATTCTTTTTAATCTTCCTTTTTGATATTATCAATTATTTAACAATATCTTAAGCTAATATTATTAATCTTTTAATTATATTAACAATATTCTAATATAATATTATTAGTCATTTAATAACATTTTAATCACTTATTAAATCAATAAATAATTTATTATAATTGTTTAAACTTACGAATTAATTCATTTAATCATCTTAAAATGTCATAACCATACCATCTCATCAAAAATGACTAAAACCCCTATCAAAAATCTATATCAACCATATTTAGGGTTCTCAAGTCATAAAATCTCATTTTCCATATTTTTAACATCACATAAATAATTACATTCATTTATCCATAATATCTTCATTTATATGAAAAATACCAAAACATCTCCAAAATTATTTCTTTTCGGGAAATCAATAGTAAATGATCCCCTTATGAAAATATTGTTTTACTGGAATTTTCAAAATTCATTTATTATTTTTAAATAGTCTAAAACAGTCAAATATTGTAGCATTTTTCATAAATTAAGTTCTTGTGCAAAACTTTTGAAATTTTTAGGGTATTATCTCGTCATACATATTTAGCTCCTATAAAATTTTTACAATTTTTAGAGTAAACCACAAAGAGTTATTCAAGTTTACATATAAAATAGTACTTTCTCATAAAATCCATAACTTTCATTCTATACATCCAAAAATTCCCATCTTTTTATAGAACTCAGTTAACTTATCATATTAACACCCCACATTTTCTCGAAATTTTTAAAGCAACACAAGTGGACGAAAATGCCCTTGGAAAAGACTGGACAAAACTTTTATTGCCTTTTTGTCCACTACACGGATTGTTTTGACTAAAATAGTCACTACTACTTGTAAAAATGTTATTTTTAAGTGCTACCACTTGGGTTTAATAGTTAACTTATATATCTAGCACCCCTCTTTGACGAATTGCAAAAAAAAAGTGTAGATCAAAAACGGTAGTTGACCAAAAGGAAGAGAAATCTAGGGTTTTCTAACTAAAAAAAACTAGTTTTTTTTCTCTCCTTTTGATCCACTTTCTAATACTCAAATATCTTAGATCCATACATGAAACTATATAAAACATGTGGATCAAGGGTTTTAGACCTCAAGATCATAAATTTATCTCACCAAAATCAAACAAAAAAATATAAACTAGTTTAAGTTTTTACCTTGATTTAGGAGCACACTTTCTTTCCCTACCAAGGTATAATATGAACTTAGGGTGCATCAAGGGTGGAACTCCTTCCTCTACTCCTCTTACCCACCGAATTCTCTCTCTCTAGTTTTGCTTTGATAGTTAAATAGAAAACGAACTAAAATAAAAGATGAAAAAGAAAGGAATTAGATTTTTATGTTAGAAAGTAATGTATAGATATAAGATATATATCTATACACATCCCCCCCCCTCCTTCTTGCTCTATCTCTCCCCTTTAATCATTACAATATTAATTACTAGTTTAGTTAAATGTGGTGGCTCCTTAAAAAAAATGACATCTAGCTAAGTGTGTAAATATCTTTTGAAAATGTGGAGCTTGTAATGATGAGATGCATTCCCCTTTTTCTCCCCTCTTATGGCCGTCCATGTGGCCTTCTTATCCTCCATTTTTGTTTTCTTTTTTGTTAATGCTTTATTTACTATATCAAATGTCCAACATGTCCCTTTTTAATCGGGCTACAAATTGGGCTACTATTTTAAGCTTTTGGGCTTTCAAATTAATTCCTTGGGCCATGAAAAATTAACATATTCCAATACTTTCCATTTTATCTTACCCTAATTATTTAATTAGGATTTTCATTCCACACATTTGGAATTTAAATCATTATTCTTGTACATTAAATTTTATAACCCAATTAGACTTGTTTAAATTAAGTTATAAAAATTAATAAATTGAGATAGTAAAATATATCTCTTAAATTAGTATATTTTTAAATATTATTATTCTCCCACACCATAACCCCTTGGGTTATTTAAATTTTCATACCTAATGTATAATTAGGTTATGAAACCTTTCCTTCTTAATTTCTTTTTATCAAATAAATAAACACATTTATTTTGCTACCTAATCATTCCACACACATCAAAAAGTTTTTGATAAAATTAATATTTAATTAATATATCTATTTACAAAGTGACTTAGAAATCTTAGTTATTACAATGACATTACATTAGAGTCTTAGTATTATTATCATCTTTTGTTAATATACCAATCACTTCATCGCTTAATGTTTTTTTTATAAGTTACTCTTTATAATCCAGCAAACTGAATACCTAAATCCAGCAAACCGAATTCCTGAATCCAGCAAACCGAATTCTTGAATCCTGCAAACCGAATTCCTAAATCCAGTAAACCGAATTCCTGAATCCAACAAACTGAATTCCTGAATCCAACAAACTGAATTGTCAAATCTAGTAAACCGAATTGCCCTTTTCAACATACCACATACATAATATAGTCTCTATTGAATATTCAATTCAACAAACTATATTTAACGTAACTTTACTTCTTTTTATTCTTTTTAATCTTCCTTTTTGATATTATCAATTATTTAATAATATCTTAAGCTAATATTATGAATCTTTTAATTATATTAACAATATTATTAGTCATTTAATAACATTTTAATCATTTATTAAATCAATAAACAATTTATTATAATTGTTTAAACTTACCAGTTAATTCATTTAATCATCTTAAAATGCCATAACCATACCATCTCATCACAAATGACCAAAACCCTTATCAAAAATCTATATCAACCATATTTAGGGTTCTCAAGTCATAAAATCTCATTTTTCATATTTTTAACATCACATAAATAATTACATTCATTTATCCATAATATCTTCATTTATATGAAAAATACCAAAACATCTCCAAAAATATTTCTTTTCTAGAAATCAACAGTATATGATCCCCTTATGAAAATATATTTTTCCTAGAATTTGTAAAATTCATTTATTATTTTTAAATAGTTTAAAACAGTCAAATAGTGTAGCATTTTTCATAAGTTAAGTTCTTGTCCAAAACTTCTAAAATTTTCAGGGTATGATCTCGTCATACATATGTAGTCCCTTCAAACATTTCACAATTTTTAGAGTTAACCACAAAGAGTTATTCAAGTTTACATTTAAAATAGTACTTTCTCGTAAACTCTATAACTTTCATTCTATACATCTAATAATTCCCATCTTTTTACAGAACTCAGTTAACTCATCATATTAACACCCCAAATTTTCTCAGAATTTTTAAAGCAACATAAATGGACGAAAATGCCCTTGAAAAAGACTGGACATAAACTTTTATTGCCTTTTTGTCCACTACCTAGACTGTTGTGACTAAAACATACACTACCACTTGTAAAAACGTTATGTTTGAGTGCTACCACTTGGATTTAGTAGTTAGCTTACATATCTAGCACCCCTCTTTGATGGATCGCAAAAAGAAGGTGTAGATCAAAAACGGTTGTTGACCAAAGGAAGAGAAATCTAGGATTTTCTAACTAAAAAAAATAGTTTCTTTTCTCTCCTTTTGATCCACTTTCTAACACTCAAATATGTTAGATCCATACATGAAACCATATAAAACATGTAGATCAAGGGTTTTAGACCTCAAGATCATAAACTTTATCTCATCAAAATCAAACAAAATAAAAAAAATAAACTAGTTTAAGTTTTTACGTTGATTTAGGAGCACACTTTCTTTCCCTACCAAGGTATGATATGAACTTAGGGTGCATCAAGGGTGGAACTCCTTCTTCCTCTACTCCTCTTACCCACCGAATTCTCCCTCTAGTTTTGCTTTGATAGTTAAATAGAAAATGAACTAAAATAAAATATGAAAGAGAAAGGAATTAGATTTTTATGTTGGAAAGTAATGTATAGATATAAGATATATATCTATACACATTCCCCCCACCTTCTTGCTCTATCTCTCTCCTTTAATCATTACAATATTACTTACTAGTTTAGTTAAATGTGGTGGCTCCTTAAAAAAAATGACACCTAACTAAGTGTGTAAATATCTTTTGAAAATGTGGAGCTTGTAATGATGAGATGCATTCCCCTTTTTCTCCCCTCTTATGGCCGGCCATGTGGCCTTATTATCCTCCATTTTTGTTTTCTTTTTTTTAATGCTTTATTTACTATATCAAATGTTCAACATGTCCCTCTTTAATTAGGCTACAAATTGGGCTACTATTTTAAGCTTTCTAATTAATTCCTTGGGCCATGAAAAATTAACATATTCCAATACTTTTCATTTTATCTTACCCTAATTATTTAATTAGGGTTTTCATTCCATACATTTGGAATTTAAATCATTACTCTTGTACATTAAATTTTATAACCCAATTAGACTTGCTTAAATTAAGTTATAAAAATTAATAAATTGAGATAGTAAAATATATCTCTTAAATTAGTATAATTTTAAATATTATTATTCTACCACACTAGAACCCTTGGGTTATTTAAATTTCCATACCTAATGTATAATTATGTTATAAAACATTTCCTTCTTAATTTCTTTTTAACAAATAAATAAACACATATTTATTTTACTACCTAATCATTCCACACACATCAAAAAGTTTTCGATTACAAAGTGACTTGAAAATCTTGGATGTTACAATGACAATCCTCATTATGCAAAAAGATCCATCATAGGCTTAATAAGAGAATTTAGTTCATAGCTAATGAATTAAAAACTAAAAAGATCAAAGAATTAACCAGCCTGATTACAAAACTTAAATTAAAGAATACAAACAGTAAATAGAACCACCATTTTCTTCAATTCACTCTAAAATCTTCGTGCTCCAACTTCCTTGCGTCAATTCCTCCAAAATCTTCTCAAAATCTAGGGTTTGTTAATTGTAATGTTGAATGATCATTGTAGTTGATGATATCTCCCCTCTGTATCTGAATAAAATCTTCCTCTCTTTTCCCAATCACGTACAAAGTCCAAAAGCTTCGCAACATCAGAAGTAGAATTGCATTAGAAGACTTCCTTCACTGCCGCGCACCCCTGCCCCGATAGGCATTTTCCTCTTGGGAACCCCCGCCCCGGTAGTATATCAAAGTTGTTATTGACGTTGACCCCTGCCCCGGTAGGTATTTAACATTATGAACTCCTACCCCGGCAGGCTATGACTCTATACTTTATTGTTTTTACTACTTTCTCTGCTGCTTTCGCAGCCTTGTCAATCAAACCTCGCCTTAGCCAATACATACTGAACCTATAACATAAACATAATACACACACATAAAACAGTACTAAAACATACGGATTAGCAACCAATTAAGTCTGATAAGAATCCAATTCGTAGGTATAAAACCCACTCATCAAAATCCCCTAAACTTGAACAGTGCTTGTCCTCAAGCACAATAAAATGCAATGCAATGCAACTAACTACATGCCTACAAGTCCAGCTATCAAACAGTACAAAGTCTAATCAGGTTGCCTCAGAGAAATCACAATAGACATGATGTGACGCCCCCAAAATTCTGACCACCACTTGGTCACCCGAATTCGGTTCGTCACGTTCTCAAGATATTACCATAATAACTAAAATCACTCATTCACAGCGAAAGATCTAATTTAGAATAATATACAATGATTTATTATAATTATTCCCCCAAGTCTCGCAACCTACATTACTAAATAGATTACATAATAATATCGAATAAAGACTTATTACATAATCCTACTTAAGTTTAAACATAGTTTGCAAATAGTCTTATTACAACATGATAGATTTAAACATAAAAGGGACAAGCTAGTCAGTAGCCCTGCCCTTGCCCTTGTCTTTCCCAGAGACACCTCCCTGTTCCGCCTTAGCTGAAAGGTTTTAAATAAGCAAGGATGAGCACAAATTGCCCAGCAAGTAATATACAACAAGGGTGTAGGATATAATATCACAAGATTTGAAATATCGAAGGGTTATTTCTAAGATAGTTCAAAGTGTCAGGATAACATCATGAATAAGGGATATGACAATTCAATATAATTCAACAGATGTATATGAATTCAACGGCTAACAATGTATCCAACTGGATAATCACTTTATACTGAGCAGTCACTAAAGACCATTGAACTTTCACTAGAGTTACCAATATTAAATTGATAACCAAAGATATCAAGTACTATAGATGATCAGTCTACAATACTTCACGTTATGCATAACACCACAATAATATTTATTCATGTGTTGGGGTTTCCAACAACATACACTCCCCTTACCAAAAGGGTTGTTCAACTCAGTTTTCAAGATTTCCGCACCAATCAATTGGTTTGGACAGTTTTATTATAAACATGCATATAGTCTAGCCGAATCAAATGGCATCGACTTTTTCACAATATTCAAGATCAATACTAAGTTTATCATGAATAATAGTTCTCACAAGGGTTTAAGCATATTAACTCATTTGCACGAGAAAGTAATATAACTTGTATTCAAAGAAATAAGTTTACGGTATTCGTCGAATAAAGAATGCAATTATACTTGCACAATAAGAGTAGGGTTCAGATACTTGCTCAATATAAAAGAGAGTAAGTTAGGGAACTTGCCTTAAGCGTTGATTACCACTTATAGCATAAAATCACCTCAACGAACTATATCATCCTATTTATGTATGTATAGGTACTCATTAGCCACACATCCTGACATAAATCTCAACATGCAATTATTACACATATATCTATCCATACACCTTAGAACTCATAGATGTATAATTCAGATTGTTCTTACTTTTAAAAACCTTAACAACATTTTAGCAAATTTAAGTCTCATATACTCATTTCATGTTTGTATACGTGAAACATTACTTGAGTTACGCATTCTATATTACGTCGTTCACACATACGTGCCAAGGAACTTTTAAATTAAGTTTATTCGGACGCAGCTAGTATAACCCTCTACTTAAAATTTTAGTTTAGTTCATGCGTGGGTAACATATATCAATTTGATAATATTTATCAATTAATCCCGCCTTTCCCAATGTCACAATGTTGTTTCCAAATCCGAAGACATCCCGCCACGTTCGAACCCGAAGACATCTTACGAAGTCGAAGACTTCATCTCCGAACCCGAAGACACCTTCTATCATTTTACTTGTTTAATCAATTGTTCACTTGGTTTTATTTATCCATGTCTCATTACATAAATAAAGTATTCTTACCTTACTTAGTATTAATATTATATTTTTATCTTGTTATTAATCTTATTTTATCTTATTATATCCAAAAAAAACAAGTCTTGACCCGTTTGACCCGACCCGAACCAAACTGACTTAACACTGAAAATGGCCTAGCGCCTAGGCGCTTGAAATAAGCCTGGGTTGAGCGCCTAGGCGCTCCCCTGCAGAAGCAAAAATCCGATTTTTTCAACATTTTCAGTTTTGACCCTTTTTGATTCAATCTTTCATAACTTGCTCATTTCATATCCAAATGAGTTCAAACCACTTCCATTATCTCATAAACTTACATATCTTCAATATGCGATATCTTGAACAATTTTTCAAAATATTTATTTAATCAAATTATTTACTTTTCCAAGCAAAGGTTCTCATGCTAGCTTGTCTTACCAATTATTTTGCTACGAGTTCGTTTTATGACCGAATTTGATGATTCAACTTGTGTTATGATCGTATTTCATATATGCTTAATATAACATTTTAGAATTACACATATCTCTTACATATGTTAATCACGATTATCAAACGTTCAAGCATACTAAGCTAGGTTTCATGCTCACATGCTTTTACATGATTCATTTTAACTTAGATCACATACCAAGCCATATAAATCACATATTCTCCTTCCAATACTCATCATTATACTTTTATATCCATCATGATCACACAACACATAAACTTCCCACAATCAAGCATGCATTCTTACTAATATCTACACATACTATCTTAGCTTGCCAAAAATAAAGCTAGATTATGAATCTTACTTCTTGTAGGCTTTCTTCCTCTTGGCTAGGAACCTTAAGTAGTTCTCCACCTTTGCTTCTCCTTCTTGAACTCCTCTTGAACCACCAAAGTGCAAGAGTTCCTCTAGAATCCTTCTACTTCCCTCAATTTCTCTCTAGCTCTTATTATACTACTAACACTTATGAAATTTTAAGTAAATGAAGCAATGAACTAGGATGGGTTATATTTATAGGCAAGTTCTATGTATACAATACATGTACTAATACTTGGTATAATACTTGTATATGTACACCCAACTAGGTATTAACCATGGTTAAAAGGTGATTAGGTAAAAAGAATTACCAACTCCTTCACCAACTATGTCCTTCTTCATCATGAGCCCACATGGGATTGCTTGTAAGAATTTTTGTGCAACAAAAATCATCACTTAGGCTTAATAGGGCCAAAATTTTGGCCATGAGGGGTAGCATTCCATATGTTGCACTTTCATTCCATCATTTGTACCATGTGCTAGCTTATTGCTACCTTTACACATACATCTCTACACCTATATATATATATATTCATATATATATATATATATATATAAGTATACTTATCTTATATATGTATTTATATAATCTATGTACATTGGGTTTGTCCAAATTAATATTTAAATTGGGCTAGGTACAAACACTTATACACATTGGGTTAAACATTAGTCTACCAATTCAAATTCTTGGGCTAAACTCCCAACTATGCAAGTATGTTACAATAATAATGTTGGGCTTGGATTTATCCTAGATCCAACACTTCATTAAGTTATCCATCAATTAATCTCATTAAGAATTTAATTACACCACAAAAGACTTTACACTTAAGCTTAATCAATCGTAACCAAGCTTATCAATATTATCAATAAATTTCTTAATCCTTTCAAACATGATTCAATTAAATTTTCATTTTCACCTTTCATGACCCACCAAAATATATATATGTGTTCAAAATAAATATTCAAACACTTATTTCTAATTTATAAAAATCTCGGGTATTACATCCTCCCCCCCTTATAAAAATTCCGTCCCGGAATTGCTACAAGGTTACACAAATAGATTGGGATAGTCCATCCTCATCTTATCTTCTAACTCCCATGTTGCCTCCTCGACATCATGGTTACGCCAAAGTACTTTTACAGAAGAAATGACTTTGTTCCTTAAAGTTTGCTCTTTCTTATCCAGAATTTGGACAGGAATTTCTTCATATGCTAAGTTCTTCTCCACCTGAATGGGTTCATAAGAAATCACGTGCTTGTAGTCTGGCTTGTACGGACGCAACACGGATATGTGAAAAAAGTTATGGATACGCTCCAACTCGGGTGGTAGTGCAACTTTGTATGCTACTTCGCCCACTCTCTTGAGTACCTCGAACGGTCCTATGAATCTTGGACTCAGTTTCCCTTTCTTGCCGAAACGGATCTTTCCCTTCCATGGAGATACCTTCAAAAATACAAAACTACCGATTTCAAAATCGCGGTCTTGCCGATGCAAATCTGCATACTTTTTCTGGCGATCTTGAGCTGCCACAAGTCTAGCCCTTATTACTGTCACCACATCCGCGGTTTGTTGTATTAACTCTGGTCCGAGTATTCATCCTGCACTTCCTTCCGTAAAGAGCTTCGTACGGTGGCATGCCGATACTCGAATGGTAACTATTATTATATGCAAATTCGACTAAGGGTAGGTGGTCGTCCCAATTTCCCTTGAAGTCCATCATGCAAGTTCTAAGCATGTCCTCTAGCGTTTGAATTGTCCGCTCACTCTGTCCATCTGTCTGAGGATGATAAGCTGTACTCATCCTCAACTGTGTTCCCATCCTCTCTTGCAAGCTTTTCCAAAACTTTGACGTGAAACGCGGGTCTCGGTCAGAAACAATCGATACCGGCACTCCATGTCTTGAAACAATTTCCTTTACGTACAGACTTGCTAACTGATTCAAACTGTAGCGGATCTTGATCGGTAGAAAATGTGCGGTCTTTGTAAGTCGATCCACGATAACCCAAATGGCATCCAAACCTTTCTGCGTTACCGGAAGTCCTACCACGAAATCCATCGTAATATGCTCCCATTTCCACTCTGGTATTTCTAACGGTTGAAGTAACCCACTCGGCCGCTGATGCTCTGCTTTTACGCGTTGACAAGTCAAACATCTACCAACGCACTCTGCGACTTCCCGTTTCAAATTGGGCCACCAAAAATGTTGTTTCAAGTCTCGATACATCTTAGTGCCTCCCGGATGAACGGAATATGCCGTATTATGTGCCTCTTGTAGAATCTCTTCTCTTAACTCGGTTACCGCCGGTACCCACACTCTCTCTTCGAATCTTAAAATACCATCTTTATCTATTCGAAATTTTTCTTCCTCATTTTCCGCAATCCTCTTCCTGATCTTCTCACACTCTCCATCATTTTCCTGTGTTTCCTTTACTCTATCCAACAATGTCGGACGAGCTTCCATTGCAAATAACTTCTCTTCAGACCTCTCGGGTCCCTTTACTTCTATTTCCATCTTCTCCATATCTCTTATTAACTCCTCCTGAGTTGTTAGTTGAAACAATTTCTCCCTTCCTTTCCTGCTCAGAGCGCCGGCAACTACGTTTGCCTTCCCCGGGTGATAAAGAATCTCATAGTCATAATCTTTGATTAGTTCTAACCACCTCCTCTGACGCATATTCAACTCCTTCTGTGTGAAGATATATTTTAGACTTTTGTGGTCCGTGTATATCTCACATTTCTCTCCGTACAAATAATGTCTCCAGATCTTTAACGCAAAAACTACTGCCGCTAACTCTAAATCATGGGTAGGGTATCGTTTTTCGTAATCCTTTAATTGTCGTGACGCATATGCAATGACCTTGCCATGCTGCATTAGCACACAACCCAGTCCTCTATGCGATGCATCACTATACACCACGAATCCTCCCGTATCATCTGGTAGGGATAATACAGGTGCTTCGCTTAATCTCTTCTTCAACTCTTGAAAACTCTCTTCACATATGTCGGTCCATACAAATTTCACTGTCTTCCTCGTCAGATTAGTCAACGGGGTCGCTATCTTAGAAAAATCTTGGATGAATCTTCGATAGTACCCTGCTAACCCTAGGAAACTCCTTACTTCCGTCGGTATTTTCGGTTGTTCCCAACTACTTACTGCTTCAACCTTTTCGGGGTCTACTGAGATTCCATTCTCATCCACCACGTGGCCTAAGAATTGAACCTTCTTCATCCAAAATTCGCATTTTGAAAACTTCGCATACATCTCCTCCCTTTGCAGTGCCTCTAAAACAATCTTCAGATGTTCGGCGTGTTCTTCCTCTGTTTTTGAGTAAATCAAAATGTCGTCGATGAAAACTACAACGAATTTATCCAAGTATGGCTTAAAAACTTGATTCATCAAGTCCATGAATGCTGCCGGAGCATTAGTTAAACCGAATGACATTACCAAAAACTCGTAATGTCCATAACGGGTTCGAAACGCAGTCTTTGGTATGTCCTCATCTCGCACTTTCAGTTGATGATATCCTGTTCGTAAGTCGATTTTTGAGAAACATTTTGCTCCTTTCAGTTGATCAAACAAGTCGTCTATCCTCGGTAATGGATATCGATTCTTGATCGTTACTCTGTTCAATTCTCGATAATCAATACAGAGCCTCATCGATCCGTCCTTTTTCTTCACGAATAACACTGGTGCTCCCCAAGGAGACACACTCGGTCGTATGTAACCCTTATCTAATAACTCTTGAAGTTGTATCATCAATTCCTTCATTTCTACTGGCGCCATACGATATGGAGCTTTCGAAATCGGTGCTGTTCCCGGTGCTAAGTCTATTACGAATTCGATTTCTCTGTCTGGCGGAAGACCAGGCAGATCGTCTGGAAACACGTCTTGAAATTCATTCACTACGGGTATATCTTTAATCTCTACTCCCTTTTTCTGAGTATTTATGATGTAAGCTAAATAACCTACACATCCTTTCCTTAACAACTTCTTGGCCTGCATCATCGTAACACAACATGATTGCTTAAGCGATGAGCTACCATGAAACACTACCTTAGACTTACTCGGAGTCTGAAGGTTCACACACTTATTCTGACAGTTAATTATCGCTGCATGGTTATATAACCAATCCATTCCTAGTATTACGTCAAATTCTCCCAGTCTAATAGGAATCAAGTCTACGCTCAGTTCATGTTCTCTAATGTTTGCGCGACAATTTCGATAAACGTATTCTACAGGGATTATTTCCTTATTTGCAACCTCTATGTTCAAGGAATCTTCTAAACGTTCTCGGGGTGTACTAAATTTACTAGCGAATTCTTCAGATACAAAAGAACAGGTGGCACCCGAATCAAATAATACATAAGCATTTATATTATTGATTGGGATTATACCTGATACCACGTCCTTCGCAGCCACTGCGTCCTGGACAGTCATGTTAAAGGTTCGAGCGGTCGATCGGTTGGGTTGTGCAGGTCCACCAATCATTAACTTGCTCCCTCTTCCCTGGCCTCCGCCAGCTCCACAGCTTCCTTTCTTCGGGCAATCCTTGATCTGATGCTCTGTCGATCCACAAGCAAAACATCCTCGGATCTTCTTTGGCTTTGGGCAATTTGGCGTGATGTGCCCCTCTTGGTCGCAATTATAGCAAGTGGTCTTTCCTTTCCAGCATTCTCCCTGATGGTTTCTTCCACATTTATTGCAGGCTTCGTTCCTTTTCTTGAAGTTTCCCTGGTGACTCCCACCTTGGTTATTGTTTCGGTTGTTGCTGTTGTGGTTGTTGTTGTTGTTTTCCCATTTCCTTTTTCCCGAATTACATCCTCCGCTGCTGCTTCCTCCACGATGCTCGCTACCAGTGTTCTTATTCTTCTTCTCCTTGTGATATAGACTTAAGGCCTCACTGCCACCTTCCGCAATGACTGCCTTCTCCAACAGAGTCGTAAAGGGATCAATCTGAAAGACTGATACCTTATTATACAACCACGGCTTCAACCCTTGCTCAAAACGTCTCGCCTTCCTCTCCTCATCCATAACTTGGTGTTCTGCAAACCGCGCTAGTTCATTGAACTTAGCTGCGTACTGCGCCACTGTCATATCACCTTGTTTTAATTCTAGGAATTTTACTTCCATCCTACTCTTCATACTCTTCGGGAAATAGTTCTCGAAGAACAACGTAGTAAACCTCTCCCAAGTTATCGTTCCGTCCCCCGCTCTCTGCTGGTTAGTTTCCCACCAATAGTTTGCTTCGCCCCTCATCATGTATGTGGCAAATACAGTCTTCTGGTCTTCACCCACGTGTGCAATAGTGAAGGCCTTCTCGATCTCCTTGATCCAAGTTTGCGCAACTATCGGGTCAGTAGTTCCCGTGAACTCTGGGGGTCCTACACTCTTAAAGTCTTTGAAGGTTGTTACTGGGACAGTTCGGGGAACGGGTGGTATAGGTTTGTTTCTTCCCCTCAAAGCTTCTCCCAATAAATCTACCAGTCGCTGTATCGGATCTATTGGACCTCTCTTATCGTTAACTGACTCTTCTGGAATAGGTATTCTACGTCTGGGCAGCATTTTCTGCATCACAAAATTTCATCTTATTATCCAACTATCATGTTCAGACATTTCTCAATTGAAAAGATCTAAAAGTGTACAACACGTTTCTGAAATAAGATCATTCATATTCATATGCCAAATGGTTACAATACATGCTCTTTTCTAGCATACTGCTATAAATGAAAGCACATACCCCCTAATATCACAAAAGACGGGGACAACACTAACTTACTACCCCTCTAATATTTTCCAAAAGTTCGGGGTTTACCACTATCTCACATCTTACACAAAAGACTGAGATTTCAACAATATTTTAACAACACATAATTTAGAATACTACACTACTAAACTTTTTCCTCTAGACTCAATCTAACATCCCACGCTCCATGGCGCTTGCATACTCCTTTTGTGTGATGTGTGCCACCATATCCCGACTTATGGTATGTCGGGTCTGTCCTTGCTCAGCGGGGTAGTGATTTACCCCATCGATCAATCTCTCTATGGCCGTGCGTAGAGCATAGCCCATCTTATTCATCTTCCTCCTCTTGCATCGTACCTCATCTTCAAGATCACCTACTCTGTCATTAGAATCCTCCCACTTCTCCTCGAAGTGGATCCGATCCATCACTTCCATCTCTAACTGAGTTCGGAGAGCCTCCTTCTCCGCCTTCTCACTTAACGCCCTCTGTTCCAATTCTTCTAATTTCCCTGCCAACTCGACATTCCTTGCCACCGATCGGTGAAACAAGGCACCCATCTGGATCCCTGCCTCCTTACGGTGAGCAATTTCTACTTCCATCTCCTGCATTACTAGCTGCCTCTCAAGAGTCTCAGTTTCTAACTCTTCGACTCTACTCCCTAACTCCAAAATCCGCTCCTCATACTCTCCTAGCATCCGATCCTCAAAGGTAGTCCCGTCGGAGTCCTCCATGGGCTCAGGTTCCTCTTCCACGGGTTCCTCCTCCATAGGCTCATCCTCAGGATCAGATTCCTCCGGTAGAGGCACCATCTCCTCCTCCTCATCATCGTCATAAATAGGGGCAACAACCGATATAGGCTCCGCTATCAAGGGTGCCTCATAGACTACGCGGATATCACGCGGCTCTTCCTCTACTACTCGGCTAGGTCCTCCCATGTCAGTCATCCTACAATCACCAACATAAGACAAAACAAACAACAACTACATCAGAATGTTAAATAAACATAAGTTCATTGTATAGAATGAAGTTACATTTCATGACACCCTGAGTCTCACAGGGAAAACTCTACATGAGTTTTATCCCTCTTCCTAACTTCTAAGTTTTCTTAAGTTATAGTATAAGGATTCTCGTTTCCTAAGTTGTATAACTATAGCTCTGATACCAACCTGTGACGCCCCCAAATTCTGACCACCACTTGGTCACCCGAATTCGGTTCGTCACGTTCTCAAGATATTACCATAATAACTAAAATCACTCATTCACAGCGAAAGATCTAATTTAGAATAATATACAATGATTTATTATAATTATTCCCCCAAGTCTCGCAACCTACATTACTAAATAGATTACATAATAATATCGAATAAAGACTTATTACATAATCCTACTTAAGTTTAAACATAGTTTGCAAATAGTCTTATTACAACATGATAGATTTAAACATAAAAGGGACAAGCTAGTCAGTAGCCCTGCCCTTGCCCTTGTCTTTCCCAGAGACACCTCCCTGTTCCGCCTTAGCTGAAAGGTTTTAAATAAGCAAGGATGAGCACAAATTGCCCAGCAAGTAATATACAACAAGGGTGTAGGATATAATATCACAAGATTTAAAATATCGAAGGGTTATTTCTAAGATAGTTCAAAGTGTCAGGATAACATCATGAATAAGGGATATGACAATTCAATATAATTCAACAGATGTATATGAATTCAACGGCTAACAATGTATCCAACTGGATAATCACTTTATACTGAGCAGTCACTAAAGACCATTGAACTTTCACTAGAGTTACCAATATTAAATTGATAACCAAAGATATCAAGTACTATAGATGATCAGTCTACAATACTTCACGTTATGCATAACACCACAATAATATTTATTCATGTGTTGGGGTTTCCAACAACATACACTCCCCTTACCAAAAGGGTTGTTCAACTCAGTTTTCAAGATTTCCGCACCAATCAATTGGTTTGGACAGTTTTATTATAAACATGCATATAGTCTAGCCGAATCAAATGGCATCGACTTTTTCACAATATTCAAGATCAATACTAAGTTTATCATGAATAATAGTTCTCACAAGGGTTTAAGCATATTAACTCATTTGCACGAGAAAGTAATATAACTTGTATTCAAAGAAATAAGTTTACGGTATTCGTCGAATAAAGAATGCAATTATACTTGCACAATAAGAGTAGGGTTCGGATACTTGCTCAATATAAAAGAGAGTAAGTTAGGGAACTTGCCTTAAGCGTTGATTACCACTTATAGCATAAAATCACCTCAACGAACTATATCATCCTATTTATGTATGTATAGGTACTCATTAGCCACACATCCTGACATAAATCTCAACATGCAATTATTACACATATATCTATCCATACACCTTAGAACTCATAGATGTATAATTCAGATTGTTCTTACTTTTAAAAACCTTAACAACATTTTAGCAAATTTAAGTCTCATATACTCATTTCATGTTTGTATACGTGAAACATTACTTGAGTTACGCATTCTATGTTACGTCGTTCACACATACGTGCCAAGGAACTTTTAAATTAAGTTTATTCGGACGCAGCTAGTATAACCCTCTACTTAAAATTTTAGTTTAGTTCATGCGTGGGTAACATATATCAATTTGATAATATTTATCAATTAATCCCGCCTTTCCCAATGTCACAATGTTGTTTCCAAATCCGAAGACATCCCGCCACGTTCGAACCCGAAGACATCTTACGAAGTCGAAGACTTCATCTCCGAACCCGAAGACACCTTCTATCATTTTACTTGTTTAATCAATTGTTCACTTGGTTTTATTTATCCATGTCTCATTACATAAATAAAGTATTCTTACCTTACTTAGTATTAATATTATATTTTTATCTTGTTATTAATCTTATTTTATCTTATTATATCAAAAAAAAACAAGTCTTGACCCGTTTGACCCGACCCGAACCAAACTGACTCAACACTGAAAATGGCCTAGCGCCTAGGCGCTTGAAATAAGCCTGGGTTGAGCGCCTAGGCGCTCCCCTGCAGAAGCAAAAATCCGATTTTTTCAACATTTTCAGTTTTGACCCTTTTTGATTCAATCTTTCATAACTTGCTCATTTCATATCCAAATGAGTTCAAACCACTTCCATTATCTCATAAACTTACATATCTTCAATATGCGATATCTTGAACAATTTTTCAAAATATTTATTTAATCAAATTATTTACTTTTCCAAGCAAAGGTTCTCATGCTAGCTTGTCTTACCAATTATTTTGCTACGAGTTCGTTTTATGACCGAATTTGATGATTCAACTTGTGTTATGATCGTATTTCATATATGCTTAATATAACATTTTAGAATTACATATATCTCTTACATATGTTAATCACGATTATCAAACGTTCAAGCATACTAAGCTAGGTTTCATGCTCACATGCTTTTACATGATTCATTTTAACTTAGATCACATACCAAGCCATATAAATCACATATTCTCCTTCCAATACTCATCATTATACTTTTATATCCATCATGATCACACAACACATAAACTTCCCACAATCAAGCATGCATTCTTACTAATATCTACACATACTATCTTAGCTTGCCAAAAATAAAGCTAGATTATGAATCTTACTTCTTGTAGGCTTTCTTCCTCTTGGCTAGGAACCTTAAGTAGTTCTCCACCTTTGCTTCTCCTTCTTGAACTCCTCTTGAACCACCAAAGTGCAAGAGTTCCTCTAGAATCCTTCTACTTCCCTCAATTTCTCTCTAGCTCTTATTATACTACTAACACTTATGAAATTTCAAGTAAATAAAGCAATGAACTAGGATGGGTTATATTTATAGGCAAGTTCTATGTATACAATACATGTACTAATACTTGGTATAATACTTGTATATGTACACCCAACTAGGTATTAACCATGGTTAAAAGGTGATTAGGTAAAAAGAATTACCAACTCCTTCACCAACTATGTCCTTCTTCATCATGAGCCCACATGGGATTGCTTGTAAGAATTTTTGTGCAACAAAAATCATCACTTAGGCTTAATAGGGCCAAAATTTTGGCCATGAGGGGTAGCATTCCATATGTTGCACTTTCATTCCATCATTTGTACCATGTGCTAGCTTATTGCTACCTTTACACATACATCTCTACACCTATATATATATATTCATATATATATATATATATATAAGTATACTTATCTTATATATGTATTTATATAATCTATGTACATTGGGTTTGTCCAAATTAATATTTAAATTGGGCTAGGTACAAACACTTATACACATTGGGTTAAACATTAGTCTACCAATTCAAATTCTTGGGCTAAACTCCCAACTATGCAAGTATGTTACAATAATAATGTTGGGCTTGGATTTATCCTAGATCCAACACTTCATTAAGTTATCCATCAATTAATCTCATTAAGAATTTAATTACACCACAAAAGACTTTACACTTAAGCTTAATCAATCGTAACCAAGCTTATCAATATTATCAATAAATTTCTTAATCCTTTCAAACATGATTCAATTAAATTTTCATTTTCACCTTTCATGACCCACCAAAATATATATGTGTTCAAAATAAATATTCAAACACTTTTATTTCTAATTTATAAAAATCTCGGGTATTACACATGAACAACAAATCTTTCCAAGACATGTCAATAACCTCATACAAATCTATAAATCAATCCCTGTTATGATTGACATAGTGCATGTGTGATCAAAAACCATAAAAATTGACTGTAAACCAATTACGACACATAATATGCCTCTTTAAAGGAGCAAAAAAGCAGTTTATAGTCAAGAAATCCATAAATAAGCAAAGATCCAGCTAAAACTAAAAAGTTACCAAAGTAGAAGTCAATATGGGATATTTTTTGCTTTCTTATTCACTTACGGGGGCTTTTCGCTCTTTTTCCCGTATTTCACTTATTTTTACTCATGACTGTGAAATGTCTAGTCCTATTAGGCTTTTCAGTGCTACCCATTAACGAGCTTTCGATCAACGACTCCCAAACTAGATGGCTTTAGGGCAATGGGTGTAAAGACATCCCCTCAGGTGTACTTACTCAAGTAACAAATGCCACCTAACTAAACTAGCCACAGTGTTTATTCATACTTTTTTTTTCATTTCATTTCTTTTTTTTAAGTAGATCTCATATCTTCCCCCAAACTTAGGTTTCTGCCTAATCTTAGCCTTCACCACTAATTCACTGAATTTCGTTCATTAAACCTCAATTTCCCTTAAGAAGTCAATTATGTGCATATTTAAACTAAGTCAGTCAACATAGTCATTCTTACTATGCTATCCTGATTATATTAGTTTCAAACAGGTAAAGATTTAGGTCAAGATATGAAATTACATCTAAGCCCTGGCTTTCAATACCAATTCTTGTATATGCAAATCCAATCTCATCATTGGCCAAATTAACTTCAACTATTTAACAAACTGGAATCATGCAAATACTAACTAAATGCAACATATATACATTTAATGTTAACTACTATTTTTATAATTTTCCATTTTTCAAGTTTTTTTCATAACTAAAAATGAAAAAATGAAGACTATTTACACAACAAAAACTATAATGAAAACTACACTACATTAACATGGACAACTAACATGAACTAAATATGAACTAACATGTGAAATTAACTAATAATGCACATAATAAACATATGCATATGCACATAATAAGAAACACCCCAAAACTTAAAACTAACAATGTCCTCATTGTTAAATATATTGAAATAAAGTATCGAGGACTTCCCTGAATTGGCTAGGCAGGAGGTGGCACCTCCTCGACATCCGAGTCGGAAGGTGGATAAGCAGGAAACGGTTGAGGATTAGGGAATTGGAAAGGTTTAGACGAGCGAATGCCTCTGCCAAGGATGCATTGAATGCATTTTGAGCAGTAAAGGCATGGTATTGTAAGCTTTGAAATTGAGTGCTGAACATGAATTTTGTCTGCTTAGAAGCACCAGGCACAATAGTATCTTCACCCTCAGACATCTCATTAGCCCTAAATTCATCATCCTTTGAACTTCCTTCTGTCTCCTCCTCCTCAGGAGAATCTAGAAATACAAAACCTAGCCCAGGAAGATGTGATTCGCCCCATGGCCAGACCGAATATCTTACAATTAACCCCGGGTCTAGCAACTGCACAGGCTCATCTGTCGTCCATTGCACGCCTGACTGATGGCATAGTCCACAAATTAGCAATGGGTGAGGTAACCCCCCAAAAAACGGAACACGTAGACAATGCCGAATAGAAAAACTGATAATTTCACCGATATTGATATCAAAGTCCTTCACGATTCAATAAAGCAGCAACACCTTCTCTTTTATAACCTCGCTCGTGTGCTAGGATGGAAACTGTTTTGTACATAAAAAAGCGTACCAAATCTCCCCGTACAAGCTCAAATCTTTACTTATGAATAATGTTCCTCCTTTGTTCCCTTTGACCCAAGTTGTACCGGGCATTGAAATCTCTAACAGAATTTGGTCATATTCGGGATTGTTATCTCGCAACTATGCATACTAGCATATGGCTGGGGCCTTCACATTATAGAACTTGTTGATCGCCTCTGGACCAAACGACACTTGCTTTCATCGTACGAATGCTACAAATGGAGCCTTATCCTCCGCATTTTCCTCTTGGGAACCCTCGCCCCAGGGGGATATCAAAGTTGTTACTAACGTGGAACCCCGTCCCGGTGGGTATTTAACACTATGAACTTCCGCCCCGGCGGGCTATGACTCTATACTTTACTATTTTTACTACTTTCTCTACTGCTTTTGCTGCCTTGCCAATCAAACCTCACCTTAGCCAATACATACTGAACCTTCATCATAAACACAATACACACACATAAAACAGTACTAAAATATATGGATTAGCAACCATTTAAGTCCAACAAGAATCCAATTTGTAGGTATGAAACCCACTCATCACATGAACATAGAAGAGAATAAAAAAAAGATTAAAATGCAACTTCAACCCTCTATTATCCCCAACGGAGTCGCCACCTGTCAACGCCAGAAAGATTTTGATCTCCCTCTTCCTATGTGTTTCTTACCCTTTATGTGATTTGGTTTGATTTGAAGGGTGAGATTTTTAAGAAAATGGCCGACATATAATGTCGACTATTTGAAAAAATTAATTTTAATTGGTTCGAATTAGACAGAGCCGTCAGTTGGTATGAGTTAAATGGTTGTACCAACTCAACCGAGTTTTGAAAGGTTTTACAATATGGCCTAATTATTGGACTCTATTTAATTGGTTCGGAAATCGAGATTCATAGAGTTCGGGGGCTTGATTAAGCGGGGGAAGGTGTTAAGCACCCTCCAACTTCTATGAAACACGGTTATCGAGCTTTTTTTATTCCCTAATATGTGTATGTGTGTGTGTGTCTTGCAGTTAATTGGGCCTAAGTGCTTTATTTGGAAGTATTATTATGCCTCTTTTGCACCTATATATAAAGGGTTTGACTTATTGTAAAGTTCAATTTTAATCAAAATATACATAAATGATGTTTTGAAAACAAGTTTTCAAACCCTTATGCTTACATAGTAATTGAGGCATTTGATACTTCTATTTTATTCAGTATTCGACTTATTTTGATTTTATTCTCGAGATGCGAAGCATCTATATATATATATATATATATATATATATATATATATATATATATATATATATATATATATATATGAAGTGTCGAGCTCCTTATGGGCATGAAAGCCATCAAAGTATGCCCAAACACCGTACATAAGATTTTCACTTTTACGAGGACCTTAAATTCGGATGACCGTTTTAAGGTCCTATATTTACAAGTATAAAATTTGCAAGTTAGCATATAGGTGTACAACTCGAACATGTCTATTATGGGAACCGGATTGACTGAATCATCAACCCTTTGTAGTTTCTAGGCTTAGATGAATACTTAAAGCTTGCACAATGAATATACTGAAAATAAAATGCTTGCATGTGCGTAGCCAAAGCTTCTAGCTTCCTCTAGATACAGATCTAGGGTCGCGTGGTTGCTAAATATTTACAAACTGGAAAGAAAACTAGATTTAACTAAATCTTAGTCATTCTAGCTTAATAGTTCTAGTTTTACAGCTTTTGAACCGGTTAAAAGCTAGATATGGTTAGATTTAGATAAATCTAGTCAACAAACTTTGAATATTGTAGATTTACATCAAATGAACATTTGCAATCGATATTTAATCACAATGATTCGCTATATATATATATATATATATATATATATATATATATATATATATATATATATATATAAAACAGAATCCATTTTGAATCTTTCATTTGACAAAGCACAAGAACGATTCAGATTTCATCTCAATTCTTCCAACTTAATCTAAAGGCTCACATTTCAACTCACAATAAAAATTCCCGCCCAAATCAAATAACAATAATAATAACAATAATGATAATAATACTTATAATAACAATAATGATAATAATAATAATAATAATAATAATAATAATAATAATAATAATAATAATAATAGTAGTAATAATAATAATAATAATAATAATAATAGTAATAATAATAATAATAGTAATAATAATTATAATAATAATATTAATAATATAAGTATAATACTTATAATAATAATAATAATAACAACAACAACAACAACAACAACAAAAATAATTGTTGTTGTGGTGGTATGGTGAATTATGAAAATTGTTATTGATGATTTGTAAGTTTTGTTGACATGTTTAGATTTTTCTGGATATCATTTTTAAAGAAAAATTAATTATTGTAGTGGTGTCGTGAATTATGATAATTGTTATGTGTGATTGTAAGTTATTTTTGGTTGCAAAAAGTCTTTAGGTAATGTAGTGTATTTTTAGAATTTTAATCGTATTTTTCGTTACGTTGTTCCTTCAAGCACGGGTAATTACTAGTATTTATATATATAATATTGCAAAGAAAAGTAAAAGATCAATATTTAACTGGTAAAACTAACTAATATACATATATATATATATATATATATATATATATATATATATATATATATTACTTATATATAGGTATATAAGCAAGAAAAAAAATGAAAATTTGAAGAAAACTTACGGCCTTGCACGAGAAGGGCTATTGAACGGCTTTAAACGTCCTTATACTTGATTTCCACCATTTAAAACATGATATGTTGCAATAGATATGTATATGAAACCTTATAAGTGAGGTTTACTGGTTTGGAAGCAAGAATCGAGTGATTTCTAGCGTGAAATCTCTCTTTTTTCTCTCTATCTCTTTCTTTGTTTTTTCTTTTTTGCTTTTTCTTTTTCTTCTCCTACAAGTTGCTGGGCAGCTTTTATATAAAGCCACACCTTCCGCAGGTAGACTAGCAGATTTTGTAGGTACACAGATGGGAAAGGCCAGTGGGTCCTGCCGCCTCGAAGTACATGCAATCTCGATCGACGTGCAGTCCGTTGAAACACTTGTAACTTACAATTCAGGAATCCAATTTAGATGTGTCATTCTATTCCGACAAGCTCTCTCCGAGAGTTACGAAATGACATAGGGCTTGCCATTTTTCGAATCCGAAAAGATTAGTCCATGACCAAAATGGCAACCTCAGGTCTTCGCAGGGAGTCCGTTGAGCTGTTTTGCGTAGTTTGCGCTTGAAAATGCTGCAATGGTTTTTTGCAATCCTATTTACAGTTATTTTATGTTTGTTGAAATTGACTTGTCAAAATGACCATTTTGGCTTTTCGGGGGTTGTCTCTAGGGTTAACGGAGCTTTTGGATGTCCTTCAGGGTTGTCTCTAAAGCTTGATTTGATATCCCGAAGCTGTTGTCGGGGGTCTGGTTTAATGATTTCCTAGTGCTGTTGTTGGGGTCTGGTTTGATGATTTTTCGATGCTGTTACCGGGGGTCTGGTTTGATGATTTTGAATTCCAGGATTGTCTCTGGAAGATAAAAGGCGATTCTGCTCTCCTGTACGGTTAGTAACAAGAATGTGAAATTTTGAGTGTCTACATCAATAAAATGTTAACAACAAGTTATTAATTTATATGGCTACAATATAATATTGGAAATATATTGTCTCTATTCTTAAAAGAGTTTCATTGCGAAATTCCCAAATTTTATGGATATGTTTTTTCTTTCATATTTATTCCCAAGTATAATGAATGCATGTTTAATTTAATAGGTATGACATGGTAGTAAAGTTATATTATTATATTTGATAATATTATGTTATTATATATATACAGTCCGTTTCTCCAACGAACTGGAGGGAGAAAACTAACATCGAACCGGCTATAGCAACGGTTTTTTCCGTCGCTATAACATAGAAAGTCGATTTTTTATGCTATAGCGACGGAAAAAACCGTTGCTATAGCCGGTTCGTTCTTAGTTCGCTCCCTCCAGTTCGCTGGAGAGAGCCGGACTATATATATATATATATATATATATATATATACACACACACACACACACACACACATCAACATCCACAATGATTTAAGATACTTTTTACCTTCTTTTTTCCAATTCCTACGTACGTTTCAAAGGTGAACAAATGGAATTTTCTAACAATTTTAATTTTTGTAGTGGATAACAAGAGGAGGTCAAATTCTAACCTGAATATTCAAATAAAGGTATATATGTATATGAAACATTATAAGCATATGCTAATAAAGATTTAAATATATTTTGATTCTCTTTTTCTTCACACATTGGCACTTGTTGAGTAAAATCTAGTTTCACACAACACGCAAGTATACATGGTCAATAAGTAATATAATAGTAAGTAGAGTATCGTTCCCACAGAGACTTTTTAAGAAATTAACCCTCACAATTACCAATCTTCTATTAATCCTAATTTTATTAAACTAATCAATTTCAAGTTTGTAACTAAAGTATTTATAAAGTATCACAAATCACCAAACAATCAACAAACCCTAAAAACTAAATTTTCAAACAAATAATGGAGAATTAGGTTTTCGACTTCACCCTAAGCATCACTCTGATTATTACACCTTTATTCTAATTTAACTCACTATCCCAGTTTATTAATCAAGAACACGTATGTAGAACTAGCCACCTCTCGATGTACTAATACCGTATTAACTTCAATCCACAATAAAGATAGAATCAAGTTAAACACCTTAATCAACTAACTCACTATATCTCTATGTGAATTACAATTAAAGAAGGTTTAAGTTCAAGTTCTTTATCCGATTACATGCGATGTCAAGCATATCTCTACCTTAACATTCATTAAGATTCTGTTCATTCACAAAATTCAAGAACACATGCTATATTAACTATGTCTAGACTCGTATTTCATCTCTCGAGTTCATACAAATCCACAAAGAACTGTTGATCATGCAATTCATAAATTCAAGCTCAAATTAATATAGATAAACTGGATATTAGCTTATTAAACTGAAATCAAAGATCACATAATCATCGTTCCACATAAAGATCCGTCTTAAGCCTAAAAAGAAATTAGTTCATCATCAATGAAATAACAACTGAATAAATTAAAGATATCATCCTTTAATTACAAATATAAAACTAAAGAAGAAGAATAACACAGAACACCCTTCACTTTAGCCTTAATCTGCAATCGATATGAAAGTTCTTCAAAATCTTCACTCTAATACTCAATATCCAATTCTGTCCTTAATCTCTGTTAATTGCTTCGCATGATGATGATTTTGTTGTTTATTGCTCAATATTTATCCAACACATAAGTTTTGGTCGAAGGCCCCCCTCTTTTTGAGTCCATACGCCATGCCATCACTTAACATCCAAGTCCCAGTAGAGTTCAAAGCAAACCAGGACTACCAGGATTCGGCACCCCTTGCCCCGGCGGGGGTATACACTTAAAAAACGCCCGCCCCGACGGGCTAAGCTACTGTCAACTAGAATGAAGACCCCCCACCTCGGTGGGGGTGTAAAGCTAAAATGGGCCCGCCCCGGCGGGCTAGCCTTCTGCAAACTGACTTTGTTTGAACCTCCTTTGTTGCTCAAATCTTGCCAAAATGCAACATAACTCCATCCTTTTTGATCAAATGCAACACCACCATACCTACACAACGAAATAACACGAAACAAGTACAAATAAACACCTAAACGCGAAGAATTACACCGATTAAGCTTGGATTAGGATAAGATTCGCGAGTATAAAACTCACTTATCAAAATCCCCTAAACTTAAAATGTGATAGTCCTCGAGCACATGCAATCAAACAACTAACATGCTATACAATGCAATGCAATGAGATGTAAGGTATCTAACTATATGTCAACGAATCCAACAGTATCACAAAATCATATTTATTCCTTCGGCCTCAGAAATATCGAGCAAACACTACAACACCTCATATCAAAACCACTCAATAACTTCTTATCAATTCTCGAATCTTAGACCGTCATCACCGATATAATGTGTGTGTGTGATCAACATCTATGTTAACTGATACTAATCCAAATTCAATACATAACCAATCTCTTATTAGGAATCATACAGAATAAGCTCAAAAATTTCAAAAACAGACGAGTTCTAACTATAATCAAACATTTACCAAGATCGAGGGTCAACATGGGATACTTATGCTTTTATTTTCCATCCACGGGGGCTTTTTGCTCTTATTTCCTGCTTTATTATTATTATTATTATTTTTTATATATATACACATGGCTATGCAATGTCTTATTCCCTTAGGCTTTTCAATGCTACCTTAACGAGCTTTCGACCAACGACTCCCAGACCATTAAGACCTTAGGGAGCTAGGTGAAAAAATAATCCCCTCGGGCTTACTTACTCAAGTAACAAAGGCCACAAAACTAGACAAGCACGCCACGGTGTCTATTCATACTCTTTTTTTTTCTTTTTTAGATAGCTTATATACCCCAAATATTCCCCCAAACTTAGGTTCTTGCCTAATTCTTTGTTTTCACTGCCTATTCTTGTCATTCTATGATTTACACTAGCATTATCCTTTAAAAACTATTTATGTATCAATTTAAACTACTCAGTCAACACAGATGTTATTAACGTGTTACCCTTTTTATATTAGTTTTAAACATGCTCAAGATTCAATTCATAACTCAAAATTACATCACAGTTCAAATACTGGGTACTGTATTTATCTACTCAATCCCAATCTCATCATTGGCCAAAATAAAAATGAATTACACTACTTGTTGGACATATGCAAAACAACACAAGTCTAACTACAATTTTTTTTCCATATATATCCAACATAACATACTGCAGAAATAACAAAACTATCCTAAACTACTATGCACCTAAGCTACTATGCAATTACGTGATAATATGTAAAAATCCTAAACTAAACATAATATAACAAATGCAAACCTAACTAATGACATTATGCATGCAACATGAAATGCAAAATAAAAACTAAATCCCCCAAACTTAATAACTACAATGTCCTCATTGTATGGATAACTCAATAAAAATTGTGAGGACTTCCCTGTAATCGCCTAAGTCTGAGGTGGTAGTGGTGGTTGATCTTCTTCTTCAGAGTCACTTGGTGGGAACCTTGGCATAGGAGATGACTACTGGTATGGGAATTGAGCAGTTGGATTGAAGCTCTGGAGCGTCGCATTCAAAGAAGCGAAGGACGTATTCATAGCTTCAAACATGTGGTCTAGCCTCGCTACGAGTCGATGTATCTCTCGGCATGCTTCCTTGTTGTGCTCATCCACTTGGCGTTGAAATGCGAGAAACTGAGGACTAGATATGGTGTCAGGTTGTGGTGCCGCCTCTGTTTCTTGCTCTCCCATCGTTGCATCCTCTTGAAACTAAGCATCATCCGAGGTGTCCTCAGCGTCAACTTCGTCCTCCAAAGCGGATGAAAATACAAAGCCTAATCCTCTAGGATGTGAGTCACCTCCGGCCCATACCGAATATCGCGTAATCATTCTGGAATCTAGTAGCTGCAGCGGCATCTGAGTGGATTCATCATCAGACCATCTAAGATCCACTTGGCGACACAACCCACAAATGAGTGATGGGTGTGGCAAGCCGCCTGAAAAATTTCCTCGTAAGCATTGACGAATGGAAAAATTGATTATGGCCCCGACGTCGATGATGAAATCTTGCACAATTGCATATAAAAGTAATGTCTTTTCTTTGGTCACGTCCGATGTGTGTGTGGATGGAAACAACTTGGCACACAGGAATGCATACCATATCTTGCCATACCTACTAAGATCCTTGCTGTGAAAAATCGTGCCTCCTTTCTGACCCTTGATCCATGTTGTACCCGGCTTAGTCATGTTCTTCAGAATAGCCTCAAAATCTAGATCGTTGTCACGTAAGTGAGCATACTGATAATGTCTCAACACTCGTAACTGATAATAAGTGTTGATTGTATCGACACTGAACGAAACCAATCTACCCCGCACGAATGCGTTGAAAGGGGCTTTGTCCTCGTCGTTTGCATAAAATTCCTTGACCAAATTGACAACGGCAGCCTCGGGTTCCTCCGTAAACTTGTTCCACCCTTTATGATATATATGTTTCATCATCTCCCCATCCACATGATCCGGTGCCAACCCCCGCTCCGGTGTAAGTGCTTTGGTCACCATGTAGTCGTAACGGTCGGCGGCGAAACTTTTAAATTTGCGTCGGTCGAAGGTTCGTGATGGTGGAGTGGTTCCGGAACTCTCTCCCCGTTTCCTCTTTGAAGTCAGTTTAGATGCCATAATTTTCAGAAAACCTTCACACAAGTATGTTTCCCCAAACTTGACTCACACACTCTATCGAACACTTGGTGTGCACAATGATTTTTCCCCCAAACTTGCTTGTTTTTGCTTCTACTATGGTACTAGGAATGGACGAATTAGAAAATAGGCCATTCGCTCTCAATTGCTATACACGTACATTAATGAAAGCCCTAATTCGTAGCTATAGCAGATGGAGTTGAGAGTATGTGGTGAATGAGGGGTATGGGGGAGTGAATTTATAGAGATGGTGTGATGGAAAGGCTTGTGGGTTAAAGTAATGGACTGAATTAGTGGGTGTGTGTGTAAATGTAGTGGGATTTTACTTACCAAAATGTGGGTTGTAGTTGTGGTAGGATTGAGAGTTGTGGGGAAGAAGTAGTAGTGGACTGAAGAAGTGGGGAAGTTGGTTCTCGAAAGTGTAACTGCCGAACTGCTCTTTGGAATTCCAGGACCTCCACCCCGATGGGGGGTAACAAGCTTATGAAGCCTACCCTGGCGGGCATGCTCCCTGACTTTGGACTAGAGAGACCCCCGCCCCGGCGGGGGGTATAGTGTATTAGGGGCCCGCCCCGGCGGGCATGCATACTGCAATTGGGCTCTGATTTTCTTATTTTTTCCATGCAATTCCAAACCATTAGCATATTATGTACCTGCAAACCATAAAACATAAATATGAGTGGAGATTGAGCATTTTAAGCATGATAGATATATTATCAAGAACAATATACTTTCATAACTACTTAATTTATCCTACTTAATCTAAACTATAACCTAACTAACATGACTGAAACATATAAAAAAAATAAAAAATAAATAAAAAGATGATTGGGTTGCCTCCCAATTAGCGCTTGATTTTAAGTCGTTCAGCCTGACTACTCCTTGTTTATAGTACGTCGAATAATGTGATTGCGATGACATCCATGTTGGATTCGCCACCCCAATAATGCTTCAGCCTTTGACCATTGACTTTGAAAGTCTCCAACGGGTTTCTACTGTAGAGTTCAACGGCACCATGTGAGAAAACTCTTTTGATGGTAAATGGTCCTGACCACCTCGATTTTAGTTTGCCTGGGAACAACCTCAACCGTGAGTTGAATAACAACACTGATTGCCCCGGCTCGAACGTTCTTTGCATGATTTTCTGGTCGTGCCATTTCTTGACCTTTTCTTTGTATAATTTCGAGTTCTCGTACGCTTGTAGACGGAATTCGTCGAGCTCGTTTAACTGAAGTAGTCTCTTTTCACTCACAGCTGCTTGATCGAAGTTGAGTTTCTGAATAGCCCAGTAGGCTTTGTGCTGTAACTCCACAGGCAAGTGACATGCTTTTCTATAAACCAAATAATATGGTGACATACCAATTGGTGTTTTGTATGCAGTTCGGTAGGCCCATAGTGTATCATCTAACTTGAGAGACCAATCCTTTCGATTCGAGTTCACTACCTTCTCCAAAATTCTCTTCACCTCCCTGTTCGAAACCTCAGGTTGCCCACTTGTTTGGGGATGATATGTTGTAGCTACCTTATAGTTAACCCCATACTTTGCGAAGAGAATAGTAAACGATCTGGTGCAGAAGTGACTACCTTCATCACTTATAATAGCTCGTGGCGTGCCAAATCTCTAAAAATATTCTTCTGCAAGAATTTGAGAACCACTTTGGCATCGTTAGTCGGGATTGCTACGGCTTCAACCCACTTTGATACATAGTCCATCGCAAGCAAAATATACTGATTGGTAAATGAGGAAGGGAATGGTCGCATGAAATCTATGCCCTATACAACGAAAATCTCAACTTCTAGAATTATTTGTAGTGGCATCTCATTCCTTTTCGATATGTTGCCCACTCTTTAACATCTATCACAACTTTTAACTAATTGGTGGGCGTCTTTAAATAACGTAGGCCAAAAAAACCCGGCTTGAAGCACTTTTGCCGCTGTCCTCTCACTACCATAATGTCCCCCATACGCAGATGAGTGGCATTCATGCAGTATATTCTTTACTTCACTGTGGGGCACACACCTTCTAATCATCTTGTCGATTGTTTGAATAAATATAGCTCATCCCACATATACCACTTTACGTCATGAAGAAACTTCTTTTTCTGTTGTCGCGTAAGATCAGGGGGAAGAATGCTGCTCACTAGATAATTCGCAAAATCCGCGTACCAAATTCTCCAGACACGCATCAAAATTATCCCCATGGACAGAGAAGTCTTCCATGAAGACTTCCATATTTTTCTCCACTATGTTTGAGAATATGGCCATCATACACCTTTGGAAGGTCGCGGGTGCATTACAAAAGCTAAACGACATTCTCCTAAATGCGAATGTGCCATATGTCGACGTCAGAATTTTTATTTGTCCCTTTTCGTTATCTATTTTTTTGTGTTCTCATATTAGGTAAGATTTGTTTGAAAAAATAAGTGAAAAAGGTCCGACATGTATAATGTCGACGATGGACTGTTAAGAGTCGCCAGTTAGTTTTTTAACTGGTTGTACCAACACAACCGAGAAAAGGTTTGCACATTGACCCAGTGATGTGACACTGCTAAACGAGTCTGTGAAACCGAGATTCATTAGGGTCCGGGACTTGCTTATGCAGAGAGAAGGTGTTAGGCACCCCTCGACATCCGTGTTGCCACGGTGACAGCCACTTTTCAAGAAACTATTATATGAATGTGTGTGTGTGGGTCAATATGCTATTATTTGGAAGTAGTGCTATGCCTCGTTCGCACCTATATACATAGGGTTTGAATTTGTATAAAAATTTAGTTTTAAACAAGATATAGCAGTGAGGTTTTGTAAAAAGAGGTTTTTCAAACCCTGTGCTCAATAGTAATTGAGGCCTTTGATACTTTCATTTTATTCAGTGTTCGGCTTGATTGCTTTTATTTTCGAGATGCGAAGCATCTTTGAGAAAATAATGTACAAAGCGGTGCCAAACTCCTCATGGGTATGGAAACCATCGGAGGAAATTCGAACACCGGTAATAAATTTACAAGCTGCTTACAGCTAAAAAAGGTCCATCACGGGAACCAAATCTAGATTCAGTGGACTGAATCTGTGATCACATGATTCCTAGGCTCACATGATGCCGCAATTGATATAAACGCAGTAAGCAGGTATATATATATATATATATATATATATATATATATATATATATATATATATAAGCTGTAAATATATATATATACAGACATGATCGACCACCACGAAGCACCTCCGTGGGGGATCGAAAATATAAATAAAGCTGTAAAAGCGATCAACCGCCACAGAGGAAACTCCAAGAAGGACAAAATGTATAGAAAGCTGTAAAAATGGTCAACTGCCACGAAGTAAACTCCAGGCGGGACGAAATATAAATATATATATATATATATATATATATATATATATATATATATATATATATAAGCGTGTAAACGCACCGAAAATAAAATTCAGGCTCATCGGACAAAGCCCAACAACAGTTAATATATATAAGTGTATATATATATATATATATATATATATATATATATATATATATATATATATATATATATTAAAGCAGTAAACACACCGGATGTAAAATTCAGGCTCATCGAACAAAGTTTGACACACAGTTCATATATATAAGTATATATATATACGAAAGCATTTAAACGCACCAGACGTAAGTCTAGGCTCATCGAACAGAGTTCGACACACAATTTATATATATAAGTATATATATACGAAAGCAATTAAACGCTCCAGACATAAGTCTACGCTTACCGAATAGAGTTCGACACACAGTTCATATATATAAGTATATATATACGAAAGCAATTAAACGCTCCAGACATAAGTCTAGGCTCAATCGAGGCATAACTCGATAATGTTAGTCCGTATATATATATATATATATATATATATATATATATATATATATATATATATATATATATATACTGAAATGAAATCACGGACCGAAGTCCGGGCATACACACACAACACGACTCTCAATATGAAGAACGGTGTGTGCAAAGATGAAGAGAAAGGCTTGAAAATGTGTAAGAAGGCTTACAGTGGACTGCCAAAGAAGACTTCAAAAACTTGAAATGGATGAACACTCGGCTCCCACCGGTAAAAAGTAGCTATATATGAGCTTACAAGTGTTTAAAATGAGAAAGCACTCAGTTTAGGGTGTGTACAGAGCAAATTAGACAGGGCTTTCTCGCCTTTTTCTCTTTTCAAAATGGATACTCCAATCCCTCTATTTATAGAGGGGGGAGCCGTAGGTGTACCTGTGGCTGCCTGGGGTACCCCAAGCTTCGCGGGTCCCGTCGTCTCGAAGTACGTGCACACATGCAACGTGATGTCTAGTTAAACTTTTATAATTACAATCTGGGCATCCGATTGAGGTATGTAAGACCTATTTCGGACCGCCGTTGTCTAGAGTTACGCAATAACATGGGATTAGAGGTTGTACGAAGTCAGGAAGATAGGACGATGCCCTCCGGTCTTCAAGCTTCAAATTCTATCCGTTACCCTGCGTAATAGTCACTCGAGATTAGTTTTCCTTGGCTCTTGTGGGACATTGCTGTGTAGAAATGTATGTCTAAAATGTTGAGACAGTATGATGTGGCGTCAAGGTGGCAAGATGATGACTTTTGCCCCTCACAGGGGTTATCTCCAATTTGAGCTGATAAAGCAGACGTTGCTCAAGGTTATCTATGAGATTAGACTGCTGCAAGTGTTGAAGGTCTTCAGTGTCATCTCTGAGGTGTGCCTGTCTTCCTGGTGTTATTGTCAGGTCTTGAACTAAGCGCCTCGGTGTAAGCGCCGAGTGTTCTGAAGCTGATTGCATGCATTTAAAATAAGCATTTCTGGGGTTATATCCGAAACTGCAACTGCCTTCCTTGGGGTTATCTCCAAGATTGGAATCTGCTATTCCCAGTGTTGGGACTGAGACTGAATATCTTGGGGTTATCTCCGGGATGAATCGGTCTTCTCCGGTGGAATTTCTGGTATTAAAACTGCAGGCCTCGGGGTTATCACCGAGGTTGGAACTGTTACTCCCGTTGTGTGTTCTGGGGTTGAAACTGAGCTTCCGATAGTATCCGGAATGGATATGAGCTGTCTTTCAGGGTTATATTTGAAAGACGAATCTGCCCTCTTGTAATGTCAATAACATGTGTGCAGAAAATTTCGAGTGTCTACAGATGCCCCTCTTTATCATATTCATGCAATGTAATGGCATGGATAGGATAAAGAATCCTAGACACTTGAAATACAACAGATAAACATGATGCTATGTGGAGCAACATGATGCAAGTGTATGATGCATATGGATGATCCATATGGATTAATTTTCCACATGCTGGGGATGATTGCCGTCTCCCCGTTGCTTCTACCGGTGATGGTAATGACGGCAAGCTTGGATGTGTGATCCAAACCTATTAGGATGTTGGCGTTGGGGCTATCACCAAAGGCTTTAATCCTGGATACAGACTTTACTCCAAAGATGTGCCTCTTGTGTGCAAGAAATCTGTGGGGATAAAACTTCGTCTGTTTGAGGATATGTATAACATATTCCATCATCGATCCTCCCCGATGATGTTGATCCTCCCTGGTTTGTATCGCCAGGATATATCAATGTTCTGTTGGATTTACTGCCAATAGTATGTGTTGTCAGGGCTGCTTGACCTTTGTTAATGTGTGAACCAACGGTTGACCCCGCGTTGTAACCCCTGTCGGGGATCCATTTGATCCTCTGCTGACGTGTATATCAACGGATGAACTCCCTATTGGGGATGAATGTCAAGGCTGCTTGACCTTCGTTGATGTGTGTATCAGCGAAACATGCATTGTAACCCCCGCCGGGGATCTGTTTGTGGATAGATGACCATGCGTTGTAACCCCCGTCGGGGATCCATTGGAAGGATTAGGGTGACGACCCTGAATTGACGACATTGAACCTCTATGCGGTATTGCCGAATGGAATCTACAACGACTTGGATCATCGGTATAGTATACCCTGTGTTCGGGTGAATACCAATAAATAATATGAAAGCCTCAGTCGGACCCAGAAAAACCAGTATTTCAGGCTATTCTGCTCAATCGCGTAGCATTTTTATCCCTGATTTGGCCTTTTTAGCTTGTGAGAACTCTTTTGCAACTTGAACTGGATCGAGCTGGAGGGGTGGGACCCACGTAGGGGTGCCGAAGGTACACCTATAGAAGCCACAGGTGGACCTGTGGCCAGCCGTGGCTACTAATTGCTTGCAGGTTGCTTTCATAAGTCATTTTCAAGTTATGTCGTGAAGGAAATCTGAGAGCTCTTCTTCAGATCTGCTGAGTTCGGACGTCTTTCTGCACATTCTATCACCGTACAAGTGTTCTACACAGTCCTGGTAACGTATGCATGTACTTTTTTTTTCAATTTTTGTCCGTTGAAAAATGACTTATCACATGAAATGCATCTAAACACATAGTATTGATTATGTATGCTCAAATGACTTGATAAAAAATATTCAACAAAGTAAATGTCAGTATTAAACCATGCTGAACATCATGATGTGAAAAAATTTGACTTTTGAAACAGTCAAATTGACACCTTTTTCTGATATTTCTTATCCTATTTGAGGACAGATGAGCAAAGGTGAAAAAGTAAAGTAATCTTGGTAATTAGACTACCCTTATGGATTGTTAACTTTGATTTTTTAATGCAGATAGTATTTATATGATTGTGGGTAGGTGTGCTACTGAATGGCCACCTAGTCATGCCTATGTGCATGTGGATAGTCCTATTTATAGAGGAAACTATGGCAAAATTTTCCAAAACGTAGGCATTGAGTAGTTATGCATATTTAACTCTACTGTAGACGTATGTTAAAATAATGCATGCATGCATATAGTCATTAGATGCATTTTGAAAAGAAATCTCCAGGTTAGAAGATACCACACCCCTTCTGAGGTGATTTGGAGACTTTTTGTCCATATATTATGGATCCGAATCAGTCGAGTAGTTCCCGCAGGACCACTTCTGGTGTACGGAGGAGGGCTTCTGAAGTGCCTCGACCCCGTTCCGTTAGAAAGCCTCGTCGGTTGGTGGAGGCGGTGATACGTCCAATCCGAGTTGATGTACCGAACATCGAGGATGAAGAGGAGGATGTTCCAGTTGCAGACCCCGCTCCTGCTGCGCATGTTCCCCGTAGGGACCTCCCGAGTATTCAGGTGGTAAACCCAAAGCTTCTGAGTGATTTGAGTAAGCATCCCTCGTTGTATTTGCATGCCAACGAGGTATAAAGCTTAGATCTTAATCTTCCTTCTTTCCTATTGATGAGGAGTAAAGGATTTTGATGTCTAACTGTATTTTGTAGGTTCCCAGCTTTACACAGTCTCGAGGGAACTAGTTCAGCATTCACTTCATGTATCAGGCTCTACATCCTGACTATAGAGCTATTGTGCATGATTGGGGATTTGGAGGATTCTTTTCCATCCTTCCCCGTCGTTGTCCTTGGGGTTACCTCAGGGCATTGTCTGAGCGCTGGTTTCACTAGACTTAGTCTCTCCATTTACTAGACTGTGAGGTGATGATGACGCCAATGGATTGGTGGTTTATCACAGGTATGGAGTTTGGAGGGGCGCCAGTGCCTTGCATGGTGGATATTATCCCGACTACCGTCAGATCCTTGTTAGGAGTTCCAGCGGAGGCGCTCAAGGGCAGGACTGTCCGTACGGGTCCTTTGAGCGTAGATGCTATGAGTGGGCTATTGAGTGAGCCCATACCAGCTGATGTTAGAGTCAGGGATCGCATTCTTCGGCGATTGTTCCTGATGATCATTAGGGGCTGCTTCATAGCAGATAACTCTTCTATGGTGTCATTCGCTTTGATCAGCGCCACACGACATATGGACCGTATTAGAGAGTAAGATTGGGGCTCCTACACCTTTGCCTATTTTCTCCGGGGCATGCATATGCGCTCGCAGGGCTTGACCGAGGCTTGGTTAGGATTTTACCCATTTCTGTTGGTAAGTATTTCTCTTGTCATTTACCATGTACATGTTAAGAGTGTTAACTGACAGCAGATGTTTGCCTTTGTGTTGGCAATTTTGGGCCTATGAGAGGCTCCCATGTTTACGTCCGATGAGTGTATTAGGGTTGGATACCTACCCACGAGGACGGAGATGGCATCATTCCATACTAGCGGAGGTCCCTGTAGCTGAGGATTTCACTCATTGTAGCCTACAGTTGGAGTTGTTGACAGCAGATGTCATCACATGGATTCCATTTTCTGGGGAGCACTTGGCTACTGGATTTGAGGATGGGTACCCGACTGGTGTCGAATACGTGATTTCCACCTGTAGGGTTCCTCTCTTCACAGATGGAGGATGGGAGCTCTATTTAGGAGAGCGTGCTATTAGGAGCACCACAGGAGAGATTCGTATACCGATCTTGCCTCCTGTCAGGCGTTGTTGGCCTATGTCGCAGTCACCCATCATTGATATCCCATTGTTGGGTGTTGACAGTTTTGCATTGTCAGAGGGTCCTTGCACTCAGGATGTATTCCAGCATTGGTGGATCCCTCGTACCATTGGAGCCCAGACCCGCGCCACTCAGTTCATGGGGGATATGGTTCCAGGATCCGTGATGATGACGGATTAGCTAGCCTGTGTCTGAGATCCGACTCATATGACACAGATTAACAGCTTGACCCAGCGACTGGACCGGGCACATTTCTTTATCCGGCATTTGGACAGAGATCCGGTAGAGGCAGATTCATTTGATCCTTCCAGCACAAGAGCTGACCCCTCAGATAACCTATTTGGCTTTGCCAGTGCAAATCCTCCTTTATATAGGCCTGATATCTCTGTTGATAGAGATCCAGTGACTCAGGAGGAGTTACATTAGGTGGACAGGATTAATGGCGTAGATATTGACACTATTGTCTTCTTCTGATGTGTATTCTCGTTATCTCTTTTGATAGGCCTCTGTTAGCTATTGGGTGGCTGTGCCCCATTCTCGCTATATCTTTTGATAGGCCTCTGTTAGTAGTAGGGTGTCTGTGCCCCTTTTCCCTGTATTTTTAGCTGTACAGAGATGATGTATATAGATGATGATATACTTAGAAATGTATGTACAGTTTTCTATTCCCTATATCATATTGCCATCTATTATCTGTTATGCATATGTATGTATGTCCAGAGATATTCAGCATTGACCCCTGGATGGTATTATGATACGATCCACATAGATGTCTTCTTTGACAGTCAGTCGCATAGATCATACCCCACCATTATTGGTGGCATCCTATTTGAGATATTGGTATGATAGTATGTCACCCTCAGATAGGGTGATCGGAGATCAGCTGTTACAGCATACCATGACCCTTTTGATGTTTCAGGTTCCAGTAGGATTTGTGGAGGGCATGCTGAAGCACTGGGTACCGGAGAGGCAGGTTTTCTGGTTTGGGACCCAGGAGTTGTCTCTGACTTTGGAGGAGTATGCACGTTTGACGATGCTACCACTTGACAGACCTTGCGTGCATATGCCCATTAGTGACATGAGCCGTCAGTTTATGACTCTCACCGAGCTGAGGCGGAGAGTTGTGCAGGATGAGATCACATCTGGCCACATGATATCCCAGCATTTTCTAATTGACAGAATTGGCTATGAGGACAGCTATGCTCAGTATTCTGGGGATTTCACCATATCAGAGGACCAGTGGCATTTGGCCAGAGTGGATGCATTGATGATGTGTGCATTATCATAGTGTACATGCCACGATACATGGACGAGTTAGACATCTACGTTATTATGGCAGTGAGAGCTCTCAGGGAGGGTCGTACCATTATTCCGATGATCATGGCAGAGATACTGAGGTCGGCCACGTTTTGCAGTAGTTACCCTATAAGGGTATTCACAAGCAGTTCGGTCATGCTGTACGTGTGGTTTATGTCACACTTGAGATTGATTGGCACATTCAGACGACACGAGTATTGTTTCACCCATGAGATAGCTATGTCGTATTCCTTCCAGCCTATGGAGTGTACAGATCCTACATCTTGGTCCGTTTTCTTAGCTGGGATTGTAGATCCGTTTGCTATCTTGTCGTGCTCAGGGCTCAGTTCGCCATATAGTTTCGTTACTCATGCTCCGGGCATGGATTATCTCCCTCTGGCTGGTTTGAGGGGTATGACTACCTACCACTCACTGGTCATGATGTCGCAGTTTGACCAGTTTCAGGACTTTCATCCTTTTGATGGGGCGTTTGGTCAACGCTTAACTTCTCGCCATCTATCAGTAGAGGACCGATCCAGGGTGTATGCCTGTTGGGATCAACGCGAGATAGCTACTTTTTCTATTAGCCATCTGGGTTATTAGCTAGAGTATTCTGCGTGGATGGAGACATAGACTTCATCGGCTGCGGTAGTATCCACAGTACCGAGCATTGCTTCAGATGGTAGAGAGCCCATGGAGGACATTGATTCTCAGACCGAGGAAGAGCCATTTACTGGTTTGCCAACAGCTCTCTTAGATTCTCCCAGTACTGGCACTGTCGTGATTTAGCATTCAGCACAATACTTTGAGCAGAGTCTTCATCTGATGACCTTTAAGAGAGATCAGGCTAGAGCCCTGATGTTGACAACTCTTGATAGGAGAGACGCAGCTCTATTAGAGAGGGACGAGGCATTCGCTCGCAGAGATACTGCTGTTGTTGAGCGGTATGAGGCTAGATCAGCCAGAGATACAGTGATAGTTGAGCGGGATAGAGCCATATCTACCCGGGATGTAGCTGTCACAGATAGTACTACAGTGAGGTCCCTTACCACTGACATGCTTGCCGAGATGAGTGCATATATCGATGAGCATCGCGTCACCATGCAGATGGCCTCAGACTTGCTAACTCGTGTAGATATCCTTGTGTAGGAGACCACAACAGTACCTCATTCTCTTGAGAGAGATGCTATGTTAGATCTGCTAGCTCATACGCATACCGATCTGTAGATAGCCTTGTATTTTCCTGCATAGACTAGCTTAGCCATTTTGTCATGTACAATTTATATTGTGTATATCAAACAACATTATATATAGCAGGGAATATATATATTTTTGATAACTTCCCTTTTAGATATGCTTGGATACTTGCTTGATATTTGCCTACTTCTTCAGGGCTTGTGATCTTGATGTATTCTGAATTCCTCCTTGCTGGATGGACATTAAGTTGTCTCTGGATAGTTCAGAATGAATCATGGATCTGTGTATATCCCTACCATCTTTGGTGTCTTGGGACTGGTTTCTATATGGAAATATGGAGAGGAGTGTGGCTTTCCTCTCTGAGATTGACCGTACCACAGATGGTCGCCAGTACTCCTACTTAGGAGGAGCCTAGTTAATTCCATCTCTTATGGATTGGTGTTGCTCTTTGAGGTACAACCGCAGCTTAGATGGTCGCCGAATCTCCTATTTTGGAGGAGTTCAGGTAATTCCATCCCTTTGGTCTGAAGCTAAATGAAATGTGGTGGATTGAAATTTGATCCCAGTACCGTTGACAAGTATTTGTGTTTTGGTAGGGGGTTAGACCGAACCATGAATGGCTGCCTACGTACTCCTGTTGAAGAGGAGATCAGGTCTGCGTAGTTTGAACCTGGTGTAAGAGGTTCAACGCTGTTTATGGCAGAAAGGGTGTAGGAATGTTTTTGTTGTTTTTGTTTTGAGGAAAAGGGTGTAGAATTGTTTTTGTTTTATTGTGACCGGGCCATGTAAAATATGGTTGCCTACGTACTCCCCTGTATCAAGGAGATCAAGTCGACGTAGTTCGCCCTTCAGGGCGAGTTGAAAAGCGTGATCCCATGTGCAGGGTCAGACTACGGGGAAAAAAGATTAATCCCATGTACTGGTCAAACTGTGGGGAAGAAAGTTTAATCCTAGGTTGAGGATAAACTCCAAGGGAAAAAATTTGATCCCATATTTGTGGGGACAAACTATAAATGCGAGAGGTTCAATCCCTAGTGGGATGACCAAAGTTTTAAGAGCACAGTGAAGCCAGGTTGCTGGCTTAAGGAGTATGTTTCCCTGAGGGGCAAAGTGTGGAAAAGAGTTGTATGTGGTAAAGGGTTAAAGAACCGGAATGACTGGTGATCTGATGATCCAACATCAGGATGTTTGCTTGATGGTAACTTCAGGCATAGTACCGTTTCACGGTGTCCGAGTTGATGAGTTGTGGAAATTCATCGTCGTTCATTTCCTGCAATCTGAGAGCACCTCCTGTCAATACCTCTTTGACAATAAATGGGCCTTCCCAGTTAGGAGTGAATTTTCCCTTAGACTAATCTTGGTTGTCGATGATCTTCTTCAAAACCAAATCATGTTGTTTAAATAGCCAGACTTTTCTATTGTAGGATCTGGCGATCCTTTGTTGATATAACTGACCATAGAAGATAGTTGCGGTTCGCCTTTGGTCTATTAAAGACAATTGGTGATACTTGTCTTGTACCCATTGGTCTTCATCCAGCTGAGCGTCCATCAACACTTTGAGGGATTCCATTTCTACCTCTATGGGGAGTACTGCTTCCATCCCATAGGTTAATGCGTAGGGGGTTGCCCCAGTTGAAGTACGCATTGATGTTCTGTAGGCTAATAGAGTAAGAGGCAATAGGTCAGGCCATTCTTCGTGGTTGGCGGACATCTTTTGCATGATCTTCTTGATGTTGTTGTTAGCCGCTTCAACAACACCATTCATCTTTGCCCGGTAGATGACGGAGTTAAGGTGTTTGATGTGGAATTTACTGCATAACTCCTCCATCATTTTGTTGTTGAGGCTCTTAGCATTGTCTGATACAATTACCTCTGGTTGTCAGTATCGACAAATGATATTGTTTCTGATGAAAGCAATGATGACTTCTTTGGTAACCCTGGGGAAGGAGGCTGCTTCTACCCACTTGGTAAAGTAGTCGATCATGGTGAAGATAAAGCGATGTCCATTACTGGCTTTAGGCTCGATGGGCCCGATCACGTCCATTCCCCACATTGAGAAGGGCCAAGGCGAACTCATATTGTGGAGCTCCCGTGGAGGGGCATGGATAGCATTCCCACGAATTTGGCACTGATAACATCTCTTGACGTGGTCATTGCAGTCAGCCTTGAGAGAAAGCCAATAATGTCCTGTTCTGAGAATCTTCTTTACAAGTAAAGGGCCACTCATGTGACGCCCCCAAAATAGGTATACATCACCCATCTTGGGTCGTCAGATACATGGTACATAACTCAAATACAACTTAATTATACAACAGTAGTGTAAAATACGACAAAACATAATCTAAGAGTTTTAATAAGAATATTGTCATCTAGACAATATCCACACTCAATGGAGTCCTCATTACATTTATTGTTACACTATTTTATAGAATAGTGAGGACTACTAAAACAACCATTCACGTGGGTCCCTAGAGTCTTTAACTCTATCTTCATCATTTGTAAGTTATACGAAATGGGTTTTTGTGTTAACAACATCGCACTCGTAAACGTATACGATCTTCTACTCAACGCGTCAGCTACCACGTTTGCTCTTCCATAATGATATTGAATGGTATAGTCGTAATCTTTAACAGCTCGAGCTAACGTCCTTGGCGCATGTTATGTTTGTTCTAGGTGAAGAAATATTTGAGGGTTTGAGAAATGGGTTTTGTACTGGGGTCAATACAAAATTCGATTTCACGCTCTAGGGGTAGGCTAAGAAGTCTTCAGGAATACGTCAGGAAATTTATTAACAATAGAAATATCATTCAAAACTGTGACTCTCATCCAAGACTTGGATAGTACGTCACATTGATACCTACCAACTTGTCATCGTCATTCACGATGTCGCCTACAGAAAGTCTGGCTTCGGTGTTTTCCAAGACTTGGAAGTCACTAGCGAAAGGCTCGGGGCTCTTTACTTATGGCTTGGTATGACAATGATTGACTTTAGGGTTTGGTTACTTAAATTTGCATGATATGTTGGTTAAGAATATGAAGGCTAATAACCTTACGAAAAGCATGATGAGTAGTTAACCAATCGATTCCTAAAATCACATCAAATATAAGTATTTTCAAAGAGATAAGATCGACAGGTAATGTGAAAGTGTCAATTTGAATCAAACAAGACTTATAAACAGTGGAGGTAATGAAGGTTTCTCCCAACCGAGTTTCAACCGATAAGTCAAAGTCTAATCTCTCCGGAGTCAAATTTAAACGTTGAGCTCAAGCAAGAGAGATAAAAAATGGGTAGAACCGGTATCTTATAAGGTATAGACTTCGCAAAAATTTATAATTAACTAACTCGTGCTAAATTTGTTCGATTGTGAAGTCACGAAAAACGCTCTTCCTGAAACCACTGACTTTGTTTTGTCCGTATCTGCCTTTGGTGCCACCGTCTCAGCTGGACTTGACTTTGGTGCATGACAAAATCAGGCTAGGTGACCTTCTTTTCCACAATTATAACATGCTTTGGACTGCATCGTGCAGCTTGGACTGATATGTCCTTCCCCTCCGCATTTGAAGCATACAATTGGTGGTCGTTCTCCTTCCTTGAAAATGGGTGTTGGTGCTACTATCTTTCCATCGTTGTTGAACCTTCTCTTCTTGAAATTTCCACTCTTATTATCTTGACCATGATTACCACCGAAGTGGTTACCATTCTTGGCATGATAATTTCCCCCACGATGGTTATCATTGTTCCGATGGCCGTTGCCACCGGTACAATTATTATCGTGTTGTTGGTCGGTGCCTTTTGGTTGTGCTGACTCATTATCACGCTCTAATAACTGAGCCCTATTCACAACATCTGAATATAAACAAAGTTTGTGAGAAATTAAGTATTGACGTATCTCAGGTTTCAAACCTCTTAGAAACATCCGCGTCATTCTCTCCTCATTATCAACCAAGTGGGACGTAAACCGGGACAACTCGGCAAACTTAGCTTCGTACTGTGACACTGTCATATTGTTCTGCTCCAGCTTGATGAACTCTACCTCCTTCATGTGACGAATACTTTTGGGAAAGTACTTGTCGTTGAACAGCTCTTGGAACTTCTCCCAAGACATCTTCAGTGTGGTAGGTTGATTATGCTTTACAGATTCCCACCAGTAATCTACCTCTGCTCGCAACGTGAAGGTGGCAAAGGGAACCTTTTGCTCCTCGGAGCATCCCAAGACATCAAATATCTTAGTGATCTGCTTTATCCATGTCTCCGCCTTTCCAAAAAACTCCGGTGGTTCCAGCTCCTTGAACTGTTTAGCGGTGACCGTTCGAGAGTTGCCAGTGTTTCCACCTGCTTTTTGAACAGGAGCTGCTCTCGCCTGATGTTGCTTGAATTGCATAAAGCCTCTGAACATCCCATCGTTCACCATTTCATCGGTGTTATTATTTACCTGAGGATTATTGTCTTCCTATTGCACATTATCCTGGGTATTGATCGTTGGTGACTCAACGGTCTCATGTGCTTCATTTCTTATCTCAACATTTTCGAATGCCATTTTCAAATACTGCCACAAAACAAGGGTTAATTAATATATCACATATTATCCCTATACTCTGACCGACCAATTAAATACCAAATAAACTTAGGTAGATCATACTAGCGAAGGAATTCCCCGTCACTCCCCTCCTAGTTCTTGTCTCACATCTCAACCAGGGATCATATCCCTAAGCTTTGATACCAACTGTGATGCCCCCAAAATAGGTATACATCACCCATCTTGGATCGTCAGATACATGGTACATAACTTAAATACAACTTAATTATACAACAGTCATATAAAATACGACAAAACATAATCTAAGAGTTTTAATAAGAATATTGTCATCTAGACAATATCTACATCCAATGGAGTCCTCATTATATTTATTGTCACACTATTTTATAGAATAGTGAGGACTACTAAAACAACCATCTGGACCGTCAATCCGTTCCCCGACTCGTTCCAGCTATATTCTCTTTTCCTGAAGAGAACAGTGAAAGAAAGGGTGAGTTCAACAAGCCCAATAAGAAATATTATGACTAAGATAATGCAGAGTAAATTATCCTTAGCCTTCAACAGTATAACAACTGATAGAATATAATAGATAACAAGTTTTAGATCAATAACTGCAGCGGAATAAGCAATCCATTAGAAGAGTCAAGTAGAGCATAAAATCTACTATCTTCTATGATTTAAAAAGTTTTTCATCAACTTTATCACTGAGACTCAGCTTAATAAATAAAATCGAATCATCCCTACATCACGGCCAAGGATATTCATGTAATCATCAATGGTCATAATTATACCAAATAATCCCTGGTCATAATCATACCAACAACTGTCCATCAATGAACTATAGGCTAATGAGGACTTTCACCACATCATTTGTCACATTACGGTCATGATTATACCGAATAATCCCTGGTCATAATCATACCAAGTCCATCTATGTACGTACGCCAAAGATGACTTTCATCACAATATAAGCATGAGGATGATGACAATGACATAATAATTCAATAAAACAAGTTCAAGATAAATTTTAAAGGTTTATAATTTAATATATCCAGAAATCAATAACGTCCAAATTGTCAACATGATACTGCTTTGTGGAGTAAAATTCAAGAATGCTCAGAAGAATATTTCCATGAAAAGATACTGGATGAAGCGCAAATATCCAGGATATTCTACTAAATTCATGGAGTATAGAAGCCAAAACTTTAACCAACTGAGTATAATAGAATATATGAAACTGCAAATGGATTTTCACCCGCCATGCGGTAATCCACATAGACAGATCATTTTCACAATTTAATAAGGAATGAATACGAAGGATCATTCACCACACATACGGTAGTCCACATAGACAGGTTATTCCAACAGAAAAATAAAGAATAGAATAACAGAAGAATTCACCATGCATGCGGTAGTCTGCGTAGACAGGTTATTCCAACAGAATAATAAAGAATAGAATAACAGAAGAATTCACCATGCATGCGGTAGTCCACGTAGACAGGTTATTCCAACAAAATAATAAAGAATGGAATAACAGAAGAATTCACCAGGCATGCGATAGACCGCACAAACATGTTATTCCAACAGAATAATAAAGAATGGAATAACAACCCTTACGAGTATTGAAAGAAAATAACTCTCTTCATGAATACAAAAGAAATAATACCCCTTACGAATATTGAACGAAAATAATATTCATATGAATACGAAAAATAATATCTCTTCAGAATATGAAATAAATAATACCCCTTACCTCAGAAGAAAATTGGATACTGGAATAGTGAGGTAGCAGACTTCTCTTCTTCTTTCTCTCTATAATAATTGCTTTTTGGCTTTAGTGAATTGGTGATAAATGAAAGAAGAATGAGCTTCTATTTATAGAAAAATATAGTTTCGATAATTGCACGTTTTGAGGCTCGAAATATTACAGTATAATACCTCCCTCTTTTTCTTCATTTTTAATTTAGTCTTGTAAGTATTATCAAACTTGCACCACCTCCTCTAATAGTAAATTATGGGAATTAATAGTTCATTCATGTGACTCAATAGTATAATCATGTGAAAAAACTAATTACAGTATAGTACCTTCAACTATACCTCTATTTCTAATTTAGTCATGCAAGTATTATCAATCTTGCACCAACTCCCCTAATAGTAAATCATGTGAATCAATAGTATACACATGTGAACACATAGTTATAAACATGCGAATTAATAACAATTAATTGCTCATTTATCCGATTAATTACTCGATTTGTCAATATAACTTCCAGACATCAATTATTATCGAAATAAATATCGATTTCCACTAACACTAATAATCCCAACACAATAGAACTATCAATTTCATCTTTAATCAACACAAACTTATTCATCATTAATATTATAACTCACAATATTTAACAACTAGGTCGTTCCCAAGAAAGAGGGGGCTTTCCGATAAGGATTTTTCCTTATTGGCGTGCAACTAGGTGACCAAACCTCTCCTTGACAGAACTTCTAGACATTGTCAATATTACAAATAATAATAAGAATAACTTTGTCGTCTTAATTATTGATTTAATAATATAACATATTATACAGATGATGCTGTGACAATAATTGAATCAATAATATGAGAGATATGATGCAGCAATTACTGTAGCAATAATTGAGTATAACTGAGTGACTTCTTACGTAAGCATCAATAATCAGTACCGTGCGCTACTATGCAACCACGCGTATTACTGTACTTTTACTATCGGGGTAGTTCAACAGTTTTAACGGTAACACTTTCACCGTTATTTTTATAAAAAGATAATTCTATCGTTTTCTTACTACGACAATACTTCCGTTGTGGGGTCCACCAATAATTGTGTCATCGTACGGATATTTCCTAACAAAAAGAATATTCTCCGACCAAACGAATATTTTATAACAACTTGCATACTTTACAAAAATTTTCACATATAACCCTTAACTTTAACCTTTTATCAATCTAACCACTTACGAAATAAAATAATAATTATAAGAAAATTGAATACTTTTATTTCATAAAATTCGGAGTTTTACAACTCATGTGTGGGCCACATACTCCACTATGGACCTCATCCATGAGTCTCTAAGCTTAATCCTTATCCAGGCATCTGAGGAGACCTAGTCCTGCATCTCTCTTGTAGAGTGCATCTCTGCTCAGGTAGAATTTCATAGCAAGTCGATGAATCCTCCTTTGTTCAGTTAGGCTCGCCTTAGCGGGTGTAGATCCATCTCGCAAGTATTCCTTGATATGCTGATACCAAGGTTGTTGGATGGGAGGTAGCTCATCTGATACTTCTCCAACATAGTTCCCATAGGCTGGTGCCTTTTGCAGGGCTAATGTGATGTTTGGCATATGTTCCTTGTTAGGTATGTGAATCAAAGAGGCCAAAGTTCCTAATGCGTCTGCGAAGTTATTCCTATTACGAGGAATGTGTAGAAAGGAGATCTCTTCGAACTTCGAAGCCATCTGTAAAACTTATCGATGGTAAGGCAACAAATGTAACTCTTTGCTTTGATAGATTCTCGTGGATTATTTGACTACCAACTCTGAATCCCCAAAGACAGTTAACCGCTGATACCCATTGAACGGGCAAGCCCCATGATACAGCCTTCATACTCAGCTGTGTTGTTGGTGCTGACAAACTATAATTTAATGACAACGGGATACTGCTCCCCCATACCGGATACTAGAACTACTCCAGCTCTAGAACCTTCCATATTAACAATTCAATCAAAATACATGTTCCATGTTTGACGTGTATCGGACTGATGGTGTTGCTGAATTATCATTACCCCTTCATCAGGGAAGTATGTTTCCAAGGGTTTGAAATCCCCTGAAGGTGCAACGGCCAGCTGATCTGTGATTCCTTGACCTTTGATGAACTTTTGCGTCATATAAATAATGTCAAATTATTACAGAATCAACTGCCATCTGGATAGTCGACAATTCAGTATGGGCTTACTGAACACATACTTGAGAGGATCCATGCGGGATATGAGATGGGTTGTGTGCCTATAGAGGTAATGTTGTAACCTCATGGCAGCCCATGCTAAAGCACAACAAGCCTTCTCAATCAGAGTGTACTTGTGTTCACTGATGCTGAATCTTTTGCTGAGGTAATAGATAGCTCGTTCTCGGCCTCTATCGTCTTTCTGATCCAACATGCATCCTATAGCATTGTCACTTATGAACAGGGGAACATCACCCTGGGTGGTACCAAAATGGGAGCTTTAACTCGCTGATCTTTGATGGTAAGGAAGGCCTTCTGGCACTCGTCATTCTATTTCATGGAGGAGTTCTTCCTTAACAGCTTGAAGATAAGCTCACAGGTTGCTGTGAGTTGAGAAATGAACCTACTGATGAAGTTGACTCTTCCCAAATATCCCCGTATTTCCTTCTCTGTCTGAGGAATGGACATTTCTGTCCTGGATTTTAGTGGGATCCAGCTCAATCCCTTTGTGGCTGACTAAAAATCCTAGCAACTTGCCTGATTTAATGCCAAAGGCACACTTGGCTGGATTCAACTTCAAGTTGTACTTACGTAACCTGCTGAAAAGCTTTTTGAGATGGTCTAGGTGGTCTTGCTCCCTTCAGGATTTGACAATGATGTCATCCACGTAGATCTCTATCTCCTTGTGCATTAAGTCGTGGAAAAGAGCCATCATAGCTTGCTGATAGGTAGCTCCGGCATTGTTGAGACCGAATGACAACCGTCTATAGCAAAAGGTTCCCCAAGACGTGATGAAAGCAATTTTCTCACGATCCTCCTCAGCAACCATGATCTGATGATACCCCGCGAAGCAATTGGCGAAGGAGTACATGCCGTATTAAGCAGTATTGTCAATGAGAATATGGATAAATGGCACGGGAAAGCTATCTTTAAAGCAAGCTTTATTTAGGTCCCGATAATCCACGTAAACTCGCACTTTTTCTCCAGGTTTAGGCACGGGAACGATATTGGATATCCATTCAGGATATGTGGACACCATGATAATACCAGCTTGAAATTGTTTCACAATTTCTTCTTTTACTTTTAAGCTCCACTCAGGTTTCAATCGCCTGAGTTTTTGCTTAACTGGCTTGAGTCCCTCTTTGATGGGAAGGCGATGAAGGACAATGTCAGTGGACAAACCCACCATGTCTTCATGAGACCATGCAAACACATCCTGGAATTGGGTTAGTAATGTAACCATGTCATTCCTTTGGTTTGGGATAAGGTCTGAACCAATCTGGATTAACTTAGGGTTTTCTAAGGTTCCGAGATTGAAAGATGTGGTTTGATCAAGGTTAGGTTTAGGTTTGTCTTTGACCCATTCTTTGATCTCCGGAGGCACCTCAATGTCCTCTTGTATTTCCATCAAGTCTGAGTCCAACTTTTCATCAAAGTTATAATCCTTGTGGAGAAGAGGCATCTTATCAGTAAGTATAGGCACATCTAAGTTCAGAGTCCTGAAACAAAATATGCTTTCACTTAATATATATGAAACTGCTTAATTATACAAAGCGTTAGCATGTACGGACAAAACAACTGCTAATACTGTACAGAAAAATAAGCAGTTATGATATCTACAGAGCAAAAAGAAGTCCTGCCCATTTTACCCTTGTCGACCAATGCAAGGAGTGTTGCTCCAATTGGTAAGGGCAAAGTCCTGGTGGACAGCAGTGATGGAGGAATTGTCATCGTCCTCCTTCTCCCGAATGATGACCATTATGTCTGGGCAATCATCATCTGTGGTGTATCTGTTTGTATGTTCATCATGGACAATGATGCGTATGCCTGACATCATTCGGATGATGTCTTGTTTGATTCTTCGTTCTTCTTCTTCCACCTTGGGATCTGGAACAAAGACTTCCTTATCTTTTACCGATATCGGCTTAGGAAATTATATAGCCATTACATTGGCCGGCACCTTTACTGGAGATGGTGCGGACTCTGGATGTACAGGTGGAGATAATAGTCGTGTGGCTGAAGTGGAAGGAATCTGCTTATGCTTATGTGGATTCCTGTGACTAGAACTGGCAGAATATCCTAATCCAGTTATACCAAGTTGAGTGGATACTTGAATCGGGTGCTTAATACCCTGATGCTCTTTACCCAGTCCTTGTCCCGGCTGGTGTCCCAATGACATCATTTCTTGAGTAGCTGCCATAACTTCGGCAGAAATCTTGGGTATGGGAAATGGCGTCCCAATAGAATGGTATTGAGTGTTACTTACTTCCAAAGCATAAAAACTGACCGGCTCAACATCAAAATTGACATTGATGAGTGGCATGTCACCCTATTGAGGATATTTCGGTTCAGCATTGACTGTGACTAGGCTATTGTTGATAATGTATTTGAGTTACTGATGAAGAGTGGAGTGGACTACCCCGGCCATATGAATCCACGGTCTCCCTAGAAGCAGGTTGTATCCTGTATCTATTTTGAGCACGTGAAAAGATACACAAAATGTATGGGGACCAATCTCAATTGGCAGCTCAATCTCTCTGACTGAATTCCGACAGGATTCATCAAAAGCTTTGATGATTGTATGGCTACTTCGGATTCGCTTGAGATTGACATTCATCTTAGTAATGTAGCATAAGGACAGATATTTAGAGACGAACCTCTATCTATCAAGACTCCAGCTAACATGTATCCAGAGGACAAAATCGTAATATGTAATAACTTGCAATGACCGGTCCCTTCGGCCGGTATGTCATCATTAGTGAAAGAGATCACATTGTTGTTGAAAATGTGATCCACCAGATGTTAAAATTTTTCCACATCCACTGATTTCGGTAAGTAGGCTTCTTCCAAAACCTTTAGTAGAATCTTCCGGTGATCCTCAGAAGTTAAAACTAAGTCTAATATTGAAATTTAATGTGGAACTTCTCTTAAGCTTAAAACCACCTCGGCTTCATTATGGCCCATAACACGGAGGAATTTCTCAATCTTCTCTATGGGAATTTTCCCCTTTGATTTAATAGCAGGCTTTATCACCCGCTAGGGAAGATACAGTAGATTTTCCTTCAACACTGCAGCAGTGGTATGAGATGTGGATCCTTCAGCTTCTCCATAATTCCAGGGAACTTTCTGTAAGCTGACAATAGGATATTATGGTCAGAATGGTAGGTTGATTGGCTCTGGAGCAGCCACTTTCAAAGGATTGTTAATTCCTTTGAGTTGAATTGTGAGTGGTTTAACAGTCCTATCAGCCTCAGTGGATATAACTGCTACCAGTCCTTTCCATTTGGTAGGACAAATATTTTCACTCTCAAATAGCATGGTATCGTTGTCTGCCAGTTGCAGGACACCACTATCGATTAGATTCTGAGTAAGGTAGCGGAGTGCCCAATATTCTTCCGTGCTATGACCGCAAGAATGGGAGTGATACTGACATACTCCATCAGGATTGAACCGTCCTGAACGGGGATTAATTGGAGGTAGAAGGGATGTGATTCTTCCTTCATTGATTAGCATCTGAAGTATCTCCTCTATAGGTTGGCCCAGGTATGTAAATTCCCTTCTATTGGCAAAATCCTGACGGGCTTTGGCAGTTGCTCTCTTCGTCACTTTTTCCTCTAATGTTTCACATTTTGAAGGTGACGAGCGAGTATTCATAACCAAGGGAAGGAGACTAGCATACTCCTGGCTAATTAATTGGCGTGTGACTTGATGCTGATAGGTCACCAGTTCGGCTAATTGCTCAATTTGCTTACACAGAGCTTTAATCTTCTGTTCCATCGTAAACTGGAACTTTGCATAATCCCACTTGTCAACACCGTCTTTGATGATCTGAGATGCTTCACAGTTGAAATTGGAACTCTATCCATTGCTCCAATTAATCATGTTGACCTCTTCTTCTTTGTGTGGAGGAAGAGGGTTATCTTGCACGTGAGGTTGATCTGGTTAGGTGATCACGATCTCACCGTTGTCTATCAAATCTTGGATCTTGTGTTTCAAGGCCCAACAATCTTGAGTATCATTTCCAGGTGCCCTAGCATGATAAGCACATTTCTGAGCAGCATTAAAACCCCTCCCATTAGGGCTGGCTGGTGGAAGAAGATGCGTGATTTTCTTCTGAGTTGTCAGAAGAGTAAGAATGTTCTCGAGTGAATCCCCTAGGAGTGTGAACACTCAAGGGCGTTTGACTTCTCCACCTTTTGGCATTGGAGGGTTTGAAGACTGTGCTTGAAAAAGATTGTAATTTCTCCGTTGGATAGGCATATTCCTCCACCTTTTGGCATTGGAGGGTTTGAAGACTGTGCTTGAAAAAGATTGTAATTTCTCCGTTGGATAGGCATATTCTGATTGCCTTTCTGACCTTATAGTATCAAGGAAACATCCTCCTCTTTCTTTTTATGGACCTTCAGGGGGTTGTTTCCATAATTTCTGGATTAGATGTGCTCAACAACAGCTTTGAGAGCGGCTAGGTCTTGAATCTTTCCCGACTTCAATCCCATCTCAGCCATTTCTCCATGTTTGATCATTTCAAAAAATGGTTTACCAATGTCAGCTAAGACTCTTTCATAGAAAGGAGCTTCTTGTATGTCAATAAAGGTCATAACCATTATTGACTCTTTCATAGAAGGAATCACTTGAGCAGCAAGGCGCCTCCACCTTTGAGCATACTCTCTGAAAGACTCATTGGACTGTTTCTTGACCTTGGTAATCTGGTACCGGTCAGGAGCCATCTGAGACTGAAAACTATATTGTGTGAGGAAGGCGTGAGCTAGCTCTTCCCAACTATGAATCTTTGAGTTGTCTAATCTGGTATACCACAAACGGGCTTCTTCAGTCATACTCTTTTGGAACAGCTGCATTCTGAGCTTCTTGTCCTCTGCATAAGATCCAAGTTCTCTAATAAACACCTTCAAATGGGTGTAAGGATCTCCTAACCCATCATACTTTTTGAAGTCAGGAGTTTTGAACTTCTCTAGATAATGAACACCAGGGAATATACAAAGGTCAGCATATGAGACAATTCCTTTGATAGAACGAAGGGTTTCTTCCATTTGAAGAACTTTCTTTTTAATGTGACCGGTGTCTGGATCTCCTGTGAGATGGGCGGCATCATGACTTTTGTTGGTCGTATCCAACTATAGTTCAAGTATTGTAATGGCTTTATCAGAACCTTGAGTTCCTCCTTGTGCAGAGGATTCAGCATGTGCGGGTATCTTCGTACCCTGAGTAGATTGATGTAGTTCTTTAAGCAGAACAACCAAATCCGTAATTTGTTTACTTAATCTGTCAAATTCTTCGTGAGAAACTGGATTAGACTGGTCAGATGAAGATATGATTGGCTGTAGGCTCGCGGCCTTTTTGGACTTTGACCGGGTAATAGGTCTGAATGCTTCCCTGCGACAAAACTTGCATAGTTTAGTTTTAGGGATTGTGTAACTGTTTACATGCTATGTGATGTGTCCGTTTTAGGATTTATGATCCTGCAAAACGGATGTTAGCTGTTCATAATACAGGATAGCATGTTAATTTAAATATGTACATGCACATATTTCTTCATATTTTTCATTAAATAGAGATGAATATGGAATGTAAATTATAACTAATTGACTTTACAAGTAATTTAAAATGAGAAAGCATGAAGAGACTTTCCTCCGCGTGGCTACTCTCGTGGCTGACCTATCAGAGGCTGACCTATCTTAGGTTACTCTCGTGGCTTTTTGGCATGAAGGTTCCCAAATCATCGCAATTTACTCAACGGGAAGTTAATCCGGTCTTTCAACTGGAGCGAATTTGGGTGGTGCCTTTCCTGAGCCTCGTTGGAATTAGTCTTCCTATGAGTCCAGTAATCAAACACCGACAAGATAGCCTCCTGATGGAGGAACCACACAGCATACATTCACATACAACGTGTCTCACCGTTTATGAAAATGATGACATGTGCGAAGCACTAATATCATAGATAGATATATTACAGTGCAGTAAAAAATGTATTCATACACATTCATCATAAATGTAAATGCAACATCCACACACAAGCATATAACAGTTTTAAAAAGATTGTAATAGTGGCTTAAGTCCTCTTACTGGTGTCCCTAGCAGAGTCGCCACTTGTCTACGTCGAGATTTTTATTTGTCCCCTTTCGTTACCTATTTTTTTGTGTTCTCATATTAGGTGAGATTTGTTTAAAAAAACAAGTGAAAAAGGTCCGACATGTATAATGTCGACGATGGACTGTTAAGAGTCGCCAATTAGTTTTTTAATTGGTTGTACCAACACAACCGAGAAAAGGTTTGCACATTGACCCAGTGATGTGACACTGCTAAACGGGTCTATGAAATCGAGATTCATTAGCGTATGGGGACTTGCTTATGCGGAGGGAAGGTGTTAGGCACCCCCCGACATCCGTATTGCCACCGTGACCGCCACTTTTCAAGAAACTATTATATGAATGTGTGTGTGTGTGTGTGGGTCAATGTGCTGTTATTTGGAAGTAGTGTTATGCCTCGTTCGCACCTATATACATAGGGTTTGAATTTGTATAAAAATTTAGTTTTAAACAAGATATAGTAGTGAGGTTTTGTAAAAAGAGGTTTTTCAAACCCTGTGCTCAATAGTAATTGAGGCCTTTGATACTTCCATTTTATTCAGTGTTCGGCTTGATTGCTTTTATTTTCGAGATGCGAAGCAACTTTGAGAAAATAATGTACAAAGCGGTGCCGAACTCCTCATGGGTATGGAAACCATTGGAGGAAATTTGAACACCGAGAATAAATTTACAAGCTGCTTACAGCTGAAAAAGGTCCATCACGGGAACTGAATCTAGATTCAGTGGACTGAATCTGTGATCACATGATTCTTAGGCTCACATGATGCCACAATTGATATAAACGCAATAAGCAGGTATATATATAAGCTGTAAATATATATATATATATATATATATATATATATATATATATATATATATATATATATATATACAGACATGATCAACCACTACGAAGCACCTCCATGGGGGATCAAAAATGTAAATAAAGCTGTAAAAGCGATCAACCGCCACGGAGGAAACTCCAGGCGGGACGAAATGTACAGAAAGCTGTAAAAACGGTCAACCGCCACGAAATAAACACCAGGCGGGACGAAATGTAAAATATATATATATATATATATATATATATATATATATATATAAGCGTGTAAACGCACCGGATATAAAATCCAGGCTCATCGGACAAAGTCCAACAACAGTTAATATATATAAGTATATATGTATTAAAGCAATAAACACACCGGATGTAAAATCCAGGCTTATCGAACAAAGTTCGACACACAGTTCATATATATAAGTATATATATATAGATATACGAAAGTATTTAAAAGCACCAGACGTAAGTCTAGGCTCGTCGAACAGAGTTCGACACATAGTTTATATATATAAGTATATATATATATATATATATATATATATATATATATATATATATATATATACGAAAGCAATTAAATGCTCCAGACATAAGTCTAGGCTCAATCGAAACATAACTCGACAATGTTAGTCCGTATATAAAAATATATATATATAAGTATGTATATATATACAAACTGAAATGAAACCACGGACCGAAGTCCGGGCATACACACGCAACACGACTCTCAATGTGAAGAACGGTGTGTGTAAAGATGAAGAGAAAGGCTTGAAAATGTGTAAGAAGGCTTATAATGGGCTGCCAAAGAAGACTTCAATAACTTGAAATGGATGAACACTCAGCTCCCACCTGTAGAAAGTAGCTATATATGAGCTTACAAGTGTTTAAAATGAGAAAGCACTCAGTTTAGGGTGTGTACAGAGCAAATTGAACAGGGCTTCCTCGCCTTTTTCTCTTTTCAAAATGGCCACTCCAAGCCCTCTATTTATAGAGGGGGGAGCCGCAGGTGTACCTGCGGCTGTCCGGGGTGCCCCAGGCTTCGCGAGTCCTGTCGTCTCAAAGTACGTGCACGCATGCAACGTGATGTCCGCTCGAACTTTTAAAATTGTAATTCGGGCATCCGACTGAGGTATGTAAGACCTATTTCGAACTGTCGTTGTCGAGAGTTACGCCATGACATGGGATTAGAGGTTGTACGAAGTTAGGAAGATGGGACGATGCCCTCCGGTCTTCAAGCTTCAAATTCTATCCGTTACCCTGCGTAATAGTCACTCGGGATTGGTTTTCCTTGGCTCTTATGGGACATTGCTGTGTAGAAATGTATGTCTGAAATGTTGAGACAGTATGATGTGGCGTCAAGGTGGCAAGATGATAACTTTTGCCCCTCACCAGGGTTATCTCCAATTTGAGCTGATAAAGCAGACGTTGCTCAAGGTTATCTATGAGATTAGACTGCTGCAAGTGTTGAAGGTCTTCAGTGTCATCTCTGAGGTGTGCCTGTCTTCCTGGTGTTATTGTCAGGTCTTGAACTAAGTGCCTCGGTGTAAACGCCGAGTGTTCTGAAGCTGATTGCATGCATTTGAAACAAGCATTTTTGGGGTTATATCTTGAACTACAACTGCCTTCCTTGGGGTTATCTCTAAGGTTGGAATCTACTATTCCCAGTGTTGGGACTGAGATTGAAGATCTCAGGGTTATTTTCGGGACGAATCGGTCTTCTCCGATGGAATTTTTGGTATTAAAACTGCAGGCCTCGGGGTTATCGCCGAGGTTGGAACTGTTACTCCTGGTGTGTGTTCTGGGGTTGAAACTGAGCTTTCGGTAGTATCCAGAATAGATATGAGCTATCTTCCAAGGTTATGTCTGAAAGAGGAATCTGCCCTCCTACAATGTCAGTAACAGGTGTGCAGAAAATTTCGAGTGTCTACACCGTATGGGCACGTGAAAGTAGTTTTCTCTTGATCATTAGAAGCGATGACGATCTGAGTATATCCCGAATTTTCATCCAATAAGCAATAATACTCATGTCCCACTAATCTGTCCAACATCTGATCGATAAATGGCAAAGGGAAGTGATCTTTGCGGGTCGCCATATTCAACTTCCTGTAGTCCATGCAAACCCTTCAATCAGTCACTGTCCCTGTCGGAATTAGCTCATTGTCATCATTCTAAACTATGGTCATTCCTCTATTTTTTGACACACATTGAACCGGACTGACCCACTTACTGTCTGAAATCGGGTAAATGATACCCGCATCCAACCATTTCAGGATTTCTTTCTTGACTACTTCTTTCATGATTGGGTTGAGCCGTCTCTGTTGCTCCACTGTCGGTCTTGCATCTTCTTCCATCAAAATTTTATGCATGCAAAAGGATGGGCTGATTCCTTTGTTATCCGCGATTGTTCATCCTATAGCCGATTTGTGGTCCCTAAGCACTCTCAATAACTTTTCTTCCTGTAATTCGTTAAGTGCAGCAGAAATAATAACAGGTAAAGAATTAGAATGGCATAAGTATGCATACCTGAGGTGTTTAGGAAGTGGCTTAAGTTTAAGAGTCGGTGGCTCCTCCAATGACGGTTTTATTCTTGTTTTGGCTTTTTCATCCGTGTGCAATGGTTCAAAAGGTGCTCTAAATCTACTCACTCGTGGCACGGAGTCTAGCATCTGCAAGTAGTCCACAAATTTTGGATCATCTGATTCTTCATCTCCCAATAATGTCATTTCCAATGGATCATTAACCAGACTCTTGCCTATATCTTGCCTGATTATCTGATCAATGATATCCATCCTGAAACACTCTTCTTCATCCGTAAGAAATTTCATGGCCTTGAAAACATTAAATTTTACTTCTTAATCTTGGACCCTCATCGTTAGCTCTCCTTTTTGTACGTCGATGAGTGTCCTACCCGTAGCCAAGACTAGGATAATTGGGATGTTCTTATCTTCCTCAAAATCCAGAATTATGAAATACTCGGGGAATATAAACTTATCAACCTTTACCAATATGTCCTCCACAATGCCTCTCGGGTACGTGACTGACCTATCCGCCAATTGTAATGAGATGTTCGTAGGCTTTGGAGCGGGCAAACCCAATTCTGTATAAACTGATAACAGCATAAGGTTCACACTTGCCCCCAAATCACATAAGTACTTGTTGAATGACATATTCCCAATCTTGCACGGAATGGTGAAACTCCCCGGATCTTGCAACTTCGGTGGCAACTTTCACTGTAAAACAGCACTACACTCCTCTATTAATACCACTGTTTCGAAATCTTCTAACTTCTTTTTCCTAGACAAAATCCCTTTCATGAATTTCGCATAACTTGACATCTGCTCTAGGGCTTCTGTGAACGGGATGTTAATCTAAAGTTTCTTGAAAACTTCCAAAATTTTTGCAAACTGCTTATCTAATTTTTGCTTTTGAACTCTTTGCTGAAAAGGTGGGGGAGGATAAATAATCGGTTCGTTAACTGGTTTGTTCTTTTGCACTTGTTTTTCTTCCCCTGGTCTATCCTCAACCACTTTATTCTCACTGTCTGTCTCAACTTCTTTTGCAACCGAATTTTCTATTTTCTAACCCTCAAGATTTTTTCAACTTCGCAACATAATTGCCTGACATTGCTCGTGATTACCTTTCGGATTTTTCTCTGTATCACTCGATAATGTTCCTTGAGGCCTGTTATTCAATGCCAACGCTATCTATCCCGTCTGATTTTCCAAATTCTTGATGGCTATTGCTTGGTTTTTCATGGCTATCTAGTTGCTTGTTATATACTTTGATAGCAACTCCTCTAAATCTGATTTCCTCTCTTGACGTTGAACTGGTTATTGTTGATTCTAAAATCCTGGAGGATACGATGGTCATGGGAATTGTTGATTCTGATTATTATTCCACGATAAATTCGGATGATTCCTATTCCCCTGATTATATGCATTCTGGTACGTATTATGTGGAATTATGTTGTAGCTACTCAAAAATTATACTGATTCTGGGTTGATTGCACATTGATCCGTAGGATGTTCACTTGCGCATAATTCACAAATAACTGTAACTTGTTATGTCTATACCCCTGACCAAACGTCAAACATCTTAGAGAGTGCTGAAATCTGCGCTGTTATTGCCATCACTCCATCTACCTCTAACACTCTAGCTACCGTAGGTTGTGTCATTCTTGTCGTGGGCCACTGATAATTATTAGCTGCCATTGTTTCTATCAACTGATATGCCTCCTCATAATTCTTTGCCATAAAAGCTCCCCCCGACGCTGCATCAATACTGGTCCTGAGATTCCCATGAAGTCCGTTATAAAATGTGTTCATCTGCAACCACTTAGGCAATCCGTGATGTGGGCATTTTCTGAACAATTCCTTGTGTCTCTCCCATACCTCGTACAATGATTCCCCATGTTGATGTTTGAACATAGTTATCTCATTCCTCATTTTTGCAATTTTCGCTGATGGGAAAAATTTTGTAAGAAATTTCTGAGCAAGGTCATCCCATGTAGTTATCGATCCAGGCGGTAGAGAATGTAACCAACTATTCGCCTTGTCCTGCAAAGCGAATGGGAACAAGCGAAGTCTTACCGCGTCTTCCGACACCCCATTGTACTTGAACGTGTCGCATATTTCCAGAAAGCTGATCAGATGCTCGTTAGGATCATCATTTACAAGTCCCCCAAACTGAACCGAGTTCTGGATCATCTGAATAGTCCCAGGCTTAATCTTAAATGTATTCGCAGCTATAGCAGGCCTGGTGATACTCGACTGCAGCTCAGTCACCTTGGGTGTAGCAAAATCCCTCTACGCTTTCTGGTCTTCGGCAGCCATTGCTTCTTCTTTCTGAGAATTTTCAAAGTCGTCCCTTGTTTCTTTAATCCACTTACTTAGCCTTTGATAGCGTCTTTCAATGTCGTCCTCAAAAGGAAGCAAGTTTGGATTTTTGGATCGAGTTTGCATAAAGCAACTTCAAAATCCTGAAATAAGCCGAACAAAACAAAAACAAAAATGTTTAAGTAAAACTGGACTAATTAAACTGATATTGTAAAATATTAAAATCTATACTAAAATCCCCGGCAACGGCGCCAAAAACTTGTTAGGTAAAATCTAGTTACACGCAAGTATACGTGGTCAACAAGTAATATGATAGTAAGTAGAGTATCGTTCCCGCAGAGACTTAGTAAGAAATTAACCCTCATAATTACCAATCTTCTATTAATCCTAATTTTATTAAACTAATCAATTTCAAGTTTGTAACTAAAGTATTAAAAATATCACAAATCACCAAACAATCAATAAACCCTAAAAACTAAATTTTCAAACAAATAATTGAGAATTAGGCTTTCGACTTCACCCTAAGCATCACTCTGATTATTACACATTTATTCCAATTTAACTCACTATCCCAGTTTATTAATCAAAAACACGTATGTAGAACTAGCCACCTCTCGATGTACTAATACCGTATTAACTTCAATCCACAATAAAGATAGAATCAAGTTAAACACCTTAATCAACTAACTCACTATATCTCTATGTGAATTACAATTAATGAAGGTTTAAGTTCAAGTTCTTTATCCGATTACATGCGATGTCAAGCATATCTCTACCTTAACATTCATCAAGATTCTGTTCATTCACAAAATTCAAGAACACATGCTATATTGACTATGTCTAGACTCGTATTTCATCTCTCGAGTTCATACAAATCCACAAAGAACTGTTGATCAGGAAATTCATAAATTCAAGCTCAAATTAATATAGATAAACTGGATATTAGCTTATTAAACTGAAATCAAAGATCACATAATCATCGTTCCACTTAAAGATCCGTCTTAAGCCTAAAAAGTAATTAGTTCATCATCAATGAAATAACAACTAAATAAATTAAAGATATCATCCTTCAATTACAAATATAAAGCTAAAGAAGAAGAATAACATAGAACACCCTTCACTATAGCCTTAATCCGCAATCGATACGAAAGCTCTTCAAAATCTTCACTCCAATACTCAATATCCAATTCTGTCCTTAATCTCTGTTAATTGCTTCGCATGATGATGATTTTGTTGTTTATTGCTCAATATTTATCCAACACATGAGTTTAGGTCGAAGTCCCCCCTCTTTTTGAGTCCATACGCCATGCCATCACTTAACATCCAAGTCCCAGTAGAGTTCGAAGCAAACCAGGACTACCAGGACTCGGCACCCCCCGCCCCGACGGGGGTATACACTTGAAAAATGCCCGCCCCGGCAGGCTAGGCTACTGTCAACTAGAATGAAGACCCCCCGCCCCGGCGGGGGTGTAAAGCTAAAATGGGCCCGCCCCGACAAGCTAGCCTTCTGTAAACTGACTTTGGTTGAACCTCCTTTGTTGCTCAAATCTTGCCAAAATGTAACATAACTCCATCCTTTTTGATCAAATACAACACCACCATACCAACACAATGAAATAACACGAAACAAGTATAAACAAACACCTAAACGCGAAGAATTACACCGATTAAGCTTGGATTAGGATAAGATTCGCGAGTATAAAACCCACTTATCTGCACTTGGTGGTTCTTTCTTTTTAACATATGTAATTTAGATAACCTTAGTTATGTAATTGTACGTGTTACAACGACGAATTTGAACAACTCTACTCTATATCATGATGCAGTAATTTTATCATCAATTTTTTATTTAATTTTGTTTCTTTTTTAGCATGGGTTGTTCTTGTGTATGCTTGTATAAACTAATGGGTAATTATGTTTATTGCATAAGAGAAGATTACACACGTTAAAATTTGTCTTTCCAAGTCTGTTTATAATTTTGTTAGTCTATATAAAATTCAAGAAAAATGATTTATATGACGGCGAATTTACTAAGGGGCTGTTTGTTTAGGACTGAATACATCTGAATGGCTGATTGACTGAATCGGACAGCCATTAGCGCGTTCTTTTGGAAAAAAATAGCCTGAATGGTTGAATTGGTCAGATGATTGAGCTAAATGGCTAAGTATGATTTTTTTGACTGAATGGCTAAATGAGCAGCTGAATAAAGTAAAAAAATTTTAAAAATTATAAAAAAAATATTAACTATTATATTTAAGTAATATTAAATAAATTTTAAAAAAAATTTAAATTTTTTCAGAGGGGTAAAATAATAAAATTCTGTCATTCAGATATTTCAGACTTGTTAATTATCAAAAAACTTCTTTCATTCAGATTCAGATTCATTCAGTTTTTATCAAACACCCCATAAGTTAGATTGTGATCGAGCTACTACAAGGAAATCGGCTAATTCCGACGGAATTATTCTCGACAGAATGTAGTCCCTTGAACTTAACCTATTTTTGACGAAATAATTCGTCGATTATAATTCCCTCGAAAATATTATAATTCTGACGAAATTCCGTCGAAAGTATTAGGCCCTTCTGGGCGCCACCTTTCCTGCCTGCGCGAAACTAATCTCGACAAAATAAGAGTTATTTCTGAGTGAATGTCCGTTGAAAATAACTTAATTCCGAGGGATTAATTTCGACGGAATTTCTGTCGAAAATAACTAATAAAACCTAATTAGTCTCTCCTCTAGCGCCTGCCACTCTAACTTTCACACTCTCTCTTTCTTCTCACTCTCTCTGTCTCTCTCTCTTACTCACCCCCTCCCCACACCCCCCTCCCGCCCCCCACCCCCAGTCCTACTCCTGCCCTTGCCTCCGGTCCCTCCACACCTGCCCCTGCCCCCGATCCCCCTGTTCCCCGTGCTCCCCTCCCCATTCCCCTCCCCCTCCCTCACCCCCAGTCCCCCCACCCTATCCCCCTACCCTCTCCTCCCCCCACCCACCAGTCCCCCTCCCCCCGGCTACCGGTTCCTTAGTCCACCACTACTGTGCCGCTGCTCCTCCTCCTCCTTTCTCCTCCTTTAGAACTGCTATTTTTGAAGGTTAGTAGAATTAATTTATGTTTTTAGGTTTAATTCGTTGCAAAGATCAGTTCATGACCCATATAGTTGCTAAAATTGGATTCTGTTAAATTATGCTCTGAATTATAGTTGTGCATAAATATTATGTTTTGTTGTTGGGATAAAATTTTACTGAAATTTGGATTAATATGCTAAAATTGAGATATTGAAGGCTTTGTCAGTATATTGCATCAATTTGTATGTTTGTTTGTAATGTTTTATATAATGTTATACTTGGTTATAATTTGATTTAGAATGTTGTATAACTTGATTTGGATTTCAAATAATAGTTTGAAATGGTATGAAATGCTTTGGTATTAATGGTATAATATTTGCTATTTCTGTCAGAATTCCTAACAGAATTTCTGTCAGAATTCTTCAATTGCAAAATCTGTGGACCCTACAAAATTTGTCAGAATTCTTCAATTGGCCAATATTAAATTTACATCATATAATATAAGATAATATAAAATAATAAATTTAATTTAATTTAATTTAATAGATTTAAATTAATTTAATAAAATATAAACAATTTAGAAAATTAGGTAATATAATATAATACAAACTAAAATAAAATAAGTAAAATAAAAATTAATAATAAAGTAGAATAAAATAAATTAATTGTAATAAAATAAATTTTAATTTATTTTAATTTAATTTAATAAACTAAATTTAATATAATTTATTAAATTAAATAAAATAAAATAAAATAATATAATATAATCTAATATAAGTCAAAATAAAATTAATTTAATTTAATTAAAAATTAATAATAATTTAGAATTAAATAAATTACTTGTAATAAAATAAATTGTAATTTAATTTAATTTAATAAAATAAATATAATTTAATTTAATTTAATAAACTAAATTTAATTTAATTTAATAAACTAGATTTAATTTAATAAAATAAATATAATTTAATAAATTAAATAAATAATAATAATATAATATAATTCAAAATAAAATAAAATAAAATAAAAAATTTAAGTAAATAATAAAAATAAAACAAAATTAAATGAATAAAAATAAAACAAATACTAAATTGTATTTGCTTAGTGTTCCACTACTAAATTATATCTGAATATGTTTTACACATGTAAATACGTATGACCTTTACTAAACTAAGTAGTATTTGCTTAGTGATCTACTTCTAAAGTAAACTAAATATGTAGTACACTTATTAGAAACTTTAGTAAACTAAGTAGCACTTGCTTAGTTTAATTGCCATAATCTTCAATAATACTCTTTTCAATCTTCAATATTTCTCATAAACTGAGTAGCACTTACTTAGTTTATCTCATTGGAAAAATAAACTAAGTAGCATTTGCTTAGTTTTCCACAATTACAGTAAACTGCATATATACTTCATGTGCATGTAGTATTAATAGGAGCTTAGAAACCCGTTTGACATGCAGTAGGAGTGAATGTCGAATAGTCCCCAGTTTAGGATTGTTACTGGATGTTATGTCTCTCACTTAGGCCGGTACCAATTCACAGGGTACGTTTTTTCTATTTTGAGGATTTTTCAGCTGGTTATCTCTACATGTTCTCTGAGTGCATACTTAGACTAAGTTGTCTTGGTATATTGCGTGTACTTGGAGACCATGGGGAGGTGCTGCTAAAATTTTCTTAAAATAGAAGAAACGTGCTCAAGATTGGCACTAGTGAGGAGACGCATCCAGGAACAAGATAGAAGCCTAACCCCTGTAAAGTGGAGATATATACTAGGAAAATATAATTCATGCATGAACCATATACATGAATATTCCCTTTCTAATACAACCGTTTTATTTTCAATTAAAGATGTCAGTCGATCGAAATTTGATGTACCGTAGGATACGGGTAGATGGAAGGGGATTAGTTAATTCATATCGTGATGGGGTCTGCAATTTTATAAACAAAGCAATAGTGCATGCTGATGATCTGAACGGAAAGATGAGATGCCCATGTGTTAAGTGTAAAAACATGATCTGGAAGAAAGTCGATGAAATTAAATTTGACTTGTTTTCACGTGGGTTTGTGGATGGGTATTGGGTATGGATTCATCACGGGGAATCAGCTGAGTTGAGAGAAGTTATCGACAATACTGTAGACCAACCAATTGAACGGGATTCCAATATTGATTGGGCTAAAAATGAGCATTCGTCAAGTAGTGCTCAGCACGTGCCAAATGATACAGTTATTGCCTTTTATAAGATATTATCTAAATCAGGGATCCCACTGTTTGTTGGAAATGATAAGCATACCAGGCTATCTGCAGTGACGAAACTTTTACACTTCAAGAATGAGCAAGACTGTAGTGAGCAAGGGTTCAATGATTTGCTTGCTATTATCAATGAGTTCTTACCGGCTGATCATACTCTACCTGCGAATTATTATGAAGTGAAGAAGATGGTAAAAGTATTGAATCTGGGGTATGAGAAGATCGATGATTGTGAGAAGGATTGCATGTTATATTATGGGGAGGACATAGATAAGGTGCAGTGTGATATATGCAACTTGCCTTGGTACAAGACGATAAAGCATGGGGGTAAGGAGAAACAAGTGTCTAATAAGATTTTACGGTACTTTCCTCTTGCGCCCAGACTGCAGCGTCTATTCATGTCGTCGCACATTGCTGAGCAAATGAGTTGGCACAAAAGAAGGGACATTGTGCCCGGTCAGTTGACTCACCCTGCAGATGGAGATGAATGGAAGAAATTTGATGAACATTTTCCAGAATTTGCTAATGAAGTTAGGAATGTCAGGCTTGGCATGGCTAGGATGGCTTTTGCCCATTTAATAACTTTAGTCAACCCTACTCTGTTTGGCCAGTGATCATGGTAGCTTACAATCTTCCACCGTCAATGTGCATAAAGGACCCGTATATGTTCTTGACTTTACTCATACCGGGGGATAAAAGTCCTATAAAAGACATAAATGTGTACCTCAGACCGTTAGTTGATGAACTTAAGATGCTGTGGGAGACGGGGGTTCAGACTTATGATGAATCGGTTAAGTAAGATAGAGGCTCCATGTAAGTCGAATTGCATAACTTAAATTAAGTAAGATTCTAGATATTATCATCAAGTTCTAATATTTTAACATTATTTGTATACATTTATTTTAGATATGAGCAGACTTTCTCACAGGCAGCCGGCGACATTGTTATTACTACACATGTCTCAAAGACCTATTCCGACTGGCTATACGAGATGAGACAGTTGTCTGTCCGGGCATTTATTGAGCAGCCTGGGACTACTATACGCGATCATCAGCCTCGCATAGTCTCCGATGCAGCATGGGCGACTATGTGTGCACACTGGGATGCTGATGACTTCAAGAAAAAGTCCGAGCAGGCAAAAAAGAATCATGGCCAGCTCCGAGTCGCACACACTACCGACTCACGGTCATTTGAGGAAGTGAAGTCGGTAAGTATCATAATTTAGTTCTTTAGTTATTCGATTGTCATTATCATAATTATTAAATGTTATTTTCATGTATTTATTAGGTTATGCGGGATAGCTTGGGCCGACCTCCTATCATGCTAGAGTTTTGGGATAGAGTCCACACGCCGAAGGATTCTAGCATGTCTCCCGCAACATTAGCTATACGGGTAAGACTAATAGAAATTAATGTATATAATTATTAATATTAGGTAGTTGATATAATGATTTCATTAAGGTTCAATGTCGCAAAATAAATTACAGGACCAATTTTAAAAGCTTCGGGACCAGCGTATAGCTGAGTTGGAGGCTGCAAGGGAGGGTGTTGAGCCGTTAGATTCAACCATTCCTCCGACCGAGATTGTATTATCTCGGGATGACGAGTTGAGACTATAGGTCGCGTCTCTTGATCCCCCTAGTAGTAGTACTAGTAGGTATCGTGTGCTAGGCCTGCCGAGGATACCGGCGTATACATTACCTAGAGGTAATATTATTTTTGCTATATAAGTTAATATAATTTGATTGTAAATATTATTAGTAATAATATATTTATTTTCGTAGGCTCTAACCAGCGCTAGCGTCTGAGAGCACATGTTGGACCATCTCACACGGGCGCTGGCTTGGATGACCAGATTTTTCAGAGGGTCACGACGACTGTGTCGGAGACATTTTTTACAGATCCGGTTATCCATCCTCAGGATTTGTCCAGCTGAGCTCGCCTTCACCAGCTAGCGCAGGATATTGCAGCAGGGGCGACCGTCGAGAGTACGGGTATCCCACAGGAGCAGTTTGTCGCGATATGCTACGAGGTGCTCCGATTGGTGGTTACCTTACTCTATGAGGCTTTTGTCCCGATAGGGAGTCAGCCCCCACCTACTTAGGTATTATATTTATTTTAAGCTTATTAATTTCCATGTTATTTAATTTTCATACTGTCTATTTTGATTCTCTCATACGGACTAATGCGTTTTATTTTTGTTTGTATCAACAGGGTGACGATATTATCGATGGTGATGACGAGCAGGATATTCGGATACCCGAGCAGCATCGTCGACCCCTGCCAGATGACTCTGATCCTACTGGTCGTACTTGAAAGTAGTATGCACACAAGCCAATCATGTTTGATGATAAATCATATACTTTGTAACAATCTTATTCATTTATTAATAAAAAGTATTAATTTATTAAAGGCTTTTAATTATCTACATGATGCTGCTTTATAATATGTGATAAACTCATAGTTTTAATCAATGCTTTTAGAATAATGATGATGATCATTCTAATGAGATCTAAATTCTTAGAAAGCTTAAAACTAAAATAGTTCCCAATCGTTGGATTACTAAATTGGGGATTAGTGAATCCGGATAAATTGATACATACGTTGCTTACTCATTGGATGAGAATGATTGATCTCATGATCATTTATGTGGAGACACTAAAGCAAGTATGTAGGTGCTTATTGGAGAATAAGTTCACTGAACGTGGCCCGCTAAGGAATACCTAATAGAGTTTTACTTGCCTGTCAATAGGAATTCCTGTAGTGATAGTAGTACAAGTGATCCTTAGACTTGAGATCATCATAGTATCTTGTGTATGATGAATTATACTTTGACATATTCCTTAAGACCCTTAAGGTATATCAAAGAGTATGCTTGGGTATAATAAGTTATACATGGAGATAATGTATGATAAATAAAGAATCTACCGCTTCTAGTAAAAGAAGAGAAATGTCATATGTGATTCGATAAATGACAACACAGTAGTCCTTGGCTAATTTACATTATTTGGAGTTGTGGATTTAAGAGTCGAACATATAATTAAACAAAATAAGACTTGACAGTAATTCTATGTCTTATATTTAATTGGGACATTGCATGGTGGAATGATTGAATTGTACGGTAACTATTTACTCAAAGGTTCTTTTATGATTAATGTTGAAATCTATATTATCTGAAAAGTCATTAATCGCTAGAGAGGCTTATCCCTATTGTAGAATAAATATTATTTATTTAAATAAATAAATTATTTAATTTATTTATTTAAATAAGATTAGAAATGTTCTAATTGATTTATTCACAACCGGTTTAATATGGAGAACCTAAAGGATCACACCATAAAAAGAAGAATAATTATTTAAGAAGAAAATGGCATAATCGTAATAATAAGTTAAGTATATTTAATTTAATCTATGGTGATGGAATAAATTAAATAGCTTAATATTTATTATTTAATATTTTAAAAATATTAAATATAAATTAATAAGAGGAGTCTTATTATTATTATTACTATTATTATTTAATTCCTAAACGAGTTTGAGAATTAATTAATAAAAGTACTCTCATATATTCCTAATAAGATTAGGAGGCTAATTAATTAAAAATATTTAATTAATTATTCCTAATAAGATTGGGAGCCTAATTAATTAAAGAAATTTAATTAATTAAAATAAAACTCAATTCCTTAATTGTTAAGGAGGGTTGCCCACATCTATAAATAAGAGGAGTCTTATTATAGGTGAGGGTGGTTGACACTTTCACAACACGTGAATACGTGATTCTAATTTTTGGAGAGTACATCTTTTTCTATAGAGATAGAAAACTAGGATTTTGTCAAATACCCATCTTCTTGAATCTTTCTTCTTCCTTGGTGGATCACCTCTAGAGGCCAAATACTTGGGTGGCTAACATTAATCAAAGGAAGGAACCAAACCCGGTGGATTCAAGTTGAACGCGAAAAGATTGGATGTGAACTTTTATCTGAGGAAGCTCGAATCTTCAAGGGTATGATTCTTGTTCTTCATATTTTTGTTTAATTAATAATTATGCATAAAGGATGATCCGGGTATATGGTTTGTAAAATTTTAAAACTCTAATTTTTTACGTTTTCGCTTATTTTGTGCAATTTGATTGCATTCAAAAATATTACAAACGTAACAGTGGCATCAAAGCCAAATATTTATACGAATTATTAATTGTTTTAATTTAATATGTATATTGATATGTGCTTAGAACAATTTAATTGGGCATAATTTGTTGTATAAAATTTATTTTTAAAAAAACATAAATCAAAGTCGTAAACTGTTGCCGAATCACGTTTTTGTTTTTTCAAAAGCTGATCCTGAGCTTGCTATTTGCAAAAGTAATCATACGGATTTATATGTAGTAAGATTACTTATAAATATATAAGTATAATCAGGATCACATGATTTGGTTATTATATATATGATTACTTATATATTATATGTATTATGTAATATATATGTTATATATATATAATATTCTTAATTATTTTATAATTAAAATAAAAGTTTATTTTAATTTTAAAATAAAAGGTTTATTTTAATTTTAAAATTAAATTTCATGCTAACTAATTATAGTTAGAATTAGATTCCATGATAACTAATTAGAGTTGAAATTATATTCTATGTTTTCTTAAATAAAGGAGTTTATATAGATATGAAATAAGATTTCATATTATTTAAAATAAAGGAGTTTATTTGTGAATAGAAAAGAGAATCCGTATTTTCTTAAATAAAAGAGTTTATTTAGATATGGAATAAGATTTCATATTATTCAAAATAAAGGAGTTTATTTGTGAATAGGAAAGAGAATTCGTGTTTTCTTTAATAAAGGAGTTTTTTTACTTGGAATTGGATTCCATAATTAATTAAAATAAATGAGTTTATTTTGATTAAAGAATTTGATTAAAACAAAATAGTTTATTTTATTTAAAATTGGATAAATTAAAATAAAATAGGTTTATTTTGATTTAAATTTGGATTAAAATAAAGAAGTTTATTTTGATTCAAAATTAGATTTTATACTAACTAAATTTGCTCATTAAATGATATCAATATATATATATATATATATTGAATGTTTATTATTCATGAGATGAATGTTATTTATTGATGCATCTGGTGATGTGTATGATAATAAATAGGATTGATTATGGATTATTAACCAATGTGATTGGATTTTATTTTAGTTGGATGCATGAATGTATGAGTTTTATTAAATGGGGTCTACGTACCTCGTCTTCTCTAATTTTTGCTTAATGTAAATTCTGACTCCCTCCTATGTACTTCCCCTTGACTGCTGATCAAGGTTTCTATTTATTTTAAATAGTTTTGTAATAGGAATAGTTAGAATTAATTTTGAAGAATTGGAGATCAAGAAGCAAGTAGCACTTGAAGACCCGTTTGTAATGGAGCCCGGGTTTAAATATAATAGTTATATTTAAATATTAATTCTTACACCCCTAGGTTTGACCTTTTGATTCACTTGGTGGCTCTAGTGAACCAAACTAGAATAAATTCTATAATCAATCCAGGTAGAATATAGTATTTTATATGTGCATGCTTATACTATATATATATATATATATATATATATATATATATATATATATGTGTGTGTGTGTGTGTGTGTGTGTGTGTGTGTGTGTGCATGCGCGCTAAACAAGTTGAGACAAATTAATAACAAACCTCTCAAATTTTTTATATTAAGTTGTAACGTTCAAATATATTTGGAATATCGAACGTCGCCTTCTAGCATGATAGAAACAATAGAGTATTGAATATTTAATATGAGTTTGTTGTGCACACATAATGCAAGTATTAAATATTTAAGATGTTATTTTTATTACATATGATGGTTATAAAGAATTGAACATTACTGCTTTGTTGTGCACACACAAGGGCTGTAGTTTTCTCTTCACTTATATGAAAATGTTGGGTCTGACTTAACTTAAATCATTTTAGTTCGGATGTGCACACACTTGACCATTATTATTTAAGAGGCAAAATACAAGGAGTTGCATAGTTGATGTAATTGACAAGAGTTGTCTACCTATTTATTTATATATAGTTTATTGTGCACACACAAGGCTATATACATTTGAAATAGGATCTTTATTCTCACTAGCATATCTTTAATTAGATATCGCCGAACTATATAAATTGAGGGTAATATAGTTTGAAGAAAATAGTGGGAGATACCAATTTAAAACAAGACCTAAATTATTTTGGTAATTAATAAAAGAATGTATGCTAAAATATTGTTAATTACAAATTCATTTACAGAATTTTACAATGTCTTTATTACTATCACTGCGAAGCATATTAAATGTTATTTAACCAGACCGTATTAAACGGATTGGTTAAGGAATTTAAAAATAGTTCTCACGGCTGAAAAACTATCTTATGTCCTTAATACGCCTATCCCTGCAATGAGACAATACCACTGAGGAAGACATTGCTACTTTTAGAAAGTGACAAGATGATGCATAATTGGCTCAATGCATCATGCTCGCATCCATGTGTAACGAGCTTCAGTGTCAGCATGAAACTATGGATGCTCCTACTATACTCCTGCACATCAAGTAGTTGATGGTGAGGAAAGTAGGACTGATAGATACCAGATATCTAAGGAGCTCTTCCGATCTAGAATAACCGATGACACTACAGTACAGACAAAAGTCCTTAACATGATCAATTTGATTAAACAATTAAGATAACAGGTTTTGTCATCGATGGAGAGTTGAACCAAGATTCGATCTTGCACTCACTCCCGGACTCCTTTCACAATTGTTGTGATTTTTTCATATGAACAAGCTAGATATCAGCCTCACTGATTTGCTTAACATGTTGAAAATGCTGAGTCACTTTCCACCAAGAAAGACTAAGTCTTACTAGTAGGGGCCAAATGATCTTCTGAAAAGAAGAATGATTCTAAGAAGGTAAATGGAAAAATAAAAATAAAGGATAATAAGAACAAAGCTGATACGGATAGCAAAGGAGTTTGTTTCCACTGCAATAAGCCTGGACACTGGAAAGAAACTGCAAGAAGCATCTTGCAGAGGCTAACCAGAAGAAGCTTAGTGAAGTTTCGATTACAAGTACAATTTTGTTCATGATTTAAAATAAATTTTTCTTTAAGTCAAGGTTCTACTTGGGTATTGGCTATCGACTTTGGTTATCATAAATATAGATTTATGAAGGGACCAAGCAAAAGTAGATAGCTAAACAAAGACAAGTAATCATATGTGTTGAAAATGAAGCAAAGGTTGATGCATTAACCATAAAAACTTATAGTTTAGTATTGCCTACGGGCAAATCTATTAAGTCAATAAGTTGTTATTGTATCCTAGTTCTCGTTAGAAATATTGTTTCTATTTTTGTTGTTGGACAATGAAAACTTTGGTATTATATTTAAGAACAATTGTTGTTCTATTTATAATAATAATGTTTTATATAGAACTGAAATATTACTTAATAGATTTTGTGTACTTGACTTACGTGAAAAAATATTTTGAAAATTGAACAAACTAGTATAAGAAAAAGGAGATGATCAATCAAAGAGTTGAATGTGTGTATTTGCTGAAATACAAGTGTGAATTATTTAAAAGGTTCAAAGAATTCAGAAGTGAAACAAATTGACAAAGTATTAAGATTCTTTGATTAGATCAAGGAATAAATACTTGTGCAATAAGTTTCTAGATCATCTCAAATAGTTTTCTCACAGTGGACGCCTCCTGATACGCAATAACTGATTGATGTATCTGAAAAGAAAAATCATACATTGTTGGACATGGTGCGGTCCATAATTATTGTACTGACATTCTAGTATCCTTCTGGAATAATGTCCTAGAAATGGCTGCATGGCCACAAGACTCCATAAAAGTTATGGACATGAAGGATTCCTAATTTTAAGTAAGTTAAGATAAAGGGTTGTCCAACTTATGTGAAAATATTTCAAAGGATAAGCTTGAGATAAGATTTAACAAGTACAGATTTGTGGGACATCCTAAAGTAAGTTTAGGGTATATGTTCTATAATCCTACTTAGCAAAAGATGTTTGTTGCGAAACATGCTGCCTTCTAAGATAAAGATGTTTATCATTAAAGGGGCTAGTGGGAGGATAATACATCTTGAAGAGTTCAAGAACCACAAAACACTATAAGTCAAATAAGAGGAACCTGTAGCTAGACCTATTGTACCACAACCGAATCGTAAATCTGGAATAGTACCGAAGATACCTAGGAGGTATGGATTCATCATAGATGATGATGATAAGGTACACATCATAGAAGATGATGATCCAGTTACATACGATGAGGTAAGAGTTGTAGACACTAAGACAAATGGATTGAAGCAAGCTTCTCAAAAATGGAACATTCGTTTTGATGAAACAAATCAAAAGAGTTTGATTTTATCACAAATAAGAATGAACCTAGTGTATACAAAAGGGTCAGTGGGAGCGTCGTGACATTCCTAATATTATATGTTGATATACTATGGATAAGAAATGACATATTAATGCTACAATCAGCAAAGATAAAGTTGTTTAAACATTCCTCCATGAATGATTTGGGAAGAGTATCTTAATTGGGGATACAAATCTATATAGATAGATTTAAAAGGATACTCAGCTTAACCCAAGGAACGTATATTCATTTGATGCTAAAGTCATTTAGCATGGAAAACTCCATGGGATGTCTCATGTTGATGAGCCTTGGAGTGTATCTCTCTTAATAGTCCTCATAGACTCATAAAAGAGAGATCGCGTGAGTAACTATCATGTATGTAATGAAATATATGAGACCTGATATTGATCAGTCATATTCTGGAGAAGTTCACTGTGAGTCAGTGAAAAACATCTTAAAGTACTTAACCAGCACTAAGGATATGATCATATTCATGGTGGGTCTGAATTAAAACTAGAGGGCTTAACAGACTCAAGTTTTTTAGACAGACCAAGACGACAGAAAATTCACTTTAAGGTAAAACGTTACCTTGAACGGTGGTACAGTGAATTGAAAAGGTTTCAAACAGCAAAGAGTTGTTAGTTTAGTGATAAAGACAAGGTATATTGCTATAAATGAAGCTACAAGTTGATTGTTTGGATGAAAAGTTCATTATAGAACTAGGAATAGCTCCTAAGTCTCATCTTGGATCTAAACATGTGTTGTGGCACTGTCATTTGATTATAAGAATCATTAAAAGATGGGAAATCACTATAGAGATAGTGGACTCTCAAGAACAACATTACAAATCTATTAACTAAAGCTTATCTAATAGCAGGTTAATCGTCACTTAGAGAAGAAGGGTATGAGATACCATGGATTTTGGCTTTAGTGCAAGTGGGAGATTGAAAGTAGTATGCACACAAGCCAATCATGTTTGATGATAAAGTATATACTTTGTAACAATCTTATTCATTTATTAATAAAAAGTATTAATTTATTAAAGGTTTTTAATTATCTACATGATGTTGTTTTATAATATGTGATAAACCCATAGTTTTAAGCAATACTTTTAGAATAATGATGATGATCATTCTAATGAGATCTAAATTCTTAGAAAGCTTAAAACTAAAATAATTCCTAATCGTTGGATTACTAAATTGGGGATTAGTGAATCCGGATAGATTGGTACATACGTTGCTTGCTCATTGGATGAGGATGATTGATCTCATGATTATTTGTGTGAAGACACTAAAACAAGTATGTAGGTGCTTATTGGAGAATAAGTTCACTGAACGTGGCTCGCTAAGGAATACCTAATGGAGTTTTACTTGCCTATCAATAAGAATTCCTGTAGTGATAGTAGTACAAGTGATCCTTGAACTTGAGATCATCATAGTATCTTATGTATGATGAATTATACTTTGACCTATTCCTTAAGACCCTTAGGGTATATCAAAGGGTATGCTTGAGTATAATAAATTGTACATGGAGATAATATATGATCAATAAAGAATCTACCGCTTCAAGTAAAAGAAGAGAAATATTCTATGTGATTCGATAAATGACAACTCAGTAGTCCTTGGCCAAGGCAGAATGAAATTAGAAAGGAGTTTCTAACTTGCATTATTTGGAGTTGTGCATTTAAGAGTCGAAATACATATAATTAAATAAAATAAGACTTGACAGTAATTCTATGTCTTATATTTAATTGGGATATTGCATGGTGGAAGGATTGAATTGTACGATAACTATTTACTCAAAGGTTCTTTTATGATTAATGTTGAAATCTATATTATCTGAAAAGTCGTTAATCGCTAGGGAGGCTTATCCCTATTGTAGAATAAATATTATTTATTTAAATAAATTAATTATTTAATTTATTTATTTAAATAAGACTAGAATTGTTCTAATTGATTTATTCACAACCAGTTTAATATGGAGAACCTAAATGGTCACACCATAAAAGGAAGAATAATTATTTAAGAAGAAAATGACATAATCGTAATAATAAGCTAAGTATAGTTAATTTAATCTATGGTGGTAGAATAAATTAAATAGCTTAATATTTATTATTTAATATTTTGAAAATATTAAATATAAATTAATAAGAGGAGTCTTATTATTATTATTACTATTATTATTATTTAATTCCTAAACGAGTTTAGAAATTAATTAATAAAAGTACTCTCATATATTCCTAATAAGATTAGGAGGCTAATTAATTAAAAATATTTAATTAATTATTCCTAATAAGATTGGGAGCCTAATTAATTAAAGAAATTTAATTAATTAAAATAAAAATCAATTCCTTAATTGTTAAGGAGGGTTGCCCACATTTATAAATAAGAGGAGTCTTATTATGGGTGAGGGTGGTTGACACTTTCACAACACGTGAATACGTGATTCTAATTGTTGGAGAGTACATCTTTTCTATAGAGATAAAAAACTAGGGTTTTGCCAAATACCCATCTTTTTTAATCTTTCTTCTTCCTTGGTGGATCACCTCTAGAGGTCAAATACTTGGGTGGCTAACATTGATCAAAGGAAGGAATCAAACCCGGTGGATTCAAGTTGAACGTGAAAAGATTGGAGGTGAACTTGTACCTGAGGAAGCTCGAATCTTCAAGGGTATGATTCTTGTTCTTCATATTTTCGTTTAATTAATAATTGTGCATAAATGATGATCCGGGTATATGGTTTGTAAAATTTTAAAACTTTAATTTTTTATGTTTCCACTTATTTTGTGCAATTTGATTGCGTTCAAGAATATTACAAACCTAACAGTACTAGTTTAGGTTGATATACATACATACATACATATATATATATATATATATATATATATATATATATATATATATATGTATATATTGTGTGTGTGTTTTCTATATATCATATATCTGTCCCCATGTTTTGTAAAACATTGTATAGACACGTAGTGATAATTCGGCGCCATTTTATTGTTCGTTTTAGTTTATAAGTTATACTATATTAAAGTATATACATTCTACATATAAATATCATTGTTATTTGTACATGATCATTATTTATATTTTTGTAGTTTTATTTTACAGTTTAGTTTTAAAGTTTGTAAGATACATCTTTGTAGTTTATAAGTTTAGTTTAGTTGTTTTGTTATTCTTTATAGTTTAGTTTTTAATTGACATTGTTATTTAACGTTAAAATGTATTCGAAGAAAAGTATATACAACGTTGTATTATGGGTTTATTATGATATATATGTTGTTGATGGTTGTTGGATGTAGTTATGGGATGAATATTATTGTATGTATTGTTGAATATTGCAGGTTACAGGTACAATTAAAAAAGCGGTTTAAAAACCTGAAAAATGCAAAATCAAAAGAAATATTAAAAAAATGTTATTTTCGACGAAATAACTTATAACCGACAGAATATCAGTCGGAACTAATGAAATTAATGTATTTTAAAAATTACTATTTTCGACGGATTTGACGCCATTTTCGACGCACATTCCGTCGGAATTAAAAAAATGATATTTTTCATTTTGGGCCACGTGGCAAGTTGTATCTGACGATTTATTTTCGACGGGATAAATTCCTTCGAGTTTAGGTTATTTCTGAAGGATAGTGTGTGACGAACGAGAATTTTGTAAATTATTTTAATATTTATTGAGTTAAATAAATATTTTTCGATGATTTAATTATTAGATTTAATAATTAATTGATGCAATTGTGGTAGATTAATTTAATTATATGTGTTACATTTATTAAATTAATGTAGAGAATTTTTATTATTCGAGTATGTGATCGTGTGAGCTTATTGAATTAAATGAAATATTTAATTAAGCATGATGTTATTTAATTAATGTAATTATTAATTAGAGATTTAATAAATTATTATTATTTATTAAAGAGATAATTAATATTGACTACGTGAATTTATGAGAAATTATTATATTTTATTTAAAGTAAATTAAATAAAATATTAGATTTATCTTATAAGAGTGTGACATTAATTAAACTATATTGTAAAGGTGTTATTAAAATAAAGAGTTTTAACTTAGTTGCTAGCCAAACATGGCACTAAGAGAAGTTAGGGTCAGTTAACCCATGACAGGGTAACTGACCACCAACGCGTCAATTGTTTATTATTTAGTTACGTATTCTTTTATTTCTTCTTCATAATTGCCTAAGTCTAGGAAGCATCATAGAAAGAAATACAGAGAAAAAGTAGAGAGTCATAGAGAATTCAGAGAGAAAAGTTAGAATTTGTGAGTGCGTACTTATCAATTATTGTGAAAGGATCATCATTGATCACCTCTTCTAAATTACTCTGGGTAATTTCTCCAAACCCAATTCCTATTTCACGTCTTTTAGTTTTCATAAAATGGCTTCACAGTTTTCTGTAAATCCTTATAGATTGGAATATGATATGATTATAAGTTTATATGTGTGTTATGTTGTATCAAATCATGTTTAATTATATATATTTCACAAACCATAACATCAAATTCATGAAAGCATGTCGTACGTATGTTTTTCAAAATAAACAGAGTACGTGATATGGCCATATGGCCTTATACATGATAATTGATGTATTGATCATATATTATCCATAAATTTTACACTCCTATATTATTATGCATGTTAATACGAAGAGACCAAGCTTTAAATGAACGGATTTGGCTTTATAACGAATCCGTGGCGTTGAATTTTAGGAATTTATGTTAAAAACTTCAAGAACTTCAAGAACAGCCCATTTTACATGATTTAATTCTGTGATTAAGTGTTTTAAATGGTTAAAATCACTTTATATATGTTGGGTTATGATATACATGAATTATAACATATGGGTATGTCTGAATTCGTGTTGTAATATTTAAAATTGAAATTTTTGGATGTGTTCTGCAATTTTCGCGAATTGCAGAACTATTTCTGGCTTGCCGCGTCGCGGCGCCAGTCCAATGCTTTAAGCCCCGCGCCGCAGCGCCACCACGCCGCAGCGTCCGAAGTCCAGCCGCAGCGCCACGGCGCCGCAGCGCGAATCCTTAGTTCAATAGTGGCGCCGCAGCGCCACTCCCCAGAAAATTCAGAAATGTATTTTTAAAATGTTTAAGTCTAACAATGTGTTAGTGGATTAATGTAATGAACATGTAAACATGTTATAGGTATAATGTGATATTAAAATAGATGTTTAACATGTAAATAACATAATTACATGTGATTTGAATTATTAAATTACATAATTAGTTTGGTAATTCACGAAGTACAAATGATGTGACAAAGTGAAAATTTGACTAAGTTTAGTCGAATAATTAAAGTAGTCAAAGAGAAAGAGTTTATAATGATTAGTTAATTTATAATTAACTGGTTTTGTGTATATAAATGGTATGTAGGATTTAATTCAAAGAACGTGCTTAGTTAAAGTGTAATCTACGCATGAGGCAAGTATCCTATCCCTAAATCCATTCTATTGAGCAAATTTCTTAACTCTACTTTTACATTGAGCAATTTATTTAAACTTATATTATTATTCAAGTTCAAGTATTATACTAAAGATTGATTATCTTTCAAAGCATGATTCAATTATACAATAATTGTTCTATTGTATACTTTTGAGATTTTTATTCAAATCAAATATCAATTACTGTTGAACCTTACTAGACTAGTGAACCTTATTGATTCAACTAGTCCATACTTGATGAACGTTCTAAATTTCAGAACCCTTATTAAATTATCCAAACCAAACTTCCTTTGGTGCGGACTCGAATGTCAAACTGAGATGAACAGCCCTGAAAAGGGATTCATTTACGCTTTAGCGTTAAGATATTGTGCACAGTATGGTACTAAGGGCTGATCCCCCTAAGTACGAGAAGGAGGTCCATAGTCTTATGACTGTTAAAGATTTCAAGTATAACCCTTGTTAACCTAGGACATAGTTCAAGGTCTTATGACCCTCAGTATTCTTTTGATTCATGTTATTTATTCTTGATTCAAAAGTTGAGCTTTATTCAGATGTCTTTGATTATTCGCATGTTATTATACTGTTATTTCATTTTTATACTTGTGGGCATTTGTGCTCACTCTTGCTTAATAATAACATTGCAGTTAAGAATGAAAGAAGCGATGAACCCTCCACTAGTAAAGGCAAGGGCAAAGTTAGCAAGTGATGAAGACTTGTTATTTTAATTGATGATGTATTTATGTTTAAGACTTATGTTGTTGTTTAAGACTTATTTATTTAGAATTCCGCACAGATGTTTTAAGGTTAGAGTAACCTGGGATTTATTTATGAATCAGTTGATGTAACCCTTAAGGGAAGAGATTTTATTATGATTTCTATCTATTGTATGGTTTCATATTATTTATGGGTAGATGGATAGATGATGCTTGTACAGTGAACACCAAATCCCGTGGAATCGAAGTACCCGGATTTGGGGGTATCACAAGTTGGTATCAGAGCTGTAGGTTATGAACCTTAGGTGGGGGAACAACCTTAGGTAGTAACCTTATAGAAAGAAGATAGTAAAGGAAAACTCTTATCGAGTTTTAAGAAATGAATTTTTGGTAATTCATTGAAGATAATAAAATACATTATGTGTCTATGTGTTAATTTATGTGCTCGTTAGTACGACTTAGTAACTAAAACTTAAAATTTTGTTGTCAGGATGACGAATGTTGGAGAAGCTAGTCAAGCTGAGGAGGGACCCCATTTACCTATAGTACCTACTGAGGAGGGATCTCGTGTACTTGTAGGACCGACTGAGGAGGAGCCCCGAGACATTCATGTCGTTAGGGAGCAGCTGGTGCATAGGGTTTCATCTCCATTGATCACCGTTGTTGGTCAGGAGCATGAACCTGAGATTGATCTTGAGGAGGATCCTGAGGAGGAGTTTGATGAGGAGGAAGAAGAAGAGGAGCTACCACGGTACACTGTTGATGCTGAGATGTATGACACACTATATGATCGTAACGTGGAGTTACAAGATGAGGTTCAGGAATTGACTGAGCGAGCGACTGTTCAGCAGTCTACTTTAGAGGAGAAGAATAGAGAGATTGTGACCCTTCATACACGTTTAGGAAGCGTGGAGTGGGATCTGGTTCATGTGAAGGGTCAAACCAAAGATAAGACCGAGGAGATAGAGAAGCTGAAGAAGGAACTGAAGGAAACCTCCGGAAGGCTGAAAATAGCAGAGGAAGGATGGGTAAGAGAATCACATCGAGCAGATCGTGCAGAAAATGATAGTCGTGCAAAGAAGGCAAAGCTTGAAGACACGTACGCCACACTTAATCATGCGATGGATGAGGTTCAAGAGCGAGTGTTAAGGTACCCTATCCAGTTTGAAGTACTTCCATCGTATATGTTGGATCGCAGGACGATGTCTCGTATCATGAATGAGGAGCGTGGCAAGGCTATTGAGCACCTTGGAAGACAGGAATAGAATCTGTTTATTTATGTGAAAGACTTATATAGTTTTATGTAAATTCTGATGTGTTTATGAACTAAGGAATATGTTAATATTTGAATGTTTTAAATCATGTGGATTCTTTATTCCAGGATAGATGATGTAAATAGCAGTATACTATAGTTTAATGTTAAAACTTTTTATTTGAATGAAAAGATATCAAGTTGTTTGAGATGATGTGTTAAGTGATATGTTAAATTGTTGAGTAATGTCTTAACTATGTAGAGAAATAAATAAAGTTCTAATAAACGTTTACTTAACAGAAAAATGCCGCCAAGGAGAAGACAACAACGTCAACCGGCTCAGGAAGGGTCAACCAATAATAACAATAATGCCAACGTTAATTCAGTTCAACAGCTAGTTAATTTACTAACTGGAGTCATGAATAACCAACCGCAAGCTCCACCTAGCACAACGTTTAAAGATTTTAAGGCAGTGGGACCGCCAGAGTTCAAAGGTTCCAGAAACCCGATCGAGGCTCAAACGTGGGTGATGGAAATGGAGAAAGTTTTCGACGTTGCTAGGGTTCAAGAAGATCAGAAGACCGTTTTTGCGACATTTATGCTGAAGTCTGAGGCTAGCTACTGGTGGCAGGCAAACAAGATGCGAGGAGGTGAAGGTGTAATTACGTGGGAGAGATTCAAAGAGATGTTTTTCGAAATGTATTTCCCAGCTAGTTCGCAGAATCAGATGGAGGTACAATTTCTGGAACTGAAACAGGGAAACATGAGCGTGCCTGAATACGCGGCTAAATTCGATGAGTTGGCAAGGTTTGCCCCGTATCAAGTACACACTGACGAGAGGAAAGCCAGACGATTCGAACAAGGACTAAAGCCTTGGGTATACAGCAAGGTATCAATGTTTCAACTTAACACGTTTGCGGGAGTTTTGGAAAAGGCCATTCTCGCGGAAGGAGGAAGTGATGCAATGACTAAGTACAACCAAGAACAGAAAAAGAAAAAGAGTGAGAATGAAGGTAATAACAAGATTGGTGGAAGTAATACTGGGAATAATAATAATCAGAAGAGGAAGTGGACGGATAACTCGACAGCTGGAAATCAACACGGAGGGCAGAAAAAGAAGATAGAAGCATGTCCGACTTGCGGCAAGGCACATCTAGGAGTTTGTTTGAAGGGAAAGAGAGTGTGCTACAATTGTGGTCAGGAAGGCCACATAGCACCAAATTGTCCAAACCCAAAGAAGGGTGCTTGTTTCAACTGTGGTTCGAAAGATCATTTAGCAAGAGACTATCCCAAGAAGGGATCGGGAGGATCAGGACAAGGAGGAAACCGGGGAAATAGCAGTGGAAATACCTTAACCATCACCGGACCACCTGTAACAAACCGACCAACCGCCAGAACTTTCAATATGACGGTGCAGAATGCAATCCAGTCTTGTGAGGTGGTGTCAGGTATCATTCCGATCAATGAAATTAATGCTTATGTTTTGTTTGATTCGGGTGCTACTTGTTCCTTTATATCCAAAGACTTTGCTAATAGTTTAGATTTGCTTATGGATGAATTGGATTACCCCATGAACATAGAAATTACGAATAGAGAAATAATCCCTATTAAGTACGTGTTTAAGAACTGTAGGGTGGATATTAAGGGTAATATCATGATCGTAGATCTTATCCCTATTCGATTGGGGGAATTCGACGTTATATTGGGTATGGATTGGCTATCCAATTATGGGGATGTAATTGACTGCCAAAAGAAGCGTATTAACCTTATGACTCCGTCAAAGGTTGTGTTTTATGGTAGCAAGTCGCCTAGACAAGCGAGTTGTCTGACGATGTTGCAGGCCAGGAAGTTATTAAGACAAGGTTGTGTAAGATATTTAGCTTACATAGTCGACAGTCGAAAAGAGAACCCGAAGGTAGAGGAGATACCGATTGTGAGGGACTTCGTCAATGTATTTCCAGACGATTTGCCAGGACTTCCACCAGATAGAGAAGTAGACTTTGTGATTGATTTGGCGCCCGAAACTGCTCCAATATCAAAGGCACCATACCGAATGGCGCCAGTAGAGATGAAGGAATTAATGGTACAACTACAAGAATTGTTGGACAAAAAGTACATTCAACCGAGCGTATCGCCGTGGGGAGCGCCGGTGTTGTTCGTAAAAAAGAAGGACGGATCGATGAGGCTCTGCATTGACTATAGAGAATTAAATAAGGTCACGATTAAGAACAGATATCCATTACCAAGGATCGATGATCTGTTTGATCAATTAAAGGGAGCAAAATACTTTTCCAAGATTGACTTGAGGAGTGGTTATCACCAACTGAAGTTGAGGCCAGAGGATGTACCGAAGACAGCGTTCCGAACGCGATATGGTCATTATGAGTTTTTAGTAATGTCGTTTGGTCTTACGAATGCTCCTGCAGCATTTATGGGACTAATGAATGGTATATTCAAGCCGTTTTTGGATAAATTCGTGGTGGTATTTATAGATGACATTTTGGTATATTCCAAAACCAAAGAGGAACATGAAGAACACTTGAGGTTAACGTTGGAAGTATTGAGAAGGGAGAAGTTGTATGCTAAATTTTCGAAATGCGAATTCTGGATCGAGAGAGTACAATTTCTTGGTCACGTAATTGATAAAGATGGAATTTCGGTAGATCCATCCAAAGTAGAAGCTGTGATTAACTGGGATCAACCGAGAACGCCGTCAGAAGTAAGAAGTTTTCTTGGATTAGCAGGATATTATAGAAGATTCATACAAGATTTTTCTAAGATCGCAACTCCGTTAACGAATTTAACTCGAAAAGCTGTGAAATTTGTTTGGACGGAGAAGTGTGAGGAGAGTTTTCAAGAATTAAAGAAGAGGTTAAGTACAGCGCCTGTGTTATCTCTTCCGGATGATACAGGAAATTTTGTTGTTTTTAGCGATGCGTCGCATAAAGGACTTGGCTGTGTGCTGATGCAAAACGGTAAAGTCATTGCGTATGCATCACGGCAGTTAAAGGATTACGAGAAGGGTTACCCAACTCATGATTTGGAGTTAGCTGCAGTTGTTTTTGCTTTGAAAATTTGGAGGCACTATCTATACGGGGAGAAGTGTGAAATATATACGGACCACAAGAGTCTGAAATATATTTTTACACAGAAAGATTTGAATATGCGTCAAAGAAGATGGTTGGAATTAATCAAGAATTATGACTGTGAGATTTTATACCATCCGGGTAAGGCTAATGTGGTTGCCGACGTGTAAGACCCCGAATTTTATGAAATAAAAGTATTCAATTTTTCTTATAATTACTATTCAGTAAATGGTTAAATTGATAAAAGTTTAAAGTTATGGGTGAAATGTGATTTTTTTTCAAAATACACAAGTGGTTATAAAATAATCATTGTTGTCGGGGAATATTCGTTTGGTCGTGGAATATTCTTTCTGTCGGGGAATATTCGTACGACGGCGCAGCTATTTGTGGGCCCCATAACAGAATAACTGTCGGGTGAAGAAAACGACAAATTTAAATTTTTACAAATAACGGCGTAGTTATTACCATTAACACTGTTGGAATACCCTGTGGTTAAAATACAGTAATACGCGTTATTGCACAGTAGCACACGGTATTGCATAGTATTTTTGAAATTATTGATTCTTACGTAAGAAGGCACTACTCAATAATTGTTACAGTAATTACTGTTCAATATTTTATTTTATTGATTCAAAAATTGCTACGTTGAAATTTTGTATTATTGTTGTTCAATAATTATTGCTGCACAGTATTTCCCATTATCAGATCAATAATTCATATTATTTGAATAGTATTATTAGATAGCATTATTGGCAATGTCTAGAAAGTTCTGTCTAAGGAGAGGTTTGGTCATCTAATTGCGCGCCAGTAAGGAGAAATCCTTATTGGAAAGCCCCCTCTTTCCTGGGAACGGCCTGGTTGTCATAAATGTGATTCTGTAATATTATTTGTGAATAATTAATTATTGATTCATATGATAAGAAAATATTTATTTTATGTGGATATAAATGAGGGATATATTTTTGTGGTTAAAAAATGAAGGAGTTAATGTTGAGATTTTTATCCGTATTTTTGTCGGAATGGAGGTATTAAAAATCAGGGTTTTTGAGATATTTTGCGGGGGTTATAATTTTTAATCCGACCGTTGGATCGTGGTAATTTTTGGATATGTTATACATATATAAGTTGAGTATATGCCCACAAATTTTGAACCGTTAAAAATGAACGTATGATTTATTATGAATTTTACGAGATGACTGGTTCAGAAATTGTTGAATTTTCGGAGTTTATCATTTTGGTAGAAAATTCTAGAATTGGTGGGCCCCACTTGTGGTTGGTGAAGAAATGTGCTGAATTATATTTCAAATGTGGTGGGTGGAAATAGTAGCAGGTAAAGCCATCAGGTTGCAGGTCAAACCTACCAAAATTTTCCTATAAATAGAGGGCTAAGTTAGAATTGAAAATCACACCAGAAACATAAGCTTTCTCTCTTTCTCTCTCTATATTATGAAGCATATTTTGTGAGTTTTTAGATACATGGTGAGTTGCTATTCATTAGTGCAAGTTTCCTTCAGCATCATATCCGATATCCAGTCAGAAGTACTGCTCTTTTGAGGTAAGGGATTGTAAGGGATAGTAAGGGATTTTAAGGGTTGTTATGATTTTCAGTTTCGTAATTTTTCTGAACTTCAAAAAATTCTGGAAAAATTTGAAATGATATTTTGATGAGTTTTCTTGATTGTGTCCAAAAATGGTGATTTTTGGATGTATAGATTGAGAGTTATGAATTTTATGAGAAAAGACTATTTTAGAAGTAACAGCTTATAATTCCTTGTGGTTAACTCCAAAATTGATGAAATTTTTATTGGGAGTACATGTATATGATAGAAGTATACTCTGTAAATTTCAGAATTTTTGGACAAAAGTATAATTTTTGATAAATGTCTAAATATTCGGCTGTTTTGGCCATATGAAAAATAGTAAATGACTTTTAAAAATTCTGAGAAAAATATATGTTCACTATGGGACTATATTATGCTAAATCTCAGAAAAGAAATATTTTTGGAACGGATTTGGTATTTTTCATGAAAATAGACTAGTTATGAGAAAATGAATTAAATCTGTTATGTGAAGTAAGAAGATTGGAAAATAGGATTTTATGGCTTGAGAATCCTATATGAGGTATATGCAGATTTTTTATGAGGGTTTTGATTATTGGTGATAAAATCTTATGAGTTTGGTATTTTAGAATGATTAAATGCATTATTTAGTAAAGTGTAAACAATTTAAATAAATTGTTTATAAGCTTAAGAAATGTTATTCTTTCAATATCATTATACCGAAATATTGGTATAGATTTTATTGTGGAATTTCTACCTTTTTGTGTCGGGATTACTATTCATGAGTTACTATTCACGAATTACTATTCACGAGTTACTATTCACGGGTACTATTCAAGACAAAATTGGTTTCTTTTTCTAACTAAATTATAGTTGATTTATGAATATTACTCTTGAGATTAAATCTAGATGTTTTGATTATATTAATTTTACTATTATATATAACATTTTTATAACCTTGATGTTGAAATTCTCTTTCACTGGAGTGTAAAGATGGGTAAATTATTGGTATGATAATGAGTAGGGTTCTCTTTGGCCTGTAGTGCAAAGTTGAATTGTGACTGGTATGATCATGACCATTGAATTTATAATTGAATATCTTAAGCTTAAGTGCAAAGGTGAATTGATCAACATGGTTATAATTATTGTTTATATAAATTCTGAAATGATTATATATTTCTTTGAGATATGAATATATTTGGCCTGTAGTGCAAATATGAACTGTTGATGAATATCTTTGGCCTGTAGTGTAAAGATGAATTGTAGATGAATATCTTTGGCCTGTAGTGCAAAGATGACATGTTGTAGAATATCTTTGGCCTGTAGTGCAAAGATGAATTATTGATGAATATCTTTGGCATGTAGTGCGAAGATGAACTGTTGTTGAATATCTTTGGCCCGTAGTGCAAAGATGGTTTATTGATGAATATCTTTGGCCGTAGTGCGAAGATGGATTTATTAGCATGATTATGAACAGGAACTGTGATTTGGTATAACCGTGATCTTTGACGTTTCAGGTAAAGATAGGTGATGATAATATTCTTCGTCCTGGGTGCGAAGAAAAATTTAGAGTCACAATTATGATTATGAGTTATTCATATGATTGTGGACCAGAATTGTTGATTAATGTTACAGGGATAAAACATTGTTGATGGATTTTTAACATGGAGAAGATAATAGACTTTATAGTCTATTTGACTCTTCTAATGGATTGCTCGTTCCGCTGCAACTATGGTTGAAATTTTTATCATTTACCATATGATCTAAATCTCTGATTTATTGTTGATGAAGGCTATTGATAATTGAATTATCTTTAGTCATGATATTCTTTACTGAGCTAGTTGTGCTCACCCTTTTGCTTCACAATTCCTTTCAGGTAATAAGAGTGTAGCTGGGTCGAGCGGGGGTAACAAGGGAATAGAACGGTGGTCATCATTTAGTAGTTATATTTGGTGAAGAAAATAGGGTGAGGCGAACCCAACGTTGGAAGGGTGTTTTGTCACTGTCATACAAGATGTCTAATGACATACAACCTCGTGTCATCATAAGACAGGGTTGTGCTCATCCACTTGCTGAGTATATCTATGGGCACTATCTATATAATCTTGGTGTTTGTTTGAAGTATAATTCTCAATTAGAGACAGTGGAGATAATGATAAGTCAAGAGAAGACTCACCATTGGGAAGAATATGATAGTAATCTTCTCGTTTTTCTTTGGGGTCTATTGGGTCAACCAAGGATAATTCTGTGGCCATATGATATCTATCATAACCTAGACGCGTGGCCTCCCATGTACGAAGGTTTCCTTGAGCACTTCCCAAAGATTCTAATTTCTAGAACAGTTTTTAACTATACCTTTATGTAAGGTACCTTTGTGAAGTGCTGATACATGATGGTGTCCAATGTCACATTTGGTATATATTTGTATCCAAACTCACAGCATATGTGTTGTTGTATTTTGCACGATAATTGTTGTAATAAAGTTGTAGTTGTTTTCTGTACCATGTATTTGACGACTCAGAATGGGTTGGATGGAATGGACCTATTTTGGGTTCGTTACAATTGTTATCAGAGCTTAGGGATATGATCTCTGGCGGAGATCGGGGAATATAACTAGGAGGGGAGAGATGAGTAAATCCTTCGCTAGTGTGTCCTACCTAAGCTTATTTGTTGGTCAGTCATAATATCGGGATATTATGTGATATGTTAATTTGTTAAATTAACCCTTGTTTTGAAGCTGTATTCTAGAATGATATTTGAAATACAGGAGATGAGCAATGGAGAAATTATGATGACAAGGAAGATGGAATCTGAAATGAAAGGAAGGTATTCTCAATTCTTTGATATACCAGGTACGTAAATTTCGAGGACGAAATTTCATAAGGAGGGGAGATTGTAAGACCCCGAATTTTATGAAATAAAAGTATTCAATTTTTCTTATAATTACTATTCAGTAAATGGTTAAATTGATAAAAGTTTAAAGTTATTGGTGAAATGTGATTTTTTTTCAAAATACACAAGTGGTTATAAAATAATCATTGTTGTCGGGGAATATTCGTTTGGTCGTGGAATATTCTTTCTCCCGGGGAATATTCGTACGACGGCGCAGCTATTTGTGGGCCCCATAACAGAATAACTGTCGGGTGAAGAAAACGACAAATTTAAATTTTTACAAATAACGGCGTAGTTATTACCATTAACACTGTTGGAATACCATGTGGTTAAAATACAGTAATACGCGTTATTGCACAGTAGCACACGGTATTGCATAGTATTTTTGAAATTATTGATTCTTACGTAAGAAGGCACTACTCAATAATTGTTACAGTAATTACTGTTCAATATTTTATTTTATTGATTCAAAAATTGCTACGTTGAAATTTTGTATTATTGTTGTTTAATAATTATTGCTGCACAGTATTTCCCATTATCAGATCAATAATTCATATTATTTGAATAGTATTATTAGATAGCATTATTGGCAATGTCTAGAAAGTTCTGTCTAAGGAGAGGTTTGGTCATCTAATTGCGCGCCAGTAAGGAGAAATCCTTATTGGAAAGCCCCCTCTTTCCTGGGAACGGCCTGGTTGTCATAAATGTGATTCTGTAATATTATTTGTGAATAATTAATTATTGATTCATATGATAAGAAAATATTTATTTTATGTGGATATAAATGAGGGATATATTTTTGTGGTTAAAAAATGAAGGAGTTAATGTTGAGATTTTTATCCGTATTTTTGTCGGAATGGAGGTATTAAAAATCAGGGTTTTTGAGATATTTTGCGGGGGTTATAATTTTTAATCCGACCGTTGGATCGTGGTAATTTTTGGATATGTTATACATATATAAGTTGAGTATATGCCCACAAATTTTGAACCGTTAAAAATGAACGTATGATTTATTATGAATTTTACGAGATGACTGGTTCAGAAATTGTTGAATTTTCGGAGTTTATCATTTTGGTAGAAAATTCTAGAATTGGTGGGCCCCACTTGTGGTTGGTGAAGAAATGTGCTGAATTATATTTCAAATGTGGTGGGTGGAAATAGTAGCAGGTAAAGCCATCAGGTTGCAGGTCAAACCTACCAAAATTTTCCTATAAATAGAGGGCTAAGTTAGAATTGAAAATCACACCAGAAACATAAGCTTTCTCTCTTTCTCTCTCTATATTATGAAGCATATTTTGTGAGTTTTTAGATACATGGTGAGTTGCTATTCATTAGTGCAAGTTTCCTTCAGCATCATATCCGATATCCAGTCAGAAGTACTGCTCTTTTGAGGTAAGGGATTGTAAGGGATAGTAAGGGATTTTAAGGGTTGTTATGATTTTCAGTTTCGTAATTTTTCTGAACTTCAAAAAATTCTGGAAAAATTTGAAATGATATTTTGATGAGTTTTCTTGATTGTGTCCAAAAATGGTGATTTTTGGATGTATAGATTGAGAGTTATGAATTTTATGAGAAAAGACTATTTTAGAAGTAACAGCTTATAATTCCTTGTGGTTAACTCCAAAATTGATGAAATTTTTATTGGGAGTACATGTATATGATAGAAGTATACTCTGTAAATTTCAGAATTTTTGGACAAAAGTATAATTTTTGATAAATGTCTAAATATTCGGCTGTTTTGGCCATATGAAAAATAGTAAATGACTTTTAAAAATTCTGAGAAAAATATATGTTCACTATGGGACTATATTATGCTAAATCTCAGAAAAGAAATATTTTTGGAACGGATTTGGTATTTTTCATGAAAATAGACTAGTTATGAGAAAATGAATTAAATATGTTATGTGAAGTAAGAAGATTGGAAAATAGGATTTTATGGCTTGAGAATCCTATATGAGGTATATGCAGATTTTTTATGAGGGTTTTGATTATTGGTGATAAAATCTTATGAGTTTGGTATTTTAGAATGATTAAATGCATTATTTAGTAAAGTGTAAACAATTTAAATAAATTGTTTATAAGCTTAAGAAATGTTATTCTTTCAATATCATTATACCGAAATATTGGTATAGATTTTATTGTGGAATTTCTACCTTTTTGTGTCGGGATTACTATTCATGAGTTACTATTCACGAATTACTATTCACGAGTTACTATTCACGGGTACTATTCAAGACAAAATTGGTTTCTTTTTCTAACTAAATTATAGTTGATTTATGAATATTACTCTTGAGATTAAATCTAGATGTTTTGATTATATTAATTTTACTATTATATATAACATTTTTATAACCTTGATGTTGAAATTCTCTTTCACTGGAGTGTAAAGATGGGTAGATTATTGGTATGATCATGAGTAGGGTTCTCTTTGGCCTGTAGTGCAAAGTTGAATTGTGACTGGTATGATCATGACCATTGAATTTATAATTGAATATCTTAAGCTTAAGTGCAAAGGTGAATTGATCAACATGGTTATAATTATTGTTTATATAAATTCTGAAATGATTATATATTTCTTTGAGATATGAATATATTTGGCCTGTAGTGCAAATATGAACTGTTGATGAATATCTTTGGCCTGTAGTGCAAAGATGAATTGTAGATGAATATCTTTGGCCTGTAGTGCAAAGATGACATGTTGTAGAATATCTTTGGCCTGTAGTGCAAAGATGAATTATTGATGAATATCTTTGGCATGTAGTGCGAAGATGAACTGTTGTTGAATATCTTTGGCCCGTAGTGCAAAGATGGTTTATTGATGAATATATTTGGCCGTAGTGCGAAGATGGATTTATTAGCATGATTATGAACAGGAACTGTGATTTGGTATAACCGTGATCTTTGACGTTTCAGGTAAAGATAGGTGATGATAATATTCTTCGTCCTGGGTGCGAAGAAAAATTTAGAGTCACAATTATGATTATGAGTTATTCATATGATTGTGGACCAGAATTGTTGATTAATGTTACAGGGATAAAACATTGTTGATGGATTTTTAACATGGAGAAGATAATAGACTTTATAGTCTATTTGACTCTTCTAATGGATTGCTCGTTCCACTGCAACTATGGTTGAAATTTTTATCATTTACCATATGATCTAAATCTCTGATTTATTGTTGATGAAGGCTATTGATAATTGAATTATCTTTAGTCATGATATTCTTTACTGAGCTAGTTGTGCTCACCCTTTTGCTTCACAATTCCTTTCAGGTAATAAGAGTGTAGCTGGGTCGAGCGGGGGTAACAAGGGAATAGAACGGTGGTCATCATTTAGTAGTTATATTTGGTGAAGAAAATAGGGTGAGGCGAACCCAACGTTGGAAGGGTGTTTTGTCACTATCATACAAGATGTCTAATGACATACAACCTCGTGTCATCATAAGACAGGGTTGTGCTCATCCACTTGCTGAGTATATCTATGGGCACTATCTATATAATCTTGGTGTTTGTTTGAAGTATAATTCTCAATTAGAGACAGTGGAGATAATGATAAGTCAAGAGAAGACTCACCATTGGGAAGAATATGATAGTAATCTTCTCGTTTTTCTTTGGGGTCTATTGGGTCAACCAAGGATAATTCTGTGGCCATATGATATCTATCATAACCTAGACGCGTGGCCTCCCATGTACGAAGGTTTCCTTGAGCACTTCCCAAAGATTCTAATTTCTAGAACAGTTTTTAACTATACCTTTATGTAAGGTACCTTTGTGAAGTGCTGATACATGATGGTGTCCAATGTCACATTTGGTATATATTTGTATCCAAACTCACAGCATATGTGTTGTTGTATTTTGCACGACAATTGTTGTAATAAAGTTGTAGTTGTTTTCTGTACCATGTATTTGACGACTCAGAATGGGTTGGATGGAATGGACCTATTTTGGGTTCGTTACATTTGGTATCAGAGCTTAGGGATATGATCTCTGGCGGAGATCGGGGAATATAACTAAGAGGGGAGAGATGAGTAAATCCTTCGCTAGTGTGTCCTACCTAAGCTTATTTGTTGGTCAGTCATAATATCGGGATATTATGTGATATGTTAATTTGTTAAATTAACCCTTGTTTTGAAACTGTATTCTAGAATGATATTTGAAATACAGGAGATGAGCAATGGAGAAATTATGATGACAAGGAAGATGGAATCTGAAATGAAAGGAAGGTATTCTCAATTCTTTGAGATACCAGGTACGTAAATTTCGAGGACGAAATTTCATAAGGAGGGGAGATTGTAAGACCCCGAATTTTATGAAATAAAAGTATTCAATTTTTCTTATAATTACTATTCAGTAAATGGTTAAATTGATAAAAGTTTAAAGTTATTGGTGAAATGTGATTTTTTTTCAAAATACACAAGTGGTTATAAAATAATCATTGTTGTCGGGGAATATTCTTTCTGCCGGGGAATATTCGTACGACGGCGCAGCTATTTGTGGGCCCCATAACAGAATAACTGTCGGGTGAAGAAAACGACAAATTTAAATTTTTACAAATAACGGCGTAGTTATTACCATTAACACTGTTGGAATACCCTGTGGTTAAAATACAGTAATACGCGTTATTGCACAGTAGCACACGGTATTGCATAGTATTTTTGAAATTATTGATTCTTACGTAAGAAGGCACTACTCAATAATTGTTACAGTAATTACTGTTCAATATTTTATTTTATTGATTCAAAAATTGCTACGTTGAAATTTTGTATTATTGTTGTTCAATAATTATTGCTGCACAGTATTTCCCATTATCAGATCAATAATTCATATTATTTGAATAGTATTATTAGATAGCATTATTGGCAATGTCTAGAAAGTTCTGTCTAAGGAGAGGTTTGGTCATCTAATTGCGCGCCAGTAAGGAGAAATCCTTATTGGAAAGCCCCCTCTTTCCTGGGAACGGCCTGGTTGTCATAAATGTGATTCTGTAATATTATTTGTGAATAATTAATTATTGATTCATATGATAAGAAAATATTTATTTTATGTGGATATAAATGAGGGATATATTTTTGTGGTTAAAAAATGAAGGAGTTAATGTTGAGATTTTTATCCGTATTTTTGTCGGAATGGAGGTATTAAAAATCAGGATTTTTGAGATATTTTGCGGGGGTTATAATTTTTAATCCGACCGTTGGATCGTGGTAATTTTTGGATATGTTATACATATATAAGTTGAGTATATGCCCACAAATTTTGAACCGTTAAAAATGAACGTATGATTTATTATGAATTTTACGAGATGACTGGTTCAGAAATTGTTGAATTTTCGGAGTTTATCATTTTGGTAGAAAATTCTAGAATTGGTGGGCCCCACTTGTGGTTGGTGAAGAAATGTGCTGAATTATATTTCAAATGTGGTGGGTGGAAATAGTAGCAGGTAAAGCCATCAGGTTGCAGGTCAAACCTACCAAAATTTTCCTATAAATAGAGGGCTAAGTTAGAATTGAAAATCACACCAGAAACATAAGCTTTCTCTCTTTCTCTCTCTATATTATGAAGCATATTTTGTGAGTTTTTAGATACATGGTGAGTTGCTATTCATTAGTGCAAGTTTCCTTCAGCATCATATCCGATATCCAGTCAGAAGTACTGCTCTTTTGAGGTAAGGGATTGTAAGGGATAGTAAGGGATTTTAAGGGTTGTTATGATTTTCAGTTTCGTAATTTTTCTGAACTTCAAAAAATTCTGGAAAAATTTGAAATGATATTTTGATGAGTTTTCTTGATTGTGTCCAAAAATGGTGATTTTTGGATGTATAGATTGAGAGTTATGAATTTTATGAGAAAAGACTATTTTAGAAGTAACAGCTTATAATTCCTTGTGGTTAACTCCAAAATTGATGAAATTTTTATTGGGAGTACATGTATATGATAGAAGTATACTCTGTAAATTTCAGAATTTTTGGACAAAAGTACAATTTTTGATAAATGTCTAAATATTCGGCTGTTTTGGCCATATGAAAAATAGTAAATGACTTTTAAAAATTCTGAGAAAAATATATGTTCACTATGGGACTATATTATGCTAAATCTTAGAAAAGAAATATTTTTGGAACAGATTTGGTATTTTTCATGAAAATAGACTAGTTATGAGAAAATGAATTAAATCTGTTATGTGAAGTAAGAAGATTGGAAAATAGGATTTTATGGCTTGAGAATCCTATATGAGGTATATGCAGATTTTTTATGAGGGTTTTGATTATTGGTGATAAAATCTTATGAGTTTGGTATTTTAGAATGATTAAATGCATTATTTAGTAAAGTGTAAACAATTTAAATAAATTGTTTATAAGCTTAAGAAATGTTATTCTTTCAATATCATTATACCGAAATATTGGTATAGATTTTATTGTGGAATTTCTACCTTTTTGTGTCGGGATTACTATTCATGAGTTACTATTCACGAATTACTATTCACGAGTTACTATTCACGGGTACTATTCAAGACAAAATTGGTTTCTTTTTCTAACTAAATTATAGTTGATTTATGAATATTACTCTTGAGATTAAATCTAGATGTTTTGATTATATTAATTTTACTATTATATATAACATTTTTATAACCTTGATGTTGAAATTCTCTTTCACTGGAGTGTAAAGATGGGTAGATTATTGGTATGATCATGACTAGGGTTCTCTTTGGCCTGTAGTGCAAAGTTGAATTGTGACTGGTATGATCATGACCATTGAATTTATAATTGAATATCTTAAGCTTAAGTGCAAAGGTGAATTGATCAACATGGTTATAATTATTGTTTATATAAATTCTGAAATGATTATATATTTCTTTGAGATATGAATATATTTGGCCTGTAGTGCCAATATGAACTGTTGATGAATATCTTTGGCCTGTAGTGCAAAGATGAATTGTAGATGAATATCTTTGACCTGTAGTGCAAAGATGACATGTTGTAGAATATCTTTGGCCTGTAGTGCAAAGATGAATTATTGATGAATATCTTTGGCATGTAGTGCGAAGATGAACTGTTGTTGAATATCTTTGGCCCGTAGTGCAAAGATGGTTTATTGATGAATATCTTTGGCCGTAGTGCGAAGATGGATTTATTAGCATGATTATGAACAGGAACTGTGATTTGGTATAACCGTGATCTTTGACGTTTCAGGTAAAGACAGGTGATAATATTCTTCGTCCTGGGTGCGAAGAAAAATTTAGAGTCACAATTATGATTATGAGTTATTCATATGATTGTGGACCAGAATTGTTGATTAATGTTACAGGGATAAAACATTGTTGATGGATTTTTAACATGGAGAAGATAATAGACTTTATAGTCTATTTGACTCTTCTAATGGATTGCTCGTTCCGCTGCAACTATGGTTGAAATTTTTATCATTTACCATATGATCTAAATCTCTGATTTATTGTTGATGAAGGCTATTGATAATTGAATTATCTTTAGTCATGATATTCTTTACTGAGCTAGTTGTGCTCACCCTTTTGCTTCACAATTCCTTTCAGGTAATAAGAGTGTAGCTGGGTCGAGCGGGGGTAACAAGGGAATAGAACGGTGGTCATCATTTAGTAGTTATATTTGGTGAAGAAAATAGGGTGAGGTGAACCCAACGTTGGAAGGGTGTTTTGTCACTATCATACAAGATGTCTAATGACATACAACCTCGTGTCATCATAAGACAGGGTTGTGCTCATCCACTTGCTGAGTATATCTATGGGCACTATCTATATAATCTTGGTGTTTGTTTGAAGTATAATTCTCAATTAGAGACAGTGGAGATAATGATAAGTCAAGAGAAGACTCACCATTGGGAAGAATATGATAGTAATCTTCTCGTTTTTCTTTGGGGTCTATTGGGTCAACCAAGGATAATTCTGTGGCCATATGATATCTATCATAACCTAGACGCGTGGCCTCCCATGTACGAAGGTTTCCTTGAGCACTTCCCAAAGATTCTAATTTCTAGAACAGTTTTTGACTATACCTTTATGTAAGGTACCTTTGTGAAGTGCTGATACATGATGGTGTCCAATGTCACATTTGGTATATATTTGTATCCAAACTCACAGCATATGTGTTGTTGTATTTTGCACGACAATTGTTGTAATAAAGTTGTAGTTGTTTTCTGTACCATGTATTTGACGACTCAGAATGGGTTGGATGGAATAAACCTATTTTGGGTTCGTTACACGACGCCTTAAGTAGAAAGGGTCGTGAGAAATTGATGATGTTGACTGCTCAGCAGGAGCTAATTGCAGATATGGAGAAACTGGAGTTAGAAGTGAAGTATCCTATGGAGATTGATGAGAAGCTATTTCAGATGCAATCTGGTACTACTCTACTAGATAGAGTGAAGGAGGCTCAGCTTCAGGATGATGAATGCAAAAAGGTAACATCAAAGATATCTGAAGGAACCGAACCAAGATTTAAGATGGATAAGGAAGAAATATTGAGATTTGAAAGCAGAATTTGGGTCCCGCCAGTACAAGAAATTAAGGAAGAAATTTTGAGTGAGGCTCATAGTTCAAGATATTCGATTCACCCTGGTAGTACAAAAATGTACCAAAATCTTCGACAACATTTCTGGTGGCCGAATTTGAAACGTGATGTTGCAGAATGTGTTGCCAAATGCCTGACATGTCAGAAAGTTAAAGCAGAACATCAGAGACCGAGTGGATTGCTACAACCATTGGAGATCCCAGAATGAAAATGGGAACATATTACGATGGACTTCGTGGTTGGCCTTCCGACGACTCAGAAAGGCTACGACGCAGTATGGGTTATCGTTGACCGACTGACGAAATCCGCGCACTTCCTTCCTATCAAAATCAGATTTAACTTAGATCAGTTGGCAAGATTATATGTGAAAGAGATTGTTTCGAAGCACGGAGTGCCGGTGTCTATTGTTTCCGATAGGGATCCGCGCTTCACATCAAATTTTTGGAAACGTCTTCAGGAATGCATGGGTACACAACTGCGAATGAGTACATCTTACCACCCTCAAACAGACGGACAGAGCGAACGAACGATTCAAACACTGGAAGATATATTACGAGCCTGTGTAATGGACTTCAAAGGAAATTGGGATGATCACCTACCGTTGGTAGAGTTCGGCTACAACAACAGTTACCACGCTAGTATTGGTATGCCGCCTTACGAAGCGTTATACGGCAGAAAGTGCAGAACTCCGCTTTATTGGGATGAAGTTGGTGAAAGACAATTGCTAGGGCCAGAATTGGTACAGCAGACGGTAGAAATAGTCAAAGTGATCCGAGCACGACTGATAGCAGCTCAAGATCGACAGAAGAAATACGCTGATCCATATCGTAAAAATATCGAGTTTAAACCAGGTAGTTATGTTTTCTTGAAGGTCTCTCCTGGAAGGGAAAGATCAGGTTCGGAAAGAAAGGAAAATTGAGCCCAAGATTTATTGGACCCTTTGAGGTACTGCGAAGAATTGGAGAAGTTGCGTACGAGGTAGCCTTACCTCCAGCACTCGAGAATATCCACAACGTCTTCCATGTTTCTGTGTTACGACCTTACAAACCTGATTACAAGCATGTAATTGAATACGAACCCCTGCATTTTGAGAAAGACTTATCTTATGAAGAAATTCCTGTCCAAATTGTCGACCGAAAAGAACAAGTTCTCAGAAATAAAGCTATACCTTATGTTAAGGTAATTTGGAGGAACCACAACGCTGAAGAAGCTACGTGGGAACTCGAAGAGAATATGATAAAGAATTACCCTCATTTATTTACTTAATTATGTGTATGCGATTCTGGGGACAGAATCTTTGTAAGGGGGGGAGAATGTAACGGGTCGAAATTATTGAGCCGTGATTCTGGGGACAGAATCCTTTTAAGGGGGGAAAGATGTGACGAACAAGAATTTTGTAAATTATTTTAATATTTATTGAGTTAAATTAATATTTTTCGATGATTTAATTATTAGATTTAATAATTAATTGATGCAATTGTGGTAGATTAATTTAATTATATGTGTTACATTTATTAAATTAATGTAGAGAATTTTTATTATTCGAGTATGTGATCGTGTGAGCTTATTGAATTAAATGAAATATTTAATTAAGCATGATGTTATTTAATTAATGTAATTATTAATTAGAGATTTAATAAATTATTATTATTTATTAAAGAGATAATTAATATTGACTACGTGAATTTATGAGAAATTATTATATTTTATTTAAAGTAAATTAAATAAAATATTAGATTTATCTTATAAGAGTGTGACATTAATTAAACTATATTGTAAAGGTGTTATTAAAATAAAGAGTTTTAACTTAGTTGCTAGCCAAACATGGCACTAAGAGAGGTTAGGGTCAGTTAACCCATGACTGGGTAACTGACCACCAACGCGTCAGTTGTTTATTATTTAGTTACGTATTCTTTTATTTCTTCTTCATAATTGCCTAAGTCTAGGAAGCATCATAGAAAGAAATATAGAGAAAAAGTAGAGAGTCATAGATAATTCAGAGAGAAAAGTCAAAATTTGTGAGTGCGTACTTATCAATTATTGTGAAAGGATCATCATTGATCACCTCTTCTAAATTACTCTGGGTAATTTCTCCAAACCCAATTCCTATTTCACGTCTTTTAGTTTTCATAAAATGGCTTCACAGTTTTCTGTAAATCCTTGTAGATTGGAATATGATATGATTATAAGTTTATATGTGTGTTATGTTGTATCAAATTATGTTTAATTATATATATTTCACAAACCATAACATCAAATTCATGAAAGCATGTCGTACGTATGTTTTTCAAAATAAACAGAGTACGTGATATGGCCATATGGCCTTATACGTGATAATTGATGTATTGATCATATATTATCCATAAATTTTACACTCCTATATTATTATGCATGTTGATACGAAGAGACCAAGCTTTAAATGAACGGATTTGGCTTTATAACGAATCCGTGGCGTTGAATTTTAGGAATTTATGTTAAAAACTTCAAGAACTTCAAGAACAGCCCATTTTACATGATTTAATTCTGTGATTAAGTGTTTTAAATGGTTAAAATCACTTTATATATATTGGGTTATGATTATACATGAATTATAACATATGAGTATGTCTGAATTCGTGTTGTAATATTTAAAATTGAAATTTTTGGCTGTGTTCTGCAATTTTCGCGAATTGCAGAACTGTTTCTGGCTTGCCGCGCCGCGGCGCCAGTCCAATGCTTTAAGCCCCGCGCCGCAGCGCCACCACGTCGCAGCGTCCGAAGTCCAGCCGCAGCGCGAATCCTTAGTTCAATAGTGGCGCCGCAGCGCCACTCCCCAGAAAATTCAGAAATGTATTTTTAAAATGTTTAAGTCTAACAATGTGTTAGTGGATTAATGTAATGAACATGTAAACATGTTATAGGTATAATGTGATATTAAAATAGATGTTTAACATGTAAATAACATAATTACATGTGATTTGAATTATTAAATTACATAATTAGTTTGGTAATTCACGAAGTACAAATGATGTGACAAAGTGAAAATTTGACTAAGTTTAGTCGAATAATTAAAGTAGTCAAAGAGAAAGAGTTTATAATGATTAGTTAATTTATAATTAACTGGTTTTGTGTATATGAATGGTATGTAGGATTTAATTCAAAGAACGTGCTTAGTTAAAGTGTAATCTACGCATGAGGCAAGTATCATATCCCTAACTCCATTCTATTGAGCAAGTTTCTTAACTCTACTTTTACATTGAGCAATTTATTTAAACTAATATTATTATTCAAGTTCAAGTATTATACTAAAGATTGATTATCTTTCAAAGCATGATTCAATTATACAATAATTGTTTTATTGTATACTTTTGAGATTTTTATTCAAATCAAATATCAATTATTGTTGAACCTTACTAGACTAGTGAACCTTATTGATTCAACTAGTCCATAGTTGATGAACGTTCTAAATTTCAGAACCCTTATTGAATTATCCAAACCAAACTTCCTTTGGTGCGGACTCGAATGTCAAACTGAGATGAACAACCCTGAAAAGGGATTCATTTACGCTTTAGCGTTAAGATATTGTGCACAGTATGGTACTAAGGGCTGATCCCCCTAAGTACGAGAAGGAGGTCCATAGTCTTATGACTGTTAAAGATTTCAAGTATAACCCTTGTTAACCTAGGACATAGTTCAAGGTCTTATGACCCTCAGTATTCTTTTGATTCATGTTATTTATTCTTGATTCAAAAGTTGAGCTTTATTCAGATGTCTTTGATTATTCACATGTTATTATACTGTTATTTCATTTTTATACTTGTGGGCATTTGTGCTCACTCTTGCTTAATAATAACATTGCAGTTAAGAATGAAAGAAGCGATGAACCCTCCACTAGTAAAGGCAAGGGCAAAGTTAGCAAGTGATGAAGACTTGTTATTTTAATTGATGATGTATTTATGTTTAAGACTTATGTTGTTGTTTAAGACTTATTTGTTTAGAATTCCGCACAGATGTTTTAAGGTTAGAGTAACCTTGGATTTATTTATGAATCAGTTGATGTAACCCTTAAGGGAAGAGATTTTATTATGATTTCTATCTATTGTATTGTTTGATATTATTTATGGGTAGATAGATAGATGATGCTTGTACAGTGAACACCAAATCCCGTGGAATCGACGTACCCGGATTTGGGGGTGTCACATAGTGCGTCGGAATTAAATCCCTTGTAAATAAATTTTTCCGACCGAATTTGTAACGGAAATAAGCTCGACGACAATATATTCGTCCGAAACTTCCGACGGAATAATCCGTCGAAAATAACTTATTCTCGACGGAATAACTTTATTTTCGACGAATTATTCCGTCGGAATTAACCGTTTTCCTTGTAGTCGATTTATGTGAGAACTTAAAGCTATAAGATAGAATAAATTAGGATGAACAGTGAGACTGTTCTTAATTTTTTCATATTTCATACATTCACATATATACGTACGTCGATATTTAATATCGACATATATAAACATTTCTCATTTATTATACAAATAAAGTGTATCCGACAATAAATGAAACTATAAAAGTTCTAAAAGTAATTAAATACACAAATACAATGGATGCATATCACCATTCTAATTCTGTGAATATTATACTATTCGATTCAATGTTTGTTTAAATTGATTTTGTATGTCTAATTTTAGTTTCTACACATTGAATGTGATTTTAACATTGGAAACATTGGAACGTAAACAAAAATGCAATTAGACAAGAGCATGATAATGAAATATTCTATTTAAATAGATCAAAAAGTAAAAAATTATAATGAATGGTTGCGGTAATTTATGGGCTGTTTGTTTAGGACCGAATACATCTGAATGGTTGATTGACTGAATCGGTCAGCCATTAAGCATGTTTGTTTTGGAAAGAAATCATCTGAATAGTTGAATCGAACAGATGATTGAGCTGAATGGCTAAGTCAGATTTTTTTGGCTGAATGAGCAGCTGAATAAAATAAAATAAAAATTAAAAAATTAAAAAAAAATATTAACTATTATATTAAGTAATATTAAATAAATTTAAAACAACTTTGAATTTTTTCAGAGGGATAAAATAATAAAATTATGTCATTTAGATGTTTCAGACATGTTAATTATCAAATAACTTTTTTATTTAGATTCAGATTCAGCTCATTCAGATTTAGATTCAGATTTAGATTCATTCAGTTTTTATCAAACTCTCTTAATTATTACTATATATTGAAGTTAATTTATTTATAATCACTATATAAATATTATGTATTTTAAATTAATTTTAAGTAAAGGAGTTGCGTAAATAATGATTTTAATTAAAAAAAATTGTAAGATATTTAATACTAATAATTGTCCGTGCCTGAAGGCACGTCGTAACGAAAAATTAGATTAAAATTTAAAAAAAATACTATATTACCTAAAGAGTCTTTGCAACTGAAAATAACTTACAATCAGACATAACAATTATCATAATTTACCACAACACCACAATAATTAATTTTCCTTTAAAAATAGATATCCAGAAAAATCTAAACTTGTCTACAAAACTTACAATCATCAATAAAAATTATCACAATTCAGCACACCACCACAATAATTATTATTATTGTTATTATTATTGTTGTTGTTATTAGTATAATTATTATTATTATTATTATAATTATTATTATTATTATTACTATTATAATAAATATTATAATAATAATAATAATTATTATTATTATTGTTATTATTATTATTGCTATTATTATTATAATTATTATTATTATTATTAATATTATTATTATAATTATTATTACTTTAGTACTATTATTATTATTATTATTATTATTACTATTATATTATTATTATTATTATTATTATTATTATTATTATTATTATTATTTTATTATAATTATAATTATTATTGTTATTATTATTATTATTATTATTATTATTTTGAATTGAAATTAGAATGAATCTGAACCGTACTTGTGCTTTCCCACCTAAATCAATTAGAATGAATCTGAATCTTTATTAGATTACTATTACTATTACTATTATTATAATAATAATTATTATAATAATAATTAATATTACAATAATTATTATTATTATTACTATTACTATTATTGTTATTGTAATTATTATAATTATTTTAATTATTATAATTATTATTATTATTATTAGTACTATTATAATAATAATAATTATTATTAGTACTATTAATATTATTAATATTATTACTACTATTATTATTATTATTATTATTATTATTATTATTATTATTATTATTATTTGTTTTTGTGTGTGTGAAGAAGAGAGGAGAAAGAGATTTTATGTGTGAACATGAGAGAGTAGGGTGTAGGAGTGAATTTGATTTGGACGGAAAGAAACATGAGCCTTTAGATTAAGTTAGAATGAATCTGAACCGTCCTTGTGCTTTGTCAAATTAAAAATTCAAAATGAGTTCTGTTTTATTATATAGATTATTAACAATAATTATTTATTTGTAAAATACATACTAAATAGCCTATGTTTTGCACGGGAATTGAACTAGTGTACAATAATAAGCAAGATACAAGGAAATCGTGTGTTTGATATATAGTACGTCAATTACGTATTTTCCGTCAATTATGTCGGTAGTCATGTTTTCCATCTCTTTAAATTTTTGAATAGCCACCACAATATAATTAAATATTTTCATAAAAAAAAATTCAACGATCTATTTTTTAAAAGTTCAAAGGTCTTGAATTTCAAAGTTCAAGGATCTTAAGAAAAACTTGTAAAAGTATTTTTTCAAGAATTTGTTCAATAATTTGACATAGGCTCAGATTCTTTCATATCAAGAACCTCATTTTTTACACAAAACTTCTAAATTATTCTTTTGAACTAATTTCGCTCCACCCTACTCTATTTTTAAACTTTATTGCTCATATTATACTTTATTTTTCATATCATATTTTTGTGATTAATAAATTTTGTTATATACTATATAATTATAATAATTGTATAAAATATAATTAACTATATTTACATCAATTTAAAATTTAATATTCGTTATTTAAGCTCAAAAATCAAATTGTATCTCTAATTCTGGAATAGAGAAAATAATTGCTAACAAGTAATATTCACAAGTTAATAACTACTCCCTCAAAGAAAATAAGAGTAAATGAGACCATTGAGTTTTTTTAGGAGTAAATCATGAAAAATATTAGAGAGAGTATGAGATAAATGAAGTGAATGATATTTGTTCGGGAGTATTTTCCCGACCCTCTTTTGGGCTGGAGGCTTGGGCCGGGTCAAAGGAAGTCGGGCTCGTATGTTCGGAGATGTAAGATCGGGGTAGGAGTTCGGGCCCGTGGTCATCGTGAGGGTTGAGTTCGGGCCTATTGGGTTTGGCTATTGGTTTGGGCCTGAGCGTATGAGCAGTCCACGTGCAGAGTTGGTGTGACAAGGAGTTTACGTGATTAAGGGTATCAACCCTAATCCTACGATTAACAAGGTAACTCTGGAAGTAGAGGTGGAAAGGGATTCCACTTGCACTTTTTAAGGAGATTGTGTTGGACCCAAATATGGTAGCTAACATGTTTAGGAGTCCTACTCTAATCCAAATAAGAGGATACCAAGGTGGTGGGAGTTCTATAAATACAAGGCCAAGATTACAATTAACAGGTAATATCGACTTTGAGCACTAAACATATAAACCTCCATTGTTAAACCTTGTGAACGGCCTGTATTTATTCTCACACTGGAGCTATCCCCCGGCGGCACGGCCGTCAAGCTTCTGTGTGATCTGTTATTGTGCAGGATTCAGCGCGTGGATTTTGTGATTGGACGCGCAGACGAAACTTGGCGTTAACATTTGGCGCTAGAAGGAGGGCTGTTAAAGTGCTTCTTTGCAACCACAAATACTTTTCTTTGGCAGCAATCATGGCGAGTAAGGATAATATCGCTGTCTCGGAAAGGGTCAAGACCCAGCAGTCCCACCAAACCACTCAGGCGAGGGGGTCAGTGAAGGACCGACTGGGGTCTAAAATCCAGGAGGTAGAAGAGATACCGGTCCATGATCTTCGGCGGAAGCTCTTCCCCGAGAGTCAACACACGCCTCGTCAAGCGAGTCAGGCCGACGAGAGACACTCTCAAGCCCTCGTGAGGCAAGACCGAGGAGTAGGAAGCCGAGACCAAAGAGAGTTTCTCTTGCAGAAGAGACTGGACCAGAACAAAGACGCCATGTTGGCACTCCAGCTACAACAAGTGGAGTTGGAGAGACAGATGGCCAACATGGCCGGTGATCAAGAAGCGAGTTCCAGAAGGCGTAGGCATCGAAGCCGGTCCCGATCGCCTAGGCGGGGAGAGGCAAGAAGAGAACAGAGCAGGCACAGGAGTCACTCAAGAGACGGAAGGAGCAGAAGGAGTCCTTCGGCCGGGCGCCGATCAGAACACCGAGGCAGGACGGGACAAACAGAAAGGGAAGCGTCTCCTGATTATGGGAGGGACAAACCTCGATCGTCCCCTCATATGGAAGGATCCGACCCCCTTACCCGAAGAGTGGCTGAATTAGAAAAGTTGCTAGGGACAAAAAACTCGACGGGGACATCTTCGGCAGGTTTAGGATCTCCCTTTTCGCCCGAAATCAACCGGGTGATAGCCGATCCGAAGAAGAAGATGCCCCCGATGGAGACATATGACGGATTGGGAGATCCCTACGACCATTCGGATGGATATGATCGGCTGATGTCGTACTATGGGCATTCGGATGCAGCCAAATGCCACATGTTCGCTACAACCCTCAAGAAGAGCGCCAGGGAGTGGATGGGGACCCTGGCACCAGGATCAATCGGATCATGGAACGATCTTTGGGAAAAATTCCATGCTCGGTTCGGAAGCAACCGAAGACGAGGGAAGATCACGGCGTCCCTCATGCAGGTACGGCAGAAATCAGATGAGACCCTAAGTCAGTACGTCAAACGCTTCCGAGAGGCAGTGGGATCGGTAGCGGAGCTGAATTCCCCACAAGTACTGGGATTTTTTACAACCGGCCTAGACATCGGGAGATCTAAGAAGCTGGTAAAGGATTTGGTGATTAACCCTCCGGCAGACTTGACCGAGGCCTTTCATCGTGCAGAAGGGTTCATCGCTATAGAAGAAGCTTTGGGAAATTTCAAACCACCACAACCTTATGAGAAATCGAAAGAGCGGGAAAAACCGACCCACCAACATTCGGACAATAACCAGTGGAGATCAGACCGAACAAAAAAGAAAAGCTACAACGGGGGAGGTTCAGGTAGCAACCGACCTCCACTACCCAACCGTAACGTTAGCAAGGTCTATACTCCCCTCACGGCGGATCGTTCGAAGATCCTACAGGAAATGAAAAACCAACCATTCTACGAGCCATGCCCCAGGCGAACCAAGCCCGGAAGGCGTGGTCGGGATAAGTATTGTGAATACCATCAGAGTACCGGACACTCGACCGAAGCATGCGTTAATCTGATGGATATGATCGAGAAAAATGTCCAAAACGGACAACTGTTACAATATGTGGCAGGTCGGGGAAATGCAGAGGTGCCCAGAGAGGAAACCACATATCAGATCCCGGATACCCAGACGCCGCAGAACCCCCCAGCCCGAGGTGTAGTTGATGTCATTTCGGGGGGTTCCGTTAGACGGGTATCGGGAAGAAAAAGAAGTGGGACTCTAGAAGCAGTGCTATCTGTTGCGGGGTCAACCCCTAGAAAGGATCGGGCATATCCGGGAACGTCTATCACATTTACGGACGAGGATTACCCGACGGATCTCATCGAGCCCCACGATGGTGCGTTGGTAATAACGGCTCAGGTCGGGATAGTGGATATGAAGAGAATGATGATAGATAACGGGTCTTCGGTCGACATCCTATATTCTCACGCCTATCAGAGGTTAGACCTACAAGGAAAGAAGATGGATTTGGGAGGAGAAAGACCCTTGTACGGATTTAGTGGAGATCCGGTGCTTGTGTCGGGAACCATCGAGATGCCAATCAAATTCGGCACAGCACCTAATCAAGTTGAAATAGTGGTGAGATTTTTTGTCGTCCAAATAGACTCGGCATACAACGCGATCCTCGGAAGGCCTACCTTGGCAGCCCTGCAAGCAGTAACATCGATACACCATTTTAAAATCAAGTTTCCAACACCGAACGGGATCGGGGAGGTAAAAGGAGACCTAGATATAGCCCGAAGGTGTTACCGAAACAGCTTGATTTCTTCAGGGGTCGGGGTCTGCAAACAGAAACAGACAATGGCCATTGAGATCGAACCATTCACGGAGGGAAGCACAGAGCCACTTGCTCTTCCGGCCGAAGAAACTGATGATGTAGAATTGGTATCGGGGCAGAAAGACAAAATAATTAAGATCGGGTCAGGGTTATCAGAACCCTTCCGGACCGGGCTGATAGAATTACTCCGAGTCTACGCTAATATCTTCGCATAGGAACCCAGCGACATGCCCGGGCTCTGCACCGGCTGCACGTGGACCCGGGCAAGAAACCGGTCATACAGAAGCGGAGGATTTTCGCCCCAGAAAGACAAAAAATCATCGACGAAGAGATTGCCAAGCTCCTGGAGGCCGAATTCATCTTCGAGATAGATTACCCGGAGTGGTTGGCCAACGTGGTATTGGTCCAGAAGCAAAATGGAAAATGGAGGTTGTGTATTGACTACACGGATCTAAACAGGGCGTGTCCGAAGGATTTCTACCCTTTGCCCAACATAGATCAACTGATCGACGCCACGTCGGGATACGGTATGTTGAGTTTTATGGATGCATTCTCTGGGTACCACCAGATTTCGATGAATAAGGAAGACATCCCGAAGACAAGTTTTATCACACATCGGGCGATATACGCATACAGGAAAATGACCTTCGGGCTACTAAATGCCGGGGCAACTTATCAGCGAATGATGAACCTGGTGTTCACGAAACAATTGGGGAGGAGCATGGAGGTCTACGTAGACGACATGATCGTTAAAAGCATGTCAGTCCGTGATCATCTTGAAGATCTGGAGGACTGTTTCGAGACGGTCCGAAAACGCAAGCTAAGGCTAAACCCGACCAAGTGTACGTTTGGGCTAGGATCGGGAAAATTTCTAGGATACTTGGTCAGCAAAAGGGGAATCGAAGCAAACCCAGAGAAAATCCAGGCAGTCCTGGATATGAAATTCCCAAAGTCATACAAGGATGTGCAGAGGCTAACGGGTCGGATAGCGGCCCTACGAAGGTTCGTCTCTAAATCAGCTGAGAGGTGCCTTCCATTATTTGACACCTTAAAAGGGCCCAAGAACGAGAAAAGCTTCCAATGGACCTCAGAATGCGAGGACGCGTTCCAAGGGATCAAACAGTATCTTTCTTCGGCACCTCTGCTGATGAAACCGATCCCTTCGGAACCCCTATATCTTTATCTGGCGGCGAGTTAGATGGCAGTGGGAGCAGCATTAGTTCGGGACAAAGGGGGAAATCAGTTCCTCGTATACTACGTCAGCCACGTGCTTCGGGACGCAGAAATCCGATACCCGAACCTGGAAAAATTCGCCTACGCTTTGATCATTGCAAGCAGAAAACTTCGGCATTATTTCTAGGGTCGGGTGGTGGTGGTGTACACCGATCAACCGTTGAAGAAAATTCTACATCGACCAGAGGTTTCGGGAAGACTGGCGGCATGGGCAATGGAACTAACACAGTTTGCGCTAGAGTATCATCCCCGAACAACAATCAAAGGGCAAGCGCTAGCAGACTTCGTCGTGGAATGTTCGTTCTCGGAGCCAGATGTGGGATCGGTGACCGAAACGCAACACATAAAGACTTCATGGACACTATATGTCGATGGCTCGTCAACGTCAGACGTCAGTGGTGCAGGAGTCATACTGACGAGTCCCGAAGGATTCAAAGTCCAACAAGCTATTCGATTTCGGTTCAAAGCAACCAATAACGAAGCAGAATACGAGGCCATTCTAGCCGGGTTAAAGTTGGCCCGAAGCCTAGAAGTACAGAACTTGGTCATCTTTAGCGACTCGCAGCTGGTCGTTAAACAAATTTCGGGAGAGTACGAGGCTCGGGGGGCTAGAATGACGAAGTACTTAGCCGAGACCAAGAATAGACTGACATACTTCAACTCGGTCAGCTGTCAGGGAGTGAATAGATCCGACAACACAGTAGCAGATGCCCTGGCCCGGCTGGCGTCAACTGAAGCCAGCTCCTTCGACGGTTCGGTGTATCTGGAGACATTGGAACAGCCAAGTGTCCCGAAAGAAGAAGTGCTATGTGTTGATCGGCTGAACTGTTGGCTTACACCTTATATTTTTTATTTGGCTGATGGAACATTACCTTCGGACCGGATTCTAGCAAGGAAGATCAAGCACCGAAGTTCGAATTTTGTACTGATCGACGGAGATTTGTACCGAAGGGCCTTCAGCTCTCCCTTACTTAAATGTTTAACACCGTCAGAGGCAAGCTACGCACTTCGGGAGGTACATGAAGGGATCTGTGGGGATCACATGGGCGCCAAGTCACTGGCGCATAAAATTCTAAGACAGGGGTATTACTGGCCAACCATCTACACAGAGGCCAAGGAACTTGTCAAAAAATGTCCCAAGTGTCAACTAAACAGCAACATCCCACATCAACCGCCCGAAGAACTCTACTCGGTCTTATCCCCGATCCCCTTCGCAGTGTGGGGAATCGACATCCTGGGACCTCTGCCGAAGGCCAAGGGACAAGTCAGCTTCATAATAGTGGCTATCGATTACATGACAAAGTGGGTCGAAGCCAAACCACTGCAGAAGATCACCGAACAGGAATGTCTTAAATTTTTGAAAGAAGGAGTAGTTTATCGGTTCGGCATTCCGATGGCAGTAGTCTCGGATAACGGTAGACAGTTCGTGGGGTCAAAGTTTGAAAGCTTCCTGAAAGAGTTGGGAATTCAACACCGGAAGACTTCGGTTGCCCACCCTCAGTCAAACGGTCAAGTGGAAGTGACAAATCGAACCCTACTCAACGGGATAAAAAGAAGACTTGATGAGTTGAAAGGTCGATGGCCCGAAGAACTATTCAGCGTTTTGTGGGCATACCGGACGACCCCGAGGACAACCACTGAAGATTCCCCCTTCCGGCTGGCCTATGGGACCGATGCACTCATACCAGTAGAGATCGGATCACCCACTCTTCGGGTCAGCCAGTACAAAGAGCTCTACAACGATGAAGGTCTGAAAGTAAATCTGGACCTGCTAGACGAAGCTCGTGATGCCGCGGTGTTGAGATTGGCCATTTATCAACAGAAGACAGCGCGACACTATAACCAGAAGGTGAAGTTGAGGAGGTTCGAGGTAGGAGATTTGGTGCTTCGGGAGGCAGAGGTATCAACCCCCCAGAGCATAGGAAAATTAATGTCTAACTGGGAGGGGCCTTATGAGATAGTAGAAATGCCGAAGCCAGGGACTTACCGGCTTCGAGCAATGGATGGGTCGGAAGTAAAGAATACATGGCATGCTGGAAGACTTAGGAGATATTACCAGTAAACACATGCCTGTTCTTTCCCGATAACGGTGTAATCTATGCGAGTTATCAATGAAATGAAAACTTCTCTCAATAGAGACGTTTGTACTTCGTTTTAGTCTTGCACTGCTTTACCGATCATATAAGCTTCGGGCGTGAAACGATCAGACGGTCCTAAAAAACTTAACTGATCGATAAACGCCACAAGTATAACTGATCGACAAAGATACACATCCGGTCAGATAAGCTTCGAGCGTAAAACAATCAGATAGTCCGAAAGAACTTGACTGACTGATAAAACGCCACAAGTAAAACTGATCGATAAAAGTTACATATCCGAGACAGTACACTTTAGACATAAATGGACCAGACGGTCAGAAATGACCTAACTGGGCGATAAAAATAAAGTTAAACTGATCGAGATAACTACTTAGAAATCTTTTGTCTTCATTCATATTATAAAGGTTTTACAGTTCCCGATCAGATAGGCTTCGGGTACATACACCGTCGGCCTCTCTGGTCAGGTTGAATTACAAAACTTAGAAAAGAAGAAATTACAAGTACGAACAAGTTCAAGAAAAATTTAAGGGGAACCAGCATCGGCTTCGGCCTCGGACTCCTCGTCGGAAGAATCGAGGATCGAGGCGTCCAGACCAGCATCAACAAGCTTCGCTCGGGCCTTCTCCCGATAAGCTTCGACACCCTCTGCAAACTGGGTCATAATCTTATCGGTCAGGGCGGGCGATTCTTCGTATTCTCTGATGGCAGCCTGTTTAATAATGGCCTGTTCGGCCATTAAAGTGTTGTTCGCGTGGATCAAGTTACTCAGCTGAGCGTGAACCCCCGCGAACTTCCCTTCGATGACCTGAAGGTTCCCCACCAAGGTCCTATTCTCTTCGACCAGAAGTTCCTTGTCCTGCACCAGCTTCTTGGCATAATCGTTGAGACCGACAAACTCTTGTTGAAGTAGGGAATTTTGTTCTTCGAGTTCAGCAATCCGGCGATTAGCCTGGGATACTTTATTCCTAGTATCGGCATGAAGATCCCGCTCCCTCCTCAGCTCCGAATCTCGACCCGATAATTCGGCTTGGAGAAGCTCCACGTCGGTTCTCAGCTGGACCTCTCTCTTGGTAGATCGGGCAAGAGGAGCGACAGCTCGAGCGAGGATGGCGTTGGCCTAAATACATAGGCGAATTGATCAGACAACAAATAAGCAAATGAAGACATATATACAAATGAGGATAAATACCTGAGTCTGGGCTCGGAGATAGGTAACCAGAAAATCCTCTGACGAAAAGTTCTTGAACCGCTCATCGTCACCGGAAAGCCTGAATTGATCAAGCAAATGGAATGGAAATTTGTCAGCTGGGCTCTTCGGCCAACAGGTAGTTGGGGATCCTCCGGAAAAGCTAGCCTTGGACTTCGGGAAAGAAGCATTGATCGGGGCAACGACCTCCTCGGCTTGGGAGGGCCCCTCGACCAACCGCGGCTTCTTCGAAGCGGGTTCCAGAAGCTGATCTTCAGTACCCTCCGAATCTTCGGCCACCGTCACTATGACCGGAGGTGGGGGAGTTGATTTCAGAACAGGCTTCGACGGGGCCACAACGATGGCCTTGGGGGGAGCTCGAACAGAAGATCTTTTCTTTGACTTCTTTAGCAAAGCCATCTTGTCGGCCCCCTTCATCTGCAACACACTTTTCGTGGAAGCATCAGCCTTGGAAGGTTCGGGAAGAGGACCGGTTGACGAACCGACAGACATTTCCGCAATAAGAACAGCCTCGTCTGAAGGAGAGTCATCAGCGGCTGGGAGACGGATTGGCTCGACGAGGATCGGCAGTGGCGACAGGGCCACTTCAGTATTGTTAGGCTTGAAGATGGTCACTACAACATAAAATAAAAGGATCATTAAGAAAATCGAAGCAAAAGATCGGGAGAATAAGAAAACAAGGTTGGATAGATTAACTTACAGCCGTGTTCGTAGAGCCAGGATTTGTTGGACACGATTCCTAGACCCCAGTTGGTCTGCTTCAGAAGGGCGTAAAACTTCTTGAAGGCTGCCGAACGGCTCTTCGGAAATTTGTTGACCTTCATGGGGACGTCTTCGGGACCGGCCCAGTTGGGGAGTAGGTTGAGATCGGTTCCCCTCATGAAGAACCATTGTGAATGCCACCCCTTGTTACTGGATGGGGTCTTCACGAAGGTGTCCCGTCCAGGAACACGGTTCAGATGGTGAAGGCTGGGCTCTTTTGACCGACCAACCGAGAACAGGATGAAGAAGAAGTCCAGCCCGGGGGTGATGCCAGCCTCTTGGCAGAGGGCGATGAAGCTGATCAGCTGGATGTAGGAGTTGGGAGCCAGCTGGGAGAACCCGATCCCTACCAGGCAGAGGAAAGAAGAGATGAATTCGTGGAGGGGGAACCGAACCCCGTACCTTAGGGCATACAGATGGACGGCTACCCATTCGCCCTCGGGTCGGTAGTACATCCTCTCGCTGGCCTCGGGAACCCGAAGCTTGTATTCTTTGGGAATGTTTAATAAGGTTTGGATGTCCGACAGTTGAGAGGGGGTGATGGAAGATTTGGTGTTGATGACAGCGTAGTCGGTTTCCGAAGCGTAGAGTTGGCGAACTCTGGTTTCGGCGTTTTCCACGGAGAGTTCGACCGGAGCAGCCTCCAGCTCGATTTGGAGAAGGTCGCCGGAAGTAAGTGTGGGAGTGCCGGCTGCTGTGATTGGTGTGGGACGAGGATCGCTGGAATCAGCCATTTATGGTGGTTTGAAGGGAAGAAAGGTACAAGACAATAGCTTAGTGGGGAAATGGCACGGACTGAAGAAATCTGGAAAAATGAGTGTCTCGCCGGAAATCGCCCTTGCCGGAAAAGTTTGACAGAGATTCAAAATATTAAAGGCTCGAAAAAGTGATGCTGACGAATGTTGGGGAGCTTATATAGCTCGTCTGGCACGGCTTCCAAAGGCGGTTATTTATGGCAGGTGGGCCCAGTTATGAAAAAACGTGTACTAACTCGCGGACCGAGGAGAAACCGCTTGGGTTCCCGAGACAACTCATCATTATGGCGCGACTATCCGAATTCATGACCTTTCAAGTCTCGTGTCATAAATATCTTATGACAAGAGACTGGGGGGCAATGTTCGGGAGTATTTTCCCGACCCTCTTTTGGGCTGGAGGCTTGGGCCGGGTCAAAGGAGGTCGGGCTCGTATGTTCGGAGATGTAAGATCGGGGTAGGAGTTCGGGCCCGTGGTCATCGTGAGGGTTGAGTTCGGGCCTATTGGGTTTGGCTATTGGTTTGGGCCTGAGCGTATGAGCAGTCCACGTGCAGAGTTGGTGTGACAAGGAGTTTACGTGATTAAGGGTATCAACCCTAATCCTACGATTAACAAGGTAACTCTGGAAGTAGAGGTGGAAAGGGATTCCACTTGCACTTTTTAAGGAGATTGTGTTGGACCCAAATATGGTAGCTAACATGTTTAGGAGTCCTACTCTAATCCAAAGAAGAGGATACCAAGGTGGTGGGAGTTCTATAAATACAAGGCCAAGGTTACAATTAACAGGTAATATCGACTTTGAGCACTAAACATATAAACCTCCATTGTTAAACCTTGTGAACGGCCTGTATTTATTCTCACACAGGAGCTATCCCCCGGCGGCACGGCCGTCAAGCTTCTGTGTGATCTGTTATTGTGCAGGATTCAGCGCGTGAATTTTGTGATTGGACGCGCAGACGAAACTTGGCGTTAACAATATTATAGATAATTGATATTATAATTAATATTTTTTTAATTATTTTCTTAATTTTTGTGTACAAGAGTACAAGTCTAAAACGACCTATAGAAAGGAGGGAGTAGTTAACTAACGGATAAAACTATGAGATATCCAATATGCCATCCTAATATTGAATTTCTAACTACGTGCCGGGGTGGGGAGCCGGGAGGGGCACAAACAAGCTCTACAGAGCATAAATAATTGACAATAATCCATTTATGGTTTGGAGTGCATATTTCATTTTACTATCTCAATTTATATAGAACAAGATTTAACTGCTACATAGTATAAAGATGAAGATAAAATATGTGATTGTAACCAAGTAATTATCTAACATGTCATTATCATATAGAACTTATAATTACATCCTGAGCAGAAACAAGCTCTAGAATACAAAAAGATAAATTCTATGTTGCGATTCAGGATGACAACTCAGGATGTCATTGATTACTAGTTTCTCAAAAGTAAAGTTATCTTTGTATATTTTTCCCGCAAGAAAACGAAAGAAAAACCAAAAAAGAAGAGAAAATTACAACTTTTATCTATAAACTCATCTTTAAAAAGTATCGTTCCCGTCTAAGTACTATTAAGGCTACCAAAAATTCATGAAGGTGGGCTACCGAAAACAATCAGCCACACTTGTTAATCGATGTAAAGACCTTCCCCTTGGCATCTGCAAAATACTTCTCTTTCTCTAAATGCATAACTAAATGCATAAATTCTCCAAGCTATATCTCCTATTTATGTTGCAATATCATCAACCTCAGAATTAAAGACAAAGCTTGGAAATGTTGTAGTGATGTCCCTGCATTGTGCCAAAAAGAAATGCATTTAAATGTAATCCCCGTGGCACACACATTGCTTGTGCAATTATCGTAAATATATAATAGGAGTTTTATCTATATAAGTAAGAAAAATTAAAACAGACTAAATTGTAACACAGCTTCAAGAGAGGTTATTTTCTACCCTCTCCCTTAATAATATAGATTCATAAGATACCTTAAATAAGGAAGTGTCATTATCTTCAATAATGAAGGATATTTTGCCACGAAATTGAGCCATTCTGATCTATCAATATTTCCATCCCTATTTGCATCGGCTTCTAAAAATGTCTGTTCACAAAATTGAAGAAACAAGTTTAAACCAAAACTTTCCTGGAAAATTGTGGCCAACCAGAACACTTTGGAGATACTACAATATAATAAATAAACTGCTTAAACATGTCAATTAAGTATAATGGGTAGTGTTAACGTCAAGATCTTCGGTGACGTCCCAATCACATAAGACGCCCTAATCCTGCACAGGAAACACAGTCAACACCAAAAACTTGACGGCTGGACCGTCGGGGGATAGCTCCGGCGTGAGAGTCAGTACAGGCCGTTCAAGGTTTAACAACGGAGGATAAAATATCTAGTGTCTCTAGAGAGATAGAAAAATGTCAGTTACTTTTCTTTGTGTGAGTTCCTTGCTTTTGTATGCCATTGACCTCCCCTGGCCCACAACCTGCAGCCGACTAAGCCCTGTTCAATCCTCATTAAATACAACACAGAGATGACAGTCAAAGTTCTATCCCCATAATCCCCACCGGTCAAAGCCCAACTGGAACCATAATCAACAAACGGTTCAGCCCACTATCCGGCCCAATACTCCATAGGCCCCAAATAAAGATATTATCCACCCATTGGGTCGGCCCAATGAACCGGCCCACTACTTTCAAGACCTACCCAACATGTCTAAAGTATTATGGCCCAACATTGCCCCCCAGTCTTTTATTAAACAGGATGTTTAATGAAAGAATATAAAGGTCCTCGGTCCAACCGACGTCAAATGACAGAAGGGATCCAGATAGATTTCTTTTTGGGTTCATTTTCGCCGACCTCTACAGAAGTATCAACTGAAGTGACTTCAACTACCGAAGCTCAAGCCACCGAATCAACTCCCATCGAAGGGACAAGCCAGCCTTGCCAAAGAAAGCAAGCTGGCCGAAAACCCAAACACCCCCTTACACAGACATACAACGAGTGCCTCCTCGACATGCCCCTTGACGAACGGACCCGAGTCCTTCGTTCCAAAAAGAGAAAAATCCAAATAACCCCTCCAGCCGCCGAAGAACCACAAACACCTCCTGCAGAAGCCGATCTTCGACCAGTCATTCCGGTTGAAATTATTGTTTCTGACGAAGAGCCCGAAGAATAAAGAAAGCGAACACCTAAACATGATCGCAAAAGAAAATCAGACTCTTAGGAATCTAGGCCCGAAGCCATGGGATCCCCCACTCTCTGGTCAGAATTCAATGAGAATTTCCCTTTTCAGCTCTACAACTCCTTCGTCCGTGATACCGATGACCATCGGTTCGGCAACAGTTCCATAATAGACCTGATCGACGAGGGAATGAAGTACCAAGCTAAAGTAAGTTGCTTCTTAACTTATCCAATTACATCTCGGCCCATCAATTTGAATTGATTGACTAACATTGATCATCTGCAGGCAAACGCTGTCTTCGGACGCCTCCGTCCCAAATACCAAGAGGCCGAAGCCGAAGAGAAAGCCGCTTGAAGAGAAAATGCCACAGTTAAGTCTGCTTTGGCGAAAGAGAGAAGCAATCTTGAAATGGCTCTCCTCAACAATGAGTGTCTTCGGAAAGATCTTGCTCAAACCAAAGAAGATTTGAAGACGTCTAGGGCCACTCATCAAGTTACCACTGATATAAATGTCGCTTTTCTGAAGAAAAACAAAATTTTGATGACGAAGATCGAAGATCTGGCCCAATCCAACTCAGTCCTGCCGAAGCAAAATAAAGATATCCAAGCTAAAGAAGCAAAGCAAATGGCCTATCGTCAAAAGCTTGAAAAGGAACTTCAAGAACTCCGGGCTCTCAGGGATTTGGGCCCACTATCAACTGATCAGCATCGCAAGGAGATTGAAGCAAATTACAGGAAGTTGTCCACATGTACTCTGAAGGGTACGAGGTCTGCCGAAGTAAATACAAAGTCAAACTCGTAGTGGCCAAAGTAAACTCGGCTCTCCTCGACTCTTCAGACAGCGAAGACAATAAGGAAGCTTAAAGATACCATTCCATCCGAAGCTTTAGGACTCCCTTTGACCATTTCTTGTCAATAATTCATCATCAATCAACTTGAAAAATGTACTCTTAAATTGTTAGTCAATAACTAAGCAAGTCATATAACATATAAGATCAAATAATAATGCGACCCGAACTCAACACTTAAAAATCAGGTAATAAAGTAATGCAATATTTATTCGTTACCGAAATGTGAGGTAGATCTGCATCCTAAGGAATTTGCCTACCACGAAAGGCCTGACGAGGTGGAATCTGTCCGATCTCGCTAGACTATGGATGAGCTGCCGAAGTCCTTCATGAATGCTTCAAACTTCGATCCCAAGAACTGGCGTATGTTAACTTGACCCCTAGGCAATGGACCCAGTATGACTACCCCCTAGACAGCAAGAGGTATAGGAGATAAAATCGAATACAGCCTTTTGGTGGCTGATGTGGGATCGAACTATTTAACTGGCACAAATATCCACATGAAATCCTCTGAAGAATATCCCTAGCTTCGGACGGCACCAAAACTCCTCAAGAATGGGGATGAGTCCAAAGTAGAATATCTGCATGCAAACAGCGTCCCCTAACTCTGCTTCTGTCTAAGTGCTGCAACAGTTTTGTCAGACTCTTCAGCTTCCCCCTAAACTTCATCAGCTTATTTCATCATCCCTAAGGACAAGGTGCTACTTACCCCCAACTTCACGCACCAAAACTGTTCCTACTACCGACAAACTCGGTGTCAAATACAAGTACGATGGTTCAGCAGGAACGTACTTCGCCATTAAAAATACCGAAGGAAGATATGTCCTTATTCCTTGAAAGGTGCCTTCACATTCTGAAATGCATTGGAACATCTTGGCTTTCTTCGGCCCTTTACACGTGCCAAAGATCGGCAAACATCTTCATGCCGATTTGGACATAAACCTCCTCAAAGCCTCTTCTGAATAGTCTTGTCTTTTCCATTCGAACCTGTAGCTTTAGACGAGCATCTCCGAAGACGAGTATCCACAAGGCGGTGTGCCCTCAGTGGATTCTGAGGAGTGCGGCTTCTGGATCTGCTTCGATCATAATCCCGTAAACCGATAGGACAGGATACCCTCTTCGGTCAATCAGGAAAATGGTTGTTAGGTCTTCATCTACATCTGCTTCGACCATAATCCCGAGAACCAATAGGGCAGGATACCCTCTTCGGTCAATCAGGAAAATGGTTGTTGGGTCTTCATCTACATCTGCTTCGATCTGGAGGACGGCCTCGAGACGTGTCTTTAGAGGACATAGGCTTCTTTCCAACTTGAACGGTCTGTCAGTCTGACCACCTCGGTATAGGGTTCTAAGCAGTATGCCTTCTACCCTTTTTCGACCATGGTCAGGTCTTCTTTCGGCAGCAAGAATCAATCTTCTTCTAACATCACCTTGGGCTCTCGAACGAGAATCCTCAGAAATCTACTTGGAAGCAGTACCACCAGGAGCACTCTCCGAAGGACCCAATCAATCCTTGACAGATACTCGTTGCGTAGACGAAGTAATAGCCATCAGCTATCCTTCAGAAGTAACTATTTTATTCTTCACCATGGATTCCAACGTAGAACAACTATGATTTGTGATTGAAAATATCAAGGACACTAGAACTCAACCCTCCTTCTAGCGCCAATGTTAACGCCAAGATCTTTGGTGACGTCCCAATCACGTAAGACGCCCTAATCCTGCACAGTCAACACCAAAAGCTTGACGGCTGGACCGTCGGGGGATAGCTCCGGCGTGAGTCAGTACAAGCCGTTCAAAGTTTAACGGAGGATAAAATATCTAGTGTCTCTAGAGAGATAGAAAAATGTCAGTTACCTTTCTTTGTGTGAGTTCCTTACTTTTGTATGCCACTGACCTCCCCTGGCCCACAGCCTGCAGCCGACTAAGCCCTGTCCAATCCTCATTAAATACAACGCAGAGATGACAGTCAAAGTTCTATCCCCATAATCCCCACCGGTCAAAGCCCAACTGGAACCATACTCAACAAACGGTTCAGCCCACTATCCGGCACAATACTCCATAGGCCCCAAATAAAGATATTATCCACCCATTGGGTCGGCCCAATGAACCGGTCCACTACTTTCAAGACCTACCCAACATGCCTAAAGTATTATGGCCCAACAGGTAGGTTTTAGGAAACTGTAAATTCCAACTGAACCCTTCTGTCTCACAATCATGGAGAAGTCAGATGTTCATTTGTTTTTTAAGACAGATCACAGGACCCTAATACTTTACCTTTAAATGAAAAATCAAATATATAGGGTGAGTTAGAAAAGTGTATCCAAACATCAGTAGATTGAAGCTTTCTTTGAAAAATGAAAGCAGGCGTCCCTCTTGAAAGCAAAAGCAATATGGAGTCCAAAGTTGTAAAGTGAATATATGAAAGGACCAAGGAATCTATCAAAAGAGATATTCATGCTTCAAGTGTAATAATTATTAACCACAGTAACTCACCTTATCCAGTATTATTTCAATGGCCTCATCAGCCAACTTCAATTCAGACTCATATAAAAGTGCAATTAACATTTGCTTAACCTGTAAAAGTGATAGATAATTAAGACGTCGCAAGAATCTTTATAATTAAAAATACATAAAAATTGAACAAAATTATTGGTGTTTGCTGCAACAGTTTAACTCCATTATGATTTTCGCCATACCATTTTTGCTTAATAAACTAACAATGAAGAAATAACTAGTTAAGCTTTTCTGAATTCATAAATAATATTTCCGCTTGCACTATGCTTTAGCACCATTTAAATAGGAAAAGCACAATATGTGAATAAAAGGTTAAAATATAAAAAAGTTGGGACTTTGAGAATAGAAACAGAGTTACTGCAAGTACTAGATTATCTAATGCTAAAGTTGATGAGAAACACCAAAAAATGGTAAAGATGACAACAAAGGAGTGAAAAATGTGATGCTACTTTACTATACCTAAATTTGATTAACTTCAGGATAAAACTACAGACCAAAAGGAAAAATTAATATGAAAGTGAGTCATCTCTGCTTCACGTTCATTGCCCCTCTCCTAAATTCACATGAAAAAGAGCCATCATAGAAGAAGTGGGAAGCAATATCCAATTGGTAAAACCAAACCCAAAGGATTCTCCATTTTCCTAGTGAATTATTGTATACAGTGCAGGGATTTTCCAATTCTCAGCAATTCTCAGCGATCCTTGGAAATTCTTGGTAATACTCGGTGATTTCTCTCTTCCTTTATGACTTATGTCCTTTCAAATTTCTATTATTATGATTGTTATTGTTTATGACTTCATGTTTGTAGAATCATGAAACACATAATGTACGTCAGATGTTTGGTGCTGTTATTTTGTAGTATCTATTTGGTTGATTGTTTAATATATATATGGGCAGCGATCCATAGCAAAGGTTGTCTATAGAGTATTTAATAACAAACTCATCTGAGACCGTCCATTGAAACATCTTATCGACGAGATTTAAAAAGAGAATTAGCCATTTGCACCAGAATGTTGCCGACTGATCCATATGTAGAAATTGACATATTTTTGACCGGTAAAAATTACAAAACTCTCCCTTGTGCCAGTAAATTAAAAGCCTGAACGGTCAGCTTTTCCCAAGATAATATTTATATCATGCCTGTTGGTCGGTTTGAATTAAATCAAAGATCGGCCTATAGGATAGTGTGCTCAATTGAACAAGGAATCAAAGGTTGTTTGGAGATATGAGGTTGGCCGTAGAAAACAAGTGCAGCAATAGCAATTCTGTAGACAAAAGCTATGGCACGTATCCCCTCCACCTTCATCAATGGAACTTTTCTGATATGCGCCTCCTCACGCTAGTTCACGAGGCCTTCAATCATTACTGGACTTCCGCTCAAGATCATGCCTCCCTTTCCCAAATCCAGACCTATGATCCATGTTGACTTTTTTATCAGGCTTGAAACTAGCCACGTAGGCAGGATGATGCTTCAGTTGAGATATCTTTGGGTAATATGTTATAGTATTCTACTTTATCGTAAATGCTAGAATAACTTGAAAGTAGCTATTTCTACATGGTTCAGATTAGATTGCCTAAGTTCTTGAAAAGAATGCCTTTCTAGCTTCTCTTTTTTTCTTTGGTTACTATAAGAAGTGGAGAAAGAATGAGAAGAGAGAGAGGATGACCAGTATAATATTAATATACTGTCTACCGTCCGCAGTCCGCACCATAATAGTGCGTTATGGAGGGCCTAGTAAATTACTAGTGTGAGATGGGTTCGCTATTAAATACTCCATAGCCAACCTTGGCTATGGATCTTTTATATGTGTGCGCACGCGTGTGCATGCTGAATCCCCCAAACCCAAATCTCCATTTCTTAAGATTTGGCAAACCAACAAATCTCATATAATGAATCATATCCCCACACTCGTATCTTTGCTTCTTAGTAACCAAACAAACGAGAATATCATGAAAGTATATTGCACAAGATACAGTATACACAGCTCAGTTTGTGCAGCACTAATGATTTCTAGTCCGGAGATTAAAAGATGGGACTCCATCTGACTATTATGGTTTGGTTTATTCAGGTTGTTACAACGTCTCACCCAGCCAGGTGCGTGCACTTTCTTCAAAAGGCAAGAATAAGGTCCTAATAATTGCTTTCAAGGAGCATATAAATACTTTTAAAAATTAAAAGCTAGCATCAACATACCTCTTGGCGCTCAATAAACCCCGTGCCATCCAAATCATAGAGAGTAAATGAAACTGCAGTATCATACCAAATCATTAAGACCGATAAAACTTGGGATGCATAAAGACTCGCAGCTCTACACAATACAAAGATTATTGAAATACACTTTTGCAACTTACAATTAATCTTGTCTTCTTGTGAGGCATTTGGATGGAAGACATTGAGTGATATAACAAAGTCACTAAAATCAATCACCCCCTTTCTTTTAACATCAAAAAGATCAAATATCTGCAAGTAAAATTTATTATCAAGTAGAGAAACATAAAATGTTATTTCTATTGTGAAAATAGTTGTTATCAGCAATAGAAATCTTCTAAAGAGATTTAAAAAATTATAAAGAAGATTTTTCTGGTAATGAAGATTTCTGAAATTTATAGAGATAGATGAGCATAGCACATTTCTATAAAGACACACAGAAAGCCATCTTAGTTCAAGGAAAATATTCAGTTTCAGCATACTTTCACTCTAGTAGTATTTACACGTAAACATGAACAAAGATGTGAGCAAGTGTGAGTATAGAAATAATTGAAGACATTAATTAATGCAAAAGCTTTCATTCAGCCTCAATATCTTTGATCTAAGGAAAGAGCTTATTGATCCAGATGTGCATGCTGATTTATGTATTTATTGACTAGGTATGATGAATTCAGGAGACTCTTAGATCTACTGATAATTCAATATTGGTGTACGCTCATAATTAGGTTCAACCATTGTATTGTAACACCGTTAAATGGGACAGATGCCTTATATTATGAACTTTAACCTAACTGAAACAAAATTTATATTGTGTAAAGAATGGAGAGATCTATATTCTCTAATAGAGTAGACTAGGTACAGGTACTTATAAATTAAATAATAAAAGATAATAGATAATAGAGTAGATTAGGATACTAAAACTTTCAGTTTGATTGGTATGACGACTTCGATGGCTAGGACAATGTCAAAGTATTAACAGCTTTTAAAAAAGCAGCAGAGTGAAAAGACGAGATGAAAAGGTAGCTAGAGGGACACGGGACACAATTCAATGAAGCCAGAATATCAAATGAAATCTCATTACCCCTAAACCTACCGAAATTCTAACTGAAACCAACCAAAAGGCCCATCAGGGCTGGACAGGGTGGGAAAGCATATGAAACTAACTCTCTTACCCTCCCAAGTAATAAGGATGTCAATTTAGAAATGTGAAGGAATCCAAAAACTAACACTCTGGTTTCACAGTTGATAATTATAGTGCCAAAATTTATATCTTTGTTGCTACTCAATTTCCCTCCTGTGGAGACATTGAAAATTTCCACATTCATTAACAGAACCAAAAAGAAACTGAAGAATTTCACGGATAATGGAACCACCTACTTTCATTGCAAGTATTGAAGATGTGGTCATAAAATGTAAGGATATGTTACTCCCGAATACTTTGACATCTTTATATTAGGGCCATGTTTGTTTGTAAATAGTCCTAGTCACATGTTTGTTTCTTATGGGGGATTATTCATAGGATAACTTAAAATAATCTCATATTATGTTTGTTTTGTCCAAAATTATTTAAAAGATTAGATAAAAACTTACTATTTAAACTATTATACCCTTACCACTAATAACAAAGATATTATATTCTCATTAGTTTGAGTACAGATAGATAGGATAAGATACACCGATCTTTTTAACAAAGTTAAATGTTAGTTTTGTCCACAAATTTGTAGTGCCAAATGGTAGGAATTATAATACCTAGTTGGACATGGTATTAAACAGTCTCCCCTATCAAGTCATTTTATTATCCTGAAACTAATAGTCCCAAATCTATTTTTAAAAACAAACGAGACTTGGGATTAATAGTTTAATCTCAAGTGTAATCCTTGCAAACAAACATAGCCTAGATGATTGACAATTCAAATCAATAGTTCAACATCCACAAGATTTGTAAAAGTACAAACGTCGTAAAGTTCATCTCAACTCAATACAATGTAGTAAAGTATCATACCCGATTTGCAAATAGGCTCTCTTTCTTTCTGTTCTTGAATAAAGCCAATTGAAGTTCCTCCTGCAAATCCAACATAAATATCCACTATTAGTTTACAGTACAATCCTTGAGTCATCTCTGTGTGTAATAGTAAAATGGAAAATAGTTTTATACGTTCTTAGAATGAAAAATTTGTTGTCCCTCAAAATAAATTTAACAAATGCAATCTTTATATGATAATCTATGAACACAGAATTTACATCGTTATCAGAAGATCAGATAGTATATAGAAACATTGAACGTGTGGTCAGAATATTACTGATAGCAAATCGAATGTGAGGTTACAATATCACAGATATAGAAACACTGAAAGCGAGATTATCAGATAACATTTATTTGAAAGCGAGGTTAAATATTTTCTGGAAAATAAAAGGAAATCTAAAACTAGGGTAGAGCTCTGCACTCCACTACCCCTAGGATCCTCAGCCACATAAGAGTTTTAGGTCTCAAAATAATCTTCAATAAATTTGTAAAGATTCTCACAATTACATCATATTTATTGAGGACAAAACCCTATTTGGATATGGACCTAATAAAAGAAATAATAACTTAAATAGCCCAATAAAGAAAAGCCCAATAAAAACAATAATTATCAATATTATTAATAAAAAGTCTAAATTAGTAAATAACATAAATAAAAAATAAACTCATCCACTTTAACGATGACACGCAGATCCCCATCAACAACAATACAACACAAGAAAATTCTGCAGACCACAATTACTAATTATTTCTCATACAAACCTAGACTAACCAAACATTATAAATTTTCTCCATAAAGTATTCAATGATCAATCTCATAGCACTAAATAAGTAAGGATTCAGCAATGTTGCAGCCAGCATTTCTGCAAGTTATGTCCCAAGTACTAAGACATTCCACTTTTTATATGCAAGTTAATTCATTACCATACAACACGATTTTGCTTAGTTGTATTAACTTTAATTTAACTTATGTTTGCTAGTAATTTGACTATCGTACTGACTAACAGTATTTTAATATCTTCAAAGCAACTATCAAATCTTAATACCATTGCCTAATTGAAACAATGCAATAAATCTCCGGGTTCTCTAGAAGTTCGAACAATATTGATTTACATGATTTCATAGCAAATAACATGTTTATATTTTATAATACCACTATGCTACGTTTCGATTGAAGAAATGGAATAGAGGAAGGAATGAAATGATTTTAAGGTATTTCAAGTGTATGTTTGTTTATTGATGGTAGTGGGTAGTGTAATATGATGGCAAAATTATCACATATTTAATAGATTTTATTCCACCACCTTTCACGTGGATTAAAAATCAAGGGGACGAAATGAATTTTCATTCTATTGGAATTGTTTATCCTCCAAAGTGATCATCATATACACTATTTTTCATTACATTCATTCCTCCATTCCATTCTCTCAATCCAAACGTAACATTATGCTATGTTTGGATTGCAGGAATCAAGGTAATGGAATAACTTATTCCCATGCAATGAAAAAAATTATGTTTCGTTGTTCTATTGGAATGGAATAAACCATTCCCATTATCAAATTTATGAATTTTATTCTTTGTGAGAGGGTATGGAATGAATCATTCCACTCACTATTTCATTCCCTTCTCTATTCCATTCATTCACCAATTTCATTCATCCAATCCAAACGCAGTATTAAGTTTCTAAACAGAAAGGATGAACCAGGTCATTGACTACACAAGAACACAGGAAAAGAAAATGTCTACCAGTGCCAGAAAGGAAAGGTGTGGATAGGCATTGCAACATAGACAATAGTAGAAACAAGGATGCTTGGGACAAGAATTAAACCTTGCTTATTAGACCATCGTCAATCACAGAACTGCTGATGCTCTTGTATAGCTCAAATAGTGCTTCAACTTCACTAACACTGACTGCAGAAACAAAAAAATGGCAGATATAACAAGTTTGTCATTACACACAAGTAAAATGAAAAAGACGAGTTAACAACATACAATGCATGAATGAAAATGCACCAAGAAAGGCCTTATAAGTGAAGAAATATTCGGTAACAACTTACAAGCTGTTTGAGAAGCGAGAACTACTGGGTCCTCGTATCCAGGAAATTTCTTTCTTCCCACTGAATGAAAACAGCCCATTTACTGAAGGGAAGAGAAAAAAGAGCACCACTAGACAAGTGCCCGTGCTTCACTACAATATATCATCAAAACCATCTTAACTTCGCAAATTATAAATCCAAAGACCAACACCCAACATTACAAGTTGAAATATCAAAAGCAAAATATACAAATTCAGAAAAAGTATAATTGTCAACGTTCAAATAAAGAATAATTTTTTCTGACTAAGTATTTCAAATTATAATAAATAAATACCAACAGGATTTAAAATACTATAACATATTATAACTCTGATCACACCACCAGCAAGCAAACTAGCCATGTATTTAAAGTGAGCAATGAACAAAGAACTGCCAGAATCTTCTGAGATAGTTCTCTCCCTTTACCTCTATTACGGCATACTGTTTATTTTGCTTTCATTTGGTCCTCCATAATGGGAGCTCATCGGTTATAGCTATTTTGAAAGCGTGCAGGGATTGGTATGCATTCATTATCAGCCCTTTCTGTCTCTTCGTTCTTATAAAATTTATTTTTATACAAAATAAAGTTACATGACTAAGAAGGAAAAAGGTAAAAACGAAATAAGATATTTCATTATTCCCTTCTTGATCGTGTACCGAATCCTAAGAATGAATCGATATACCAAAACATTTGAAAGAACAACAAGTAAAACTTTACAGCAGATTATTAAGTTACAGTTTTCCAATTTTAAGAAAACTAAACATAAAAAAAGTAAAACCCAATCCAAATTTGGCAAAAGTTGATTTCAAATTTCTGAAATTTTAACCGAAATAAAAAACCTCCGTTTTTCTCAATTTCTGAGCTACAAACACAGAATTATAACGCAGAAGCATAACATACAAATTGAAAACAAAAAAAATTAAGAACAATGCAAATTGAACCGAGCACCAAAACGCTAAAATCCACGATTATAATAGAATTAATCAACAATAAAATGAAAACGACCAATTTAGATAATAAAAAACATAAAAAAATAAAAAATTGGCCAATAATTGACTTACCAACAATACGAGGTCGGAAAAATTGGCGCCCAACGAGAGAAAGAGGAGCTGGAAAGAAGTTTATTGTGGTCTTGGACTTAGGCCTAGAGAAATTTACGCTGGTTTGTGCAAGGCAAACGACTGGAATAATGGGAAGGTGACAACTTGTTAATAGCGGAAAATATTTTTATTTTACTAATACAAGTCGATTTTTATTAGGATTAGACTAGACGCGTCAAGACGAGTCGATTAACTATTCATTCATTAATTATTTATATTTTTTCTAATATTAATTTATTTAATTAATGAATTTTATTTTGTTTTATACTTCCGGTTCCATGATAAAAGTGCTACTTGACTTTGTACATATATTAAGAAAGAGAATAAAATAATAAAATTATCTATATTTAAATTCTCATTTAATTACATAATTTTCTGCATATTACTAGTGATGTTCCATAAATATGCATATAAAATAGAAATATAACAATTAATAATAAGGGTATTATAGATAAATTATTGTAAAAAATAGATCATTTAAGGTAAGTAAACATTTAACTTAAGACTATCTAAAATAGTAATAAAGATTTTTATCTTAGGATGGAGGGAGTAAAATTTAATATTTTTATCATAAAGTCCAAATCTTATTGAGCAAACAATATTAATGTTTCAATACATGCAAGGAAAGATCTAAAAAAAATTAAAAAGGACGAGGTGGAATAATCTTAGTGTATAAGTTAAATTTAATAAAGAAAAAGAAAAACTCGTATATAAGATTTAATTGAAAAAAAATTGATTGACAATAGAAAAGTGATGAAATTAAAACCTACATGAAAAAATTAACTATGATTAAAGGATATTGGTTAGAGGAAACACTTACAAAAAATGAAACATTGATTACGAGATTACAAAAATTATACTCCCTCCTTCTCAGGATAAAAGTCCTGGTTAATTTTTTGCGTATATTAAGAAAAAAGACAAAATGACAAAATTGTCCATATTTAAATTTTTATTTAATTGCATAGTTTTTTGTACATTACTAGTGATACTCCATAAATTTGCATAGATAATAGAAATATATCAATTAATAATAAGGGTATTATAGGTAAATTATTGTAAAAAATATATTATTTAAGGTAAGTAAACATTTAACTTGGGACTAACTAAAATAGTAATAAAGACTTTTATCCTGGGAAGGAGGGAGTAATATATATTGTGATGCTCTTAAATTTGGGCTTACACAATTCAATTTGAATCGTCAAAATACAAAACACTTATATTAACTCATATAATAAAAAATATTACAATATTGTGTATAGCACTGTAATACACTCACTAAGTTCGCACTAAAATTATTTGCACACTATTTTTTTACTTAGTGAGAACTACTACAGCTACTACTTCGGACTATCACTCTGTTCCCATGTTCTCCCCGCTAACCCCGACTAAACTCTCATTTCTTAAAAAGAATTAGGAAATAAAATAATGAGCTCGAATAGCCCAATAAACGATATCATGACGAATATAACGAAAAATGAATTTATTTTTAGCCTTCAATTACGATTAAATTAGAAATTTAAAAAATGTTAGACATTATACGTCTTTAACGAATAATTGAAGTGGAATAAACAATCCATTATGGGAGTCAAATAGACAATAATGTCAAATATTTTCTCAAAATTAAAATTCATCATTTGGTCTCCATCGATAACACCAACGGTCATAATCATGTCAAACAATAGTTCCTCTTTGAACTCAAATCATAGAGAACTTTCACCATGTGTCCTTGCTACATTGGCTAAATACACCTAACAATAATATTGCCTTTGCACCCAAGCCAAATACATTCACAACAATTTGAGTCTTGCTTATTTGGTACAAATTACAAAAATATAAAAAATGAACAAAAATAATAAGAATAATAAAATAAAGAATAAACATTAGATGTTTGTAATTTATTTATGTTTACTGAATAATTTAAATTGTTCTAGAGTTCAATAATGTCCAAATTATCAACACGATGTCCAGAATATCGATCCAAGGATAATGTCAAAGGTTCACTAGTAGGAAATTAAACGATAAGGTTCACAATATTAAGGATATTTAACCGTCTAAAATGTTCAAAGTTCAAAGAGAAAGTTCTAAGTCCAAAGTATTCACAGTTCAAATATAACGGTAAGAGTTCAATAGGAAGGTTTGGGTCAAAATATTAGATGAAACATAAATTATTAATAAAATTTTAATGAAATGTTATTTTAAGATTTTTCACCATTTAATATTATGAGATGTACAAACATAATATTTCTTACTATAATAAGTCTGAATATTAAGAGATGAAGGAAGAATAATATTCCTTACTTTAGCAGGTGATTAGATTATACTCTTTATGTAATTGATCAACCTATATGTATTTATAATTAACTAAGTAACTACCACATATAAGTTTTACAGCATACATTAATTCATATCTTGTATAATTATCAAAATTTAATTTAATGGTACTTGTAAAATAAATTGATGTAGTGCATAAAATGAAGTGGAGTATACTTTTAAAATAATAAAATAAATTTTTAAAACAATCTTACGAAGGAAGTTTTTCAAAATGAATCTTCTAAAGGAAGAGTCTTCTAAAGGAAGAGTTGTAAATGTTGTGAAATGTGTGTGAGTGTTTATGCAACTATTATTTTAGAGGAAAGACTCACCTGAGCAATTCTTGCACTCTTATTGGCTTTACAAACACTCAAAGTATCATTACCACACTCGAAGAAATGCTAACAATATTATAGTCACAATATACTAGTAGTAGAATTTTTAAAAGATGAAAAATTATGAGAAATTCGTCTATCGGGTTCCCCTTTTATAGACCATCCTTTCACTTACCATTCCAACTTTTCTTCTTAACATTTATTACATTTTTTCCCACATGTTTGCGTATTCTACGAAGGCTCAAAATTTTTCTTCCTTTTCTTTTCAAATGTCCATCTACATTAATTTCATATCCAACAACCACATTTATTACTTATTTCCCATATTTAACCGATCATGCTTCATAATTTGTGTAAAATCCCGAATTTTATGAAATAAAAATATTTAATTTTTTCTTATGATTATTATTCTATTCAGTAAATGGTTAAATTGATAAAATATTAAAGTTAAGGGTGATATGTGAAAATTTTACAAAATAAGTAAGTTGTCATAAAATATTCGTTGTGTCGGGAAATATTCGTTTGGTCGGAGAATATTCTTTTTGTCGGAGAATATTCGTACGACAGCGCAATCATTGGTGGACCCCATAACGAAATAACTGTCGGATATAGAAAGCGACAGAAATATTCTTTTTATAAAAATAACAGCAAAACTTTTACCGTTAAACTGTTGAAATACCCGATGATAAAAGTACAATAATACGCGTTGTTACACAATAACACACGGTATTGCACAATATCTTTAATTATTGATGCTTACGTAAGAAGTCACTCAGTATTTCATTCAATAATTGTCACAGTAGTTGCTGCATAGTATCTCATATTATTGATTCAATTATTGTCACAATATCATCTGCACAATACTTTATATTATTAAATCAATAATTGTCACGCCACAGTTATTTATATTATTATTTGTATTATTAACAATATCTAATTTTTTTTTTTGAAGAAATGAGTTAGGTTATTTAATTGCGCGCCAGTAAGGAGATATCTTTATCGAAAAGCCCCCTCTTTCCTGGGAACGACCTGGTTGTCAACATTGTGAGTTATAATATTAATGATGAATAATTGTTGAAAGATTAAAAATGTGTTATATATATTTATTAGCGATAAATGATGAGATTTAATTTAATAGTTAATCAAGACTAATTAAATAGTTTGAACTAACTAAGAAAGCAAAAGTGTGTATAAAACACAAGAAAATAAAATTAAAACTCGAATTTGATTTCAGAATAGAATTTTGATGAGCGGACTACTTGTTTGAATCCAGAGCGATGAATCTAGTAAGAAAAGACTATACACTCAATATAGTTTCAAGGTTGACTTTTTTGGTCAAAGTCAGCAGTTGACTTTATGTAGAAAAGTTAAACATTATGTTCGGAGTTGAATTTGGAGACGCGGACGAGATATTTGAGTCCGGGACGATGAAATTAGTCAAAATAAACTATAAATACAAAATTTGTCGTTGTTGACTTTTTGGTCAAAAAGTTAGCAGTTGACTTTTTAGGAAAAAGTCAAACTTCAAAAATTTAAAGATAAAATTCTTGATAAAAATATTTTCATTATGTTGAGAATATTAATGTTAGTGAAAATCGACATTTATTTCGATAATAGTTAATTTCTGGATGTTAAATTGACCAAACGAGTAATTAATCGGATAAATGAACAATTAATTACTATTGGTTCACATGAAGGAACAATTGGTTCACATGCAAGGAACTATTAGTTCACATGCAAGAACTATTAGGGGATGTTATGCAAGATTGATAATACTTGAAGGACTAAATTAAAAATGGAGACAAAAATGAAGGTACTAAAGTATAATTAATCTTGTAATTTGCCACATTTTCCTAGCCTATAAATACTCCTCCATCCATTCATTATTTCCTACTATTTTTGGAGAAAAAAATTATAATCACAAGCTATAGTGAGAGAAACTATAGAGAGAGAAAGAAGAAGAGCATTCTACTATTACACTATTGCAGTATCTAATCTCCTGCTAAGGTAAGAGATATTATTTTTTATATTTGTAAAGGGTATTATTTCTTTTATATTCGTGAAGGATGTTATTTTTTTTATACTCATAAGGGTTGTCATTCCATTTCTTATTAATTTATGGGAATAACATGTCTAAGCGGATTGCCGCATGCCTGGTGAATAACCCTTCGTATTCATTTCTTATTAATCTGTGGGAATAACATGTCTACGCGGACTACCGCATGCCTGGTGAATAACCTTTCGTATTCATTATTTATTAAGTTATGAAAATGATCTTTCCACGCGAATTACCGCATGACGGGTGAAAATACATTTGCAGTTTCTTGTATTATTTAATTTCGTATTCCTAAATTTAAACTTACTATTGCTTCTATAATTCCTGAAATGATTAGAAATTCCTTGAGGTTTGTGCTTCATCTAATATTATTTCACTGGAATATTGGTCTGAACTCTCTTATTAAAATTTTAATCTTTTCATGCCGGAGTACTATTTATGCGGTACTATTCATGAGTACTATTTATAATGGAATTTATTTTTCTTTTCTTTGTCCAAGTTATTTTTTATAAATCTTATTCTTGAAATTGAATTCATGTTTTGATCTTCATATTGGCAATTTGAATATTTTTAAACTCTGGATAAATTAAATTATAAATCTCTAATATTTAACCTTGATCTCACTTGATTCATTCTTTATATCATTGTCATAATCCTCAGACTTAAATTGTGGTTAAATTTATCTTTGGCCCGAGTGTAAAGATGAACTGTTGATTGATGAATATCTTCGGCCCGTAGTGCAAAGATGAATGGTTGATTTATATGATTATGACCAGGAACTGTGTATTGGTATAATCATGACGTTTAATGTTACAGATAAAGACTTGTGATGAAAGTTCTCTTTAGCCCGTAGTCCAAAGAAGAACTTTTGATTGATATCTTTGGCCGTAGTGCAAAGATGAACGGTTGATTGATAGCTTTGACCCGTAGTGCAAAGATGAACATGTGTATGACATAATCATGACCACTGATGATACAAATAAATATCTTTGACCCGTAGTGCAGAGATAGACTATTGTTTGGCATAATCATGACCATTAGTTTTATAGTTGAATGTCTTTGGCCATAATGCACTAACAGACAATTGATTGACATTGAAATTCAGATAAAACACACTTAGAAGGGGGGTTGAATAAGTGTGGGAACAAACTATGACCAATTTTTATTTAAACCAAACTACTGAATTCATCATACTATATTAATGAATGCAGCTTGCTGGATAAATACAACCTACTGGATTGAATATTTGATTTTATTGTTGAATGAAAATAACTTGCTGAATTTATATCTTTGTAAAAATATTAAGTATTAACACTTTTTCTTAAGATAATGAAAATATCTAAGTTTTAATTATCAATGCAATTAAATAAATTTTATGATCAAATAAAGTAAAGCAAATAATAAAATGAACACCAAGATTTTTTATGTGGTTCAACTATTACCCTCTATAATAATAGCCTAATCTATGTTCACTACTAACTAGTATTGTAGACTCACTTTATTTCTTTAAATCAACTTCTTTTACAACACATATTCTTTCAAAATTTGAATTACAAAATTTACTTGAACACTTTTGCTCCTTGTGCATCAATGCACTCCTTAAGCACATATGCTTTCTTAAACCTGTTTGTAAATAATTCTTAATCCACCCGGATTAAATTCCTTTAGACAACACTTAGTCTAAATAAAAAGAATTACAAATATAGAGGTCTAACGATCAAAGCAAATAAATAATTTAACAATGCAAGACTCAACTAATGAATGTAGTGATCAAAGAGAAAAGAGATATTACCAATTTAGAGCTCACGAAAATTTGCTGAAAAATAATCTGAATTTGATTACACAGCAGCTAAGTAATTTGTACTAAAATAATTTTGTAACTTTTCAATGTATATTAGCGCAATAGTAAATTCGCGTGTACTTAGACTGATAAAACTCAATTGAATTTATAGCCATAAAAAATATTATCGTTGCTAAATAAATTTAATTTTATCCGTTATATATATCTCTGGATAGCTCAGGTTAGTGAGAGAATGAATGAATCAGGATAATCTCATAATATATTCAAAATTAGATTACGTTGCTTGACTTTTTCAAAGAGATAATCCATTCAATTAACTAGATCAACTACTTCACATGAATAGCCCACTAAAGAGATAAAGTAAGTCAGGTAAACTCCTTGTCTACTAATGTGATATGAATAGTGTTAGTTCTGTAATTATCACCACATATAAACATATCACACTGTCTTGGAATAGCCACTTAAGAAATTTGAAAGAGTGTTAGTTCCGTAATAATTGCTAAGTGCTAACCAAGAGATATCTTTCCAGGATAATCATTATCTTAGAGTTCAGTATCCAAAGGTGATGGCATTATATATATAGATTGCTTCCATGTATTATCAATTAATCCATTAACTTAGGATTATCTCGAAAATCAAAGTGATAGCTTCATTGGAATTTTTCCAAGATTTTAGATATACACGGTAATACCCATATATATATGCTAACCATTTTAAATATTAATTAATTTTGTAAATCCCGGATAATAAAATCAGTTAACATTTCATTTTAAATTTTTTCTCAATTTTTAGCATGCATAAAATACTTATCATATCAAATACACATAAAATATTCTAGAGCCTTGAATTAAAAAATCAAATATTTGCAATGACCTTACATTAAATCCTAGGACACAAATTGAAAGTAGTATGCACACAAGCCAATCAGATTTGATGATAAATCATATACTTTGTAACAATCTTATTCATTTATTAATAAAAAGTATTAATTTATTAAAGACTTTTAATTATATACATGATGCTGTTTTATAATATTTGATAAACCCATAGTTTTAAGCAATGCTTTTAGAATAATGATGATGATCATTCTAATGAGATCTAAATTCTTAAAAAGCTTAAAACTAAAATAGTTCCCAATCGTTGGATTACTAAATTGGGGATTAGTGAATCCGGATAGATTGGTACATACGTTGCTTGCTCATTGGATGAGGATGATTGATCTCATGATCATTTGTGTGGAGACACTAAATCAAGTATGTAGGTGCTTATTAGAGAATAAGTTCACTGAACGTGGCTCGCTAAGTAATACCTAATGGAGTTTTACTTGCCTGTCAATAGGAATTCATGTAGTGATAGTAGTACAAGTGATCTTTGGACTTGAGATCATTATAGTATCTTGTGTATGATGAGTTATACTTTGACTTATTCCTTAAGACCCTTAGGGTATATCAAAGGGTATGCTTGGGTATAATAAGTTGTACATGGAGATAATGTATGATCAATAAAGAATCTACCGCTTCTAGTAAAAGAAGAGAAATGTCATATGTGATTCGATAAATGACAACCCAGTAGTCCTTGGCCAAGGCAGAATGAAATTAGAAAGGAGTTTCTAATTTGCATTATTTAGAGTTGTGCATTTAAGAGTCGAAATACATATAATTAAATAAAATAAGACTTGACAGTAATTCTATGTCTTATATTTAATTGGAATATTGTATGGTGGAATGATTGAATTGTACGGTAACTATTTACTCAAAGGTTCTTTTATGATTAATATTAAAATCTATATTATCTGGAAAGTCGTTAATCGCTAGGTAGGTTTGTCCCTATTGTAGAATAAATATTATTTATTTAAATAAATTAATATTTTAATTTATTTATTTCAATAAGATTAAAATTGTTCTAATTGATTTATTCACAACCGGTTTAATATGGAGAACCTAAAGGGTCACACCATAAAAGGAAGAATAATTATTTAAGAAGTTAATGTCATAATCGTAATAATAAGTTAAGTATATTTAATTTAATCTACGGTGATAGAATAAATTAAATAACTTAATATTTATTATTTAATATTTTAGAAATATTAAATATAAATTAATAAAAGGAGTCTTATTATTATTATTATTACTATTATTATTATTTAATTCCTAAAGGAGTTTGGAATTAATTAATAAAAGTACTCTTAAATATTTCTAATAGTATTAGGAGACTAATTAATTAAAAGAGTTTAATTTATTATTTTTAATAAGATTAGGAGTCTAATTAATTAAAAAAATTTAATTAATTACAATAAAACCCAATTCATCAATTGTTAAGGAGGGTTGCCTACATCTATAAATAAGAGAAGTCTTATTATGGGTGAGGTGGGTTGACTTTTTCACAATAGACGTAATTTCAATAGTTGGGAGAGTACATCCTTTTCTATGAGAGATAGAAAAATTAGGGTTTTGCCAAATACCCTTCTTCTTAAATATTTCTTCTTCCTTGGTGGATCACCTCTAGAGGCCAAATATTTGGGTGGCTAATGTTGATAAAAGAAAAGAACCAAACCTGGTGGATTCAAGTTGAATGCGAAATGATTTGGAGGTGAACTTGTACATGAGGAAGCTCGAATCTTCAAGGGTATGATTCTTGTTCTTTATCTTTTCGTTTAATTAATAATTGTGCATAAAGGATGATCCGGGTATATGGTTTGTAAAATTTTTAAACTCTAATTTTCCATGCTTCCGCTTATTTTTGTAATCTGATTGCGTGTATGAATATTACAAACCTAACAGTGGTATCAGAGCCAAACCTTTATACAAATTATTAATTATTTTAAATTGATATGTATATTGATATGTGTTTAGAACAATTTAATTGGGCATAATTTTGTTGTATAAAATTTATTTAAAAAAAAAAAAGGTGCCAAAATAAATTTTCGTGAGTCTTTTGGAATATATATGATATATACCGGAAATAAATTTGCAAAGTCTGTTGGAAATAAATTTCTGAAAATCTTTGAAAATTTCGTGGAAACCTGTTTTGTTTTTTTCGTGATTCGCATGATCTCCTGTTAATACATGTTCAAGTCATGATTTAAGAATCATATTGTATTTACAAAAATACCACTGCGTCCCTCCAAAACGACGTAATTTTAATAAAAGAATGCTATTTAAGGAGGAATGCTATTTAAGAAGAATGTTCTTGATCCTTACCGTGTGTGTATATATATATATATATATATATATATATATATATATATATATATATATATATATATATATTATTTTTAATTATTTTATAATTAAAATAAAAAAAGTTTATTTTAATCTTAAAATAAAAGGTTTATTTTAATATTAAAATAAAAAAAAAGATTTATTTTAATTTTAAAATTAAATTTCATGCTAACTAATTAGAGTTGGAATTGTAATTCATGATAACTAATTATAATTGAAATTAGATTCCATGTTTCTTTAAATAAAGGAGTTTATTTATATATGAAATAAGATTTCATATTATTCAAAATAAAAGAGTTTGTTTGTGAATAGGAAAGTGAATCCATGTTTCCTTAAATATAGGAGTTTATTTAAATATGGAATAAGATTTCATATTATTCAAAATAAAAGAGTTTATTTGTGAATAGGAAAGAGAATTCGTGGTTCCTTTAATAAAGGAGTTTTTTTTCTTCTTGGAATTGAATTCCATAATTAATTAAAATAAATGAGTTTATTTTGATTAAAGATTTTGATTAAAATAAAATAGTTTATTTTATTCAAAATAGGATAAATTAAAATAAAAGAGGTTTATTTTGATTTAAATTTGGATTAAAATAAAGGAGTTTGTTTTGATTCAAAATTAGATTTTATACTAACTAAATTTGCCCATTAAATGATATCAATATATATATATTAAATATTTATTATTTATGAGATGAATGTTATTTATTGATGCATATTGTGATGTGTATGATAATAAATAGGATTGATTATGGACTATTGACCAATGTGATTGAATTTTATTTTAGTTAGATGCATGAATGTATGAGTTTTATTAAATGGGGTCTGCGTACCTCGTCTTCTCTAATTTTTTCTTAATGTAAATTCTAACTCTCTCCTATGTACTTCCCCTTGACTGCTGATCAATGTTTCTATTTATTTTAAATAGTTTTGCAATAGGAATAGTTAGAATTAATTTTGAAGAATTGGAGATCAAGGAGCAAGGAGAGCGTGAAGACCCGTTTGTAATGGAGTCCGGATTTAAATGTAATAGTTATATTTAAATATTAATTCTTGCACTCCTAGGGTTTGACCTTTTGGTTTACTTGATGACTCTAGTGAACCAAACTAGAATAAAAGTCAATAATCAATCCGGATAGAATATAGTATTCTACATGTGCATGCTTATACTATATATATATATGTGTGTGTGTGTGTGTGTGTGTGTGTGTGTGTGTGTGTGTGTGTGCATGCGCGCTAAACAAGATGAGACAAATTAATTACAAACCCATCAAAATTTTTTATATTAAGTCCTAAGCGTTCAAAGATATTTGGAATATCGAACGTCGCCTTCTAGCATGATAAAAAATAATAGAGTATCAATTAATTATTATAAGTTTATTGTGTCACCACAAGACTTATCTTAATTCTTTGAGATGTTAATTTTATCACATTTGATGCTTATAAAGAAAATTAAACAATGTTATTTTGTTGTGTCACCACAAGGACAATATTTTTCTTTTTTGAATATATGAAGTGCTAGGTTGGACTTAGCTTGGATAATTTTGATTCGGATGTGCCACCACTTGATCAAAATAATCTAAGAGACAAATACAAGGAGTTGTATAGTTGATGTAATTGACAAGAGTTGTCTATTTATTTATTTATATATAGTTTATTGTGTCACCACAATGCTATATATATTTGAAATGTGATCCTTATTCTCACTAGCAAATCTTTAATTAGATTTTGCCGAACTATATAAGTGAGGGTAATATAGTTTGAAAAAAATAGTGAGAGATACCAATTTAAAACAAGACCTAATTTATTTTGGTAAGAATAAATTCATTTACATAATTTTATAATGTCTAAATTATTATCACTGCGTAGCATATTAGATGCTAAATTAATCGGACCGAATTAAACGGATTGGTTAAAAAAATTGAGAATAGTATTCACAGCTGAAAATCTATCTTATGTCCTAAATACGCTTATCCCTGCAATGGTTGCAAACAGTACCTCTGAGGAAGAGATTGCTACTTTTAGAAAGTGGCAAGATGATGCATAGTTGGCTCAATGCATCATGCTCTTATCCATGAGTAACGAGCTTCAGCGTCAGCATAAAATTATGGATGCTCCTACTATATTCCTTCATATCAAGTAGTTGATGGTAAGGAAAATAGGACTAATAGATATCAAATATCTAAGGAGCTCTTCCGATCTAGAATGACCGATGACACTACAGTACAGATAAAAGTCCTTAACATTATCAATTTGATTGATCAATTAGGACAACAAGTTTTGTCATGGATGGAGAGTTGAGCTAAGATTTGATCTTGCACTCACTCCCGGACTCCTTTCACAATTGTTGTGAATTTTTCATTTGAACAAGTTAGATATCAGCCTCGCTGATTTGCTTAACATGTTGAAAAATATTGAGAGTCACTTTCTAACCAAGAAAGACCAAGTCTTACTTGTAGAGGTTAAAGGATCTTCTAAAAAGAAGAACGATTCTAAGAAGGTAAATAGAAAGACAAAAACAAAGGATAATAAGAACAAAACTGATACGAATAACAAAGGAGTTTGCTTCCACTGTAATAAGCCTGGACACTGGAAAAAATTTTAAGAAGCATCTTGCAGAGCTAGCTATAAGAAGCTTAGTGAAGTTTCGGTTACAAGTATAATTTTGTTCATGATTTAAAATAAATTTTTTCTTTAAGTCAAGGTTCTACTTGGGTATTGGATACCGACTTTGGTTATCATAAATATTGATTTATGAAGGGACCAAGCAGAAGTAGAAAGTTAAATAAAGATAAGTAATCCTATGTGTGAAAAATGAAGCAAAGGTTGCTGCATTAGCCATAGAAACTTATAGTTTAGCATTGCCTACGGGAAAATCTATTAAGTCAATAAGTTGTTATTATATTCCAATTCTCGTTAGAAATATTATTTTTATTTTATTATTGGACAATAAAAAATTTGGTATTATATTTAAGAACAATTGTTGTTCTATTTATAATAATAATATTTTGTATAGAACTGAAATATTACTTAATGGATTTTGTATACTTGACTTACGCGAAAAATTATTTTTCAAATTGAACAAACTAGTATAAAAAAAGGAGATGATCATTCAAAGAGTTGAATGTGTGTATTTGCAGAAATACAAGTGTGAGTTATATGAAAGGTTCAAAGAATTCAGAAGTGAAATAAATTGGCAAAGTATTAAGATTCTTTGATCGGATCAAGGAAGGAATACTTATGCAATGAGTTTCTAGATCATCTCAAATGGTTTTCTCATAATGGATGCCTCCTGATACACAATAATTGATTGATATATCTGAAAGGAAAAATTGTACCTTGTTAGACATGGTGCGGTGTATAATGATTTTACCGACATTCCAATATCTTTCTGGGATAATGTCCTAGAAATGGCTGAATATCAACAAAAAAGTAAACTCAAAATTTGGCCCCAAAACTCCATAAAAGTTATGGACAGGGAGGATTGTCCAACTTATGTGAAAAGGTTTCAAAGGATAAGCTTGGGACAAAATTTGACAAGTACAGATTTGTGGGACATCTTAAAGTAAGTTTAGAGTATATGTTCTATAATCCTACTTAGCAAAAGGTGTTTGTTGCGAAACACGCTACCTTCTAAGATAAAAGTATTTATCAATGAAGGAGCTAGTGGGAGGATAATAGATCTTGAAGAGTTCAAGTACCACAAATCACTATAAGTCAAATAAGAAGAACCTATAGATATACCTATTGGACCACAATCGAATTGTAAATCTGGAATAATACGGAAGATACCTGGGAGGTATGGATTCATTATGGATGATGATGATGAGGTTTGCATCATAAAGATGATGATCCAGTTACATACTGTCGACGTCGGGATTTTTAATTGTCCCTTTCCGTTACTTGTTCTTTGGTGTTCTCATTTTAGATGAGATTTGTTTGAAAAAATAAGTGAAAAAGGTCCGACATGTATAATGTCGACGATTGGACTATAAGAGTCGCTAGTTAGTTTTTTAAATGGTTGTACCTACACAACCGAGAAAAAGTTTGCACATTGACCCAGTGATGTGACACTGCTAAATGGGTCGATGAAACCGAGATTCATTAGGGTCCGGGGACTTGGTTATGCGGAGGGAAGGTGTTAGGCACCCCCCGACATCCGTGTTACCACGATGACTGCCTCTTTTCAAAAAACTGTTATCTGAATGTGTGTGTGTGGGGGTCAATATGCTGTTATTTGGAAGTAGTGCGAGGCCTCGTTCGCACCTATATACACAGGGTTTGAATTTATGTAAAAATTCAATTTTAGCAAGATATGGCAATGATGTTTTATAAAAGAGGTTTTTCAAACCCTGATGCTCAATAGTAATTGAGACCTTTTACACTCCCATTTTATTCCGTATTCGGCTGGATTAATTTTATTTGACAGATGCGAGGCATCCGTACGAAAATAATGTACAAAAAGGTGCTGAATTCCTCGTGGGTATGTAAACCATTTGAGGAAATTCAGACACCGCAGAATAATTTACAAGCTGCTCACAGCTGAAAATGTCTATCACGGGAACCGAATCTAGATCCAATGGGATGAATATGTGATCACATGATTCCTAGGCGCACAGAATACTGCAATTTATATGAAAGCAGTAAACAGGTATATATATATAAAAGCTGTAAATATATATATACAGACATGATCACCAACCACGAAGTACCTCCATGGGGGATCAGGAATATAAATAAAGTTGTAAAAGCTATCAACCGCCACGGAGGAAACTCCAGGCGGGACGAAATGTACAGAAAGCTATAAAAACGGTCAACCACCACGAAGTAAACTCCAGGTGGGACGAAATGTACAGAAAGCTGTAAAAACGGTCAACCACCACGAAGTAAACTCCAGGTGGGACGAAATATAAATATATATATATATATATATATATATATATATATATATATATATATATATAAAAGCATGTAAACGCACCGGTTATAAAATCCAGACTCATCGGACAAAGTCCAACAACAATTAATATATATAAGTATATATATATTAAAGCAGTAAACGCATCGGATGTGAAATCCAGGCTCACCGAACAAAGTTCGATAGCAGTTCATATATATAATTATATATATAAGAAAGCCATTAAACGCACCAGACATAAGTCTAGGCTCATCGAACAGAGTTCGACATGCAGTTCATATATATAAGTGTATATATATACAAAAGCAATTAAACGCTCCAGACCGAAGTCTAGGCTCAATTGAGGCATAACTCGATAATGTTAGTCCATATATATAAATATATATATATATATATATATATATATATATATGTATATACAAACTAAAAATAAACCACGGACCGAAGTCCGGGCAAAAGTGTGCAACACGACTCTCAACACGTAGAAGGGTGTGTGCAAAGATGAAGAAAAAAACTTTAAAGTGTGAAAGAAGGCTTACAGTGGGCTGCCAAAGAAGACTTTAATATCTTTAAAGTGGGTAAACACTGGCTTTTGAAGGTACAAAATAAGCTATATGTGAGCTCACAAGTGTTTAAAATGAGAAAGCACTCAGTCTGGGGTGAGTACAGAGCAAATTAGGCAGGGCTTCCTCGCCATTTTCTCTTTCAAAATGGCCACCCCAAGCCCTCTATTTATAGAGGGTGGAGCCGCAGGTGTACCTGCGGCTGAGCCGCAGGTGTACCAGAGGCAACCCGGGTGGGCCTGGGTTTTTTGGCTCGGGTCGTCTCGAAGTACGTGCACTCAGACACTATAATGTCCACTCGAACTTTCAGAAGTGCAATTCGGGCATCCGTTTGAGGTATACAAGACCTATTTCGGACCGCCGTTGTCGAGAGTTGTACGATGGCATGGGATTAGAGTTTGTGCGAAGTCATTGAAGATGGGACGGTGCCCTCCGGTCTTCAAGCTTCAACTTTCATCCGTTACCCCGCACAATAGTCACTCGGGATTGGTTAGTCTTGTGGGACATTGCTGCGTAGCTATGTTGAGGCGACGTGGCGTGACATCATGTTGGTCAGATGATGATGTTGCCCCTCACCGGTGTTATCACTGGATTGGGCTGATAAAGCAGACGTTGCTCAGCTTCGCTGAGATTGGACTGCTGTAATTTGTTGAAGGTCCTCATTGTCATCTTTGAGGTGTGTCTGTCTTCCCGATGTTATCACGGGTCTAGTACATTGTATCTCGTTGTGAGCGCCGAGATTGAAGCTGGTCGCACTTGTAACAAGCATTTCCGGGGTTATCGCCGAAATTGCATTCCTTGGGGTTATCACCAAGGTTTATTCCCATGGTTGGGATTGAGACTGGATACCTCGGGGTTATCTCCGAGATTAATCGGTCTTCTCCGGTGTGTGTTTCGGTATTGTATCTGCATGCCTCGGGGTTATCTCCGAGATTGGAATTGTTACTCCCAGATTGCGATCCGGGGTTGATACTGAACTTCTGGTAGTATCCGGCATGGATATGAATCGTCTTTCAGGGTTCCCTCTTAAAAGATGAATCTGTCCTCCTGCAATGTTAGTGACAGGTGTACAAAAAATTTTGAGTGTCTACAAATGCCCCTCTTTATCATACTCATGCATGGCGATGCATGGGTAAGATAAATAATCCTAGACACTTGAAATGCAACAAGACGAACATGATACTATGGATAACAACATGATGCAAATGTATGACGCATGTGTACGGGGTTGTAGCCCAACACGCTGGGGATGATTGTTGGCTCCCTGTTGCTTTAATTGGGGATTGGCAACGATGACCAGATTTGATGTGTTATCTGAATCTGGTAGGATGTTGATGTTGGAGTTATCATCAACTTCCTGGATAATGACTTGATCATCATCTATCCTCTTTTATGACATTGACCTCTCTTGGTTAGTATCGCCAGAATATGCCAAGATTCTATTGGGTTTACTGCCAACAGCAAATGCTGTTAGGGATGCCTGACCTTCGTTGATGTGTACTTCACCAACATGTGCATCAACGGCTAAAAAATCCTGTAGGATATACTGTCAAGGCTGCTTGACCTCCGCTGTCGTGTAGATCATCGGAACATTGCGTTGTGACCCCCGTCGGGGATCTGAGCTGTCGAGTGTGAAAACCTCGAATAGCTCCAGAGCTCTGATAGGTTTAAATCGCTATCGACTGTAATAATGTCAAGGCTGCTTTACCTTCATTGATTTGTGTGTCAACGGATGAGCATGCGTTGTAACCTCCGTCGGGGACTTCATATTGTAACCCTCGTCGGGGATCCACTGGGGAGTGATGAATATAAACGTACGCAATGATTGGACAACTTTCCATGCTTTGATGAGTTTACCTGCCATCGACTGAAACAACGTCAAGGCTGCTTGACCTTCGTTGATTTGTGTGTCAACGGATGAGCATGCGTTATAACCCTCGTCGGGGATTTCATATTGTAACCCCCGTCGGGGATCCACTGGGGAGTGATGAATATAAACGTACGCAATGATTGGACAACTTTTCATGCTTCGATGGGTTTACTTGCCATCGGCTGAAATAACGTCAAGACTGCTTGACCTTCGTTGATTTGTGTGTCAACGAATGAGCATGCGTTGTAACCCCCGCCGGGAATTTCACGTTGTAACCCCCGTCGGGGATTTCTTGTGTGAAAAGATTGGGGTGACAACCTTACGTTGGCGACATCGGACCTCTGTACGGTATTGCCGAATGTGGTATGCAAAGACTTGAATCATCGGTATAGTAAACCCTGTGTTCGATCGAATACCAATGGATGAAAAGAAAGCCACAGTTGGATCCAGAAAAACCAAGGTTTCAGGCTATTCTGCTCAATCGCGTAGCGTTTTTATCCCGGGTTTGGCCTTTTCAGCTTGTAAGAACTCCTTTGCAACTCAAACTGGACCGAGCCGGAGTGATGGGACCTATATGGGAGTGCCGCAGGTGCGCCTGCTGTAGCCACAGATGGGCCTGCGACCAACCGTGGATGATAAATTCCAGCAGGTTGGTCTCACAAATCACTTTCAACTTGTTGCGCGAAGGAAAATACGTGAGCCTCTTTTAGATCTGCTGAGTTCGGGCTATTTTCTACAAATTCTGTCATCGTACGAGTGTTCTACACTATTCTGGTAATATATGCCTGTAATTTCTCTCATTTCTGTTCGTTGGATTTTGAGTTATCGCATGAAATGCATCTAAACACATAGTAGTGATTATGTATGCACAAACGACTAGATAAAAAATATTCAACATAGTAAATGTTAGTATTAAATCATGCTGAACATAATGATGTGAAAAAATTTGACTTTTGAGACAGTCAAATTGGCACCTTTTTTTTGCTATTTTTTGTCCTATTTGAGGTCCAATGAGCATAAGGTAGCAAGGCAAAATACTCCTAATATTGAGGTTGGCCTGATGCATGATGATTTTAATTTTTAATGTATAGATTATGTATATGACTTTGGGGCATGTGTGCTACTGAATGGCCAACTAGACAAGCCTGTATGCATGTGGATAGTCCTATTTTCAGAGAGGACTATGGCAAAATTTTTCCAAATGTAGGCATTGGGTAGTCATGCATTTTAACTCTACTATATATGTTAAAGTAAATGCATGCATGCATATAGTCATTGTAAGACCCTAACTTATTAATGAATAAAATCAAATTTTCTCTAAATATTATTATGAATAATAAGGTGTTAATTTGATATAATGCTTTGGTTATGGGTGAAATGTGCAAAATTTACAAAATAAGCAAGTGGTTATAAAATATTCATTTGTTGTCGGGGAATATTCGTTTGGTCGTGAAATATTCTTTCTGTCGGGAAATATTCTTACGACGGTGCAGCCTTGTGTGGGCCCCATAATGGAAAGCGATTGGATGAAGAAAACGACAAGTATAAGTTGTTTATAAATAACAGTGTAGTTGTTACCGTTAATACTGTTGAAATATCCGGTGGTTAAAATATAGTAGCACACGGTATTGCACCAATTATTGATTCTTACGTAAGAAGGCACTACTCAATAATTGTTACAGTAGTTACTGTTCAATATTTTATTTTATTGATTCAATAATTCCTGCGTTGATATCTTATATTATTGTTGTTTCAATAATTATTGCTGCCAGTATTTTCCATTATCAGATCAATAATTCATATTATTTGAATAATATTATTAGATAGCATTATTGGCAATGTCTAGAAAGTTCTGTCTAAGGAGAGGTTTGGTCATCTAATTACGCGTCAGTAAGGAGAAATCCTTATTGGAAAGCCCCCTCTTTCCTGGGAACGGCCTGGTTGTCATAATTGTGATTCTGTGATATTATTTATGAATAATTAATTATTGATTTATATGATAAGAAAATATTTTTTTTTGTGGATATAAATGAGGGATATATTTTTGTGGTTATAAATGAAGGAATTAATGCTGAGATGTTTTATCAGTATTTTGTCAGAATGAAGGTATTAAAAATCAATCGGGGTTTTTGAGATATATTGCGGGGGTTATAATTTTTAATCCGACCGTTGGATCGTTGTGTTTTTTGGATATGTTATACATATATAAGTTGAGTATATGTCCACAAATTTTGAACCGTTAAAAATGAACGTATGATTTGTTATGAATTTTAAGAGATGACTGATTCAGAAATTGTTGAAGTTTCGAAATTTATCATTTTGGTGAAAAATTCTAGAATTGGTGGGCTCCACTTTTGGTTGGTGAGAAATATGCTGAAATTTTTATTCAAATGTGGTGGGTGGGAATAGTAGCAGGTAAAGCTATCAGGTTACAGGTCAAGTCTGCTTCGGCGTGCTAACATTTTCTTATAAATAGAGGGCTAAGTTAGAATTGAAAAACACACCAGAATTCATAAGTTTTCTCTCTTTCTCTCTCTAGATTATTGAGTGTATTTTGTGAGTATTTAGATACTTTGAGAGTTGCTATTCAGCACAAGTTTCATTCAGCCTCATATCCGATATTCAGTCAGAAGTACGGTTATTTTGAGGTAAGAGATATTATTTTCTTCTTAAATGATATTATTTCTTCAATATCATTATGCTAAAATATTGATATGAAATTTTTATCAAATTTAGAACTTTTTGTGTCGGGGTTACTATTTACGTATACGACACTATTCACGAATACGACACTATTCACCGAAAAATAAAATTTTCTTCTTTTTGTCCAAGTTGTCTATTATGGTTACTATCTTTGATTGTATCCATGTTTTGATCTTTATTTTTGAATTCTGCTTCAAAATTAATTATTATGAAGTATTATTGAACTTGGATAAACTGTAATACGGATCCCTAATATTTGTCCTTTTGTCTCACTGGATTCGTTTCCTTTAAAATATTTTTCATCATCCTCAGTCCTAAATGATGATATTACTAAATATCTTTGGCCTGTAGTGCAAAGATGAATGATTAACTGATGAATATCTTTGGCCCGTAGTGCAAAGATGAACAGGTGTTGAGATGAACATGACCGACTGGTGATACAAATGAATATCTTTGGCCTGTAGTGCAAAGATGAATATTTGATTAAAGATGATTATTGATTGTTATTACAGGGATAAAATATTGATGATGGACTTTTAAATCTTAGAAGATAGTAGAACTCATTCTCTACTTGACTCTTCTAATGGTTTGCTGTTTCCGCTGCAGTTGTTGATCTAAAACTTATTGTCTATTATATTTTGTTAGATTTTTCCCTGTTGAAGACTAATGATAATTTGTTGTATATTATCTTAGTCATAATATTCTTACTGGGCTAGTTGAGCTCACCCTTTTCCTTTTTGTTCTATTTTTCTTCTCAGGAGGTGAGAACATAGCAGGATCTAGTCGATGTATGGAGTGATAGTTCTAGAAAGATATTTTAGCAGTCCTCACTATTTCTGTAAAATAGTGTTTGAATAATTGTAATGAGGACTTATTTGATTGTGAATATTTTCTAGAAGACAATATTTGTATTTAAACTCACAGAATATGTGTTGTCGTATTTTGCACGACAATTGTATTACTGAGGTTGTATTTGTTTTTGTACCATGTATTTGGTGACTTAGAATGGGTGATGTATACCTATTTTGGGGGCGTCACAGTTGGTATCAGAGCTTAGGGATATGATCCCTGGCTGAAGTGTGAGACAAGAACTAGGAGGGGAGAGACGGAGAATTCTTTCGCTAGTATGACCTACCAAAGTTTATTTGGTATTTAATTGGTCGGTCAGAGTATAGGGATAATATGTGATATGTCAATTAACCCTTGTTTTGTGGTAGTGTTTGAAAATGGCATCCGAAAATGTTGTGATAAGCATTGAAGCACATGTGACCGTTGAGTCACCAACGATCAATACCCAGAATAAGGTCCAACAGGAAGACAATAATCCTCAAGTAAACAATAACACCGATGAAATAATGAACGATGGGATGTTCAGAGGCTTTATGCAATTCATGCAATATCAAGCGAGAGGGGCTCCTATTCAAAATGCAGGTGAAAACACTGACAACTCTCGGATAGTCACCACTAAGCAGTTCAAGGAGCTGGGACCACCGAAGTTTTTGGGAAAGCCAGAACCACTTACGGCAGAGACGTGGATAAAGCAGATCACCAAGATATTTGATGTCTTGGGATGTTCCGAGGAGCAAAAGGTTCCCTTTACCACCTTTATATTGTGAGGAGAGGCAGATTACTGGTGGGAATCAGTAAAGCATTCTCAATCTGCCGCACTGAAGATTTCTTGGGAGAAGTTCGAAGAATTGTTCAACGACAAGTACTTTCTCGAAAGTATTCGTCACATGAAGGAGGTTGAGTTCATCAAGCTGGAACAAAACAATTTGAACGTGTCGCAGTACGAAGCTAAGTTTGCCGAGTTGTCCCGATTTGCATCCCATTTGGTTGATAATGAGGAGAAAATGACGCGAATGTTTCTGCGAGGTTTGAAACCCAAAATACGTCAATACCTCATTTCTCACAAACTTTGTTTACATTCAGATGTAGTGAATAGGGCTCAATTATTGGAGCGCGATAATGAGCCAGCCCAACCGAAGCATAACGAGCAACAACACGATAATAATCGTACCGGTGGCAACGGTCATCGGAAAAATGATAACCATCGTGGAGGAAATTATCATGCCAGAAATGATAACTACTTCGGTGGTAATTATGGCCAAAATAATAGAAGAAATGATTTAAGTGGAAATTTCAAGAAGAGAAGATTTAACGATGACGGGAAGACATCGGCAACAGCACCAGCACCAGCATCAAATTCTAGGGGAGGAGAACGACCGCCAGTTAGATGCTACAGATGCGGAGAGGAGAGACATATAAGTTAAAACTGTTCACATCTTTCCAAGATATGTTTTAGTTGTGGAAAAGACAGTCATATAGCTCGATTTTGTTCTGTAGCGAAATCAAGTCCAGTTGGGACGGTGGCACCAAAGGTGGATACAGACAAAACAAAGTCGGTGGTTTTAGGAAGAGCATTTTTCGTGACTTCTCAAAGAGCGAGTAACCCGAACGAAGTTAGCACGGGTTAGTTAATTATAAATTCTTTTGAAGTCTATACCTTATTAGATACCAGTTCTACCCACTCTTTTATTTCTCCTGCTTGTGCTCAACGTTTAAACTTGACTTCAGAGAAATTAGACTTTGACTTATCTGTGGAGACTCCATTAGGAGAAACTGTTATCATATCCACGATTTATAAATCTTGTTTGATCCAAATTGGCACAATCATATTACCCTGTTGATCTTATCTCTTTAAAGATACTTGCTTTTGATGTGATTTTAGGAATTGATTGGTTAACTACTCATCATGCTAAAATTGATTATTTTCGTAAGGTTGTTAGTTTTCATATTCCTAACCAACCTGTTATGCGAATTCAAGCAACCAAACCATTAAAATCAATCGCTGTTATATCAAGCCATAAAGCCATTCGTTTATTGAAAAATGGATGTCAAGCTTTCTTAGCCCATGTTATGGACTTGAACAAAAACACGTCAGATTTGAATAATATTTCTCTTGTTAGTGAATTTCCTGACTTATTTCCTGAAGAACTTCCTGGTCTACCCCCAGAACGTGAAGTTGAATTCTTTATTGACCTTGAACCCGGTACAAAGCCCATTTCTAAAACCCCACATCGAATGGCTCCTATTGAACTTCGGGAGTTAAAAGTCCAATTACAGGAATTGTTAGACATCGATTTCATTCGTCCTAATACGTCTCCTTGGGGTGCTCCTGTTTTATTCGTAAAGAAGAAAGACGGGAGTATGCGACTTTATATTGACTATCGAGAATTGAACCATGTCACCATCAAGAATAGGTATCCGCTACCTCGTATTGATGACCTGTTCGACCAATTGCAAGGAGCACAATTCTTTTCAAAGATCGATCTTCGTTCTGGATATCATCAGTTGAAGATTAAAACTGAGGATATTCCAAAGACTGCCTTCAGAACTCGGTACGGGCATTATGAATTCTTAGTCATGTCTTTTGGATTGACTAATGCTCATGCTGCCTTCATGGATATGATGAAACGTGTGTTCAAAGAATATTTAGATCAATTTGTTTTTGTCTTTATTGATGACATCCTCATCTATTCCAAAAGCTGTGAAGATCATGAGCGCCATTTGAAGCTGATATTGCGAAGGCTTCGTGAAAACAAGCTATATGCCAAACTGAAGAAATACGAGTTCTGGCTTGAGGAAGTAGCATTCCTTGGGCACGTGGTGTCAAAACATGGAGTATCTGTCGACCCGGCGAAGATTGAAGCCATACAAAGTTGGTAGCAACTGAAGTCGGTAACCGAAGTACGTAGCTTTCTGGGCTTAGCTGGTTATTATTGTAGATTTGTGGAAGGATTTTCTCGAATTGCTACTCCGTTAACTCAGCTGACTCGGAAAGATACAAAATTTGTATGGAGTGAGGAATGCGAGAAAAGTTTCCAAGAACTCAAGAGGAGACTCATTTCGGCACCTGTTCTGATAATACCATCTGGTTCGGATGGATTTGTTATCTACAGCGATGCTTCAGGCAAAGGGTTAGAATGTGTTCTCATGCAACATAGAAAAGTCATAGCCTATGCCTCGCGATAACTCAAAGAATATGAGAAGAATTATCCTACTCATGTTTTGGAGTTGGCAGCAGTCGTTTTCGCGTTGAAGATCTGGAGACACTACCTGTATGGGGGAGAAAGTGGAGATCTATACAGATCATAAAAGCCTCAAATATTTCTTCACCCAAAAGGAACTCAACATGAGGCAACGACGTTGGCTTGAGCTGCTGAAAGATTACGATCATACCATCCAATATCATCCTGGAAAAGCAAACGTAGTAGCTGACGCATTGAGTAGAAGATCATATGCGGGTACGAGTGCAATGTTGTTAACACAAAGGCCCATTTTATATGACTTGCAAAGGATGGAGATAGAGATGAAGGCTCCAAGTACCCACATGATGATATCAAATATACGAGTAGAACCGACTTTAATCGATAAAGTTAAAGCTGCTCAAGCTACAGACATGGAGCTGATGCGTATGAAGAAGAAAGTGCAAGAAGGTGCTATTCCAGAAGCAAGAATCGATGAAGCAGGAATACTTCGAGTCAACTCCAGACTTTGTGTTCCTAAAGATTTTAACTTGAAGCATAGAATAATGATGGAGGCACACAACACACCATTTGTAATCCATCCTGGGAGTACCAAAATGTATCACGATCTTCGACATACATTTTGGTGGAACAATATGAAAAGAGAGATCGCGGAGTTTATCTCGAGGTGTTTAACTTGTCAACGTGTAAAAGGGGAGCATCAAGTACCAAAGGGTCCATTGCAACCACTTGAGATTCCGAAATGGAAGTGGGAACACATTACTATGGATTTCGTTACGGGTCTTCCCAAGGTGTCTCAAGGCATAGATGCGATTTGGGTCATTGTTGATAGATTAACCAAGTCTACCCCTTTCTTGCCTATACGTGAGACTTATTCCCTTGAACGTCTTGCTAGTATGTACGTGAATGAGATTGTGAGATTGTATGACATGCCAGTATCCATAGTTTCAGATCGTGACCCAAGATTCACTTCACGATTTTGGGTTAGCTTGCAGAAAGCTATGGGCACGGATTTACGATTCAGTTCAGTATACCATCCTCAAACGGACGGGCAATCAGAGAGGACTATTCAAACCCTTGAAGATCGATTAAGACTCTGTGTTCTAGATTTCAAAGGAAGTTGGGATAAGTACTTGCCACTAGTGAAATTCTCCTACAACAACAGTTATCAGGCAAGTATAGGTATGGCTCCATTTGAAGCCTTGTATGGACGAAAGTGTCGTTCTCTATTATGCTGGGACGAGGTGGGAGAAGCAACGTTGTTGGGACCAGAATTGGTACGCATAACTACAGAGAAGATCCAAACGATTCGACAACGTATAAAAACGGCACAGGATCGACAAAAGAGTTATGCGAATCTTCATCGAAAGGATGTAGAATTTAGTATTGGGGATCATGTGTTGTTACTTGTTGCACCATAGAAAGGAGTTACAAGATTTGGGAAGAGAGGAAAGCTTAATCCACGATTTGTTGGTTCATTTGAAATTCCTGATCGAATAGGAAATGTGGCATATCGACTCGCATTACCTTCAAGCATGTCTTGTGTTCATAATGTTTTTCACGTATCTGTGCTTCGTAAATATGTGAAAGACCCGAACCACATAATTGAGTTAGAACCAAACGAGATAGCCGAAGATTTAACGTACGAGGAGGTACCTGTTAAGATCTTGGATAGGAAAGAGCATGTTCTACGCACGAAGGTTATACCATAAGTTAAGGTTTTATGGAGAAACTATGCTATTGAAGAAATGACCTGAGAGTTGGAATCAGAAATGAAAGCGAGGTATCCTCACCTTTTCGAAACACCAGGTACGTACGTCAATTTCGAGGATGAAATTTCATAAGGAGGGGAGGTTGTAAGACTCCAACTTATTAATGAATAAAATTAAATTTTTTCTAAATATTATTATGAATAATAAGGTGTTAATTTGATATAATGCTTTGGTTATGGGTGAAATGTGCAAATTTTGCAAAATAAGTAAGTGGTTATAAAATATTCATTTGTTGTCGGGAAATATTCGTTTGGTCGTGAAATATTCTTTCTGCCGAGAAATATTTGTACGACGGTGCAGCCTTGCGTGGGCCCCATAATAGAAAGCGATTGGATGAAGAAAACGACAAGTATAAGTTGTTTATAAATAACAGCGTAGTTGTTACCGTTAATACTGTTGAAATACCCGGTGGTTAAAATACAGTAGCACACGGTATTGCACCAATTATTGATTCTTACGTAAGAAGGCATTACTCAATAATTGTTATAGTAGTTACTGTTTAATATTTTATTTTATTGATTCAATAATTGCTGCGTTGATATCTTATATTATTGTTGTTTCAATAATTGTTGCTGCCAGTATTTTCCATTATCAGATCAATAATTCATATTATTTGAATAATATTATTAGATAGCAATATTGACAATGTCTAGAAAGTTCTGTCTAAGGAGAGGTTTGGTCATCTAATTGCGCGCCAGTAAGGAAAAATCCTTATTGGAAAGCCCCCTCTTTCCTGGGAACGGCCTGGTTGTCATAATTGTGATTCTGTGATATTATTTATGAATAATTAATTATTGATTTATATGATAAGAAAATATTTATTTTTTTTATGGATATAAATGAGGGATATATTTTTATGGTTATAAATGAAGGAATTAATGCTGAGATGTTTTATCAGTATTTTATCGGAATGAAGGTATTAAAAATTAATCAGGGTTTTTGAGATATATTGCGGGGGTTATAATTTTTAATCCTACTGTTGGATCGCTGTGATTTTTGGATATGTTATACATATATAAGTTGAGTATATGTCCACAAATTTTGAACTGTTAAAAATGAACGTATGATTTGTTATGAATTTTAAGAGATGACTGGTTCAGAAATTGTTGAAGTTTCGAAATTTATCATTTTGGTAGAAAATTCTAGAATTGATGGGCCCCACTTTTGATTGGTGAGAAATGTGCTGAAATTTTTATTCAAATATGGTAGGTGGAAATAGTAGCAGGTAAAGCCATCAGGTTGCAGGTCAAGTCTACTTCGGCGTGCTAACATTTTCCTATAAATAGAGGGCTAAGTTAGAATTGAAAAACACACCAGAATTCATAAGTTTTCTCTCTTTCTCTCTCTAGATTATTGAGTGTATTTTGTGAGTATTTAGATACTTTAAGAGTTGCTATTCAGCACAAGTTTCATTCAGCCTCATATCCGATATTAAGTCAGAAGTACGGTTATTTTGAGGTAAGGGATATTATTTTCTTCTTTAATGATATTATTTCTTCAATATCATTATGCTGAAATATTGATATGAACTTTTTATCAAATTTGAAACTTTTTATGTCGGGGTTACTATTTACGTATACGACACTATTCATGTATACGACACTATTCACGAATACGGCACTATTCACCGAAAAATAAAATTTTCTTCTTTTTGTTCAAGTTGTCTATTATGGTTACTATATTTGATTGTATCCATGTTTTGATCTTTATTTTTGAATTCTGCTTCAAAATTGGTTATTATGGAGTATTATTGAACTTGGATAAACTGTAATACGGATCCCTAATATTTGTCCTTTTGTCTCACTGGATTCGTTTCCTTTAAAATATTTTTCATCATCCTCAGTCCTAAATGATGATATTACTGAATATCTTTGGCCTGTAGTGCAAAGATGAATGATTAACAGACGAATATCTTTGGCCCGTAGTGCAAAGATGAACAGGTGTTGAGATGAACATGACCGACTGGTGATACAAATGAATATCTTTGGCCTGTAGTGCAAAGATGAATATTTGATTAAAGATGATTATTGATTGTTATTACAGGGATAAAATATTGATGATGGACTTTTAAATCTTAGAAGATAGTAGAACTCATTCTCTACTTGACTCTTCTAATGGTTTGCTGTTTCCGCTGCAGTTGTTGATCTAAAACTTATTGTCTATTATATTTTGTTAGATTTTTCCCTGTTGAAGACTAATGATAATTTGTTGTATAGTATCTTAGTCATAATATTCTTACTGGGCTAGTTGAGCTCACCCTTTTCCTTTTTGTTCTATTTTTCTTCTCAAGAGGTGAGAACATAGCAGGATCTAGTCGATGTATGGAGTGATAGTTCTAGAAAGATATTTTAGCAGTCCTCACTATTTCTGTAAAATAGTGTTTGAATAATTGTAATGAGGACTTATTTGAGTGTGAATATTTTCTAGAAGACAATATTTGTATTTAAACTCACAGAATATGTGTTGTCGTATTTTGCACGACAATTGTATTACTGAGGTTGTATTTATTTTTGTACCATGTATTTGGCGACTCAGAATGGGTGATGTATACCTGTTTTGGGGGCGTCACAGTCATAAAATGCAAAGCTCCAGGTAAGGAAATATCACACCCTTTCTGAGGTGATTTGGAGACTTGTTGTCCAGATACTATAGATCCGAATCAGTCGAGCAGTTCCTATAGGACCACTTCTGGTGTACGGCGAAGAGCTTCTGAAATACCTCGTTCTCGTTCTGTCAGACAGCCTCGACGGTTGGTGGAGGCCGTGATACGTCCTGTCCAGGTAGATGTTCCAGACGTTGAGGACGAGGAGGCGGTTATTCTGATGGAGGATCCCGCTCCTACTGCACATGTCGCTCGCAGGGAGCTTTCGAGCATTCAGGTGGTGAACCCAGAATTGCTGGGTGATTTGGGCAGACATCCATCGATGTATTTACATGCTAACGAGGTATGGCGTTAGACTTTGATCTTCCTTCTTTCCTATTGATGAGGATTAAAACGTTTTGATGTTAATCTGCATTTCATGCAGGTTCCTGGTTTTACACAGCCTCGAGAGAACTGGTTCAGCATTCACTCCATGTATCAGGTGCTTCATCTTGACTATAGAGCGGTAGTGCATGAGTGGGGATTTGGGGCATTTTTCTCCATACTTCCCCGTCGTTGTCCCTGGGGTTATCTCAGGGCATTGTTTGAGCGATGGTTTCATCAGACTCAATCACTCTATCTGCTGGATTGCGAGGTGATGATGACGCCTATGGATTGGTGATTTATCACATGTATGGAGTTTGGAGGGGAGCCAGTGCCTTGCATGACAAATATTATCCCTACTGTCGTTAGATCCTTATTAGGAGTTTCGGCGGCGGCGCTCAAAGGCAGGACTGTCTGTTCAGGTCCTTTGAGCGTAGATGCTATGAGCGGGCTATTGAGTGAGCCTATGCCTGATGATGTCAGAATCAGGGATCGCGTTCTATGGCGATTGTTCCTGATGATCATTAGAGGCTGCTTTATAGCAGATAACTCTTCCACGGTATCTTTTGCTTTGATCAGCGCTACACGGGATGTGAACCGTATTGGAGAGTATGATTGGGGCTCCTACACCTTCGCCTATTTCCTCCGGGGCATGCGTATGCCCTCACAGGGTTTGACCGAGGCTTGGCTAGGATTCTACCCATTTCTACTGGTGAGTATTTCTTTTACCATGTATAGGTTAAGAGTGTTAACTGACAGCAGATGTTTGCCTTTGTGTTGACAGTTTTGGGCCTATGAGAGGATTCCATGCTTCCGTCTCGTGAGTGTGTTAAGTTTAGACACCTATCCACGAGGACGACGATGGCATCATTCGATTCTGCCAGAGGTCCCTGTAGCTGAGGGATTCACTCATTGCCGTATGCAGCTGGAGTTGCTGACGGCCGATACCATCACATGGCTTCCCTATTCCTGGGCACACCTGCCCGTAGGTTTTGAGGATGGATACCCGACTGGAGTCGAGTATTTGATTTCCACCAGGAGAGTTCCTCTTTTCACAGATGGAGGCTGGGAGCTCTATTTAGGAGAGCGTGCTATTAGGAGCACCACAGGGAAGATTCGTATACCGATCTTGCCTCCTGCTAGGCGTTATTGGCCTGTATTGCAGTCACCCATCATTGATATCCCATTGTTGGGGTTGACGGTTTTGCATTGTCAGAGGGTCCATATACTCAGGAGACGTTCCATCGGTAGTGGTCCCCTCGCACTATTGGAGCTCAGTCCCGCGCCACACAGTTTATGGGGGATATGGTTCCAGGATCCTTGATGATGACGGATTGGATAGCTTGTGTCCGAGATCCGACTCATATGACCCAGATTGATAGTTTGACCCGGCAGTTAGACCAGGCACATATATTTATTCGGCATTTGGGAAGAGACCTGACAGAGGCGGCTTCATTTGATCCTTCCAGCTCAGGCACTGGCCCCTCAGGTGACCCATTCGGTTTTGCCGGCGCAGATCCTCCTTTATATATGCCTGACATCCCTGTTGATAGAGATCCAATGACTCAAGAGGAATTACATCAGGTGGACAGGATTGATGATGTGGACATCGACACCATTGTCTTCTTCTGATGTATATTCTCATTATATCTTTTGATAGGCCTCTGTTAGATATTGGGTGGCTGTGCCCCATTCTCGCTATACCTTCTGATAGGACTCTGTCAGTAGTAAGGCGTCTGTGCCCCATTTTCCTGTATTTGTAGCTGCACAGAGATGATGTATTAGATGATGATATACTTAGGAATGTATGCACTATTTTTTCATTCCCTATATCTTATTGCTATCTATTATCTGTTATGCATGTATCATGTTATGCATATGTATGTATGTCCAGAGATATTCGGTATTGACCCCTGGATGGTCTTATGACACGACCTGCACAGATGTCTTCTTCGACAGTTAGCCGCATAGATCATACCCCACCGTCAGTGGTGGCATCAGATATGAGATCGTGGTATGATAGCATGTCACCACCAGACAGGGTGACTGTAGATCATTTATTGCAGCATACTATGACCTTTTTGACTTTTTAGGTTCCCGCAGGATTTGTGGACGGGATGATAGAGCATTGGCTACCGGATAGGTAGGTATTCCGATTCGGCACCCATGAGTTGACTCCTACTCTGGAGGAGTATACACGTTTGACGATGCTGCCTTTAGACAGACCTTGCGTGTATTTGGCTTTGGGAGACATGAGCAGATGATTCATGACCCTCACAGGATTGAGGCGCAGAGTGGTACATGATGAGTTGACATCTGGCCACGTGATATCCCAGCATTTTTTGTACGACAGATTTGGCTTGGAGGATAGCTATTCACGACATTCTGGGGATTTCACCGCACCGGAGGCTCATTGGCGCTTGGCCAGAGTTGACGTATTGATGCTATGTATATTGTCACATGTGTATATGCTGCGGTATATGGATGAGATAGATATAGGCGTTATCATGGCCGTGAGAGCTCTCATGGAGGGTCGTACCATTGTACCTATGATTGTAGCAGAGACCCTGCGGTCGGCATCATATTGTTGCACGTATCCTACAGGAGTGTTCACAGGGAGTTCAGTCATGCTATATGTGTGGTTCATGTCATACTTGAGACCGATTGGCACTTTTAGACGGCATGGGTACTTCTTCACCCATGATGTAGCTATGTCATACTCTTTTCAGCCATCGGAGTGTATAGATGCTCTGTCCTGGTCCACATTCTAGGCAGATATCAGAGATCCATTCAACATATTACTGTGTTCGGGGCTTAGCTCACCATACAGCTTCATTACTCATGCTCCGGGCATGGACTATCTCCCTCTGACTAGTTTGAGGGGAGTGACCACTTATCACCCATTGGTTGTGATGTCGCAGTTCGACCAGTTCCAGGATTTTCATCCTTTTGAGGGGGTGATAGGTCAGCGTTCAGCTTCTCGATATCTCTCAGTAGAGGACCGATCTCGGGTATACGCCTGCTGGGATAGGCGAGAGATAGCGACTTTTTCTATCAGTTATCCTGGTTATTCCGCAGAGTATTCCGCGTGGATGGAGACAGAGATTTTATCTGTTGCATAAGTATTTGCAGTACCAGAGAGCGAGTTAGATGATGTAGAGCCCATGGAGGACATTGATACCTACATCGAGGAGGAGCCCACTGTTGGGTTGCCAGCATTTCTTCCGAATTCTCCTAGTACCAGTACTGTTGTGATTCAGCACTCGACACAGTACTTAGAGCAGAGTCTTCATCTGATGACCTTTGAGAGAGATCAGATTTGATCTATGATGTCGACTGCTCTTGATGGGAGGGAGGGCGCTCTATTGGAGAGAGACGAGGCCTTGGCTCATAGAGATGCCGCCGTCGTTGAGCGGGATGAGGCTATATCAGCCAGAGATGAAGTGATAGTTGAGCGGGATATCGCCATATCTGCCCGGGATGTAGCCGTCACAGACAGTACTGCAGTGAGGTCCCTTACCACTGGCATGATCGCAGAGATGAGCACATATATTAATGATCATATGGTCACCATGCATATGGCTACAGATCTGTTGAGTCGTATGGATATTCTCATACAGGAGACCACAGCTTTACCTCCATCTTCTGAGAGGGACGCCATGTTGGGCTTGTTAGCTCGCATATACCCTGACTTGTTGATGATCTTGTATTTTCCTGCACAGACTAGCTTAGCCATTTTGTCATGTACAGTTTACATTGTGTATATCAAACAGCATTATATATATGACAGGGAAATATATTTTTGATCACTTCCCTTTTAGATATGCCTTGCTGCTTGCTTGATATTTTGCCTGCTGCTTCAGGGCTTATGATGTATTCTAAATTCCTTCTCGGTGGATGGACATTGAGTTGTCTCTGGATAGTTCAGAATGGATCATCGATCTGTATATATCCCTACCATATCTTGGTGTCTTGGGACTAATTTCTGTATGGAAATGAGGAGAGGAGTGTGGCTTTCCTCTCTGAGATTGACCGCACCACAGATGGTCTCCAACACTTCTATTCAGGAGAAGCCTAGTTAATTCCATCTCTTATGGATTGGTGTTGCTCTTCGAGGTACAACCGCCGCTTAGATGGTCGCCGAATCTCCTATTTGGGAGGAGTTCAGGTAATTTCACCCCTTTGGTCTGAAGCCGAATGAAATGTAATGGATTGAAGGATGATCCCAGTACCAACTGACAAGGGTTTGTGTTTTGGTAGGGGGTGAGACCGCACCATGAATGGCTGCCTACGTACTCCTATTAAATAGGAGATCAGGTCTGCGTAGTTCGAACCTGGTGTAAGAGGTTTAACGTTGTATGTGGCAGAAATAGTGTAGGAATGTTTTTGTTGTTTTTGTTTTATTTTGACCGGGCCATATGAAATGGTTGCCTACGTACTCCTATTGAAGAGGAGATCAGGTCGACGTAGTTCGCCCCTCAGGGCGAGATGAAAAGCGTAATCCCATGTGCAGGTCAGAGTGCGGGGAGGAGATAGTTTAATCCTGGGTTGAGGATAAACTATAGGTGAAAAGTTTGATCCCATATATGGGTAGCCAAACTGTATACGCAAGAGGTTCAATCCACGGTGAGATGACCTAAGTTGTAGGAACGCAAATGAGAAAGCCAGGCTGCTGGCTTGAAAGGTATGTCTCCCTGAGGGACAAAGTGTAGCAAAGTTGTTTGTGGTAAAGGTTTAAAGAACCGGAATGACTGGTGACCTGATGGTCTACCACCAGGATGTTTACTTGAGGGTAACTTCAGACATAGTACCATTTCACGGCGTCTGAGTTGATGAGTTGCAGAAATTCATCGCCGTCCATTTCTTGCAATATGAGAGTGCCTCCTGTTAATACTTCCTTGACAATAAACGGGCCTTCCCAGTTAGGAGCGAATTTTCCCTTAGACTGATCTTAGTTGTCCAATATTTTCTTCAAAACCAAGTCATGTTGTTTGAATTATCATAGTCAGACTTTTTTGTTATAGGATCGGGCGATCCTTTGCTGATATAACTGACCATGGAAGATAGCCGCAGTTTGCCTTTCATCTATTAGAGACAATTGGTGATACCTATCTTGTACCCATTGGTCTTAATCCAACTGAGCGTCTATCAATACTCTGAGGGATTCCATCTCAACTTCTATGGGGAGCACTGCTTCCATCCCATAGGTTAAGGCATAGGGGGTTGCCCCTGTGGAAGTGCGCATTGAGGTTCTGTAGGCTAATAGAGTCAGAGGCAATAGGTCAGGCCAATTTTTGTGATTGGCGGACATCTTTTGCATAATCTTCTTGATGTTCTTGTTAGCCACTTCAACATCACCATTCATTTTCGGACGATAGATGACTGAGTTAAGGTGTTTGATTTGGAATCTACTACATAATTCCTCCATCATTTTGTTGTTGAGGTTCTTGGCATTGTCGGACACAATCACCTCTGGTTGTCCATATCGACAGATAACATTGTTTCTGATGAAAGCAATGATGACTTCTTTAGTAACCCTGGGGAAGGAGGCTGCTTCTACCCACTTGGTGAAGTAGTCGATCATGGTGAAGATAAATCGATGTCCATTACTGGCTTTAGGCTCAATGGGCCCGATAACGTCCATTCCCCACATTGAGAAGGGCCAAGGTGAACTCATATTGTGAAGTTCCCGTGGAGGGGCGTGTATAGCATTCCCATGAATCTGGCACTGATAGCATCTCCTGACATGGTCATTGCAATCAGCTTTGAGAGATAGCCAATAATGTCCCGTCCTGAGGACTTTCTTAACAAGGAGGGGGCCACTCATTTGGGGGCCACAGACTCCGCCATGGATTTCATCCATAAGCCTTTGGGCTTGATCTTTGTCTAAACATCTGAGGAGACCCAATCCTGCATCTCTTTTGTAGAGCGCATCTCCACTCAGGTAGAATTTCATAGCCAATCGGTGGATCCGCCTTTTCTCAGCCGGGCTCGCCTCAGCGGGTGTAGATCCATCTCATAGATATTCCTTGATATGCTGATACCAAGGATGTTGGATGGGAGGTAGCTCATCCGATACTTCTCCAACGTAATTCCCGTAGGCTGGGGCCTTGTGCAGGGAAATTGTGACGCTTGGCAAGTGTTCCTTGTCTGATATACGAATCAAGGAGGCCAAAGTTGCTAATGCGTCTACGAAATCATTCCTATTACGAGGAATGTGTAGAAAGGATATTTCTTCGAATCCCAAAGCCATATTTAAAACCTGCCGATGGTAAGGCAGCAAATGTAGTTCCTTGGTTTGATAGATTCCAGTGGATTGTCTGATTACTAACTCCGAATCTCCAAGGACAGTTAACTGCCTGATGCCTTCATACTCAGCCGTATTGTTGGTGCTGACAAACTATAATTTGACGGCGACGGGATACTGCTCCCCCGTATCAGATACTAGAACTGCTCCAGCTCCAGAACCTTCCATATTAACAGCTCCATCGAAATACACCTTCCACGTTTGGCGTGTATCGTACGGATGGTATTGCTGAACTGTCATTACTCCTTCATCAGGGAAATATGTCTCCAAGGGTTTGAAATCCCCTGATGGTGCGGCGGCCAGTTGATCCGCAATTCCTTAACCTTTGATGGACTTTTGAGTCACATATATGATGTCAAATTGTTGTAGGATCAACTGCCATCTGGATAGCCGACAATTCAGTATAGGTTTACTGAACACGTACTTGAGAGGATCCACGCGGGATATGAGATGGGTTGTGTGACTATAGAGATAATGATGTAACCTCATGGCAGCCCATGCTAAAGCACAACACGTCTTTTCGATCAGAGTGTACTTGTGTTCACTGCTGCTGAATGTTTTGTTGAGGTAATAGATAGCTCATTCTAGGCCTCTATCGTCCTTCTGTCCCAGCAGGCAGCTCATGGCATTGTCACTTACGGACAGATACATAAATTGGGGAACATCATCCCTGGGTGGTACCAAGATGGGAGCTTTAATTAGCTGTTTCTTGATTGTAAGGAAGGCATTCTGGCACTCCTCATTCCATTTCATGGAGGAGTTCTTCCTTAATAGCTTGAAGATTGGCTCACAGGCTGCTGTAAGTTGAGAAATAAATCTGCTAATGAAGTTGATTCTTCCCAAAAATCCCCGTATTTCCTTTTCTGTCTGAGGAATGGGAATTTCCGTGATTGATTGGATTTTGGCAGGATCCAGCTCTATCCCTTTGTGGCTGACTAGAAATCCTAGCAACTTGCCTGATTTAACGCCAAAGGCGCACTTATCTGGATTCAACTTCAAGTTGTACTTACGCAACCTGTTGAACAATTTCCTGAGATGGTCTATATGGTCATCCTCCTTTCGGGATTTGACAATAATGTCATCCACGTAGATCTCGATCTCTTTATGCATTAAGTCGTGGAAAAGAGCCATCATAGCTCGTTGATAGGTAGCTTCGGCATTGATGAGGCCGAATGACAACCTTCTATAGCAAAAAGTTCCCCAAGGAGTGATGAAAGCAGTTTTTTCACGATCTTTCTCGGCAACCATGATCTGATGATACCCCGCAAAGCAATCTGCAAAGGAGTACATGTCGTTTTGCGCAGTATTGTCAATGAGAATGTGGATAAATGACACGGGAAAGCTATCTTTTAAGCAAGCTTTGTTCAAGTCCCGGTAGTCCACGTAAACTCGCACCTTTCCTCCAGGTTTAGGTACGGGCACGATGTTGGATATCCACTCAGGATATGTAGACACCATTATGATGCCAGCTTGAAATTGTTTCACAATTTCTTCTTTCACCTTTAAACTCCATTCAGGTTTCAATCGTCTGAGCTTTTTCTTGACTGGCTTGAATCCCTCTTTGATGGGAATGCGATGAAGGACAATGTCAATGGACAAACCCACCATATCTTTATGAGACCATGCAAACACATCCTAGAATTGGGTTAGTAGCATAACCATGTCATTCCGTTGGTTTGGGGTAAGGTCTGAACCAATCTGGATTAACTTAGGGTTTTCTAAGGTTCCAAGATTGAAAGGAGTGGTTTGATCAAGGTTGGGTTTTGGTTTGTCTTTGACCCATTCTTGAATTTCTGGAGGCACCTCAATGTCATCTGGTATATCCACCAAGGCTGAATTCATCTCTATATTAAAGGTACAATCCTTGTGGAGAAGAGGCACCGTAACAGCAAGCACAGGCACATCTAAATTCAGAGTCCTGAAATAAAATATGCTTTCACTTAGTATATATGAAATGTGTTGATCATACACAGTGTTAGCATATACTGGCAAAATAAATCGCTAATACTGTACAAAAAAGTAAGCAGTTATTATATCTACAGGGCAGAAAGAGTTTCTGCCCACTTTACCCTTGACGGCCAATGCTAGGAATGCTGTTCCAATTGGCAAGAGCAAATTCCGGGTGAACCACAGTGATAGAGGGATTATCATCATCTTCCCTGTCCCGAAAGATAGCCATTACGTCTGGGCAGTCATCGTCTGGGATATATCTGTTGGTATGCTCATCATGAACGATGATGCGTATGCCAGACATCATCTTGATGACGTCTTGCTTGATTCTTTGTTCCTCTTCCTCCACTGCGGGATCTGGAACCAAGATTTCTTTCTCCTTCACCAGTACCGGCTTGGGAAATAACATTGCCATTATATTGGCTGGCACCTTTACGAGAGGTTGTGCGGACTCAGAGCTTGAAGGCGAAGCTAAACGCCGCATGGTTGAAGCTGAAGGAATCTGCTTATGCTTATGAGGATTCCTGTGACTAGAGCTGGCAGAATAGCCTAGTCCAGCTATCCCAATTTGTTGGGTTAAGCGAATAGGGTACTTGACACCCTAGCAATCTTTACCCAACCCTTGTCCCGGTTTATGACCCAACGACATCATTTCTTGTGTGGACGACATTACCTCGGCAGAAATTTGGGGTTCGGGCAATGGCGTTCCAATAGCATGGTATTGGGTATTGCTTATTTCAAAAGCATGAAAACTAATTGGCTCAACATCCTTATTGGCATTAATGAGCGGCATGTCCCCATGCTGAGGAATCTCCGGTTCAGCGTTGACTGTGACCAGGCTATTGTTGATGATGTATTTCAACTGTTGATGAAGAGTGGAGGGGAATGCCCCTGCCATTTGAATCCATGGTCGTCCCAAGAGCAGGTTGTATCCCGAATCTATCTTGAGCACATGGAAAGATACGCAGAATGTATGAGGACCAATCGCAATTGGCAGCTCAACTACTCCGACCGAGTTACGGCGGGCTCCATCAAAAGCTTTGATGATGGTATGGCTAATCCGAATTCGATTGGGATTGATATTCATCTTCACCAAGGTAGCATATGGGCAGATATTCAGAGAAGAACCTCCATCTATTAAAAATCCCGCCACCATATATCCGGAGGACAAGACCGCAATGTACAACGGTTTGCAATGACCGGTCCCTTCGGGCGGTATATCATCATCAGTGAAGGATATCACATTGTTGTTAAAAATGTGATCAACCAGATGTTGAAACTTTTTCGTATCAACTGATGTCGGTAAATAGGCTTCTTTTAAAACCTTTAATAAGACCTTCCGGTGATTCTCGGAAGTCAGGACCAAGTCCAAGATTGATATCTGTTGTAGAGCTTCTTTCAAGCTTAAAACCACCTTGGCTTCGTTATGACCCATAGTGCGGAGGAAATTTTCAATCTTCTCAATGGGTACTTTCCCCTTAGACTTGATGACAGGCTTTTTACCCGTTGGGGAAGATACAGTGGATTTTCCTTCGACACTGCACCAGTTGTATGCGAGGTGGATCCTTCACCTTCTCTATAATTCAACGGAACTGCGCGCAAGCTAACAATAGGATATTGTGCTCTGCACGACAAGTTGATTGGCTCGGGAGCGGCCACTTTCAAAGGATTGTTGATTCCCTTGAGTTGAATTACTGGCATGACAAGTGATTTGTTAACCCCATCACTTTTAGTGGATATGACTGCTACTACACTCTTCCACTTAGTAGGACACGAATTCTCACTTGCCCGTAACACAGTGTCGTTATCTGCCAGACGCAGTACGCCACTGTCGATTAAATTTTGAATAAGGTGGCGGAGTGTCCAACATTTTTTTGTGTTGTGACCGCGAGATTGAGAATGATATTGACATACTCCCTCAGAGTTGTATCGTCCTGAACGGGGATTGATTGGAGGTAGAAGGGAACTAATCCTTCCTTCATTGATTAACATATGAAGGATTTCCTCCATAGGTTGGCCCAAATATGTGAATTCTCTTTTGTTGGCAAAATCCCGATGGGCCTTAGCATTCTCTCTCTTCGTTACTTTGTCTTTCAGCATTTCATTTTCTGAAAGTGAAGAGGGAATATTCATGACAATAGGTAGGAGATTGGCATGCTCCTGACTGATTAGCTGACGAGTCACTTGATGATGATAAGTCACCAGTTCCGCCAATTGCTTAATTTGTTTACAAAGAGCTTTCATCTTTCGTTCCATTATGAATCAGAACTTGGCATAATCCCATCTGTCATCATCGTCTTTGGGGGTCTGGGAGGATTCACAGCTGAAATTGGAACTCTGTCCACTACTCCAATTGATCATGTTGACCTCTTCTTCCTTGTGTTGAGGAAGAGGGTTGTCTTGAACGTGAGGCTGATCGGGTTTGGTGACCACGATTTCACCGTTGTCTATCAGGTCTTGGATTTTGTGTTTCAAGGCCCAACAATCCAGAGTATCATGTCCAGGTGCCCCGACGTGATAAGCACATTTCCGAACAGCATTAAAACCTCGACCATTAGGGTTGGCTGGTGGAAGAAGATGCGTGATTTTCTTCTGTGTTGTTGGAAGATTGAGAATGTTCTCGAGGGTGTCCCCTAAGGGTGCGAATATTCGAGGTCGTTTGACTTCTCCACCTTTTGGTACTGGAGAGTTTGAAGACTGTGCTTGAAAGGGAGTGTAATTTCTCCTCTGGATAGGCATGTTCTTATTGCCTTTTTGACCCTGTAGTATCAGGGAAATATCCTCTTCTTTCTTTTTATGGACCCTCTGGGGGTTGTTCCCATAATTTTCAGATTGGATGTGATTAGCAACCGCTTTAAGTGCAGCTAGGTCTTGAATCTTTCCGGATTTCAATCCCATTTCAGCCATCTCCCCATGTTTGACCATTTCAGAAAATGGTTTGCCGATGCCGGCTAAAACTCTTTCATAGAAAGGTGCTTTTTTTATATCTATGAAAGTCATGACCATCTCTGATTCTGTCATGGAAGGACTAACTTGGGCAGCCAGGCGTCTCCACCTCTGAGCATACTCTCTGAAAGACTCATTAGACTGTTTCTTGATCTTGGTAATTTGATACCGATCAGGAGCCATTTGAGATTGAAAGTTGTATTGAGTAAGGAAAGCGTGTGCTAGCTCTTCCCAACTATGGATCTTTGAATTGTCTAATCTTGTGTACCACGAACGGGCTTCTCCAGTTAGACTTTTTTGGAACAGTTGCATTCTGAGTTTTTCATCCTTTACATAAGATCCCAGTTCTCCAATAAACACCTTTAGATGTGTGTAAGGATCTCCTAACCCTTCATATTTTTCAAAGTCAGGAGTCTTAAATTTTTTTGGATAATGAATACAAGGGAAAATACACAAATCAGCATATGAAACACTCCCGTGTGTTCCAATTCCTTTGATAGTGCGAAGGGTCTCTTCCATTTGGAGGACTTTCTTTTTGATGTCACCAGTGTCTGGGTCTCCATTGGGACGGGCAGCATCATGAGTTTTGTTGGTCGGATCCAACGGCAGTTCAGGTATTGTAACGACCTGGGTTCCTCCTTGTGTGGAGGATTCAGCATGTACGGGTATTTTCTGACCCTGTATAGACTGGTGTAATTCTTTTAGTAGAACAGCAAAATCTTTAATCTGTTTGCTTAATCCGTCGAATTCTTTGCGAGAAATTGGATTAAGTTTAGTCTGGTCGGATGACGACATGATTGACTGTAGGCCTGTTGCCTTTTTGGATTTTGAACGGGTGGTAGGTCCGATTGATTCCCTGCAAAAAACTTGCATAGTTTAGTCTTTAGGGAATGTGGATAATAACATGCTATACGATGTGTCCAGTTTAGGAATTTTATCCTACAAAACGGATGTCAGCTGTTTATAGCATGTATGTGTACACATTTCTTCATATTTCTCATTACATGGAGATAGATATGGAAGATAATTACAAGTAATTGTGCTTTACAAGTAATTTGAAATGAGAGCATGAAGAGACTTTCCTCCGTTTTGAGTTTATCAGAGGCTGACCTATCTTAGGTTACTCTCGCGGCTTTTTGGCATGAAGGTTCCCAAATCATCGCAATCTACTTGACGGGAAGTTAATCCGGTCTTTCAACTGGAGCGAATTTGGGTGGTGCCTTTCCTGAGCCTCGGAGAATTAGTCTTCTCACGAGTCCAGTAATCAAACATCGACGGGATAGCCTCCTGGTGGAGGGACCACACAACATACATTCACATACATCGCGTCTCACCATATGACATGATGACATGTACGAAGCACTAATATCACAAGCAGTTTATAGTGAGAAGCACTAAGATCACAGGCAGTTTATAGTGCGAAGCACTAAGTAAGGAAATGCATTCGTACACATTCATCATAAAATATAGATGCAACATCCACACATAAGCAGATAACAATTTTGAAAAAATTATAATAGCAGCTTAAGTCCTCTTACTGGAGTCCCCTGCAGAGTCGCCACCTGTCGACGTCGGGATTTTTAATTGTCCATTTCCGTTACTTGTTCTTTGGTGTTCTCATTTTAGATGTTGTTTGAAAAAATAAGTGAAAAAGGTCCGACATGTATAATGTCGACGATTGAACTATAAGAGTCGCCAATTGGTTTTTTAAATGGTTGTACCAACACAACCGAGAAAAGGTTTGCACATTGACCCAGTGATGTGACACTGCTAAACGGGTTGGTGAAACCGAGATTCATTAGGGTCCGGGGACTTGGTTATGCGGAGGGAAGGTGTTAGGCACCCCCTGACATCCGTGTTACCACGGTGACCGCCTCTTTTCAAGAAACTGTTATCTGAATGTGTGTGTGTGTGGGTCAATGTGCCGTTATTTGGAAGTAGTGCGAGGCCTCGTTAGCACCTATATACACAGGGTTTGAATTTATGTAAAAATTCAATTTTAGCAAGATATGACAGTGATGTTTTATAAAAGAGGTTTTTTAAACCCTGATGCTCAATAGTAATTGAGACCTTTTACACTCCCATTTTATTTCGTATTCGACTGGATTGATTTTATTTAACAGATGCAAGGTATCCGTACGAAAATAATGTACAAAAAGGTGCTGAATTCCTCGTGGGTATGTAAACTATCTGAGGAAATTCAGACACCGCATAATAATTTACAAGCTGCTCACAGCTGAAAATGTCCATCACGGGAACCGAATCTTGATCCAATGGGATGAATCTGTGATCACATGATTCCTAGGCGCACAGAATACTGCAATTTATATGAAAGCAGTAAGCAGGTATATATATATAAAAGCTGTAAATATATATATACAGACATGATCACCAACCACGAAGTATCTCCATGGGGGATCAGAAATGTAAATAAAGCTGTAAAAGCTATCAACCGCCACGGAGGAAACTCCAGGCCGGACGAAATGTATAGAAAGCTGTAAAAACGGTCAACCACCAAGAAGTAAACTCCAGGTGGGACGAAATGTACAGAAAGCTGTAAAAACGGTCAACCACCACGAAGTAAACTCCAGGTGGGACGAAATGTATATATATATATATATATATATATATATATATATATATATATATATATATAAAAGCATGTAAACGCACCGAATATAAAATCCAGGCTCATCGGACAAAGTCCAACAACAATTAATATATATAAGTATATATATATTAAAGCAGTAAACGCACCGGATGTGAAATTCAGGCTCACCGAACAAAGTTCGATAGCAGTTCATATATATAATTATATATATAAGAAAGCCATTAAACGCACCAGACATAAGTCTAGGCTCATCGAACAGAGTTCGACACGCAGTTCATATATATAAGTGTGTGTGTATATATATATATATATATATATATATATATATATATATATATATATATATATATATATATATATACAAAAGCAGTTAAACGCTCCAGGCCGAAGTCTAGGATCAATAGAGGCATAACTCGATAATGTTAGTCCATATATATAAATATATATTTATATACAAACTAAAAATAAAACACGGACCGAAGCCCGGGCAAAAGTGTGCAACACGACTTTCAACGTGTAGAAGGGGTAAACACTGGCTTTTGTAGGTACAAAATAAGCTATATGTGAGCTCACAAGTGTTTAAAATGAGAAAGCACTCAGTCTGGGGAGAGTACAGAGCAAATTGGGCAGGGCTTCCTCGCCGTTTTCTCTTTCAAAATGGCCACCCCAAGCCCTCTATTTATAGAGGGTGGAGCCGTAGGTGTACCTGCGGCTGAGCCGCAGGTGTACCAGAGGCAACCCGGGTGGGCCCGAGTTTTTTGGCTCGGATCGTCTCGAAGTACGTGCAATCAGGCACTGTATTGTCCACTCGGACTTTCAGAAGTGCAATCCGGGCATCCGTTTGAGGTATACAGGACCTATTTCGGACCGCCGTTGTCGAGAGTTTTACGATGGCATGGGATTAGAGTTTGTTCGAAGTCATTGAAGATGGGACGGTGCCCTCCGGTCTTCGAGCTTCAACTTTCATCCGTTATCCCGCACAATAGTCACTCGGGATTGGTTAGTCTTGTGGGACATTGTTGCGTAGCTATGTTGAGGTGACGTGGCGTGACATCGTGTTGGTCAGATGACGATGTTGCCCCTCACCGGTGTTATCGCCGGATTGGGCTGATAAAGCAGACGTTGCTCAGCTTCGCTGAGATTGGACTGCTGCAATTTGTTAAAGGTCCTCATTGTCATCTTTGAGGTGTGTCTGTCTTCCCGATGTTATCGCCGGGCTGGTACAGTGTATCTCATTATGAGCGCCGAGATTGAAGCTGGTCGCACTTGTAATAAGCATTTCCGGGGTTATCGCCGAAATTGCATTCCTTGGGGTTATCACCAAGGTTGGTGGCTATTCCCATGGTTGGAACTGACACTGGATACCTCGGGGTTATCTCTGAGATTAATCGGTCTTCTTCGGTGTGTGTTCCGGTATTGTATCTGCATACCTCGGGGTTATCTCCGAGTTTGGAATTGTTACTCCCATATTGCGATCCGAGGTTGATACTGAACTTCCGGTAGTATCCGGCATGGATATGGATCGTCTTTCAGGGTTCCCTCTTAAAAGATGAATCTGTCCTCCTATAATGTTAGTGACAGGTGTACAGAAAATTTCGAGTGTCTACACATACGATGAGGTAAGAGTTGTAGACACTCAGAGAAATGAATTTAAGCAAGCTTCTCAAAAATGGAACATTCGTTTTGATGAAACAAATCAAAAGAGTTTGATTTTATTAACAACAAGAATGAACCTAAAGTGTACAAAAGGGTCAGTGGGAGCGTCGTGACATTTCTAGTATTATATGTTGATATATTACGGATAAGGAATGACATACCAATGCTATAATCAGTAAAGATAAAGTTGACTAAACATTCTTCCATGAATGATTTGGGAAGAGTATCTTAATTGGGGATACAAATCTATAAAGATAGATTCAAGAGGATGCTCGACTTAACCCACGGAACGTATATTCATTTGATGCTAAAGTCGTTTAGCATGGTAAACTACAAGAGATGTCTCATGTTGATGAGCCCTGTAGTGTATCTCTCTTAATAGTCCCCATAGACTCCTAAAAAGAGAGATCACATGAGTGAAAATCATGTATATAATGAAATATATGAGACTTGATGTTGATCGGTTATATTCTGGAGAAGATCACTGTAAGACAGTGAAAAACATCTTAAAGTACTTAACCGGCACTAAGGATGTGATTAAAATTTATGGTGGGTCTAAATTAAAAATAGAGGGCTTAACCGACTCAAGTTTTTCAGACAGGCCAAGACGACAGAAAATCCACTTTAAGGTAAAGCGTTACCTTGAACGATGGTGTAGTAAATTGGAAAGGTTTCAAACAACAAAAAGTTGTTGGTTTAGTGATAAAGACAAAGTATATAGCTGTAAATGAAGCTGCAAGTTAATTGTTTGGATGAAAAGTTCATTACAGAACTAGGAATAGTTCCTAAGTCTCATCTTGGATCTAAACATGTGTTGCGGCACTTTCATTTGATTAAAGGAATCATTGAAAGGTGGGAAATCACTATAGAGATAATGGACTCTCAAGAACAACATTACATATCCATTAACTAAAGCTTATCCAACAGCAGGATAATCGTCACTTAGAGAAGAAGGGTATGAGATACCATGGCGATTGGCTTTAGTGCAAGTGGGAGATTAAAAGTAGTATGCACACAAGCCAATCATGTTTGATGATAAATCATATATTTTGTAACAATCTTATTCATTTATTAATAAAAAGTATTAATTTATTAAAGGCTTTTAAATATCTACATGATGCTGCTTTTTAATATATGATAAACTCATAGTTTTAAGCAATGCTTTTAGAATAATGATGATGAATGAGATCTAAATTCTTAGAAAGCTTAAAACTAAAATAGTTCTCAATCGTTGGATTACTAAATTGGGGATTAGTGAATCCGGATAGATTGGTACATACGTTACTTGCTCATTGGATGAGGATGATTGATCTCATGATCATTTGTGTGGAGACAATAAAGTAAGTATGTATGTGCTTATTAGAGAATAAGTTCACTGAATGTGGCTCACTAAGGAATACCTAATGGAGTTTTACTTGCCTGTCAATAGGAATTCCTGTAGTGATAGTAGTACAAGTGATCCTTGGACTTGAGATCATCATGGTATCTTGTGTATGATGAGTTATACTTTGACTTATTCCTTAATACCCTTCGGGTTTATCAAAGGGTATGCTTGGGTATAATAAGTTGTACATGGAGATAATGTATGATCAATAAAGAATCTACCACTTCTAGTAAAAGAAGAGAAATGTTCTATGTGATTCGATAAATGATAACCCAGTAGTCCTTGGCCAAGGCAAAATAAAATTAGAAAGGAGTTTCTAATTTGTATTATTTGAAGTTGTGCATTTAAGAGTCGAAATACATATAATTAAATAAAATAAGACTTGACAGTAATTCCATGTCTTATATTTAATTGGGATATTGTATGGTGGAATGATTGAATTGTACGATAACTATTTACTCAAAGGTTCTTTTATGATTAATGTTGAAATCTATATTATCTGAAAAGTTGTTAATCGCTAGGGAGGCTTATCCCTATTGTAGAATAAATATTATTTATTTAAATAAATTAATATTTTAATTTATTTATTTAAATAATATTAGAATTGTTCTAATTGATTTATTCATAACCGGTTTAATATGGAGAACCTAAAGTGTCACACCATAAAAGGAAGAATAATTATTTAAGAAGTTAATGTCATAATCGTAATAATAAGTTAAGTATATTTAATTTAATCTATGGTGATAGAATAAATTAAATAGCTTAATATTTATTATTTAATATTTTGAAAATATTAAATATAAATTAATAAGAGGAGTCTTATTATTATTATTACTATTATTATTATTTAATTCCTAAAGGAGTTTGAGAATTAATTAATAAAAGTACTCTCAAATATTTCTAATAGTATTCGGAGACTAATTAATTAAAAGAGTTTAATTCATTATTCCTAATAAGATTAGGAGCCTAATTAATTAAAAGAATTTAATTAATTACAATAAAACCTAATTCCTTAATTGTTAAGGAGGGTTGCCTACACCTATAAATAAGAGGAGTCTTATTATGTGTGAGGTGGGTTGACTTTTTCACAATAGACGTAATTCCAATAGTTGGGAGAGTTCATCATTTTCTATGTGAGATAGAAAAACTAGGGTTTTGCCAAATACCCTTCCTCTTGAATATGTCTTCTTCCTTGGTAGATCACCTCTAGAGGCCAAATATTTGGGTGGCTAACGTTGATCAAAGGAAAGAACCAAACCCGGTGGATTCAAGTTGAATGTAAAAGAATTTGGAGGTGAACTTATACCTGAGGAAGCTCCAATCTTCAAGGGTATGATTCTTGTTCTTTATCTTTTCGTTTAATTAATAATTGTGCATAAAGGATGATTCGGATATATGGTTTGTAAAAATTTTTAAACTCTGATTTTCCGTGCTTCCGCTTATTTTTGCAATTTGATTGCGTGTATGAATATTACAAACCTAACACAAATGTCTTCAATCTCTTTGAACAAATTGTGACGCCCCCAAATTAGGTCTACACAACCCATTCTGAGTCGCCAAATACATAGTACATAACTTAAATACAAACTTCATTTATACAACTATTGAATTGTTGTGCAAAATACGACAAAACATAAATTGTGAGTTTTAATACAAATATTATCTCGTAGACAATATCCAAACTCAAAATAAGTCATCATTACAATTATTATCACACTATTTTGTAGAATAATGATGACTACTATAGCCATCATCTTGGACCATCACTCCATTTTCCGACTAGTCCTAGCTATATTCTCATTTCCTGAAGAGAATAATGAAAAAAAGGGTGAGCTCAACTAGCCCAGTAAAAAATATTATGACTAAGATAATGTAGAATAAATTATCCTTAGTCCTCAACAGTGTAAAAACTGATAGAATACAATAGATAATAAGCTTAGATCAACAACTGCAGCGGAACAAACAATCCATTAGAAGAGTCAAGTAGAACATGATATATACTATCTCATATGATTTAAAAGTTCATCATCAATATTTTATCTCTGTAACACAACTCAATACATATTTCACATCAACGAATTATCCATGCACTACGGGCCAAGGATATTCGTTAGTATCACCAGTGGTCATGATCATGCCAAACAACTGTCCATCTATGCACTACGGGCCAAAGAGGACTTTCAGCACATCATTTGTCAGTAACATTATAGGTCATGATAATACCAATACACAATTCTTAGTCATAATCATACCAATCAACAGTCCATCTATGCACTACGGGCCAAAGATGACTTTTACCACATTATAAGCATAAGGATAATGACAATGATATATAAAATCTATCAAATGGGATCAATGATAAATTTTACAGATTTATAATTCAATTTATCCAGAGTTTAAGAATGTCCAAATTGTCAACATGAAAAATAATTGTGGAGTAAAATTCAAGAATGATATTCATGTATCAAAAATAATTTGGACAGAAAAGAAACTAATTTTATCGTGAATAGTACCCCAAGTGAATAGTACCCGAGTGAATAGTACCCCGAATGAGAATATTAAAATTTAATAAGAAAGTTTAGACCAATATTCTAATGAAACGATACTAGATGAAGTGCAAAACTCAAGGATATTTTACTAATTTCAGGGATTATAGAAGCAATACTTATCAAAGTAGGTGTAGATTTAGGAATATGAAACGAAATAATATTACTTAAATACTATAGAGTATGGAAGAAAATAATATTTCTTATGAAATTGAACGAAAATAATATCCCTTACGAATATTGAATGAAAATAATATTCTTTACGAATATTGAACGAAAATAATATTCCTTACGAATACGAAAAATAATATCTCTTACGAATATGAAATAAATAATACCACTTATTTTAGTAGGAGAGTAATTCCGACTGGTACAGTGGAGATATTCTTGAAGAAAACTTGCACTATTTGCTACACTCAATGTATCCTTATACTAGAAAGAAATACACACAATATTATAGAAGAAAAATTCTCTAATTCTGGTGTGATTTTCATTTCTTAACTAAGCATCCTATTTATAGGAGAATGGTAGGGCCCTATTTAAGAATAATCACGGGTTAATAGTCTAGAATTCACGGGCCCAGAAATTTGGCAAAAATCTGATTTTTACTATTCATTACTGTGCAATAAAATATTTTAATAAAATAAAAACTTTATATAAAATATAAAATATTCTATTTATAATCTAATAAAACAAATAACTTTATATATAATATAAAAAGTATTCTGTTTTATATAAAAAGTTTTCTGTTTTATTACTTTTATAATAATAATAAAATAAAACTGAGATAACTTTCTACTGGCAATTTTAAAAAATGAGTAAATGAGGGTCCATGTAATAAGCCAAACTTACAACAAATACTTCATGAAAACCCCTCTATTTATTTCAAAAATTGAATAAATATTTATCACAAATCACTTATATTTAATAGACATATTTTTAATCTTTCAACAACTATTCATCATTAATATTATAACTCACAATATTGACAACCAGATCATTCTCAGGAAAGAGGGGGTTTTCCGATAGGACTTCTCCTTATTGGCGCGTAATTAAATTACCTACCCTCTTTACTCGATAGAACTTTCTAGACATTGTCAATAATACAAATAATAATATGAATAACTGTGTCGTCTCAATTATTGATTTAATAATATAAAATATTCTGCAGGTGATACTGTGACAATAATTGAATCAATAATATGAGATACTATATAACAACTACTGTGGCAATAATTGAATAAAACTGAGTGACTTTTTAATTAAGCATCAATAATCAGAGATACTGTACAATACCGTGTACTACTGTGTAACCACTTGTATTACTGTACTTTTATCACCAGATATTTCAAAAGTTAACGGTAAAAGTTTTTCCGTTATTTTTATAAAAAGGTTACTTCTGTCGCTTTCTATATCCAACAGTTATGTCGTTATGTGGGGTCCACCAATGATTGTGCCGTCGTACAGATATTCTCCGATAAAAATAATATTCCCCGATCAAATGAATATTTTATAATAACTTGCTTACTTTGTAAAATTTGCAGATATCACCCATACTATACCATTATATCAAATCATACATTATTATTCAAAATAACATTTAGAGAAAATTAAATCTTTATTCATAAAAAAGTTGGGGTCTTATAACCTCCCCTTCTTATGATATTTTGTCCTCGAAATTGATGTACGTACCTGGTATGTCGAAGAGGTAAGGATACCTTGTTTTCATGTCAGATTCTAACTCCCAAGTCATTTCCTCAATATCGTGGTTTCTCCATAAAACTTTGACTTGAGGTATAACCTTTGAGCATAGAATATGTTCCTTCTTATCTAAGATTTTAATATGTACCTCTTCATACATTAAATCTTCCGCTATCTCATCTGGTTCTAATTCAATAATGTGGTTTCGGTCTTCCACATATTTACGTAACGTAGATATATGAAAAACGCTATGAACATGAGATATACTTGGTGGTAAGGCGAGTCTATAGGCCACATCTCCTACTCGGTGAAGGATTTCAATGGACCAATGAATCTAGGATTGAGGTTTCCTCACTTTCTAAATCTCGTAACTCCTTTCCATGGAGCAACACGTAGCAATACATGATCTCTAACATTGAATTCCATGTTCCTTTGATGAAGATCAACATAACTCTTTTGTTGATCTTGTGAGGTTTGTATACGTTGCCGGATCATTTAAATATTTTTCGTAGTCATACGTACCAATTATGGTCCCAACAACGTTGCTTCACCCACCTCGTCCCAGCGTACTGGAGAACGACACTTTCGTCCATACAATGCCTCAAATGGAGCCATGCCTATACTTGCTTGATAACTGTTGTTGTAAGAGAATTCTACTAATGACAAGTACTTGTACCAACTTCCTTTGAAGTCTAGTACACAAAATCTCAATAGATATTCAAGAGTTTGAATAGTCATCTCCGACTGTTCGTCCATCTGAGGATGATATGCAGAACTGAATCGTAAATCCGTGCCCATAACTTTTTGCAAACTAACCCAAAATCGTGAAGTGAATCTTGGGTCTCGATCAGAAACTATGGATACTGGCATACTATGCAGTCTTACAATCTCATTTATGCATATACGAGCAAGACGTTCAAGTGAATTAGTTTCTCGTATAGGTAAGAAATGAGCAAACTTGGTTAATCTATCGAAAATGACCCAAATTGCATCTATGCCTTGAGAAATCTTGGAAAGACCAGTAACGAAATTCATGTTAATATGCTCCCACTTCCATTCTGATATTTCAAGTGGTTGTAATGGACATTTTGACACTTGATGCTCTACCTTGACATGTTGATAAGTTAAACACCTTGAGATAAACTCCGCGATCTCTCTCTTCATATTGCTCCACCAAAATATACGTCGAATATCACGATACATTTTAGTACTTTCAGGATGGATTGCAAATGGTGTGTTATGTTCATCTATCATGATTTTATACTTTAAATTAGAGTTGTTAGGAACACAAAGTCTGGAGTTGACTCGAAGTATTCCTTCTTCGTCAATTCTTGCTTCTGGAATAACACCTTCTTGCACCTTCTTCTTCATATGCATCATCTCCGGGTCTGTAGATTGAGCAGTTTTAACTTTATCGATTAAAGTCAGTTCTACTCGTATATTTGACATCATCACGTGGATCCCTGAAGTTTTTAACTCTATCTCTATCCTTTGTAGGTCACACAAAATAGACCTTTGTGTTGACAATATTGCACTCGTACCCGCATATGATCTTCTACTCAATGCGTCAGCTACAACGTTCGCTTTTCTAGGATAATATTGAATGGTATGGTCGTAATCTTTCAACAGCTTGAGCCAACGTTGTTGCTGCATGTTGAGTTTCTTTTGGGTAAAGAAATATTTGAGGCTTTTATGATCTGTATAGATCTCCACTTTCTCCCCATACAGGTAATGCCTCCAGATCTTTAGCGCGAAAACGACTGCTGCCAACTCTGGATCATGAGTAGGATAATTCCTCTCATATTCTTTGAGTTGTCGTGAGGCATAGGCTATGACTTTCACATGTTGCATGAGAACACATCCTAAACCTCTGCCAGAAGCATCGCTGTAGATGACAAATCCCTCCGAACTTGATGGTATTGTCAGAACAGGTGCTGAAATGAGTCTCCTCTTGAGTTCTTGGAAACTCTTCTCACATTCCTCACTCCATCAGAATTTTGTATCTTTTCGAGTCAGCTGAGTTAATGGAATGTCGATTCAAGAAAATCCTTCCACGAATCGCCGATAATAACCAGCTAAGCCCAGAAAGCTACGTACTTTGGTTACTGACTTAGGTTGCTCCCAACTTTGTATTGCTTCAATATTTGCCAAGTCAACTGATATTCCATGCTTCGATATCACGTGCCCAAGGAATGCTACTTCCTCAAGCTAGAACTCACATTTTTAACCTGGCGTATAGCTTATTTTCATATAGCTTTTGGAGTATCAGACTCAAGTGTTGCTCATGATCTTCACGACTTTTGGAGTATATGAGGATGTCATCAATAAAGACAACCACAAAATGATCCAAATATTCCTTGAATAACCGGTTCATCATATTCATGAAGGCAACATGATCATTAGTGAATCCAAAAGACATTACTAGGAATTCGTAATACCCGTACTGAGTTCTGAAAGCAGTCTTTGGAATGTTATCAATTTTAATCTTTAACTGATGATATCTAAAACGAAGATCGATCTTTGAAAAGAATTTAGCACCTTGCAACTGGTCAAACAAGTCATCAATTCGAGGCAACGGGTACCTATTTTTAATGGTGACATGATTCAACTCTCTATAGTCAATGCAAAGTCGCATACTCCCATCTTTCTTCTTTACGAATAAAATAGGAGCACCCCAAGGAGATGTACTAGGACGAATGAAACCGATGTCTAACAGTTCCTGCAGTTGGGTTTTTAACTCCTGAAGTTCAATAGGAGCCATTCGATATGTGGTTTTGAAAATGGGTTTTGTACCAGATTCAAGGTCAATACAAAATTTGATTTCACGCTCTGGGGTAGGCCAGGAAGTTCTTCGGGGAATACGTCAGAAAATTTATTAACAATAGAAATATCATTCAAATCTGACGTATTTTTGTTTAAATCCGTGACATGGGTTAAGAAAGCTTGACATCCATTTTTTAATATACGAATGACTTTATGGCTTGATATGACAGTGATTAACTTTAGTGGTTTGGTTGCTTGAATTCACATAATAGGTTGGTTAGGAATATGAAGGCTAACAACCTTACGAAAATAATTAATTTTAGCATGATGAGTAGTTAACCAATTAATCCTTAAAATCACATCAAATGTAAGTATTTTCAAAGAGATGAGATCAACAGGTAATGTGAAAGTGTCAATTTAAATCAAACAAGATTTATAAATGGTGGATGTAATGAAGGTTTCTCCCAACGGAGTTTCAACAGATAAGTCAAAGTCTAATTTCTCTAGAGTCAAATTTAAATGTTGAGCACAAGTAGGTGAAATAAAGAATGGGTAGAACTGGTATCTAATAAGGTATAGACTTCACAAGAGTTTATAATTAGCTTACCCGTGATAACTTCGTTCGGGTTTTTCGCTTTTTGGGAGGTCACGACAAACGCTCTCCCTTGAACTATCGGCTTTGACTTGTCCAGGACAGCCTTTGGTGTCACCATCCTAGCTGGACTTGACTTCGCTATACGATAAAATTGAGCTAAATGACCTTCCTTTCAGCAATTGAAACATACTTTGAGTTGCTGCATACAATTTGGACTAATATGTCCCTCCTGTCCGCATTTGTAGCACACAACTGGTGGTCGTTCTCCTTCCTTAAAAATAGGTGCTGGTGCTGCTGTCTTTCCATCATTGTTGAATCTTCTCTTTTTAAAATTTCCACTTGACTCATTTCTTCTATTATCTTGGCCAGGATTACCACCGAAGTGGTTACCATTTCTGGCATGATAATTTCCTCCACATTTGTTATCACCGCTTCAATGACTGTTGCCACTGGCATTATCTTTTGGTTGGGCTGACTCAATATCGCGCTCCAATAACTGAGCCCTATTCACAACATCCGAATACAAACAAAGTTTGTGAGAAATGAGGTATTGACGAATTTTGGGCTTCAAACCTCACAGAAACATTCACGTCATAAGCTCCTCACTATCTACCAAATGGGATGCAAACTGGGATAACTCCGCAAACTTAGCCTCGTATTGTGATACGGTCATATTATTTTGTTCCAGCTTGATGAATTCCACCTCTTTCATGTGACGAATACTTTTTGGAAAGTACTTGTCGTTGAACAATTACTGAAACTTCTCCCAAGACATCTTTAGTACGAAAAGATGAGTACGTCTTATAGATTTCCACCAGTAATCTGCCTCTCCACGCAACATGAAGGTGGCGAAGGGAACCTTTTGCTCCTCTGAGCATCCCAGGACATCAAATATCTTGGTGATCTACTTAATACATGCCTTTGCCTTAAGTGGCTCTGGCTTTCCCAAAAACTCCGGTGGTCCCAGCTCGAATTTCTTAACAGTGACCAGCCGTGAGTTGCCATTGTTTCCACCTGCATTTTAAACAGGAATCTCTCTCTCGTTTGGTGTTGCATGAATTGTAGAAAGCTCCTAAACATCCCATCGTTCATCATTTGGTTGGTGTTGTTGTGTACATGAGGATTATTGCCTTCCTGATGCACATTATCCTGGTTATTGATTGGCAGTGTCTCAGCGGTCTCATGTGCTCCATTGCTTATCTAAAACATTTCGGATGTCATTCTCAAACACTGCCACAAAACAAAGGTTAATTGACATGTCACATATTATCCCTATATTCTGACCGACTAATTAAATAACAAATAAGCTTAGGTAGGTCATGCTAGCGAAGGATTTACTCGTCTCTCCCCTCCTAGTTCTAGCCTCAAATATCCGTCAGGGATCATATTCCTAAGCTTTGATACCAACTGTGACACCCCCAAAATAGGTCTTCACAACCCATTCTGAGTCGCCAAATACATGGTACATAATTTAAATACAAACTTCATTTATACAACTATTGAACTATCGTGCAAAATACGACAAAACATAAACTGTGAGTTTTAATACAAATATTGTCTCATAGACAATATCCAAACTCAAAATAAGTCCTCATTACAATTATTATAACACTATTTTATAGAATAGTGATGACTATTATAGCCACCATCTTGGACTATCACTCCATTCCCCGACTAGTCCCAGCTATATTCTCATTTCCTGAAGAGAACAATGAAAGAAACGGGTGAGCTCAACTAGCCCAGTAAAGAATATTATAACTAAGATAATTTAGAATAAATTATCCTTAGTCCTCAACAATGTAAAAGCTGATAGAATAAAATAGACAACAAGTTTAGATCAACAACTACATCGGAACAAGCAATCCATTAGAAGAGTCAAGTAGAGCATGATATCTACTATCTTCTATGATTTAAAAGTTCATCATCAATATTTTATCTCTGTAACACAACTCAATAAATATTTCATATCAACGAATTATCCATACACTACGGGCCAAGGATATTCGTTAGTATCACCAGCTGTGACACTCACGGTACTTCCAACCATAGCACCCCACAGTGATACCTATCAACTTGCTACAGATTGGCTCGGCGTCCCCTACAAAAAGTCTGGTTTAGGGTTTAACCCTTAGGATTTAGGGTTTAACCCTTACATTTTGCAATTTAATTTCTAAGATTTCCAAATTTCAGTTTTCAAAATAAAAAATTAATATTTCTAAATTATAATTAGAATTCTCTAATTATATTAAAATTTCCTAATCATAAGTTCAAGCTTGCTAATTAGGATTTATTTATCCTAATAAAAAAAATAAATAATAATTATGGTTTTCTCAGAAATGGGCATTAGAGTTTATAACCTAAAAATTTAGGGTTTTCTAAAAATCAATTAGGGTTATCCCTAATTAAATATAATTAATAACGTTTAAACCTTATACTAGCTTTTAAATTTTCAAATTAGGGTTTTTAACTTCCGAATTAGGGTTTCGAATTCTCGAAACTGAAATTAGGGTTTCCAGAACCGGTTTTAGGGTTTCTTATAATTCGTAAGAATTTTCTAACTGAACGATGACGTTCTTAAAATAATCATAGGATTTGCCACTGGTATAACTTATCTGGTCAACCCTTGACCCTTAACCACATACTGTACACATATACAACCATATACCCAGAACATATACACTTAAACATTTAATCCTGAATAATTCTCTAGAGAAACTTTAAAATCACAAAATTCCTTTATGAAAATCTCAAATCTATTCCCTTATTTTATGTCTAGCTTTATTATTTAACCTTAATTCAATATTTTAAGATTTTATAAATATCCAAATTCTCGGGTTGTCACATTCACCCCTTCTTCTAAAAATTTCGTCCCCGAAATTTACCTTACACCTTATACCATGCCGCTTACACCATTCATTCACAGCATCACATACTACCCAATACATTCCTCACAAGAGTAAAAATTTTCAAATAGTGTTGAGGAGTCATATAGACTATAAACACATAGTTTAACGGTATTTATTCCGTAAAACGATAAATTACTAGGTATGTTTACAATCACAAAGAAGGTAAACTACCGCTGCTAGTACTTTAGGTGATTAGCCTATCGTACGCTTACGTCATGCAGAACGTATCAATCATGTCTAGCGAATATTTACGCTACTAGATTGGATTATTTTATCCAATCAACATAGTTCACCTTAGTCTTATCATAGGATTTTGCACCAAAACAATTTGGTTCGGGATAATTTTTGAAGAACGCTTAGAATTTTATAAACGTTGGTCTAGCCGAATCAAATAGCATAGACTCATATCAATAATCAACTTCAATCGAAATATTAATGTATAGCCAAAACCCTGTTGGCAATTTAAAATTTTGAAAATTATTTGAAAATGACGTAATGATGCTGCACTATATTAACAGCCCGTTTGAGAATGCCGTCATCTCGTGAATTCGTCATAACACATCATACAATAGTGGAATAGCAATTTTAGATCAAATTCAACACTAACTATTCCTGTATTTACAACTCCATCAACTTTTTATCATCTCTACACCAGGTTACATGGTACATAAGTGATAATTAAAATTTATTTTGATATTTCAAATCATTATCGTCTAGCTGAAATAAGTAGCATAGACTATTCTTTAAACCGTTCAAAAATTATTGCAAATCTATTTTATCATCTCAACAGGTAACGATGTGTCGGTGGCTCGAAGTCCACGCATACACAATGGTCACCAAGAGTTGAAATTTTTTTTATTTTTTTCCAAAAGCACATAGTGCGTATTTAGCTTGATGTCAAAAATTTCGAGTCTAACATGAAAACTTATGTCTCCACTAATGATCAGTTGCTTAATAATCTATCTATTCCTATTATCCTCAATATTCTATTCACACTTAATTCTACCTAGTTCGTCAAACCACACTCATGAGTTCAGGAACTTTTCACAACCATATGAGTTTAAGAACTTGTCCTAGTCAGACCTTTGGCGTCCATTCGCTGAGGGGTTCATAAATATTTCATATAATCATGAGTCACGAATGAACCACACGTATGAGTTTTAAGAATTCGTACTTAACCTGAAATTCTCTACCTATAACCTATTTATCTGTTATACACTTGAGAAAAAAATCACCTTCTCAACACGCATATAACAAATAGCGCGACATAGACATTTTAATGATTATCAGTACCAGAAACTAAGTGATTTTTACACCAAGTACAATTCCCCGCCCATAACAAGGAATCATACAACTCAGCTGTTGACATGAGTCCTCAATTAAAATTCCCACCTAATCTTAACTCCTTTTTCAATACAAATTTCATTCAACTCGTATTCATAATCCTTTCCTGAATCTGTACCAATTCATAGTACAACTGACATAGCAATCTTGCTGTAAACATTTCAATCATTAGATTGATTCTTTTCACTGCTATCACCTTATCAGATCACGGGGTGATCTCATCATATATATTATGATTCATTTCTATGCTATGATCGTTTTATTTTACGATCTCTGATCCCTGTACTTTTAGTCTTTTAGACTCTATTTATTCATCTCTACTGTTCACCTTTATTATCAGAGTTAGGGAAATCCGTATGTTTATAACTTGTCGAGATTCGTGAATCTTACCGACACACTAACTCTATTTGAGTTAGTACTTATCCTATTCACTGTGGTTATTAGTCTCAGGTAACCCTACCTAAGGTTCATAACCTACAGCTCTGATACAAACTGTGACACTCATGGTACTTCTAACTATAGCACCCTACAGTGATACCTATCAACTTGCTACCGACTGGCTTGGCGTCCCTTACGAAAAGTCTGGCTTCGGTGCCTTCCCTTAAAGGGATATCATCAGTAAAAGGCTCGAGGCTCTTCGCAAATTCATGCTTATAGCTTTGATACCAACTGTGAGAGACCCAAATCGGGGTCCTAAATCACCACGGATCTGGTACAATCATTCTACAACTATTGCAGAAGATATAAACATAAATTATTTATACATTAAACTTTACACACTTTCCCTCAAGGTCGAGTAACCTTAACCTATACACAATTCATAACCCATCTAACATACCATGTTATTATCATACTATACTATTACAACTTAGCTACACATTTAATCCCAAGCTGAACTTGGCTTTATCCTTTCCTGTACCCGACGTATTCGTCTTAATCTGTAATGTTAATCATGATATAGCAAGGGTGAGCAATAAGTTTGCCCAGCAAGTTTAAGTTTAATAAATTAAAGATATATCATGATAGAAAGAATTGAATAAAAACTGGCTACAGTTCTACAATATAATTGCGAACTAGCATGAAAAAATTTTACATAGCTAAACGAACATTGAACATGAACATATATATATCTGGACCGAATGGTAATGAAGGTGATCAACCTTTCATACCTGATGAATACATGTAGTATGCACAGAGTGCGATTTAATAATTCTTAGACATGGCAATCAGGAATGATTAACCACAAGTATAATTGAATAATATAACTCGAGGTTGAGTTAAGAAAAACTTGCACAATAAGTGAGTATAAGAAACTTGCCTGATCGGTTGATTATCGTTACGCAATTTAATAAGCTTTGTCTGAATACCTAATATAAATAATATCGATATTCAAATTAGAATAGTATCATCACAGTATTTAAAATAATCTAAATACATTATCATATAATCCTATCAGTCTATACAACACATAAAACCTAACCTCAAGTCAAACTTTTACAGTTTGAGTCGAGTTCGGTACAATTCTGACATCCCGACGGTTTAGTCGGATAAATATCGAGTTTAAGTTCAATTAAACTCTCCCTAACACTTTAACAATTTTCTTAGATAATTATATTATCAGTCAAAATATTTTTCATAAGCTCGTAATAATTTTTTAAATAATTATTTTCATTTATCATGATTTTTCAATCATTAATATCGTATTTATATGAATTAAATACCACATAATTCCTTTATCATTAATATTTATTTAATACTAAATATTAATAAAAATCATACCATAATATTATAATATATTTATAATATCACAAAGTATTTTTAATACTTTAAAATCATATTTATATAATTTTTAAACAGTTAAATCCATTATCCGATAATTGCTATTAATATTAAAATATTAATATTTTCATGTCTAAATATCAAAAGTTATATTTCATAACTTAAAATATTTTTATAACACTTAAATTATTTTTATATGATTTTTAAATCATTAATTCTATTTTTTCATAATTTATTTAATATATTTATTAAATAAATTAATTGCCATTAATATTAATTAATTAATGAAATTCATCACAAAATATTAAAAGTCATTAAAAATAACTTAAAATATTTTCTTATACCATAATATAATTTTTCATGAATTAAAATCATTTTTAAATAATTTATTTAATATTATAATTAAATAAATTAAATACCATTAATATTCCAAAAATATTAAATATTTATGAAATATATTTAGAATAATTAGAAACTAATTTTTAGGCTTTAAAATAATTTTAAGTAATTTATTTTGTATTTTTAATAATTAAAAACTAGTTTTCTCTAATTATTTAATAAAATAATTAATTTCAGAAATAAACTGTCGCTAAATAGCCCTATAGCGACGAAACTGTCGCTATAGGTGTTCTTGGGCCTGCCTAGATCTTTATAACTAGATTACCGGGTACCTACTTTGACCAAGTCTAAAACTTTGTTGTTTATGATTCTGGCAATTTGATGTGTTACACATGTAGTATCAATGTAATACTACACCAACAAACCAATTTCATGTCCAAATAATAACACATCACTGAGATATTAGCCATTAAAAACCCTATCAGAGACCGTTCTTCATTTCTGGGTTTTCCAAAAATGAAGAACAGCTCATGGTGTCTACTTTGAGCCCTTGCGTCAACGCTTTCGAGGGTTACCTTGAATATTTTATTGGTTCATTTGTGTAGTATTGATGTCAAGGAACAACACTACATCATCAGATCAACAACTAAACATCAAACTTAAAAGATCTTGGCTGGTCAAAGTACTAGTCAGAAAATGCCCTTTGAAGATCTGGGTTACCCAGAATCTGCTTCCGGCGTGAGGGTCAACGCTAGTTTGGCCTTGATTAACTTGGATCCTATACAGGATCTGGGTGTTCTACTGACTTGTATGTGTAGTTCACATACCAGTCTACAACATAGAAACAACAACTTGGCCAAAATAACAAACAGTAGCAAGATCGGAAGTCTAGAAATTCTTGTCAGACCGTTTCTGGGTTTCTGGGCTGCCCAAAAACCAGTTGGTCATGGTCGGTCAACGACCTTTGACTGCCTATAACTTGAAATCTAGACACGATCTAACCCTGATTCCAATTTAAGATTATTGTCCACATGGCATACTACAGATCTATAACATAAAACACACAGAAAATCTAATACACCGAGATCTAGAGGCCCTGACATTCAGTTGTCAGGCCATAAATTTTTAGTTTTCCAGATTTAAGAAATCTTCAATTTTGAGCACTTTGATGTTATGGATCTGGGATTTAACAACCCAGATCACTAAATGACATCTTATTACACAACTTTAAACCATAAACAACAACATCTAACATCAGATCATAAGATTTCTAGGTTTAGGGTTTTTATACCTTTTTGAGCTTTGATGTGACGCCCCCAAAATTAGGTATACATCACCCATCTTGGTTCGTCAGATACATGGTACAAAATTCAAATACAACTTAATAATACAACTGTCGTGTTAAATATGACAAAACATAAACTGTGAGTCTGAATACAAATATTGTCTACTAGAGAGTATCCATACTCAAAAGGAGTCCTCATTACATTTATTAACACACTATTACATAGAATAGTGAGGACTACTAACTAATACTATCATTCGGACCATCACTCCATTCTCCGACTTGCCCCCAGCTACGTTCTCATTTCCTGAAGAGAACAGTGAAAGAAAGGGTGAGCTCAACTAGCCCAGTAAGAAATATTATGACTAAGATAATGCAGAATAAATTATCATTAGCCTTCAACAATGTTAAACTGATAAAATATAATAGACATCAAGTTTAACTGCAGCGGAACAAGCAATCCATTAAAAGAGTCAAGTAGAAAATAAACTTTACTATCTTTTATGATTTAAAAGGTTTTTCAACACTGTTATCGCTGGGACTCAGCTTAATAAAATAATCCACATCATCGAATCACCCCTGCACTACGGCCAAGGATATTCGTGTATTCATTAATGGTCATGATCATGCCAACAACTGTCCATCAATGCACTACGGGTCAATGAGGACTTTTACCACATCAATTGTAACATTACGGTCATGATTATACCGAATAATCCTTGGTCATAATCATACCAAGTCCATCTATGCACTACAGGCCATAGATGACTTCCAACATTTTATAAACATGAGGATGATGACAATGATATAAGAATTCAATAAAACAAGTTCAAGAATTAATTTATCCAAGAATTAACAACGTCCAAATTGTCAACATGATACTGCTTTGTGGAGTAAAATTCAAGAATACTTAGAAGAATATTTTCATGAAAAGATATTGGATGAACCGCAATTATCAAGGATATTCCACTAATTTCATGGAGTATAGAAGTCAAAACTTAACCAACTGAGTATAATAAATAATGGAATAACAAAAGAAATCACCCGGCATGCGATAGACCGCACAGACAAGTTATTTCAACAGAATAATAAATAATGGAACCAGGTCCGGCGTAAACGCACAGACAGGATATTTCGACAGAATAATAAATAATGAAACCAGGTCCGGTGTAAAACACACAGACAGAATGTTCCAATAGAATAATAATAAAAACGGAACCAGGTCCGGTGTAAAACACACAGACAGGATGTTCCAACAGAATAATAATAAAAACGGAACCAGGTCCGGTGTAAAACACACAGACAGGATGTTCCAACAGAATAATAGAAGAATGTCACCAAGTATAGGGTAGACCGCGTATACAGGTTATTCCAACAGAATAATAAGAAATGGAATAACAACAGTTCTCTTCATGAATAAGAAAGAATAACACCCCTTACCGTTTTAAAGAAGAGTTGAAATAAGGAAGTAGTTAAGTAGCAGAATACTCTTCTTCTCTCTCTATAGTTTCTCTCTATATTTTCTCTCTCTAGAGTTCAGTGAATTCGTAAGAAATAATGAAGGAATGAGCTGCTACTTATAGAAAAATAGAATGCATAGTAACTAATTCATGAACGGTCCAGATTGATTACTTTAATCTGATGGTCCATATTTAAAGAAAAATCTTTTAAATAAAATAAAATATATTCTATTTATAGAATAACTTTAATAAAGTATTCTGTTTTATATAAAAAGATGTTTCTGTTTTATTACGTTAATAATACGAATAAAACAAAACGTCATTATCGCTAAATAATTCATATTATTAACTGACAATAGTTGAATCAAACTGAGTGACTTCTCACATAAGCATTAATAATCAATACCGTGTGCTACTATGCAATCACACGTATTACTGTACTTTTACTACCGAGTAGTTCAACAGTAACAATGGTAAAACTTCTGTCGTTATTTTTAATAAAATATTTTTGTCGTTTTCTCAATCCGACAATAATTCCGTTGTGGGATCCACCAATGATTGTGCCGTTGTACGAATATTTCCTGTTAAAACGAATATTCCCCGACCAATCGAATATTATATAACAACTTGCGTACTTTGTAAAATTTATAAATATTACCCACAACTATAACATTATATCAAATTAACTCCATAATATTTAAAAATGATATTTATAAAAAATTCATCTTTATTTATAAAAGTTGGGGTCTTACAACCTCCCCTTCTTATGAAATTTCACCCTCGAAATTAGGGTACGTACCTGGTATGTCGAAGAGGTAAGGATACCTTGATTTCATTTCAGATTCTAACTCCCAAGTCATTTCCTCAACATCGTGGTTTCTCCACAAAACTTTGACTTGAGTTATAACCTTGGACCGTAGAATATGTTCCTTCTTATTCAAGATTTGAACAGAAACTTCTTCATACGTCAAATCCTCTGCTATTTCGTCCAGTTCTAACTCAATAATGTGGTTCGGGTCTTCCACATATTTGCGTAACATGGATATGTGAAAAACGTTATGGACACGAGACATATTTGGCGGTAAAGCGAGTTTATAAGCCACAGTTCCTACTCGATCGAGGATTAAAAATGGACCGATGAATCGAGGATTGAGCTTTCCTCTTTTTTCAAATCTCGTAACTCCTTTCCATGGAGCAACACGTAAGAACACATGATCTCCTACATCAAATTCCATGTCCTTTCGATGAAGATCAGCATAACTCTTTTGTCGATCTTGTGAGGTTTTTATACGTTGTCGGATCGTTTGAATCTTTTCTGTAGTCATACGTACCAACTCCGGTCCCAACAACGTTGCTTCACCCACCTCATCCCAGCATACTGGAGAACAATATTTTCTTCCATACAATGCTTCGAATGGAGCCATGCCAATACTTGCTTGATAACTGTTGTTGTAGAAAAACTCCACCAATGGTAAGAACTTGTCCTAACTTCCCTTGAAGTCAAGGACACAGAGTCTTAATAAATCTTCTAGAGTTTGAATAGTCCTCTTTGATTGTCCGTCCGTCTGAGGATGATATGCCGAACTAAATCGTAAATCTGTGCCCATAGCTTTTTGTAAACTAACCCAAAATCGTGAAGTGAATCTTGGGTCTCGATCAGAAACTATGGATACTAGCATACCATGCAGTCTTACAATCTCGTTTATGTACATACGAGCAAGACGTTCAAGTGTATAAGTTTCTCGTATCGGTAAGAAATGAGCAGACTTGGTCAATCTATCAACAATGACCCAAATCGCATCAGTACCTTGAGAAACCCTAGGAAGACCGGTAACGAAATCCATGGTAATGTGCTCCCACTTCCATTTTGGAATTTCAAGTGGTTGCAATGGACCTTTTGGTACTTGATGCTCCGCTTTGACTCGTTGACAAGTTAGACACCTTGAGATAAACAATGCTATCTCTCTCTTCATATTGCTCCACCAAAATGTATGACGAAGATCATGATACATTTTGGTACTTCCAGGATGGATTGAAAATGGTGTGTTGTGCGCCTCCATCATGATTTCATACTTTAAATCAGGGTTGTTAAGAACACAAAGTCTGAAGTTGACTCGAAGTATTCCTTCTTCATCGATTCTTGCTTCCGGCATAGCACCTTCTTGCACTTTCTTCCTCATACGCATCAGCTCCAGGTCTGTAGCTTGAGCAGCTTTAACTTTATCGATTAAAGTTGGTTCTACTCGTATATTCGTCATCATCACATGGGTCCCTGGAGTCTTTAGCTCTATCTCCATCCTTTGCAAGTCGCACAAAATGGGCCTTTGTGTTGACAATATCGCACTCGTACTTGCATATGATCTTCTACTCAATGCGTCAGCTAGCACGTTTGCTTTTCCAGGATGGTATTGAATGGTATGATCATAATCTTTCAACAGTTCAAGCCAACGTCGTTGTCACATGTTGAGTTCCTTTTGAGTGAAGAAATATTTGAGGCTTTTATGATCCGTAAAGATCTCCACCTTCTCCCCATACAAGTAATGCCTTCAAATTTTAAGTGCAAAGACAACAGCTGCCAACTCTAGATCATGAGTAGGATAATTCCTCTCATATTCCTTGAGTTGTCTTGATGCATAGGCTATGACTTTTCCATGTTGCATGAGAACGCATCCCAACCCTTTGCTCGAAGCATCACTGTAGATGATAAATCCCTCCGAGCCAGATGGTATTGTTAGAACAGGTGCTGAAATGAGTCTCCTCTTGAGTTCTTGAAAACTCTGCTCACATTCTTCGCTCCAGCCGAACTTTGTATCTTTCCGAGTCAGCTGAGTTAATGGAGTAGCGATTCGAGAAAATCCTTCCACGAATCTCCGATAATAACCAGCTAAACCAAGAAAGCTACGTACTTCGGTCACTGATTTAGGTTGCTCCCAGCTTTGAATAGCTTCAATCTTTGCCGGGTCAACCGATATTCCACGACATGATACTACGTGCCCAAGGAATGCTACCTCCTCCAGCCAGAACTCACATTTCTTCAACTTGGCATAAAGCTTGTATTCACGAAGCTTTTGGAGTACCAGCTTCAAGTTTTGCTCATGATCTTCACGACTTTTAAAATAAATAAGGATGTCATCAATAAAGACGACCACAAAGTGATCCAAATATTCCTTGAATACCCGGTTCATCATATTCATGAAGGCAGCAGGAGCATTAGTCAATCCAAAGGACATGACTAGAAATTTATAATGCCCGTACCGAGTTCTAAAAGCCGTCTTTGGAATATCCTCAGTTCTAACCTTCAGCTGATGATATCCAGAACGAAGATCAATCTTTGAAAAAAATTGTGCTCCTTGCAACTGGTCAAACAGGTCATCAATACGTGGCAATGGGTACCTATTTTTGATGGTGACATGATTCAACTCCCGATAATCAATACAAAGTCGCATACTTCCATCTTTCTTCTTCACGAATAGAACAGGAGCACCCCAAGAAGAAGTACTAGGACGAATAAAGCCAATGTCTAACAATTCCTGCAGTTGGATCTTTAACTCCTGAAGTTCAATAGGAGCCATTCGATATGGGGCTTTGGAAATGGATTTTGTACCGGGTTCAAGGTCGATACAAAATTCAATTTCACGCTCTGGGGGTAGGCCAGGAAGTTCTTCAGGGAATACGTCAGGGAATTTATTAACAATAGAAATATCATTCAAAACTGACGTATTTTTGTTTAGATCCGTGACATGAGCTAAGAAAGCTTGACATCCGTTTTTCAATAAACGAATAGTTTTATGGCTTGAGATGACAGCGATTGATTTTAATGGTTTGGTTGCTTAAATTAGCATAATAGGTCGATTAGGAATATGAAAGCTAACAACCTTACGAAAATAATCAATTTTTGCATGATGAGTAGTTAACCAATCAATCCCTAGAATCACGTCAAATACAAGTATTTTTAATGAAATAAGATCGACAGGTACTGTATGGGTACCAACTTGAACCAAACAAGACTTATAAATCGTGGATGTAATGAATGTTTCTCCCAATGGAGTTTCAACAGATAAGTCAAAGTCTAATTTCTCCGGAATCAAATTTAATCGATGAGCGCAAGTAGGAGAAATAAAAGAATGGGTAGAATCGGTATCAAATAAAGTATAGACTTCGTTAGAGTTTATGATAAGCTTACCCATGATGACCTCATTCGGGTTCCTTGCTTTCTGGGAGGTCACAACAAACGCTCTCCCTTGCACTACCGGTTTTGACTTTTCTGGGACGGCCTTTGGTGTCTCCATCTTGGCTGAACTTATTTTTGGTAAACGACAAAATCGAGCTAAATGACCTTCTCTTCCATAATTATAACATGCTTTAGACAGCATCGCGCAGTTTGGACTGATGTGCCCCTCCCCTCCGCATTTGAAACATATGATAGGTGGTCGTTCTCCTTCCTTAACAACGGGTGCTGGTGCTGATGTCTTTCCATCATTGTTGAATCTCCTCTTCTTAAAATGACCATTCTTATTGTTTTGGCCCTGATTACCACCGAAGTGGTTACCATTTCTGGCCTGTTGATTCCCTCCACACTTGTTGTCACTGCTTCGATGACTGCTCTCACTGGTATTATCATTTTGTCGACTGCTCTCTTTTGGTTGCGTTGACTCGTTATCGCGCTCCACTAACTGAGCCCTATTCACAACATCTGAATACAAACACAGTTTATGAGAAATAAGATGTTGACGTATCTCAGGTTTCAAACCTCGCAAAAACAGTCGCGTCATTCGCTCTTCATTATCCACCAAGTGGGACGCAAATTGGGACAACTCAGCAAATTTAGCCTCATACTGAGACACGGTCATATTATTCTGCTCCAATTTGATGAACTCCACCTCCTTCACGTGACGAACACTTTCGGGAAAGTATTTGTCATTGAACAGCTCTTGAAACTTCTCCCAAGACATCTTCAGTGCGGCAGGTTGAGTACGCTTAATCGATTCCCACCAGTAATCTGCCTCTCCTCGCAACATAAAGGCGGCAAAGGGAACCTTTTGCTCCTCGGAGCATCCTAAGACATCAAATATCTTGGTAATCTGCTTTATCCATGTTTCCGCTATAAGTGGTTTTGGCTCTCCCTTAAACTCTGGTGGTCCCAGCTCCTTGAACTGTTTAGCAGTGACCGTCTGAGAGTTTTCAGTGTTTCCACCTATATTTTGGACAGGAGCCGCTCTCGCCTGCTGTTGCATGAACTGCATAAAGTTTCTGAACATTTCATCATTCATCATCTGGTCAGTGTTGTTGTTTGCATGAGGATTGTCACCTTCCTGATGCACATTATCCTGATTATTGATATGTGGTGAATCAACAGTCGCCTGTGCTCCATTGCTATTATCAACATTCTCAGATGCCATTTTCAGATAGTGCCACAAAATAAAAGTTAATTGATATGTCATATATTATCCTTATATTATGACCGACCAATTAAATACCATGCAAATAAACTTAGGTAGGTCATACTAGCGAAGGAATTCCCCGTCTCTCCCCTCCTAGTTCTATTCTCACATCTTAGCCAGGGATCATATCCCTAAGCTCTGATACCAACTGTGACGCCCCCAAAATTAGGTATACATCACCCATCTTGGGTCGTCAGATATATGGTACAGAATTCAAATACAACTTAATAATACAACTGTCGTGTTCAATATGACAAAACATAAACTGTGAGTTTGAATACAAATATTGTCTACTAGAGAGTATCCATACTCAAAAGGAGTCCTCATTATATTTATCAACACACTATTACATAGAATAGTGAGGACTACTAACTAATACTATCATTCGGACCATCACTCCATTCTCTGACTTGCCCCAGCTACGTTCTCATTTTCTGAAGAGAATAGTGAAAGAAAGGGTGAGCTCAACTAGCCCAGTAAGAAATATTATGACTAAGATAATGCAGAATCAATTATCATTAGCCTTCAACAATGTTAAACTGATAAAATATAATAGACATCAAGTTTAACTGCAGCGGAACAAGCAATCCATTAAAAGAGTCAAGTAGAAAATAAACTCTACTATCTTTTATGATTTAAAAGGTTTTTCAACACTGTTATCGCTGGGACTCAGCTTAATAAAATAATCCACATCATCGAATCACCCCTGCACTACGGCCAAGGATATTCGTGTATTCATTAATGGTCATGATCATGCCAACAACTGTCCATCAATGCACTACGGGTCAATGAGGACTTTTACCACATCAATTGTAACATTACGGTCATGATTATACCGAATAATCCCTGGTCATAATCATACCAAGTCCATCTATGCACTACAGGCCACAGATGACTTCCTACATTTTATAAACATGAGGATGATGACAATGATATAAGAATTCAATAAAACAAGTTCAAGAATTAATTTATCCAAGAATTAACAACGTCCAAATTGTCAACATGATACTGCTTTGTGGAGTAAAATTCAAGAATACTTAGAAGAATATTTTCATGAAAAGATACTGGATGAACCGCAATTATCAAGGATATTCCACTAATTTCATGGAGTATAGAAGTCAAAACTTAACCAACTGAGTATAATAAATAATGGAATAACAAAAGAAATCACCCGGCATGCGATAGACCATACAGACAGGTTATTCCAACAGAATAATAAATAATGGAACCAGGTCCGGCGTAAACGCACAGACATGATATTTCGACAGAATAATAAATAATGGAACTAGGTCAGGTGTAAAACACACAAACAGGATGTTCCAACAGAATAATAACAAGACGGAACCAGGTCCGGTGTAAAACACACAGACAGGATGTTCCAACAGAATAATAATAAAAACGGAACCAGGTCCGGTGTAAAACACACAGACAAGATGTTCCAACAAAATAATAATAAAAACGAAACCAGGTCTGGTGTAAAACACACAGACATGATATTCCAACAGAATAATAGAAGAATGTCACCAAATATAGGGTAAACCACGTATACATGTTATTCCAACAGAATAATAAGAAATGGAATAACAACAGTTCTCTTCATGAATAAGAAAGAATAACACCCCTTACCATTTTAAAGAAGAGCTGAAATAAGGAAGTAGTTAAGTAGCAAAATACTCTTCTTCTCTCTCTCTATAGTTTATCTCTATAGTTTCTCTCTCTAGAGTTCAGTGAATTCGTAAGAAATAATGAAGGAATGAGCTGCTATTTATAGAAAAATAGAATGCATAGTAACTAATTCATGAACGGTCCAGATTGATTACTTTAATCTGATGGTCCATATTTAAAGAAAAATCTTTTAAATAAAATATAATATATTCTATTTATAGAATAACTTTAATAATGTATTCTGTTTTATATAAAAAGATGTTTCTGTTTTATTACGTTAATAATACGAATAAAACAAAACGTCATTATCGCTAAATAATTCATATTATTAACTGACAATAGTTGAATCAAACTGAGTGACTTCTCACATAAGCATTAATAATCAATACCGTGTGCTACTATGCAACCACACGTATTACTGTACTTTTACTACCGAGTAGTTCAACAGTAACAATGGTAAAACTTCCGCCGTTATTTTTAATAAAATATTTTTGTCGTTTTCTCAATCCGACAATAATTCCGTTGTGGGGTCCATCAATGATTGTGCCGTTGTACGAATATTCCCTGTTAAAATGAATATTCCACGACCAATCGAATATTATATAACAACTTGCGTGCTTTGCAAAATTTATAAATATTACCCACAACTATAACATTATATCAAATTAACTTCATAATATTCAAAAATGATATTTATAGAAAATTCATCTTTATTTATAAAAGTTGGGGTCTTACATTTGATCTTAAATCTGATCTTGGGTTTCTGATCAAGGCTTGGTATGAACTGATCTTAGCTTGGTTTCTCACTCTCTCTCACTCTAGATTTCGAAAATTTTGGAGAGAGAAAGTCTTGGAGAAAATGAGAATTAAAGTATGCATTTTCTCTCTTAATCTATATAATTGATATGATTTAATGTATTTGCTGGCAATTGAAGGCTGATATTTGACACATGGCTAGGGCTAGAGCTAGGGTTGGTCACCAACCAATTATCTTGGCAAGATTTGCACTTAACATAATAAATAAATACAAGAAGGGCATTAATGTCATTTGGTATTTAATTTTAATGGCTAACTTGACATTTGCCCTGACCCTTAGGGTTTAGGGTTTAACCCTTACATTTTGAAATTTAATTTCTAAGATTTCCAAATTTCAGTTTTCAAAATAGAAAATTAAAATTTCTAAATTATAATTAGAATTCTCTAATTATATTAAAATTTCCTAATCATAAGTTCAAGCTTGCTAATTAGGATTTATTTATCCTAATAAAAAGTTAAATAATAATTAGGGTTTTCTCAGAAATGGGCATTAGAGTTTATAACCCAAAAATTTATGGGTTTCTAAAAATCAATTAGGGTTATCCCTAATTAAATATAATTAATAACGTTTAAACCTTATATTAGCTTTTGAATTCCTAAATTAGGGTTTTTAACTTCCAAATTAGGGTTTTGAATTCTCAGAACTGAAATTAGGGTTTCCAGAACCGGTTTTAGGGTTTCTTATAATTCGTATGAATTTTCTAACTGAACGTTGACGTTCTTAAAATAATCATAGGGTTTGCCACTGATATAACTTATCTAGTCAACCCTTGACCCTTAACCACATACTGTACACATATACAACCATATACACAAAACATATACACTTAAACCTTTAATCCTGAATAATTCTCCAGAAAAATTTTAAAATCACAAAATTCCTTCCTGAAAATCTCAAATCCATTCTCTTATTTTCTGTCTAGGTTTATTATTTAACATTTATTCAATATTTAAAGATTTTATAAATATCCAAATTCTCGGGTTGTCACAGTGGTCATGATTATGCCAAACAACTGTCCATCTATGTACTACGGGCCAAAGAGGACTTTCACCACATCATTTGTCTGTAACAATATAGGTCATGATTATACCAATACACAATTCCTGGTCATAATCATACCAATCAACAATCCATCTATGCACTACAGGCCAAATATGACTTTTACCTTAATATAAGCGTGAGGATGATGACATGATATATAAATTCTATCAAGTGAGATCAATGATAAATATTACAGATTTATAATTCAATTTATCCAGAGTTTAAGAATGTCCAAATTGTTAACATGATAATTAATTGTGGAGAAAAATTCAAGAATGATATTCATGTATCAAAAATAATTTGGACAGAAAAGAAACCAATTTTGTCGTGAATGGTACCCCGTGAGTAGTACCCCGAGTGAATAGTACCTGAGTGAATAGTACCCCGTGAATAGTACCCGAATGAATAATACCCAGTGAATAGTATCCCGAATAAGAATATTGAAATTTAATAAGAAAGTTCAGACCAATATTCCAATGAAACGATACTAGATGAAGCGCAAAACTCAAGGATATTTTACTAATTTCAGGGATTATAGAAGCAATACTTATCAAAGTAAGTGTAGATTTAGGAATATGAAATGAAATAATATTATTTACATACTATAGAGTATGAAAGAAAATAATATTTCTTACGAATATTGAACGAAAATAATATCCCTTACGAATATTGAACGAAAATAATATTCCTTATGAATATTGAACGAAAATAATATTTCTTACGAATACAAAAAATAATATCTCTTACGAATATGAAATAAATAATACCCCTTACCTTAGTAGGAGAGTAATTCCGACTGGTATAGCGGAGATATTCTTGAAGAAAACTTTCACTATTTGCTACGCTCAAGGTATCCTTATACTAGAAAGAAATACACACAATATTATAGAAGAAGAATTCTGATTCTGGTGTGATTTTTATTTCTTAACTAATCATCCTATTTATAGGAGAATGTGTTGGGTAAAATCTTGTTACGCACAACACGCAAGTATACGTGGTCAACAAGTAATATAGTAATGAATAGAGTATCGTTCCCACGAAGACAAATTAGTAAGAAATTTAACTTCATAATTACCAATTTTCTATTAATCCTAATTCTATTAAACTATTCAATTCAATGATTTAAATTTATAGAAACTCATTTAATAAATAAATAAACTATCACAAAACAATCACAAATATAAAAAACCAGAATTTCAATCAAATAATGGAGAATTAGACTTATGATTTCACCCTAAGCATCACTCTAATTTTCACACCTTAATTCTAATTCAACTCACTATCCCAGTTTATTAATCAAGAACACAAATATAGTACTAGCCACCCCTTGATGCACTAATACCGTATTAACTTAAATCCACAATTTAGATAGAAACAAGTTAAATACCTTAATCAACCAACTCACTATATTTCTATGTGAACTAAAATTAAAGAAGGTTTAAAATTAAGTTCTCTATCCGATTACATGCGATGTCAAGCATATCCCTACCTTAACATTAATCAAGAATCTGCTATTCATAAAATTCATGAACACATGCTACATTAACTAAGTCTAGATTTGAATATCCTCTCTCGATTCCACACAAATCCACAAAGAATTGTTGATCAAATAATTCACAAATTCACACTCAAATTAATATAGATAAACCGATAAATAATTTATTGAAATGGAAATTAAAGTTATAAAATCATCGTTTCACTTAAGGATCCATCATAAGCCTAAAAAGTGAATTAGTTCATAACGAATGAAATAAAAACTGAATAATCTAAAGAAAACATCCTTGCAATTATAAATAAAAGACTAAAAAGAAGAATAGTGATGAACACCCTTCACGTAGCCTAGAATTGCAATTGTCCCGAAAATCTCCTCAAAATACTCCTCCAAGCTTGCTATCAACTTTTGGAATTGATCTTCGTAATATCCTTGTGCCATCCCCCTGATTCGTTGTTTTTAGCGTAATATATATCTCCCCCCTCTGTTCTAGCCGAAGTCCCTTGCTATTTAGAGTCCAAGTGACATGCCAAGTCCCAACAATCCATGTCCCAACAGTCTTATGATCAAACCAGGACTCCAGATTTCGCGACCCCCCGGCCCAGCGGGGGTCTATAGGCCAAACATGCCCACCCCGGCGGGCTAGTCCACTGTTAACCGACTTTGGCCATTTCAAGTTTGCACTTATTTTCGCTCCAAATGACCTCTTTTTCTCATTATTCATCACACCAACCACCCTACACATGAAAGAACACAAAACAAATAAAAACGAACATGAAAATAAGAAAATAACTAAGATTAAGCATGAAATGGACAACGATTCGTGGATATAAAATCCACTTATCAAAATCTCCCAAACTTAAACCGTGCTAGTCCTCGAGCACAAAACAAACTATATGTTATGCAATGCATTGAGATGGAATGAATATAATCTACAAGCTTTCGAATCCAACAGTTTCGCAAAATCAATATTATCCCATCGGCCTCAGAGAAAACAAGCAACTCTACAATATGGATCACCAAAACCAATCCACAATTCCGTATTAATTCTCAAATCTTAAATCATTAGCATTGGTATAGTGTGCGTGTGTGTTCAACATCCATGATAACTGATACAGACTCAAATTCAATATATAATCAATTTCTTAGAAGGAATCATATAGTGCAAACTTAAAAATTCTAAAAAACAGGCATATTCCAACTAAAGCTAAGCAATACCAAATTCAAGGGTTCATGCAGGGTACTTATACTTCATTTATCTCAATTTTTTTTCACGAGGGCTTTTTGCTCTTTTCCCGTTTTATTGTTTTTTATATACATATATGACTGTGCAATGTCTCATCCCATTAGGCAAACAGTGCTACCCCTTAGCGAGCTTTCAACCAACGACTCCCAGACCATAAAAGACCTTAGAGCGCTAGGTGTAAAGACAATCCCCTCGGGCGTACTTGCTCAAGTAACAAAGGCCCCGAAACAAGACTAGTCACAATATATACTTTTTTTTTATTTTTTTCCTTTTTTTCGTTTCCATTTTTTTTTCATAGCTTATATACCCCACATATACTCCCCCAAACTTAAGTTCTTGCCTAATTTTAGCCTTTACTGCCTATCCTTGTCATTTTCTCATTTGCCCTAGCATTATCCTTTAGAAACTATATATGTATCAATTTGAATTGACCAGTCAACAAAGATGTTATTAGCGTGCTAACCTTCTTTTTATCAGTTTCAAACAAGCACAAGATTCGATTCATAACAGAAATTATATCACAGTTCTAATAATCAATACTGTATTGGTTAACTTATTCTCAATCTCATCATAGGCCCACAAATAACATGAACTGCAAAACTATTGGACATTTGCAAACACAATATTTAACTAAATAATTTTTTTTGTGTTTTTTATTTTATATATATTTATTTTTAGATAACATAACTAAATAATAGGAATAAAAACAATGCAATAACAAAAATATGCAATGCATGCCAACAAGAATTTAAATCCCTCAAACTTAAGTAAACAATGCCCTTATTGGACGAATAATCATAATTAAGTGCATGAGGAATTCTTTGCAATCGCCTAAGTCTGGGGAGGTGGTGTTTGATCTTCTTCTTCTGAATCACTTGGTGAAAACCTCGGCATCAGCATCAACTGCTGATATGGAAATTACGCAGCTGGATTGAAACTCTGAAGTGTCGTGTTGAGTGAAGCAAACGACATGTTCATGGCATTAAACATATGATCTTGTCGCCGTGCAAGCCGCCTCATCTCCCATCGTGCTGCTTTGTTTTTCTCCTCCATTTGTTGATGGAATGCAAGAAACTGAGGGCTAGATATAGCGTCGGACAATGGGTGTCCCTCAGTTCCTTCGTCTCCCATAGTAGTATACTCATCATCCGTTGTGTCTTCAGCGTCAGCTTCGTCCTCTGAAGCTGATGGAAATACAAATCCTAAACCTCTAGGATGAGATTCTCCCCCGGTCCACACTGAATACTGTGCTATCATTCTCGAATCAAGTAGCTGTAGCTACATTAGAGTGGGTTCATCATCAAAACATTGAACTCCTGCTTGGCGACACAACCCACAAATGAGGGATGGGTGTGGCAAGCCTCCCAAAAAATTTCCCCGTAGACATCGGCGAATTGAAAAACTTATTATGGCCCCGACGTCGATGATGAAGTCCTGCACAATGGCATAAAGGAGCAGTGCCTTCTCTTTGGTCACGTCGGAGGTGTGCGTGGATGGCAATAGTTTCGCACATAAAAAAGCGTACTAAATCTTCCCATACCGACTGAGATCTTTGCTATGAAACACCGTGCCTCCCTTCCGACCCTTTATCCATGTTGTACCCGGCTTGGTAATTTCCTTGATAACCTCCTCAAAGTCAGGGTCGAAATCCCTAAAATGAGCATACTGACAATGTCGAGGCACCCACAACTGATAATACGTGTTGATAGCATCGGCACTGAATGGGACCATTCGACCCCACACAAAGGCATTGAACGCTGCCTTGTCCTAGGCATTCGTATAGAACTCCTTGACCACATTAACGACGGTGGCCTCGGGCTCCTCAGTGAACTTGACCCACCTTTTTTGATAGATTTGTTGCATCATCTCACCGTCGTGAGCATCCGGTGCCAACCCCCGCTCCGGTGTAAGAGCCTTGGTGACCATGTAATCGTACCGGTCGGCGATGGCGGCACTTTTGAACTTTTGACGGTCGAATATGCGGGATGGTGGAGTTGGCCTTGAACTCTCTCCTCTTTGTCGTTTGGATGTCGGTTGAGAAGCCATTGATTTTCGGATGTCTGAATATATTTCCTCTCCCGAAATTTTAGTCACACACTTTAGCAAACACGTGGTGTGCGCACTGAGTTCTTTCCCCACATGGATGAGTTTGTGGCAATTAAGGTGAATGAAGATGAAGATTTTGAAAATAAGGGACTCACTCTCTCCTACAAGATGAATTCCCACAATAATACCCCAAATTCGTGGCTTCCTAAGCTCAGATTGCAAGTAATCGATGAACTTGTGGTTTGAGGGTGTGTTTATATAGAGGAGATGTGATGTAGAGCCTTAGTAATAGAGGGTTGATGAAGTGAGGTAATGGAGTAGTGGGTTGAAGTTGTAGGGATGAGTATTTGATGGTGGCACAGTCGTGGGTGAGAAGTAGGAGTAGTGGTGTTAGGATGTTGGCGTTATTGTGTAGGAGAAGGAGAGTAGTGGGGATTGCATTATGTAGCTGCCGAATAAGTCTGCCCAATTTCAAGGACCCCCACCTCGGCGGGGGGTACACGACCAATATAGCCCGCCCCGGCGGGGGTGTCCCCTGACTTCAATTTTTTTTGTGACTTCTAATTTGGCCTTGCAACTTGCTCTTTTCTCTTCTTTTCTTACATGTTTCTCTGCTTACACACTCTTGACACTCCTGCAAACAATAACACGCATATATTAGTAGATTGTTGATCGATTTGAGCATGATTGAGAGATTAACAAAACTTTTACTCTATAATACCTACCTAATAACTTAATAAAAATTATATTCTAATAATTATGAATGAAAATACGAAGAATAAACGAAAGATTAAGTTGCCTCCCAATTAGCGCTTGATTTTAAGTCGTTTAGCCTGACTACTTCCTGTTCACAGTGCATCGGATAATGTGATGGCAATGACATCGGTGTTGGCCTCGCCACCTGATAAGTGGGTTTTATACCTACTTATTAGATATCAATTCACGAGAACTATGCCCATCTCAAGTACATTTTAGTGTGTTTGTAGTTGCATTTTGTGTTATTTTGCATTGCATATACTGAGTACTCTTATGGTATAAAAGTACAAGAAAATGGCTTAGCTAGGCGTTGGTAGGTGGCATGAGATTAGTGAAGGCATGACAAGAGGGTCGAGTGGACAAAAGAAACTGAGCATTGATGGACAAGGAAGCAAGAGTAGCATGTCAAAGAATCAGTAGCAGTATGACAAGGAAGCAGCAATAGCAGAACATAAGATTACAGATTTCAGGAGTCGCGCGGCCGCGCAGCTGCATAGGCTGGAACACGCGCACCCGCGCCATCAACCGGAAGGAACCTATTTGGCACACACGCGCGCTTGCTTTATAAAGGGATCGCGCGCGGCGCGTCATCGACTGCAGTTGCTGACTTCATTTTATTTTTGTAATTTTAAGTGTTTGAGTTGATAAAAATAACTCTGGTTGATACCAGACGGGGAATCTTTAGTTTTTATGAGTTTTTCATATTAGAGAACTAGGGTTTAACGCTTTGAGCGAATTCCAATGAGGATCCAAACATAAACTTAATATTTTATATTTCTTCTTTGGAATTCAATCATCGACTACGAACTACTGTTATGTTGCTGGAAAGTATTGAGGATTTGAACATCATGTTTGGATTATAATCTACAATTGAGTTTGATCAATTCTATCTTCTCTTTCAATTGTTTAATTATTTTCCACGTGTTACTCTAATCCCATAATGGCTTTAGGTTCAGACATGAACTAAACTCCATTATGGGATTCTAACGGATTTTAATATGTAGTCTAATTGATGGCTTGATTGCTGGGTTGTTAGTGTATCATCAGGAACATCTATTATGGTTGATTTGATTGCATGAATGCTTGATCACCATTCATTTTATGTACTTGTATGGAATTGAAAAATAACATGCGAGTATGGTTGTAATCATGATAGCATGCGTGTATGGGGCTGAGTTGCTTAGCTTTATACTTCGTGAATCAGATAGACATATACTGTTTCACCGTGTGAGTTATATAAGAGCTTGTGCTTAAATTCAATAGAAATATAGTGATTTTGGTTATATTGATGATTACATTATTTCTATTGTAGGTGGATATTATGTAAGTAGGTCATAATTTATTGAAAAATGGTTATGTCTACATTCGTGCTCTTGGCTAATTTCCTGTGGTACGTGAATAATTTTGCATGATGGTGATATTTAGATGAACTATTAAATGAAGTTAGGATCCCATTATTTCCAGATTTGATTTATCACTTTATTATTCTTCTTTTATTTATTACTTAGTTTATATTCATTCAAAATCATAGCGCTCGTTTAAGCATATAAAAATAGTGATATAGTTGATGCATAATAGTTTAATTTAGAAACCTTTCTCCGTGGATCGATACTTCACTTACTCTGTATTACTTGTTGACCTATGTATGCTTGCATGAGTTAGAGTCCTTTTTTTACATCTAAAAAGGAGGCAACAAGTTTTTGGCGCCGTTGCCAGGGAAAGGCGTTTAATTTTATTATTATCATTAGTTTTAAGCTATATTGTATGACTTAAACAAATCTAATCTTATCTCATTTCTATTTTTTTTGTTTTTGTTTCAGGTGCTTGTATATATTTTATGCATACGCGATCATCCAATTCCGAGTTGACACCTGCACAGGACAACATTAACGACAGAGGTTGGAAATCAATTGCACGTAGAAATATACAAGAAGAGCTAGAGATTACAATATCTAATATGGCAGCCGCGGAACATAGAGACGAGCAAAGGGAGGAACACAGGGCTTTAAGAGACTACTCTATGCCGAATATTAATGGACTGCAATCAAGTATAGTCAGACTAGCGATAACAGCTAATACCTTTGAGATAAAGCCGGGCACGATTCAAATGGTGCAGAATTCGGTACAATTTGGGGGTGCTGCTACAGATGATCCTAATGAACACCTGTTGAGTTTCATCGAAATATGTGATACTTTCAGATACAACGGGGTGACAGAGGATGCTATCAGACTAAGGATGTTTCCATTTTCACTGAGGGATAAATCAAGAAGTTGGCTTCACTCTTTGCCTTCGGGATCTATAACCACATGGGCGGACCTAGCACATAAATTCTTATCCAAGTTTTTCCCAATGGCTAAGACTGCGAAGATGAGGACAAGAATTTCCCAGTTTGAGCAGCAACAGGGTGAATCTTTATATGAAGCCTGGGAGAGATATAAAGAGATGCTAAGGAAGTGTCCACACCATGGCATGCCAGATTGGATGGTGATCAACACATTTTATAATGGATTGGGATGGCAGTCTAGGCCTATTGTAGATGTAGCTGTAGGAGGAGCTTTATGGGCGAAGAGTTATGAAGAAGCCTATAACCTCATTGAGACAATGACAGCAAATGATTTCCAAAACCCTATAGCCAGGATGCCACAGCCCAGAGTTGTAGGTTTGTTAGAAGTGGATGCTATCACACAATTGTCTGCACAGTTGGCATCCATGGCGAAGAAAATTGATTCATTGACAGAGACCAAGGCGAAGACAGTTGCCTTTGTGTGTGAGATCTGTGCGGGGTCATATTCAACTGATCAATGTGCTATCATCTCGGAGTCTGTACAGTATGTGAGCAATTACAGGAAGAACCAAGGTCAATTTTAGAACACATACAACTCCAACAACTGCAACCATCCAAACTTCAGTTGGTCAAATAATCAAGGAAATCAACAAAATTAGTTTCAGCCGAATCACCAATTTCAGTCACAGCCAGCTCAGCCACAGTTTACACTAAGACCGCCTTTTCCACTGGGATTTTCTCAACAACAACATCACCCTCCATATGCACCTCAGCAAGAAAAGAAATCAGAAATGGAGGAGATGATGATGAAGTATATAGCGAACACAGAGGTGATGATTAAAAGCTAAGTAGTGGCTATAAAAAATCTGGAAACTCAAATGGGGCAAATGGCGAGCATGCTTAACAATAGGCCCCAAGGTTCATTGCCAAGCACTACGGAGGTAAATCCACGAAGAGAAGGGAAGGAACAATGTCAAGCGATCACATTAAGGTCTGGGAAAAAGGTGGTAGAAAATGAGCATGGCACGGCCGCGCCATGTTTACATAGGGAGGACGTGCGGCCGCGCGAGGCAAAAATTGTGTCTGAGCAGAAAGAAAATAAGGAAGGTTCTGGACAACAACAAGAAGAGGATAATAAAGCAGGTTCAGTGGAGAAGCCCGTAAATTAAATACCAAAAGTTCACCCTTCGGTTTCGTATCCACAAAGGTTGAATAAGCAGAGGGAAGATAAGCAGTTCAGCAAGTTCTTGGAGGTCTTTAAAAAACTACAGATTAACATACCTTTCTCTGAGGCATTAGAACAGATGCCAAGTTATGCAAAGTTCATGAAGGGTATATTGTCAAGGAAGAGGAGATTAAAAGAATTTGAGACAGTGGCCTTAACAGAGGAATGCAGTGCAGTGCTTCAGTGTAAATTACCTCTAAAGCTGAAGGATCCAGGAAGTTTCACAATTCCATGTGCGATTGGAAAGATGAGCTTAAGTAAATGTTTGTGTGATCTTGGGGTAAGCATAAATTTGATGCCCTTGTCAGTATTCAACCAGTTGGGATTGCCGGATCCAAGGCCAACAAATATTTCTTTGCAGCTAGCTGACAGATCCATCACCTATCCACGGGGAATTATTGAAGATGTACAGGTAAAAGTGGATAAATTCATCTTTCCAACTGATTTCATCATTTTAGAGTATGAAGAAGATAAGAATATACCAATCATACTGGGGAGACCATTCTTAGCCACATGAAGGACCTTGATAGACGTGCAGAAAGGGGAACTCACTATGCGTGTTCATGATCAGGAGGTTACCTTTAACGTATTCAAGGCGATGATGTTTTCGACAGATGAAGAGGAATGCTTTCGGGTTGATTTGGTGGATCAGGTCTTAAATGATGAAGTAGAGAGTTTGATGGGTCATGAACCGTTCAGAAGTGTTATTGCTAAAAATTCAGAACTAGAGGAAAAGGAATTTGAAGAACTTGTGCAATTTCTTGATACTACTCCACAATTTAGAAAATTCAAAACAGCTGTTAAGCCATTGAAGAAAGCTGGAGAGACGTCAGTAAAATTGAAGCCATCTCTTGAGACACCTCCAGAACTTGAATTGAAACCACTTCCAGATCATTTACGGTATGCATTTTTAAATAAAGATTCAAAGCTACCTGTGATTATTTCTTTTGCACTAACATCTTTTCAGGAAGAAAAACTGTTACGAGTCCTTAGAGAGTTCAAGTGGCTGTTGTGCGAGAGTTCTATGCTAATGCGAGGGAAACAATGAATGGGTTCTCTTTTGTTCAGGGAATTCAAGTGGACTACAGGCCGAGAGCTATTCGTCAATTATTCAATTTACCCGACCCTCCGGCTGGACGAATAAATTGGGTGGAGGCAGAGCGTTTGGAGACCGATTTATATGTGGTGATCACTGATTTGTGCATTCTAGGGACTCAGTGGACATGCACTCCGGGCACTAATCACCCCAAGACTTTTTCAGTTTCCACACTTAATTGTTATGCTAAGGCCTGGAATCTCTTTGTCTGTGCAAAAATTATGCCATCTTCTCATCAGCATGAGATTACAGTTGAGCGAGCGATTATACTATGGGGGATTATTGTGGGCAAGTATATCGACGTAGGTCACTTGATGAATCAGAACATGATGAGATATATGCGGGGAAGTACCACGGGTAGTGTTCCACATGCCTCCATAGTGTCCCATTTATGCGCCAAGGCAGGTATTCGGTGGACGGATGAGCAGTTACACTTCCCAAGCCAGGACATTACGCATGCTACCATAGTAAGATTTGAAGATTGGCAAGGGGGTACACCGCATCCCAGAGGAAAGGGATTTATTCTTCGCCCAGCATCGTCTACACCATCACCGCAACCCTCCAAGTCAAATGAAGCAGGCACGTCAACCCAAGCAACTTCTACTACTAGGGATCGACAGCTCCGAAGGTTGGAGCGTAAGGTCGACGCTATGTATGATAATTTTGTAGCGTTTGCTACGGGTCTGACTATGTCGTTAGTGGAGGCGTTTGCACAGCAAGGAACTATGCTTGAGTGGCCATCGTTTGGGACTGCCATGCCATATCCACCACCGAATTCACCACCCGATGAGGGTGGTGCAGTTGAGCAGTAAGGGAGTTCTTCTAACCCTATACCTTCATTCATTGAGATAATGAATAGTTTAAGTTTGGGGGTATTAAATGGGTAGTAGGGTAGTTGCATATAGTGTTTGCATGATTAGTTTAAATTTTGCATGTTTATGTGTTAGATAACAATTGCAAATTTTTTTTTTCGATTTTTAGTCATTATTACTTGTGTTAGTATATGTTTAGTTGCATTCTATGTTTAGTGCATGTCTCACAAGTCTAGCTTTGTGGAAGTTATGTCCAGCCAATGATGAATTTGAATTTTGAAGGATTGTTGAGTCTAATGGATATCTTTAGCTTAGATATAAAGTTTTACATGATGTAATCCATGGTTGCTATTTAGATGCTTTCGGTTTGCACTGCCGTGTTCACACGTGCTTGTAGGCATAAGAATTATGTGTTGCATTGCTTGATAGGAAATGTGGTTTTAAAAAGAGAATTATGTGGAAAATGGATTTGGACTATGAAAAATATTGATAATCAAACTTTGGGGACACATGGGTATGCTATATATATAAAAAAATAAAAATAAATAAAAAATAAAAAATATGAAAAATTATCTTGTCTAGCCTTATTTCGGGGCCTTTGTTACTTGAGCAAGTACGCCCGAGGGGATTGTCTTTACACCTAGCGCCCTAAGATCTTTTATGGTTTGGGAGTCGTTAGTTGAAAGCTCGCTAAGGGGTAGCGCTGTTAGCCTAATGGAATGAGGCATTACACAGTAATGGGGAAAAAAAAGAAGAAAAGAAATCAATAAACACCGCGAGAAAGCACAAAAATCGCCCTCGTGAGTAAAAAGAAAGCAGTCTAACCCCATTGTTGAACCTTAGTTGGTTTTGATATGTCAGAGTAGTCTTTGTTGCATTAGTATACATAAATCTTGATTTAGACTGCAATTTCCTATTTTGAGCAAGTTAGCATATGAATTCTGTGTTTTAGTCAAGTTTTGGTGAACACAACACACACACACAACATTTTTATAGCATGTATGGATTACTTGAGTGTAGGATATTATGTCTATGGCTCAGTTTGAAGTTTTATTCTTGAATCTGGATAATTCATTGAGGCATTTTTGGACTGAAATTCTATACTAGCTGGAAGAATATGAGACTCATTTGCATCATAATTTAGTTGCATAGCATGTAGTTGTATTTTTAGTGTTTATGTAGTATGCATTGCTTGAGGGCAAGCAATAGTTCAAGTTTGGGGGTATTTGATAAGTGGGTTTTATACCTACTTATTGGATATCAATTCACGAGAACTATGCTCATCTCAAGTACATTTTAGTGTGTTTGTAGTTGTATTTTGTGTTATTTTGCATTACATATACTGAGAACTCTTATGGTGTAAAAGTGCAGGAAAATAGCTTAGCTCGGCGTTGGTAGGTGGCATGAGATCAGTGAAGGCATGACAAGAGGGTCGAGTGGACAAAAGAAACTGAGCATTGATGGACAAGGAAGCAAGAGTAGCATGTCAAAGAATCAGTAGCAGTATGACAAGGAAGCAGCAATAGCAGAACACAAGATTGCAGATTTTAGGAGTCGCGCGGCTGCGCAGCTGCATAGGCTGGAACACGCGCGCCCGCGCCATCAACCAGAAGGAACCTATTTGGTACACATGCGCGCGTCATCGACTGCAGTTGCTGACTTTATTTTATTTTTGAAATTTTAAGTGTTTGAGTTGATAAAAACTACTCTGGTTGATACCAGACGGGGAATCTTTAGTTTTTACGAGTTTTTCATATTAGAGAACTAGGGTTTTACGCTTTGAGCGAATTTCAACGAGGATCCAAACATAGACTTAATATTTTATATTTCTTCTTTGGAATTTAATCATCGACTACGAACTACTGTTATGCTGCTGGAGAGTATTGAGGATTTGAACATCACGTTTGGATTATAATCTGAAATTGAGTTTGATCAATTCTATCTTCTCTTTCAATTGTTTAATTATTTTCCATGTGTTACTCTAATCCCATAATGGCTTTTAGTTCAGACATGAACTAAACTCCATTTTGGGATTCTAACGGATTTTAATACGTAGTCTAATTGATGGCTTGATTGCTGGATTGTTAGTGTATCATCAGGAACTTCTATTATGGTTGATTTGATTACATGAATGCTTGATCACCATTCATTTTATGTACTTGTATGGAATTGAAAAATAACATGCGAGTATGGTTGTAATCATGATAGCATGCATGTATGGGGCTGAGTTGCTTAGCTTTATACTTCGTGAATCAGATAGACATATACTGTTTCACTGTATGAGTTATATAAGAGCTTGTGCTTAAATTCAATATGGCGGCAATTTCACATAGAAATATAGTGATTTTGGTTATATTGATGATTACATGATTTCTATTGTAGGTGGATATTATGTAAGTAGGTCATAATTTATTGAAAAATGGTTATGTCTACATTCGTGCTCTTGGCTAATTTCCTGTGGTACGTGAATAATTTTGCATGATGGTGATATTTAGATGAACTATTAAATGAAGTTAGGATCCCATTATTTCCAGATTTGATTTATCACTTTATTATTCTTCTTTTATTTATTACTTAGTTTATATTCATTCAAAATCATAGCGTTTGTTTAAGCATATAAAAATAGTGATATAGTTGATGCATAATAGTTTAATTTAGAAACCTTTCTCCGTGGATCGATACTTTACTTACTCTATATTACTTGTTGACCCATGTATGCTTGCATGAGTTAGAGTCCTTTTATTACATCTAAAAAGGAGGCAACACCACCCCAATAGTGCTTTAATCGTTGACCGTTGACTTTGAAAGTTTCTAATAGATTTCGACTGTAAAGTTCAACGGCTCCATGAGAGAACACCCGCTTTATAGTAAATGGTCCCAACCATCTCGACTTGAGCTTTCCGGGGAACAATCTCAATCGTGAGTTGAACAAAAGGACTGATTGTCCCAGCTCGAATGTTCTTTGCATAGTTTTCTGGTCGTGCCATCTCTTGACCTTTTCCTTGTATAACTTGGAGTTCTCGTAGGCTTGAAGGCGAAATTCGTTGAGGTCATTTATTTGAAGTAATCTCTTTTACCCTATAGTTGCTTGATCGAAATTGAGATTCTGAATTGCCCAATAAGCCTTATGCTGTATAATAATTGATATGGTGACATCCCGATCGGTGTCTTGTACGCAGTCCGGTATGCCCATAATGCATCATCCAACCGAAGCGACCAATCCTTACAGTTCGGATTCACCACTTTCTCTAATATTCTCTTGACTTCCCTATTTGACACCTCAGCCTGTCCACTGGTTTGGGGGTGATACGCCGTCGCTACCTTGTGGTTGACCCCATATCTTGCCAATAGAGCTGTGAATGATTTGTTGCAAAAGTGACTACCTTCATCACTTATAATGGCTCTCGGCGTGCCAAACCTTGTGAAAATGTTTTTCTGTAGAAATTTAAGGACCACCTTAGCATCGTTAGATGGGAGTGCTGCAGCTTCAACCCACTTAGATACGTAATCCACTGCGAGTAGAATACACTGAATGTTAAGTGATGACGGGAATGGTCCCACGAAATCGATGCCCCATACATCAAAAATTTCAACTTTGAGAATCGTTTGTAGAGGCATCTCATTCCTTTTCGAAATGTTGCCCACCCTTTGACATCTATCACATGTTTTGACTAACTAGTGGGCGTCCTTAAATAGTGTAGGCCAATAGAACCCGGCTTGCAGCACATTTGCTGTTGTCCTTTCACTACCATAATGTCCACCATATGCAGATGAGTGGCATTCATGCAGAATGTTCTTCACTTCACTATAGGGCATGCACCTTCTAATCATTTTGTCGGCGCACTGCTTGAATAAATAGGGTTCGTCCCACATGTACCATTTTACGTCACGAAAAAACTTTTTTTTCTGTTGTCTTGTGAGATCAGGTGGGAGAACGTTGCTCACTAAATAATTTGCATAATCCGGGTACCAAGGAAACTCTGCATTTATCCCAAATAATTGCTCGTCCGGGAATGATTCATTGATTTCGCACTTGTCCTCTTTCAATTTCCCTTGATTTTTCAGCCTGGACAAGTGATCGACGACTTGATTCTCGGTCCCCTTTCTATCCTTTATTTCTAGATCAAACTCTTGAAGCAGGAGAATCCATCAGATAAGACGTGGCTTAGCATCTTTCTTCGCAATTAGGTACCGAATTGCCGAATGGTCCGTGTAGACTATCACCTTAGTCCCGTTCAAATATGCCTGGAACTTGTCAAATGCATACAACAACTCAAGTAATTCCTTTTCCGTAGTTGTATAGTTCATTTGAGTCTCCGTGAGCGTTTTGCTTGCATAATATATAGCGTGAAATACCTTCTCTCGGCGTTATCCCAAAACAGCCCCAATCGCGTAGTTGCTTACATCACACATTAGCTCGAAAGGCATGTTCCAATTCGGTGCAATGATCACGGGGGCTGTAGTTAACTTTCAACAACTCAAAAGCTGACTTACAATTGTCGTCAAAACTGAAAATACCATCCTTCTTTAAAAGACTGCACAAAGGTTTTGCAATTTTTGAGAAGTCTTTTATAAATCTCCTGTAGAACCCAGCGTGTCCCAGAAAACTTCTAATACGCTTAACTGAGCTCGGTGGAGGCAATTTCTTGATTATTTCTAGCTTCGCTTTGTCAACCTCCAACCCTTGAGCCGATACCTTGTGGCCCAAAATTATGCCCTCCTCCACCATGAAGTGGCATTTTTCCCAATTAAGCACGAGGTTCGTATCCTTGCATCGCTGTAACTCCATTACCAAATTTCCTAGGCACGTATCAAAGTTGTCCCCATAGACAGAAAAGTCATCCATGAAGACTTCAACATTTTTCTCCACCATGTCTGAGAAAATGGACATCATACACCGTTGAAAGGTCGCAGGTGCATTACATAACCCGGATGACATTCTCCTAAACGCGAATGTGCCGTAAGGGCACTTAAATGTAGTCTTCTCGTGATCTTCAGGAGCGATGACTATCTGGTTATAGCCCGAGTATCCATCCAATAAACAGTAATACTCATGTCCCGCCAATCTGTCCAACATTTGATCGATAAAGGGCAGCGAAAAATGATCTTTTCGGGTTGTTTTATTCAACTTCCTATAATCCATGCAAACCCTCCAACCTGTCACTGTTCTTGTCGTTATTAACTCGTTATCCTCATTCTACACCACAATTATTCCTCCCTTTTTCGGCACACACTAGACCGAACTAACCCACTTGCTGTCGAAAATCGAGTAGATGATACCGGCATTCAACAATTTCAGAATTTCCTTCTTCACAACTTCCTTCATAATAGGGTTAAGTCGACGTTGTTGATCCACCGTCTGTTTTGCATCATCTTCCATCAGAATCTTGTGCATGCAAAATGAAGGGCTGATTCCCTTAATATCCGCTATCGTCCACCCAGTCGCTAATTTATTTTCCCTAAGCACCCTCAGCAATTTTTCTTCCTGCAAATTGTTAAGTGCAGCATAAATAATAGCAGGTAAAGAATTTGAATTGCCTAAATACGCATACCTGAGATGTTTAGGGAGTGGCTTAAGTTCCAAAGTTGGTGGCTCCTCCAATGGTGGTTTCAATTTTTCTGTGGCTGTCTCCTCCGTGTGCAAGGGTTCAAATGGTGCTCTAAATCGGTTCACTCGTGGTAACGAATCTAGCATCAGTAAGTAGTCCACAAATTCTGGGTAGTCAAACTCTTCATCCCCCAATAATGTCGTTTCTAATGGATCGTTGACCAAACTCTTGCCCATATCCTCACTAATAATTTGCTCAATCATATCCATCCAAAAATATTCTTCCTCATCCATAGGGAATTTCATGGCCTTGAACACGTTAAATTTGATTTCTTGATCTTGGATCCTCATGGTAAGTTCTCATTTTTGTACGTCTATAAGTGTCCTACCTGTGGCCAAGAAAGGTCTCCCTAGGATGATCGGGATGTTCTTGTCCTCCTCAAAATCCAGAATAATAAAGTCCACGGGGAATATAAACTTATCCACTTTACCCAAAATGTCCTCTACTATGCCTCTCGGATATGTGACTGGCCTATCCACCAACTATAACGAAATATTCGTAGGCTTTGGTGAGGGCAAACCCAATTCTGTGTATACTAACAATGGCATAAGGTTCACACTCGCCCCCAAATCACATAAACACTTATTAAAGGACATGTTCCCGACTGTGCATGGAATAATGAAACTCCCCGAGTCTTTCAGCTTTGGTGGCAACTTCTGCTGTAACACCGCACTACATTCCTCTGTTAATGCCACTGTTTCGAAATCTTCCCATTTATTTTTCCTTGACAGAATCCCTTTCATAAATTTTGTATAACTCGACATCTGCTCTAGGGCTTCTACAAACGGGATGCTAATCTGAAGTTTCTTGAAAACTTCCAAAAACTTCGCAAATTGCTTATCTAATTTCTATTTTTGGACCCTCTGCTAAAACGGTGGTGGAGGATATACAACTGGCTTGTCGTCTAGCTTTGTTTTCTCACCGTGCTTATCCTCACCCTTGTCTCCTTCAACCACTTTACTGTCGTCAACTTTTTCATCCGATATCGCTGAATTTTCTGCATCTTTGCCAACGAGATGTTTTCCATTCCTCAACGTAATTGCCTGACACTGTTCGTGGTTCCCCTTCGGATTTTTCTCTGTATCACTCGGTAGGGTCCCTTGTGGTCGGTTATTTAATGCTAAGGCAATTTGCCCAATCTGATTTTCCAAGTTCTTTATGGCCATTGCTTGATTTTTCATCGCTGCCTCATTGCTAGTTATGTACTTCATCAACAACTCCTCTAAATCTGATTTTCTTTCCTGATGTTGAGCCGGTTGTTGGTGATTCTGAAAACCTGGGGGATATGATGACCGTGGAGCTTGATTTTGCTGGTTATTGCTCCACGAAAAATTTGGATGGTTCCTATTCCCCTGGTTGTAAGTATTCTAGTACATATTTTGTGGAATCCTGTTGTAGCTACCCACGAATTGCACAGGCGCTGGGTTGATTGCGTATTGATCTATAGGATGCTCACCCGCGCATAATTCACACCCGACCGCAACCTGCTGGACCTGTGCCTGTGCCTGTGTCCCCGACATAGCATCCAACTTGTAAGACCCCAACTTTTATAAATAAAGATGAATTTTCTATAAATATCATTTTTGAATATTATGGAGTTAATTTGATATAATGTTATAGTTGTGGGTAATATTTATAAATTTTGCAAAGTACGCAAGTTGTTATATAATATTCGATTGGTCGGGGAATATTCGTTTTAACAGGGAATATTCGTACAACGACATAATTATTAGTGGACCCCACAACGGAATTATTGTCGGATTGAGAAAACGACAAAAATATTTTATTAAAAATAACGGCGGAAGTTTTACCATTGTTACTGTTGAACTACTAGGTAGTAAAAGTACAGTAATACGTGTGGTTGCATAGTAGCACACGGTATTGATTATTAATGCTTATGTGAGAAGTCACTCAGTTTGATTCAATTATTGTCAGTTAATAATATGAATTATTTAGCGATAATGACGTTTTGTTTTATTCGTATTATTAACGTAATAAAACAGAAACATCTTTTTATATAAAACAGAATACTTTATTAAAGTTATTCTATAAATAAAATATATTATATTTTATTTAAAAGATTTTTCTTTAAATATGGACCGTCAGATTAAAGTAATCAATCTGGACCGTTCATGGATTAGTTACTATGCATTCTATTTTTCTATAAATAGCAGCTCATTCCTTTATTATTTCTTACGAATTCACTGAACTCTAGAGAGAGAAACTATAGAGAGAAACTATAGAGAGAGAGAAGAAGAGTATTCTGCTACTTAACTACTTCCTTATTTCAGCTCTTCTTTAAAACGGTAAGGGGTGTTATTCTTTCTTATTCATGAAGAGAACTGTTGTTATTCCATTTCTTATTATTCTGTTGGAATAACCTGTATACGCGGTCTACCCTATACTTGGTGACATTCTTCTATTATTCTGTTGGAACATCCTGTCTGTGTGTTTTACACCGGACCTGGTTCCATTTTTGTTATTATTCTGTTGGAACATCCTGTCTGTGTGTTTTACACCGGACCTGGTTCCGTTTTTATTATTATTCTGTTGGAACATCCTGTCTGTGTGTTTTACACCGGACCTGGTTCCATCTTGTTATTATTCTGTCGGAACATCCTGTCTGTGTGTTTTACACCGGACCTGGTTCTATTATTTATTATTCTGTCGGAATATCCTGTCTGTGCGTTTACACCGGACCTGGTTCCATTATTTATTATTCTGTCGGAATATCCTGTCTGTGCGTTTACGCCGGACCTGGTTCCATTATTTATTATTCTGTCGGAATATCCTGTCTGTGCGTTTACGCCGGACCTGGTTCCATTATTTATTATTCTGTTGGAATAACCTGTTTGTGTGGTCTATCGAATGCATGGTGATTTCTTTTGTTATTCCATTTTTTATTGTACTCAGTTGGTTAAGTTTTGACTTCTATACTCCATGAAATTTGTGGAATATCATTGATAATTACGTTTCATCCAGTATCTTTTCATGAAAATATTCTTCTAAGCATTCTTGAATTTTACTCCACAAAGCAGTATCATGTTGACAATTTGGACGTTATTAATTATTGGATAAATTAATTCTTGAACTTGTTTTATTGAATTCTTATATCATTGTCATCATCCTCATGTTTATAAAATGTTGAAAGTCATCTGTGGCATGTAGTGCATAGATGGACTTGGTATGATGATGACCAGGGATTATTCGGTATAATCATGACCGTAATGTTACAAATGATGTGGTAAAAGTCATCATTGGCCCGTAGTGCATTGATGGACAGTTGTTGGCATGATCATGACCATTAATGAATACACGAATATCCTTGGCCGTAGTGCAGGGGTGATTCGATGATGTGGATTATTTTATTAAGCTGAGTCACAGCGATAACAGTGTTGAAAAACCTTTTAAATCATAAAAGATAGTAGAGTTTATTTTCTACTTGACTCTTTTAATGGATTGCTTGTTCCACTGCAGTTAAACTTGATGTCTATTATATTTTATCAGTTTAACATTGTTGAAGGCTAATGATAATTTATTCTGCATTATCTTAGTCATAATATTTCTTACTGGGCTAGTTGAGCTCACCCTTTCTTTCACTGTTCTCTTCAGGAAATGAGAACGTAGCTGGGGCAAGTCGGGGAACGGAGTGATGGTTCGAATGATAGTATTAGTTAGTAGTCCTCACTATTCTATGTAATAGTGTGTTAATAAATGTAATGAGGACTTCTTTTGAGTATGAATACTCTCTAGAAGATAATATTTGTATTCAAACTCACAGTTTATGTTTTGTCGTATTGTACACGACAGTTATATTAGTAGGTTGTATTTGTATTCTGTACTATGTATCTGACGACCCAAGATGGGTGATATATACCTATTTTTGGGGGCGTCACACAACTTCTTAGACAGTGCTGATATCTGCGCTTGTATTGCCGTCACACCATCTACTTCCAACACTCCAGCCGCCTTTGCCTGTGTCGTTCTTACCGTGGGCCACTGGCAGTTGTTAGCTGCCATTGTCTCAATCAAATTGTAGGCCTCCTCATAACTCTTAGCCATGAACGCCCTACCCGACGCTGCATCAATACTGGTCTTGAGATTCCCATGTAGTCCGTTATAGAAAGTATTCTTTTGCAACCACTTAGGCAATCCATGATGCGGGCACTTTCTGAGTAACTCCTTGTATCTCTCCCATGCCTCATATAGCGACTCCCCATGTTGATGCTCAAACATTGTTATCTCATTCCTCATTTTTGCAGTTTTTGCCGGTGGGAAAAATTTTGCAAGGAATTTTTGAGCTAAGTCTTCCCACGTAGTTATCGATCCCGGCGGTAGAGAGTGTAACCAACTCTTCGCCTTGTCTCGTAAGGTGAAAAGGAACAAGCGAAGTCTCACCGCATCATCCGACACCCCATTATACGTGAAGGTGTCGCAAATCTCTAGAAAGCTGATTAGATGTTCATTCGGATCGTCATTGGCCAATCCCCCAAACTGAACTGAATTCTGGATCATCTAAATTGTCCCAGGCTTGATTTCGAATGTATTTGCAGCAATTGTAGGCCTGGTGATGCTCGACTGCAGTTCAGTCACCTTGGGTGTGGCGAAGTCCCTTAATGCTTTTTGATCTTCAGCTGCCATTGCTTCTTCTATGTCAGAGTTTTTGAATTCATTCCTTGTTTCCTTGATCCACTTACTTAACCTCTAAAATCTTCTTTCAATGTCGTCCTCAAAAGGAAGCAAATCTGGATTTTTGGATCGGGTTTGCATAAACCAATGTCAAAAACCTGAAATAAGAAGAACAAAACAAGAACAAAAAATATTTAAGTAAAATTGGACTAATTAAACTGATATTGTAAAAAAATATTAAAATCTATACTAAAATCATCCCCGGCAACAGCGCCAAAAACTTGTTGGGTAAAATCTAGTTACGTACAACACTCAAGTATACATGGTCAACAAGTAATATAGTAATGAATAGAGTATCGTTCCCACGAAGACAAATTAGTAAGAAATTTAACTTCACAATTGCCAATTTTCTATTAATCCTAATTCTATTAAACTATTCAATTCAATGATTTGAATTTATAGAAACTCATTTAATAAATAAACTATCACAAAACAATCACAAATATCAAAAACCGGAATTTCAATCAAATAATGGAGAATTAGACTTATGATTTCACTCTAAGCTTCACTCTGATTTTCACACCTTAATTCCAATTCAACTCACTATCCCAGTTTATTAATCAAGAACACGAATATAGTACTAGCCACCTCTCGATGCACTAATACTGTATTAACTTAAATCTAAAATTTAGATAGAAACAAGTTAAACACCTTAATCAACCAACTCACTATATCTCTATGTGAACTGAAATTAAAGAAGGTTTAAGATTAAGTTCTCTATCCGATTACATGCGATGTCAAGCATAACCCTACCTTAAAATTAATCAAGAATCTGCTATTCACAAAATTTATGAACACATTCTACATTAACTAAGTCTAGATTTGAATATCCTCTCTCGATTCCATACAAATCCACAAAGAATTGTTGATCAGGCAATTCACAAATTCACGCTCAAATTAATATAGATAAACCGAGAAATAATTTATTGAAATGGAAATCAAAGTTATAAAATCATCGTTTCACTTAAGGATCCATTATAAGCCTAAAAAGTGAATTAGTTCATAACGAATGAAATAAAAATTGAATAATCTAAAGAAAACATCCTTGCAATTACAAATAAAAGACAAAAAAGAAGAATAGTGATGAACACCCTTCACGTAGCCTAGAATTGCAATTGTCCCAAAAATCTCCTCAAAATACTCCTCCAAGCTTGCTATCAACTTCTGGAATTGATCTTAGTAATATCCTTGTGCCATCCCCCCGATTCGTTATTTTTAGTGCAATATATATCTCCCCCCTATGTTATAGCCTAAGTCCCTTGCTATTTAGAGTCCAAATGACATGCCAAGTCCCAACAATCCATGTCCCAGTAGTCTTATGATCAAACTAGGACTCCAGATTTCGCGACCCCCCGCCCCGGCGGGGGTCTATAGGCCAAACATGCCCGCCCCGGCGGGCTAGTCCACTGTTAACCAACTTTGGTCATTTCAAGTTTGTTCCCATTTTCGCTCCTAATGACCTCCTTTTCTCATTATTCATCACACTAACCACCCTACACATGAAAGAATACAAAACAAATAAAAACGAACATGAAAACAAGAAAATAGCTATGATTAAGCATGAAATGGACAACGATTCGTGGATATAAAATCCACTTATCAGAATGGCAGAGCACTATTTAAGAATAATCATGGGTGAGCAGTCAAGAATTCATGGACGCAGAAATTCGGCGAAAATCTGATTTTTACTATCCATTACTGTACAATAAAATATTCTAATAAAATAAAAACTTTATAAAAAATATAATATATTCTATTTATAATCTAATAAAACAAAATAACTTTATATATAATATAAAAAGTATTCTATTTGTAGACACTCGAAATTTTCTGTACACCTGTCACTAACATTGCAGGAGAACATATTCGTCTTTTAAGAGGGAACCTTGAAAGACGATCCATATCCATGCCGGATACTACCGGAAGTTTAGCATCAACCCTGGATCGCAATCTGGGAGTAACAATTCTAATCTCGGAGATAACCCCGAGGCATGCAGATACAATATCGGAATACACATCGGAGAAGACCGATTAATCTCGGAGATAACCCCGAGGTATCCAGTCTCAGTCCCAACCATGGGAATAGCCACCAACCTTGGTGATAACACCAAGGAATGCAATTTCTGCGATAACCCCGAAAATGCTTGTTACAAGTGCGACCAGCTTCAATCTCGGCGCTCACAACGAGATACCCTGTACCAGCCCGATGATAACATCGGGAAGACAGACACACCTCAAAGATGACAATGAGGACCTTCAACCAATTGCAGCAGTCCAATCCCAGCGAAGCTGAGCAACGTTTGCTTTATCAGCCCAATCCGGCGATAACACCGGTGAGGGGCAACATCGTCATCTGACCAACACGATGCCATGCCATGTCGTTTCAATGTCTCTACGCAACAGTGTCCCACAAGACTTACCAATCCCGAGTGACTATTGTGCGGGGTAACGGATGAAAGTTGAAGCTTGAAGACCGGAGGGTACCGTCCCATCTTCAATGACTTTGCATAAACTTTAATCCCATGCCATCGTACAACTCTCGACAATGGCGGTCCGAAATAGGTCCTGTATACCTCAAACGGATGCCTGGATTGCACTTCTAAAAGTTCGAGTGGATATTACAGTGCCCGAGTGCACGTACTTCGAGACGACCTGAGCCAAAAAACTCGGGCCCACCCGAGTTGCCTCTGGTACATCTGCGGCTCAGCTGCAGGTACACCTGTGGCTCCACCTTTTATAAATAGAGGGCTTGGGGTGGCCATTTTGCAAGAGAAAATGGCGAGGAAGCCCTGCCCAATTTGCTCTGCACTCATCCCAGGTAGTGTACTTTCCCCTTTTAAACACCTATGAGCTCATATATAGCCCTTTTGTACCTACAAATGTCTGTGTTTACCCACTCTAAAGATATAGAAGTCTTCTTTGGCAGCCCACTGTAAGCCGTCTCACACACTTTAGAGTCATTCTCTTCATCCTTGGACACACCCTTCTACACGTTGAGAGTCGTGTTGCTTGCTTTTGCCCGGACTTCGGTCCGTGGTTTTATTTCAGTCTATATATATATATATATATATATATTATATATATATATATTTACATAAATATTGACTAACATTATCTAGTTATGTCTCGATTGAGCCTAGACTTTGGTCTGGAGCGTTTATTTTCTTTAATATATATATATATATATATATATATATATATATATATATACATTTATATATATACATTTATATATATTAGCTGTGTGTCGAACTTTGTTCGATGAGCCTAGAACTCGGTCTGGAGCGTTTACGTGCTTTAATATATATATACTTATATATATTATCTCTGATCGAACTCTGTTCGATGAGCTTGTATTTTACATCCAGAGCGTTTATGTGCTTTAATATATATATATATATATATATATATATATATATATATATATACTTATATATATTAACTGTGGTCGAACTTTGTTCGATGAGCCTGGATTTAACATCCGGTGCGTTTATTCGCTTATATATATATATATATATATATATATATATATATATATATATATATATTTGCATTTCGTCCTGCCTGGAGTTCACTTCGTGGCAGTTGATTGCTTTGTACAACTTTCTTTACGTTTTGTCCCGCCTGGAGTTTCCTCCGTGGCGGTTGATAGCTTTTAACAGCTTTATTTACATTTCTGATCCCCCATGGAGGTGCTTCGTGGTTGGTGATCATGTTTGTATATATATATATATTTACAGCTTTTATATATATACCTGCATACTGCTTTCATACAAATTGCGGTATTCTGTGCGCCTAGGAATCATGTGATCACAGATTCAAGCCATTGGATCTAGATTTGGGTCCTGTGATGGACATTTTCAGCTGTAAGCAGCTTGTAAATTATTCTGTGATGTTTGAATTTCCTCAGATGGTTTTCATACCCACAAGGAATTCAACATCTTTTTGTACATTATTTTCATACGGATGTTAGATCTGTCAAATAAAATCAATCCAGCCGAATACGGAATAAAATGGGAATGTAAAAGGTCTCAATTACTATTGAGCATCAGGGTTTAAAAAACCTCTTTTAAAAAATATCACTGCCATATCTTGCTAAAATTGAATTTTTACATAAATTCAAACCCTGTGTATATAGGTGCGAACTAGGCCTTGCACTACTTCCAAATAACAACGCATTGACCCACACACACACATTCAGATAACAATTTCTTGAAAAGAGGCGGTCACCGTGGTAACACGGATGTCGGGGGGTGCCTAACACCTTCCCTCCGTATAACCAAGTCCCCGTTTAGCAGTGTCACATCACTGGGTCAATGTGCAAACCTTTTCTCGGTTGTGTTGGTACAACCATTTAAAAAACCAACTAGGGACTCTTAACAGTCCCTCGTCGACATTATACATGTCGGACCTTTTTCACTTATTTTTTCAAACAAATCTCACCTAAAATGAGAACACCAAAGAACAAGTAACGGAAAGGGACAATTAAAAATCCCGACGTCGACAGGTGACGACTCTGCTGAGGATTCCTGTAAGAGGACTTAAGCCGCTATTACAATTTTTTCAAAATTGTTATCTACTTGTGTGTGGATATTGCATTTACATTTTGTGATGAATGTGTACGAATGCATTTCCTTACTTAGTGCTTCGCACTATAAACTGCTTGTGATATTAGTGCTCACACTATAAACTGCCTGTGATATTAGTGCTTCGCACTATAAAACTGCTTGTGATATTAGTTCTTCGCACCATATCTGCTTGTGATATTAGTGCTTCGCACATGTCATCATTGTCATACGGTAAGACGCGATGTATGTGAATGTATGTTGTGTGGTCCCTCCACCAGGAGGCTATCCCGTCGGTGTTTGATTACTGGACTCGTGAGAAGACTAATTCTCCGAGGCTCAGGAAAGGCACCACCCAAATTCGCTCCAGTTGAAAGACCGGATTAACTTCCCGTCAAGTAGATTGCGATGATTTGGGAACCTTCATGCCAAAAAGCCGCGAGAGTAACCTAAGATAGGTTAGCCTCTGATAAACCCAAAACGGAGGAAAGTCTCTTCATGCTCTCATTTCAAATTACTTGTAAAGCACAATTACTTGTAATTATATTCCATATCTATCTCCATGTAATGAGAAATATGAAGAAATGTGTACACATACATGCTACAAACAGCTGACATCCATTTTGTAGGATAAAATTCCTAAAATGGACGCATCGTATAACATGTTATTATCCACCTTCCCTAAAGACTAAACTATGCAAGTCTTTTACAGGGAGTCAATCGGACCTACCACCCGTTCAAAGTCCAAAAAGGCAACAGGCCTATAGTCAATCATGTCGTCATCCGACCAGGCTGAACTTAATCAAGTTTCTCGCAAAGAATTCGACGGATTAAGCAAACAGATTACAGATTTGGCTGTTCTACTAAAAGAATTACACTAGTTTACACAGAGTCAAAAAATACCTGTACATGCTGAATCCTCCACACAAGGAGGAACCCAGGTCGTTACAATACCTGAACTACAGTTGGATTTGACCAACAAAACTCATGATGCTGCCCATCCCACTGGAGACCCAGACACTGGTGACATCAAAAAGAAAGTCCTCCAAATGGAAGAGACCCTTCGCACTATCTAAGGAATTGGAACGCAAGGGAGTGTTTCATATGCTGATTTGTGTATTTTTCCCGGTATTCATTATCTAGAAAATTTTAAGACTCCTGACTTTGAAAAATATGACGGGTTAGGAGATCCTTACACACATCTAAAGGTGTTTATTGGAGAATTGGGATCTTATGCAGAGGATGAAAAACTCAGAATGCAACTGTTCTAAAAAAGTCTAACTGGAGAAGCCCGTTCGTGGTACACAAGATTAGACAATTCAAAGATCCATAGTTGGGAAGAGCTAGCACATGCTTTCCTCACCCAATACAACTTTCAATCTCAAATGGCTCCTGATCGGTATCAAATTATCAAGATTAAGAAACAGTCTAATGAGTCTTTCAGAGAGTATGCTCAGAGGTGGCAACGCCTGGCTGCCCTAGTTAGTCCTTCCATGACAGAATCAGAGATGGTTATGACTTTCATAGACATACAAGAAGCACCTTTCTATGAAAGAGTTTTAGCCGGCATCGGCAAACCATTTTTTGAAATGGTCAAACATGGGGAGATGGCTGAAATGGGATTGAAATTCGGAAAGATTCAAGACCTAGCTGCACTCAAAGCGATTGCTGATCACATCCAATCTGGAAATTATGGGAACAACCCCCGGAGGGTCCATAAAAAGAAAGAAGAGGATGTTTCCCTAATACTACAGGGTCAAAAAGGCAATCAAAACATGTCTATTTAACGGAGAAATTACACTCCCTTTCAAGCACAGTCTTCAAAACCTCTAGTACCAAAAGGTGGAGAAGATAAACGCCCTCGAGTATTCACACCCTTAGGGGACACCCTCGAGAACATTCTCAATCTTCTAACAACACAGAAGAAAATCATGCAATTTCTTCCACCAGCCAGCCCTAATGGACGAGGTTTTAATGCTACTCGGAAATGTGCTTATCATGCCGGGGCACTTGGACATGATACTCAGGATTGTTGGGCCTTGACACATAAAATCCAAGACCTGATAGACAATGGTGAAATCGTGGTCACCAAACCCGATCAGCCTCACGTTCAAGACAACCCTCTTCCTCAACACAAGGAAGAAGAGGTCAACATGATCAATTGGAGCAGTGGACAGAGTTCCAATTTCAGCTATGAATCCTCCCAGACCCCCAAAGATGGTGATGACAGATGGGATTATGCCAAGTTCCAATTCACAATGGAACAAAAAATGAAAGCTCTCTGTAAACAAATTAAGCAATTGGCGAAACTGGTGACTTATCAGCATCAAGTGGCTCGTCAGCTAATCAGCCAGGAGCATGCCATTCTCCTACCTATTATCATGAATATTCCCTCTTCGCTTTCAGAAAATGAAATGCTGGAAGACAAAGTGACACAGAGAGCAAATGCTAAGGCCTGTCGGGATTTTGCCAACAAAAGGGAATTCACACATTTGGGCCAACCTATGGAGGAAATCCTTCATATGTTAATCAATGAAGGAAGGATTAGTTCCCTTCTACCTCTAATCAACCCTCGTTCAGAACTATACAACTCTGAGGGAGTATGTCAATATCATTCTCAATCTCGCGGTCACAACATAGAAGAATGCTAGGCACTCTGCCACCTTATTCAAAATTTAATCGACAGTGGCGTACTGCGCCTGGAAGATAACGACACTGTATTATGGGTAAGTGAGGATTTGTGTCCTCCTAAGTGGAAGAGTGTAGTAGCAGTCATATCTGCTGAAAATGATGGAGTTAACAAATCACTTGTCATGCCAGTAATTCAACTCAAGGGAGTCAACAATCCTTTGAAAGTGGCTGCTCCCGAGCCAATTAACTTGCCGTGCAAAGCACAATATCCTATTGTTAGCTTGCGCGCAGTTCCATGGAATTATGGAGAAGGTGAAGGATCCACCTCGTATACAACTGCTGCAGTGTCGAAGGAGAATCCACTGTATCTTCCCCAACGGGTAATGAAGCCTGTCAACAAGTCTAAGGGGAAAGTACCCATTGGGAAGATTGAAAATTTCCTTCGCACTATGGGTCATAGCGAAGCCAAGGTGGTTTTAAGCTTGAAAGAAGCTCCACAACAGATATCAATCTTGGACTTGGTCCTGACCTCCGAGAATCACCGGAAGGTCTTGTTAAAGGTTTTAGAAGAAGCCTATCTACCGACATCAGTTGATACGAAAAAGTTTCAACATCTGGTTGATCACATTTTCAATAACAATGTGATATCCTTCACTGATGATGACATACCGCCCGAAGGGACCGGTCATTGCAAACCGTTGCACATTGCGGTTTTATCCTCCGGATATATGGTGGCGGGAGTTTTAATAGATGGAGGTTCCTCTTTGAATATCTGCCCATATGCTACCTTGGTGAAGATGAATATCAATCCCAATCGAATTCGGAGTAGCCATACCATTATCAAAGTCTTTGATGGAGCCCGCCGTAACTCGGTCGGAGTAGTTGAGCTGCCAATTGAGATTGGTCCTCATGCATTCTACGTATCCTTCCATGTGCTCAAGATAGATTCGGGATACAACCTGCTCTTGGGACGACCATGGATTCACATGGCAGGGGCAGTCCCCTCCACTCTTCACCAACAGTTGAAATACATCATCAACAGTAGCCCGGTCATAGTCAACGCTGAACCAGAGATTCCTCAGCACGGGGACATGCCGCTCATCAATGCCAATAAGGATGTTGAGCCAATTAGTTTTCATGCTTTGGAAATAAGCAATACCCAATACCATGCTATTGGAATGCCACTACCCGAACCCCAGATTTCTGTCGAGGTAATGTCGGCCACGCAAGAAATGATGTTGTTGGGTCATAAATTGGGATAAGGGTTGGGTAAAGATTGCCAGGGTATCAAGTACCCTATTCGCTTAACCCAGCAAATTGGGATAGCTGGACTAGGCAATTCTGCTAGCTCTAGTCACATGACTCCTCATAAGAATCAGCAGATTCTTACAGCTTCAGCCATGCGGCGTTTAGCTTCGCCTTCAAGCTCCGAGTCCGCACAACCTCCCATAAAGGTGCCAGCCAATATAATGGCGATGTTATTTCCCAAGCCGGTACCGGTGAAGGAGAAAGAAATCTTTGTTCCAAATCCCGCAATGGAGGAAGAGGAACGAAGAATCAAGCAAGACATCATCAGGATGATGTCCGGCATACGCATCATCGTTCATGATGAGAATACCAACAGATACACCCCAGACGATGATTGCCCAGAGTAATGGCTATCATTCAGGACAGGGAGGATGATGATAATCCCTCTATCGCTGCGGTTCACCCGAAATTTACTCTTGCTAATTGGAATAACATTCCTAGCATTGGTCGTCAAGGGTAAAGCGGGCAGAAACTCTTTCTGCCCTGTAGATATAATAACTGCTTACTTTTCTGAACAGTATTAGTGGTTTATTTTGCCAGTATATGCTAACACTATGTATGATCAACACATTTCATATATACTAAGTGAAAGCATATTTTGTTTCAGGACTCTAAATTTAGATGTGCCTGTACTTGCGGATACGGTGCCTCTTCTCTACAAGGATTGTACCTTTGATGTAGAGATGAATTCAGCCTTGGTGGATATACCGGATGACATTGAGGTGCCTCCAGAAATTCAAGAATGGGTCAAAGACAAACCCAAACCCAACCTTGATCAAACCACTCCTTTCAATCTCGGAACCTTAGAAAATCCTAAGTTAATCCAGATTGGTTTAGACCTTATCCCAAACCAACGGAATGACATGGTTACGCTACTAACCCAGTTCCAGGATGTGTTTACATGGTCTTATAAAGACATGGTGGGTTTGTCCACTGACATTGTCTTTCACCGCCTTCCCATCAAAGAGGGATTCAAGCCAGTCAAGCAAAAGCTCCGACGATTGAAACCTGAATGGAGTTTAAAGGTGAAAGAAGAAATTGTGAAACAGTTTCAAGCTGGCATCATAATGGTGTCTATATATCCTGAGTGGATATCCAACATCGTGCCCGTACCTAAACCTGGAGGAAAGGTGTGAGTTTTTGTGGATTACCGGGACTTGAACAAAGCTTGCTTAAAAGATAGCTTTCCCGTGCCATTTATCCACATTCTCATTGATAATACTGCGCAATACGACATGTACTCCTTTGCAGATTGCTTTGCAGGGTATCATCAGATCATGGTTGCCAAGGAAGATCATGAAAAGACTGCTTTCATCACTCCTTGGGGAACTTTTTACTATAGACGGTTGTCATTCGGCCTCATCAATGCCGGAGCTACCTATCAACGAGCTATGATGGCTCTTTTCCATGACTTAATGCATAAAGAGATCGAGATCTACGTGGATGACATTATTGTCAAGTCCCGGAAGGAGGATGACCATATAGACCATCTCAGGAAGTTGTTCGACAGGTTACGTAAGTACAACTTGAAGTTGAATCCAGCTAAGTGCGCCTTTGGCGTTAAATCAGGCAAGTTGCTTGGATTTCTAGTCAGCCACAAAGGGATAGAGCTGGATCCTACCAAAATCCAAGCCATCACTGAAATGCCCATTCCTCAGACAGAAAAGGAAATACAGGGATTTTTGGGAAGAATCAACTTCATTAGCAAATTTATCTCCCAACTCACAGCAACCTGTGAGCCAATCTTCAAGCTATTAAGGAAGAACTCCTCCATGAAATGGAATGAGGAGTGCCATAATGCCTTCCTTACAATCAAGAAACAACTAATTAAAGCTCCCATCTTGGTACCACCCAGGGATGATGTTCCCCTATTTATGTATCTGTCTGTAAGTGACAATGCCATGGGCTGCCTGCTGGGACAGAAGGACGATAGAGGCCTAGAATGGGCTACCTCAACAAAACATTCAGCAGCAGTGAACACAAGTACACTCTGATTGAAAAGACGTGTTGTGCTTTAGCATGGGCTGCCATGAGGTTACATCATTATCTCCACAGTCACACAACCCATCTCATATCCCGCGTGGATCCTCTCAAGTACGTGTTCAGTAAACCTATACTGAATTGTCGGCTGTCCAGATGGCAGTTGATCCTACAACAATTTGACATCGTATATGTGACTCAAAAGTCCATCAAAGGTCAAGGAATTGCGGATCAACTGGCTGCCGCACCATCAGGGGATTTCAAACCCTTGGAGACATATTTCCCCGATGAAGGAGTAATGACAATTCAGCAACACCATCAGTACTATACACGCCAAACGTGGAAGATGTATTTTGATGGAGCTGTCAATATGGAAGGTTCTGGAGCTGGAGCAGTTCTAGTATCTGATACGGGGGAGCAGTATCCTGTCGTCGTCAAATTACAGTTTGTCAGCACCAACAATATGGTTGAGTATGAAGGCTGTCTTATGGGGCTAAAACTTGCCCATTCAATGGGCATCAGGCGGTTAACTGTCCTTGGAGATTCGGAGTTGGTAATCAGAAAATCTACCGGAATCTATCAAACCAAGGAACTACATTTGCTGCCTTACCATCGGAAGGTTTTAAAGATGGCTTTGGGATTCAAAGAAATATCCTTTCTACACAATCCTCATAATAGGAATGATTTCGCGGACGTGTTAGCAACATTGGCCTCCTTGATCTGCATATCAGACAAGGAACACTTGCCAAGCTTCACAATTTCCCTTCACAAGGCCCCAACCTATGGGAATTACGTTGGAGAAGTATCGGATGAGCTATGTCCCATCCAACATCCTTGGTATCAGCATATCAAGGAATATCTGCGAGATGGATCTACACCCGTTGAGGGTAGCCCGACTGAAAAAAGGCGGATCCACCGACTTGCTATGAAATTCTACCTTAGTGGAGAGGCGCTCTACAAAAGAGATGCAGGATTAGGTCTCCTCAGATGTTTAGACAAAGATCAAGCCCAAAGGCTTATGGATGAAATCCATGGCGGAGTCTGTGGCCCCCACATGAGTGGCCCCCTCCTCGTTAAGAAAGTCCTCAGGACATAACATTATTGGCTATCTCTCAAAGCTGATTGCAATGACCACGTCAGGAGATTCTATCAGTGCCAGATTCATGGGAATGCTATACACGCCCCTCCACGGGAACTTCACAATATGAGTTCACCTTAGCCCTTCTCAATGTAGGAAATGGACGTTAACAGGTCCATTGAGCCTAAAGCCAGCAATGGTCATCGATTTATCTTTACCATGATCGACTACTTCACCAAGTGGGTAGAAACAGCCTCCTTCCCCAGGGTTACTAAAGAAGTCATCATTGCTTTCATCAGAAATAATGTTATCTGTCGATATGGACAACCAGAGGTGATTGTGTTCGACAATGCCAAGAACCTCAACAACAAAATGATGAGGGAATTATGCAGTAAATTCCATATCAACACCTCAACTCAGTCATCTATCGTCCGAAGATGAATGGTGCTGTTGAAGCGGCAAACAAGAACATCAAGAAGATTATGCAAAAGATGTCCACCAATCACAAAAATTGGCCTGACCTATTGCCTCTGACTCTGTTAGCCTACAGAACCTCAATGCGCACCTCCACTGGGGCAACCCCCTACGCATTAACCTATGGGATGGAAGCAGTGCTCCCCATAGAAGTTGAGATGGAATTCCTCAGAGTTTTGATAGACGCTCAGTTGGATGAAGACCAATGGGTACAAGATAGGTATCGCCAATTGTCTCTAATAGACGAAAGGCGAACCGCGACTATCTTCCATGGTCAATTATATCAGCAAAGGATTGCCTGATCCTACAACAAAAAAGTTTGGCTACGGCAATTCAGACAACATGACTTGGTTTTGAAGAAAATACTGGACAACCAAGATCAGTCTAAGGGAAAATTTGCTCCTAACTGGGAAGGCCCATTTATTATCAAGGAGGTATTGATAGGAGGCGCTCTCAGATTGCAAGAAATCGACGATGATGAATTTCCATAACTCATCAACTCAGGTGCCATGAAACGGTATTATGTTTGAAGAAATTCACAAGCACCCTGGTGGTAGACCATCAAGTCACCAGTCATTCCGGTTCTTTAAACCTTTACCACAAACAACTTTTCTATACTTTGCCCCTCAGGGAAACATACCTTTCAAGTCAGCAGCCTGGCTTTCTCCTTTGCATTCCTACAACTTAGGTCATCCCACCGTGGATTGAACCTCTTGCGTATACAGTTTGGCTACCCATACCTGGGATCAAACTTTTCACCTACAGTTTATCCTCAACCTAGGATTAAACTTTCTCCTCCCCGCACTCTAACCTGCACATGAGATTACGCTTTTCATCTGGCCCTGAAGGACGAACTACGTCGACCTGATCTCCTCTTCAATAGGAGTACGTAGGAAACCATTTCATATGGCCCGGTCACAATAAAACAAAAACAACAAAAACATTCCCACACCATTCCTGCCACATACAGCCTTGAACCTCTTACACCAGGTTCGAACTATGCAGACCTGATCTCCTCTTCAATAGGAGTACGTAGGCAGCCATTCATGGTGCGGTCTTACCCCCTACCAAAACACAAACCCTTGTCAGTTGGTACTGGGATCATCCTTCAATCCACTACATTTCATTTGGCTTCAGACCAAAGGGATGGAATTACCTGAACTCCTCCCAAATAGGAGATTCGGCGACCATCTAAGCTGCGGTCAGACCTTGAAGAGCAACACCAATCCATAAGAGATAGAATTAACTAGGTTTCTCCTAAATAGAAGTACTGGCGACCATCTGTGGTGTGGTCAAACTCAGAAAGGAAAGCCACACTCCTCTCCTCATTTCCATACAGAAACCAGTCCCAAGACACCGAAAGATGGTAGGGATACATCCAGATCGATGATCCATTTTGAACTATCCAGAGACAACTCAATGTCCATCCACCAAGGAATAATTTAGAATACATCAAGATCACAAGCCCTGAAGCAGCAGGCAAAATATCAAGCAAGCAGCAAGGCATATCTAAAAGGGAAGTGATCAAAAATATATTTCCCTGTCATATATATATAATGCTATTTGATATACACAATATAAACTATACATGACAAAATGGCTAAGCTAGTCTGTGCAGGAAAATACAAGATCACCTACAAGTCAGGGTATATGCGAGCTAACAAGCCCAACATGGCGTCCCTCTCAGAAGATGGAGGTAAAGCTGTGGTTTGCGATCATGCCAGTGGTAAGGGACCTCACTGCAGTACTATCTGTGATAGCTACATCCCGGGCAGATATGGCGATATCCCGCTCAACTATCACTGTATCTCTAGCTAATATAGCTTCATCCCGCTCAACGACGGCGACATCTCTACGAGCCAATGCCTCGTCTCTATCCAATAGAGCGGCCTCCATCTCATCAAGAGCAGTCGACATCATAGATCGAATCTAATCTCTCTCAAAGGTCATCAGATGAAGACTCTACTCTAAGTACTGTGCCGAGTGCTGAATCACAACAGTACTGGTACTAGGAGAATCCGGAAGAAATGCTGGCAACCCAGCAGTGGACTCCTCTTTGATGTAGGTATCAATGTCCTCCATGGGCTCTTCATCATCCAACTCACGCTCTGGTACTGCAAACACTGCTGTAGCTGATAAAATCTCTGTTTCCATCCATGCAAAATGCTCTGTAGAATAACCAGGATGACTGACAGAAAAAACCGCTATCTCGCACCGATCCCAGCAGGCGTATACCCGAGATCGGTCCTCTACTGAGAGGTACCGAGAAGCTGAATGCTGACCTGTCGCCCCTTCAAAAGGATGAAAATCCTGGTACTGGTCAAACTGTGACATCACGACCAATGGGTGGTAAGTGGTCACTCCCCTCAAACCAGCCAGAGGGGGGTAGTCCATGCTCGGAGCATAAGTAATGAAGCTGTATGGTGAGCTAAGCCTCGAACACAACAATATGCTGAATGGATCTCTGATATCAGCCAAGGATGTGGACCAGGACAGAGCATCTATACACTTTGATGGCTGAAAAGAGTATGACATAGCTACATCATGGGTGAAGCAGTACCCATGCCGTCTAAAAGTGCCAATCGATCTCAAGTGTGATATAAACCACACATATAGCATGACTGAGCTACCTGTGAACACTCCTATAGGATACGTGCCAACAATATGATGTCGACCGCAGGGTCTCTGCTACAATCATAGGTACAATGGTACGACCCTCCCTGAGAGCTCTCACGGCCATGACATAGCCTATATCTATCTCATCCATATACCGCGGCATATACACATATGACAATACACATAGCATCAGTACGTCAACTCTGGCCAAACACCAATGATCCTCTGATGCGGTGAAATCCCCGGAATGTCGTGAATAGCTATCCTCCGAGCCAAATCTGTCGTACAGAAAACACTGGGATATCACATGGCCAGATGTCAACTCATTCTGTACCACTCTGCGCCTCAATCCTGTGAGAGTTATGAATCATCTACTGATGTCTCCCAAAGCCAGATGCACGCAAGGTCTGTCTAAAGGCAGCATTGTCAAACGTGCATACTCCTCCAAAGTAGGAGTCAACTAATGGGTGCCGAATCAGAATACCTGCCTATCCGGTAGCCAATGCTCTATCATCCCGTCCACAAATCCTGCGGGAACCTGAAAAGTCAAAAAGGTCATGGTATGCTGTAATAAATGATCTACAGTCACCCTGTCTGGTGGTGACATGCTATCATACCACGATCGCATACCCGATGTCACCACTGACGATGGGGTATGATCTATACGGCTAACTGTCGAAGAAGACATATATGCGGGTCGTGTCATAAGATCATCCAGGGGTCAATGCCGAATATCTCTGGACATACATACATATGCATAACATGATACATGCATAACAGATAATAGATGGCAATATGATATAGGGAATGAAAAAAAAATAGTGCATACATTCCTAAGTATATCATCATCTAATACATCATCTCTGTACAGCTACAAATACAGGGAAATGGGGCACAAACACCCTACTACTGACAGAGGCCTATCAAAAGATATAACAAGAATGGGGCACATCCACCCAATATCTAATAGAGGCCTATCAAAAGATATAACGAGAATATACATTAGAAGAAGACAATGGTGTCGATGTCCACATCATCAATCCTGTCCACCTGATATAACTCCTCCTGAGTCACTGGATCTCTATCAACAAGGATGTCAGGCTTATATAAAGGAGGATCTGCGCCGACAAAACCAAATGGGTCACCTGAGGGGCCAACGCCTGAGCTAGAAGGATCAAATGAAGCCGCCTCTGTCGGATCTCTGCCCAAATGCCGGATAAATATATGTGCCTGGTCCAACTGCCGGGTCAAACTATCAATCTGGGTCATATGAGTCGGATCTCAGACACAAGCTATCCAATCCGTCATCATCAAGGATCCTGGAACCATGTCCCCCATAAACTGTGTGGCACGAGACTGAGTTCCAATAGTGCGAGGGGACCACCACCGATGGAACGTCTCCTGAGTACATGGACCCTCTGAGAATGCAAAACCGTCAATCCCCAACAATGGGATATCAGTGACGGGTGACTGCGATACAGGCCAATAACGCCTGGCAGGAGGCAAGATCGGTATACGAGTCTCCCCTGTGGTGCTCCTAATAGCACGCTCTCCTAAATAGAGCTCCCAGCCTCCATCCGTGAAGAGAGGAACTCTCCTGGTGGAAATCACATACTCGACTCCAGTCGGGTATCCATCCTCAAAACCCACGGTCAGGTGTTCCCCGGAATAGGGAAGCCATGTGATGGTGTCGGCCGTCAGCAACTCCAGCTGCATACGGCAATGAGTGAATCCCTTAGCTACAGGGACCTCTGGCAAAATCGAATGATGCCATCGTCGCCCTCGTGGATAGGTGTCTAAACCTAACACACTTACGGGACGCAAGCATGGAAGCCTCTCATAGGCCCAGAACTGCCAACACAAAGGCAAACATCTGCTATCAGTTAACACTCTTAACCTAAACATGGTAAATGATAAGAGAAATACTCACCAGCAGAAATGGGTAAAATCCTAGCCAAGCCTCGGTCAAACCCTGCGAGCGCATACGCATACCCCGGAGGAAATAAGCAAAGGTGTAGGAGCCCCAATCATACTCTCCAATATGGTCCACATCACGCGTGGCGTTGATCAAAGCGAAAGATGCCGTGAAAGAGTTATCTGCTATGAAGCAGCCTCTAATGATCATCAGGAACAATCGCCGCAGAACGCGATCCCTGATTCTAACATAATCAGGCATAGGCTCACTCAATAGCCCACTCATAGCATCTACGCTCAAAGGACCTGAACGGACAGTCCCGCCTTTGAGCGCCGCCGCCGAAACTCTTAATAAGGATCTAATGGCAGTAGGGGTAATATTTGCCATGCAAGGTACTGGCTCCCCTCCAAACTCTATACTTGTGATAAATTGCCAATCCATAGGCATCATCATCACCTCGCAATCTAGCAGATGGAGTGACTGAGTCTGATGAAACCATCGCTCAGATAATGCCCTGAGAAAACCCCAGGGACAACGACGAGGAAGGATGGAGAAAAATGCCCCAAATCTCCACTCATGCACTACCGCTCTATAGTCAGGATGAAGCGCCTGATACATGGAGTGAATGCTGAACCAGTTCCCTCGAGGCTGTGTAAAACCAGGAACCTACATGAAATGCAGATCAACATCAAAACCCTTTAATCCTCATCAATAGGAAAGAAGGAAGATCAAAGTCTAACGCCATACCTAGTTAGCATGCAAATACATCGATGGATGTCTGCCCAAATCACCCAGCAACTCTGGGTTCACCACCTGAATGCTCGAAAGCTCCCTACGAGGGACATGTGCAGCAGGAGCGGGATCCCCTATCAGAATATCCGCCTCCTCGTCCTCAACGTCTGGAACATCTTCCTGGACAGGACGTATCACGGCCTCCACCAACCGTCGAGGCTGTCTGACAGAACGGGGACGAGGTACTTCAGAAGCCCTCCGCCGTACGCCAAAAGTGGTCCTATAGGAACTGCTCGGCTGATCCGGATCCATAGTATCTGGACAACAAGTCTCCAAATCACCTCAGAAAGGGTGTGGTATTTCCTTACCTGGAACTTTCTAGAATGCATTTTTTGACTATATGCATGCATGCATTTACTTTAACATATATAATAGAGTTAAAATGCATGACTACCCAATGCCTACATTTGGTAAAATTTTGCCATAGTCCTCTCTGAAAATAGGACTATCCAAATGCATACATGCATGTCTAGGTGGCCAATCAGTAGTACACCTGCCCCAAAGTCATATACATAATATATGCATTAAAAATTAAAATCATCATGCATCAGGCCAATCTCAATACTAGGAGTACTTTGCCTTGCTACCTTATGCTCATTAGACCTCAAATAGGACAAAAAATAGCAAAAAAGGTGCCAATTTGACTGTCTCAAAAGTCAAATTTTTTTACATCATTATGTTCAGCATGGTTTAATACTAACATTTACTATGTTGAATATTTTTTATCTAGTCATTTTTGCATACATAATCGCTACTATGTGTTTAGATACATTTCATGCGATAACTCAAAATCTAACGGACAGAAATGAGAGAAAATACAGGCATATGTTACCAGGATAGTGTAGAACACTCGTACGGTGACAGAATTTGCAGAAAGCAGCCCGAACTCAGCAGATCTGAAAGAGGCTCACGTATTTTTCTTCGCGCAACAAGTTGAGAGTGACTTGTGAGACCAACCAGCTAGAATTTATCATCCACGATTGGCCGCAGGCCCATCTGCGGCTGCAGCAGGTGCACCTGCGGCACTCCCATACGGGTCCCATCACTCCGGCTCGGTCCAGTTCAAGTTGTAAAGGAGTTCTTACAAGCTGAAAAGGCCAAACCCGGGATAAAACCGCTAAGCGATTGAGCAGAATAGCCTAAAACCTTGGTTTTTCTGGATCCAACTATGGCTTTCTTTTCATCCATTGGTATTCGCCCGAACACAGGGTTTACTATACCGATGATTCAAGTCTTTACATACCACATTCGGCAATACCCGTCAACGTAAGGTTGTCACCCCAATCTTTTCACAAAAGAGGTCTTCGACGGGGGTTACAACGTGAGATCCCCGGCGGGGGTTACAACGCATGCTCATCCATTGACACACAAATCAACGAAGGTCAAGCAACTCTGACATTATTGCAGCCGATAGAGATTTAAACCTATCAGAGCTCTTAAGCTATTCGAGGTTTTCAAACCCGACCTCTCGGATCCCCGGCGGGGGTCACAACGCGATGTTCCGTTGATGCACACATCAGTGAAGGTCAAGCAGCCTCGACAGTATATCCCATAAGATTTTTCAGCCGTTGATTCACATGTTGGTGAAGTACACATCAACAAAGGTTAGGCATCCCTGACATCATTTGTTGTTGGCAGTAAACCCAACCGAATCTTGGCATATTCTGGCAATACTAACTAGGAGAGGTCAATGTCATCAAAGAAGATAGATGATGGAATATGTTATACACATCCTCCAACAGATCAAGCTTTATCCACACAGATCTCTTACACATAAGAGTTACATCTGCAGGATCAAGTCATTATCTAGGAAGGTGGTGATAACTCCAACATTAATATCCTACCAGATTTGGATTACACATCAAATCTGGTCATCATTGCCAATCCCCAGTTGAAGCAACAGGGAGCCAGCAATCACCCCCAGCATGTTGGGCCGCAACCCCATATATTGGCATTATACATTTGCATCATGTTGTTTCACATGATATCATGTTTATCTTGTTGCATTTCAAGTGTCTAGGATTTTTTATCCTACCCGTGCATCGCCATGCATGAGTATGATAAAGAGAGGCATCTGTAGACACTCAAAATTTTTTGTACACCTGTCACTAACAGTGCAGGAGAACAGATTTGTCTTTTAAGAGGGAACCCTAAAAGACGATCCATATCCATGCCGGATACTACCGGAAGTTCAGCATCAACCCCATATCGCAATCTGGGAGTAACAATTCCAATCTCGAAGATAACCCCGAGGCATGCAGATACAATACCGGAACACACACTGGAGAAGATCGATTAATCTCGGAGATAGCCCCGAGGTATCCAGTCTCAGTCCCAACCATGGGAATATCCACCAACCTTGGTGATAACCCCAAGGAATGCAATTTCGGCGATAACCTTGAAAATACTTGTTACAAGTATGACCAGCTTCAATCTCGGCGCTCACAACGAGTTTCCCTGTACTAGCCCGGTGATAACATCAGGAAGACAGACACACCTCAAAGATGACAATGAGGACCTTTAACCAATTGCAGCAGTCCAATCCTAGAGAAGCTGAGCAACGTCTACTTTATCAGCCCAATCCGGTGATAACACCGGTGAGGGGCAACATCGTCATCTGACCAACACGATGCCACGCCACGTCGCTTCAACGTCTTTACGCAACAGTGTCCCACAAGACTTACTAATCTCGAGTGACTATTGTGCGGGGTAACGGATGAAAGTTGAAGCTTGAAGACCAGATGGCACCATCCCATCTTTAATGACTTCGCACAAACTCTAATCCCATGCAACCGTACAACTCTCGATAACGGCGGTCTGAAATAGGTCCTGTATACCTCAAACGGATGCCCGAATTGCACTTCTAAAAGTTTGAGTGGACATTACAGTGCCCGAGTGCACGTACTTCGAGACGACCCAAGCCAAAAAACCCAGGGCCACCCGGGTTGCCTCTGGTAGACCTGCGGCTCAGCCGTAGGTACACCTGTGGCTCCACCCTCTATAAATAGAGGGCTTGGGGTGGCCATTTTGTAAGAGAAAACGGCGAGGAAGCCCTGCCTAATTTGTTCTGCACTCATCCCAGGCAGTGTACTTTCCCCTTTTAAACACCTGTGAGCTCATATATAGCCCTCTTGTACCTACAAAAGTCTGTGTTTACCCACTCTAAAGATATAGAAGTCTTCTTTGGCAGCCCACTGTAAGCCTTCTTACACACTTTAGAGTCATTCTGTTCATCCTTGCACACACCCTTCTACACGTTGAGAGTCGTGTTGCTTACTTTTGCCCGGACTTCGGTCCGTGGTTTTATTTCAGTCTATATATATATATATTATATATATTTACATATATAGTGACTAACATTATCGAGTTATGCCTCGATTGTGGCTAGACTTCGATCTGGAGCGTTTATTTGCTTTAATATATATATATATATATATATATATATATATATATATATATATATACACACACATTTATATATATTAACTGTGTGTCGAACTTTGTTCGATGAGCCTAGACCTCGGTCTGGAGCGTTTACGTGCTTTAATATATATATACTTATATATATTATCTATGGTCAAACTCTGTTCGATGAGCCTGGATTTCACATCCGGAGCGTTTACGTGCTTTAATATATATATACTTATATATATTAACTGTGGTCGAACTCTGTTCGATGAGCCTGGATTTTACATCCGGTGCGTTTATTCGCTTATATATATATATATATATATATATATATATATATACATTTCGTCCTGCTTGGAGTTCACTTCGTGGCAGTTGATTGCTTTGTACAGCTTTTTTTACGTTTTGTCCCGCCTGGAGTTCCCTCCGTGGCGGTTGATAGCTTTTAACAGCTTTATTTACATTTCTGATCCCCCATGGAGGTGCTTCGTGGTTGGTGATCTTGTTTGTGTGTGTGTGTATATATATATATATATATATATATATATATATATATATATATATATATATTACAGCTTTTATATATATACCTGCTTACTGCTTTCATATAAATTGCGGTATTCTGTGCGCCTAGGAATCATGTGATCACAAATTCAAGCCAGTGGATCTAGATTCGGTTCCCGTGATGGACATTTTCAGCTGTAAGCAGCTTCTAAATTATTCTGTGATGTTTAAATTTCCTCAGATGGTTTTCATACCCACGAGGAATTCAACATCTTTTTGTACATTATTTTCATACGGATACCTCACATCTGTCAAATAAAATCAATCCAGCCAAATACAGAATAAAATGTGATTGTAAAAGGTCTCAATTACTATTGAGCATCAGGGTTTGAAAAACCTCTTTTATAAAACATCACTGCCATATATTGCTAAAATTGAATTTTTATATAAATTCAAACCCTGTGTATATAGGTGCGAACGAGGCCTCGCACTACTTCCAAATAACAGCACATTGATCCACACACACACACACACATTCAGATAACAATTTCATGGAAAGAGGCGGTCACCGTGGTAATACGGATGTCGGGGGGTGCCTGACACCTTCTCTCAGCATAACCAAGTCCCCGGACCCTAACGAATCTCGGTTGCACCGACCCGTTTAGCAGTGTCACATAACTGGGTCAATGTGCAAACCTTTTCTCGATTGTGTTGGTACAACCATTTAAAAAATCAACTGGCGACTCTTAACAGTGCATCGTCGACATTATACATGTCGGACCTTTTTCACTTGTTTTTTCAAACAAATCTCACCTAAAATGAGAACACCAAAGAACAAGTAACGGAAAGGGACAATTAAAAATCCCGACGTCGACACTATTTTTTATAAAAAGTTTTCTATTTTATTACTATTATAATAATAATAAAACAAAACTCAGATAACTTTCTACCGGCGATTTTGAAAAATGAGTAAGTGGGGGTCCGTGTAATAAGCCAAACTTACAACAAATACATAATGAAATATCCCTATATTTATATAAAAAATTCAATAATTATTTACCATAAATTACTTATCTTTAATAAACACATTTTTAATCTCAACAATTATTCATCATTAATATTATAACTCATAATATTGACAACCAGATAATTCCTAGGAAAGAGGAGGCTTTTCGATAAGGACTTCTCCTTATTGGTGCGCAATTAAATTATCTAACCCCTTTTCTCAACAGAACTTTCTAAACATTGTCAATCATTCAAATAATAATATGAATAATTGTGTCGTCTCAATTATTAATTTAATAATATAAAATATTGTGCAGATGATACTGTGACAATAATTGAATCAATAATATGAGATACTATGCAGCAATTACTATGGTAATAACTGAATAAAACTGAGTGAATTCTTATGTAAGCATCAATAATCAGAGATACTGTACAATACCGTGTGCTACTGTGCAACCACGCGTATTACTATACTTTTATCACCGGGTATTTCAACAGTTAATGGTAAAAGTTTTGCTGTTATTTTTATAAAAAAGTTATTTCTATCGCTCTCTATATCCGACAGTTAAGTCGTTATGTGGGGTCGACCAATGATTGGGCCGTCGTACGGATATTCCCCGATAAAAAGAATATTCCCCGACCAAACAAATATTTTATAACAACTTACTTACTTTGTAAAATTTGCACATATCACCCATACTATACCATTATATCAAGTCATACCTTATTATTCAAAATAACATTTAGAGAAAATTAAATATTTATTCATAAAAAAGTTGGGGTCTTACACAAATCATCAAGGATCCTTTTATCAAGTTCCTAAAATTTCACAGTAAATGATTTAGTACAAAAATCAAGTCATTATCAAAATATTAAGGTTAGAAAATGAACAAGTCAACATTCTCACCATTTTTGATGATGATAACACCAAAAATTATAGCTCCCCCTAAATCCATGAATATATAAAAAAAATTATATTTTAGGACATGAATAAAATCAAATTACCCATCATGCCTTCGGTTAAGCATTATTCATAACCTGCATATATGTTATTTTAATAGATACTAGACATTAATCAAAAAATATTCAATAACAAATTATGCCAAGATTTCATTAAAAAGTCTAGTGTAACAAAAGTCTGCAGGACGGATATTAAAGTCTTAAAACAAACATAACAAACACATAATAGTCATAAAATATAAACATAATCTTCGAGTAATAGTCGCCATAGTCTTAGAACCAGCAGCAACCATAGTCTTAGAACCAGCAGTAGATATGTCTCCTCCTTTGTCATCAGGCAAAAAGAAAATTAATCAATATCTTCAACAATTGCCTTGTTCGGAGTACGATGAGTAAAATATGGACAATGAAGAATTCGATGAAGTTTTTCTTCCAAGGACAAATTATCAGCAAAGTGAGGGGGACGAGGAATAAATGTAGCAGTGGGTAGATGAAGATTAATAAAATCACCAACATATTCAGCCATCCAATTACATCGAGGCCATTCAGGAATTGGGGAATACATGCACTGAAGATGTAACTTCTGTCCAACATCATTCAGTCTTGTAGCCATAAAATCAGCAAACTCACCAATCTGATAACTGACAAACTTCATTTCTTGACTAAGTTAGCATGAATTCCTATTGATCTTGCGTTGTAGGGCTTTAACCATAGCCAAAGTTTGTAATTCAAAGCCAGCCTATAAATCAATGAATTCATCCTCCATTCGACTAAAACACTGTTGTAAATTATTAGCCCGTATGGGCAGCTTGCCTTTTTCCAAGACATTAAGTTTGTGTTTTATATCAACAATATCAGTCTGCATAGCTTCTTGATTACAAAGGATGGTAGTCAGTAAGCTTAACGCTTCAGGAGATGAAACAGTAGAGTTTGGCAGAGTAGAGTATGATGGATTATCAAAATACAAGTCAGAAGAGGCAGAAGTATGCGATATAGGTAAAGGATCAGGAACAATACGAACAAACGCACCATTGACAAGAGAAATATGAGATTATTTCAAATGTATAGAATCAATAAATTCATTGTTAGACATAGCAATTTCATCATCAAAAGGGATTTAAAAATACTGGAAAATTTTGGTAAGAAAATCGCTATAAGGAAGACATTTCTTGGTTTGACGAATACAACTTAACATATGTGATAGCATCATAAGTGAAAAATTAAACGGAACACCTTTAAGAATCATTGCCACAACCACTAAATCTTGATATGTAAAATCTGCACCACCACTAATGCGGGGAAACAGATTATAACGTACCAATTTATGTAGTACACAAGCAGTAGGACAAACATCAACAGTTTTTGAAGTAAAAAGAGAAGATAAAGTATGATTATCCATGACAGTTTGGAGTTGTTCTAGAGGTGGAAATGAAATATTTGTACCACCCTTCAAGGTGAATGGACAAGGTCCAGTAGAAGGAATATTAAGAATACTTCCAAAATCAACTACAGTAAAGAACAAAGATTTTCCCTTAACAAAAGATGTATAACAATCACCATTACACTCAAGATTGGTATAAAACTATTGAACCAATGGTGGGTAAGCCTTGGTGGGATGAAAAAGCATAGAAGATATGTCATAGGAATTAAAAAGTGTTTCTAGAGGAGAGTTTTTAAAATAAAATAGATATGTCATAGGAATTAAAGAGTTTTTCTAGAGGTGGGTAAACCTCGAAAATGCTTGTTTCAAATGCAAGCAGCTTCAATCTCGGCGCTCACAACGAGATACTAAGTACCAACCCGGATATAACACTGGGAGGACATGCATACCTTAGAGATGACACTGAGGACCTTCAACCATTACAGCAGTCCAATCTCAAAGATAATCCTGAGCAACGTTTGCTTTATCAGCCCAAACCGGAGATAACCCCGGTGAGGGGCTAAGTCATCATCTCGCCACCATGACGCCACATCACGTCTTCTCAACATTTTAGACATACATTTCTACACAGTAATATCCCACAAAAGCTCAGAAGAACCAATCTTGAGTGACTATTGCGTAGGATAACATATAGAATTTGAAGCTAAAGACCGGAGGGCATCGTCCCATCTTCATGACTTCGTACAATCTCTAATCCCATGTCATTGCATAACTCTCGACAACGGCGGTCCGAAATAGGTCCTATATACCTCAGTCGGATGCCCGAATTACAATTCTGAAAGTTTGAGTGGACATCACGTTGCCCGCGTGCACATACTACGAGACGACGCCACCCGCGAAGCCCGGGGCACCCCAGGCAGCCTCTAGTACACCTGCGGCCCAGCCGCAGGTCTACCCTCTATAAATAGAGGGCTTGGGGTGGCCATTTTAAAAGGAGAAAGAGCGAGGAAGCCCTGTCCAATTTGCTCCGTACTTGCAATATACTGAGTGCTTTCCCATTTTAAACATCTGTGAGCTCACATATAGCTATTTTTGTACCTAGAAAAGCTAGTGTATATCTACTTTAAAGATATAGAAGTCTTATTTGGCAGTCCACTGTAAGCCTTCTTACAGACTTTAAAGCCTTTCTCTCCATCTTTGCACACACCATTCTTTAAGTTGAGAGTCGTGTTGCGTTTGTTTGCCCGAACTTCGGTCCGTAGTTTTATTTCAGTTTGTATATACATACATACACACACACACACACACACATATATATATATATATATATATATATATATATATATATATATATTGGACTAACATTATCGAGTTATGCCTCGATTGAGCCTAGACTTCGGTCTGGAGCGTTTACTTGCTTTTGTATATATATACATTTATATATATGAACTGTATGTCGAACTTTGTTCGATGAGCCTAGACTTCGGTTTGGAGCGTTTACTATTTTAATATATATATTTATATATATTAACTGTTGTCGGACTTTGTTCGATGAGCCTGGATTTTATATCCGGTGCGTTTACTACTTTAATATATATATATATATATATATATATATATATATATATATATATATATATATATATATATATATATACTTATATATATTAACTGTTGTTGGAATTTGTCCGATGAGCCTGGATTTTATATCCGGTGCGTTTATCACTTATATATCTATATATTTACATTTCGTCCCACCTGGAGTTTAATTCGTGGTGGTTGACCGTTTTTACTGCTTTCTGTGCATTTCGTCCCGCCTGGAGTTTCCTCCGTGGCAGTTGATAGCTTTTACACTTTTATTTACATGTCTGATCCCCCACGGAGGTGCTTCGTGATTGGTGATCATGTCTGTATATATATATTTACGGCTTTTATATATATACCCGCTTACTGCGTTTATATCAATTGCGGCATCAGGTGAGCCTAGGAATCATGTGATCACAGATTCAGTCCACTGAATCTAGATTTGGTTCCCATGATGGACCTTTTCAGTTGTAAGCAACTTGTAAATTTATCTGCAATGTCTGAATTACCTCAGATGGTTTTCATACCCACGAGGAGTTCAACACCTTTTGTACATTATTTTCATACAGATGCCTCACATCTGTAAAATAAAATCAATCAAGCCGAATACAGAATAAAATGGAAGTATCAAATGCCTCAATTACTATTGAGCACAGGGTTTGAAAAACCTCTTTTACAAAATATCACTGCTATATCTTGTTTAAAACTGAATTTTTACACAAATTCAAGCCCTTTGTATATAGGTGCAAACGAAGCATAGCACTACTTCCAAATAATAGCACATTGACCCACACACACACACACATTCAGATAATAGTTTCTTGAAAAGTGGCGGTCACCGTGGCAACACGGATGTTGGGGGGTGCCTAACACCTTCCTTCAACATAAGCAAGTCCCCGAACCCTAAATGAATCTCGGTTTCACCGACCCATTTAGCAGTGTCACATCACTGGGTCAATGTGCAAGCATTTTCTCGGTTGTGTTGGTACAACCAGTTAAAAAACAAACTGGTGATTCTTATAGTCCAATCGTCGACATTACACATGTCGGACCTTTTTCACTTGTTTTTTTAAACAAATATCACCTAGAATGAGAACACAAAAAAATAGGTAACGAAAAGGGACAAATAAAAATCCTGACGTCCACAGGTGGCGACTCTGCTGGGGACTCCAGTAAGAGGACTTAAGCCACTACTACAATCTTTTCAAAACTATTATCTGCTTGTGTGTGGATGTTGCATTTACATTTATGATGAATGTGTACGAATGCATTTCCTTATTGCATTTACTGCTTCGCACCATATCTGCTTGTGATATTAGTGCTTCGAACATGTCATCATTTTCATACGGTGAGACGCGATGTATGTGAATGTATGTTGTGTGGTGTGACAACCCGAGAATTTAGATAATTATTAAAATCCTAAAATGATGGATTAAATGTTATAAGATGAACCTAGACAGAAAATAAGTGTATGTAATTGACGTTTATGTGAAGGAATTTTAAGGATTTCAAAATTTTTAAGAAGAACCTATATGGTTTCTTAATTGAATGAGAATAAAAAAATATGGGTTACAAAATTTCAAAACCCTAGAAATGAATTAATATGTACTTGAAGAAATATCGAGAATAAGGTATTACGATACCTGTAAATTCAATATGAACTGAATAGTCTAAAAAATGTTATATAAGTACATATGGAAATTTTAGTAAGGAGATAAGATTTCACATGAAGAGATGTTATAAGGTTAAACGAAGATGAGTATATGTATAGAAATATATATACTTAGTAAGGTGCTATATATATTTTAGCAAGAGGAATGATGAATTAAGTTATTGATATAAGGATCAAGATAAAACTATGTTAATAATTAACATAGCTTGAACGTTGGCCTTGAATGATAAATAAGAAGATAAATAAGTTTAAAGTCGTTAGTTAATACGATTAGCAATAAGAAGGGAGTAATTTAAAACTCAAAATTTTAGTTAGAGATAGAATTTTAAAGCATAGACTGCTCGGTTGTGTCCGGAAAGTCAAGTTTAGTCAAAATGGATAATAAACACAAAATGTGTAAAGGTTGACTTTTGGTCAAAGTCAACAGTTTACTTTTTAAGGAGAAAACGGTCAAAATTAGAGCTAGAAGTGAAATATGTTATGATATTATGTTATATGATTAATGGTATAATATTTAATATTATACCAAATTATGTAAAGTAAAAATATGAGAGGAGATCCAATATGCAAATATGTATATTGGTATAAAGCAGTCAGTAAATTAAATTCATATTTGAATAAATGATTAAATATATTAATTTATATATTTAATATATAAATAAATTGTTTGAAAATAATTTATGGAGAGGAGGAGGAAATTAAATTAAATTATACAATATAAATTGTATAACTTAAATAAGTTATTAAGTATGATAACTAAATAACCTAAATGGTTATTGTTATTTAGTGGTCCTTGTAATTAAATATATACTAGTGACCTAATCTAAGAGAATTGTGGAGCATGACATAATTTATTTAATGATTATGTGAGTAAGTGAATACGAATATTATGTGATGGTTTATATTTGTTTATTATATAATCAAATAAAAGAAACTAGTGTAATCCTAATTATATATTAGGAATGAAGAATTAAATAACTTAAGGGTTATGAAATTAAAAATGCATGAGTAAAGAATTTATTTTCTAGAGTGAGAAATAAAAACCCTAATTAAATAATTAGGGTAAAATAGTATTAAAAGTAATGGACTATAATAATATCATAGCCCATTAATTTATTTAGAGTTCAAGAGAATTAAATTTAATGGACTAAGGAAGTTATATTATTTAAACAAGCCCAATTAATTAATTAAGCATGAGACTTGTAGATAGAGTGACTAAGGGTGATTAAATTATTTAATCTAGCCCAATATATTATGTATGTGACAAATATTATATTGACCCAATTTAATTAGGGATTGAAAGCCCAAGTTAGTTTTGTTAGTAAGTAAAATAATTAAATTTGTTAGCTCAATGAGATTAATTAAGGGCCAAAACTAGGCCCACTTGTGGGAGAACAATAATATTAAAAATAATATTAAGTTAAGAGATATATTTTTATTATCTCAAGTTATTAATTTTATAACTTAATTAAAACAAGTTTAGTTGGGTTATAGAATTTAATATACAAGAGTGGTGATTTAAATTCATAATATTTGGAATGGATACCCTAATTAAATATTTAAGGTGAGATAAGATGGAAAGGTAGTGGACTATGTAAATTACATAGCCCAAACATGTTAATTGTTTTAGCCCAAACATTTTAATTTTTGAAGTCCAAAGGAATTATCTGGGAGCCCAAAACTTAGCCCAATAGAAGAGGGACATTTTGGACATTAAGTATGCTAGATAAAGCAATAAAAATCAAAGCAAGACTTGGGCAAGATAAGGCCACTTGGCCGGATATACATGGAGAGAAAAAGAAGGGAGTGCATGTCATCATGCTAAGCCACAAGTTTGCAAAAGATAATTACAAACTTAGCTAGGTGTCATTTATTCTAAGGTGCCACATTACTTACTAATTCTCCATATATCAATATAATGATTAGAAAGAGAGAAAGCAAATGAGGAATGTTGGGAGATAATATAGATATATGCTATGTATATCTAATAACATAATAAAAATATCCAATGACCAACCAATAACAACCGTTCATTTCTCTCTCATCTTATGTCATAACTTGGCAAAACTAAGAAAGAAAGAGAAAGAACTAGAGAGAGGAAGAGAGAAAGAGGAGGTTCGGCAGCCATGTGGGAGATGGAGAGGAGAGAGAAAGTCCATCCATGGAAGAAGAAGAAGAAGAAGAAGAAGAAGAAGAAGAAGAAGAAGAAGAAGAAGAAGAAGAAGAAGAAGAAGAGCATGAAAATCGAAGGTATAAATACATTTTGTTATGTAATTTTTGATTATTCCAAATCAAACTTTGAATCTATGTTTCTAAACTCAAAAACCTTAGATCTATGTGTTTATGAGTGTTTCATGTTTAGATTTACCCATATTGGGTGTTATTTTAGTTGGATATATGGTATTAAGTACCTCCTGTCCAAAAATGAGCTCATTCCGAGTTAAAATGAGCAAGTTATGACCATTTCAATTTCTGTGATTTTCTGACGAAAATGGCTATAACCGGAGTTCTATAACTCCGATGGCCACGAAATTTAAACTGGAGTGTCACGTTAAGACGCATAAGATTGTGCCAAGAGATGGGAATTTCCGGAGTTAAGCACGAGGTAGCTAATTTCTTAAGGAATTAACTAAAAATGATTTTTAAAAAATACCAAAGGAAGTTGGAAAATTTTGGAAAAATACTTTTTGTGTATGAAATATGTGTATACATGTTTGTACAAAGGATAGAAAAATAATAAGTTGATTTGGTATTTTCGTGTACGGATATGGAATCCAGCTTGCTGGATTAGAAAATTTTATGAATCCAGCTTGCTGGATTGAAAAGAAGTTTACCGAATTGAAAATATGTTGAATCCAGCTTGCTGGATTGCAATCTAGTTGCTGGATTTGTAATCCAGTTTGCTGGATTGCAGTTTGACTTGCTGGATTGGAAATTTGTTGAATCCAGGTTGCTGGATTCTGTATCCAGTCTGCTGGATTGACAATTTGGTTGTTAAATTTAGAATCCAGGTTGTTGGATTAGTATTTGACTTATTAGAGTATAAAGAAGAACTTATAATGTATAAGATTAAGTGTTTAATCATAATAAATATGATACAGTGATTGAAGAATTATCCAAGAATGATAATAATACCGATGTGTTAGGATGTTATCTAATATTTGATTAAGTGTTAGATAATCTATTGACAAAGTAATTGTATTATGATACAAAGTAGAATATGCTGATTGAAAGACCAATCTTATTATTAATGATAGGTCTTACCAAAAGAAGTTAACTTAAACTGCGTAGTAGTAGTCAACGAATCAGGCAAGTTTTTCCTTAACTCAAACATGAGTTGTATGTTCAAAGCATGTTAATGAATAATTGTTGTTGATTATTCACGTCTATATTGATTATTGATTCGCATGTTGTGCGTATTGTAAATGTTCATCAGGTATGAAAGGCTGATCACCTTCATTACCATTTGGTTCAGTTAATCTGTTCATGTTTATGCTTGACCATTCATTTTTATTGACTTGGTCGTTCAACTAAGAAAATTTGTTCATGCTCTTTCACAATGTTTATATTGTTGAAAGTTAGCTAGCTTATTGTTCAATTCTTTCAATCATGATATATCCTCAAATAAATTTAAACTTGCTGGGTAAATTTGATGCTCACCCTTGCTATATCATGATAAAATTTTTAGATTAAGATGAAAGCTTGAGTAAAGACAGAAGCGAAGACAAAGTGCAAGATTAAATTATGGTGCAGTTAGATCTATTAAATTTTCTGACGAAAATAACATTGTAAACCTTTAAGTTATTGAAGGTATGTATTAAGTTAAGGTTGTAGACCTTGGGAATGATGTGTAAAAGTTTAATGTATAAACAAATTATGTTTATATATCTTCCGCAATAATTATAGAATTAGTATACCAGATCCTTGGTGATTAGGACCGGGATTTGGGGATGCTACAGTTGGTATCAGAGCTGTAGGTTATAAACCTTAGGTAGGTGTACCTTAGGATATAACCGCGGAGAGATAATAACTAATAAACTCGAATAGAGTTTAAGCGATAAGAGATGAATTTTTGGAAATTCATTATTAAGTAAAGAGAAAGATAATTAAGATTCAAAGAAGAATCTTGAAGAGCTATAAGGATAAGAATCCGGAGTTACCTGACTCCAGTAATAGAAATGAAAAGTGATAATAAATAGACTATGTCTATAAGATGAGAAGTGTTAATAAAATCATAATATAATATGATTAAAGAGAAGAATAAGAAGATCGTAATATAAAACGATCGTAAGTATAAGGAGAAATGATTACGAAATAAGATCACGACGTGATCAGATTAAATTATTGAATAACATATGATATATTAAGTGATTGGTATGATATAGCCTGATGCTATAAAGAGAAGGTACTATGAAATGGTACAATGTAAACTCAGAAAAGAGTGATAAATGTTAAGATGCAGATTAAAGAAAATTCGTATTAAGAAAAGAGAAAGTTAGAATGGTGAGGGATTTCAATTGAGGACTCAGGTCAGCAGCTGAGTTGTATGATTCCTTGTATGGGCGGGGAATTTGTACTTAGTTTTTAAATCACTTAGCTTCCTGGTCGATATAATGGTTAGGTTGAACAATTCTTTGTATGGGCTGGGAATTGTCCGCTTAGCTTCCTATATTGATTAGTGGCCGAGTTTGGTTTGACGACCACTTAGTTTCTGATGCTGATAATCATTGGAACCTGGTGTCGCGTTATTTGTTATGTGTATGTGGATTAGGTAATTTTTTTCTCATGTGTATAACGAATAGGTAGAGAATATAAGGTTAAGTACGAGTTCTTAAAACTCATACTTATGGTACGTTCGTGACTCATAATTATATGAAATGTTTATGAATCCCTCAGCGAATGGACGCCAAAGGTCTGACTAGGACAAGTTCTTAAACTCATATGATTGTGGAAAGTTCCTGAACTCATAATGTATGGTAAGTTTGACGAACTGGTATAGCTATGTTGAGATTGGAGCATTGAAGATGATAGAATATATAGATTTATTAAGCAATGGATCATTAGAGAAATTAAAGTTGATGGTGGAAGCATAGGTATTCCAAATCTTCTAGCTATGCTAGACTTCGATATTTTTGACATCAAGCTACATTCGCACTGATGTGCTTTTAAAAATGAATTTTTGTTATCCTCAACACATGGTGACCAGTGTGTAGGTGTGGACTTCGGGTCACTAACACATCGTTACCTGTTGTGGCATGATGACACCAAAGATGATTTTCAAAGATTTTTGAACGGTTTAAAGAGGAGTCTATGCTAATTGATTCGGCTAGACAAAAATAATTTGAGATGTCAAAATGTATTTTATATATCATCAATGTATCATGGAACCTGATGCAGAATGATAAAAATGATGCAGTTATCAATGCATAATTACCTAGTGTGGTATGTGATCTAAAGATCGTCAGTCCACTATGGAATGATGTAGTATGACAAAGTCACACAATGACGGAATCCTCAAACGGACTGTAAATACAGTGCGGTATCATGACGTCAAAATGATTTTTAAGAATTTTAAAGATAATTTATTGCCAACTGAATTTGGCTAGAAATGTTTCGATTGAAATTCGAATTATTAATATGTGTCTAAGCTATTTGATTCAGCTAGACAAATGTTTATGGAATTCAAAGTATTCTTCGAAAGCTTATGCCGAACCAAATTGTTTTGGTGCGGAATCTTATGATAAGTCTGAGGTGAACAACCTTAAAAATGGGGATATACTAATGGGATAAAATATTCCAATCTAAGAACGCATATAGTCGTTCCGATTACTAAGGTACAACAGACTGATCCTCTAAAGTACCTGCACCGGTAGTTTACCTTCTTCGTGATTGTAAACATACCAAATATAAAATATTTCAGAGGTAGAGTATCTTTCTTTCGTAATTGAAAGAGGTAGCAGGTAGAAATACCCCTAACCTCAAAGTTCATGATTTTTATGATCCCTCAAACAGATATGGAAAGTTTTTTTTTTAAACTCTCTAGAGTAATGTTGTGATAGAAGGTGACGATGGATATGAAATATTGTGAACTCGTTGCGTACGAGTAGAATCTAAGATGATTGAGTAAAGGTTATTATGACAACCTAGTTTTGCTGAATGTTTAGAAGATCTAAACTCCTAGTGAGTAGTTATGGTGAAATGTGATAATAGATGAGAAATCCTCAAAGGAGGAAATTGTAAAGGTTAAATAAAAACCTAGTTTTGATCAAGAGAATAAGCAGAGATTAGTATGCTTTAATTTTGAGGACGAAATTCTTAGAAGAAGGGGTGAATGTGACAACTCGAGAATTTAGATAATTATTAAAATCCTAAAATGATGGATTAAATGTTATAAGATGAACCTAGACAGAAAATAAGTGTATGAAATTGACGTTTCTGTGAAGGAATATTAAGGATTTCAAAATTTTTAAGAAGAACCTATATGGTTTCTTAATTGAATGAGAATAAAGAAATATGGGTTACAAAATTTCAAAACCCTAGAAATGAATTAATATGTACTTGAAGAAATATCGAGAATAAGGTATTGCGATACCTGTAAATTCAATATGAACTGAATAGTATAAGAAATGTTATATAAGTACATATGGAAATTTTAGTAAGGAGATAAGATTTCACATGAAGAGATGTTATAAGGTTAAACGAAGATGAGTATATGTATAGAAATATATATACTTAGTAAGGTGCTATATATATATTTTAGCAAGAGGAATGATGAATTAAGTTATTGATATAAGGATCAAGATAAAATTATGTTAGTAATTAACATAGCTTGAACGTTGGCCTTGAATGGCAAATAAGAAGATAAATAAGTTTAAAGTCGTTAGTTAATACGATTAGCAATAAGAAGGGAGTAATTTAAAACTCAAAATTTTAGTTAGAGATAGAATTTTGAAGCATAGACTGCTCGGTTGCGTCCGAAAAGTCAAGTTTAGTCAAAATAGACAATAAACACAAAATGTGTAAAAGCTGACTTTTGGTCAAAGTCAACAGTTTACTTTTTATGGAGAAAAAGGTCAAAATTAGAGCTAGAAGTGAAATATGTTATGATATTATGTTATATGATTAATGGTATAATATTTAATATTATACCAAATTATGTAAAGTAAAAATATGAGAGGAGATCCAATATGCAAATATGTATATTGGTATAAAGCAGTCAGTAAATTAAATTCATATTTGAATAAATGATTAAATATATTAATTTATATATTTAATATATAAATAAATTATTTGAAAACAATTTATGGAGAGGAGGAGGAAATTAAATTAAATTATACAATATAAATTGTATAACTTAAATAAGTTATTAAGTATGATAACTAAATAACCTAAATGGTTATTGTTATTTAGTGGTCCTTGTAATTAAATATATACTAGTGACCTAATCTAAGAGAATTGTGGAGCATGACATAATTTATTTAATGCTTATGTGAGTAAGTGAATACGAATATTATGTGATGGTTTATATTTGTTTATTATATAATCAAATAAAAGAAACTAGTGTAATCCTAATTATATATTAGGAATGAAGAATTAAATAACTTAAGGGTTATGAAATTAAAAATGCATGAGTAAATAATTTATTTTCTAGAGTGAGAAATAAAAATCCTAATTAAATAATTAGGGTAAAATAGTATTAAAAGTAATGGACTATAATAATATCATAGCCCATTAATTTATTTAGAGTTCAAGAGAATTAAATTTAATGGACTAAGGAAGTTATATTATTTAAACAAGCCCAATTAATTAATTAAGCATGAGACTTGTAGATAGAGTGACTAAGGGTGATTAAATTATTTAATCTAGCCCAATATATTATGTATGTGACAAGTTTTATATTGACCCAATTTAATTAGGGATTGAAAGCCCAAGTTAGTTTTGTTAGTAAGTAAAACAATTAAATTTGTTAGCTCAATGAGATTAATTAAGGGCCAAAACTAGGGGGCACTTGTGGGAGAACAATAATATTAAAAATAATATTAAGTTAAGAGATATATTTTTATTATCTCAAGCTATTAATTTTATAACTTAATTAAAACAAGTTTAGTTGGGTTATAGAATTTAATATACAAGAGTGGTGATTTAAATTCTAAATATTTGGAATGGATGCCCTAATTAAATATTTAAGGTGAGATAAGATGGAAATGTAGTGGACTATGTAAATTACATAGCCCAAACATGTTAATTGTTTTAGCCCAAACATTTTAATTTTTGAAGTCCAAAGGAATTATCTGGGAGCCCAAAACTTAGCCCAATAGAAGAGGGACATTTTGGACATTAAGTATGCTAGATAAAGCAATAAAAATCAAAGCAAGACTTGGGCAAGATAAGGCCACTTGGCCGGATATACATGGAGAGAAAAAGAAGGGAGTGCATGTCATCATGCTAAGCCACAAGTTTGCAAAAGATAATTACAAACTTAGCTAGGTGTCATTTATTCTAAGGTGCCACATTACTTACTAATTCTCCATATATCAATATAATGATTAGAAAGAGAGAAAGCAAATGAGGAATGTTGGAAGATAATATAGATATATGCTATGTATATCTAATAACATAATAAAAATATCCAATGACCAAACCAATAACAACCATTCATTTCTCTCTCATCTTATGTCATAACTTGGCAAAACTAAGAAAGAAAGAGAAAGAACTAGAGAGAGGAAGAGAGAAAGAAGAGGTTCGGCAGCCATGTGGGAGATGGAGAGGAGAGAGAAAGTCCATCCATGGAAGAAGAAGAAGAAGAAGAAGAGCATGAAAATCGAAGGTATAAATACCTTTTGTTATGTAATTTTTGATTATTCCAAATCAAACTTTAAATCTATGTTTCTAAACTCAAAAACCTTAGATCTATGTGTTTATAAGTGTTTCATGTTTAGATTTACCCATATTGGGTGTTATTTTAGTTGGAAATCAAAAGTAAAGAAAAAGTGATTTTCTAGTTTATGAGCCTAAAAATTTCTAAGTACTTTAGATTTCCACCGTTTTTGATCTAAACCTTCTTTTTGCGATCCGTCAAAGAGAGGTGCTATATATGTAAGTTAGCTACTAAACCCAAGTGGTAGCACTCAAAAATGTTGAGTACACAAGTTGTAGTGACTGTTTTACCAAAAGCAGTTTTGTGTCTAAAAAGGAAAAATAGACTGTTTTGGACAGTCAAAGAGTAGGGACAGTTTAGTCATTTTTCGGGAATGTAAAAATTCTGGAAAAATTTAAGAGTATACTATGATAAGTTATCTAACATCTCCAAGTGGAATCACTGAAAAAGGAGTTGTATATTTCCGTATGGAAAATGTTTAACAAAGCACGAAAAACTGCAAAAAGGCCATTTTGCTTCTGCCCAAAATTTTAAAATGGCAGTTTCGGCCACTTAATTTGTGAGAAAAAATCTGGCCTTTTGGGACATGAAAATATATGGTATTAAGTACCTCCTGTCCAAAAATGAGCTCATTCCGAGTTAAAATGAGCAAGTTATGACCATTTCAATTTCTGTGATTTTCTGACGAAAATGACTATAACCGGAGTTCTATAACTCCGATGGCCACGAAATTTAAACTGGAGTGTCACGTTAAGACGCATAAGATTGTGCCAAGAGATGGGAATTTCTGGAGTTAAGCACGAGGTAGCTAATTTCTTAAGGAATTAACTAAAAATGATTTTTAAAAAATACCAAAGGAAGTTGGAAAATTTTGGAAAAATACTTTTTGTGTATGAAATATGTGTATACATGTTTGTACAAAGGATAGAAAAATAATAAGTTGATTTGGTATTTTCGTGTACGGATATGGAATCCAGCTTGCTGGATTAGAAAATCTGATGAATCCAGCTTGCTGGATTGAAAATAAGTTTACTGAATTGAAAATATGTTGAATCCAGCTTGCTGGATTGCAATCTAGTTGCTGGATTTGTAATCCAGTTTGCTGGATTGCAGTTTGACTTGCTGGATTGGAAATTTGTTGAATCCAGGTTGCTGGATTCTGTATCCAGTCTGCTGGATTGACAATTTGGTTGTTAAATTTAGAATCCAGGTTGTTGGATTAGTATTTGACTTATTAGAGTATAAAGAAGAACTTATAATGTATAAGATTAAGTGTTTAATCATAATAAATATGATACAGTGATTGAAGAATTATCCAAGAATGATAATAATACCGATGTGTTAGGATGTTATCTAATATTTGATTAAGTGTTAGATAATCTATTGACAAAGTAATTGTATTATGATACAAAGTAGAATATGCTGATTGAAAGACCAATCTTATTATTAATGATAGGTCTTACCAAAAGAAGTTAACTTAAACTGCGTAGTAGTAGTCAACGAATCAGGCAAGTTTTTCCTTAACTCAAACATGAGTTGTATGTTCAAAGCATGTTAATGAATAATTGTTGTTGATTATTCACGTCTATATTGATTATTGATTCGCATGTTGTGCGTATTGTAAATGTTCATCAGGTATGAAAGGCTGATCACCTTCATTACCATTTGGTTCAGTTAATCTGTTCATGTTTATGCTTGACCATTCATTTTTATTGACTTGGTCGTTCAACTAAGAAAATTTGTTCATGCTCTTTCACAATGTTTATATTGTTGAAAGTTAGCTAGCTTATTGTTCAATTCTTTCAATCATGATATATCCTCAAATAAATTTAAACTTGCTGGGTAAATTTGATGCTCACCCTTGCTATATCATGATAAAATTTTTAGATTAAGATGAAAGCTTGAGTAAAGACAGAAGCAAAGATAAAGTGCAAGATTAAATTATGGTGCAGTTAGTCTATTAAATTTTCTGACGAAAATAACATTGTAAACCTTTAAGTTATTGAAGGTATGTATTAAGTTAAGGTTGTAGACCTTGGGAATGATGTGTAAAAGTTTAATGTATAAACAAATTCTGTTTATATCTTCCGCAATAATTATAGAATTAGTATACCAGATCCTTGGTGATTAGGACCGCGATTTGGGGATGCTACATGTGGTCCCTCCATCAGGAGGCTATCCCGTCGGTGTTTGATTACTGGACTCGTAGGAAGACTAATTCCACAAGGCTCAGGAAAGGCACCACCCAAATTCGCTCCAGTTGAAAGACCGGATTTAATTCCTGTCGAGTAAATTACGATGATTTGGGAACCTTCATGCCAAAAAGCTGCGAGAGTAACCTGAGACAGGTCAGCCTCTGATAAACCCAACACGGAGAAAAGTCACTTCATGCTTTTGCATTACTTACAATATTCATGCCATATTCATGAGTGATATGAAGAAACGTGTATACACACATGTTAAAAATTGACATGCTATTATGAACAGCTAACATCCATTATTGCAGGATAAAATTCCTAAAACGAACACATCACATAGCATGTTAATTTACATTCCTAAAGGCTAAACTATGCAAGTCTTTCGCAGGGAATCCATCGAACCTACTACTCGGTCAAAATCCAAAAAGGCCGCGGGCCTACAGCCAATTATGTCGTCATCCAACCAGACTGATCTTAATCCAGTTTCTCGCAAGGTATTCGACGGATTAAGCAAATAAATTACAGATTTGGCTGTTTTGCTTAAAGAACTACATCAATCTACACATGGTCCAAAAATATCCGTACATACTGAATCCTCTACATAAGGGAGAGCCCAGGATGTTACAATACCTAAACTGCAGTTGGATACGACCAACAAAATTAATGATGACACCCATCTCACAAGAGATCCAGACACCAGTGACATCAAAAACAAAGTTCTTCAGATGGAAGAGACCCTCCGCGCTATCAAAGGAATTGGAGCACACGGGAGTGTTTCATATGCTGACCTTTGTATATTTCCTGGTGTTCATTATCCAGAAAAGTTTAAAACTCTTGACTTCAAAAAATATGACGGGTTAGGAGATCCTTATACCCATTTGAAGGTATTCATTGGAGAACTTGGATCTTATGCAGAGGACGAGAAGCTCAGAATGCAGCTGTTCCAGAAAAGTCTGACTGGAGAAGCCCGTTCATGGTATACCAGATTAGACAACTCTAAGATCCATAGCTAGGAAGAGCTAGCACACGCCTTCCTCACTCAATACAGCTTTCAGTCTCAAATGGCTCCTGACCGGTATCAGATTACCAAGGTCAAGAAACAATCTAATGAATCTTTTAGAGAGTATGCTCAAAGGTGGAGACGCCTGGCTGCCCAAGTTTTTCCTTCCATAACAGAATCAGAAATGGTCATGACCTTCATACACATGCAAGAAGCTCCTTTCTATGAAAGAGTGTTAGCGGGCATCGGTAAACCATTTTTTGAAATAATCAAACACGGGGAGATGGCTGAGATGGGATTGAAGTTAGGAAAGATTTAAGACCTAGCTGCCCTTAAAGCTATTGCTGAGCACATCCAGTCTGGAAATTATGGAAACAACCCCCGGAGGGTCCATAAAAATAAAGAGGAAGATGTTTCCCTGATATTGCAGGGTCAAAAAGGCAATCAGAACATGCCTGTTCAAAGGAGAAGTTACACTCCCTTTCAAGCTCAGCCTTCAAATCCTCAATTGCCAAAAGGTGGAGAAGTCAAATGCCCCCGTGTGTTCACACCCTTAGGGGACTCCCTCGAGAACATTCTTACTCTTCTAACAACACAGAAGAAAATCACGCATCTTCTTCCACTAGCCAGCCCTAATGGACGGGGTTTCAATGCTGCTAAGAAATGTGCATATCATGACGGGGCACTTGGACATGATACTCAAGATTGTTGGGCCTTGAAACACAAGTTCCAAGACTTGATAGACAATGGGGAAATCGTGGTTACCAAACCAAATCAACCTCACGTTCAAGATAACCCTCTTCCTCAACACAAAGAGGAAGAGGTCAACATGATAAATTGGAACAATGGACAGAGTTCCAATTTTAGTGGCGAGTCATCTCAAACCACCAAAGACGGTGTTGACAAATGGGATTATGCCAAGTTCCAATTCACAATGGAACGTAAGATGAAAGATCTATGCAAACAAATCGATCAATTGGCAGAACTGGTGACCTACCAGCATCAAGTTACACGCTAATTAGTAAGCCAGGAGCATGCTAGTCTCCTTCCTCTTATCAGGAATATTCCTTCGTCACTTTCAGAAAGTGAAACTTTGGAGGACAAAGTGGCAAAGAGAGCGATTGCCAAAGCTCGTCGTGATTTTTCCAACAAAAGGGAATTCACACATCTGGGCCAACCCATGGAGGAAATCCTTCAAATGCTAATCAATGAAGGAAGGATCAATTCCCTTCTACCTCCAATCAACCCCCGTTCAGGACGGTACAATTCTGATGGAGTATGTCAATATCACTCCCATTCTCGAGGTCACAACACAGAAGAATGCTGGGCACTCCGACACCTTATCCAAAATCTCATTGATAGCGGTGCCTTAAAACTAGCAGGCAATGATACTATGCTATGTGGGAGTGAGAAGATCTGTCCTTCTAAGTGGAAGAGATTTATAGCAGTTATCTCTATAGAGGCTGATGACAATATCAAGCCACTCACTATACCAACAATTCAACTCAGAGGAAACAACAATCCTTTAAAAGTGGCCGCTCCTGAGCCAATCAACTTACCATGCAGAGCATAATATCCTATTGTTAGCTTGCACACAGTTCCGTGGAATTATGGAGAAGGTGAAGGATCCACCTCACATACAACTGCTACAGTGTTAAAGGAGAATCCACTTTATCTTCCCTAACGGGTGATGAAATCTACCATCAAATCAAAGGGGAAAATACCCATGGAGAAGATTAAAAAATTTCTCCGTACTATGGGTCATCACGAAGCCAAGGTGGTTCTAAGCTTGAGAGAAGCTCCACACCAGATTTCAATTTTGGACTTAGTACTAACTTCCGAGGATCACCGGAAGATCTTATTGAAGGTTTTAGAAGAAGCCTATCTACCAGAATCAGTGGATACAAAAAAGTTTCAACACTTGGTTGATCACATTTTCAACAACAATGTGATATCCTTCACTGATGATGATATACCGCCCGAAGGGACCGGTCATTGCAAGCCGTTACATATTACGGTCTTATCCTCTGGATATATGCTGGCTGAAGCATTGATAGATGGAGGCTCATATCTAAATATCTATCCATACGCCACATTGTTGAAGATGAATGTTAATCTCAACCGAATTTGTAGTAGCCATACGGTCATCAAAGCTTTTGACGGAGCCCGCCGGAATTCGGTCTGAGTAATTGAGCTGCCAATCAAAATTGGTCCCCATACATTCTGCGTATCTTTCCATGTGCTCAAGATAGATTTGGGATACAACTTGCTCTTGGGAAGACCGTTGATTCATATGACTGGGGCAGTCCCCTCCACCCTTCATCAGCAACTGAAATATATTATCAACAATAGCCTAGTCACGATCAACGCTGAACCAGAGTGTCCTCAACATGGGGACATGCCATTCATCAACACTAATGTAGATGTTGAGCCGGTCAGTTTTCATGCCTTGGAAGTGAGCAATACTCAGTACCATGCTATTGGAACGACATTGCCCGTACCCAAGATCTCTGCCGAAGTAATGTCGGCTACTCAGGAAATGATGTCCTTGGGTCATCAGCCAGGACAAGGGCTGGGTAAAGATCACCAAGGTATTAAAAACCCCATACAAGTATCCTCAGAAGCATCCTCAGATTCCTTCAGCTTCAACCACGAGGCGTTTATCTTCGCCTTCAAACTCTGAGTCCGCACAACCACCTGTAAAGGTGCCAACTAACGTGATGGCTATGCTATTTCCCAAGCCAGTGCCATTCAAAGCAAAAGAAATCTTTGTTCCCAATCCCGTAGTGGAAGAAGAGAAATAAAGAATTAAGCAAAAAGTTGTCCGGATAATGTCAGGCATACGCATCATCGTCCATGATGAGCATACAAACAGATACACTCCAGACGATGATTGCCCAGACATATTGGCCATCATTCGAGAAGAGGAGGATGATGACAACTCCTCTATCAATGCAGTCCACCCGGACTTTATCCATGCCAATTGGAGCAGCATTCCTTGCATTGGTTGACAAGAGTAAAGCGGGCAGAAACTCTTTCTGCCCTGTAGATATCATAACTGCTTACTTTTTTGTATAGTATTAGCAGTTTATTTTGTTAGTACATGTTAACACTGTGTATGATCAAAACGTTTTATATATACTAAGTGAAAGCGTATTTTATTTCAGGACCCTGAATTTTGATGTGCCTGTACTTGCTGATACGGTGCCTCTTCTCCACAAGGATTGTACCATTGATGTAGAGATGAATTCAGCCTTGATGGAAATACATGAGGACATTGAGGTGCCTCCAAAAATTCAAGAATGGGTCAAAGACAAACCTAAACCCAACCTTGATCAAATAACTTCCTTCAATCTTGGAACCTTAGAAAGCCCTAAGTTAATCCAGATTGGTTCAGACCTTACCCCAAACCAACGGAATGGCATGGTTACGCTATTAACCCAATTCCAGGATGTGTTTACATGGTCTCATGAAGACATAGTGGGTTTGTCCATTGACATTGTTCTTCATCGCCTTCCCATTAAAGAGGGATTCAAGCCAATCAAGCAGAAGCTTAGGCGATTGAAACCTGAGTGGAGTTTAAAGGTGAAAGAAGAAATTATGAAATAATTTCAAGCTGGCATCGTCATGGTGTCTACATATCCTGAGTGGATATCCAACATCGTGCCCATGCCTAAACCTAGAGGAAAGGTGCGACTTTGCGTGGATTACAGGGATTTGAACAAAGCTTGCCTTAAAGATAGCTTTCCTGTGCCATTCATCCACATTCTCATTGATAATACTGCTCAATACAGCATGTACTCCTTTGCTGACTGCTTTGCGGGTTACCATCAGATCATGGTTGCTGAGGAAGATCGTGAGAAAATTGCTTTCATCACTCATTGGGGAACCTTTTGCTATAGACGGTTGTCATTCGGTCTCATCAATGCTGGAGCTACCTATCAACGAGTTATGATGGCTCTCTTCCACGACGTAATGCACAAAGAGATAGAGATCAATATGGATGACATCATTATCAAATCCCGGAAGGAGGATAACCACTTAGACCATCTCAAAAAGCTATTCAACAGGTTGCGCAAGTACAACTTGAAGTTGAATCCAGCCAAGTGCGCCTTTGGCGTTAAATCAGGAAAGTTGCTAGGATTTCTAGTCAGCCATAAAGAGATTGAGCTGGATCCTACCAAAATCCAGGCCATTACGGAAATGCCCATTCCTCAGACAGAAAAGGAAATACGGAAATTTTTGGGAAGAATCAACTTCATTAGCAGGTTCATTTCTCAACTCACAGTAACCTGTGAGCCAATCTTCAAGATGTTAAGGAAGAACTCCTCCATGAAATGGAACGACGAGTGCCAGAAAGCCTTCCTTACAATCAAAGAATAGCTAATTAAAGCTCCCATTTTGGTACCACCCAGAGATGATGCTCCTCTGTTCATGTACATGTCCGTAAGTGACAATGCCATGGGCTGCATGCTGGGACAGAAAGAAGATAGAGGCCAAGAACGAGCTATCTATTACCTCAGCAAAAGATTCAGCAGCAGTGAACACAAGTACACTCTGATTGAGAGGACTTGTTGTGCTTTAGCTTGGGCTTCTATGAGGTTACAGCATTACCTCCATGGTCACACAACCCATCTCATATCCCGCGTGGATCCTCTCAAATACGCGTTTAGCAAACCCATGTTAAATTGCCGATTGTCCAGATGGCAGTTGATCCTACAACAATTTGATATCGTCTACGTGACTCAAAAGTCCATTAAAGGTCAAGGGATTGCGGATTAACTATCCGCTTCACCTACAGGGGATTTCAAACCCTTGGAGACATACTTCCCTGATGAAGGGGTCATAACAGTTCAACAACACCATCAGTACAATACACTCCAAGCATGGAAGATGTATTTTGATAGAGCTATTAATACGGAAGGTTCTGGAGCAGGAGCAGTTATAGTATCCGGTACGGGGGAACAATATCCCGTCGTCGTCAAATTACAGTTTGTCAGCACCAACAATACAGCTGAGTATGAAGGCTGTCTCATGGGGCTAAAATTTGCCCGTTCAATGGGCATCAGGCGGTTAACTTTCTTTGGAGAATCAGAGTTAGTGGTCAGACAATCCACGGGAGTCTATCAAACCAAAGAGCTACATTTGCTGCCTTACCATCGGTAGGTTTTGAAGATGGCTTTGGAGTTCGAAGAAATCTCCTTTCTACATATTCCTCGTAGTAGGAATGATTTTGCGGATGCATTAGCAACTTTTTCCTCCTTGATACACATCTCTGACAAGGGACATTTGCCAAGCGTCACAATTGCCCTGCACAAAGAACCAGCTTATGGGAACTACATTGGAGAAGTATCGGATGTGCTACCTCCCATCCAATATCCTTGGTATCAGCATATCAAGGAGTACCTACGAAACGGATCTACACCCGCTAAAGCGAGCCCTACTGAGAAGAGGCAGATCCATCGACTTGCTATGAAATTCTACCTGAGCGGAGATGCACTCTACAAGAGAGATGCATGACTAGGTCTCCTCAGATGCCTGGATAAGGATCAAGCTCAGAAACTCATGAATGAGATCCATGGTGGAGTCTGTGGCCCACACATGAGTGGCCCCCTCCTTGTCAAAAAGATCCTCAGGACGGGACATTATTGGCTATCTCTCAAAGCTGACTGCGATGACCACGTTAGGAGATGTTATCAATGCCAGATTCATGGGAATGCTATCCACGCCCCTCCACGGGAACTCCACAATATGAGTTCGCCTTGGCCCTTCTCAATGTGGGGAATGGACGTGATTGGGCCCATTGAGCCTAAAGTCTGTAATGGACATCGATTCATTTTCACCATGATTGACTACTTTACCAAGTGGGTAGAAGCAGCCTCCTTCCCCAGGGTTACCAAAGAAGTCATCATTGCCTTCATTAGAAATAATGTCATTTGTCGATATGGACAACCAGAGGTGATTGTATCAGACAATGCTAAGAACCTCAACAACAAAATGATGGAGGAATTATGCAGTAAATTCCACATCCAACATCTTAACTCCATTATCTACCGTCTAATGATGAATGGTGCTGTTGAAGTGGCTAAAAAAAGCATCAAGAAGATCATGCAAAAGATGTCCGCCAACCACAAAGGATGGCCTGACTTATTGCCTCTTACTCTGTTAGCCTACAGAACATCAATGCGCACTTCGACTGGGGCAACCCCCTACACATTAACCTATGGGATGGAAGCAGTACTCCTCATAGAAGTAGAAATGGAATCCCTCAGAGTGTTGATAGACGCTCAGCTGGATGAAGACCAATGGGTACAAGACATGTATCACCAATTGTCTCTGATAGACGAAAGGCGAACCGCAACTATCTTCCCTGGTCAGTTATATCAACAAAGGATCACCAGATCCTACAATAGAAAAGTCTGCCTAGGGCAGTTTAAACAACATGACTTGGTTTTGAAGAAGATAATTGACAACCAAGATCAATCCAAGGGAAAATTCGCTCCTAACTAGGAAGGCCCATTTGTTGTCAAGGAAGTATTGATAGGAGGTGCTCTCAGATTACAAGAAATGGACGACGATAAATTTCCACAGCTTATCAACTCGAACACCGTGAAACGGTACTATGTCTAAAGTTACCATCAAGCAAACATCCTAGTGTTGGATCATCAGATCATCAGTCATTCTGGTTCTTTAACCCTTTACCATATACAACTCTTTACCACACTTTGCCCCTCAAGGAAACATACCTTTCAAGCCAGCAGCCTGGCTTCTCTGTGCTTATACAACTTAGGTCATCCCACCATGGATTGAACCTCTCGCGTTTGCAGTTTGGCTACCCATACATGGGATCAAACTTTTCACACCTACAGTTTATCCTCAACCTAGGATTAAACTTTCTCTTCCCCGCATTCTGACCTGCACATGAGATTACGCTTTTCCACTCACCCTGAGGGGTGAATTATGTCAACCTGATCTCCTTGATACACGGGAGTACATAGGCAACCATATTCTATATGGCCCGGTCGCAATAAACAAAAAACAATAAAAACATTTCTACACTTTTCTACAAAAACAAAAACCACAAAAACACTTCTACAACCTTCTTCATCAATAAAGTTTCTACATCCATCTACCTTTCACAAACAACATTGAACCTCTTACATCAGGTTCAAACTACGCAGACCTGATCTCCTCTTCAATAGGAGTACGTAGGCAGCCATTCATGGTTCGGTCTAACCCCCTACCAAAACACAAACCTTTGTCAACGGTACTGGGATCAAACTTCAATCTACTACATTTCATTGGCTTCAAACCAAAGGGATGGAATTACCCAACCTCTCCTCGTAAATAGGAGATTCGGCGACCATCTAAGCTGTGGTTGTACCTCAAAGAGCAACGCCAATCCATAAGAGATGGAATTAACTAGGCTCCTCCTAAATAGGGGTACTGGCGACCTTCTGTGATGCGGTCAATCTCAGAGAGGAAAGCCACACTCCTCTCCACATTTCCATACAGAAACCAGTCCCAAAACACCAAAAAGATGGCAGGGATACAAAAAGATCCATGATCTATTATGAACTATCCAGAGACAACTCAACATCCAGCAAGAAGGAATTCAGAATACATCAAAGATCACAAGCCCTGAAGATGCATGCAAACTATCAAGCAGATATCAGAGCATATCTAAAAGGGAAGTGATCAAAAATATTTCTCTGCTATATATAATGTTGTTTGATACACAATGTAAACTGTACATGACAAAATGGCTAAGCTAGTCTGTACAGGAAAATGCAAGCCCATCTACAAATCGGTGTATATGCGAGCTAACAAGCCCAATATGGCATCCCTCTCCGAAGAAGGAGGCAAAGCTATGGTTTCCTGTATCAGGATATCCACACAACCCAACAAATTTACAGCCATCTGCATGGTGACCATATGCTCATCAATGTACGTGCTCATCTCTGCGATCATGCCAGTGGTAAGGGATCTCACTGCAATACTATCTATGACGGCTACATCCTGGGTAGATATGGCACTATCTCGCTCAACTATCACTGCATCTCTGGCTGATCTGGCCTCATCCCGCTCAACAACAGCGGTATCTCTATGAGCCAATGCCTCATCTCTCTCTAACAGAGCTGCGTTTCTGCCATCAAGGGCAGTCAACATCAAAGATCGAGCCTGATCTCTCTCAAAGGTCATTAGATGAAGACGCTGCTCAAAGTACTATGCTGAATGCTAAATCACGACAGTGTTGGTACTGGGAGAATCTAAAAGAGATGCTGGCAACCCGACACCTAACTCCTCCTCGGTGTAAGAATCAATGTCCTCCATGGGCTCTCTACCATCTGAGTCAATAATCGGCAATGTGGATACTACCTCAGCCGGTGCAGTCTCTATCTCCATCCATGCAGAATACTCTGTAAAATAACTTGGATGACTAATAGAGAAAGCAACTATCTCGCGCTGATCCCAGCATGCATACACACGGGATCGGTCCTCTGCTTAAAGATAGCGAGAAGCTAAACGCTGGCCCAGCGCCCCCTCGAAAGGATGAAAATCCTGAAACTAGTTAAACTACGACATTACGGCCAGTGGATGGTAAGTAGTCATACCCCTCAAACCAGCCAGAGGGATGTAATCCATGCCCGGAGCATGAGTAATGAAGCTGTAAGGTGAGTTGAGCCCTGATCATGGCAATATACTAAACAGGTCTTCGATCCCAGCTAAGAAAGCGAACTAAGATGTAGCATCCGTACACTCCACATGATGAAATGAATATGTCATGACTATATCATGGGTGAAGCAATACCCATGCTGTCTGAAAGTGCCAATCGGTCTCAGGTGTGACATAAACCACACGTATAGCATGACTGAACTGCCTGTAAATACTCCTGTCGGATAAGTGCAGCAGTATGTAGTTGACCTCAATGTCTCGGCTATAATCATAGGAATGATGGTACGACCCTCCCTGAGAGCTCTCACCGCCATGATAACTCCTATGTCGAACTCATCCATATACAGTGGCATGTAGACATATGACAATATGCACAATAGCAGTACATCTACCCTGGCCAGATGCCAATGAGCCTCCGGTGTGATGAAATCCCCGGAATATCGTCTATAACTATCCTCAGAGCCAAATCTGTCAAACAAAAAATGCTGGGATATAACGTGACCAGATGTCAACTCATTCTGCACTACTTTACACCTCAATCCAGTGAGGGCCATGAGCCGCCGACTCATGTCCCCCCGACTCATGTCCCCCAAAGCCATATGCACACAAGGTCTATCCAGTGGCAGCATCGTCAACCGTGCATACAGTCAACTCTTGGGTCCCAAATCAGAAAACCTGCCTCTCCGATACCAAGTGCTCCAGTATGCCATCCATGAATCCTGTGGGAACCTGAAACATCAATAGGGTCATAGTATGCTGCAATAATTGATCTACAGTCACCCTGTCTGATGGTGACATGCTATCATACCAAGATCGCATACCAGATACCACCAATAATGGTGGGGTATGATCAATACGGCTAACTGTCGAAGAAGACATCTGCACGGACCATGTCATAAGACCATCCAGGGGTTAATGCTGAATATCTCTAGACATACATACATATGCATAACATGATACATGCATTATAGATAATGGATGGCAATATGATATAGGGAATGGAAAAACTGTACATTCATTCCTAAGTATATCATCATCTAATACATCATCTCAGTACAGCTACAAATACAGGGAAATGGGGCACAGACGCCCTACTACTAACAGAGGCCTATCAAAAGATATAGCGAGAATGGGGCACATCCATCTAATATCTAACAGAGGCCTATCAAAAGAAATAACGAGAATACACATCAGAAGAAGACAATGGTGTCGATGTCCACATCATCAATCCTATCCACATGATGTAACTCTTCCTGAGTCACTGGATCTCTATCAACAGGGATGTCAGGCCTAAACAAAGGACGATCTGCGCCGGTAAAACCAAATGGGTCATCTGAGGGGCCAGCACCTGAGCTGGAAGGATCAAACAAATCTGCCTCTGCCGGATGTCGGCCTAAATACTGGATAAAAATATGTGCCTGGTCTAACTGTCGGGTCAAACTGTCAATCTGTGTCACATGAGTCGGATCTCGAACACAGGCTAGCCAATTCGTCGTCATCACAGATCCTGGAACCATATCCCCTATGAACTGAGTGGCGCAGGTCTGGGCTTCAATAGTCTGAGGGAACCCGCCAACGCTGGAATACATCCTGAGTATAAGGACCCTCTGATAATGCAAAACTGTGAACGGATATCAATGATGGGTGACTGCGACACAGGCCAATAACGCCTGGCAGGAGGCAAGATCGGCATACGGATCTCCCCTGTGGTGTTCCTAATAGCACGCTCTCCTAGATAGAGCTCCCAGCCTCCATCCGTGAAGAGAGAAACTCTCCTGATGGAAATCACATACTCGACTCCAGTCGGGTACCCATCCTTCAAATTGATGGCCAAATGTTCCCCAGAATAGGGAATCTATGTGATAATGTCAGCTGTCAATAACTCTTAACACACTCACCGGACGCAAAACATGGGAGCCTCTCATAGGCCCAAAACTGCCAACACAACGGCAAAACATCTGCTATCAGTTAACACTCTTAACCTATACATGGTAAATGACAAGAGAAGTACTCACCAGCCGAAATGGGTAAAATCCTAGCCAAGCCTCAGTCAAACCCTATGAGCACATGCGCATGCCCCTAAGGAAATAGGCGAAGGTTTAGGAACCCCAATCTTACTCTCCAATATGATCCACATGACTTGTGGCGCTGATCAAAGCGAATGACACCATGGAAGAGTTATCTGCTATGAAGTAGCCCGTAATTATCATCAGGAACAATCACCGAAGAATGCGATCCCTGACTCTAACATAATCTGGCATGGGCTCGCTCAATAGTCCACTCATAGCATCTACGCTCAAAGGACCTGCACGGACAGTCCTACCCTTGAGCGCTTCTGCCGGAACTCCTAATAAGGATCTGATGGTAGTAGGGGTAATATCCACCATACACGGCACTGGCGCCCCTCCAAACTCCATACCTGTAATAAATTGCCAATCCATCGGCATCATCATCACCTCACAGTCTAGCAAATAGAGTGACTGAGTCTGGTGAAACCACCGCTCAGATAATGCCCTAAGGTAACCCCAGGGACAACACCGGGGAAGGATGGAGAAGAATGCCCCGAATCCCCAGTCATGCACTACTGCTCTATAGTTGGGATGAAGAGCCTAATACATGGAGTGTATACTGAACCAATTCCCTCGAGGTTGTGTAAAGCCAAGAACCTGCATACAATGCAGATCAACATCAAGACCCTTTAATCCTCATTAAATAGGAAAAAAGGAAGATCAAGTTCTCACGACATACCTCGTTAGCATGCAAATACATCGAGGGATGTCTACTCAAGTCACCCAGAAGCTCTGGGTTTACTACCTAAATACTCGGGAGATCCCTACGTGGAACATGTACAGCAGGAGCAGGGTCTACAACCGAAACATCCTCCTCCTCGTCCTCGACGTCCGGCACATCAACCCGGACTGGACGTATCACCGCCTCCACTAATCGACGAGGCTGTCTAACGGAACGGGGTCGAGGCACTTCAGAAGCCCTCCTCCGTACACCAGAAGTGCTCCTACAGGAACTACTTGGATGATTCGGATCCATAATATCTGGACAACAAGTCTCCAAATCACCTCAGAAAGGGTGTGGTATTTTCTAACCTGGAGCTTTTCTAAATGCATCTTATGACTACATGCATGCGTGCATTTACTTTAACATACAATAGAGTTAAAATGCATGACTACCCAATGCCTATATTTTGGAAAATTTTGCCATAGTCTCCTTTGTAAATAGGACTATCCATATGCACATAGGCATGACTAGGTGGCCATTCAATAGCACACCTACCCACAGTCATATACATACTATATGCATTAAAAATCAAAATCTTCAACACATAAGGTTAACCTCAATACGAGGAGTACTTTGCCTTCTTACCTTATGCTTAAATGTCCTCAAATAGGATAAAAATAGCAGAAAAAGGTGCCAATTTGACTGTCTCAAAAGTTAAAATTTTCACATCATTATGTTCAGCATGGTTTAACACTAACATTTACTATGTTAAATATTTTTTATCAAGTCATTTGTGCATACATAATCACTACTATGTGTTTAGATGCATTTCATATGATAAGTCATTTTCCAACAGATAAAAACTGGAAAAAAGTACATGCATATGTTACCAGGACAGTGTAGAACACTTGTATGGTGATAGAATTTGCAGAAAGATGTCCGAACTCAGCAGATCTGAAGGAGGCTCTCGGATTTTTCTTCGCAATACAAGTTGAAATTAACTTATGAGACCAACCTGCAGGATATTAGTATCCACGGTTGGCCGCAGGTCCATCTGCGGCTGAAGCAGGTGTACCTGCGGCACCCCTATATGGGCCCCATCCCTTCGGCTCGGTCCAGTTCGAGTTGTAAAGGAGTTTTCACAGACTGAAAAGGTCAAATCAGGAATAAGAACGCTACGCGATTGAGCAGAATAGCCTACAATCCTGGTTTTCTAAAATAGAACCTTGAGTCTGTACATCAGTCATTAGTATTCGCTCGAGCATGAGGTATACTATGCCAATGATCTCTGTTGTTAAAAAATACATTCGAGAATACCTTGCATAGGTCCAATGCCGCAAGCTCCTGATCATTACCCTAAAGACCAACGTTAGTCCCCGACGGGGGTTACAACGTCAGTCCCTGACGGGGGTTACAACATCAGTCCCTGGCTAGGGTTACTACGCATGTTTCCATTGATATACATATCAATGAAGGTCAAGCAACCTTGATATCAGTTCAGTCGTTGGCAAGTAAACCCAACGTCGTATTAGAAACCATCCGATGATTTCATCAGTTGATACACACATCAACAAAGTCCAAGCAGCCTTGGCATTTATCCCCAGTAGGGAGTTCATCCGTTGATCTACACATCAACAGAGGATCAAATGTATCCCCGGCGGGGGTTACAACGCGTGGTAAATTGTTGGTTCACATGTCAACGAAGGTCAGGCAACCCTGGCAACATTTGCTATTGGTAGTAAAACCAATAGAAAAGTGACATACTCTGGCAGTACAAACCAGGAAAGGTCAACGTCATCAAGGAGGATTGATGACAGAATATGTTATATACATCCTCAAACAGACAAAGCTTTATCCCTACAGATCTCTTACACATAAGAGGCAATTCTTCGGAATGAAGTCTGTATCAAGGATTAAGGACTTTGGTGATAGCCCTAACGTCAACATCCTCAAAGATTTGGATCATGCACATCCAATCTGGTCATCATTGCTAATCCCCGACAGAAGCAACAGGGTCCTCAACTTGTTGGAAAGCAATGCATATGCGTCATACACTTGCGTCATATTGCTCCATATTGCGTCATGTTTATCTTGTTGCATTTCAAGTGTCTAGGAATCTTAATCCTACTCAGGCATCACATTTCATGAATATGATAAAGAGGGGCATTTGTAGACACTCAAAATTTTCTATACACCTGTCACTAACATTGCAGGTGGACAGATTCGTCTTTCAAGAGGGAACCCTGAAAGACAGTTCATATCCAGTCTGGATACTACCTGAAGTTCAGTATCAACCCCAGAGTACACACCGGGAGTAATAAATCCAACCTCGGAGATAACCCCGAGGCATACAGATCCAATACCGGAACACACATCAGAGAAGACCGATTAATCTCGGAGATAACCCTGAGGTATCCAGTCTCAGTCCCAACCGTGGGAATAGCTACCAACCTTGGCAATAACCCCAAGGAATGTAGTTTCGACAATAACCCCGAAAATGCTTATTTCAAATGCAAGCAGCTTCAATCTCGGTGCTCACAACGAGATACTCAATACCAACCTAGATATAACACCGGGAGGACATGCATACCTCAGAGATAACACTGAGGACCTTCAACCATTGCAGCAGTCCAATCTCAGAGATAACCCTGAGCAACGTCTGCTTTATCAACCCAAATCGGAGATAACCCCGGTGAGGGGCTAAGTCGTTATCTCGCCACCATGATGCCACATCACGTTGTCTCAACATTTTAAACATATATTTCTACACAGCAATGCCCCACACAATCTTAGAAGAACCAATCCCGAGTGACTATTGCGTAGGATAACGGATATAATTTGAAGCTAAAGACCGGAGGGCATCGTCCCATCTTCATGACTTCGTACAACCTCTAATTCCATGGCATTGAGTAACTCTCGACAACGGCGGTCTAAAATAGGTCCTATATACCTCAGTCGGATGCCCGAATTGCAATTCTAAAAGTTTGAGTGGACATTATGTTGCCCGCGTGCACGTACTACGAGATGACGTGACCCGCGAAGCTCGGGGCACCCCGGGCAGCCTCTGGTACACTTGTGGCCCAGCCGCAGGTACACCTGTGGCTCCACCCTCTATAAATAGAGGGCTTGGGGTGGCCATTTTAAAAGAAGAAAGATCGAGGAAGCCCTGTCCAATTTGCTCTGTATTTGCAATATACTGAGTGCTTTCCCATTTTAAACACCTGTGAGCTCACATATAGCTATTTTTGTACCTACAAAAGCCAGTATTTATCTACTTTAAAGATATAGAAGTCTTCCTTGGTAGCCCACTATAAGCCTTCTTACACACTTTAAAGCCTTTCTCTCCATCTTTGCACACACCCTTCTTTAAGTTGAGAGTCGTGTTGCGTTTGTTTGCCCGGACTTCGGTCTGTGGTTTTATATATATATATATATATATATATATATATATATATATATATATATATATATATGGACTAACATTATCGAGTTATGCCTCGATTGAGCCTAGACTTCAGTCTGGAGTGTTTACTTGCTTTTGCATATATATATATATATATATATATTAACTGTTGTCGGACTTTGTTCGATGAGCCTGGATTTTATATCCGGTGCATTTATCGCTTATATATATATATATATTTACATTTCGTCCCACCTAGAGTTTACTTCGTGGTGGTTGACCGTTTTTACTGCTTTCTGTACATTTCGTCCCGCCTGGAGTTTCCTCTGTGGCGGTTGATAGCTTTTACAGCTTTATTTACATTTCTGATCCCCCATGGAGGTGCTTCGTGGTTGGTGATCATGTTTGTATATATATATTTACGGCTTTTATATATAAACCTACTTACTGCGTTTATATCAATTGCGGCATCATGTGAGCCTAGGAATCATGTGATCACAGATTCAGTCCACTGAATCTAGATTCGGTTCCCGTGATGGACCTTTTCAGCTGTAAGCAGCTTGTAAATTTATCTGCGATGTCTGAATTACCTTAGATGGTTTTCATACCTACGAGGAGTTCAACACCTTTTGTACATTATTTTCATACAGATACCTCGCATCTGTAAAATAAAATCAATCAAGCTGAATACGAAATAAAATGGAAGTATCAAATGCCTCAATTACTATTGAGCACAGGGTTTGAAAAACCTCTTTTACAAAATATCACTGCTATATCTTGTTTAAAGCTGAATTTTTACATAAATTCAAGCCCTTTGTATATAGGTGCAAATGAGGCATAGCACTACTTCCAAATAACATCACATTGACCCCCCCCCCACACACACACATTCAGATAATAGTTTCTTGAAAAGTGGCAGTCACCGTGGAAACACGGATGTCGAGAGGTGCCTAACACCTTCCCTCCGCATAAGCAAGTCCCCGGACCCTAAATGAATCTTGGTTTCATCGACCCGTTTAGCAGTGTCACATCACTGGGTCAATGTACAAACCTTTTCTCAGTTGTGTTGGTACAACCAGTTAAAAAACCAACTGGTGACTCTTATAGTCCAATCGTCGACATTACACATGTCGAACCTTTTTCACTTGTTTTTTCAAACAAATCTCACCTAAAATAAGAACACAAAAAAATAGGTAACGAAAAGGGACAAATAAAAATCTGGACGTCGACAGACCTCTAAAGAAATTTTTCGGTAAATCAGAAAGAGAAGAAACAGAGTTTACCAGAACCGAATGAGACTCAGGCTGAGAAAGAGAAGGATGTTCTATGTCCACTGACTACTTCGTCTTCCCACGTTGAGACGATTCTAAAAACTTTAAGAATGAAAAACTTGAATCTGACCCATCTGAGAGGGTTGTGTCATCAGACGACACATGCACAGACGCCTACCTTTGCTGTCGTTTGGACTTCTTCTGTGTTCTAATGGTATATAGAGATCGAGTCTGTTGACCATCATCATTCGAGACATTGGGAGATTGTTTGCTTGCTCGAGTTTTCATTGTTGCAGAGATTTGAGAAGGTTTTCACAATAAGAGAAAGGGGGGTTTTCTAAAACAACTAATTTGTTTTGGTAAAGTGAGAGATATAAGAAGATGATTTAATATGGAAGAGTTAGAAAATAAGTAGACTTCTTGAGAAAATAAATCTCTTTAGCTATCATATCTTTTCAAATCTCTAAAGTAATTATAATTATATCTAAAAGACTGCTCAAGGTTTTGATGAGATACTACCATGAATTGAGCCAAATAATAACATACATCGATACGTTTCACAGTAGCAAATAGCCGTTGGTATCATTAGATTCATGAATAGATAATGAATATCAAACTGATGTATTTTATTTAATAACATGCAGATAACATTTAAAAATTATACCATGAACATTCCAAGTTCTCTCCTTAAAATACAAAATCTTTCTTCACTTAAAGGTTTAGTAAAGATAGCAGCTAACTGATTTTCTGTAGAAATAAAAATTAAGTTAATTAATCCTTTTGAAACATTATCTCTTAAAAAATGATGCCTTACCTCTATATGTTTTGTACGTGAATGCAAAATAGGATTTTTTGATATGTCTATAGTGCTAGAATTATCACAATAAATAGGCACACTATCACATAAAATATCAAAATCAAATAGAGTGTGTCTCATCCACAATATTTGAGAGTAACAACTCCCTGCAGCTAGATATTCACCCTTTGTAGTTGATAATGCAACTAAAGTTTACTTTTTTCTATGCCAGGTTTCAAGACTTTGTCCCAAAAATGTGCAAGCACCACTAGTACTTTTTCTATCAATTTGACATCCTGCATGTCGACGTCAGGATTTTTATTTATCCCTTTCCTGTTCTTGTCTTTTGGTGTTCTCATGTTAGGTGAGATTTGTTTGAAAAAATAAGTTGTGAAAAGGTCCGACATGTATATGTCGACGATTGGACTGTAAGAGTCGTCAGTTGGTATTTTTAAATGGTTGCACCAACTCAACCGAGAAAAGGTTTGCACATTGACCTAGTGATGTGACACTATTTAACTACTCTGTGAAACCGAGATTCGTTAGGGTCGAGGGGCTTGATTATACGGAGGGAAGGTGCTAGGCACCCCCTGACATCTGTGTTACCACGGTGACCACCACTTTTCAATTAAACTGTTATATGAATGCGTGTGTGTGTGGGTCAATGTGCCATTATCTGGAAGTAGTGCTATGCCTCGTTTACACCTATATACAGAGGATTTGAATTTTGTATAAAAGTTCAGTTTTAACAAGATATAGCAAAGGCATTTTATAAAAAGAGATTTTTCAAACCCTTGTGCTCAATAGTAATTAAGGCCTTTGATACTTCTATTTTATTAAATGTTCGGCTTGTTTGCTTTTATCAGGCTCTGCATCCAGAATATTGAGGTATTATGCATGTGTGATAACCCGGGATTTCGAATATTCAAAATTTTACGAATAATTTTTTTTAATTAATATTAATATTGATTATCAATTTTGTGATAAGTATCTGTGATATGAGTCTCGAGAAGGTCAATTTGTATTGACTAATAAATTTAGAGTAGAGTTGTGCATAACATCTTTAGAAATCCTAACCCTAATTTCTGAATAGGGATTCGATAGAAAATATAATTAAAATAATTATATTAATGAGTACGCGTTTGTATTGTTTAGAATTTTTGATCAATGATTGATCAGATAAGGTTTAAAATTTGTAAACCCTAATAAGGGATTAGAAACCCTAATCTCAGGTTTAGAAACCCTAACGTACAATTAGTAACCCTAAACGAATGTCGGGAAACCCTAATTTAAAATCTGGGAATCCTAAACCCTAATTAGAAAACCCTAATCCTAATTAGTAAGCTTAATGTGTTTATTGAACTTTAATATGATTAGAAAACCCTAATTATATTTTAGTTATCTTAATTTCTATTTTACAAACCCTAATTGTAATTTAAATTTTTTAATTTTTTTAATTAAAACCCTAATTTTATATTCGGGATTTCTAAACCCTAATTAGGCAACCTTAATCCTAATTAGAAGGCCTAATATATTTATTAAACACTAAAGTGATTAGTATGTGTTAATAAAATTAGGAAACCCTAATTATACTTTAGAAATATTAATTTCTATTTAAAACCTAATTACATTTTCGAAATTCTTAATTTTCTATTTTAAAATCCTAATTAGAAAATTCTAGAATTGGAGTATGTAAAACCTAATGGTTAGAACCTTAGGGCTAAACCCTAAGGGTTTGTGCATTTGTCAAGATTGCCATTAAAATTAATTTGCTAATGACTAAAATACCCTTTTCATTTATTTAAATGGTAACTTGCAAAATTCACCAACAACTTTAGTTGGTGAACCACTAATTTGACTTTGGGACTTAAAATCTCAGCAATTCATCCAGCAAATCAGTCCATTGCATCAGCCTTAGCAACATATCACAATATATACAGATTTGGGAGAGGGAAAAATCATAAAACTAGCCATTTTGCTCTCTTGTTCTCACCTACTCTCTCTCTCACCAAGACCTCCGAAAATTGCAAGTGTTTCAGTCACAAAACACCTCTCTTAAACACATATATCAGATTCGGAGAGCTAGGTTCAAAGATTTGGCTAGAAGGTATAAAACCTAAAACCTATTTTGATCTTACATGTTTAGAAAAATTTTATGATTATGTGTTTATATTTGTGTTAGAAGTTGTTTTTAGTTGATCTATGATGATCCATGATGGATCCATAGCATCAAATGGCTTTAAAATAGTGTTTTTCAAAAACTACCCAAGAACATAGTTTGTGGTCTGACAAGCTAATGTCAGGCGCCACATATTTGTGTCTGTTTATGATTCTTGTTGTTTTATGTTTTGGATTTGTAATATGGTATGAGGTTTTTAATGTGCAAGTGGTGATATATCCATCTGATGTCTAGATTTGTTGTTTTTCATGGTCAAAGAGGGTTGACCGAGCATGACCATTCACTTTCTCGGTAACCCAGAAAGTGTAAAACATGGTTTGACAAGATCTTTGAAGGTCCAGATCTGTCAGGTTGTTTGTTGTTTGTTGATTTTGTTGAATAAATGTTATAGCCTGCTAGATGGAGTATAAATCCGTGCCTTAAAACCTTTTAAACAACAATTGTGTTGGATATAAGAGATAGTCAAAGTAGCCATCCTAGACTGATTTTGAGTTTCTGTAAATTCCAGAAAACCATATGAACAGGTCGTCTGACATACTTAAATCGTATGATTCCTGGTGATCCTGTTGTTGATAAATTGATCTATTGATTTAGTAATGTTCCTTGACATAAGGAGTACACATTTGAGCCAGTAGATCATATGAACCATGATCAGAACACTTAGATAATCGAGCTTCAATATAGCCACTTGAACTGCCTGGGTTTCTGGAAAACCCAGGTGACATCTGACAATGAGTTTAACTGCCCAGATCGTCATGATGTGTTGTGTTATGACCTAGATGAAGGTCAGTTATTGAAGTATTACATTTCAGCTACATGATAAAGGTTCAAATTAGCCCAGAAACTAATTAAACTGAGAATGAATCGTGGTCAAACATGACCCCATAAGAACTGAGCTGTCAGTGTTCTTGAGGCTCAAGAACACCAACAGCGACAGTTACTGTCGCTAAAGGCCTACAACGACGGATTAATTAGTTTTTATTTTCTAAATTTCCGGTAATTAATTAAAAATAGAAAATAAATTATAAAAATTATTAAAAATAGTTTTAAAAATTATTTTAAATTATAAAAAAATAATTTTTGACCAATTGGAATATTTTTCTTTAATATTAATAATTATTTAAATATTAAAGGTATTTAATTTATTTACTTAGTGTATTAAATAAATTAGAGAAAAATGATTTAATATTATGAAAAATTATTTTAAATAAGAATAATGTATTTAAAAATATTTTGAGTTATAAAATGTAACTTTCAGTATTTTTGGAGAATTTTCATTAATAAATTAATATTAATGATATTAGATTTATTTAATTATTAAATTAAATAAATAAGATAAAAATTATTTTATTGATTTAAAAATTATTTTAAATAAGAATAAAGTGTTAGAAAATATTTTGAATTATAAAATATTATTTTCAATATTTTTGGAGAATTCTCATTAATAAATTAATATTAATGATATTAGATTTATTTAATTATTATATTAAATAAAAGAATTAAAAATGATTTTATTGATTTAAAAATCATTTAACAATGAGAAAAATGAAGTAAAAATATTTTAAGTGATAATTAATTACTTTTAATGTTTAGGTAATAATTTCATTAATATTTTAATATTAATGGTAATGGTTTAAAATTGATTGTAATTAATTTAAAAATCATTTAAATAGAATATTGATGATTTAAAAATATTTTAGGTTATTAGCAATAACTTTAATTTTTTGGCAAGTATAACATTAATATTTTTATATTATTAAATATTAATGATAATAAGATTATTTGATAATTAAATCATTTAAAAATAATTTAAGTGTTTGAAAAATTATTATAAATTATAATAATTGATTAAATATTATTAAAAGCTTCTGAAAAATATTATAAATGATATTTTACTTATCTAAATTAATATTGAAGCTTAGAAACCAAACTAAATTGACAATCAATGTGTTAATTGTCGGATAAGGTGACCAGAACAACGAGAATGGACCGAAGTCCAACCAGACCGAACTAGTTAGACTTGTTAAGTGTTTATATAAGTTATAAACACTAATGTGGCTATGTGGTAATGTGCCTAGGAAAAGTTTTACTATAGAATACAGTGATGTGTGTTATAAATTATTATGCTAATTGTGAGACCGATATTATTGGTTATAGGTCTTACGAACGCAAATAAGTTTATTGTGTAGCTGTAATCAACGCGAAAGGCAAGTTTCCTAACTAAACCTTGAGTTATATTTATTCAATTATTATAGTGGTTAATTATTGCTAATTATACTACGTCCAGTGATTTATTGTTGATTATTCGCAGTTAGTGCATGTTTAATAATTCAAATTGAATTACTGATTTGGAGAATATACATTTGTAGAATAACTATTTTTGGATATTCATATTCGTAGAAGATATAATTGACAGTACAAATAATTCCTATTTATTGTTAAATTATGTTGAGAAATGTCTTAGTTAATTATTCTGGCTAGACGAGCATTTGTTAGAACTTGATAAATTCGACAAGAGAATTCAATTGTTATTGATAGATCGATGCCAATTATTTCGGCTAGATCGATAAGTAAATAGAAATTGAAATCATTGAATTTCGTTGTTAAATCAATTCTTGATTCTGAGACTGAGAAGAACAACCTTTTATATAAAGGGAACATTTTAGGTCGTATATTCGGCCATTGCGCACTGTTAAGTATTATGCATAATATAGGGTATAATAAAGCTGATCACTTGTTATACTTTCAGAGGGGTATGATTTAATCTTTATGGTTATCTGATACTCCTGCGTATGTATCAAAGTAAATCTTTGATAGATACCCGAGAAGAGAAGTTCTAGATCTTGTGAGATCACTCAGCATAAATCTGGAAAATATTCCACTTTGTTATTTTGTAGAATTGATTCTTGTTTATTCAATAGAATATCGTAGAAACTTTGAAAGCGTTGTACTCTTTCATTATCATATTATTACGTTGCCTAGAATACGAGAAGACTTGTTATTGATTAACGATTTGTTCAGCTATTTCAAAGTTCCCTAAACTTTGGTGTCATTCTATCAAAATAGATAGTCTATTATTCTGATACTTATACATTCATTGTATATCTTAACTTGCGGGGCAAATTTGTTGCTCACCCTTGCTAAATAAAACTTTTTAGCTAGGGACGAAGTTGCAGAAGATGCTGTGAAGAATAGAGGCAAAATGCTGGAGAAGTTATAACAAACTTATTATTATGTTATGTTTGTAAACCCTTTTTGTTTGTCTAAAGGGTATGTTTGTAATGTTAAGGTTAGAGAACCTGGGATTAATGTATTAACAATCTCTATTAATGACTTATGGATTACTATTTCTATATGAATGGGTAGTTAGATGTTATTATATTATGGATCGTGAACACCAAACTCGGGGGTCAGGTAACCCGGATTTGGGGGCGTCACAGGTTGGTATCAAAGCTGTAGTGACCAAGGCGTCACAAGTTAGTAGTAGAGCTGTTGGCTATAAACCGTAAGTGGGATGGGGGAAACCCGAGGATTATAACCATAAGCAAAATCTAGAATACTCATTTAGATTACTAAGTGAGGGAGTGCTGAAGCGCATCAATAGAAAGATGTGTGGACATCGCGAATGAGAAGTTCATACTGGTGAAGTACTAATCAAGTCATTTAGACTGATTGTAGGATGTCTGGAGAAGATAAAATGAGTGCAGAGATGCTAACGGCTGTTGCACCAGTGCCAGTAGCTGAGGTGCCAGCGCAAAGCGAATCAGTTAAAATGGTGGGAGAAGATGAACCTATGGTCAATCTGGGGAGCGATCATGACGATTATCCCGATATGTATCTGAGTGGTGATAAGGAGGCGGAGTCCGAAGAAACTAAGGTGGAGAAAGAGAATAAGATCAAAGTTGGAGAATAAGATCAAGAATCTGCAGAAGTCCAAGAACTCCGGAGTAAAGTATTTCTCTTGGAGGAGTTCTGGAAGATAGAGCGAGCGTTACGCGAAATAACTGAAGAATGGAATGAGCTGAAGGCGCATGTGGAGAGGATGAAGACTGAAGGTGGTGGATCGTCTGAAGGAACAATCAAGCAGCAGAAAGGCAAGAAAAAGAGAAAGAGGGACAACGACAACGATGATTCTGAAAAGTTAAACCCGAAGAAGAAGCAAGCCTGTAGCAAGTGTGGAAAGACTCACGTGGAAAAATGCATGATGCGGAAGAACGTGTGCTTCAATTATAAGCAGGAAAGACATATTTCTTTACATTATCCTAAGCCAAATTTGAGGAAGTGTTTCTCATGTGGAAGAACGTGTCACGGATGCAACAAGTGTCCCAGTAAGAAGAAGACTAGTGAAGAGAGTGGACGGTAGATAGCTTAAGTTTAAGCGATAGTATCTTTTGATAGCATATCGAGAACGATGTGTGAACATGCGTAAATATATATGTTTGTATGAATAAAGTCTTTATTTTCTATATAAATATAAGATTAAGATTAATTTTTGAGTTCTTAAAACTCATACTTATGGTAAGTTCATGACTCATAATTATATGAAATATTTTGAACCCCTCAGCGAATGGACGCCAAAGGTCTGACTAGGATAAGTTCATACACTCATATAATTGTGGCAAGTTCCTGAACTCATAAGTGTGGTAAGTCTGATGAACTGGGAATAGTTATGTGTGAATAGAGAATTAAAACTTTTTGTATAAAGTTGGAGAATTACAACTTTTTTTTAAAGTTGTGTGGTTAATCCTGATATTATTTAAAAAGGGATAGTGTTATGTGTTAAGAGCTAAATGTACTGTGTGCTATGTGAATAAATATGTGATTATATGAGAAATTTTTAATTCTTATTGTGCTATTAATAAGAATCTGTGTAAAGAAGGATAATTAATGTAATGTTTTTTATCAGATAATGCCGCCAAGGAAGGGAAGTCTAAAGAGAAATATGGAAGAACAATTTTTGAATCTGAAGCAGGAAGATATGACGCTAACATAATATTTTGTCAAGTTCAACGAGTTAGCAAAATTTGCTCCACATCGAGTGGATACTGAGGAGCTTAAAGCACGATGTTTTAGGAACGAATTGAAATCGTTTGTACTCGAGAAGTTGGATGTGCTGCAAATTAATTCATTTTCAACGTTATTAGAAAAAGCCATTATCGTTGAGGGAGAAATGGAAGCTGTATTGAAGAATAGTCAAGAACAAAGAAAGGAGGCTGAAGGAAATATTATGATAGGTGGTAGTGGAGGTAGTAATCTTAATAAACGTAAGAGGGATGGTGATATTAATTCAGGAAATAATCCAGTAGAGATTAGGAAGAAAGGCGCACCGTGTGTAGTTTGCGGGAAGCATCATCAAGGAGTTTGTTTGAAGAAAAAAGGAGTCTGTTACAATTGTGGTCAAGAGGGATACGTGTCACTCAATTTTCCCAATCCGAAGAAGGTACAAGGTTATTTTGCGTGTGGGTCGACCGATCATCTGGTCCGGAATTGTCCGAAGAGAAATGTAGAGAGGAGGAATGCCAACAAGGGACCTGGTAGCGGAACCTTTGTGATTCGAGGACCTGCACAGCCAAGAAGACCAACATCATTCACTTTTAGCATGACAGTTCCAAATGCAGCAGCTGCCCATGAAGAGGCGACATGTAACGAGTTCGGTTAGAAATTGAATTATGCGAGAAATACGAGTTAGATATTGTTGTGAATTGTTTTCTTTTATAGATTCAAGTCACATGTTAGAATATGAAACATAAATAAAAATTTTGTTACTAAAGTGAATTGATGATACAACTTTAAAAGATTGTAGAGAATAAGAAAGCGGTGATTCATAGGACGAAATCCTTTTAAGGAGGGGTGAATGTGATAACCCTGGATTTCGAATATTCAGAATTTTACGAATAATTTTTTTTAATTAATATTAATATAAATTATCAATTTTGTGACAAGTATCTGTGATACGAGTCTCGAGAAGGTCAATTTGTATTGACTAATAAATTTAGAGTAGAGTTGTGCTTAACCGCTTTAGAAACCCTAACCCTAATTTCTGGATAGGGATTAGATAGAAAATATAATTAAAATAATTATATTAATGAGTACGCGTTTGTATTGTTTAGAATTTTTGATCAATGATTGATCAGATAAGGTTTAAAATTTGTAAACCCTAATCTTAGGTTTAGAAACCCTAACGTACAGTTAGTAACCCTAAACGAATGTCGAGAAACCCTAATTTAAAATCTGGGAATCCTAAACCCTAATTAGGAAACTCTAATCCTAATTAATAAGCTTAACGTGTTTATTAAACTTTAATATGATTAGAAAACCCTAATTATATTTTAGTTATCTTAATTTCTATTTTACAAACCCTAATTGTAATTTAGAAAATTTAATTTTTCTAATTAAAATCCTAATTTTATATTCGGGATTTCTAAACCCTAATTAGGCAACCTTAATCCTAATTAGAAGGCCTAATATATTTATTAAACACTAAAGTGATTAGTATGTGTTAATATAATTAGGAAATCCTTATTATACTTTAGAAATATTAATTTCTATTTAAAACCTAATTACATTTTCGAATTCTTAATTTTCTATTTTAAAACCCTAATTAGAAAATTCTAGAATTGGAGTATGTAAAACCTAAGGGTTAGAACCTTAGGATTAAACCCTAAGGGTTTGTGCATTTGTCAAGATTGCCATTAAAATTAATTTGCTAATGACTAAAATACCCTTTTTCATTTATTTAAATGGTAACTTGCAAAATTCACCAACACCTTTTGTTGGTGAACCACTAATTTGACTTTTGGACTTAAAATCTCAGCAATTCATCCAGCAAATCAGTCCATTGCATCAGCCATAGCAACATATCACAATATATATAGATTTGGGAGAGAGAAAAATCATAAAACTAGCCATTTTGCTCTCTTGCTCTCACCTACTCTCTCTCTCACCAAGACCTTCGAAAATTGCAAGTGTTTCAGTCACAAAACACCTCTCTTAAACACATATATCAGATTCGGAGAGCTAGGTTCAAAGATTTGGCTAGAAGGTATAAAACCTAAAACCTATTTTGATCTTACATGTTTAGAAAAAATTTATGATTATGTGTTTATATTTGTGTTAGAAGTTGTTTTTAGTTGATCTATGATGATCCATGATGGATCCATAGCATCAAATGACTTTAAAATAGTGTTTTTCAAAAACTGCCCAAGAACATGGTTTGTGGTCTGACAAGCTAATGTCAGGCGCCACAGATTCGTGTCTGTTTATGATTCTTGTTGTTTTATGTTTTGGATCTATAATATGGTGTGAGGTCTTTAATCTGCAAGTGGTGTTATAGCCATCTGATGCCTAGATTTGTTGTTATTCATGGTCAAAGAGGGTTGACCGAGCATGACCATTACACCTGGCAAACGGGCGGGCGGGCCCGGGCCGGGCCAGGCCGAGCGTGGGCGGGCCAAAAACGGCCCGGGTTTTGGCGGGCCGAAAAAGTGCGGCCCGTGGCCCGGGTTGGGCGGGCCGGGCCGGCCCGCGGGCTTTTTCTTTTTTCCTTTTTTTTTGCAAAATTTTGATACACCAAAAATAATAATAATAATAATAATTTTAATTACTTAAATTAACTACATATCTCAATCAATTAAAATTTTAATAGTATTATAATTTTAGATATTAAAATAAAGACATGATTTGGGATAATGATTGATTTACTTTCCAAATAAGTAGGGGGAATGCATAATTAAGGGATAATGATTGATTTACTTTCCAAATGTACTACAATAAATAAGGGGATTGCATAATTAAGGGATAAAATTATCTATATTATTGTGTATAGATTTTGGACTTGCAAAGTTACAATCTAAAAAATTAGCGGTTGATTCGGATTATATATTGTTAGTAATTCAATGTATATAATCAAATTTGATTCTTTAAAATTAATATAATTTATTTAACTTTTAAAAATAATAAATATTGTAATTAATACTAATATATAGATAATTTTAAATTTTTATAATTATATTATCTAACTTAAACTAATAATTGTTAGTTTAATAATTTTATACTTTGAAATTATTAACTACATATCTCAATCAATTAAAATTTTAATAGTATTATAAATTAGTATTATTAATTAATTACCTACATTAACTACATATCTTAATTATAATTTTCAAATATAGTTAAAATTTATTGAAGATTGTATTAAAAACAAATAGTTGTTGTAGCTTAGTTGGTTTGAACTCTTATTTATTTACTTACAAGTCTTGTGTTCAAGCCCTACAAGTAGCAAAATTTTATTAAAAAAAAAAACTCACGGGCCACGGGCCGGGCCAAAAACGCCCAAGTTTTCATGGGCCGCCCGCGGGCCTGGGCCAATTTTGCCAGGTCTAATGACCATTCACTTTCTGGGCAACCCAGAAAGTGTAAAACATGGTCTGACAAGATCTTTGAAGGTCCAGATCTGTCAGGTTGTTTGTTGTTTGTTGATTTTGTTGAATAAATGTTATAGCCTGCTAGATGGAGTATAAATCCGTGCCTTAAAACCTTTTAAACAACAATTGTGTTGGATATAAGAGATGGTCAAAGTAGCCATCCTAGACTGATTTTGAGTTTCTGGAAATTCCAGAAAACCATATGAACAGGACGTCTGACATACTTTGACCGTATGATTCCTGGTGATCCTATTGTTGATAAATTGATCTATTGATTTAGTAATGTTCCTTGACATAAGGAGTACACATTTGAGCCACTAGATCATATGAACCATGATCAAAACACTTAGATAACCGAGCTTCAATATAGCCACTTGAACTGCCTGGGTTTCTAGAAACCCAGGTGACGTCTGACAATGAGTTAAACTTCCCAGATCGTCATGATGTGTTGTGTTATGACCTAGATGAAGGTCAGTTATTGAAGTATTACATTTCAGCTACACGATAAAGGTTCAAATTAGCCTAGAAACTAATTAAACTGAGAATGAATCGTGGTCAAACAAGACCCCATAAGCACTGAGCTGTCAGTGTTCTTGAGGCTCAAGAACGCCAACAGCGACGGCTACTGTCGCTAAAGGCCTACAACGACGGATTAATTAGTTTTTATTTTCTAAATTTCCGGTAATTAATTAAAAATAGAAAATAAATTATAAAAATTATTAAAAATAGTTTTAAAAATTATTTTAAATTATAAAAAAATAATTTTTGACCAATTGGAATATTTTTCTTTAATATTTATAATTATTTAAATATTAAAGGTATTTAATTTATTTGCTTAGTGTATTAAATAAATTAGAGAAAAATGATTTAATATTATGAAAAATTATTTTAAATAAGAATAATGTATTTAAAAATATTTTGAGTTATAAAATGTAACTTTCAATATTTTTGGAGAATTTTCATTAATAAATTAATATTAATGATATTAGATTTATTTAGTTATTAAATTAAATAAATAAGATAAAAATAATTTTATTGATTTAAAAATTATTTTAAATAATATAAAGTGTTAGAAAATATTTTGAATTAGAAAATATTATTTTCAATATTTTTTGGAGAATTCTCATTAATAAATTAATATTAATGATATTAGATTTATTTAATTATTATATTAAATAATAGAATTAAAAATAATTTTATTGATTTAAAAATTATTTAACAATGAGAAAAATGAATTTAAAATATTTTAAGTGATAATTAATTACTTTTAATGTTTGGGTAATAATTTCATTAGTATTTTAATAATAATGGTGATGTTTTAAAAATGATTGTAATTAATTTAAAAATCATTTAAGTAGAATATTGATGATTTAAAAATATTTTAGGTTATTAACAATAACTTTAATATTTTGACAAGTATAACATTAATATTTTTACATTATTAAATATTAATGATAATATGATTATTTGATAATTAAATCATTTAAAAATGATTTAAGTGTTTGAAAAATTATTATACATTATAATAATTGATTAAATATTATTAAAAGCTTTCAAAAAATATTATAAATGATATTTGATTTATCTAAATTAATATTGAAGCTTAGAAACCAAACTAAATTGACAATCAATGTGTTAATTGTCGGATAAGGTGACCAGAACAACGAGAATGGACCGAAGTCCAACCAGACCGAACTAGTTATGCTTGTTAAGTGTTTATATAAGTTATAAACACTAATGTGACTATGTGATAATGTGCCTAGGAAAAGTTTTACTATAGAATATAGTGATGTGTGTTATAAATTATTATGCTAATTGTGAGGCCGATATTATTGGTTATAGGTCTTACGAACGCAAATAAGTTTATTGTGTAGCTGTAATCAACGCGGAAGGCAAGTTTTCTAACTCAACCTTGAGTTATATTCATTCAATTATTATAGTGGTTAATTATTGTTAATTATACCACGTCCAGTGATTTATTGTTGATTATTCGCAGTTAGTGCATGTTTAATAATTCAAATTGAATTACTGATTTGGAGAATATACATTTATAGAATAACTATTTTTGGATATTCATATTCGTTGAAGATATAATTGACAGTACAAATAATTCTTGTTTATTATCAAATTATGTTGAGAAATGTCTTAGTTAATTATTTTGGCTAGACGAACATTTCTTAGAACTTGATAAATTCGAGAAGCGAATTCAATTGTTATTGATAGATCGAAGCCAATTATTTCGGCTAGATCGATAAGTAAATAGAAATTGAAATCATTGAATTTCGTTGTTAAATCCAATCTTGATTATGAGACTGAGAAGAACAACCTTTTATATAAAGGGAATATTTTAGGTCATATATTCGGCCATTGCGCACTGTTAAGTATTATGTATAATATAGGCTATAATAAAGCTGATCACTTGTTATACTTGCAGAGGGGTATGATTTAATCTTTATGGTTATCTGATACTCCTGCGTATGTATCAAAGTAAATCTTTGATAGATACCCGAGAAGAGAAGTTCTAGATCTTGTGAGATCACTCAGCATAAATCTGAAAAATATTCCACTTTGTTATTTTGTAGAATTGATTCTTGTTTATTCAATAGAATATCGTAGAAACTTTGAAAGCGTTGTACTCTTTCATTATCATATTATTGCGTTGCCTAGAATACGAGAAGACTTGTTATTGATTAACGATTTGTTCAGCTATTTCAAAGTTCCCTAAACTTTGGTGTCATTCTATCAAAATAGATAGTCTATTATTCTGATACTTATACATTCATTGTATATCTTAACTTGCGGGGCAAATTTGTTGCTCACCCTTGCTAAATAAAACTTTTTAGCTAGGGACGAAGTTGCAGAAGATGCTGTGAAGAATAGAGGCAAAATGCTGGAGAAGTTATAACAAACTTATTATTATGTTATGTTTGTAAACCCTTTTTGTTTGTCTAAAGGGTATGTTTGTAATGTTAAGGTTAGAGAACCTGGGATTAATGTATTAACAATCTCTATTAATGACTTATGGATTACTATTTCTATATGAATGGGTAGTTAGATGTTATTATATTATGGATCATGAACACCAAACTCGGGGGTCAGGTAACCCGGATTTGGGGGCGTCACAACATGATTGGGGCTTTGGGGCATTCTTTTCCATTCTTCTCCACTGTTGTCCATGGGGTTACCTCAGGGCATTGTCTGAGTGCTGGTTTCACCAGACTCAGTCTCTGCATTTGTTGGATTGTGAGGTGATGATGATACCGATGGATTGGCGATTTATCATCAGTATGCAGTTTGGAGGGGCGCCCGTGCCATATACGACGAACATTACCCTGACTGCCGTCAGATCCTTGCTAGGAGTTCCGGCTGAGGCGCTTAAGGGCAGGACCGTTCGTACAGGTCCTTTGAGCGTAGATGCTGTGAGTGGGCTATTGAGTGAGCCCATACCCGCTGATGTGAGAGTCAAGGATTACATTCTTCGTCGATTGTTCCTGATGATTATCAGGGGTTGTTTCATTGCAGATAACTCTTCCACGGTGTCATTCGCTTTGATCAGCGCCACACGAGAGGTGGACAGTATTGGAGAGTATGATTGGGGCTCCTATACTTTTGCCTATTTCCTCAGGGGAATGCGCATGCATTCGCAGGGCTTGACAGAGGCTTGGCTAGGATTTTACCCATTTCTACTGGTGAGTATTTCTCTTTTGATTTCCCATGTACATGTTTAAAGTGTTCACTGACAGCAGATGTTTGCCTTTATGTTGGCAGTTTTGGGCCTATGAGAGGCTCCCATATTTGCATCCTGTGAGTGTGTTAGGTTTAGAGACCTATCCACGAGGACAGCGATGGCATTACTACATATTGGCGGAGGTTCCTGTAGCTGAGGATTTCACCTATTGTCGCTTACAGTTAGAGTTATTGATAGCTGATGTCATCACTTGGGTTCCCTACTCTGGGGAACATTTGACTATCGGCTTTGAGGATGGATTCTCGACTCGTGTCGAGCACGTGATATCAACTGTAAGACCCCAACTTTTATAAATAAAGATGAATTTTCTATAAATATCATTTTTGAATATTATGGAGTTAATTTGATATAATGTTATAGTTGTGGGTAATATTTATAAATTTTGCAAAATACGCAAGTTGTTATATAATATTTGATTGGTCGGAGAATATTCGTTTTAACAGGGAATATTCGTACAACGACACAATCATTGATGGACCCCATAACAGAATTATTGTCAGATTGAGAAAACGACAAAAATATTTTATTAAAAATAACGGCGGAAGTTTTACCATTGTTACTGTTGAACTACTCGGTAGTAAAAGTACAGTAATACGTGTGGTTGCATAGTGGCACACGGTATTGAGTATTAATGCTTATGTGAGAAGTCACTCAGTTTGATTCAATTATTGTCAGTTAATAATATGAATTATTTAGCGATAATGACGTTTTGTTATATTCGTATTATTAACGTAATAAAACAGAAACATCTTTTTATATAAAACAGAATACTTTATTAAAGTTATTCTATAAATAGAATATATTATATTTTATTTAAAAGATTTTTCTTTAAATATGGACCGTCAGATTAAAGTAATCAATCTGGACCGTTCATGGATTAGTTACTATGCATTCTATTTTTCTATAAATAGCAGCTCATTCCTTCATTATTTCTTACGAATTCACTGAACTCTAGAGAGAGAAACTATAGAGAGAAACTATAGAGAGAGAGAGAAGAAGAATATTCAGCTACTTAACTACTTCCTTATTTCAGCTCTTCTTTAAAACGGTAAGGGGTGTTATTCTTTCTTATTCATGAGGAGAACTGTTGTTATTTCATTTCTTATTATTCTGTTGGAATAACCTGTATACGCGGTCTACCCTATACTTGGTGACATTCTTCTATTATTCTGTTGGAGCATCCTGTCTGTGTGTTTTACACCGAACCTGGTTCCGTTTTTATTATTATTCTGTTGGAACATCCTGTCTGTGTGTTTTACACCGGACCTGGTTCCTTCTTTATTATTATTCTGTCGGAATATCCTGTCTGTGTGTTTTACACCGGACCTGGTTCCGTCATTATTATTATTCTGTCGGAATATCCTGTCTGTGTGTTTTACACCGGACCTGGTTCTATTATTATTATTCTGTTAGAATATCCTGTCTGTGCGTTTACGCCGGACCTGGTTCCATTATTATTATTCTGTTAAGAATAACCTGTCTGTGCGGTCTATCGCATGCATGGTGATTTCTTTTGTTATTCCATTCTTTATTATACTCAGTTGGTTAAGTTTTGACTTCTATACTCCATGAAATTTGTGGAATATCCTTGACATTTGCGCTTCATCTAGTATCTATTCATGAAAATATTCTCCTGATCATTCTTGAATTTTACTCCACAAAGTAGTATCATGTTGACAATTTGGACGTTGTTAATTCTTGGATAAATTAATTCTTGAACTTATTTTATTGAATTCTTATATCATTGCCATCATCCTCATGTTTATATTCTGTTGAAAGTCATCTGTGGCCTGTATTGTATAGATGGACTTGGTATGATTATGACCAGGGATTATTCGGTGTAATCATGACCGTAATGTTACAAATGATGTGGTAAAAGTCCTCATTGGCCCGTAGTGCATTGATGGATAGTTGTTGGCATGATCATGACCATTAATGAATATACGAATATCCTTGGCCGTAGTGCAGGGGTGATTCGATGATGTGGATTATTTTATTAAGCTGAGTCCCAGCGATCACAGTGTTGGAAAATCTTTTAAATCATAAAAGACAGTAGAGTTTATTTTCTACTTGACTCTCTTAATGGATTGCTTGTTCCGCTACAGTTAAACTTGATGTCTATTATATTTTATCAGTTTAACATTGTTGAAGGCTAATGATAATTTATTCTGCATTATCTTAGTCATAATATTTCTTACTGGGCTAGTTGAGCTCACCCTTTCTTTCACTGTTCTCTTCAGGAAATGAGAACGTAGCTGGGGCAAGTCGGGGAACGGAGTGATGGTCCGAATGATAGTATTAGTTAGTAGTCCTCACTATTCTATGTAATGGTGTGTTAATAAATGTAATGAGGACTCCTTTTGAGTATGAATACTCTCTAGAAGATAATATTTGTATTCAAACTCACAGTTTATGTTTTGTCGTATTGTACACGACAATTGTATTAGTAAGTTGTATTTGTATTCTGTACTATGTATCTGACGACCCAAGATGGGTGATGTATACCTAATTTTGGGGGCGTCACAGTTGGTATCAGAGCTTAGGGATATGATCCCTGGCTAAGATGTGAGAATAGAACTAGGAGGGGAGAGACGGGGAATTCCTTCGCTGGTATGACCTACCTAAGTTTATTTGCATGGTATTTAATTGGTCGGTCATAATATAAGGATAATATATGAAATATCAATTAACTTTTATTTTGTGGCAGTATCTGAAAATGGCATCTGAGAATGTTGAGAATAGCAATGGAGCACATGCGATTATTGATTCACCACATATCAATATTCAGGATAATGTTCATCAGGAAGGTGACAATCCTCATGCAAACAATAACACTGACCAGATGATGAATGATGGAATGTTCAGAGGTTTTATGCAATTCATGCAACAACAGGTGAAAGCGGCTCCTGTCCACAACGTAGGTGGAAATACTGGAAACTCTCAGGCGGTCACCGCTAAACAGTTTAAGGAGCTGGGACCACCGGAGTTTAAGGGAGAACCCAAACCACTTGTAGCTGAAACATGGATAAAGCAGATCACCAAGATATTTGATGTCTTGGGTTGCTCTGAGGAGCAAAAGGTTCCCTTTGCCGCCTTTATGTTGCGAGGAGAAGCAGATTACTGGTGGGAATCGATAAAGCGTACTCAACCTGCCGCACTGAAGATGTCTTGGGAGAAGTTCCAAGAGCTGTTTAACGATAAATACTTTCCCGAGAGTATTCGTCACATGAAGGAGGTGGAGTTCATCAAATTGGAGCAGAATAATATGACCGTGTCGCAGCACGAGGCAAAGTTTGCGGAGTTATCCCGGTTTGCATCCCACCTGGTGGATAATGAAGAAAGAATGACGCGGATGTTTTTAAGAGGTTTGAAGCCGGAGATACGTCAACACCTTGTTTCTCATAAACTGTGTTTGTATTCAGATGTTGTAAATAGGGCTCAGTTGGTGGAGCGCGATAATGAGACAACGCAACCAAAAGAGAGCAGCCGGCAAAATGATAATACCAGTGAAAGCAGTCATCGAAGCGGTGACAACAAACGTGGAGGGAATCAACAGGCCAGAAATGGTAACCACTTCAGTGGTAATCAGGGCCAAAACAATAAGAATGGGCATTTCAAGAAGAGGAGATTCAACAATGATGGAAAGACCTCAGCCCCAGCACCTGTCGTTAAGGAAGGAGAACGGCCACCTATCATATGTTTCAAATGCGGAGGGGAGGGGCACATCAGTCCAAACTGCGCGATGCCGTCCAAAGCATGTTATAATTATGGAAGAGAAGGTCATTTAGCCCGATTTTGTCGTTTACCGAAGACAAATTCAGCTAGGATGGAGGCACCAAAGGCCGTCCCAGAAAAGTCAAAACCGGTTGTGCAAGGGAGAGCGTTTGTTGTGAACTCCCAAAGAGCAAGGAACCCGAATGAGGTCATCACGGGTAAGCTTATCATAAACTCTAACGAAGTCTATACTTTATTTGATACCGGTTCTACCCATTCTTTTATTTCTCCTACTTGCGCTCATCGATTAAATTTGATTCCGGAGAAATTAGACTTTGACTTAGCAGTTGAAACTCCATTGGGAGAAACCTTCTTTACATCCACGGTTTATAAGTCTTGTTTGGTTCAAGTTGGTACCCACACATTACCTGTCGATCTTATTTCATTAAAAATACTTGCATTTGACGTGATTCTAGGGATTGATTGGTTAACTACTCATCATGCAAAAATTGATTGTTTTCGTAAGGTTGTTAGCTTTCATATTCCTAATCGACCTATTATGCGAATTCAAGCAACCAAACCTTTAAAATCAATCGCTGTCATCTCAAGCCATAAAGATATTCGTTTATTGAAAAACGGATGTCAAGCTTTCTTAGCTCATGTCACAGATCTAAATAAAAATACGTCAGCTTTGAATGATATTTCTGTTGTTAATAAATTTCCTGACGTATTTCCTGAAGAACTTCCTGGCCTACCCCCAGAGTGTGAAATTGAATTTTGTATCGACCTTGAACCCGGTACAAAACCCATTTCCAAAGCCCCATATCGAATGGCTTCTATTGAACTTCAGGAGTTAAAGACCCAACTGCAGGAATTGTTAGACATTGGTTTTATTCGTCCTAGTACTTCTCCTTGGGGTGCTCCTGTTCTGTTCGTGAAGAAGAAAGATGGGAGTATGCGACTTTGTATTGATTATCGGGAGTTGAATCATGTCACCATCAAAAATAGGTACCCATTGCCACGTATTGATGACCTGTTTGACCAGTTGCAAGGAGCATAATTCTTTTCAAAGATCGATCTTCGTTCTGGATATCATCAGCTGAAGGTTAGAACTGAGGATATTCCAAAGACTGCCTTCAGAACTCGGTTTGGGCATTATGAATTCTTAGTTATGTCTTTTGGATTGACTAATGCTCCTGCTGCCTTCATGGATATGATGAACAGGGTATTCAAGGAATATTTGGATCACTTTGTGGTCGTCTTTATCGATGACATCCTTGTTTATTCCAAAAGCCGTGAAGATCATGAGCAACACTTGAGGTTGGTACTCTAAAAGCTTCGTGAATATAAACTTTATGCCAAGTTGAAGAAATGCGAGTTCTGGTTGGAGGAGGTAGCATTCCTTGGGCACGTAATATCAAGTCGTGGAATATCGGTTGACCCGGCAAAGATTGAAGCTATTCAAAGCTGGGAGCAACCTAAATCAGTGACCGAAGTACGTAGCTTTCTTGGTTTAGCTGGTTAATATCGGAGATTCGTGGAAGGATTTTCTCGAATCGCTACTCCATTAACTCAGCTGACTCGAAAAGATACAAAGTTCGGTTGGAGCGAAGAATGTGAGCAGAGTTTTCAAGAACTCAAGAGGAGACTCATTTCAGCACCTGTTCTAACAATACCATCGGGCTCGGAGGGATTTGTCATCTACAGTGATGCTTCGAGCAAAGGGTTGGGATGTGTTCTCATGCAACATGAAAAAGTCATAGCCTATGCATCAAGACAACTCAAGGAATATGAGAGGAATTATCCTACTCATGATCTGGAGTTGGCAGCTGTTGTCTTTGCACTTAAAATTTGGAGGCATTACTTGTATGGGGAGAAGGTGGAGATCTTTACGGATCATAAAAGCCTCAAATATTTCTTCACTCAAAGGAACTTAACATGCGGCAACGACGTTGGCTTGAACTGTTGAAAGATTATGATCATACCATTCAATACCATCCTGGAAAAGCGAACGTGGTAGCTGACGCATTGAGTAGAAGATCATATGCAAGTACGAGTGTAATATTGTCAACACAAGAGCCCATTTTGTGTGACTTGCAAAGGATGGAGATAGAGTTAAAGACTCCAGGGACCCATGTGATGATGGCGAATATACGAGTAGAACCAACTTTAATCGATAAAGTTAAAGCTGCTCAAGCTACAGACCTAGAGCTGATGCGTATGAGGAAGAAAGTGCAAGAAGGTTCTATGCCGGAAGCAAGAGTCGATGAAGAAGGAATACTTCGAGTCAACTCCAAACTTTGTGTTCCTAACAACCCTGATTTAAAGTATGAAATCATGATGGAGGCGCACAACACACCGTTTGCAATCCATCCTGGAAGTACCAAAATGTATCATGATCTTCGTCATACATTTTGGTGGAGCAATATGAAGAGAGAGATAGCGTTGTTTATCTCAAGGTGTCTAACTTGTTAACGAGTCAAAGCGGAGCATCAAGTACCAAAAGGTCCATTGCAACCACTTGAAATTCCAGAATGGAAGTGGGAGCACATTACTATGGATTTCGTTACCGGTCTTCCTAAGGTTTCTCAAGGTATAGATGCGATTTGGGTCATTGTTGATAGATTGACTAAGTCTGCTCATTTCTTACCGATACGAGAAACTTATACACTTGAACGTCTTGCTCGTATGTACATAAACGAGATTGTAAGACTGCATGGTATGCCAGTATCCATAGTTTCTGATCGAGACCCAAGATTCACTTCACGATTTTGGGTTAGCTTACAAAAAGCTATGGGCACGGATTTACGATTTAGTTCAGCATATCATCCTCAGACGGACGGACAATCAGAGAGGACTATTCAAACTCTTGAAGATCTATTAAGACTCTGTGTCTTTAACTTCAGGGGAAGTTGGGACAAGTTCTTGCCATTGGTGGAGTTTTCCTACAACAACAGTTATCAAGCAAGTATTGGCATGGCTCTATTCGAAGCATTGTATGGAAGAAAATGTCGTTCTCCAGTATGCTGGGATAAGGTGGGTGAAGCAACGTTGTTGGGACCGGAGTTGGTACGTATGACTACAGAAAAGATTCAAACGATCCGACAACGTATAAAAACCTCACAAGATCGACAAAAGAGTTATGCTGATCTTCATCGAAAAGACGTGGAATTTGATGTAGGAGATCATGTGTTCTTACGTGTTGCTCTATGGAAAGGAGTTACGAGATTTGAAAAGAGAGGAAAGCTCAATCCTCGATTCATCGGTCCATTTTTAATCCTCGATCGAGTAGGAACTGTGGCTTATAGACTCGCTTTACCGCCAAGTATGTCTCGTGTTCATAACGTTTTTCACATATCCATGTTACGCATATATGTGGAAGACCCGCACCACATTATTGAGTTAGAACCAGACGAAATAGCGGAAGATTTGACGTATGAAGAAGTTCCTGTTCAAATCTTGGATAAGAAGGAACATATTCTACGCTCCAAGGTTATACCTCAAGTCAAAGTTTTGTGGAGAAACCACGATGTTGAGGAAATGACTTGGGAGTTAGAATCTGAAATGAAATCAAGGTATCCTTACCTCTTCGACATACCAGGTATGTACCCTAATTTCGAGGGCGAAATTTCATAAGAAGGGGAGGTTGTAAGACCCCAACTTTTATAAATAAAGATGAATTTTCTATCAATATCATTTTTGAATATTATGGAGTTAATTTGTTATAATGTTATACTTGTGGGTAATATTTATAAATTTTGCAAAATACGCAAGTTGTTATATAATATTCGATTGGTCGGAGAATATTCGTTTTAACAGGGAATATTCGTACAACGACACAATCATTGATGGACCCCACTTAACTACTTCCTTATTTCAGCTCTTCTTTAAAACGGTAAGGGGTGTTATTCTTTCTTATTCATGAGGAAAACTGTTGTTATTTCATTTCTTATTATTCTGTTGGAATAACCTGTATACGCGGTCTACCCTATACTTGGTGACATTCTTCTATTATTCTGTTGGAGCATCCTGTCTGTGTGTTTTACACCGGACCTGGTTCCATTTTTATTATTATTCTGTTGGAACATCCTGTCTGTGTGTTTTACACCGAACCTGGTTCCGTCTTTATTATTATTCTGTCGGAATATCCTGTCTGTATGTTTTACACCGGACCTGGTTCCGTCTTTATTATTATTCTGTCGGAATATCCTGTCTGTGTGTTTTACACCGGACCTGGTTCCATTATTATTATTCTGTCAGAATATCCTGTCTGTGCGTTTACGCCGGACCTGGTTCCATTATTATTATTATGTTAAGAATAACTTGTCTGTGCGGTCTATCGCATGCATGGTGATTTCTTTTGTTATTCCATTCTTTATTATACTCAGTTGGTTAAGTTTTGACTTCTATACTCTATGAAATTTGTGGAATATCCTTGACATTTGCGCTTCATCTAGTATCTATTCATGAAAATATTCTCCTGATCATTCTTGAATTTTACTCCACAAAGTAGTATCATGTTGACAATTTGGACGTTGTTAATTCTTGGATAAATTAATTCTTGAACTTGTTTTATTGAATTCTTATATCATTGTCATCATCCTCATGTTTATATTCTGTTGAAAGTCATCTGTGGCCTGTAGTGCATAGATGGACTTGGTATGATTATGACCAGGGATTATTCGGTGTAATCATGACCGTAATGTTACAAATGATGTGGTAAAAGTCCTCATTGGCCCGTAGTGCATTGATGGACAGTTGTTGGCATGATCATGACCATTAATGAATATACGAATATCCTTGGCCGTAGTGCAGGGGTGATTCGATGATGTGGATTATTTTATTAAGCTGAGTCCCAGCGATCACAGTGTTGGAAAATCTTTTAAATCATAAAAGACAGTAGAGTTTATTTTCTACTTGACTCTCTTAATGGATTGCTTGTTCCGCTACAGTTAAACTTGATGTCTATTATATTTTATCAGTTTAACATTGTTGAAGGCTAATGATAATTTATTCTGCATTATCTTAGTCATAATATTTCTTACTGGGCTAGTTGAGCTCACCCTTTCTTTCACTGTTCTCTTCAGGAAATGAGAACGTAGCTGGGGCAAGTCGGGGAACAGAGTGATGGTCCGAATGATAGTATTAGTTAGTAGTCCTCACTATTCTATGTAATGGTGTGTTAATAAATGTAATGAGGACTCCTTTTGAGTATGAATACTCTCTAAAAGATAATATTTGTATTCAAACTCACAATTTATGTTTTGTCGTATTGTACACGACAGTTGTATTAGTAAGTTGTATTTGTATTCTGTACTATGTATCTGACGACCCAAGATGGGTGATGTATACCTAATTTTGGGGGGGTCACATCAACCCATAGGATTCCTCTCTTCACAGATGGAGGATGTGAGCTCTATTTAGGAGAGCATGCTATTAGGAGCACCACATGAGAGATTAATGTACCAATCTTGCCTCCTGCAAGGCGTTATTGGCCTGTGTTGTAGTCGTCCGTCATTGATATCCCGTTGTTGTGCATTGACGGCTACACTCTGTCAGAGGGTTCATATACCCAGGAGGCATTATACCGTTGGTGGTCCCCTCGTACCATCGGAGCCCAGACCTGCGCCACTCAGTTTATAGGGGATATGGTTCCTGGATCCGTGATGATGATGTATTGGATGGCCTGTGTCCAAGATCCAACTCATTTGACACATATGACAGTTTGACCCGGTAGTTGGACCGTGCACATTTTTTTATTCGGCACTTGGACAGAAATCCTTCAGAGGCAGATACTTTTGATCCTTCCAGCTCAGGCGCTGGCCCCTCAGGTGACCCATATGGCTTTACCAGTGTAGATCCTCCACTGTATAGGCCTGACATCCCCGTTGATAGAGATCCAGTGACTCAGGAGGAGTTACATTAGGTGGATAGGATTGATGATGTAGATATTGACACTATTATCTACTTCTGATGTGTATTCTCGTTATCTCTTTTGATAGGCCTCTGTTAGATAGTTGGGTGACTGTGCCCCATTCTCGCTATATCTTTTGATAGGGCTCTGTTAGTAGTAGGGCGGTTGTGCTCCGTTTCCCTGTATTTTTTAGTTATACAGAGATGATGTATTTAGATGATGATGTACTTAGAAATGTATGTACTATTTTCCATTCCCTACATCATATTGCCATCTATTATTTATCATGCATGTATTATGTCATGCATATGTATGTCCAGAGATATTCAGTATTGACCCATGAATGGTCTTATGTTACGGCCCACACAGATGTCTTCTTCGACAGTCAGCCGTATTGATCACACCCCACTAGTATTGGTGGCCTCCCGTCTGAGATCCTGGTATGATAGTGTATCCCCTTCAGATAGGGTGATTGTAGATCAGCTATTGCAGGATTCCATGACCCTCTTGACATTCCAGGTTTCATTGGGCTTCCTAGATGGCATGCTAGAGCATTGGGTACCAGAGAGGTAATTTTTCTGGTTTGGGACCTATGAGTTTACTCCTACGTTAGAGGAGTACAAGTGGTTAATGGCTTTGCCATTGGACAGGCCTTGCACTTGGATGGCTATAGAAGATATGCGCCGGCAGTTCATGACCCTCACCGGGTTGTGGCGTAGAGTAGTAGCGGATGAGATTACATCCGGTCATGTATTGTCCTAGTGTTTTTTGATAGATAGATTTGGCTCAGTGGATAGCTATGCACGATACTGTGGGGATTTCACCATGCCAGAGGATCAGTGGCATGTGGCTAGAGTAGATGTACTCCTTATGTGTGTAGTGGTGTACGTATACATGCCACGATATATGGATGAGCTGGACATCGGTGTTATCATGGCAGTGAGAGCTCTTAGGGAGGGTCATACGATCGTGTCGATGATTGTGGCGGAGACGTTGAGATCAGCCACGTTTTGCCACATCTACCCTGCAGGGGTGTTTACAAGCAGTTCGGTCTTGTTGTATGTGTGGTTTATGTCACACTTGAGATCGATTGACACGTTCAAATGGCATGGGTATTATTTTTCCCATGAGATAGCCATGTCTTACTCCTTTCAGCCAGCGGAGTGTATAGACACAACATCTTGGTCGGTGTTCTTAGCAGGGATTAGAGATCCATTTGACATTCTGCCGTGTACAAGGCTCAGTTCACCCTACAGTTTTATTACTCATGCCCCTGGCATTGATTGTCTCCCTCTGGCTAGTTTGAGGGGCATGACTACCTACCACCTAGTAGCTGTGATGTCACAGTTTGACCAGTTTTAGGACTTTCATCCTTTTGAGGGGGCGTTAGGTCAGCGTGTAGCTTTTAACCATTTGTCAGCAGAGGACCAATCCAGGGTGTATGCCTGTTAGGATCAGCGTGAGAGAGCTAATTTTTCTGTTAGCCATCTGGGCTGTTTGTCAGAGTATTCTGCGTGGATGGGGATAGAGACTTCATCGGTTGCGGTAGTATCCAAAGTGCTAGGGATTGAGTATTCTGCGTGGATGGGGATGGAGGCTGTTGATTTCCCCACCAAGGAGGAGGAGTTGTTTGCTGGTTCGACAGTAGCTCTTGTTGACTCTCCCAATACTTCTGCAGCTGTGACTCCCCTTTCAGAGTATTTAGTGCAGAGTTTGCATTTGATGACCTTTGAGAGAGATCAGGCTAGGGCATTGATGTTGACAACTCTTGATGGGAGAGATGCCGCTCTATTAGAGAGAGATGATGCCTTAGCTCGTGTAGATACCACTATTATTGAGCAAGATGAGGCCAGATCAGCTCGAGATGCAGTGATAGTTGAGTAGAATAACGCTATATCTGCCCAGTATATAGCCGTTACAGATAGTACTACAGTGAGGTCCCTTACTACTGGCATCATTGTAGAGACGAGTACGCATATTGATGAGCATAGTGTCACCATGTAGATGGCTGTAGATCTATTAGCTCGCATAGAGACCCTTGTACATGAGATCACAATGTTACCTCCTTCTTCTGATAAGGATGCCATGTTAGGCTTGATAACTTTCATATACACTGACTTGTAGATGGGCTTATACTTTCCTGCACAGACTAGCTTAACCATTTTGTCATGTATAGTTCATATTGTATATATCAAACAACATTATATATGATAGGGAAATATATTTTGATTCACTTCCCTTTAAGTTGTGCATTGCTACTTGCTTGATATTTGCCTGTTTCTTCAGGGCTTGTGATCTCGATGTATTCTGAATTTCTCCTTGATGGATGGACATTGAGATGTCTCAGGATCTTTTAGAATGGATCATTGATCTGTGTGTATTCCCTACCATCTTTGGTGTCTTGGGACTGGTTTCTGTATGTAGATGTGGAGAAGAATGTGGCTTTCCTCTCTGAGGTTGACCGCACCACAGATGGTCGCCAGTACTCCTTTGTATGGGGGAGCCCAGTTAATTCCATCTCTTATGGATTTGTGTTTCTCTTTGAGGATCAACCGCAGCTTAGATGGTCGTCGATTCTCCCGTTTACATGGGGAGGTCAGGTAGTTCCATCCCTTTGGTCTGAAGCCAATGAAATGTGGTGGATTGAATGATGATCCCAGTACCGTTGATAAGTGTTTATGTTTTGGTAGGGGGTGATACCGAACCATGAATGGCTGCCTACATACTCCTATTGAAGAAGAGATCAGGTATGTATAGTTTGAACCTGGTGTAAGAGGTTTAACGCTGTATGCGGCAAAAGGGGTGTAGAGATGATTTTTTTTTGTTATTTTTATAGTGAGAAGGGTGTAGAAATGTTTTTGTTGTTTATGTTTTATTGCGATTGAACCATATAAAATGGATGCCTACGTACTCCCGTGTATCAAGGAGATCAGGTCGGCGTAGTTCGCCCCTTATGCAGGGCGGTTTGCAACCAATGAAAAGTTTGATCCCATGTTCAGGACAAACTGCGGGGGATAAAGTTTGATCCTATGTACAGGATAAATTGTAGGTGTGAAAAGTTTTAATCCCTGATGGGATAAAACTGTGGGTGTGAAAAGTTTTGAAAACAAAGTTGTGTGAATGATCTACTGATCTGGAACCAGGCTGCTGGTTGGAAAAGTGTTTATCCCTGATGAGGCAAATGAGTGTGAAGAAAGGTTGTATGTAGTGAAGGGTTAGAAAACTTGAAATGACTGGGGATCTGGTGATCCAAATCCAAGATGTTTGCTTGATGGTAACCTCAGACATAGTACCGTTTCACGGTGTTCGAGTTAATGAGCTGTGGAAATTCATCGCCGTCCATTTTCTGTAATCAGATAGCACCTCCTGTCAATACGTCCTTGACAACAAACGGGCCTTCCCAGTTTGGGGCGAATTTTCCCTTAGACTTATCTTGGTTGTCAATGATCTTCTTCAAAACCAAGTCATATTGTTTAAACTGCCATAGCCGGACTTTTTTGTTGTAGGATCTAGCGATCCTTTGTTGATATAACTGACCATGGAAAATAGCATCACTTCGCCTTTTGTCTATCAGAGATAATTGGTGATACCTGTCTTGCAACCATTGGTCTTCATCTAGCTGAGCGTCTATCAACTTTCTGAGGGATTTCATTTCCACCTCTATGGGGAGCATTGCTTCCATCCCATAGGTTAATGAGTAGGGGGTTGCCTCAGTGGAAGTGCGCATTGATGTTCTGTAGGCTAACAGAGTTAGCGACAATAGGTTAGGCCATCCTTTGTGATTGGCGGACATCTTTTACATGATCTTCTTGATGTTTTTGTTAGCTACTTCAACAGCACCATTCATCTTTGGACGGTAGATGATGGAGTTAAGATGTTTGATGTGGAATTTACTGCATAACTCCTCCATCATTTTGTTGTTGAGGTTCTTAGCATTATCTAATATAATTACCTCTGGTTGTCCATATTGACAGATGATATTGTTTCTGATGAAAGCAATGATAACTTCTTTGGTAACCCTGGGAAAGGAGGCTGCTTCTACCCACTTGGTGAAGTAGTCGATCATGGTGAAGATAAACTGATACCTATTACTAGCTTTAGGCTCAATGGGCCTGATCACGTCCATTCCCCACATTGAGAAGGGCCAGGGTGAACTCATATTGTGGAGCTCCCTTGGAGGGGAGTGGATAGCATTTCCATGAATCTGGTATTTGTAACATCGCTTGACGTGATCCTCACAGTCAGCTTTAAGAGAGATCCTGTAATGCCCTATTCTTAGGATTTTTTTAACAAGTAGAGGGCCGCTCATGTGTGGGCCACATACTCCACCATGGATTTCATCCATGAACCTCTGAGTTTGGTCCTTGTCCAGACATCTCAGGAGACCTAGTCATGCATCTCTTTTGTAGAGTGAATCTTCGCTCAGGTAGAATTTCATAGTCAGTCGATTGATCCGCCTTCTTTTAGTTGGACTCGCCTTAGCATGTGTAGATTCATCTTGCAAGTACTCCTTGATATGATGATACCAAGGGTGTTGGATGGGAGGTAGCTCATCCGATAATTCTCCAATATAATTCCCATAGGCCGGAGCCTTTTGTTTGGTACATGTGATGGTTGGCATGTTTTCCTTGTCAGGTATTTTGATCAAGGAGGCCAAGGTTGCTAGTTCATCCGCAAAATCATTCCTATTCTGAGGAATGTGGAGGAAGGATAGTTCTTCAAAATCTGAGCCCATTTGTATAACCTGCCGATGGTAAGGCAGCAAATGTAGACCTTTGGTGTGATGGGTTCCTGTGATTTGTCTAATTACCAACTCGGAATCTCCAAAGACATTTAACCGTCTAATGCCCATTAATTGAGCAAGTTTTAGCCCTATGATATAACCTTCATACTCAGCTGTATTGTTGGTATTGGCAAATTGTAATTTGACGGCGACGGGATACTGCTCCCCCGTAACGGATACTTGAACTGCTCCAACCCCAGAACCTTCCATATTTACAGCCATCTGAACCTTTGATGGACTTTTGCGCAATTTCTTGACCTTTGATAGACTTTTGCGTCAAGTAGATGATGTCAAATTGCTGTAGGATCAATTGTCGTCTGGTCAGTCGACAATTTAACTTGGGTTTACTGAACACGTACTTGAGAGGATCCACGCGGGATATAATATGGGTTGTATGACCATGGAGGTAATGTTGTAACCTCATGGAAGCCTATGCTAAAGCACAACAAGTTCTCTCAATCAGAGTGTACTTGTGTTCAATGCTGCTGAATCTTTTGCTGAGGTAGTAGATAGCTGACTCTTGGCCTCTATCGTCTTTCTGTTCCAGCATGCAGCCCATGGCATTGTTATTAATGGACAGGTACATGAACATGGGAACATCATCCCTGGGTAGTACCAAAATCGGAGTTTTGACTAGCTGGTCTTTGATTGTAAGGAAGGCCTTCTGACACTCATCATTCCATTTCATGGAGGAGTTCTTCCTTAACAACTTGAAAATAGGCTCACAGGTTGCTGTGAGTTGGGAGATGAACCTGCTAATGAAGTTGATTCTTCCCAAAAATCCCAGTATTTCCTTCTTTGTATGAGGAATGGGTATTTCAGTGATGGCCTGGATTTTGGTGGGATCCAGCTCAATCCCCTTGTGGCTGACTAGGAATACTAGCAACTTACCTGATTTAACGCCATAGGCGTACTTGGCTGGATTCAACTTCAAGTTATACTTACACAACCCGTTGAAGAGCTTTTTGAGATGGTCTAAGTGGTCTTCCTCCCTTCGGGACTTGACAATGATGTCATCCACGTAGATCTCTATCTTCTTGTGCATTAAATCATGGAAAAGAGCCATCCTGGCTCGCTGGTAGGTAGCTCAGGCATTGATTAGACCGAATGACAACCGTCTGTAGTAAAAGGTTCCCCAAGGAGTGATGAATGCAGTTTTCTCATGATCCTCTTCAGCAACAATGATTTGATGGTACCCCGCGAAGCAATCAGCAAAGTAGTACATGCCATATTGAGCAGTATTGTCAATGAGAATGTGGATAAATGGCATGGGAAAGCTATCTTTAAGGCAAGCTTTATTCAGATCCTAGTAATCCACACAAACTCGCACCTTTCCTCCTGGTTTAGGCACGAGGACTATGTTGGATAGCCATTCAGGGTATGTGAACACCATGATGATGCCTGCTTGAAACTGTTTCACAACTTCTTCTTTAACCTTTAAACTCCACTCAGGTTTTAATCGCCTGAGCTTCTGCCTGACTGACTTGAATCCCTCTTTAATGGGAAGGCGATGAATGACTATGTCAGTGGACAAACCCACCATGTCTTCATGAGACCATGCAAACACATCCTGGAATTGGGTTAATAGGGTAACCATGTCATTCCTTTGGTTTGGAGTGAGGTCCGTACCAATCTGGATTTGCTAAGGGCTTTCTAAGGTTCCGAGATTGAATGAAGTGGTTTGATCAAAGTTTGGTTTGGGTTTGTCTTCGACCCATTCTTTGATCTCTTGAGGTATCTCAATGTCCTCTTGTATTTCCATCAAGTCTGAGTCCAACTTTACATCAAAGTTACAATCCTTGTGGAGAAAAGGCACCTCATCAGCAAGTATATACACATCTAAGTTCAGAGTTCTGAAGCAAAATATGCTTTCACTTAATATATGAAACTGTTCAATCATACAAAATGTTAGCACGTAATGACAAAACAACTGCTAATACTATACATAAAAGTAAACAGTTATTAATATCTATAGGGCATAGGGAGTTTCTTCCCTTTTTACCCTTGTCGACAAATGCAAGGAGTGATGCTCCAATTGTCGAGGGTGAAGTCCTGGTGGACAACAGTGATTAAGGGGCTGTTATCGTCCTCTTTCTCCCTAATGATGACCATAATATCTGGACAATCATCGTCTGGGGTGACCCTATTTATACTATCCGTGTGGACGATGATGCGTATGTTTGATAAGCGCCTTGCAATGTCTTGCTTACGCCTTCGGTCCTCTTCCTCCTCCTCCGGATCCGGTATCAAAATTTCTTTTCCTTTGACCAGTATCGGCTTAGGAAATAACATGGTCATCACATATGCAGGAACCTTTACTGAAGTCTGTATGGATTCAGCTCCTGTAGGTTGTGGTAATCGCCGTATGGTTGAAGATGAAGGAATCTGTTTGTGCTTATGAGGATTCATGTGACTGGAGCTAGCAAAATAGCCTAGTCCGACTGTTCATGTTTGACTGGGAACTTGAATTGGGCGCTTAATGCCCTGATGATCTTTGCCCAACCCTTGTTCAGGTTGATAACCCAATGACATCATTTGTTGGCTTGCCGACATTACTTCAGTAGAAATTTTGGGTATCAAAGGTGGCGCCCCAATAGGATGGTAGTGAGTGTTGCTCACCTTCAGGGCATGAAAGCTGACATGCTCAACTTCATTAAAACTGATGAGTGGGATGTCACCTTGTATAGGATATTATGGCTCAACATTAACAATGACTAGGTTGTTGTTAATGATATATTTAAGTTGCTGATGTAGGGTGGACGGGACGGCCCCAGCCATGTGAATCCACAATCTCCCTAAGAGCAAGTTGTATCCTGTAGCTATTCTGAGCACATGAAAGGATACACTGAATGTATGTGGACCAATCTCCATAGGTAGTTCAATCTCTTTGACAGTATTTTGTCGGGATCCGTCAAAAGCTTTGATAACCGTATGGCTGCTTTGGATTCTCTTGAGATTGATATTCATCTTCTCCAAAGTGGCATAAGGGCAAATATTCAAGGATGATCCTCCATTGATCAATACTCCTGCGACCACGTATCCGGAGGACATTACTGCTATGTGCAGCGACTTGCAATGGTCCATCCCTTCGGGAGGTATATCATCGTCAGTGAAAGATATCACATTGTTGTTAAAAATGTGATCCACCAGATGCTAAAATTTTTCAACATCTACTGACTTATGTAATTGGGCTTCTTCCAAAACCCTGAGCAAGACCTTCCTGTGATCTTCGGAAGAGAAAACCAAGTCCAGTATAAAAATTTGTTGTCGAGCTTCTTTTAAGCTTGAAACCACATTGGATTTATTATGTCCCATAGTACAGAGGAATTCTTCGATTTTCTCTATGGGCACTTTCCCCTTTGACTTGATGGTAGGCTTCATCACCCGTTGGGGAAGATACAGTGGATTCTCTTTCGACACTGCAGCAGTTGTGTGGGATGTGGATCCTTCAACCTCTCCATAATTCCATGGAACTTTCTGTAGTGTGACAACATGATATTGTGGTCTGAATGGTAAAATGATTGGCTCTGGCGCAACCATTTTCAATGGATTTTCAACACCTTTGAGCGGAATAGGTTGAATTGTATGTGAGGGGGTAGCTGAATCTACCTTAGAAGATATTACGGCTATGACTTCCTTCCACTTTGTAGGAAATGCATCCCCACTCTCTAGTAAAATAATGTCATCGTTTGCCAGCTGTAGGACACCACAGTAAATTAAATTCTGAATAAGGTGGCGGAGTGCCCAGCATTCTTTTGTGCTGTGACCATGAGAGTGGGAGTGGTATTTGCACACTCCTTTAAAATCAAACCGGCTTAAACGCGGGCTGATTTGAGGTAATAGAGCTGTGATTCTTCCTTCATTGATCAGCATTTGTAATATCTCTTCTATCGATTGGCCTAGGTATGTAAATTCCCTATGATTGGCTAAGTCTCGATGGGCTTCGGCATTTGCTCTTTTTGTAATTTTATCCTCCAGTGTTTCATTTCCTAGAGTGCGCGATGGAGTATTTGTAAAACGAGGAAGGAGACTAGCATGCTCCTGGCTGAATAATTGATGTGTGACTTGGTGCTGATGGACCACCAGTTCTGCCAATTGGTTGAGTTGCTCACGCAGAGCAGTCATTTTCCGTTCCATCATAAACTGGAACTTTGCATAGTCCCACTTGTCAGCACTATCCTTGCTGGTTTGGGAAGGTCCGACAATGGAATGGGAAGTCTGTCAACTACTCCAATTAATCATGTTAACCTCTTCTTCTTTGTGTTGAGGAAGAGGGTTGTCTTGCACATGAGGTTGTTTGGGTGTAGCTACCACAATTTCACCGTTATCAATCAAATCCTGGATCTTGGGTTTTAAGGCCCAGCAATCCTGAGTATCATGACCTGGAGCTCCAGCATGATAAGCACATTTCTGACTAGCATTGAAACCCTTCCCATTCGGGTTGACTGGTGGAAGAAGATGGGTAATTTTCTTCTGAGTTGTCAAAATATTGAGAATGTTCTCGAGTGAGTCCCCTAAGGGTGTGAACACTCGAGTGCGTCTGACTTCTCCATTCTTTGGTAATGGAGGGTTTGAAGATTGAGCTTGAAGGGGGGAGTAATTTCTCCTCTGAATAGGCATATTTTAACTGTCTTTCTATCCTTGTAGTATCAGGGAAACATCCTCCTCTTTCTTCTTATGGACCCTCCGGGGGTTGTTTCCATAATTTTCGGACTGGATGTACTCAGCGACAGCTTTTAGAGCGGCTAGGTCTTGAATCTTTCCTGATTTTAAACCCATCTCAGCCATTTCTCCACGTTTGCTCATTTCTTAGAATGGTTTAACAATGCCAGCTAAAACTCTCTTGTAGAAGGGAGCCTCTTGTATGTCTATGAAGGTCATCACCATCTCAGACTCAGTCATAGAGGGAACAACTTGAGCAGCAAGGCTCCTCCACCTTTGAGCATACTCTCTGAAAGATTCATTGGATTATTTCCTGACTTTAGTAATTTGGTACCGGTCAAGAGCCATCTAAGTTTGAAAACTATATTGGATGAGAAAAGCATGTGCTAGCTCTTTCTAGCTATAAATCTTGGAATTTTCCAATCTGGTATACCATGACCTAACTTCACCAGTCAGACTCTTTTGAAACAGCTGCATTCAGAGCTTTTCGTCCTCGGCATAAGATCTGAGTTCCCCAATAAAGATTTTTAAATATGTGTAAGGATCTCCCAACCCGTCATACTTTTCAAAGTCGGGAGTCTTAAATTTCTCTGCATAATGCACACCAGGGAATATACAAAGGTCTGTATATAAAACACTCCCATGTGCTCCAATCCCTTTGATAGATCAAATGGTCTCTTCCATCTGTAGGACCTTTTTCCTGATATCACCGGTGTCTGAATCTTTTATGAGATGGGTGTTTTCAGTATTTTTGGTGGTTGTATCCAACTCAGGTATGGGAACTTCTTTATCAGTTCCCTGAGTTCCTCCATGTGCAGAGGATTCTGTGTGTATGGGCATTCGGGGACCCTGAGTAGACTGATGTAGTTCTTTCAGTAGAACAACCAACTCTGTGATTTGGTGGCTTAATCCTTCGAATTCCTCACGGGAGACAGGAGTGGGATTAGACTGGCCAAATTACGCCATGCTTAGCTGTAGGCTTGTTGCCTTTTTGGATTTTGATCGGGTAACAGGTCCAATTGTTTCCCTACAAAAAGACTTCTGTAGTTTAGTCTTAGGGAATGTGAAAATGTTTACATGCTATGTGACGTATCCGTTTTAGGAGTATTATCCTGCAAAATGGATGTTAGCTATTTGTATAACAAGATAGCATGTCAGGTTTTGATATAAAAGGGAATGTATGTGCACATGTTCCTTCATATTTTCCATTACATTGTGTTTGACATGGAAATGAAATTACAATCAATTGATTTTATAAGTAATTGAAATGGAAAGTATGAAGAGACTTTCCTCCGCGTTTGGTTTATCAGAGGCTGACCTATCTTAGGTTACTCTCTCGGCTTTTTGGGATGAAGGTTCCCAAATCATCGCAATCTACTTGACGGGAAGTTAATCCGGTCTTTCAACTGGAGCGAATCTGGGTGGTGCATTTCCTGAGCCTCATTGGAATTAGTCTTCCTACGAGTTCAGTAATCAAACACCGATAGGATAGCCTCCAGGTGGAGGAACCACACAACATACATTCACATACAACGTGTCTCACCGTATGAAAATGATGACATGTGTGAAGACAAGCAGATATGGTGCGAAGCACTAAGTACAATAACTAAATGCATTCGTACATATTCATTCAAATGTAAATGCAACATTCACACGCAAGCATATAACAGTTTTAAAAAGTTTGTAGTAGCGGCGTAAGCCCTCTTACTGGAAATCCCCAGCAGAGTCGCCACTTGTCGACGTCAGGATTTTTATTTATCCCTTTCCTGTTCTTGTCTTTTGGTGTTCTAATGTTAGGTGAGATTTATTTGTAAAAATAAGTTGTAAAAAGGTCCGACATGTATATGTCGACGATTGGACTGTAAGAGTTGCCAGTTGGTACTTTTAAATGGTTGCACCAACTCAACCGAGAAAAAGTTTGCACATTGACCTAGTGATGTGACCTTATTTAACTGGTCTGTAAAACCGAGATTTGTTAAGGTCTGGGGGCTTGATTATGCGTAGGGAAGGTGTTAGGCACCCCCCGACATCCGTGTAACCACGGTGACTGCCACTTTTTAATTTAAACTGTTATATGAATGCGTGTGTATGTGGGTCAATGTGCAATTATCTGGAAGTAGTGCTATGCCTCTTTTGCACCTATATACAAAGGATTTGAATTTTGTATAAAAGTTCAGTTTTAACAAGATATAGCAATGACGTTTTATAAAAAGAGGTTTTCAAACCCTTGTGCTCAATAGTAATTAAGGCCTTTGATACTTCCATTTTATTAAATGTTCGGCTTGTTTGCTTTTATTTTTCGAGATGCGAAGCATCTTCGAGAAAACAAAATAAAAAGCAGTGCCGAATTCCTTGTGGGCATGAGAGCCATCTAAGGAGATTCAAACACCGTGAATAATTTATAAGCCATGTACAGCTGAAAATGTCCATCAAGGGAACCGAATCTAGATTCAGTAAACTGAATCTGTGATCACAAGATTCCTAGGCTCGCATGATATAGCAATTTGTATGAAAGCTACAAACAGTTATATATATAAAAGCTGTATATATATATATATATATATATATGTACAAACAATCAACCACCACGAAGCACGTCTATGGGGGATTACAAATGTAAATAAAGCAATAAAAACGAATCAACCACCACAAAGTAAACTCCAGGCGGGACTAGATGTAAAGAAAGTAGTGAAAGGCGACGAAGTGAACTCCATGCCTGACAGAAATGTATATATATATAAAAGCGATAAACGCACTGGATATATATCAATACAGGCTCGTTTCGTTAATTCGCGTTCGAGGATATATATATATATATATATATATATATATATATATATATATATATATATATATATATATATATAAGCGATAAACGCACCGGATGTGTAATCAAACAGAGTTTGATGGCAACAACATATATATATATACATATAAGAATTTATATATACTTAAAAGTAGTAAACGCTCCGGATGTGAAATCCAGGCTCATTGAACAGAGTTCGACAACAGTTTATATATAAACATTTATATAAAAATAATAAATGCTCTGGATGTAAATCTGGGCTCAATCGAGGCTTAACTCTATAATGTTAGTATATATACATAATATATAAATATATATATAAAAAGAAATAAAAAGCCACGGACCGAAATTCGGGCATACACACACAACACGACTCTCAACGTGAATAACAGTGTGTGCAAGAAGTGGAGAAAATGCTTTAAATGAGGTAAGAAGGCTTACAGTGGACTGCCAAAGAAGACTTCAATAGCTTTAAATGGATGAACACTCGGCTCCCGCCAGTAAAAAAGTAGCCAAATATAAGCTCACAAGTGTTTAAAATGAGAAAGCACTCAAGTTATAGTGTGCACAGAGCAAATTGGACAGGGCTTCCTCGCCTTTTCCTCTTGCAAAATGGCTGCCCCAAGCCCTCTATTTATAGAGGGGGAGCCGCAAGTGCACCTGCGACTGCCCGGGGTTCCCCGGGCTTTGCGGGTCCTGCTGTCTCAAAGTACGTGCATGCGTGCAACGTGATGTCTGCTTGAACTTTCAAAACTTCAATTTGGGCATCCGATCGAGGTGTATAAGACCTTTTACGGTGTTGTCGAGAGCTATACAATGACATGGGATAAGAGGTTGTACGAAGTCGAGAAGATGGGACCATGCTCAGGTCTTCAAGCTTCAAATTTTATCCGGTGTGCTGTCTTGTGTAGTTGTCACTCGGGATTGGAGCTATCTCTCAGGACACTTCTGTGTGTAATGTATGTTGAAATGTTTACTAAGACGACATAATGTAGGATCGAGATGGCAAAATTACGATTCTGCCCTTCATCGGGGTTATCTCCGGTTTGAGCTGATTTAGCTGTCGTTGCTTAGGGTTATCTCTGAGATTGGGCTGCTGCAAGTGTTGAACGTCCTCAGGGTTGTTTATGAGGTTTGCCTGTCCTCTTGGGGTCATCTTGTGACAACCCCAAATCCGGGTACTTCGATTCCACGGGATTTGGTGTTCACTGTACAAACAACATCTATCTATCTACCCATAAATAATATCAATCCATACAATAGATAGAAATCATAATAAAATCTCTTCTCTTAAGGGTTACATCAACTGAATCATAAATAAATCCCAGGTTACTCTAACCTTAAAACATCTGTGAGGAATTCTAAACAAATAAGTCTTAACATCAACATAACTCAAGTCTTAAACAAATACATCAGTTAATAAATAACAGGTCTTCATCATTTGCTAACTTTGCCCTTGCCCTTACTAGTGGAGGGTTCATCGCTTCTTTCATTCTTAACTGCAATGTTATTATTAAGCAAGAGTGAGCACAAATGCCCACAAGTATAATAATGAAATAACAGTATAATAACATGCGAATAAATCAAAGACGTCTGAATAAGAGCTCAACTTTTGAATCAAGAATGAATAACAAGAATCAAAAGAATTCTGAGGGTCATAAGACCTTGAACTATGTCCTAGGTTAACAAGGGTTATACTTGAAACCTTTAACAGTCATAAGACTATGGACCTTCTTCTCGTACTTAGGGGGATCAGCCCTTAGTACCATACTGTGCATAATATCTTAACGCTAAAGCGTAAATGAATCCCTTTTCAGGGTTGTTCATCTCAGTTTGACATTCGAGTCCGCACCAAAGGAAGTTTGGTTTGGATAATTCAATAAGGGTCCTGAAATTTAGAACGTTCATCAGCTATGGACTAGTTGAATCAATAAGGTTCACTAGTCTAGTAAGGTTCAACAATAATTGATATTTAATTTGAATAAAAATCTCAAAAGTATACAATAGAACAATTATTGTATAATTGAATCATGCTTTGAAAGATAATCAATCTTTAGTATAATACTTGAACTTGAATAATAATATAAGTTTACATAAATTGCTCAATGTAAAAGTAGAGTTAAGAAACTTGCTCAATAGAATGGAGTTAGGGATAGGATACTTGCCTCATGCGTAGATTACACTTTAACTAAGCACGTTCTTTGAATTAAATCCTGCATACCATTCATATACACAAAACCAGTTAATTATTAACTAATCATTATAAACTCTTTCTCTTTGACTACTTTAATTATTCGACTAAACTTAGTCAAATTTTCACTTTGTCACATCATTTGTACTTCGTGAATTACCAAACTAATTATGTAATTTAATAATTCAAATCACATGTAATTATGTTATTTACATGTTAAACATCTATTTTAATATCACATTATACCTATAACATGTTTACATGTTCATTACATTAATCCACTAACACATTGTTAGACTTAAACATTTTAAAAATACATTTCTGAATTTTCTGGGGATTGGCGCTGCGGCGCCACTATTGAACTAAGGATTCGCGCTGCGGCGCCGTGGCACTGCGGCTGGACTTCGGACGCTGCGGCGTGGTGGCGCTGCGGCGCGGGGCTTAAAGCATTGGACTGGCGCCGCGGCGCGGCAAGCCAGAAACAGTTCTGCAATTCGCGAAAATTGCAGAACACAGCCAAAAATTTCAATTTTAAATATTACAACACGAATTCAGACATACCCATATGTTATAATTCATGTATAATCATAACCCAACATATATAAAGTGATTTTAACCATTTAAAACACTTAATCACAGAATTAAATCATGTAAAATGGGTTGTTCTTGAAGTTCTTGAAGTTTTTAACATAAATTTCTAAAATTCAACGCCACGGATTCGTTATAAAGCCAAATCCGTTCATTTAAAGCTTGGTCTCTTCGTATCAACATGCATAATAATATAGGAGTGTAAAATGTATGGATAATATATGATCAATACATCAATTATCACGTATAAGGCCATATGGCCATATCACGTACTCTGTTTATTTTGAAAAACATACGTACGACATGCTTTCATGAATTTGATGTTATGGTTTGTGAAATATATATAATTAAACATGATTTGATACAACATAACACACATATAAACTTATAATCATATCATATTCCAATCTACAAGGATTTACAGAAAACTGTGAAGCCATTTTATGAAAACTAAAAGACGTTAAATAGGAATTGGGTTTAGAGAAATTACCCAGAGTAATTTAGAAGAGGTGATCAATGATGATCCTTTCACAATAATTGATAAGTACGCACTCACAAATTCTAACTTTTCTCTCTGAATTCTCTATGACTCTCTACTTTTTCTCTGTATTTCTTTCTATGATGCTTCCTAGACTTAGGCAATTATGAAGAAGAAATAAAAGAATACGTAACTAAATAATAAACAACTGACGCGTTGGTGGTCAGTTACCCAGTCATGGGTTAACTGACCCTAACCTCTCTTAGTGCCATGTTTGGCTAGCAACTAAGTTAAAACTCTTTATTTTAATAACACCTTTACAATATAGTTTAATTAATGTCACACTCTTATACGATAAATCTAATATTTTATTTAATTTACTTTAAATAAAATATAATAATTTCTCATAAATTCACGTAGACACAATATTAATTATCTCTTTAATAAATAATAATAATTTATTAAATCTCTAATTAATAATTACATTAATTAAATAACATCATGCTTAATTAAATATTTCATTTATTTCAATAAGCTCACACGATCACATACTCGAATAATAAAAATTCTCTATATTAATTTAATAAATGTAACACATATAATTAAATTAATCTACCACAATTGCATCAATTAATTATTAAATCTAATAATTAAATCATCGAAAAATATTTATTTAACTCAATAAATATTAAAATAATTTACAAAATTCTTGTTCGTCACATCTTTCCCCCCTTAAAAGGATTCTGTCCACAGAATCACGGCTCAATAATTTCGACCCGTTACATTCTCCCCCCCTTACAAAGATTCTGTCCCCAGAATCACGGCTCAATAATTTCGCCCTGTTACATTCTCCCCCCCTTACAAAGATTCTGTCCCCAGAATTGCATACACATAATTAAGTAAATAAATGAGAGTAATTCTTCATCATATTCTCTTCGAGTTCGCACGTAGCTTCTTCAGCGTTGTGGTTCCTCCAAATTACCTTAACAGAAGGTATAGCTTTATTTCTGAGAACTTGTTCTTTTCGGTCGACAATTTGGACAGGAATTTCTTCATAAGATAAGTCTTTCTCAAAATGCAGGGGTTCGTATTCAATTACATGCTTGTAATCAGGTTTGTAAGGCCGTAACACAGAAACATGAAAGACGTTGTGGATATTCTCGAGTGCTGGAGGTAAGGCTACCTCGTACGCAACTTCTCCAATTCTTCGCAGTACCTCAAAGGGTCCAATAAATCTTGGGCTCAATTTTCCTTTCTTTCCGAACCTGATCTTTCCCTTCCAGGGAGAGACCTTCAAGAAAACATAACTACCTGGTTCAAACTCGATATTTTTACGATGTGGATCAGCATATTTCTTCTGTCGATCTTGAGCTGCTATCAGTCGTGCTCGGATCACTTTGACTATTTCTGCCGTCTGCTGTACCAATTCTGGCCCTAGCAATTGTCTTTCACCAACTTCATCCTAATAAAGCGGAGTTCTGCACTCTCTGCCGTATAACGCTTCGTAAGGCGGCATACCAATACTAGCGTGGTAACTGTAGTCGTAGCCAAACTCTACCAACGGTAGGTGATCATCCCAATTTCCTTTGAAGTCCATTACACAGGCTCGTAACATATCTTCCAGTGTTTGAATCGTTCGTTCGCTCTGTCCGTCTGTTTGAGGGTGGTAAGCTGTACTCATTCGCAGTTGTGTACCCATGCATTCCTGAAGACGTTTTCAGAAATTTGATGTGAAACGCGGATCCCTATCGAAAATAATAGACACCGGCACTCCGTGCCTCGAAACAATCTCTTTCACATATAATCTTACCAACTGATCTAAGTTAAATCTGATTTTGATAGGAAGGAAGTGCGCGGATTTCGTCAGTCGGTCAACGATAACCCATACTGCGTCGTAGCCTTTCTGAGTCGTCGAAAGGCCAACCACGAAGTCCATCGTAATATGTTCCCATTTCCATTCTGAGATCTCCAATGGTTGTAGCAATCCACTCGGTCTCTGATGTTCTGCTTTAACTTTCTGACATGTCAGGCATTTGGCAACACATTCTGTAACATCACGTTTCAAATTCGGCCACCAGAAATGTTGTCGAAGATTTTGGTACATTTTTGTACTACCAGGGTGAATCGAATATCTTGAACTATGAGCCTCACTCAAAATTTCTTCCTTAATTTCTTGTACTGGCGGGACCCAAATTCTGCTTTCAAATCTCAATATTCCTTCTTTATCCATCTTAAATCTTGGTTCGGTTCCTTCAGATATCTTTGATGTTACCTTTTTGCATTCATCATCCTGAAGCTGAGCCTCCTTCACTCTATCTAGTAGAGTAGTACCAGATTGCATCTAAAATAGCTTCTCATCAATCTCCATAGGATACTTCACTTCTAACTCCAGTTTCTCCATATCTGCAATTAGCTCCTGCTGAGCAGTCAACATCATCAATTTCTCACGACCCTTTCTACTTAAGGCGTCGGCAACCACATTAGCCTTACCCAGATGGTATAAAATCTCACAGTCATAATCCTTGATTAATTCCAACCATCTTCTTTGACGCATATTCAAATCTTTCTGTGTAAAAATATATTTCAGACTCTTGTGGTCCGTATATATTTCACACTTCTCCCCGTATAGATAGTGCCTCCAAATTTTCAAAGCAAAAAACAACTGCAGCTAACTCCAAATCATGAGTTGGGTAACCCTTCTCGTAATCCTTCAACTGCCGTGATGCATACGCAATGACTTTGCCGTTTTGCATCAGCACACAGCCAAGTCCTTTATGCGACGCATCGCTAAAAACAACAAAATTTCCTGTATCATCCGGAAGAGATAACACAGGCGCTGTACTCAACCTCTTCTTTAATTCTTGAAAACTCTCCTCACACTTCTCCGTCCAAACAAATTTCACAGCTTTTCGAGTTAAATTCGTTAACGGAGTTGCGATCTTAGAAAAATCTTATATGAATCTTCTATAATATCCTGCTAATCCAAGAAAACTTCTTACTTTTGACGTCGTTCTCGGTTGATCCCAGTTAATCACAACTTCTACTTTGGATGGATCTACTGAAATTCCATCTTTGTCGATTACGTGACCAAGAAATTGTACTCTCTCGATCCAGAATTCGCATTTCAAAAATTTAGCATACAACTTCTCCCTTCTCAATACTTCCAACGTTAACCTCAAGTGTTCTTCATGTTCCTCTTTGGTTTTGGAATATACCAAAATATCGTCTATAAATACCACCACGAATTTGTCCAAAAACGGCTTGAATACACCATTCATTAGTCCCATAAATGCTGCAGGAGCATTCGTAAGACCAAACGACATTACTAAAAACTCATAATGACCATATCAGGTTCGGAACGCTGTCTGCGGTACATCCTCTAGCCTCACCTTCAGTTGGTGATAACCACTCCTCAAGTCAATCTTGGAAAAGTATTTTGCTCCCTTCAATTGATCAAACAGATCATCGATCCTTGGTAATGGATATCTGTTCTTAATCGTGACCTTATTTAATTCTCTGTAGTCAATGCAGAGCCTCATCGATCCGTCCTTCTTTTTCACGAACAACACCGGCGCTCCCCACGGCGATACGCTCGGTTGAATGTACTTTTTGTCCAACAATTCTTGTAGTTGTACCATTAATTCCTTCATCTCTACTGGCGCCATTCGATATGGTGCCTTTGATATTGGAGCAGTTCCGGGCGTCAAATCAATCATAAAGGCTACTTCTCTATCTGGTGGAAGTCCTGACAAATCGTCTGGAAATACATCGACGAAGTCCCTCACAATCGGTATCTCCTCTACCTTCGGGTTCTCTTTTCGACTTTCGACTATGTAAGCTAAATATCCTACACAGCCTTGTATTAATAACTTCCTGGCCTGCAACATCATCAGACAACTCGCTTGTCTAGGCGACTTGCTACCATAAAACACAACCTTTGACGGAGTCATAAGGTTAATACGCTTCTTTTGACAGTCAATTACAGCCCCATAATTGGATAGCCAATCCATACCCAATATAACGTCGAATTCCCCCAATCGAATAGGGATAAGATCTACGATCATGATATTACCCTTAATATCCACCCTACAGTTCTTAAACACGTACTTAACAGGGATTATTTCTCTATTCGCAATTTCTATGTTCATGGGGTAATCCAATTCATCCATAAGCAAATCTAAACTATTAGCAAAGTCTTCAGATATAAAGGAACAAGTAACACCCGAATCAAACAAAACATAAGCATTAATTTCATTGATCGGAATGATACCTAACACCACCTCACGAGACTGGATTGCATCCTGCACCGTCATATTGAAAGTTCTGGCGGTTGGTCGGTTTGTTACAGGTGGTCCGGTGATGGTTAAGGTATTTCCACTACTATTTCCCCGGTTTCCTCCTTGTCCTGATCCTCCCGATCCCTTCTTGGGACAGTCTCTTGCTAAATGATCTTTTGAACCACAGTTGAAACAAGCACCCTTCTTTGGATTTGGACAATTTGGTGCTATGTGGCCTTCCTGACCACAATTGTAGCACACTCTCTTTCCCTTCAAACAAACTCCTAGATGTGCCTTGCCGCAAGTCGGACATACTTCTATCTTCTTTTTCTGCCCTCCGTGTTGACTTCCAGCTGTCGAGTTATCCGTCCACTTCCTCTTCTGATTATTATTATTCCAAGTATTACTTCCACTCTTTTTCTTTTTCTGTTCTTGGTTGTACTTAGTCACTGCATCACTTCCTCCTTCCGCGAGAATGACCTTTTCCAAAACTCCCGCAAATGTGTTAAGTTGAAACATTGATACCTTGCTGTATACCCAAGGCTTTAGTCCTTGTTCGAATCGTCTGGCTTTCCTCTCGTTAGTGTGTACTTGATACGGGGCAAACCTTGCCAACTCATCGAATTTAGCCGCGTATTCAGGCACGCTCATGTTTCCCTGTTTCAGTTCCAGAAATTGCACCTCCGTCTGATTCTGCGAACTAGCTGGGAAATACATTTCGAAAAACATCTCTTTGAATCTCTCCCACGTAATTACACCTTCACCTCCCCGCATCTTTTTTGCCTGCCACCAGTAGCTAGCCTCAGACTTCAGCATAAATATCGCAAAAACGGTCTTCTGATCTTCTCGAACCCTAGCAACGTCGAAAACCTTCTCCATTTCCATCACCCACGTTTGAGCCTCGATCGGGTTTCTGGAACCTTTGAACTCTGGCGGTCCCACTGCCTTAAAATCTTTAAACGTTGTGCTAGGTGGAGCTTGCGGTTGGTTATTCATGACTCCAGTTAGTAAATTAACTAGCTGTTGAACTGGATTAACGTTGGCATTATTGTTATTATTGGTTGACCCTTCCTGAGCCGGTTGACGTTGTTGTCTTCTCCTTGGCGGCATTTTTCTGTTAAGTAAACGTTTATTAGAACTTTATTTATTTCTCTACATAGTTAAGACATTACTCAACAATTTAACATATCACTTAACACATCATCTCAAACAACTTGATATCTTTTCATTCAAATAAAAAGTTTTAACATTAAACTATAGCATACTGCTATTTACATCATCTATCCTGGAATAAAGAATCCACAGGATTTAAAACATTCAAATATTAACATAATCCTTAGTTCATAAACACATCGGAATTTACATAAAACTATATAAGTCTTTCACATAAATAAACAGATTCTATTCCTGTCTTCCAAGGTGCTCAATAGCCTTGCCACACTCCTCATTCATGATACGAGACATCGTCCTGCGATCCAACATATACGATGGAAGTCCTTCAAACTGGATGGGGTACCTTAACACTCGCTCTTGAACCTCATCCATCGCATGATTAAGTGTGGCGCACGTGTCTTCAAGCTTTGCCTTCTTTGCACGACTATCATTTTCTGCACGATCAGCTCGATGTGATTCTCTTACCCATCCTTCCTCTGCTATTTTCAGCCTTCCGGAGGTTTCCTTCAGTTCCTTCTTCAGCTTCTCTATCTCCTCGGTCTTATCTTCGGTTTGACCCTTCTCATGAACAAGATCCCACTCCACGTTTCCTAAACGTGTATGAAGGGTCACAATCTCTCTATTCTTCTCCTCTAAAGTAGACTGCTGAACAGTCGCTCGCTCAGTCAATTCCTGAACCTCATCTTGTAACTCCACGTTACGATCATATAGTGTGTCATACATCTCAGCATCAACAGTGTATCGTGGTAGCTCCTCTTCTTCTTCCTCCTCATCAAACTCCTCCTCAGGATCCTCCTCAGGATCAAACTCAGGTTCATGCTCCTGACCAACAACGGTGATCAATGGAGATGAAACCCTCTGCACCAGCTGCTCCCTAACGACATGAATGTCTCGGGGCTCCTCCTCAGTCGGTCCTACAAGTACACGAGATCCCTCCTCAGTAGGTACTATAGGTAAATGGGGTCCCTCCTCAGCTTGACTAGCTTCTCCATCATTCGTCATCCTGACAACAAAATTTTAAGTTTTAGTTACTAAGTCATACTATCTAACGCATACTTAACACATAAACACATAATGTATTTTATTATCTTCAATGAATTACAATAATTCATTTCCTAAAACTCGATAAGAGTTTTTTCTTTACTATCTTCTTTCTATAAGGTTATTACCTAAGGTTGTTCCCCCACCTAAGGTTCATAACCTACAGCTCTGATACCAACCTGTGACACCCCCAAATTCGGGTACTTCGATTCCACGGGATTTGGTGTTCACTGTACAAACAACATCTATCTATCTACCCATAAATAATATCAAACCATACAATAGATAGAAATCATAATAAAATCTCTTCCCTTAAGGGTTACATCAACTGAATCATAAATAAATCCCAGGTTACTCTAACCTTAAAACATCTGTGCGGAATTCTAAACAAATAAGTCTTAACATCAACATAACTCAAGTCTTAAACAAATACATCAGTTAATAAATAACAGGTCTTCATCATTTGCTAACTTTGCCCTTGCCCTTACTAGTGGAGGGTTCATCGCTTCTTTCATTCTTAACTGCAATGTTATTATTAAGCAAGAGTGAGCACAAATGCCCACAAGTATAATAATGAAATAACAGTATAATAACATGCAAATAAATCAAAGACGTCTGAATAAGAGCTCAACATTTGAATCAAGAATAAATAACAAGAATCAAAAGAATTCTGAGGGTCATAAGACCTTGAACTATGTCCTAGGTTAACAAGGGTTATACTTGAAACCTTTAACAGTCATAAGACTATGGACCTTCTTCTCGTACTTAGGGGGATCAGCCCTTAGTACCATACTGTGCACAATATCTTAACGCTAAAGCGTAAATGAATCCCTTTTCAGGGTTGTTCATCTCAGTTTGACATTCGAGTCCGCACCAAAGGAAGTTTGGTTTGGATAATTCAATAAGGGTTCTGAAATTTAGAACGTTCATCAACTATGGACTAGTTGAATCAATAAGGTTCACTAGTCTAGTAAGGTTCAACAATAATTGATATTTGATTTGAATAAAAATCTCAAAAGTATACAATAGAACAATTATTGTATAATTGAATCATGCTTTGAAAGATAATCAATCTTTAGTATAATACTTGAACTTGAATAATAATATAAGTTTACATAAATTGCTCAATGTAAAAGTAGAGTTAAGAAACTTGCTCAATAGAATGGAGTTAGGGATAGGATACTTGCCTCATGCGTAGATTACACTTTAACTAAGCACGTTCTTTGAATTAAATCCTGCATACCATTCATATACACAAAACCAGTTAATTATTAACTAATCATTATAAACACTTTCTCTTTGACTACTTTAATTATTCGACTAAACTTAGTCAAATTTTCACTTTGTCACATCATTTGTACTTCGTGAATTACCAAACTAAATATGTAATTTAATAATTCAAATCACATGTAATTATGTTATTTACATGTTAAACATCTATTTTAATATCACATTATACCTATAACATGTTTACATGTTCATTACATTAATCCACTAACACATTGTTAGACTTAAACATTTTAAAAATACATTTCTGAATTTTCTGGGGATTGGCGCTGCGGCGCCACTATTGAACTAAGGATTCGCGCTGCGGCGCCGTGGCACTGCGGCTGGACTTCGGACGCTGCGGCGTGGTGGCGCTGCGGCGCGGGGCTTAAAGCATTGGACTGGCGCCGCGGCGCGGCAAGCCAGAAACAGTTCTGCAATTCGCGAAAATTGCAGAACACAGCCAAAAATTTCAATTTTAAATATTACAACACGAATTCAGACATACCCATATGTTATAATTCATGTATAATCATAACCCAACATATATAAAGTGATTTTAACCATTTAAAACACTTAATCACAGAATTAAATCATGTAAAATGGGTTGTTCTTGAAGTTCTTGAAGTTTTTAACATAAATTTCTAAAATTCAACGCCACGGATTCGTTATAAAGCCAAATCCGTTCATTTAAAGCTTGGTCTCTTCGTATCAACATGCATAATAATATAGGAGTGTAAAATGTATGGATAATATATGATCAATACATCAATTATCACGTATAAGGCCATATGGCCATATCACGTACTCTGTTTATTTTGAAAAACATACGTACGACATGCTTTCATGAATTTGATGTTATGGTTTGTGAAATATATATAATTAAACATGATTTGATACAACATAACACACATATAAACTTATAATCATATCATATTCCAATCTACAAGGATTTACAGAAAACTGTGAAGCCATTTTATGAAAACTAAAAGACGTTAAATAGGAATTGGGTTTAGAGAAATTACCCAGAGTAATTTAGAAGAGGTGATCAATGATGATCCTTTCACAATAATTGATAAGTACGCACTCACAAATTCTAACTTTTCTCTCTGAATTCTCTATGACTCTCTACTTTTTCTCTGTATTTCTTTCTATGATGCTTCCTAGACTTAGGCAATTATGAAGAAGAAATAAAAGAATACGTAACTAAATAATAAACAACTGACGCGTTGGTGGTCAGTTACCCAGTCATGGGTTAACTGACCCTAACCTCTCTTAGTGCCATGTTTGGCTAGCAACTAAGTTAAAACTCTTTATTTTAATAACACCTTTACAATATAGTTTAATTAATGTCACACTCTTATAAGATAAATCTAATATTTTATTTAATTTACTTTAAATAAAATATAATAATTTCTCATAAATTCACGTAGACACAATATTAATTATCTCTTTAATAAATAATAATAATTTATTAAATCTCTAATTAATAATTACATTAATTAAATAACATCATGCTTAATTAAATATTTCATTTAATTCAATAAGCTCACACGATCACATACTCGAATAATAAAAATTCTCTACATTAATTTAATAAATGTAACACATATAATTAAATTAATTTACCACAATTGCATCAATTAATTATTAAATCTAATAATTAAATCATCGAAAAATATTTATTTAACTCAATAAATATTAAAATAATTTACAAAATTCTCGTTCGTCACACATCTCCAGGCTTGGGATTGAGTACCTTGGGGCTATCACCGAGTGTTGAAGCTGATCGCAGAAGTTTGAAACAAGCATTTTCGGGGTTGTGTCCGAAACTGCAACTGCATGCCTCGGGGTTGTCTTCGAGGTTATCTTTGGGATTGGGAATGAAGATCTCGGGGATGTCTCCGATATGGAACTGAGGATTCCAGGGTTGTCTTCAGTACCGGAACTGCATTCCTCGGGGTTGTCTTCAAGATTGAAACTGAAACTCCTGGGGTTGTCTCCGGGACTAGAATTGAATATTTCGGGGTTGTCTCCGAGATGGTAAACTTCTCTGGTGTTATCTCCGGAATTGGAACTGTATTCCTCGGGATTATCTCTGAGGTTGAAACTGAGTATCCCGGGGTTGTCTCCAAGATTACAACTGTATATCTCGGGGTTATCTCCGAGATGGAAAACTAAGTACCCCAGGGTTATCTCCAGGACTGTGATGATTTAACTTCCAGGGTTATCTCTAGAAGACGATTTTGCCCTCCTGCAAGGTTAGTAATAGGAATGCAAAAATTTTAAGTGTCTACACTGCATAGTCAGCATTTGAGTAGCCAATTAGTTCAAAATGACTGCAAATTGGATAAAACAACCCCAAATTAATAGTACCACTTAAATACTTGAAAATTCTTTTAACAGCTTGTAAGTGGGATTCCTTAGGTTTTGCTTGAAACCGAGCACAAAGACATACATTATACATTATATCTGGTCTAGATGCAGTTAAGTACAACAAACAATCAATCATACCTAAGTATTTGGTTAATTCTACATCTATACCTTTTTCATTAGAAGTAAGCTTTATTGATGTACTCATGGGTGTAGCCTTTGAATTAGATCCTTCAAAACTAAATCTTTTGAGTAGCTCTTAGGTATATTTGGTTTGATGGAGATAGATTCCCTCATTTGTTTGCTTGATTTGGAGTCCCAAAAAATAATTCAGTTCTCCCATTAGGCTCATGCCAAACTCCTTATGCATACACTTTCAAAATCACTCACAAAGAAAATCATTAGTAGCACCAAATATTATATCATCTACATATATTTGAACAATAATAATATCATTATTTGCATGCCTAATAAATAATGTAGAATCACTTTTATCTCTAGTAAAACCATTTGAAAGAAGATACTTACTCAACCTCTCGTACCAAGCCCTTAGAGCTTGTTTGAGACCATAGAAAGCTTTCTTTAGCTTATAAACATGATTTGGATACTTCTCATATTCAAATCCGGGAGGTTGTTTTATATATACTTCTTTATTGATGTATTCATTGAGAAAGACGCTTTCCACGTGTATTTGATAAAGCTTGAATTTCTTATAACAAGCAATTGCTAACAAGATTCGAATAGACTCAAGACTTGCAACTGGGGAATAAGTTACTTCGTAGTCGATCCCTTCTTGTTGATTGTATACTTGAGCTACTAACCTAGCTTTCTTGCGAGTGATTGTCCCATGTTCATCAAGCTTATTCTTAAATACCCATTTTGTTCCAATAACGGAGACACCTTCAGGAGGAAGCATAAGTTCCCAGACTTGGCATCGATCAAATTGTTGAAGTTCCTCTTGCATTGCCATTAGCCAACTTTCATAAAGGATAGCTTCCTTAGCATTCTTTGGCTTGACTTTTGATAGAAATGTAGAGAATGCACATTGATTTTGCAAGCCTCTTCGTGTGGTGATTCCTTTGTTTATTTCGGAGGATGATTCTTGAGATATATTATAGTGTTTGGCATTTATACATTATGTATGTGTCGACGTCGGGATTTTTATTTGTCCTTTTTTTGTTCTTCTCTTTTGGTGTTCTCATGTTTGGTGAGATTTGTTTAAAAAAATAAGTTGTGAAAAGGTCCGACATGTATATGTCAACGATTGGACTGTAAGAGTCGCCAGTTGGTATTTTTAAATGGTTGTACCAACTCAACCGGAAATGGTTTGCACATTGACCTAGTGATGTGACACTATTTAACTGGTCAGTGAAACCGAGATTCGTTAGGGTCCGGGGGCTTGATTATGCGGAGGGAAGGTGTCAGGTACCCCCCGACATCTGTGGTGACACGGTGAACGCCACTTTTGAATTTTAACCTTTATCTGAATGTGTGTGTGGGTCAATGTGTAGTTATCTGAAAGTAGTGCTATGTCTTGTTTGCACTTATATACAAAGGGTTTGAATTTTATATAAAAGTTCAATTTTAACAAGATATAGCAATGATGTTTTATAAAAGAGGTTTTTCAAACCCTTGTGCTCAATAGTAATTGAGGCCTTTGATACTTCTATTTTATTATGTGTTCGGCTTGTTTACTTTTATTTTCGAGATGCGAAGCATCTTCGAGAAAATAAGATAAAAAGCAGTGCCAAACTCCTTGTGGGCATGAGAGTCGTCTAAGGAAATTCAAACACCGTAAATAATTTACAAGCTGGTTACAGCTGAAAATGTCAATCACAAGAACCGAATCTAGATTCAGGAGGCTGAATCTATGATCACATGATTCCTAGGTTCACATGATGATGCAATATATATGAAAGCTATAAACAGTTATATATATATATATATATATATATATAAGTATTTATATATATATAAGCAATAAACGCTCTAGATATAAATCCAGGCTCAATCAAACAGAGTTTGATGACAGGAGATATATATAAGTATTTATATATATAAAAAAGTAATAAACATTCTGAATATTATATGTAGGCTCAATCGAGATAACTCGATAATATATATATATATATATATATATATATATATATATATATATATATATATATATAGAAAAGCAATAAAGGCCACAGATCGATGATTCGGGCATACACACACGACACGACTCTTAACGTGAATAATTATTCACGACTCTTAACGTGAATAATTATGTGTGAACAAAAATGGAGAAAGGCTTTAAGAAATCTGAGAAGGCTTATAGTGGGCTGTCAAAGAAGACTTCAAATAGCTTTAAATGAATGAACACTCGGTTTCCACTGGTAAAATGTAGCAAAATAGAAGCTCACAAGTGTTTGAAATGAGAAAGCACTCAGTTTATAGTGCGTACAGAGCAAAATGGACAGGGCTTTCTCGCCTTTTTTCTCTTCCAAATGGCCACCCCAAGCCCTCTATTTATAGAGGGGTGAGCTACAGGTGTACCTACGACAGCCGTAGATGTACCTACGGCTGCCAGGGGTGCCCCGGGCTCCGTGGGCTCCACTGTCTTGAAGTACGTGTAACGCGTTGTCTACTCAAACCTTCATAACTTTCAATTTGGGCATCCGATGGAGGTGTATAATACCTTTTCGGAATGCTGTTGTCGAGAGCTACACAATGACATGGGATAAGAGGTTGTACGTGTTAGAGTTTATGCCCTAGAGGTCAATTATTTGATATAATTGCTTAACATTTTGATATTATATTTGATTGAATAAATGGATGATTTTATTATGGTTTTATTTATTGCGTTATATAAATGTTAACATAATAAAATTTCCTTAGAATAGTGATACAAGTTATATAGTTTCAAGTATGTGACTTGAACATGAGATTATATAATTACAATTAGTATCATTGCTCTTAAATGTCCCTAGTCGAGTATCATTGTTGACGGGACAACAATGATACATTGAGACTAGTATGTGGATTGACTGATGACCAAATCTCATTGGTCATAAATATACGAGCTATTAAGTTAATGCGTAGGTACGTGTTAGAGAACGATGTACTGGACAGACCCATCATGAGAATTTTACGTGGAGCATTATGCAAAGTGTCATTAGCGATTCTCATAGTGACAATGATGTAATGATCCTCAGACCTGAAATCACTATATTACTACACGAAAATTTATGCACTTTGATATCATCAAAAATCACCTTTAATAGGGTGGACTATAAAGGTGATTATTGGGTACATCATGAATCGTGTAAGGAATATGAGTGATCTAGATGAAATTTAGCCCTCCTATATATACTACGGGTGATATCCATAGGCCTCTTGATTGAGTAGGACTATGAAATGCATGGCCCTACTCAAATATTGATTTGTTTCATATAGTGTACTCATTGATCAAGAAAACTCAAATTAAATTATGAAGAGTATGACACATTGCATGACTCGAGTTTAATCTAGGATGTCAAGGTTAAAGGGATTAAATTACATTGAAACATTGGTCACGAAAAGGTTGCATCGAATCATCGATCTTATTATTACTTGGGTAGCAGTGATGCATTACTAGATGTCACTCACTGTTTATAATTTTATAATATGATGTTAAAATTATTGTCAACGTAATAATAACCTATAGGGTCACACACAAAGAACGTAATTAAAAAAGAATTAATTTAAATTGTAAAGATTTAAATATATCAAAATGATTGATAGCATTTAAAATTATGAATTTAAATTAATAGGATAATTTATATATAGGTATATTAATTAAGCAATACTTAATTAAGATATATATATATATATATATATATATATATATATATATATATATATATATATATATATATATATATATATCAGATTTTATTTTAATTAAATTAGGTTTTTGATTAATTTCTATTAACTGCTATAGATATCATATATAGTAGCCATTTAGGGTTCAGATCATAACCTAAAAACCCTAGCCGTTCTTAGAGAGAGACTAGAGAGAAATTTCAAAAATCTTAATCCTTGGTTGCTAGTACCGTAGTTCTTTTCACTGCAGATCGTGCGACGATTCGCGGGGTGTTCGTGTGGATACGGTAAAGGCGCGATTATGTTGAATTGCGTAAGGGATTCGAAGCCATTTCAGAACTCTTTCATTATCGGTATAATATCTAAACCACTGAATTAATTTCTGTTTCGCACGGATCTTGTTTTTGGGTTTCGAAAATCGCTTTGATAATTTTACATTTTCGCTGCATTTTTGTGCCGAAATCCCTACAATGGTATCAGAGCTACGCAAAACGATTAATTTAGATTACGTGTTTTATTATTTTCGATATATATGATATATGATGATACAATTTTACCAATCTGAAATTGATTATATTGTTTTCGATATATATGATATATGATGATACAATTTTACCGATATGAAATTGAGTATATAATATTCTGTATGTAGGCATATTCTAGTATTATGAATATCAGTAATAGATATGCATGTATATGATGTTCTGTTAATTGTATCTTAAATGGTGGAATAATAATACAACTTATGTTCTAATTGGATTAGAAGCATAAAGATTCGTTTTAATATGATTAATTAAAACTGGACATTTATGATATGTTTTGGGTGTACTGTTATTGTGAGTATTTTGGGAATTTAATATGATTCTGGAATTTTTTCAGAGAGTCGTATGAAAAAAATTCTACAATACAGATTGTAGTTCAAAAAATTTTTTCAGGGGCACTACCGAACCACTGCCAGGGGGGAGACCCCCCCTTGAACCCCCCCGTCGTAGCGCACGATGGTCGTGACCCCAATATTTTGTATGTAGTTTTCTTTAATTATATATACACTGCTATGTGCTTATTATGATATGCATGGTGCATAATTATGGCCTTTTGACCCATAGGTTAGTGGTTTTTGGTTTTGAAATACGGCTTCCATGTCGTGCCTTTCTATAAATTCTAATGTAATATTCTCTTCTCATCTAAATCCCCTCGAATGTAACTCGAGGTTTCTTTATGTCATGTAATAATCTATAATCGATGAAGATGAAAAGATGGAGAACACTATGGAAAGATGATGATGGAGAGGAGGCACATGCATGAGGAAGATCCAAGGAAGCTACTATTTTGAGATCTTTTACCACCATAGATTGACCTTCAATCTTTCATTAGCTTGAAAAGATTGACAGTGGACTGGGCCATAATTGTGACACATTTAATTTTGCACTATATTTATGCTTGTATGTGATATGATATGATAAATGATGTGCATGATTAATAAGATTAAAATTGGTGAGATCTAAATTAATTTATAAAATCCCTTATTAAATTATCAAGTCTAAATCACCTTCCAATGAATAACACTCATCAAGACCTTGATCAATGGATGTAGGTTTGCCAAAGCAAAGTACCCTATTTATCTAAGTAAGATGCGATTGGATAATTGTGATATCCAAACTGTTAAAATCATTGGGGCCGACTTAACTAAGTTATCTCAATAGGATTGTGGACTTAAAGGCATGGAGTTTGGTAGGTACCATTAGATGGACTAGAAACAAATGTTGTTTACCAAACTATCCAAGAGTTATATATGATATAATTAACAATGACATGGGATAAGAGATTGTACGTGTTAGAGTTTATGCCCCAGAGGCCAATTATTTGATATAATTGCTTAACATTTTGATATTATATTTGATTGAATAAATGGATGATTTTATTATGGTTTTATTTACTGCGTTATATAAATGTTAACATAATAAAAATTTCTTAGAATAGTGATACAAGTTATATAGTTTCAAGTATGTGACTTGAACATGAGATTATATCATTACAATTAGTATCATTGCTCTTAAATGTCCCTAATCGAGTATCATTGTTGATGGGACAACAATGATACATTGAGACTAGTATGTGGATTGACTGATGACCAAATCTCATTGGTCATAAATATACGAGCTATTAAGTCAATGCGTAGGTACGTGTTAGAGAACGATGTACTGGACAGACCCACCATGAGAATTCTACGTGGAGCATTATGCAAAGTATCATTAACGATTCTCATAGTGACAATGATGTAATGATCCTCAGACCTGAAATCACTATATTACTACACAAAAATTTATGTACTTTGATATCATCAAAAATAACCTTTAATAGGGTGGACTATAAAGGTGATTATTGGGTACATCATAAATCGTGTGAGAAATATGAGTGATCTAGATGAAATTTAACCCTCTTATATATACTAGGGGTGATATCCATGGGCCTCTTGATTGAGTAGGACTATGAAATGCATGGTCATGCATGCTCAAATAGTGATTTGTTTCATATAGTCTACTCATTGAACAAGAAAACTCAGATTAAATTATGAAGAGTATGACACATTGCATGACTCGAGTTTAATCTAGGATGTCAAGGTTAAAAGGACTAAATTATATTGAAACATTGGTCACGAAAAGTTTGAATCGAATCATCAATCTTATTATTACTTGGGTAGTAGTGATGCATTACTAGATGTCGCTCACTGTTTATAATTTTATAATATGATTTTAAAATTATTGCCAACGTAATAATAACATATAGGGTCACACACAAAGAACTTAATTAAAAGGAAATTAATTTAAATTGTAAAGATTTAAATATATCAATATGATTGATAGTATTTAAAATTACGAATTTAAATTAATAGGATAATTTATATACAGGTATAATAATTAAGTAAGACTTAATTAATATATATATATATATATATATATATATATATATATATATATATATATATAGGATTTATTTTAATTAGATTAGGTTTTTGATTAATTCCTATTAACTGCTATATATATGATATATAGAAGTCATTTAGGGTTCAAATCATAGCCTAAAAACCCTAGCCGTTTTAGAGAGAGACTAGAGAGAAATTTCAAAAATCCTAATCCTTAGTGGCTAGTACTGCAGTTCTCTTCACTATAGATCGTGAGACGATTCGCGGGGCATTCATGCGGATACTGTTGAGGCGCGGTTATGTTGGATTGCGTAAGGGATTCGAATCCATTTCAGAACTATTTCATAATTGGTATAATATCTAAACCACTGAATTAATTTCTGTTTCGTATTGATCCTATTTTTGGGTTTCGAAAATCGCTTTGATAATTTTACATTTCTGCTGCGTTTTTGTGCCGAAATCCCTACATTATGAAGTCAGGAAGATGGGTCCATGCCTAGGTCTTCACGTCTTCAAATTCTATCCGGTGTGCTGTCTTGGGTAACAGTCACTAGGGATTGGAGCTATGGTTCTTGTAGGACACTTCTGTGTAGCATGTAGATTGAAATTTTGTTGAGACGACGTGAATGTGGGATCGAGGTGGAAAAATGAAGTTTTTGCCCCTCACCGGGGTTATCTCCGGTTCTGGGCTGATCTAGCAGTCGTTGCTCAGGGTTATCTCTGAGATTGGGCTGCAACAAGTGCTGAATGTCCTCAGAGTTGTCTCTGAGGTGTGCCTGACCTCCCGGTGTTATCTCCGAGTTTGGGACTGAGTACCTCGGGGCTATCAGCGAGGTTAAAGCTGATTGCTGGGGATTGAAACGAGCTTTTTTCTGGGTTATCTCCAAAACTACAACTGCATCCCTCGGGGTTGTCTCTGAGGTTGAAAACTAAAATTCCTGGGGTTATCTCCAGGACTGGAACTGAATATCTCGGGGTTGTCTCTGAGAAAGGAACTGACTTCTCTGGTGTTATCTTCGGAACTGGAATTACATTCCTTGGGGTTATCTCCGAGGTTAAAACTAAAATTTTCGGGGTTATCTCCGGGGTTGGAACTAATTTGACTTCCAGGATTATCTCTGGAAGATGATTCTGTCCTCCTTCAAAGTTAGTAACAGGAATGCAAAATTTTGAGTGTCTATAGATGCCCCTCTTTATCATATTCATGCAATGTGATGGCATGGATAGGATAAAGAACACTAGACACTTGAAAATATGACAAGATAATTCATGATGCAATGTACTGCAGCATGATGCAAATGTATGGTGAATGTGGTTTGTTAGACCATTTTTAAACGGGATGTGATGACTGTTTGCTCTGATGAACTGCTTGGATGTGTACTCCAAAGCTCTCAAGTACTTTTAGGATGTTGACGTTGGGGTTATCACTAAATTCCTTAATCCTTAGTACAGACTTTCCACCAAAGATATTTCTCTCATGTACAAGAGACTCTGGGGATTGTATCTTGTCTAAGGACGATGTGTATAATAGATTCCATCATCAGTCCTCCCCGATGATGATGTTTTTCATGGTTTGTATCGCCAGGTCTTTCTAGTGTTCTGTCAGAGTTACTGCCAATAATCTGTGTTGTCACGGTTGCATGACCTTCACTAAAATGTGCATCAATGGACCATTATCGGACCATATCTGACGCTTCGTTGGGTTTAATTGCTAGCGACTGTAATCATCAGATGACTTCTGATGCTTCGTTGGGCTTATTTGACAACGGCTGGTGATGTCAAGGCTTCTTGGCTTTCGTTGAAGTGAGATTATCAGATGGCTTCCGACGATTCATTGGATTTACTTGCCAACAGATGAAGACTGTCAAGAGTGCTTGACCTTCGTTGAAAGGTGCTTCAACAGCTGAGATCATCGGATGACTTCCAACGCTTCGTCGGGTTTATTTGCCAACGACTGAAATAACATCAAGGTTACTTGACCTTCGTTAAAATGTGCATCAACGGCTGATATCCTCGGATGGCTTTCGATGCTTCGCAGGATTTACTTGCCAACGACTGAAATAAGTCAAGGTTGCTTGACCTTCATTGAAATGTGCATCAACGGCTGATGTCATCGAATGACTTCTAATGCTTTACTGGATTTATTTGTCAACGGCTGAAATAACATCAAGGTTACTTGACCTTCATTGAAATGTGCATCAACGACTGATGACGTATGAAGTTCCCACTGGGGAGAGGTTCTTTTGAGTTGTGACCCTGAACTGACGGCATCGGACCTTTGTGAGGTATTGTCGAGTGTATTTTACAATAGTTGTGATCATTGGTGTTGTGAACCTTGTGTTTGGGTGAATACCAATGAGTGACATGTAGACCCGCAGTTTGGTCTTTGAAAACCAAGATTTCAGGCTTTTTCGCTCAATCGCGTAACATCTTTTTTCCTGATTTGACTTTTTCAACTTGTGATACCTCCTTTGTAACTCAAATTGGATCAAGCAGAAGGGGTGGGACCCACATAGGGTAGCCGCAGGTGTACTTGTAGGATACTTGCCTTTCACAAGTCACTTTCACGTTGCGTCACATAGAGAATTCAAGAGTTCTTCTTCAGATCTGCTGAGTTCGGGCCGCTTTCTGTGAAATTCGTCACCTTATAAGTGTTTCACATTATCTTGGTAATGTATGCATGTCTTCTTTTCTAGTTTTTGTCCGTTGGAAAATGAGTTATCACATGAAATGCGTCTAAACACATAGTAGTCAATATGCATGCTTATGTGACTTGATAAAAAATATTCAACATAGTAAATGTTAGTATTTAACCATGTTGAACATAATGATGTGAAAAAATTTAACTTTTGAAATAGTCAAATTGGCACCTTTTTCTGCTATTTCTTATCCTATTTGAGAACAAATAAGCAAAGGTAGTAAAATAAAGTAATCCTGGTAATTAGTCTACCGTCATGGATTGTGACTTTGACATTTGTATGCATATAAGATGTTTATTATTGTGGGTAGGTGTGCTACTGAATGGCCACCTTGTCATGCCTATGTGCATGTGAATAGTCCTTGTTACAAAGGAGACTCTGGCAAAAAATTTCCATGAGCCTAAGCATTGGGTAGTCAAGCATTTTTAACTCTACTGTAGACGTATGTTAAAGTAATGCATGCATGCATGTAGTCATAAAATGTATTTGAAAAGCTCCAAGTTAGAATTTACCACACCCTTTCTGAGGTGATTTGGAGACTTATATCCAAATATAATGGATTCGGATCAGCCGAGTAGTTCCCACAGGACCACTTCAGGTGTGCGGACGAAGGCTTCAGATGTGCCTCAACCCCGTTCAGTCAGACAGTCTCACCGGTTGGTAGAGGCGGTGATTCGTCCTATCCGGGTTGATGTACCAGACGTTGAGGACGAGGAGGAGGATGTACCAGTTGTGGCTCCAGCTCCTGCTGCCCATGCTCCCCGCAGGGATCTTCCAAGAATTAATGTGACGATTCCATAGCTTCTAGGTGATTTGAGTTGCCACCCCTCAGTTTAATTTTAGGCAAACGAGGTAAAAACTGGGTGTGATCTTCCTTTTTCCTATTGATGAGGAGTAAAGATTCTGATGTTGATTTGTATTTGTGGTGTAGGTTCCCGGCTTTATGCAGCCTCGAGGGAACTGGTTTAGCATACACTCTCTATATCAGGCTCTGCATCCAGATTACCAAGAGATTATGCATGGTTGGGGCTTTGGGGCGTTCTTTTCCATTCTTCCCCGCCGTTGTCCCTGGGGGTTACCTCAGGGCATTGTCTGAGCGCTGGTTTCACCAGACTCAGTCTCTCCATTTGTTGGAGTGTGAGGTAATGATGACGCCGATGGATTGGCGGTTTATCACTGGTATGGAGTTTTGGAGGGGCGCCAGTGCCTTGCACGACGAACATTACCCCGACTGCCTTCAGATCCTTACTAGACGTCCCGGCTGAGGCACTCAAGGGTAAGACCGTTCGTACAGGTCTTTTGAGCGTAGATGCTATGAGTGGGCTATTGAGTTAGCCCATGCTCACTGATGTGAGAGTTAGGGATCGTATTCTTTGACGATTATTCCTGGTTATTATCAGGGGTTGTTTCATAGCAGATAGCATTTCTACGGTGTCATTCGCTTTGGTCAGCGCCACTGAAGAGGTGGACCGTATTGGAGAGTATGACTGGGGCTCCTATACCTTTGCCTATTTCCTCAGGAGAATGTGCATGCGTTCGCAGGGCTTGACAGAGGCTTGGTTAGGATTTTACCCGTTTCTACTGGTGAGTATTTCTCTTTTGATTTCTCATGTACAGTTTAACAGTGTTGACTGACAGCAAATATTTGCCTTTGTGTTGGCAGTTGTGGGCCTATGAGAGGCTTCCGTGTTTGCGTCCTATTAGTGTGTTAGGTTTAGATACCTACCCACGAGGACGGCGATGACATCACTCCACATTGGCGGAGGTTCCTATAGCTGAGGGTTTCACCCATTCCTTACAGCTAGAGTTATTGACAGCTGATGCCATCACTTGGGTTCCCTTCTCTAGGGAACATTTGACTATCGACTTTGAGGATGGATACCAGACAGGTGTTGAGTATGTGATATCCACTCGTCGGATTCCTCTCTTCATAAATGGAGGATGGGAGCTCTATTTGGGAGAGCGTGCTATTAGGAGCACCACAAGAGAGATTTGGGTACCGATCTTGCCTCCTGCTAGGCGTTATTAGCATATGTCACAGTCGCCTGTCAGATATATCCCATTAATGGGCGTTGACGGCTTTACTTTTTCAGAGGGTCCATTTACTCAGGAGGCATTATACCGCTGGTGGTCCTCTCGTACCATCGGAGCCTAGACCCACGCCACCAGTTCTTGGGGGATATGGTTTCTGGATCCGTGATGATGATGGATTAGATGGCATGCGTTCGAGATCCTACTCATTTGACGTAGATTGATAGTTTGACCCGACAGTTGAACCGGGAACATTTTTTCATTTAAAATTTGGGCAGAGATCCTTCAGACGCGGATACTTTTGATCCTTCCAACTCGGGGGCTGGCCCTTTAGATGACCCATATGGCTTTACCGATGCAGATCCTCCCTTGTATAGACCTGACATCCCTCTTGGCGGAGATCCAGTGACTCAGGAGGAGTTAGATTAGATGGACAGGATTGATGATGTGGACATCAACACCATTGAGTTCTTCTGATGTATTTCTCGTTATATCTTTTGGTAAGCCTCTGTTAGATATTGGGTGGCTATGCCCCATTCTCGTTATATCTTTTAATAGGCCTTTGTTAGTCGTAGGGCGTCTGTGCCCCATTTCCCTATATTTTTCAACTGTACAGAGATGATGTATTTAGATGATGATGTACTTAGGAATGTATGCATATTGTTTTCCATTCCCTACATCATATTGCCATCTATTATTTGTCATGCATGTATTATGTCATGCATATGTTGTGACGCCCCCAAAACAGGTATACGTCCCCCATTCTGAGTCGCCAAAATATGGTACAGAAACAACTACCACTTTATTAATACAATTGTCGTGCAAAATACGACAACACTTAAACTGTAAGTTTAAATACAAATATTGTCTTCTAGACAATATTCACACTCAAATAAGTCCTCATTACAATTATTGATACATTATTTTACAAAAATGGTGAGGACAACTAAACAACTTTCTAGAACCATCATTCCATACCCCGACTAGTACTTGCTACATTCTCGCCTCCTGAGAAGAAAAATGGAACAAAAAGGAAAAGGGTGAGCTCAACTAGCCCAGCAAAGAATATTATGACCAAGATAATATAGAACAAATTATCGTTAGTCCTTAACAGAGAAAAATTTAATAGAATACAATAGATAACAAGTTTTAAATCAATATTCGCAGCGGAAATAATAATTCATTAGAAGAGTTAAGTAGAGAATAAAATCTACTATCTTCTATTTATGAATTTAAAAGTTCATCGTCAATATTTTATCCCTGTAACATCAATCAATATATATATCTGGAATCAAATGTTCATCTTTGCACTACAGGCCAAAGATATTTATCAGTTGGTCATGTTCATCTAAACACCTGTTCATCTTTGCACTACGGGCCAAATATATTCGTCAGAAAATCATTCATCTTTGTACTACATGTCAAAGATATTCAGTTATATCATCATTTAAGACTGAGGATGATGAAAAATATTTTAAAGAAAACGAATCCAGTGAAACAAAAGAACAAATATTAAGGATTCGTACTTTAAACAATCCGAGTTCAAAAATACTTCCTAAATAATAATAATGAAGTAAAATTCAAGAATGGTCAAAACATGGATACAATCAAAGCTACTATCCATAATAGATTTCTTGGACAAAAAATGAAAATTTAAATTTTTGGTGAATAGTGCTGTATTCGTGAATAGTGCCGTAAACGTGAATAGTAACCCCGATACTAAAAGTTCCAAATTTGATAAAAAGTTCAGATCAATATTTCGGCATAATGATATTGAAAGAAATAATATCATTTATAAAAAAATAACATCTCTTACCTCGAAAAGACAGTACTTCTGACTGAAATACCGGATATAATGATGAAGGAACTTGCACCGTATAGCAACACTCAAAGTATCAAAATACTCACAAGAATACGCTCGATAATATAGAGAGAAAAGATTTTATTTTCTGGTCTGATTTTCAATTCTAACCTAAGCACCCTATTTATAGGAAAATGCTTAGAACACCAAAGTAAAAAATTTAATAAAATAATATTATTTATAAAAATTTTCTTTCGAACACTTTTACCAACTGATTTCAGCACTTTGCACATGTTAGTGTAGCCCAGAAAATAAAAAAAATGTTTTTATTAAAAAAAACATTTAAAACTTCAAAAATCACTTATTCCGGAACTTCAATAATTCATAATAAATAGCCCTTTTATCAGAAAAATTCGAATCTTATGTTCTTTCCATAAGAAATTCAATTCTCTACAACTTTGTAGTTTTAAGTTTTTCTAAATTCTAAACAAAAATTGACTGAAATTCACATACGGACGATTTTACAAGCTATAATCAAAAATCAGTCAAAAATGGGGTCCACAAACATGAAAAACATGTTTTAAATATTTTTCATAACAAAAATACTTCTCCTCATTTACTCATATATCACACATTCATTGTAAAATATCACCATTATTATATTATTATAATATAATAATATATTTAATTGAATTATTTCATCAGAAAAGATAAAATATCAACAATTGTCACATTAAAAATTTTCTCCACCTATATCCACATAAAATGAATATTTTTCATATCATATAAATCAATAATTAATTATTCACAAATAATATTACAGAATCACAATACTGACAGCCAGGCCGTTTCTAGGAAAGAAGGGGCTTTCCAATAAGGATTTCTCCTTACTGGCGCGCAATTAGGTGACCAAACCTCTCCTTAGACAGAACTTTCTAGACATTGTCAATAATGTTATCTAATAATATTATTCAAATAATATGAATTATTAATCTGATAATGGGAAATACTGTGTAGTGACAATTATTGAAACAACAATAATATAAAATATCAACGTAGCAATTATTGAATCAATAGAATAAAATAATGAACAGTAATTACTGTAACAATTATTGAGTAGTGCCTTCCTACATAAGAATCAATAATTGGTGTAATACCGTGTGCTACTGTGCAACAACACGTATTACTGTGTTTTAACCACCGGGTATTCCAACAGTATTAACGGTAACAACTACGCCGTTATTTATAAACAACTTATACTTGTCGTTTTCTTCATCCAATCGCTTTTCGTTATGGGGCCCACACAAGGCTGCGCCGTCATACGAATATTCCCCGAAAGTAAGAATATTCCACGACCAAATGAATATTCCCCAACAATAATGAATACTTTATAACCACTTGCTTATTTGAACTATTTGCGTATTTTACCCATAACTAACCACATTAATCAATTCAACCCTTACTATTTCAAAATAATAAATAGAGAAATTTAATTTCATTTATAATAAGTTGGGGTCTTACAACCTCCCCTCCTTATGAAATTTCGTCCTCGAAATTGACTTACGTACCTGGTGTTTCGAAAAGATGAGGATACCTCTCTTTCATTTCCATTTCTAACTCCCAGGCCATTTCCTCAATAGCATGGTTCCTCCACAAAACTTTGACTTGTGGTATGACCTTAGTGTGTAGGACATGCTCCTTTCTATCCAAGATCTTGACAGGTACCTCCTCATACGTTAAGTCTTCGGCTATCTCCTCTGGTTCTAACTCAATAACGTGGTTCGGGTCTTTCACATATTTACGAAGCACATATATGTGAAAAACATTATGAACATGAGACATGCTTGGAGGTAACGCGAGTCTATATGCTACTTTTCCTACTCGATCAAGAATCTGAAATGGACCAATAAATCGTGGATTGAGCTTTCCTCTCTTCCCAAATCTTGTAACTCCCTTCCATGGAGCAACTCGCAATAATACATGATCCCCACTACTAAATTCCACGTCATTTCGATGAAGATCCACATAACTCTTTTGTCAATCTTGTGTCGTTTGTATACGTCGTCGAATCATTTGGATCTTTTCCGTAGTCATACGTACCAACTCTGGTCCCAACAATGTTGCTTTACCCACCTCATCCCAACATGTTGGAGAGCAACACTTTCGTCGATATAATGCTTCGAATGGAGCCACACCTATACTTGCCTGATAACTATTGTTGTAAGAGAATTCCACCAATGGTAAATACTTATCACAACTCCCTTTGAAATCTAGGACACAAAGTCTTAATAGATCTTCAAGAGTTTGAATAGTCCTCTCTGATTGTCCATCCGTTTGAGGATGGTATGCCGAACTAAATCGTAAATCTGTGTCCATAGCTTTTTGCAAGCTAACCCAAAATCGTGAAGTAAATCTTGGGTCACGATCCGAAACTATGGATACTAGCATGCCATGCAATCTCACAATTTCATTTACGTACATACGAGCAAGACGTTCAAGGGAATAAGTCTCCCGTATAGGCAAGAAATGAGCAGACTTGGTTAATCTATCAACAATAACCCATATCGCATCTATGCCTTGATAAACCGTGGGAAGACCCGTAACGAAATCCATGGTAATGTGTTCCCACTTCCATTTCGGAATCTCAAGTGGTTGCAATAGACCCTTCGGCACTTGATGCTCCGCCTTTACACGTTGACAAGTTAAACACCTCGAGATAAACTTCGCGATCTCTCTCTTCATATTGTTCCACCAAACTGTATGTCGAAGATCACGATACATTTTGGTACTTCCAGGGTGAATTGCAAACGGTGTGTTGTGTGCCTCCGTCATGATTCTATGTTTTAAGTCAGAATCATTAGGAACACAAAGTCTGGAGTTGACTCGAAGTATTCCTTCTTCATAGATTCTTGCTTCCGAAATAGCACCTTCTTGTACTTTCTTTTTCATACGCATCAGCTCCATGTCCGTAGCTTGAGCAGCTTTAACTTTATCGATTAAAGTCGGTTCTACTCGTATACTTGATATCATCACGTGGGTACTTGAAGCCTTTACCTCTATCTCCATCCTTTGCAAGTCATACAAAATGGGCCTTTGTGTTCATAACATTGCACTCGTACCCGCATATGATCTTCTACTCAATGTGTCAGCTACCACGTTTGGTTTTCCAGGATGATATTAGATAGTATGGTCGTACTCTTTCAACAGCTCGAGCCATCGTCGTTGCTGCATGTTGAGTTCTTTTTTGGGTGAAGAAATATTTGAGGCTTTTATGATTCGAATATATCTCCACTTTCTCCCCATATAGATACTTCCTCCAGATCTTTAGCGCGAAAACGACTGCTGCCAACTCTAGATCATGAGTAGGAAAATTCCTCTCATATTCTTTGAGTTGTCGCGAGGCATAGGCTATGACCTTCCCATATTGTATGAGAACACATCCTAACCCTTTGCCTGAAGCATCGCTGTAGATAATAAATCCATCCGAACCAGATGGTATTGTCAAAACAGGTGCCGAAATGAGTCTTCTCTTAAGCTCTTGAAAATTCTTCTCGCATTCCTCGCTCTATACGAATTTTGTATCTTTTCGAGTCAGCTGAGTTAACGGAGTAGTGATTCTAGAAAATCCTTCCACAAATATCCGATAATAACTAGCTAAACCCAGAAAGCTACGTACTTCAGTCACCGACTTCGGTTGCTCCCAACTTTGTATTGCTTCAATCTTCACTGGGTCAATAGATACTCCATATTTTGACACCACGTGCCCAAGGAAAGCTACTTCTTCAAGCCAGAACTCGCATTTCTTCAACTTGGCATATAGCTTGTTTTCACGAAGCCTTTGTAGTACCAGCTTCAAATGGTGCTCATGATCTTCACGACTTTTGGAATATATGAGGATGTCATCAATAAAGACAACAACGAACTGATCCAAATATTCCTTGAATACTCGGTTCATCATATCCATGAAAGCCGCAGGAGCATTAGTCAATCTAAAAGACATGACTAAGAATTCATAATGACCGTACCGAGTTCTGAAGGCAGTCTTTGGAATATCCTCAGTTTTAATCTTCAGCTAATGATATCCAGAACGAAGATTGATCTTTGAAAAGAATTATGCTCCTTGCAACTGGTCAAATAGGTCATCAATGCGAGGTAGCGGATACCTATTCTTGATGGTGACATTGTTCAATTCTCGATAGTCAATACAAAGTCGCATACTCCCATCTTTCTTCTTTATAAATATAACAGGAGCACCCCAAGGAGATGTACTAGGACGAATGAAATTGATGTCCAACAACTCCTGTAGTTGGACCTTTAACTCCTGAAGTTCAATAGGAGCCATTCGATATGGGGTTTTAGAAATGGGCTTTGTACCAGGTTCAAGATCAATAAAGAATTCAACTTCACGTTCTAGGGGTAGACCGAGAAGTTCTTCAGGAAATACGTCAGGAAATTCACTAACAACAGAAATTTTATTCAAATCTGACATGTTTTTGTTGACATCCATTTTTTAATAAACGAATGGCTTTATGATTTGATATGACAGTGATTGATTTTAGTGGTTTAGTTGCTTGAATTCGCATAACAGGTTGGTTAGGAATATGAAAACTAACAACTTTACAAAAATAATCAATTTTGGCATGATGAGTAGTTAACTAATCAATCCCTAAAATCACGTCAAATGCAAGTATCTTTAAAGAGATAAGGTCAACAGGTAATGTGATGGTGCCAACTTGGATCAAACAAGATTTATAAATAGTGGATGTAATGAAAGTTTCTCTTAATGGAGTCTCTACAGATAAGTCAAAGTCTAATTTCTCCGAAGTCAAGTTTAAACGTTGAGCACAAGCAGGAGAGATAAATGAATGGATAGCACCGGTATCTAGTAAGGTATAAACTTCGTAAGAATTTATGATTAGCTTACCCGTGATCACCTCGTTTGGGTTCCTTGCACTTTGGCCAGTCATGACAAACGCTCTTCCAGGAACCGCTGACTTTGACTTTTCTGGGACAGCCTTTTGAGTCACCATTTCTACTAGACTTGGTTTCGTTATAGTACAATCTCGAGCGATATGTCCTTCCATTCCATAATTATAACATACCTTGAACTGTTATGGATAGTTTGGGTTGATGTGTCCCTCTTTTCCACATTTATAGCATACGACCGGTGGTCGTTCTCCTCCCTTAGAAACAGTTGCTGCTGGTGCTGACGTCTTCACATTATTATTGTTGAATCTCCCCTTTTTAAAGTCTCCCCCCGACTCGCTTCTTCTATTTTCATGGCCACGATTACCACCAGAGTGGTTACCACTTTTCTCCGTGTTCTTCTTTCCCCGCTGGTTATCGTTGCTCCGATGACTGCTGTCACCGGTATGACCCTGGTTGTGGTCCCTCCGCTGAACGTACTTGTTATCTCGCTCTAATAATTGAGCCATGTTGACAACATCTGAATATAGAGAAAATTTATGAGAAATGAGATACTGACATATGTCGGTTTCTAACCTCTCAGAAACATCCGTGTTATATGTTCCTCATTCTCCACCAAATGAGGTGCAAACCTGGATAGCTCCACGAACTTCGCCTCGTACTGGGACACCGTCATGTTGTTCTGCTCCAGTCTAATAAACTCCACCTCCTTCATATGACGAATACTTTCGGGAAAGTACTTGTCATTGAACAGTTTCTGAAATGTCTCCCAAGACATGCTGAGTGCGGCTGGATGGGTACGCTTCACAGATTCCCACCAGTAATTTGCCTCATTACGGAACATAAAGGTGGCGAATGGAACCTTCTGTTCCTCCGTACATCCCAAGACATCGAATATCTTGGTAATTTGCTTGACCTACGTTTCTGCCTTAATCGGATCCGGCTTTCCCCAGAATTCTGGTGGTCCCAACTCTTTGAACTGTTTGGTTGTGACCAGTTGTGCGTTGCCATTGTTTTTACCTGTATTTTGAACCGGAGTCTCCCTCGTCTGGTTTTGCATGAACCGCAAAAAGCTTCTAAACATCTCATCATTCATCGTCTGCTCAGTAGTGTTATTTACAGGAGGAACATTGGCGGCTTGTTGCACGTTCTCCTCGTTGGTGATTAATGGTGTTTGCACGGTCGCATTTACTCCATCGTTAATATTCTCAGCTGCCATTCTTAAATACTGCCACAAAACAAGGGTTAATTAAAGAAATTGACATGCAACATAATAACCCTATACTCTGACCAACCAACGAATAAGCTTAGGTAGGACACACTAGCGAAGGATTTACTCGTCTCTCCCCTCCTAGTTCTATTCCCCGATCTCCGCCAGAGACCATATCTCTAAGCTCTGATACCAACTGTGACGCCCCCAAAACAGGTATACATCTCCCATTCTGAGTCGCCAAAATATGGTACAGAAACAACTACCACTTTATTAATACAATTGTCATGCAAAATACGACAACACTTAAACTGTAAGTTTAAATATAAATATTGTCTTCTAGACAATATCCACACTCAAATAAGTCCTCATTATAATTATTGATACATTAATTTATAAAAATGGCGAGGACTACTAAACAGCATTCTAGAACCATCATTCCATACCCCGACTAGTACTTGCTACATTCTCGCCTCCTGAGAAGAAAAATGGAACAAAAAGGAAAAGGGTGAGCTCAACTAACCCAGTAAAGAATATTATGACCAAGATAATATAAAACAAATTATCATTAGTCCTCAACAGAGAAAAATTTAATAGAATACAATAGACAACAAGTTTTAAATTAATATTCGCAGCGGAAATAATAATTCATTAGAAGAGTTAAGTAGAGAATAAAATCTACTATCTTCTATTTATGAATTCAAAAGTTCATCGTCAATATTTTATCCCTGTAACATCAATCAATATATATATCTGAAATCAAATGTTCATCTTTGCACTACAGGCCAAAGATATTCATCAGTTGGTCATGTTCATCTAAACACATGTTCATCTTTTCACTACGGGCCAAAGATATTCATCAGAAAATCATTCATCTTTGTACTACATGCCAAAGATATTCAGTTATATCATCATTTAAGACTGAGGATGATGAAAAATATTTTAAAGAAAACGAATCCAGTGAAACAAAAGAACAAATATTAAGGATTCGTACCTTAAACAATCCGAGTTTAAAAATACTTCATAAATATTAATAATGAAGTAAAATTCAAGAACGGTCAAAACATGGATACAATCAAAGCTAGTATCCATAATAGATATCTTAGACAAAAAACGAAAATTTAAATTTTTGGTGAATAGTGTCGTATTCGTGAATAGTGTCGTATACGTGAATAGTGCTATATACGTGAATAGTAACCCCAATACTAAAAGTTTCAAATTTGATAAAAAGTTCAGATCAATATTTCGGCATAATGATATTGAAAGAAATAATATCATTTATAAAAAAATAACATCCCTTACCTCGAAAAGACAATGCTTCTGACTGAAATACCGGATATAGTGCTGAAGGAACTTGCGCCTATAGCAACACTCAAAGTATCAAAATACTCACAAAAATACGCTCGATAATATAGAGAGAAAAGATTTTAATTTCTGGTGTGATTTTCAATTCTAACCTAAGCACTCTATTTATAGAAAAATGCTTAAAACACCAAAGCAAAAAATTTAATAAAATAATAATATTTATAAAAATTTTCTTACGCACATTTTTACCAACTGATTTCAGCACGTTGCACATGTTAGTGTAGCCCACAAAATAAAAAAAAATGTTTTTATTAAAAAAAATATTTAAAACTTCAAAAATCTCTTATTCCGGAACTTCAATAATTCATAATAAATAGCCCTTTTGTCAAAAAAATTCAAATCTTATGTCTTTTTCATAGGAAATTCAATTCTCTACAACTTTGTAGTTTTAAGTTTTTTCAAATTCTAAACAGAAATTAAACGAAATTCACATACGGACGATTTTACAGGCTATAATCAAATTCCAGTCAAAAATGGGGTCCACAAACATGAAAAATATGTTTTAAATATTTTTCATAACAAAAATACTCCTCCTCCTCATTTACTCATATATCACACATTCATCGTAAAATATCACCATTATTATATTATTATAATATAATAATATATTTAATTAAATTATTTCATCAAAAAAGATAAAATATCAATTTTCAACAATTGTCACATTAAAAATTTTCTCCACCTATATCCACATAAAATGAATATTTTCCTTATCATATAAATTAATAATTAATTATTCACAAATAATATTACAGAATCACAATACTGACAGCCAGGCCGTTCCCAGGAAAGAGAGGGCTTTCTAATAAGGATTTTTCCTTACTGGCGCGCAATTAGGTGACTAAACCTCTTCTTAGACAAAATTTTCTAGACATTACCAATAATGATATCTAATAATATTATTCAAATAATATGAATTATTAATCTGATAATGGGAAATACTGTGTAGTGACAATTATTGAAACAACAATAATATAAAATATCAACGTAGCAATTATTAAATCAATAGAATAAAATATTGAACAGTAATTACTATAACAATTATTGAGTAGTGCCTTCCTATATAAGAATTAATAATTGGTGTAATACCGTGTGCTACTGTGCAACAACACGTATTACTGTGTTTTAACCACCTGGTATTCCAACAGTATTAACGGTAACTACGCCATTTTTTATAAACAATTTATACTTGTCATTTTCTTCATCAAATCGCTTTTCGTTATGGGGCCCACACAAGGCTGCGCCGTCATACGAATATTCCCCGACAGTAAGAATATTCCACGACCAAACGAATATTCCCCGATAATAATGAATATTTTATAACCACTTGCTTATTTAAACTATTTGCGCATTTTACCCATAACTAACCACATTAATCAATTCAACCCTTACTATTTCAAAATAATAAATAGAGAAATTCAATTTCATTTATAATAAGTTGCGGTCTTATGTATGTATGTCCAGAGATGTTAAGCATTGACCCCTGGATGGTCTTATGATACGGCCCACACAGATGTCTTCCTCGACAGTTAGCCGTATTGATCACACGCACCAGTATTGGTGGTCTCATGCTTGAGATCTTGGTATGATAGTGTATCCCCTTCAGAAAGAGTGATCCTAGATCAGCTGTTGCAACATTCCATGACCCTCTTGATGTTCCAGGTTCCGTTGGGCTTTGTTGATGGCATGCTAGAGCATTGGGTACCGGAGAGGTAGGTTTTCGATTTGAAACCCAGGAGTTGACTCCCACCTTAGAGGACTATGAGCGGGTGACAGCTTTGCCATTGGACAGGCCTTGCTCTCAGATGGCTGTCGAAGATATACGCCGGCAGTTCATGACCCTCACTGGGTTGAGGCGCAAAGTAGCACATGATGAGATTACATCTGGTCATGTAGTGTCCCAACATTTTCTGATAGACAGATTTGGCTTAGTGGACAGCTATGCACAACACTCTAGGGATTTCACCACATCGGAGGATTAGTGGCGTGTTGCCAAAGTAGACGTACTCATGATGTGCGTAGTGGCTTATTTGTACATGCCACTGTACATGGATCATCTTGACATCGGTGTTGTTAGGGCAGTGAGAGCTCTCGGGGAGGGTCATTCCATTGTACCGATGATTGTGACAAAGACACTGAGGTCGGCCACATATTGCCATACCTATTCTGTAAAGGTATTCACATGCAGCTCAGTCTTGCTGTATGTGTGATTTATGTCACACTTGAGACCGATTGGTTCCTTCCGACGGCATGGGTACTATTTTTCCCATGAGATAGCCATGTCTTACTCCTTTCAGTCAGTGGAGTGTACAGATGCTACATCCTGGTCGGTGTTCTTGGCAGGGATCGAGGATCCATTTGACATTTTGCCATGTACAGGGTTTAGCTCTCCCTAAAGCTTCATTACTTATGCACCTTTCATGGATTATCTCCCTCTGGCTGGTTTGAGGGGCATGGTCACATATCACCCACTAGTTGTGATGTCACAGTTTGGCCAATTTCAGGATGCTCATCCTTTTGAGGGGGCATTAGGTCTGCGTTTGTCTTCTTGCCATTCGTCAGCAGAGGATAGATCCAGGGTGTATGCCTTTTGGGATCAACATGAGAGGGTTGAGTTTACTATTAGCTATCCAGGCCGTTTTACAGAGTATTTTGCATGGATGGAGGCAGAGATCACATCGGCTGCAATTATATCCACAGTGCTGGGGATTGAGTTTGTCAGTGGGGAGCCCATAGAGGACATTATTTTTCCCACGGAGGAGGAGCCACTTGCCGAGTTACCAACAACTCTTGTAGATTCTCCTAGTATGACTGCCACTATGATTCAGCATTCAGAATAGTATTTAGAGCAGAGTCTTCATCTGATGACCTTTGAGAGAGATCAGGCTAGGACCTTGATGTTGACAGCTCTTGTTGGGAGGGATGCCGCTCTGTTAGAGAGAGATGATGCTTTAGCTCATAGAGACACCGCTATTGCTGAGCGAGATGAGGCCTGATAATTTAGAGATGCAATGATTATTGAGCGGGATGGCACTATATCTGCCTGAGATATCGCTGTTACATATAATACTGTAGCGAGGTCCCTTACTATTGGCATCATTACAGAGATGAACACGTATATTGATGAGTATAGTGTCACCATGCAGTTGGCTACAGATCTGTTGGCTCATGTAGAGACCCTTGGGCAGGAGATCACAGGATTGCCTCCTTCTTCTGAGAGGGATGCCATGTTAGACTTGATAGCCCGTATATACACTGACTTGTAGATGGGCTTGTATTTTCCTACACAGACTAGCTTAGCCATTTTTGTCATGTACAACACATATTGTATATATCAAACAATATTATATATGGTAGGAAAATATATGTTGATTCACTTCCCTTTTAGTTATGCCTTGTTACTTGCTTGATATTTGCATGTGTCTCCAGGACTTATGATCTTGATGTATTCTGGACTCCTTCTTGATGGATGGACATTGAGATATCTTAGGATTTTTCAGAATGGGTCGTTGATCTGTGTGTATTCTCTACCATCTTTGGTGTCTTAGGACTGGTGTATGGAGAGGAGTGTGTCTTTCCTCTCTGAGGTTGACCGCACCACAGATGGTCACCGGTACTCCTTTGTATGGGGGAGGCCAGTTAGTCCCATCTCTTATGGATTGGTGTTTCTCTTTGAGGAGTCAACCGCAGCTTAGATGGTCGCCGATTCTCCCATTTATGTGGGGAGGTCAGGTAGTTCCATCCCTTTGGTCTGAATCCGATGAAGTGTGGTGTATTGAAAGATGATCCCAGTACTGTTGACAAGTTTTTATGTTTTGGTAGGGGGTAAGACTGAACCATGAATGGTTGTCTACGTACTCCTATTGAAGAGGAGATCAGGTATACGTACTTTGAACCTGGTGTAAAGGTTCAACGCAGTTTGTGGTAAAATGGGTGGAGAAATTTTTATTTTTGTTGTTTTTGTTGTGGTGTGACCGGACCATAAAAATGACTGCCTAGGTACTCCCGGGTATTGGGGAGATTAGGTCGACGTAGTTCGCCCCATGTGCAGGGCGGACTGCAGATGAAAAGTTTGATCCCATGTACAGGATAAACTAGAAGTGTGAAAGGTTTAATCCCAGGTGGGATAACCTGAGGGTATGAAGGGTTTAATCCTTGGTGGGATAACCTGAAGGTGTGAAAGGTTTTGAAAACCTGCGGGAAGTGAAGGATCTGGTGATTCGAAACCAGGTTGCTGGTTTGGAAAGTGTGATTGTCCCTGATGGGGTAAATGGGTGTGAAGAAGGTTGTATGCAGTGAAGGGTTTGGAAAACCTGAATTGATTGGGGATCTGGTGATCCAAAACCAGGATGTTTACTTGATGGTAACTTCAGACATAGTATCGTTTCACGGATAAATTTCATACTCTGTGAATTTTATATGTTTAGAATTGATGTTCTTGAATTAGTTATGATGATTGCATGTGTCTATGATGATTAGATATTATGTTTAAACAATAATCGCATGCTAATTTCGGATATTAGTAGAAATTTTGTCAGTATATATATATATATATATTTATATGTAGCTATGTAAGTACCAATTTTGATGGTCAAATTGCATGCTAAGATGTTAAATAAGTTTTGTTATGCTAGTTTGTTGAGATACGAACATAACGTAATTTGAATGAGATGATTTGGTCATGTAATGAATTCACATTGATGATTTTTAGAATGAATATCAAAAATTGAGTTTTTGTATGAAAACATGAAAATTGAGGAATTAAAATAGTTTTAGTGATTGTTAAATTGTGCTATGTGGTTGAATATGTTAGCAATCACGTCTATGATAGTTGTATATTTATTTTACGTGTTATTATCACTGTTTGGTGGGTGAAATTTGTGTTAGTTGGCTTAAGAAAAGTGTCGAAGCTCTGTTCTATAAAATTGAGTTCTGTGTGTCGCGCTGCCCTTAGGCGCGGGCGCGCATCTGCCGCGAGGGCGCGCGGCCTCCCAGTACAAAACTCGCGCGGCCGCACGAGTGCCCATTTCCAGACACTAAAGTCTGCTAATTCTGCAGACTTTGGTCGTTCTTTGTGGCTTAGCTAAAGGTTATGGTTATGTGTCCAACATGTAACAAGGCTAATACAGAGCTGTGTTATATGTATTTTGAATTCAAAGTTGCAAAAATGAGTAGTAAATCAAAAACGCGTTATGTGATAACCTAGTTTATACAAATGAACGTTAGTTATGTGTTGTGATGATTAACCCTTGGGAATTCTGAAATGTAAATGGTAGCTTAAGACTTGTGCTAAAATAACAAGTTTAGCTAGTATTATATTGAAAAGTGAATATTAGTATGTCTAATAGATGTTATGGTTTTAATACTTTCTATAGGTGAACATGAGTTTTAATATTTTAGCTTACGCTCGAGGCAAGTTTTCTAACTCTGCACTTTCGTTGAGTTAGTTCTATTATTATATTGTATAACTTCATGCTTTTGATTGAGAAAGCTTCTTATCTTAACAGTTATTGAATAAATCAATTTTATTGATTGATTCATTCTAACTTGTTTACAGTTAAACAAGTTTCTTAAGTTCTATTATTGTATAATGAACGTAATTTTGAACTCTCGTCTCTATTATTGAACTGTTTTAATTCTTTGCATGAGTTAATACATTGTTGGGCAAGTTTTTAGTTTTCACCTTGCTATAAGTTAAATGTACGTTCAGGAATATCATTTCTAATGTTATAAAACTCGAACCTTAGCTTATTTTACTGTTCAAGCAAAGGTTAACCATTTTATCCATTTTATTGAATGCTTATGCTCTATAGCTATTTCAAGCATGAGTTTGATATGTAGAATCAGTTCATTTATGATTCTCAAATGTTCTAAGCTATGTTGTTATTAAACAACTATTGTATTATCAATCATTGTTGATTCAACTAGTTCCTTAGTTGATGATCATTAAACTTTAATAACCCTTGAAAACTTATCCAAACCAAACTTTCTTTGGTGCGGACTTGTACTCTAAATACTGAGAAGAACAACCCTATGTTTAGGGGTTTACGCTTATCGTTGAAATGGTTGTGCACAATACATTGTACGAAGGATTAATCCCCCTAAGTACGTGGAGTCCTTATAGTCATATGACTGTTAAAGTTAAAGTTGAAAGATTACTTATAACTGTGGACATGGTTCATGGTCTTTGACCCTCAGTAGTATATTTAGTAATGTTAATAGAACATATCATTCAGTTCTATTGAGCCTAAGAATTGACAAATGTTGTAATGTTAATAGAACATATCATTCAGTTCTATTGAGCCTATTGGCAAATGTTGTAAAGATATTTATTCTTATTTCAAGTGTGCTTTGTTTGCTCACTCTTGCATATTTATACACTTATTGCAGCTATGATTGAGAAGGTAGATAAACCTACGACTAGCAAAGGAAAGGAAAAAATGTAGCAGTGATGAAGACTTGTAATTTTGTTTTATCGTTATGATGATAGACTTTTAATAATGACGTGATGTAATAATTTAATTTCCACACTTGAATAATTGTATTAAAGGTTAGAGAATATGGGAGATAATGTGTTATTAATGTAATCCTGTATGGGCAGGTTTTATTATTCAATTTATTATGATTGGGTAGTTAGATATGAATATTTTGATTACATGAATACCAAATCTTGAGGTAATGAAGTACCAGGATTTGGGGGTGTCACAAGTTGGTATCAAAGCTTTAGGTTATGAACCTTAGGTGGGGAAAAGCCTTAGGAAGTAACCTTTGAAAAGATAGTGGTCTTTAACTCTTATCAAGTTTTAAGGAAGGAGTAATAAAACACTTATGTGCTTATGTGTTTATAACTTATGTGCTCGTGAGTGTCGAGTAGGAATGATTAATGATTAAAACTCAAAATTTTGTTGTCAGGATGACTAATGTCGGAGAATCCAGTCAGACTAGGGAGGATAGACCTCAGATGCCTATAGAGGAGGAGCTTCATGACATTCATGTTATTTGGGAATAACTACTGCCACGGGAGTCAGTCCCGTTGGTCACAGTGGTTGAAGATGAGGATGATGTGGAGACGGATGAGGAGGATCCCGTTGAGTTGCCACAGGAGGATGAGGATGACGAGAATGAGGAGGAGGAGACTCCACTAGCCTCGGTAGCTGCTCGTATGTATGATGAAGTCTATGACCATAACGTGGAACTTCAGGATACAGTCAAGGAATTACAAGAGATAGTAGATGAACAACAGACTACAATGACACAGACAGACGATGAGATCCATGATCATGAGGAACGACTGACTAATGTCAAGGAGAAGCTAGAACAAACTTAAGGAGAGAAAGAACAACTGATTGAGGAGGTAGCAGAACTGAAAAACAACCTGAAGGAAGAAGCTAGTAAGAGGGCAAGAGTCGAAGACGCATACGACGAAGTGATTTAACAAGCCGGGATAGCAGTAAAAGACGCACAGGAAAAGAGAATGAAGATGGAAGAGATGAATAGAGTATTCAACACCGTGGTTAATTGAGCTCAAGATCGGGTCATGGGGTATCCGATTCAGTTCGAGACGCTGCCACCGTATGTATTAGATCACAGAACAATGTTCCGAATTATGGAGGAAGAGCGTAGTAAGGCTAAACAGTATCTTAGAAGAACATCGAAGTTGTTATGCGAGTTATAAATATTTAATAAATTGTAAATCCCAAGTGTTATATAACCTATGGGATATGTTGATGATGTTGTCATGAAACTTTTGTGGTTCAGGAAAGTAATGTAAATAGCAGTGATGCTATTGTTTTATATTTTCAAAGAGGTTATGAATAAATAAAAGTTGTTATTTTATTCAAAGTGTTATGTGATTATGTGGCTATTTCTTTTGTGGAGGCAAGTTAAGTAGAAATTACTTAAAAGAGTTGAATAATAATCTAATGGGTGTATTTTTAACAGAAAATGCCTCCCAGACGTCAATCACAACTACAGAGAACCACCGAAGGAACCAACAATAACGACAATGTTGATGCTAACCCCGTTCAACAATTAGTGACGTTACTGACAGGAGCGTTACAGAATCAACCACATAACCAAGGAACAACATTTAAGGAGTTCAAGGCGGTTGGACCACATGAATTTTGTGGGACCAGAAGACTACTTTCGCAACATTCATGTTGAAAGTAGAGGCTAGTTATTGGTGGCAGGCCAATAAAACTCGAGAAGGACCAGGGGTGATGACCTGGGATAGGTATAAGGAGATATTCTTTGAGACCTATTTTCCCGAGAGTTCGAAGGGTCAGCTAGAAATGCAATTTCTGGAACTGAAGCAGGGAATGATGACGGTGTCCGAGTATGCCGCTAAATTCAACGAGTTGGCGAGGTTTGCGCCTTATCAAGTCAGCACAGACGAACGCAAGGCGAAAAGATTTGAATAGGGACTGAAGCCCTGGTTGTATAGTAGGGTTTCCTTATTTCAATTGAAGACTTTCGCAGCAATGATGGAGAAAGTAATACTCGCTGAAGGTGGAGGCAAGGCAGTGACAAAGTTCAATTAGGAACAGAAAAATAAGAAGAATGAGGTGGAGATTAAGAATGGAGGTGGTAGTGGTGGAAACAACAACAACAACAACAACTTAAAGAGGAAGTGGAATGGAAACGTGGGTGCTGGAAACCAGCAAGGTAACCAACAAAACAAGAAGTTTAAAGCATGTGCTACATGCGGTAAGTTTCACAAGGGTGTGCGTGCTTGATGGGGAAACGAGTATGCTTCAATTGTGGCCAGGAGGGTCACATCGCCCCAAACGGCACTCAACCTAAGAAGAATGTGTGCTTTACGTGCAGATCCAAGGATCACTTTGCTCGTGAATGCCCTAAGAAGAAGGATGGAGTGACAACCAGAAGCAATGGAGGTAACAGTGGAGGTACAGCATCAAACAAACCCACAGCTAGAACTTTCAACATGACTGTGCAAGATGTTGTTCAATCAAAAGATGTCGTGTCTAGTATTATCCCAATCAATGATATTGATGCTTATGTATTATTTGATTCGGGTGCTACTTGCTCGTTTATCTATGATGAATTTCCTAAAAGGTTAGAATTGCCTAGAGAAGAGCTAAATTTCCCTTTGATTATAGAAATTACAAATAAGGAGGTAATCCATGTTAGATTCGTACACAAGAACTGTAGGGTAAACATTAAGGAGAATATCTTGATGGTAGATTTGATTTCGATTAGACTTGGAGAGTTTGATGTTATTTTGGGAATGGATTGTCTGTTCAAATATGGAGCGGTAATTGATTGTCAAAAGAAGTTTGTAAACCTTATGACCCCGTCAAAGGTACTATTTTATGGTAGCAAGTTGCCTAGACAAATGAAATATCTGACGATTATGCAGGCCAAGAAATTGTTGGCTCAAGGCTGTGTGGGCTATTTAGCTTACATAGTCGGTACTCAAAAAATGAATGTGAAACTGTAAGAGATACCAGTGGTGAGGGAATTTGAGGATGTGTTTCCAGAGGATTTGCCAGGACTTCTGCCTAACAGAGAAATTGAGTTCGTAATCGACTAAGTGTCGGGAACTACACCGATATCGAAGGCCACATACAGAATGGCTCCGATGGAAATGATGGAATTGATGGTACAACTGTAAGAGTTGTTAGACAAGAAATATATTCAACCAAGCATATCATAGTGGGGAGCGCCAATGTTATTCGTGAAGAAGAAGGATGGGTCAATGCGTCTTTGCATTGATTATAGAGAATTAAACAAAGTCATTAGTAAAAACAAGTATCCATTGCCAAGAATAGATGACTTGTTTGATCAGTTGAAGAGTGCTAAATACTTCTCAAAAATAGATTTGAGAAGTGGGTATTACCAGTTGAAAGTGAGGAAGGAGGATATACCACAAACAACATTCAGAATTCGGTATGGACATTACGAGTTTCTGGTGATGTCTTTTAGTTTAACCAATGCACCTGCTGCATTCATGGGCTTGATGAATAGGGTGTTTAAACCATTCTTAGACAAGTTTGTAGTGGTATTCATCGACGACATTCTGGTGTATTCCAAAACTCAAGAAGAACGCGTGGAACACTTACGTTTGACATTGGAAACACTAAAAAAGGAAAATTTGAACGTGAAATTCTCTAAGTGCAAATTTTGGCTGGACCGTGTGCAATTTTTTGGGCACGTGATTAATAAAGATGAGATTTCCGTGGATCTATCAAAAGTGGAAGCTATAATCAATTGGGAACAACCAAGAACACCGTCGGAAGTGAGGAGTTTCTTGGGACTGATCGGTTATTACAGATGATTTATTCAAGATTTTTCTAAGATAACCACTACATTAACAAATTTGACCAGGAAAACTGTGAAATTTGTTTGGACGAAGAAATATGAAGAAAGTTTCCAGGATTTGAATAAGAAATTAAGCATGGCACCTGTGTTATCATTACCAGATAGTACATGTAACTTTGTGGTGTATAGTGATGCCTCACATAAGGGATTGGGTTGTCTTCTTATGCAGAACGACAAAGTAATTGTGTATGCATCAAGACAACTGAAGGATTATGAGAAAGGTTATCCGACTCATGATTTGGAATTGGCTGCATTAGTATTTTCTCTCAAGATATGGAATTGACTGCATTAGTATTTTCTCTCAAGATATAAAAGGACCTAAGTATGCGACAAAGAAGATGGATGGAATTGATAAAGGATTACGATTGTGAGATCTTTTATCACTCGAGCTAAGCAAATGTGGTTGCAGATGCTTTGAACAGGAAAGGTCGGGAGAAGTTGATGCTGATAACTACTCAGGAGGAGCTTATTTCAGCAATGACAAAGCAAGTGTTGGAAATCAAATTTCCAAAGGAGTACGATGAACGACTATTTCAGATAGATGTCAGTCCAACTTTGGTGGACAAAGTGAAGAGTACTCAACTATAAGATAAAGAATGTGAAACGATCAAAGAGAAAGTTGACGGTAGTGATGTAAAATACAAGATCGATACCGAAGGACTACTACGGTTTGAGGAAAGAATTTGGGTTCCAGCAGTACCAGAGCTTAAAGACGAAATCTTGACCGAAGCACACAACACAAGATATTCGATTCATCCAGGAAGTACAAAGATGTATCAAGATTTTCGGTGACATTTTTGGTGGCCGAATATGAAAAGAGATGTTGCAGAATGTGTTACAAAATGCTTGATGTGTCAAAAGGTGAAAGCTGAACATCAACGACCAAGCGGGTTACTTCAACCGTTGGAAATACCGGAATGGAAATGGGAGCATATCACAATGGATTTTGTGGTAGGATTTCCAACGACTCAGAAAGGATACGATGTGATATGGCTAATAGTAGACAGATTAACAAAATCTGCACACTTTTTGCCAATAAAGATTAGATTTAGTCTTGATCAGCTACCAAAATTGTATGTTAAAGAGATTGTGTCAAGACATGGAGTTCAAGTGTCAATTGTGTCAGATAGAGATCCAAGGTTCACATCAAACTTCTGGAAGAGACTACAAGAATGTATGGGAACACAGTTGTGAATGAGTATAGCATACCATTCACAAACCGACGGGCAAAGTGAACGAACAATCCAAACGTTGGAAGATATGCTGAGAGTGTGACGAACGAGATTTTTGTAAATTAATTTTAATATTTATTGAATTAAATAAATATTTTTTGATGATTTAATTATTAGATTAAATAATTATTTGATGCAATTGTGGTAGATTAATTTAATTATATGTGTTATATTTATTAAATTAATGTGGAGAATATTTATTATTCAAAATATGTATTTATATGAGCGTATTGAATTAAAAAGGAATATTTAATAAGCCTAATGTTATTTTAATTAATTTAATAATTAATTAAAGATTTAATAATTTAATGTAATTAATTAATGAGAAAAGTAATTATATGATTATGTGAATTTATGATAAATTATTATATTTTATTTAATTTAAATTAAATAAGATATTTGAATTATTAGGTATGGGTGTAACATGATTTAAACTATATAATAAAAGGTTTTATTAAATTAAATGGTTATAAGCCTTTAAGGCTAGCCAAATGAGACCTTAAGAGGAGTTGAGAGCAGTTAAACCACGTATGGAGTAACTGACCTCAACTCTGCGCATAAAGACTCAGTTACTTTATTACGCATTCTTCTTCATTCATTATTATTTCTAAGTCTGGCAAAACAGAGAGGGAGAGCATTAGAGAGTTGAGAAGTCAGAGAGAAATTGATAATTCTTAAGAAGGAATTCACCTCTTATTAAAATCTACACTATGCTTTGGGTAATCTCTTCAAACCCAATTTCTATTTTACGTCTTTTAAAGTTTTCAAGAATATGGCTTAAAGTCTTCTGTAAAGTTTTTGTAGTTGGAAAGGGTAACAATTATTTGAATATATGTAATAATTCGAGTAGCATAGCATGTTTAATATATATTGTATATGATTCCATATCATAAGTTTCGTAATATGATGACTTGTTATTTCAAAATTTACAAAGTTTGGGTTTTGGCCATATGGTCCTTATACGTAAATTTAATTTGTCAAACATAAATGGTTTTGTAAAATTTATACTCTTACTTGATTATGCATGATAAAACGAACAAAACGAAACTTGAATGGTTGGATTTGGCCTTATAACGAATCCGTAGTATTAAATTCCATGTTTGTGTTCAAGAACATCAAGAACAGTGGAAGTTGCATGCTTTAATTCTGTAATTAAGTGTTTAAATTGGTTAAAGTCATTATATAATTGTTGGGTAATGATTATGTGTGAATTATATCATGTGGGTATGTCTAAATTCGAGTAGAAAGTAAGAAATTGGTAGAAATTGGCATGTTCTGCGATTTTTCGCGAACTGCTGTCTGGTACGCCGCGCCACAGCGCCAGCAACCTGCCTTTTTCCCGCGCCGCAGTGCAACCGCGCCGCAGCGCCATATCTCAAGTCGTAGCGCCACGGCGCCGCAGCGACAAGACCCAGTACAAAAGTGGCCTCGCAGCGCCACTTAGCAGAATGTCCAGAAATGACTTATTTTTAAATGTTCAAATCTAGCAATGTGTTAGTAACTTATAGTAATGAACATAAAAACTTGTTAGACATATAATGAGGTGATAAAATAAATTATTAACACATCCATAACACAATTACGTGTAAATTGAATGATCGAATGCATAGTTAGCTTAATGTTCGTGAAATCTAATTTTTTTACAATAAGTGTAGTAATTGACTAAGTATAGTCATGAATTCGAGATTAGACAAAGAATAACTTATGATGTTTAATACGTTATTATTGACTGGTATTGTGAACATAATTGATATATAGGATTTAATTCAAAGAACGAGTTAATTAAGTGTAATTTACGCACAAGGCAAGTTTCCTAACCCTACTTATTATCGTTATATAAGTTGATTAATTCACCTTTCTACGTTGAGCAAGTTCTCATTATTATTGATCAAGTTTGTTTTGTATATTAAAGTTTATTAATCTTTCAAGCATGATGTTGTTATACAATACTTATTCTATTGTATACCTTTTGAGATTCTGTTCAAGTAAAATATTCATTTACTGTTAAACCTTGTTAGACTAGCGAACCCTTAATGATTCGACTAGTCCATAGTTGATGAGCGTTCTAAATTTCAGAACCTTTGATGAATTATCCAAACCAAACTTCCGTTGGTGCGGACTCCGATGTCAAACTGAGATGAATAACCCTTTAATACGGAATTATTTACGCTTTAGCGTTAAGATATTGTGCACAGTATGGTACTAAGGGCTGATCCCCCTAAGTTCGAGAAGAAAGGTCCATAGTCTTATGACTGTTAAAGGTTTTAAGTATAACCCTTGACAACCTAGGACATAGTTCAAGGTCTTATGACCCTCAGAAATTTCTTTTGATTCTTGTAATTCATTCTTGATTCAAAAGTTGAGCTTTTATATTCGAAGTTATTATTTTTCTCGCATGTTATTATTCATTGTTATATTATTATACTTGTGGGCAATCGTGCTCACTCTTGCGTAATAATAACATTGCAGTTAAGAACGAAAGAGTAGACGAACCTTCCACTAGTAAAGGTAAGGGCAAGCTTAGCAAATAATGAAGATTGATTATTTATGTGGTTATGTAATGATAATTAGAATTGATGTTACTTAAGACTTATTTGTTTATGTTTCCGCACAGATGATTTAAGGTTAGAGTAACCTGATATTTATTTATTATGTAGTTGATGTAACCCCATAAGGGGAAATTTATTATTATTTTTATCTATTACATGGTTTGCATTTATTTATGGGTAGATAGATGGATGATGTTTATACAGTGAACACCAAATCCTGTGGAAATGGAAGTACCAGATTTGGGGGTGTCACAGGTTGATATCAGAGCTGTAGGTTATGAACCTTAGGTGGGGAAACAACCTTAGGTAATAGCCTTATAGGAAGAACATAGTGAAGGAAAACTCTTATCGAGTTCTAAGAAATGATTTTCTAAATTCATTGAAGATAATAAAAGACTTTATGTGCTTATGTGTTAATTTATGTGCTCACTAGTACGACTGAGTAATTAAAACTTAAAACTATGTTATCAGGATGTCAGATGTTGGAGGAGCTAGTCGAGCTGGGGAGGAGGAACCCCGAGTGCCTACTGAGGAGGAGCCCCGAGACATTCATGTTGTCAGGGAGCAGTTGATTCAGAGAGAGCCATCTCTATTGATCACTATTGTTGGTCAGGAGCATGAGCCTGAGACTGATCTAGAGGAGGATCCTGAGGAGGAAGAGGAAGAAGAGGAGTTCCCACCGAACTCCATCAATGCTGAGATGTACGACGAGTTATATGATCGTAACGTAGAGTTACATGACACTGTCCAGGATTTGACTGAGCGAACGATTATTCAGCAGATTACCATCGAGCAGAAGGAGAGAGAGAGAGATTTTGACTCTTCACACATGTGTGGGAAACGTGGAGTGGGATTTAGTTCACGAGAATGGTCAAACCGAGGAAAAGTCCGAAGAAATAGAGAAGTTAAAGAAGGAACTGAAGGAAAGCTCAGAGAGGCTGATCATAGCAGAAGAAGGCTGGGTAAAAGAATCACATCGTGCTGATCTTGCAGAGAGGGATTGTCGTGTAAAGAAGGCGAAGCTTGGAGAGACATACTCTACACTTAATAACGCAATGGATGAAGCCCAGGATCGAGTTTTGAGGTACCCAATCCAGTTTGAAGGTCTACCATCATACATGCTGGATCGCATGACGATGTCTCGCATCATAGAAGAGGAACGTAGTAAGGCTATTCGGTGCCTTAACAGGCAGTGATAGTATTTGTTTAATTATGTGAAAAACTTATCTAGTTTTAGATGTAAATTCAGACGTGTTTATGAACGAATGAATATTTTAATATTTTTAAATCCTGTAGATTCTTTATCTCGGGATAGTTGATGTAAATAGCAGTAATGCTATCGTTTGATGTTAAAACTTTTGATTTGAATATATCGAGTTGATTAAGATAATGTATTAAGTGATTATGTTAAATTATTGAGTTAAAACTTAACTATTTAGAGAATTTAATAAAGATCTATCTAATAAGCGTATATTGTAAGACCCCAACTTATTAATGAATAAAATCAAATTTTCTCTAAATATTATTGTGAATAATAAGGGATTACTTTGATATAATACTTTGGTTATGGGTAAAATGTGCAAATTTTACAAAATAAGCAAGTGGTTATAAAATATTCATTTTGTCGGGGAATATTCGCTTGGTCGTGGAATATTCTTGCTGTCGGGGAATATTCGTACGACGGCGCAGCCTTGTGTGGGCCCCATAACAAAAATCGATTGGATAAAGAAAACGACAAGTATAAGTTGTTTATAAATAACGGCGTAGTTGTTACCGTTAATACTGTTGGAATACCCGATGGTTAAAATACAGTAGCACACGGTATTACACCAATTATTGATTCTTACGTAAGAAGGCACTACTCAATAATTGTTACAGTAGTTATTGTTCAATATTTTATTTTATTGATTCAATAATTACTGCGTTGATATTTTATATTATTGTTGTTTCAATAAGTGTTGCTGCACAGTATTTTTCATTATCAGATCAATAATTCATATTATTTGAATAATATTTTTAGATAAAATTATTGGCAATGTCTAGAAAGTTCTGTCTAAGGAGAGGTTTGGTCATCTAATTACGCGCCAGTAAGGAGAAATCCTTATTGGAAAGCCCCCTCTTTCCTGGGAACGGCCTGGTTGTCATAAATGTGATTCTGTAATATTATTTGTGAATAATTAATTATTGATTCATATGATAAGGAAATATTTATTTTATATGGATATAAATGAGGGATATATTTTTGTGGTTAAAAATGAAGGAGTTAATGTTGAGGTTTTTTTCAGTATTTTTGTCGGAATGGAGGTATTAAAAATCAGGGTTTTTGAGATATTTTGTGGGGGTTATAATTTTTAATCCGACCGTTGGATCGTGGTAATTTTTGGATATGTTATACATATATAAGTTGAGTATATGTCCACAAATTTTGAACCGTTAAAAATGAGCGTATGATTTATTATGAATTTTACGAGATGACTAGTTCAGAAATTATTGAATTTTCGGAGTTTATCATTTTGATGGAAAATTCTAGAATTGGTGGGCCCCACTCTTGGTTGGTGAAGAAATGTGCTGAGATTTTTATTCAAATGTGGTGGGTGGGAATAGTAGCAGGTAAAGCCATCAGGTTGCAGGTTAAGTCTGCTTCGGCGTGCTAACAATTTCCTATAAATAGAGGGCTAAGTTAGAATTGAAAATCACACCAGAAACAAGTTTACTCTCTTTCTCTCTCTATATTATTGAGTGTATTTTGTGAGTATTTAGATACTTTGAGAGTTTCTATTCATCAGAGCAAGTTTCTTTCAGCCTTATACCGGTATTCCGACCAGAAGTACTGATATTTTGAGGTAAGGGATATTATTTTCTTCTTAAATGATATTATTTTCTTCAATATCATTATGCTGAAATATTAACATCAATTTTATCAAATTTGGAACTTTTTGTGTCGGAGTTACTATTCACGTATACGGCACTATTCACGTATACGGTACTATTCACGAATACGGCACTATTCACCGAAAAATAAATTTTTTTCCTTTTTGTCCAAGATGTCTATTATGGTTACTATCTTTGATTGTATCCATGTTTTGATCTTTATTTTTGAATTCTGCTTCACAATTGATTATTATGAAGTATTATTGATCTTGGATAAACTGTTATACGAATCCCTAATATTTGTCCTTCTGTCTCACTGGATTCGTTCTCTTTAAGATATTTTTCATCATCCTCAGTCCTAAATGATGATATTACTGAATATCTTTGGCCTGTAGTGCAAAGATGTATGATTATTTGATGAATATCTTTGGCCTGTAGTGCAAAGATGAACAGGTGTTGAGATGAATATGACTGACAGGTGATACAAATGAATATCTTTGGCCTGTAGTGCAAAGATGAATATTTGGATAAAGGTGATTATTAATTGATGTTACAGGGATAAAATATTGATGATGGACTTTTAAATCTTAGAAGATAGTAGAATTCTTTCTCTACTTGACTCTTCTAATGGTTTGCTATTTCCGCTGCAGTTGTTGATCTAAAACTTGTTGTCGATTATATTCTATCAGATTTTTCCTGTTGAAGACTAACGATAATTTGTTGTATATCATCTTAGTCATAATATTTTTTACTGGGCTAGTTGAGCTCACCCTTTTCCTTTTTGTTCTATTTTTCTTCTCAGGAGGTGAGAACATAGCAGGATCTAGTCGGGCTATGGAGTGATGGTTCTAGAAAGATGTTTTAGCAGTCCTCACTATTTCTGTAAAATAGTGTTTGAATAATTGTAATGAGAATTTATTTGAGTGTGGATATTGTCCAGAAGACAATATTTGTATTTTAAACTCACAGTATGTGTTGTCGTATTTTATACGACAATTGTATTATTGAAGTTGTAGTTTATTTTCTGTACCATGTATTTGACGACTCGGAATGGGTGTTGTATACCTATTTTGGGGGCGTCACAGTTGGTATCAGAGCTTAGGGATATGATCCCTGGCTGAGATGTGAGACAAGAACTAAGAGGGGAGAGACGGGGAATTCTTTTCCTAGTATGACCTGACTAAGTTTATTTGGTGTTTATTTGGTCGGTCAGAGTATAGGGATAATGTGTAACATGTCAATTAACCCTTGTTTTATGATAGTATTTAAGAATGGCAGCTGAGAACGTTAATAATGGAGTAAATCAGATCGTGGAGACACCTTTGATCACCACCCAGGGGAACATGCAACAGGAAGGCAATATTCCTCCTGTAAACAACGTTACCGAGCAAACGATGAATGATGGAATGTTTAGGAGCTTTTTGTAGTTCATGCAAAATCAGACAAGGGAAACTCGTGTGCAGAATACGGGTGGAAATGATTACAACGCGCGGTTTGTCACAGCTAAGCAGTTCAAAGAATTGGGACCACCAGAATTTAAGGGAAAGCCGGATCCGATCATGGCAGAAACGTGGGTCAAGTAAATTACCAAGATATTCGATGTCTTGGGATGCACGGAGGAACAGAAGGTTCCATTCGCCACCTTTATGTTCTGCGGTGAGGCAGACTACTGGTGGGAGTCTGTGAAGCGTACCCAGCCTGACGCACTCAACATGTCTTGGGAAACATTTCAAAAATTGTTCAATGACAAGTACTTTCCTGAAAGTATTCGTCATATGAAGGAGGTGGAGTTTATCAGACTGGAACAAAAAAACATGGCGGTGTCTCAGTACGAGGCGAAGTTTGCAGAGTTATCCAGGTTTGCACCTCATTTGGTCGAAAATGAGGAATGAATGACAAGGATGTTTCTGAGAGGTCTAAAACCCGAGATTCGACAATATCTTATCTCTCATAAATTTTCTTTATATTCAGATGTTGTAAACAGGGCTCAATTATTAGAGCGAGATAATGAGTATGTGCAACCGAGTGACCACAACCAGGGTCATACTGGTGACAGCAGTTATCGGAGCGATGAGAACCAACGAGGAGGGAAAAATACAGACAAAAGTGGTAACCACTCAGGTGGTCATCATGGCCATGATAATAGGAGAGGTGAGTCAAGTGGAAATTTTAAGAAGAGAAGATTTAACGATGACAGGAAGACGTCGACAGCAGCACCAGCACTAGGAACAAATTCTAGCGGAGGAGAACGACCGCCAGTTAGATGTTACAGATGCGGAGATGAGGGACATATAAGTCCAAACTGCCCACAACAGTTCAAGGTATGTTATAATTGTGGAAAGGAAGGACATATCGCTCAAGATTGTACTATAGCGAAACCAAGTCCAGCTGGGACAGTGACACCAAAGGCAGATACGGACAAAATAAAGTCGGCGGTTTCTGAAAGAGCGTTTGTCATGACTGCCCAAAACGCGAGGAACCCGAACGAAGGTATAACGGGTTAGTTAATTATAAATTCTTGTGAATTTTATACCTTACTAGATACCGGTTCTACCCATTCTTTTATCTCTCCTGCTTGTGCTCAACGTTTAAACTTGACTCCGGAGAAATTAGACTTTGACCTATCTGTGGAGACTCCGTTAGGAGAAACTTTCATTTCATCTACAGTTTATAAATCTTGCTTAATCCAAGTTGGCACAAGCACATTACCTGTTGAACTTATCTCTTTAAAGATACTTGCTTTTGATGTGATTTTAGGAATTGATTGGTTAACTACTCATCATGCCAAAATTGATTGTTTTCGTATGGTTGTTAGTTTTCATATTCCTAACCAACCTGTTATGCGAATTCAAGCAACCAAACCACTAAAATCAATCGCTGTCATACCAAGCCATAAAGCCATTCGTTTATTGAAAAACGAATGTCAAGCTTTCTTAGCCCATGTCATGGACTTGAACAAAAATACGTCAGATTTGAATGATATTTCTGTTGTTAGTGAATTTCCTGACGTATTTCCTGAAGAATTTTCTGGCCTAACCCAGAGCGTGATATTAAATTTTTGTATTGATCTTCAACCCGATACAAAACCCATTTCTAAAATCTCATATTGAATAGCTCCTATTGAACTTCAGGAGTTAAAAACCCAACTATAGAAGTTGGTACCCGAGCCTCTATCTGGTGACTTCCTTTGTGGAATGCACCAAAGCCAGACTCTCCGTAAGGGACTCTATATTTGTGTGGTGGTAAAACAATAGGTGCCATTATGACGTGCTATCCAAGATTAGGATATGAATCACAATTGAGAGCAACCGAAGTCGGTGACCAAAGCACGTAGCTTTCTAGGCTAAGCTGGTTACTATCGGAGATTCGTGGAAGGATTTTCTCGAATCGCTACTCCGTTAACTTAGCTGACTCAGAAAGATACAAAATTCATATGGAGCGAGAAATACGAGAATATTTTCCAATAGCTCAAGAGGCGACTCATTCGGAACCTGTTCTGACCATACCATCCTGGAAAAGCGAACGTGGTAGCTGACGCGTTGAGTAGAAGATTGTACGCGAGTACGAGTGCGATATTGTTGAACACAAAGACCTATTTTGTATAATTTATAAATGATAGAGATAGAGTTAATGACTCTAGGGACCCACGCGATGATATACGAGTAAAATCGACTTTAATCGATAACGTTAAAGCCGCTCATGCTACGGACATAGAGCTGATGCGTATGAAGAAGAAAGTGCAAGAAGGTGCTATTCCAGAAGCAAGAATCGATGAAGAAGGAATACTTCGAGTCAACTCCAGACTTTGTGTTCCTAACGATTTTGACTTGAAGCATAGAATAATGATGGAGGCACACAACACACCGTTTGTAATCCATCCTGGGAGTACCAAAATGTATCACGATCTTCGACATACATTTTGGTGGAGCAATATGAAAAGAGAGATCGCGGAGTTTATCTCGAGGTGTTTAACTTGTCAACGTGTAAAGGCAGAGCATCAAGTGCCAAAGGGTCATTATTGATTGATTAACCAAGTCTACCCATTTATTGCCTATACGTGAGACTTATTCCCTTGAACGTCTTGCTAGTATGTACGTGAACGAGATTGTGAGATTGCATGGCATGCCAGTATCCATAGTTTCGGATCGTGACCCAAGATTTACTTCACGATTTTGGGTTAGCTTGTAGAAAGCTATGGGCACGGATTTACGATTCAGTTCGGCATACCATCCTCAAACGGACGGACAATCAGAGAGGACTATTCAAACTCTTGAAGATCTATTAAGACTTTGTGTTCTAGATCTCAAAGGGAGTTAGGATAAGTACCTACCATTGGTGGAATTCTCCTACAATAACAGTTATCAAGCGAGCATAGGTGTGGCTCCATTCGAGGCGTTGTATGGAAGCAAATGTCGTTCTCCAGTATGCTGGGACGAGGTGAGTGAAGCAACATTATTGCGACCAGAGTTGGTACGCATTACTATAGAGAAGATCCAAACGATTCGACAACGTATACAAATGGCACAGGATCGACAAAAGAGTTATGTGGATCTTCATCGGAAGGACGTGGAATTTAATATCGGGGATCATGTATTATTACGTATTGCACCATGGAAGGGAGTTACAAGATTTGGGAAGAGAGGAAAGCTCAATCCAAGATTTGTTGGTCCATTTGAGATTCTTGAGCGAATAGGAAATGTGGCATATAGACTCGCATTACCTCCAAGCATGTCTCATGTTCGTAATATTTTTCACATATCTATGCTTCGTAAATATGTTAAAGACCCGAACTATATTATTGAGTTAGAACCAGACGAGATAGCTGAAGATTTAACGTACGAGGAGGTACCTGTTAAGATCTTGGATAGGAAAGAGCATGTCCTACGCACGAAGGTTATACCACAAGTTAAGGTTTTGTGGAGAAACCATGCTATTGAAGAAATGACCTGGGAGTTGGAATCAGAAATGAAAGCGAGGTATCCTCACCTTTTTGAAATATCAGGTACATACGTTAATTTCGAGGACGAAATTTTATAAGGAGGGGAGGTTGTAAGACCCCAACTTATTAATGAATAAAATCAAATTTTCTCTAAATATTATTGTGAATAATAAGGGATTAATTTGATATAATACTTTGGTTATGGGTGAAATATATAAATTTTGCAAAATAAGCAAGTGGTTATAAAATATTCATTTTGTCGGGGAATATTCGTTTGGTCGTGGAATATTCTTGCTGTCGGAGAATATTCGTACGACGGCGCAGCCTTGTGTGGGCCCCATAACGGAAAGCGATTGGATAAAGAAAACGACAAGTATAAGTTGTTTATAAATAACGGCGTAGTTGTTACCGTTAATACTGTTAGAATACCCGGTGGTTAAAATACAGTAGCACACGGTATTACACCAATTATTGATTCTTACGTAAGAAGGCACTACTCAATAATTGTTACAGTAGTTATTGTTCAATATTTTATTTTATTGATTCAATAATTGCTGCGTTGATATTTTATATTATTGTTATTCAATAATTGTCACTGCACAGTATTTCCCATTATCAGATCAATAATTCATATTATTTGAATAGTATTATTAGATAGCATTATTGGCAATGTCTAGAAAGTTCTGTCTAAGGAGAGGTTTGGTCATCTAATTGTGCACCAGTAAGGAGAAATCCTTATTGGAAAGCACCCTCTTTCTTGGGAACGGCCTTGTTGTCATAAATATGATTCTGTAATATTATTTGTGAATAATTAATTATTGATTCATATGATAAGGAAATATTTATTTTATGTGGATATAAATGAGGGATATATTTTTGTGGTTAAAAATGAAGGAGTTAATGTTGAGATTTTTATCAGTATTTTTGTCGGAATGGAGGTATTAAAAATCAGGGTTTTTGAGATATTTTGCGGGGGTTATAATTTTTAATCCGACCGTTGGATCGTGGTAATTTTTGGATATGTTATACATATATAAGTTGAGTATATGTCCACAAATTTTAAACCGTTAAAAATGAACGTATGATTTATTATGAATTTTACGAGATGACTGGTTCAGAAATTGTTGAATTTTCGGAGTTTATCATTTTGATGAAAAATTCTAGAATTGGTGGGCCCCACTCTTGGTTGGTGAAGAAATGTGCTGAGATTTTTATTCAAATGTGGTGGGTGGGAATAGTAGCAGGTAAAGCCATCAGGTTGTAGGTTAAGTGTGCTTCGGCGTGCTAACATTTTCCTATAAATAGAGGGCTAAGTTAGAATTGAAAACCACACCAAAAACAAGTTTTCTCTCTTTCTCTCTCTATATTATTGAGTGTATTTTGTGAGTATTTAGATACTTTGAGAGTTTCTATTCATCAGAGCAAGTTTCTTTCAGCCTTATACCGGTATTCCGACCAGAAGTACTGATATTTTGAGGTAAGGGATATTATTTTCTTCTTAAATGATATTATTTTCTTCAATATCATTATGCTGAAATATTAACATGAATTTTTATCAAATTTGGAACTTTTTGTGTCGGGGTTACTATTCACGTATACGGTACTATTCACGAATACGGCACTATTCACCGAAAAATAAAATTTTTCCCTTTTTGTCCAAGATGTCTATTATGGTTACTATCTTTGATTGTATCCATGTTTTGATCTTTATTTTTGAATCTGCTTCACAATTGATTATTATGAAGTATTATTGATCTTGGATAAACTGTTATACGAATCCTTAATATTTGTCCTTTTGTCTCACTGGATTCGTTCTCTTTAAGATATTTTTCATCATCCTCAGTCCTAAATGATGATATTACTGAATATCTTTGGCCTGTAGTGCAAAGATGTATGATTATTTGATGAATATCTTTGGCCTGTAGTGCAAAGATGAACAGGTGTTGAGATGAATATGACTGACAGGTGATACAAATGAATATCTTTGGCCTGTAGTGCAAAGATGAATATTTGGATAAAGGTGATTATTAATTGATGTTACAGGGATAAAATATTGATGATGGACTTTTAAATCTTAGAAGATAGTAGAATTCTTTCTCTACTTGACTCTTCTAATGGTTTGCTATTTCCGCTGCAGTTGTTGATCTAAAACTTGTTGTCGATTATATTCTATCATATTTTTCCTGTTGAAGACTAACGATAATTTGTTGTATATCATCTTAGTCATAATATTCTTTACTGGGCTAGTTGAGCTCACCCTTTTCCTTTTTGTTCTATTTTTCTTCTCAGGAGGTGAGAACATAACAGGATCTAGTCGGGGTATGGAGTGATGGTTCTAGAAAGATGTTTTAGCAGTCCTCACTATTTCTGTAAAATAGAGTTTGAATAATTGTAATGAGAATTTATTTGAGTGTGGATATTGTCCAGAAGACAATATTTGTATTTTAAACTCACAGTATGTGTTGTCGTATTTTATACGACAATTGTATTATTGAAGTTGTAGTTTGTTTTCTGTACCATGTATTTGACGACTCAGAATGGGTGTTGTATACCTATTTTGGGGGCGTCACATATATTCTTAATAGAAATATGCCACCGAGAAGAAGACAAAACTGTCAACCATCTCAGGAAGAGTCAACGAATAATAACAATAACTCCAATGCTAATCCCGTCCAACAATTAGTGAACTTATTAGCTGGAGCAATGAATAATCAACCTCAAGCTCCATCGAATACTTCATTCAAGGATTTCAAGGCGGTGGGACTGCCAGAGTTTAAAGGATCCATGAACCCGATCGAAGCTCAGACTTGGGTTATGGAGATGGAGAAGGTTTTTAAGGTCGTAAGAGTCAGAGAGGATCAGAAGACCGCTTTTGCAACGTTTATGCTAAAATCTGAAGTCAGTTTTTGGTGGCAAGCAAACAAGGTCAGTGGAGGAGAAGGTATGATAACCTGGGAGAGGTTCAAGGAGATGTTTTTCGAGATGTATTTCCCGACTACCTCGCAAAACCAATTAGAGGTTCAGTTTCTGGAATTGAAGCAAGGGAATATGTATGTATCGGATTATGCGGCTAAATTCAACAAATTGGCAAGGTTCACCACGTATCAAGTGCACACGGACGAGAGAAAAGCAAGAAGGTTCGAAAAAGGACTGAAACCGTGGTTGTATAGTAAGGTGTCGATGTTTCAATTGAAGACATTCGTCGGGGTACTAGAGAAAGCTATACTCGCTGAAGGTGGAAGCGATGCGGTAACGAAATATAATCAAGAGCAAAAGAAAAAGAAGAGTGAGAATGAAGGTAATATCAAGACTGGTGGGAGTAGCACTGGGGGTAGTCTTAATCAGAAGAGGAAGTGGACGGATAACTCATCAGCTGGAAGTCAACAAGAAGGGCAGAAGAAGAAGATCGAAGCGTGCTCAACCTGTGAAAAAGTCCGTTTGGGAGTTTGTATGAAAGGGAAGCGTGTGTTCTATAATTGTGATCAGGAAGGCCATATAGCACCTAACTGTCCTAACCCAAAGAAAGGTGTCTGCTTCACTTGTGATTCAAAGGATCATTTGGCAAGAGATTGTCCTAAGAAGGGATCTGGGGGAGCGAGTTCAGGAGGAAATAGAGGAAATACCGGTGGAAGCACTCTGACTATCGCAACACCAACCGCAACCAACCGACCGACTGCTAGAACATTCAACATGATAGTGCAGGATGCAGTGCAGTCTCGCGATGTGGTGTCAGGTATCATTCTGATCAATAAAATTAATGAGTATGTATTATTTGATTCGGGTGCTACTTGTTCATTTATATCTGATGACTTTGCTAAGAACTTAAAATTACTTAAGGATAAGTTAGAATACCCTATGAACATAGAAATTATGAATAGAGAAATTATCCCTGTTAAGTACGTGCATAAGAACTGTAGAGTGGATATTAAGGGTAATATCATGAATGTAGATCTTATCCCTATTCGACTTGGGGAATTTGGCATTATCTTGGGAATGGACTGGTTATCCAATTATAGAGCGGTAATTGACTGCCAAAAGAAGCGTATTAACCTTATGACTCCATCAAAGGTTGTATTTTATGGTAGCAAGTCACCTAGACAAGCGAGTTGTCTGACGATGATGCAGGCCAGGAGGTTGTTAAGACAAGGCTGTGCAGGATATCTAGCTTACATAGTTGATAGTCGTAAAGAGAATCCAAAAATAGATGAGATACCAGTAGTGAGAGATTTTGCTGACGTATTTTCGGACGATTTGACGGGACTTCCTCCAGATAGAGCAGTTGAATTCGTGTTCGATTTGGCTCCAAGAACGGCTCCAATATCGAAGGCACCGTACCGAATGGCACCGGTAGAGATGAAAGAACTGATGGTCCAACTAAAAGAATTACTGGACAAAAAGTATATACAACCAAGCGTATCACCATGGGGAGCGCCAGTTTTATTTGTAAAGAAGAAGGATGGGACAATGCGGCTTTACATCGATTATAGAGAACTGAATAAGGTCACGATTAAGAATAGATATCCATTACCGAGGATCAATGATCTGTTTGATCAATTGAAGGGAGCAAGATAATTTTCAAAGATAGACTTGAGGAGTGGTTATCATCGACTGAAGGTGAGACCAGAGGATGTACCGAAGACAGCGTTCAGAACACGGTATGGTCACTACAAATTTTTAGTAATGTCGTTTGGTTTAACGAATGCTACTACAGCATTTATAGGACTAATGAATGGTGTGTTCAAGCCGTTTTTGGACAAGTTCGTAGTGGTATTTATAGATGATATTTTAGTATATTCAAAAACCAAGGAAGAACATGAAGAGCATTTGAGATTAACGTTAGAAGTGTTGAGAAGGGAGAAGTTGTATGCCAAGTTTTCGAAATGCAAATTTTGGAATGAGCGGGTGCAATTTCTTGGTCACGTGATCGATAAAAACAAAATTTCGGTAGATCCATCCAAAGTCGAAGCCGTGATCAACTGGGATCAGCCGAAGACGCCGTCAAAAGTAAGAAGTTTTCTTGGATTGGCAGGTTATTATAGAAGGTTCATTCAGAACTTTTCCAAGATCGCAACTCCATTAACGAATTTGACTCGAAAAGCTGTGAAATTTGTTTGGACGGAGAAGTGTGAGGAAAGCTTTCAAGATTTGAAGAAGAGGTTGAGTACAACACCTGTGTTGTCTCTTCCGGACGATATAGGAAATTTTGTGGTTTATAGTGATGCGTCGCATAAGGGACTTGGCTGTGTGCTTATGCAGCTGTAGAGTTATTGCGTATGCATAACGACAATTGAAAGATTACGAGAAGGGGTATCCGACCCACAACTTGGAGTTAGCTGCAGTGGTTTTCGCTTTGAAAATTTGGAGGCACTATCTCTACGGGGAGAAGTGTGAAATATATACAGACCACAAGAGTCTGAAATATATTTTTACACAGAAAGAATTGAATATGCGCCAAAGAAGGTGGTTAGAATTAATTAAGGACTACGATTGTGAGATTTTATACCATCCGGGTAAGGCAAACGTGGTTGCCGACGCCTTAAGTATAAAGGGTCGGGAGAAGCTGATGATGCTGACCAAACAGGAGGAGTTAATTTTGGCCATGGAGAAGCTAGAACTGGAAGTGAAGTATCCTATAGAAATTGATGAGAAGCTATTTCAGATGCAATCTGGTACAACCCTACTAGATAAAGTTAAGGAGGCTCAACTTCAGGACGATGAATGCAAAAAGGTGATAAGGAAGATATCCGAAGGAACTGAAACGAGATTTAAGATGGATAAGGAAGGAATACTAAGATTCGAGAATAGAATTTGGGTACCGCCAGTAACAAGCATTAAGGAAGACATTTTGAACGAGGCTCATAGCTCACAATATTCGATTCACCCTGGTAGTACCAAGATGTGCCAAGATCTTCGACAACATTTCTAGTGGCCTAATTTGAAACATGATGTTGCAGAGTGTGTTGCCAAGTGTCTGACCTGTCAGAAAGTGAAAGCAAAACATCAGAGACCGAGTGGGTTGCTACAACCGCTAGAGATCCCAGAATGGAAATGGGAACATATTACAATGGACTTCGTGGTTGGCCTTCCGATGACTTGGAAATGCTACGACGCAGTATGGGTTATCGTTGACCGACTAACGAAATCCGCAGACTTCCTTCCGATCAAAATCAGATTTAACTTAGATCAGTTGGCAAAGTTATATGTAAAAGAGATTGTTTTGAGGCACGGAGTGCCGGTGTTAATTGTTTCAGATAGGGATCCGCACTTTACATCGAGCTTCTAGAAACGTCTACAGGAATGCATGGGTACGCAATTGCGAATGAGTACGACATATCACCCTCAAACAGATGGATAGAGCGAAAGAATAATTCAGACATTAGAAGATATGCTAAGAGCCTGTGTGATGGACTTTAAAGGAAATTGGGATGATCACCTACTGCTTGTAGAGTTTGGTTACAAAAACAGTTACCACGCTAGTATAGGCATGCCACCTTACGAAGCATTATACGACAGAAAGTGCAGAACTCCACTTTATTGAGATGAAGTTGGCGAAAGACAATTACTAGGGCCAAAATTGGTACAGCAGACTGCAGAAATAGTCAAAGTGATCCGAGCACGATTGGTAGCAGCTCAAGATAGACAGAAGAAATACGTTGATCCACACCGTAAGAATGTTGAATTTGAACTGGGTAGTTATGTGTTCTTAAAGGTCTCTCCCTGGAAGGGAAAGATTAGGTTTGAAAAGAAAGGAAAATTGAGCCCAAGATTCATTGGACCCTTTGAAGTTCTGAGAAGGGTCGGAGAAGTTGCTTATGAGGTAGCGTTACTTCTAACACTCGAGAATGTCCACAATGTCTTCCATGTTTCAGTTTTACGACCCTAAAAACCCGATTACAAGCATGTAATTGAATACGAACCCCTACATTTTGAAAAAGACTTGTCTTACGAAGAAATCACTGTTCAAATTGTCGATCGAAAAGAACAAATTCTAAGAAATAAAGTAATACCTTCTGTTAAGGTAATTTGGAGGAACCACAACGCTAAAGAAGCTACGTGGGAACTCGAAGAGAATATGATGAAGAATTACCCTCATTTATTTACTTAAATTATGTGTAAGCGATTCTGGGGACATAATCTTTATAAGGGAGGGAGAATGTAACGGGTCAAATTTATTGAGTCGTGATTCTGGGGACAGAATCCTTTTAAGGGGGGAAAGATGTGACGAACGAGATTTTTCTAAATTAATTTTAATATTTATTGAATTAAATAAATATTTTTCGATGATTTAATTATTGGATTAAATAATTATTTGATGCAATTATGGTAGATTAATTTAATTATATGTGTTATATTTATTAAATTAATGTGGAGAATATTTATTATTCAAAGTATGTATTTATATGAGCTTATTGAATTAAAAAGGATTATTTAATAAGCCTAATGTTATTTTAATTAATTTAATAATTAATTAAAGATTTAATAATTTAATGTAATTAATTAATGAGAAAAGTAATTATATGATTATGTGAATTTATGATAAATTATTATATTTTATTTAATTTAAATTAAATAAGATATTTGAACTATTGTGTATGGGTGTGACATGATTTAAACTATATAATAAAAGGTTTTATTAAATTAAATAGTTATAAGCCTTTAAGGCTAGCCAAATGAGGCCTTAAGAGGAGTTGAGGGCAGTTAAACCACGTATGGAGTAACTGACCTCAACTCTGCGCATAAAAACTCAGTTACTTTATTACGTATTCTTCTTCATTCATTATTATTTCTAAGTCTGGCAAAACAGAGAGGGAGAGAATTAGAGAGTTGAGAAGTCAGAGAGAAATTGATAATTCTTAAGAAGGAATTCACCTCTTATTAAAATCTACACTACGCTTTGGGTAATCTCTTCAAACACAATTTCTATTTTACGTTTTTTAAAGTTTTCATGAATATGGCTTAAAGTCTTCTGTAAAGTTTTTGTAGTTGGAAAGGGTAACAATTATGTGAATATATGTAATAATTCAAGTAGCATAGCATGTTTAATATATATTGTATATGATTCCATATCATAAGTTTCGTAATATGATGACTTGTTATTTCAAAATTTACAGAGTTTGAGTTTTGGCCATATGGTCCTTATACGTAAATTTAATGTGTCAAACATAAATGATTTTGTAAAATTTATACTCCTATTTGATTATGCATGATAAAACGAACAAAACGAAACTTGAATGGTTGGATTTGTCCTTATAACGAATCCGTTGTATTAAATTCCATGTTTGTGTTCAAGAACATCAAGAACAGTGGAAGTTGCATGCTTTAATTCTGTAACTAAGTGCTTAAATTACTTAAAGTCATTATATAAATGTTGGGTAATGATTATGTGTGAATTATATCATGTGGGTATGTCTAAATTCGAGTAGAAATTAAGAAATTGGTAGAAATTGGCATGTTCTGTGATTTTTTGCGAACTGTTGTCTGGTACGCCGCGCCACAGCGCCGGATACTTGCCTTTTTCCCGCGCCGCAGCGCCACCACGCCGCAGCGCCAAGACCCAGTACAAAAGTGGCGCCGCAGCACCACTTAGCAGAATGTCCAGAAATGACTTATTTTTAAATGTTCAAGTCTAGCAATATGAACATAAAAACTTGTTATACATATAATGAGGTGTTAAAATAAATTCTTAACATGTCCATAACACAATTACGTGTAAATTGAATGATTGAATGCATAGTTAGCTTATTGTTCGTGAAATTTTTTTTTTTACAATAAGTGTAGTAATTGACTAAGTATAGTCATGAATTTGAGATTAGACAAAGAATAACTTATGATGTTTAATACGTTATTATTGACTGGTATTGTGAACATAATTGATATGTTGGATTTAATTCAAAGAACGAGTTAATTAAGTGTAATCTACGCACGAGGCAAGTTTCCTAACCCTACTTGTTATCGTTATATAAGTTGATTAATTCACCTTTCTACGTTGAGCAAGTTCTCATTATTATTGATCAAGTTTGTTTTGTATATTAAAGTTTATTAATCTTTCAAGCATGATGCTGTTATACAATACTTATTCTATTGTATACCTTTTGAGATTCTGTTCAAGTTAAATATTCATTTACTGTTAAACCTTGTTACACTAGGGAACCCTTAATGATTCGACTAGTCCATAGTTGATAAGCGTTCTAAATTTCAGAACCCTTGATGAATTATCCAAACCAAACTTCTGTTGGTGCGGACTCCGATGTCAAACTGAGATGAACAACCCTTTAATAGGGGATTATTTACGCTTTAGCGTTAAGATATTGTGCACAGTATGGTTCTAAGGGTTGATCCCCCTAAGTACGAGAAGAAAGGTCCATATTATTATGACTGTTAAAGGTTTCAAGTATAACCCTTGACAACCTAGGACATAGTTCAAGGTCCTATGACCCTCAGAAATTTCTTTTGATTCTTGTTATTCATTCTTGATTTAAAAGTTGAGCTTTTATATTCGAAGTTATTATTTTTCTCGCATGTTATTTTTCATTGTTATATTGTTATACTTCTGGACAATCGTGCTCACTCATGTGTAATAATAACATTACAGTTAAGAACGAAAGAGCAAACGAACCTTCTACTATTAAAGGCAAGGGAAAGCTTAGCAAGTAATGAAGATTGATTATTTATGTGGTTATGTAATAATAATTAGAATTAATGTTACTTAAGACTTATTTGTTTATGTTTCCACACAGATGATTTAAGGTTAGAGTAACTTGGGATTTATTTATTATGTAGTTGATGTAACCCCATAAGGGGAAATTTATTATTATTTATATCTATTGCATGGTTTGCATTTATTTATGGGTAGATAGATGAATGATGTTTGTACAGTGAACACCAAATTCTGTGGAAATGGAAGTACCGGATTTGGGGGTGTCACGGAGAGCATGCATCATGGATTTCAAAAGAAGCTGGGATGAACATTTACCATTGGTAGAATTTGCCTACAATAACAGTTACCACGCGAGCATCGGCATGCCACCTTACGAGGCATTGTACGACAGAAAGTGCAGAACTCCACTGTGCTGGGATGAAGTCGGTGAACTCCAACTGTTAGGACCGGAACTGGTACAACAAAATGCTGAAGTTGTCAAACTCATCAAGACAAGATTGGTAGCAGCCCAAGACAGACAGAAAAAGTATGCCGATCAACATAGGCAGAATCGCGAATTTGAAGTAGGAAATTTCGTTTTACTAAAAGTTTCTCTTTGGAAGGGGAAAATTCGTTTTGGCAAGAAAGGAAAGCTTAGCCTAAGATTTATTGGACCTTTTGAGATACTACGAAGAGTGGAGGAAGTGGCTTATGAGGTAGCTCTAGCACCAGAGTTGGAAAACATTCATAATATTTTTCACATTTTGGTGTTACGACCGTATAAACCCGATTACAAGCACGTGATCGAGTACGAACCATTGCAATTAGATAAAGATTTGTCTTATGAAGAGACTCTTATCCAGATAGTCGACAGGAAAGAACAAGTGCTCAGAAATAAAGTGATACCTTCTGTGAAGGTGATATGGAGAAACCACAATGTCGAAGAGGCAACGTGGGAACTCGAAGCTGAAATGATAAAAAATTACCCTGAGTTATTTGTTTAATCTATGTCTTCGATTATGGGGACAGAATCTTTGTAAGTAAGGAAGAATGTGACGATTTGATTGTTTGAATTGTGATTCTGAGGACAGAATCCTTTTTAAGGAGGGAATGATGTAACATTCCAGAATTTTAAATGTAATATTAAATATTTATTGATTTATATAAATATTTAATGGATGTGATTATCGTTGAATAAATATTTGTTCAATTAATTTAATTTTGTTTAGCTAATTATTTATTAAATAAATAATTGATGAATTAAGAAAATGATTATTATATTGATATTTCAATTTAATGGTTAATTATTTGTATTGAGTTATGTGATTAAAGGATTTATTTAATTAATTGTGATTTGAATAAATTAAAATAAATATGAAAGCTTGATTAAATATAGTGTGACAAATAACTATATTATAAGGAGTTATTAAAATAAATTAAAGTAGTTTAATTTAGTTTTTGCCAAACAAGGCTTAATATATTAATTCTTTAAAATTTAAAAGGTTTTTGCCAAACAAGCCTTATGGCTTTTGGGATTTCTAGATTTTTTTAAATTAAATAAAATAATAAATATAATATATTTATAATGTATACGTTATTTTGATAACTGATGATGGCTATTAAGGCCATATCTGTTTTGTGTTTTGATATTACGCATATTGGCTATCAGTTTGTTTTAGTTGTACGCATACTAGTTGCTGGGTTTTGAGAAAGTTCAGAAAACTTGTTAGAGGTTAGCAAAGAAAATTAAGAGAGAGTTATGAATTTTCACAGCAAATTCAAGTGATTAGCAGGGATTGTATTTGTAATTGAAGGTATGTTTTACACCTTTGATATTATAAGCATATATATGAATATTACAACAATAATTTTCATACTCTTTGAATTTTATATGTTTAGAATTGATGTTCTTGAATTAGTTATGATGATTGCATGTGTCTATGATGATTAGATATTATGTTTAAACAATAATCGCATGCTAATTTCGGATATCAGTAAAAATTTTGTCAGTATATATATGTTTTCATATGTAGCTATGTAAGTACCAATTTTGATGGTCAAATTGCATGCTAAGATGTTAATTGAGTTTTGTTATGCTAGTTTGTTGAGATACGAACATAACGTAATTTGAATGAGATGATTTGGTCATGTAATGAATTCAGAGTGATGATTTTTAGAATGAATATCAAAAATTAAGTTTTTGTATGAAAACATGAAAATTGAGGAATTAAAATAGTTTTAGTGATTGTTAAATTGTGCTAAGTGGTTGAATATGTTAGCAATCATGTGTATGATACTTGTATATTTATTTTATGTGTTATTATCACTGTTTGGTGGGTGAAATTCGCGTTAGTTGGCTTAAAAAAAGTGTCGAAGCTCTGTTCTGTAAAACTGAGTTCTGTGCGTCGCGCTGCCGCGCGGGCGCGCGGCCTCCCAGTACAAAACTCGCACGGCCGCGCGAGTGCCCATTTCCAGATACTGAAGTCTGCTAATTCTGTAAACTTTGGTCGTTCTTTGTGGCTTAGCAAAAGGTTATGGTAATGTGTCCAACATGTAACAACAAGGCTAATACAGAGTTGTGTTATATGTATTATGAATTCAAAGTTGCAAAAATGAGTAGTAAATCAAAAATGCGTTATGTGATAACCTAGTTTATAGAATGAACGTTAGTTATGTGTTGTGATGATTAACACTTGGGAATTATGAAATGTAAATGGTAGCTTAAGACTTGTGATAAAATAACAAGTTTAGCTAGTAATGCGTTTTATATTGAAAAGTGAATATTAGTATGTCTAATAGATGTTGTGATTTTAATACTGTGTATAGGTGAACGTGAGTTTTAATATTTTAGCTTACGCTCGAGGCAAGTTTTCTAACTCTACACTTTCGTTGAGTTAGTTCTATTATTATATTGTATAACTTCATGCTTTTGATTGAGCAAGCTTCTTATCTTAACGGTTATTGAATAAATCAATTTTATTGATTGATTCATTCTAACTTGTTTATAGTTAAGCAAGTTTCTTAAGTTCTATTATTGTATAATGAACGTAATTTTGAACTCTCGTCTCTATTATTGAACTGTTTTAATTCTTTGCATGAGTTAATACATTGTTGGGCAAGTTTTTGGTTTTTAGCTTGCTATCAGTTAAATGTACGTTCAGGAATATCATTTCTAATGTTATAAGACTCGAACCTTAGCTTATTTTACTGTTCAAGAAAAGGTTAACCATTTTATTCATTTTATTGAATGCTTATGCTCTATAGCTATTTCAAGCATGAGTTTGATATGTAGAATCAGTTCATTTATGATTCTCAAATGTTCTAAGCTATGTTGTTATTAAATTACTATTGTATTATCAATCGTTGTTGATTCAACTAGTTCCCTAGTTGATGATCATTAAACTTCAATTACCCTTGAAAGCTTATCCAAACCAAACTTTCTTTGGTGCGGACTTGTACTCTAATTACTGAGATGAAAAACCCTATGTTTAGGGGTTTACGCTTAGCGTTGAAATGGTTATGCACAATACATTGTACGAAGGATTGATCCCCCTAAGTACGTGGAGTCCTTAAAGTCATATGACTGTTAAAGTTAAAGTTGAAAGATTACTTATAACTATGGACATGATTCATGATCATTTGACCCTCAGTAGTATATTTAGTAATGTTAATAGAACATATCATTCAGTTCTATTGAGCCTATGAATTGGCAAATGTTGTAATGTTAATAGAACATATCATTCAGTTCTATTGAGCCTATTATTTGGCAAATGTTGTAAAGATATTTGCTCTTATTTCAAGTGAGCTTTGTTTGCTCACGCTTGCATATTTATACACTTATTGCAGCTATGGTTGAGAAGGTAGATAAACCTACAACTAGCAAAGGAAAGGAAAAAATATAGCAGTGATGAAGACTTGTAATTTTGTTTTATCGTTATGATGATAGACTTTTAATAATGACGTCATGAAATAATTTAATTTTCACACTTGAATGATTGTATTAAAGGTTAGAGAACCTGGGAGATAATGTTTTATTAATGTAATCCTGTATGGGCAGGTTTTATTATTCAATTTATTATGATTGGGTAGTTAGATATGAATGTTTTGATTACGTGAACACCAAATCTTGAGGTAATGAAGTACCAAGATTTGAGGGTGTCACAAGTTGAATAAATAAAATGAATAAAATAATAAATATAATATATTTATAATGTATATGTTATTTTGATAACTAATGATGGCTATTAAGGCCATATCAGTTTTGTGTTTTGATATTACGCATATTGGCTATTAGTTTGTTTTAGTTGTACGCATACTAGTTGCTGGTTTTGAGAGAGTTCAGAAAACTTGTTAAAGGTTAGCAGAGAAAATTGAGAGAGAGTCACGAACTTTCACAACAAATTCAAGTGATTAGCAGCGATTGTATTTGTAATTGAAGGTATGTTTTACAACTTTGATATTATAAGCATATATATGAATATTACGACAATAATTTTCATACTCTGTGAATTTTATATGTTTAGAATTGATGTTCTTGAATTAGTTATGATGATTGCATGTGTCTATGATGATTAGATATTATGTTTAAACAATAATCGCATGCTAATTTCGGATATCAGTAGAAATTTTGTCAGTATATATATGTTTTCATATGTAGCTATGTAAGTACCAATTTTGATGGTTAAATTGCATGCTAAGATGTTAATTGAGTTTTGTTATGCTAGTTTGTTAAGATACGAATATAACGTAATTTGAATGAGATGATTTGGTCATGTAATGAATTCACAGTGATGATTTTTAGAATGAATATCAAAAATTGAGTTTTTGTATGAAAACATGAAAATTGAGGAATTTATATAATTTTAGTGATTGTTAAATTATGCTAAGTGGTTGAATATATTAGCAATCGTGTCTATGATAGTTGTATATTTATTTTATGTGTTATTATCACTGTTTGGTGGGTGAAATTCATGTTAGTTGGCTTAAGAAAAGTGTCGAAGCTCTGTTCTGTAAAACTGAGTTCTGTGCGTCGCGCTGCCCTTAGGCGCCGGCGCGAAGCTGCCGCGCGGGCGCGCGTGAAAGTAGTATGCACACAAGCCCATCATGTTTGCTGATAAAGCATATACTTTGTAACAATCTTATTCATTTACTAATAAAAAGTATTAATTTATTAAAGGCTTTTAATTATCTTCATGATGCTGTTTTTTAATATGTGATAAACTCATAGTTTTAAGCAATGCTTTTAGAATAATGATGATGATCATTCTAATGAGATCTAAATTCTTAGAAAGCTTAAAACTAAAATAGTTCCCAATCGTTGGATTACTAAATTGGAGATTAGTGAATTCGGATAGATTGGTACATACGTTGCTTGCTCATTGGATGAGGATGATTGATCTCATGATCATTTATGTGGAGACACTAAAGCAAGTATGTAGGTGCTTATTAGAGAATAAGTTCACTGAACGTGGCTCGCTAAGGAAGTATGTAGGTGCTTATTAGAGAATAAGTTCACTGAACGTGGCTCGCTAAGGAATACCTAATGGAGTTTTACTTGTCTATCAATAGAAATTCCTATAGTGATAGTAGTACAAGTGATCCTTGGACTTGAGATCATCATAGTATCTTGTGTATGATGAGTTATACTTTGACTTATTTCTTAAGACCCTTAGGGTATATCAAAGGGTATACTTGGGTATAATAAGTTGTACATAGAGATAATGTATGATCAATAAAGAATCTACTATTTCTAGTAAAAGAAGAGAAATGTCATATGTGATTCGATAAATGACAACCTAGTAGTCCTTGGCCAAGACAAAATGAAATTAGAAAGGAGTTTCTAATTTGCATTATTTGGTGTTGTGCATTCAAGAGTCGAAATATATATAATTAAATAAAATAAGACTTGACAGTAATTCTATGTCTTATATTTAATTGGGACATTGTATGGTGGAATGATTGAATTGTACGGTAACTATTTACTCAAAGGTTCTTTTATGATTAATATTGAAATCTATATTATCTGGAAAGTTGTTGATCGCTAGGGAGGCTTATCCCTATTGTAGAATAAATATTATTTATTTAAATAAATTAATTATTTAATTTATTTATTTAAATAAAATTGGAATTATTCTAATTGATTTATTCACAACCGGTTTAATATGGAGAACCTAAAGGGTCACACCATAAAAGGAAGAATAATTATTTAAGAAGTTAATGGCATAATCGTAATAATATGTTAAGTATATTTAATTTAATCTATGGTGATAGAATAAATTAAATAGCTTAATATTTATTATTTAATATTTTATAAATATTAAATATAAATTAATAAGAGAAGTCTTATTAATATTATTACAATTATTATTATTTTAATTTCTAAAAGAGTTTAGGAATTACTTTAATATAAGTACTCTCATTTATTCCTAATAGGATTAGGAGGGAAAATTAGTTAAAGGAGTTTAATTAATTATCCCTAATAAGATTAGGGAGTCCATTTAATTAAAAGAGTTTAATTAAATAAATAATACCTTATTTTTAATTAAATATGGTTACTTGATATCTTTATAAGGGGAGTCTTATATCAGATATCTAGATACGCAATTACAATAGTTGGAGAGTACGCTCTTTTTCTACATTGATAGAAAACTAGGGTTTAGCCAACCGCCCATCTTCTTGAATCTTTATTCTTTCTTGGTGGATCACCTCTAGAGGCCAAACACTTGGGTGGCTATCGTTGATCAAAGGAAGGAACCAAACCCGGTGGATTCAAGTTGAACGCGAAAAGGATTGGAGGTGAACTTATGCCTGAGAAAGCTCGAATCTTCAAGGGTATGATTCTTATTCTTCATAGCTTTTCGTTTAATTAATAATTATGCATAAATGATGATCCAGGTATATGGTTTAGTAAAATTTTAAACTCTGATTTTCCATGCTTCCGCTTATTTTGTGTAATTTGATTGCGTTCATGAATATTACAAACCTAATAGTGATATCAGAGTCAAACCTTTATGCAAATTATTAATTATTTTAATTTGATATGTATATTGATATGTGTTTTGAGCAATTTAATTAGGCATAATTTATTGTATAAAATCTATTTAAAAAAACATGTTTTATTTTTTTTGCTGATTCCGTGATTTGCGAAGCCTCGTATTACTATATGTAAGCTGGTGGCCGCGCACGAAAATTCGTACATCCTCCTTGTAACTAACATGTTAACTATGTTATATATATATATATATATATATATATATATATATATATATATATATATATATATATATATATAGGGTAAGGATCAAGAGCATTCTCCTTAAATAGCATTCCTCCTTAAATAGCATTCTTTTATTAAAACGATGTCGTTTTAGAGGGACGCGGTGGCATTTTTGTAAATATAATACCACCGCGTATTTACAAAAATGTCACCGCGTCCCTCCAAAACGACATAGTTTTAATAAAAAAATGCTATTTAAGGAGGAATGCTATTTAAGAAGAATGTTCTTGATCCTGACCGTATATATATATATATATATATATATATATATATATATATATATATATATATATATATATATGTGTGTGTGTGTGTGTGTGTGTGTGTGTGTGTGTGTGTGTGTGTGTGTGTGTGTGTGTGTGTGTGTGTGCGCGCGCTAAACAAGATGAGACAAATTAATAACAAACCCCTCAAATATTTTATATTAAGTTGTAGCGTTCAAAGATATTTGGAATATCGAACGTCGCCTTCTAGCATGATAGAAACAATAGAGTATTGAATATTTAATATGAGTTTGTTGTGCACACACAAGGCAAGTATTAAATATTTAAGATGTTATTTTTATTACATATGATGTTTATAAGGAATTGAACATTACTGCTTTGTTGTGCACACACAAGGGCTGTAGTTTTCTCTTCACTTATATGAAAATGTTGGGTCTAACTTAACTTAAATCATTTTAGTTCGGATGTGCACACACTTGACCATTATGATTTAAGAGGCAAAATATAAGGAGTTACATAGTTGATGTAATTGACAAGAGTTGTCTACCTATTTATTTATATATAGTTTGTTGTGCACACACAAGACTATATACATTTGAAATGGGATCCTTATTCTCACTAGCAAATCTTTAATTAAATTTTGCCGAACTATATAAGTGTGGGTAATATAGTTTGATAAAAATAGTGGGAGATACCAATTTAAAACAAGACCTAATTTATTTTGGTAATTAATAAAAGAATGTATGCTAAAATGTTGTTAATTACAAATTTATTTACAGAATTTTACAATATCTAAATTACTATCACTGTGAAACATATTAGATGTTAATTAACCGGACTGAATTACTTAGATTGGTTAAAGAATTTGAGAATAGTTCTCATGGCTGAAAAGCTATCTTATGTCCTTAATACGCCTATCCCTGCAATGGTTGCAGAAAATACCTCTAAGGAAGAGATTGCTACTTTTAGAAAGTGGCAAGATGATGCATAGTTGGCTCAATGCATCATGCTGGCATCTATGAGTAACGAGCTTCAGTGTCAGCGTGAAACTATAGATGCTCTTACTATATTCCTGCACATCAAGTAGTTGATGGTTAGGAAAGTAGGACTGATAGATATCAGATATCTAAGGAGCTCTTCCGATCTAGAATGATCGATGACACTACAGTACAGATAAAAGTCCTTAACATAATCAATTTGATTGATCAATTAGGGCAATGGGTTTTTGTCATGGATGGATAGTTGAGCCAAGATTTGATCTTGCACTCACTCCCGGACTCCTTTCATAATTGTTGTGAATTTTTCATATAAACAAGCTAGATATCAGCTTCGCTTATTTGCTTAACATGTTAAAAAATAATGAGAGTCACTTTCCAACTAAGAAAGATCAAGTCTTACTGATAGGGGTCAAAGGATCTTCTAAAAAGAAGAACGATTCTAAGAAGGTAAATAAAAAAGGCAAAAACAAAGGATAATAAGAACAAAACTGATACGGATAGCAAATGAGTTTGCTTCCACTGCAATAAGCCAGGACACTGAAAAGAAATTGTAAGAAGCATCTTGCAGAGGCTAACCAGAAGAGGCTTAGTGAAATTTTGGTTACAAATACAATTTTTTTCATGATTTAAAATAAGTTTTTCTTTAAGTTAAGGTTCTACTTGGGTATTGGATACCAACTTTGGTTATCATAAATATAGATTTATGAAGGGACCAAGCAGAAGTAGAAAGCTAAACAAAGGATAAGTAATCATATGTCTGGTAAATGAAGCAAAGATTGCTGCATTAGCCATAGAAACTTATAATTTAGCATTGCCTACGGGCAAATATATTAAGTCAATAAGTTGTTATTGTATTCCAGTTCTCGTTAGAAATATTATTTTTATTTTATTGATGGACAATGAAATCTTTGGTATTATATTTAAGAACAATTATTATTCTATTTATAATAATAATGTTTTGTTTAGAACTGGAATATCACCTAATAGATTTTGTATACTTAACTTATGTAAAAATAATTTTGCATATTGAACAAATTAGTTTAAGAAAAGGAGATGATCATTCAAAGAGTTGAATGTGTGTATTTGCTGAAATACAAGTGTGAATTATTTGAAAGGTTCAAAGAATTTAGAAGTGAAATAAATTGGCAAAGTGTTAGGATTCTTTGATCGGATCAAGGAAGAAATACTTATGCAATAAGTTTCTAGATCATCTCAAATGGTTTTCTCACAATGGACGCCTCCTGATACGCAATAATTAATTGATGTATCTGAAAGAAAAAATCGTACCTTATTGGATATGGCGTGGCCCATAATGATTTTATCGACATTCCAGTATCCTTCTGGGGTAATGTCCTAGAAATGGCTACATATCTACGAAAAGGTAACCTCAAAATCCGGCCCCAAGACTCCATAAAAGTTATGGACAGGGAAGATTCATAATCTTAAGTATGTTAAGATAAAGGGTTGTCCAACTTATGTGAAAAGGTTTCAAAGGATAAGCTTGGGACAAAATTTGACAAGTACATATTTATGGGACATCCTAAAGTAAGTTTAGGGTATATGTTCTATAATCCTACTTAGCAAAAGGTGTTTGTTGCGAAACACGCTGCCTTCTAAGATAAAAATGTTTATCATTGAAGGGGCTAGTCGAAGGATAATAGATCTTAAAAAGTTTAAGAACCACAAAACACTATAAGTCAAATAAGAGGAACCTGTAGATGGACCTATTGTACCACAACTAAATCGTAAATATGGAATAGTACCGAAAATTCCTAGGAGGTATGGATTCATTATAGATGATGATGATGAAGTACACACCATAGAAGATGATGATCCAGTTACATACGATAAGGTAAGAGTTGTAAACACTCAGAGAAATGGATTGAAACAAGTTTCTCAAATATGGAACATTCATTTTGATGAGACAATCAAAAGAGTTTGATTTTATCAAAAATAATAATGAACCTAGTGTGTACAAAAGGGTCAGTGGGAGTGTCGTGACATTCCTAGTATTATATATTGATATACTACGGATAAGGAATGACATGCCAATGCTAGAATCAGTAAAGATAAAGTTTTCGAAACATTCCTCCATGAATAATTTGGGAAGAGTATCTTAATTGGGGATAAAAATCTATATAAATAGATTTAATAGGATGCTCGACTTAACCCAAGAAACGTATATTCATTTGATGCTAAAGTCGTTTAGCAATGCAAACTCCAAGAAATGTCTCATGATGATGAGCCCTGGAGTGTATCTCTCTTAATAGTCCCCTTAGACTCATAAAAGAGAGATTGCATGAGTAACTATCATGTATGCAATGAAATATATGAGAGCTGATGATGATCGGTCATATTCTGGAGAAGATCACTGTAAGACAGTGAAAAATATCTTAAAGTACTTAATCGGCACTAAGGATGTGATTAAAATTTATGGTGGGTCTAAATTAAAACTAGAGGGCTAAATAGACTCAAGTTTTTCAGACAGACCAAGATGACAGAAAATCCACTTTAAGGTAAAGCGTTACCTTGAACTATGGTGCAGTGAAATTGGAAAGGTTTCAAACAGCAAAGAGTTGCTAGTTTAGTAATAAAGATAAAGTATATAGCTATAAATGAAGCTACAAGTTGATTGTTTGGATGAAAAGTTCATTACAAAACTAGGAATAGTTCCTAAGTCTCATCTTGGATCTAAACATGTGTTGTGGCACTTTTATTTGATTATAGGAATCATTGAAAGATGGGAAATCACTATAGAGATAGTGGACTCTCAAGAACACCATTACATATCCATTAACTAAAGCTTATCCAACAGCAGGATAATCGTCACTTAGAGAAGAATAGTATGAGATAACATGACGATTGACTTTAGTGCAAGTGGGAGATTGAAAGTAGTATGCACACAAGCCAATTATGTTTGATGATAAAGCATAAACTTTGTAATAATCTTATTCATTTATTAATACAGAGTATTAATTTATTAAAGGCTTTTAATTATCTACATGATGCTATTTTTTAATATACAATAAACCCATAGTTTTAAGCAATGCTTTTAGAATAATGATGATGATCATTCTAATGAGATCTAAATTCTTAGAAAGCTTAAAACTAAAATAGTTTCCAATCGTTGGATTACTAAATTGGGGATTAGTGAATTCGGATAGATTGGTACATACGTTGCTTGCTCATTGGATGAGGATGATTGATCTCATGATCATTTGTGTGGAGACACTAAAGCAAGTATGTAGGTGCTTATTAGAGAATAAGTTCACTGAACGTGGCTCGCTAAGGAATACCTAATGGAGTTTTACTTTCCTATCAATAGAAATTCCTGTAGTGATAGTAGTACAAGTGATCCTTGGACTTGAGATCATCATAGTATCGTGTGTATGATGAGTTATACTTTGACTTATTCCTTAAGACCCTTAGGGTATATCAAAGGGTATACTTGGGTATAATAAGTTATACATAGAGATAATGTATGATCAATAAAGAATCTACTGTTTCTAGTAAAAGAAGAGAAATGTCCTATGTGATTCGATAAATGACAACCTAGTAGTCCTTGGCCAAGACAAAATGAAATTAGAAAGGAGTTTCTAATTTGCATTATTTGGTGATGTGCATTCAAGAGTCGAAATACATATAATTAAATAAAATAAGACTTGACAGTAATTCCATGTCTTATATTTAATTGGGACATTGTATGGTGGAAGGATTGAATTGTACGGTAACTATTTACTCAAAGGTTCTTTTATGATTAATGTTGAAATCTATATTTTCTGGAAAGTCGTTGATCGCTAGGGAGGCTTATCCCTATTGTAGAATAAATATTATTTATTTAAATAAATTAATTATTTAATTTATTTATTTAAATAAAATTAGAATTGTTCTAATTGATTTATTCACAACCGATTTAATATGGAGAACCTAAAGGGTCACACCATAAAAGGAAGAATAATTATTTAAGAAGTTAATGGCATAATCGTAATAATATGTTAAGTATATTTAATTTAATCTATAGTGATAGAATAAATTAAATAGCTTAATATTTATTATTTAATATTTTATAAATATTAAATATAAATTAATAAGAGAAGTCTTATTAATATTATTACAATTACTATTATTTTAATTTCTAAAAGAGTTTAGGAATTAATTTAATATAAGTACTCTCATTTATTCCTAATAGGATTAGGAGGGAAAATTAGTTAAAAGAGTTTAATTAATTATCCCTAATAAGATTAGGGAGTCCATTTAATTAAAAGAGTTTAATTAAATAAATAATACATTATTTTTAATTAAATAGGTTTACTTGATATCTTTATAAAGGAAGTCTTATATCAGATATCTAGATACGCAATTACAATAGTTGGAGAGTATGCTCTTTTTTTACATAGATAGAAAACTAGGGTTTAGCCAACCACCCATCTTCTTGAATCTTTATTCTTTCTTGGTGGATCACCTCTAGAGGCCAAACACTTGGGTGGCTAACGTTGATCAAATGAAGGAACCAAACCCGGTGGATTCAAGTTGAATGCGAAAAGAATTGGATGTGAACTTGTACCTGAAGAAACTCGAATCTTCAAGGGTATGATTCTTGTTCTTCGTATCTTTTCGTTTAATTAATAATTATGCATAAAGGATGATCCGGGTATATGGTTTGTAAAATTTTAAACTCTGATTTTCCATGCTTCCGCTTATTTTGTGCAATTTGATTGCGTTCAAGAATATTACAAACCTAACAGCGCGGCCTCCCAGTACAAAACTCGCACGGCCGCGCGAGTGCCCATTTCCAGATACTGAAGTCTGCTAATTCTGCAAACTTTGGTCGTTCTTTGTGGCTTAGCAAAAGGTTATGGTAATGTGTCCAACATGTAACAACAAGGCTAATACAGAGTTGTGTTATATGTATTATGAATTCAAAGTTGCAAAAATGAGTAGTAAATCAAAAATGCGTTATGTGATAACCTAGTTTATACAATGAACGTTAGTTATGTGTTGTGATGATTAACACTTGGGAATTATGAAATGTAAATGGTAGCTTAAGACTTGTGATAAAATAACAAGTTTAGCTAGTAATGCGTTTTATATTGAAAAGTGAATATTAGTATGTCTAATAGATGTTGTGATTTTAATACTGTGTATAGGTGAACGTGAGTTTTAATATTTTAGCTTACGCTCGAGGCAAGTTTTCTAACTCTACACTTTCGTTGAGTTAGTTCTATTATTATATTGTATAACTTCATGCTTTTGATTGAGCAAGCTTCTTATCTTAACGGTTATTGAATAAATCAATTTTATTGATTGATTCATTCTAACTTGTTTATAGTTAAGCAAGTTTCTTAAGTTCTATTATTGTATAATGAACGTAATTTTGAACTCTCGTCTCTATTATTGAACTGTTTTAATTCTTTGCATGAGTTAATACATTGTTGGGCAAGTTTTTGGTTTTTAGCTTGCTATCAGTTAAATGTACGTTCAGGAATATCATTTCTAATGTTATAAGACTCGAACCTTAGCTTATTTTACTGTTCAAGCAAAGGTTAACCATTTTATTCATTTTATTGAATGCTTATGCTCTATAGCTATTTCAAGCATGAGTTTGATATGTAGAATCAGTTCATTTATGATTCTCAAATGTTCTAAGCTATGTTGTTATTAAATTACTATTGTATTATCAATCGTTGTTGATTCAACTAGTTCCCTAGTTGATGATCTTTAAACTTCAATTACCCTTGAAAGCTTATCCAAACCAAACTTTCTTTGGTGCGGACTTGTACTCTAATTACTGAGATGAAAAACCCTATGTTTAGGGGTTTACGCTTAGCGTTGAAATGGTTATGCACAATACATTGTACGAAGGATTGATCCCCCTAAGTACGTGGAGTCCTTAAAGTCATATGACTGTTAAAGTTAAAGTTGAAAGATTACTTATAACTGTGGACATGGTTCATGGTCATTTGACCCTCAGTAGTATATTTAGTAATGTTAATAGAACATATCATTCAGTTCTATTGAGCCTATGAATTGGCAAATGTTGTAATGTTAATAGAACATATCATTCAGTTCTATTGAGCCTATTATTTGGCAAATGTTGTAAAGATATTTGCTCTTATTTCAAGTGAGCTTTGTTTGCTCACGCTTGCATATTTATACACTTATTGCAGCTATGGTTGAGAAGGTAGATAAACCTACAACTAGCAAAGGAAAGGAAAAAATGTAGCAGTGATGAAGACTTGTAATTTTGTTTTATCGTTATGATGATAGACTTTTAATAATGACGTCATGAAATAATTTAATTTTCACACTTGAATGATTGTATTAAAGGTTAGAGAACCTGGGAGATAATGTTTTATTAATGTAATCCTGTATGGGCAGGTTTTATTATTCAATTTATTATGATTGGGTAGTTAGATATGAATGTTTTGATTACGTGAACACCAAATCTTGAGGTACTGAAGTATCGAGATTTAGGGGTGTCACAGCAGCGGCTTGCCTTTCATCTATTAGTGATAATTGGTGATACCTATCTTGTAACCATTGGTCTTCATCTAGTTGAGCGTCTGTCAACACTTTGAGGGATTCCATTTCCACCTCTATGGGGAGCACTGCTTCCATCCCATAGGTTAATGAGTAAGGGGTTGCCCCAGTGGAAGTGTGCATTGATATTCTGTAGGCTAATAGAGTCAGAGGCAATAAGTCAGGCCATCCTTTATGATTGGCAGACATCTTTTGCATGATCTTCTTGATATTCTAATTAGCCGCTTCAATAGCACCATTCGTCTTTGGATGGTAGATGACGGAGTTGTGATGTTTGATGTGGAATTTACTGCATAACTCCTCCATTATTTTGTTGTTGAGGTTCTTAGCATTGTCTGATACAATTACCTCTGGTTGTCCATATCGATAAATGACATTGTTTCTGATGAAAGCAATGATGACTTCTTTTGTAACCCTGGGGAAGGAGGCTGCTTCTACCCACTTGGTGAAGTAGTCAATCATGGTGAAGATAAATCGATTACCATTACTGGCTTTAGGCTCGATGGGCCCGATCATGTCCATTCCCCACATGGAGAAGGGCCAAGGTGAACTCATCTTTTGGAGCTCCCTTGGAGGGGCATGGATAGCATTGCCATGAATTTTGCATTTGTAACATCTCTTGACGTGATCATCACAACCAGCTTTGAGAGAGAGCCAGTAATGCCATGTTCTTAGGATTTTCTTGGCAAGTAGAGGGCGCTCATGTGTGGGCCGCATACTCCACCATGGATTTCATCCATGAGCCTCTGAGCTTGGTCCTTGTTCAGACATCTAAGGAGACCTAGTCCCGCATCTCTTTTGTAGAGTGCGCCTCCGCTCAGGTAGAATGTCATAGCCATTCGATGGATCCGCTGTTTTTCAGCTTGACTCGCCTCAACGGGTGTAGATCCATCTCATAGATACTCCTTGATATGCTGATACCAAGGGTATTGGATGGGAAGTAGCTCATCCGATACTTCTCCAATGTAGTTCCCGTAGGCTGGTGCCTTTTGTCGGGTAAATGTGATGGTTGGCATGTTTCCCTTGTCAAGTATGTTGATCAAAGAGGCCAAGGTTGCTAATACATCCGCAAAGTCATTCCTATTCTAAGGAATGTGAAGGAAGGATATTTCTTCAAACTCCGAAGCCATCTGTAGAACCTGTCGATGGTAAGGCAGCAAATGTAGCTCTTTGGTGTGATAGATTCCAGTGGTTTGTCTGATTACCAATTCGAAATCTCCAAAGACAGTTAACCATCTGATGGCCATTGATTGAGCAAGTTTTAGCCCTATGATACAACCTTCATACTCAGTTGTGTTGTTGGTGTTGGCAAACTGTAATTTGACGGTTGCTACCCCGAAATGGCTAGAACTACTCCAGCCCCAGAACCTTCCATGTTTACGGCTCCATCAAAATACATCTTCCATGATCGGTATATATCATCCTGATGGCATTTTTGAAATGTTATTACCCCTTCATCGGGGAAGTATCTCTCCAAAGGTTTGAAATCCCATGAAGGTGCGGCAGCCAGTTGATCCGCGATTCCTTAACCTTCAACAAACTTCTACGTCACGTAGACGAGGTCAAATTGTTGTAGGATCAACTGCCATCTAGACAGTCGACAGTTCAACATGGGTTTAATGAATATGTATTTTAGAGGATCTACGCGGGATATGAGATGGGTTGTGTGACCATGGAGATAATGTTGTAATCTCATGGAAGCCCATGCTAAAGTACAACAAGTTTTCTCAATTAGAGTGTACTTGTGTTCACTGCTGCTAAATTTTTTACTGAGGTAGTAGATAGCTCGCTCTTGGCCTCTATCGTCTTTATGTCCCAGCATGCAGCCCATGGCATTGTCATTAATGGACATGTACATAAACAGGGGAACATCATCCCTGGGAGGTACCAAAATAAGAGCATTGACTAGCTGCTATTTGATTGTAAGGAAGGCTTTCTGCCACTCATCATTCCATTTCATAGAGGAGTTCTTCCTTAACAACTTAAAGATAGGCTCACAAGTTGCTGTGAGTTGGGAGATGAACCTACTGATGAAGTTGATTCTTCCAAAAAATCCCCGTATTTCCTTCTCTGTTTGAGGAATGGGCATTTTTGTGATGGCCTGGATTTTTATGGGATCCAGCTCAATCCCTTTGTGGCTGACGAGGAATCCTAGCAACTTTTCTGATTTAACGCCAAAGGCACACTTGGCTGGATTCAACTTCAAGTTGTACTTACGTAACCTGTTAAAGACCATTTTGAGATGATTTAGGTGGTCTTCCTCTGTTCGGGATTTGACAATAATGTCATCGACATTGATCTCTATCTCTTTGTGTATTAAATCGTGGAAAAGAGCCATCATGGCTCGCTGGTAGGTAGCTCCGACATTAATAAGGCCGAATGCCAACCGTCTGTAGCAAAAGGTTCCCCAAGGAGTGATGAATGCAGTTTTCTCACGATCCTCTTTAGCAACCATGATTTGATGGTACCTCGCAAAATAATCAGCAAAGGAGTACATATTGTATTGAGATGTATTGTCTATTAGTATGTGGATGAATGGTACGGGAAAGCTATCTTTGTGGCAAGCTTTATTTAGATCCCTGTAATCCACACAAATGCACACCTTTCACAATTTCTTCTTTAACTTTTAAACTCCACTCAGGTTTTAATTGCCTGAGCTTCTGCCTGACTGGCTTGAATCCCTCTTTGATGAGGAGGTGATGAATGACAATGTCAGTAGATAAAGCGACCATGTCTTCATGAGACCATGCAAACACATCATGGAATTGGGTTAATAGAGTAACCATGTCTTTCCTTTGGTTTGGAGTGAGGTCCATACCAATCTGAATTTGTTTGGGGTTTTCTGAGGTTCCGAGGTTAAAAGAGGTGGTTTGATCAAGGTTTGGCTTGGGTTTGTCTTCGACCCATTCTTTGATCTCCTGAGGTATCTCATAGTCCTCTTGTACTTCCATTAAGTCTAAGTCCAACTTTACATCAAAGTTACAGTCCTTGTGGAGAATAGGCACCTTATCAGCAAGTTTAGGCACATCTAACTTTAGAGTCCTGAAATAAAATGCTTTCACTTAATATACGAAACTATTCAATCATACAAAGTGGTAACATGTAATTACAAAAGTAACTGCTAATACTGTACAGAAAAAATAAGCAGTTATTGCTATCTACAAGGCAAAGGGAGTTTTTGCCCTTTTTACCCTTATCGGCAAATGCAAGGAGTGCTGCTCTAATTGCCAAGGGTGAAGTCCTGGTGGGCGATTGTAATGAAGGGGTTGTTATCGTCCTCCTTCTCCTAAATGATGACCATGATGTCTGGACAATCATCATCTTGGATGTCTCTGTTCATACCCTCAATATAGACTATGATACGTATGTTTGGTAAACGCCTTGCAATGTCCTGCTTACGCCTCCGATCCTTTTCCTCTGCCTCCGGATCTGGTATCAAGACTTCTTTTCCTTTGATCGGTATCGGCTTAGGAAATAACATAGTCATCACATGGGCAGGAACATTTAATGAAGGCACTACAGGCTCAGTCCCTGTAGGTTGAGGCAAGCATCGTATGGCTGAAAATGAAGGAACCTATTTGTGTTTATGAGGATTCTGGTGAGTGGAGCTAGAAGAATAGCCTAGTTTGGATGTCCCTGCTTGATTGGGAATTTGAATTGGGCGCTTAATGCTCTGATGATCCTTGCCCAAACCTTGTCCAGGTTGAAAACCCAAAGAAATCATCTCTTGACTTGCCGACATTACCTCGACAAAAACTCTGGGTATCAGAGATGGTGCCCTAGTGGGATTGTAGTGAGTGTTGCTCACCTCCAGGGCATGGAAGCTGATAGGCTTAGCTTCTAAATTGAAACTGATGAGTGGTATGTCACCTTGTTCAGGACATTCTGGCTCAAGATTAACAGTAATTAGGTTGTTGTTAATGATGTATTTTAGTTGCTGATGAAGGGTGGACGGGACGGCTCCAGTCATATGAATCCACGGTCTTCCCAAGAGTAGGTTATATCCTGTAGCTATTTTGATCACATGAAAGGATACGCAGAATGTGTGTGGACCAATCTCCACAGGTAGTTCAATCTCTTCGACAGCATTTCTTTGGGATCCATCAAAAGCTTTGATAATTGTATGGCTATTTCGAATTCTGTTGAGATTGATGTTCATTTTCTCCAAGGTGGCATAAGGGCAGATGTTCAAAGTTGACCCTCCATCTATCAATACTCCTGCTACCACGTATCCGAAGGACATAACCGCTATGTGCAACGGTTTGTAATGACCTGTCCCTTCGGGAGGTATATCATCATCAGTGAAGGATATCACATTGCTGTTAAAAATGTGATTAACTAGGTGATGGAACTTTTCAACATCCACTGATTTTGGCAAGTAGGCTTCTACTATAACTCTTAGTAAGGCCTTCCTATGATCCTCTGAGGAGAATACCAAGTCCAGTATGGAAACCTGTTGTAGAGCTTCTTTCAAGCTTAAAACCACCTCGGTTTCATTGTGTCCCATAGTACGGAGGAATTCTTCAATCTTCTCCCTGGAAACTTTCCCCTTTGACCTGATGGCAGGCTTCATCACCCGTTGGGGAAGATACAGTGGATTTTTTTTTTGACACTTCAACAGTTATATGGGATGTTGATCCTTCAACCTCTCCATAATTCCATGGCACTTTTTGTAGGCTGACAACCGGATATTATGGCCTAAATGGCAATGTGATTGGCTTTGGCGTAACCACTTTCAAAGGATTTTCAACACCTTTGAGTTGAATTGGTTGAATTGCATGTGATGTGGTAGCCAAATCCCTCTCAGAAGATATAACTGCTCCAACTTTCTTCCATTTTGTAGGAACTGTGTCCCCACTCTCAAGTAATACAGCGTCATTGTCTGTCATTTGTAGGACACTACTGTTAATTAGATTCTGAATAAGATGGAGGAGTGCCCAACATTCTTAAGTGTTGTGACCGCGAGAGTGGGAGTGGTATTGATATACTCCATTAAAATCAAATCGTCTTGATTTTTCCTTCATTGATAAGCATCTGCAATATCTCTTCCATCGGTTGGCCTAAATAGGTGAATTCCTTTTTGTTGGCTAAATCCCGCGGGCTTTGGCATTTGCTCTTTTTGTAATTTTATCCTCCAGTGTTTCACTTTCTAGAGTACGTGGTGGAGTACTTGTAACAAGTGGAAGGAGGCGAGCATGCTCTTGGCTGAATAATTGACGTGTTACTTGGTGTTGATGGACCACCAGTTCTGCCAATTGATTAATTTTCTCGCAAAGAGCCTTCATTTTTCGTTCCATCATAAACTGGAACTGTGCATGATTCCACTTGTCAGCACTATCCTTGCTGGTTAGGGAAGATCCACCATTGTAGTGGGAAGTCTGTCCACTACTCCAATTGATCATGTTAACCTCCTCTTCTTTATGTTGAGGAAGAGGGTTATCTTGCACATGGGGTTAGTCGGGTTTAGTTACCACGATCTCACCATTATCAATCAAGTCCTGGATTTTATGCTTCAAGGCCCAGCAATCTTAAGTGTCATGGCCTGGAGCTCCAGCATGATAAGCACACTTCCTGTTAGAGTTGAAACCCTTCCCACTTGGGTTAGCTGGTGGAAGAAGATGGGTAATTTTCTTCTGAGTTGTCAAAAGATTGAGAATGTTCTCGAGTTAGTCCCCTAAGAGTGTGAACACTCGAGTGCATCTGACTTCTCCACCTTTTGGTAATGGAGGATTTGAAGATTGAGCTGGAAAAGGGGAGTAGTTTCTCCTTTGAATAGGCATGTTCTGACTGCCTTTTTGTCCTTGTAGTATCAAGAAAACATCTTCCTCTTACTTTTTATGGACCCTCCGGGGGTTGTTTCGATAACTTCCAGACTGGATGTGCTCAGCTACAGCTTTGAGAGCGGCAAGGTCTTGAATCTTTCCTGACTTCAATCCCATCTCGCCCATTTCTCTGTGTTTAATCATTTCAGAGAATGGTTTGCCAATGCCAGCTAAAACACTCTCGTAGAAGGGAGCTTCTTGAATATCTATGAAGGTCATCACCATTTCAGACTCAGTCATAGAGGGAATAACTTAAGCAGCCAGACACCTCCATCTTTGGGCATACTCTCTGAAAGACTCATTGACTTGTTTCCTGACCTTGGTAATTTGGTACCGGTCTGGAGCCATCTGAGCTTGAAAACTTTATTGACTGAGGAAGGCATGTGCTAGCTCCTACCAGCTGTGAATCTTGGAGTTGTCTAATCTGATGTACCATGCTCGGGTTTCTACAATCAGACTTTACTGAAACAGCTGCATTCTTAGCTTTTCATCCTCGACATAAGATATGAGCTCTCCAATGAATATCTTTAAATGTGTGTAAGGATCTCCCAATCCATCATACTTTTCAAAATCGGGAGTCTTGAATTTCTCTGGATAATGAACCCCAGGAAAGATGCAAAGGTCTGAATATAAAACACTCCTGTGTGCTCTAATCCCTTTGATAGACCGAATGGTCTCTTCCATTTGTAGGACTTTCTTCCTGATATCATCAGTGTCTAGATCTTCTTTGAGATGGGTGTTTTCAGGGACTTCGTTGGTTTTGTCCAACTCAGGTGCGGAAATTTCTTTATCCGGACCCTAGGTTCCTCCATGTGTAGAGGATTCTGTATGTACGGGTATTTGTGGACCCAGAATGGACTTGTGTAGTTCTTTAAGTAGAATAGCCAACTCTGTAATTTGGTTACTTAATCCTTCAAACTCCTCACGAGAGACAGGAGTAGGATTAGACTGGTCAGATGTAGCCATGCTTGCCTGTAGGCTTGTTGCCTTTTTGGACTTTGAACGGGTAACAAGACCAATTGTTTCCCTACAAAAAGACTTATGTAGTTTAGTCTTAGGGAATGTGGAAATGTTACATGCTATGTAATGTGTCTGATTAGGAGTATTATCATGCATAACGGATGTCAGTTGACAAGATAGCATGAAAGGTTTTGATATGAAACGGAATGCATGTACACATATTCTTTTATATTTTCCATTACATTGAGATTGACATGGAAATGAAATTACAAGTAATTAAATTTACAAGTAATTGAAATGGGAAAGTATGAAGAGACTTTCCTCCGCATTTGGTTGATCAGAGGCTGACCTATCATTAGGCTAATCTCGCGGCTTTTTGGCATGAATGTTCCCAGATCATTGCAATTTACTTGACGGGAAGTTAATCCGGTCTTTCAACTGAAGCGAATCTGGGTGGTGCCTTTCCTGAGCCTCGTTGAAATTAGTCTTCCTACGAGTCCAGTAATCAAACACCGATAGGATAGCCTCCTAATGGAGGAACCACACAGTATACATTCGCATGCAACGTGTCTCATTGTATGGAAATGATGACATATGCGAAGCACTAATACCACAAGCAGATATGGTGCGAAGCACTAAGTGCAATAAGTAAATGCATTCATACAAATTCATTCAAATGTAAATGCAACATCCACACACAAGTAAATAAATGTTTTGAAAAGCTTTGATAGCGACTTAAGCCCTCTTACTGGAATTCCCAGTAGAGTCGCCACCTGTCAACGTCGGGATTTTTATTTGTCCCTTTTCTGTTCTTGTCTTTTGGTGTTCTCATGTTAAGTGAGATTTGTTTGAAAAAATAAGTTGTGAAGAGGTCCGACATGTATATGTCGACGATTGGGACTGTAAGAGCCGTCAGTTGGTATTTTTAAATGGTTGCACCAACTCAACTGAGAAAAGGTTTGCACATAGACCAAGTTATGTGACACTGCTTAGCTGGTCTGTGAAATCGAGATTCGTTAGGGTCCAGGGGCTTGGTTATGCGAGGGGAAGGTGTTAGGCACCCCCCGACATTCGTGGTAACACGGTGATTGCTACTTTTTATTTTAAACATTTATCTAAATGTGTGTGTGTATAGGTCTATGTGCAATTATCTGGAAGTAGTGTTATGCCTCGTTTGTACTTATATACAAAAGGTTTAAATTTTATATAAAAGTTTAGTTTTAACAAGATATAACAATGTTTTTTTGTAAAAAATGTTTTTCAAACCTTTGTGCTCAATAGTAATTGAGGCATTTGATACTTCCACTTTATTATGTGATCGGCTGAATTGCTTTTATTTTTGAGATGCGAAGCATCTTCGAGAAAATAAGATACATAGCAGTGTAGAACTCCTTATGGGCATGAGAGTCGTCTAAGGAAATTCAAACACTGTGAATAATTTACAAGCTGGTTACAGCTAAAAATGTCCATCACGAGAACCGAATCTAGATTCAGTAGACTGAATCTGTGATCACATGATTCCTAGACTCACATGATGTAGCAGTTAGTAATAGGAATGCAAAAAATTCGAGTGTCTACAGATGCCCCCCTTTATCATATTCATGCAATGTAATGGCATGGATAGGATAAAGAATACTAGACACATGAAATATGACAAGATATTCATGATGCAATATACTGCAGCATGATGCAAATGTATGATGAATGTGGTTTGTTGGACCGTTTTCCAACGGGATGTGATGAATGTTTGCTCCCATGACTTCTGATGGGTACTGGAGTTATCACAGATGAATCTGATGAACTACTTGGATGTGTACTCCAAAGCTCTCAGGTACTTTCAGGATGTTGACGTTGGGGTTATCACCAAAGTCCTTAATCCTTGGTACAGACGTTCCACCATAGATATTTCCCTCAAGTGCAAGAGACTCTAGGGGATTGTGTTTTATCTGAGGAAGATGTGTATAACAAATTCCATCATCTGTCCTCCCCAATAAGGATGTTTTTCCTGGTTTGTATCACCAGGTCTTTCCAGTGATCTATCGGAGTTATTGCCAACAGTCTGTGTTGTCAGGGTTGCCTGACCCTCGCTGAAATGTGCATCAATGGATACCACTATCGGACCATCTCCGATGCTTCGTTGGGTTTAATTTCCAATGGCTGTAATCATTAGATGATTTCTGACACTTCGTTGGGTTTACTTACTAACGGCTGGTGATGTCAAGGCTGCTTAACTTTCGTTGAAGTGAGATCATCGGATGGCTTCCGACGCTTCGTCGAATTTACTTTCCAACGGCTGAAGACTGTCAAGGTTGCTTGACCTTCGTTGAAATGTGCATCAACGGCTGATGTCATCGGATGGCTACCGACGCTTCGTTGAATTTACTTGCCAACTTTTAGTGTCATATTGCATATAGTTAGTTATTTACATTGTAGTTCGTATAGTTACATTTAATTTTTGTATTCTTAAAAAAAATTCAAAAATAATAGTTAGTTACTATGTTCATCTTGCATGATTCCAGCTGTTAGATAGTTACAGTTTATTTTGGCCAATGATGAGATGGAATTGGGTAGACAGGTATAGTATTGACTATTAGAGCTTTGATGTGATTTCTTGTTATGAATTGAGTCTTTTGCTGTTTGAAACTGGTATAATAAGGATAGCACTGTAAGAACAACTTGTTGATTGATTGAGTTTAAATTGATACATAATGAGACTCTGAAGGATAATGCTAGTTTGAATGAAAGAATGACAAGAATAAGTTGTGATGGCTAAGGTTAGACAAGAACCTAAGTTTGAGGGAATATTTGGGGTATATAAGCTGAAAAGAAAAGGGAAAAGAAAAAAAAAGAGTTGAATAAATTGAGTCTTGTGGTGGGTCGAGAAGAAGCGTGAAATGCACTCCCCATAAACACAGGCGTGAGATGGAGCGTAAAACGCACTCACTATCTATCAACAAAAAAAATAAAAAAAAAAGAATAAAACGGGAAATAAGAGCAAAAAGCCCCCGTAGATGAAAAATGAAGCATAAGTATCCCATGTTGACCCTCGATATTGGTAATTGTTTAATTTTAGTTGGATCTAGCTTATTTTTGGATTTCTTGAGTTTACATTGTATGATGCCTTCGAAGAGACTTATTATGTGTTAAATTTGATTTTATATCAGTTAACATTGTTGTGGAGCACACACGCACTATATCAATGATAACAGTCTAAGATTTGATGATTGATTGAGAAGTTAATGATTTGTTTTGATATGATGTATTATCGTGTTTACTTGATTTCTCTAAGGCCGGTTGAATAGACTTGTTTTTGTCATTACTGCTGGATTCGTAGGCATGTAGATTAGTTGCATTACATGGCATTATTATTTTTTGTTTTTGCTTAAGGACAAGCAAAGGTTTAAGTTTGGGGGTATTTGATATGTAGGTTTTATACCTACTTATCCGGTATCTATTACTTGAATTATTTGCTTAATCTCATGTTTCTTAGTTACTTTTCATACGTTTTATGTTATTTTGTAGGCGATGACACGGCATTGGCATGAAGAAGCAAGGGAAAGAATTCGTACATCTTTTGGACTAAACTACGCAAGAAAATGTTATTAGGGAATATTGAAGGACTTTGAACATCAAGTTGGATGCATGTTCTTGGCTTGAAAATTGGAATTTACGGTAGCTCTACTTCTTATCTTTTCGGAACATCTTGAATTGTCCCAATCGGAGTTTGGATGCGAGAGTTATGGCCAAAATATCAACAAAGATCAAAGCTAAGAGTTGTCATGCTTGCTATTTACACAGCATCTACTTCAAGCTCGATTTCCGCCTTGGTCCGATCCGAATCTGTCAATCCTCAAAGCATGGAAGTTGTAGATCCCGTCGTTATCTTCGATTTGATAGGTGGCAGGCCCCGTAACTCCAAGCAGATCAGAAGTTATGCATGTTTTACCAAAGGACGTCGCAGCAGAAAACAGGGCAGAGCGGACCGCGCTAGGGCGCGCTAGGCGGCCAAATTTTCTGACCCTGTAGCGCGGACCGCGCCCAGAAAGGCTTAGCAGCGGCGCTGAGCGCGCTAGGCGGCGGGAATGCAGCATTTTTTTGGGTCATTTGATGTCCAATTTGAGCTAAAATAGGATTCTTAGTTGCCTAACTTGCTTGGGTGTCCATTAGAACTATAAATACATGATGAGAGACATAAAAGAGAGGAGATCTAGGCTAGTTTTAGAGGATTCCATTAGATTAGATTAGAGTAAATTAGATAAAAACCCTAGTTCTTATGGGATTGGGAGATTGAAGCAACTTGGACACCATTGAAGATCAAGAGCATGAGCTTGAGGAAGATGGAGATTTGCTGACAACAGATTTATTCTTTACTCTTCTCTTATTTTTGTCTTTTAATGATTATTCAATTGTGGATTCTTAGTTTTAATTCAATAATCATGAACTAATTCTTTGTTTGAGATTACAATGGATCTTATTGTGTAGTTTATTTTAATATGCTTCGCTATCAATTATTATGTTCTATTATGAGGATTGTCTATTATGATTTGGACTTAATTGTTTAATTGATTGGCCATCAATTTACCGTGATAATCTATATGAACTCGAGAGATGAAGTATTGATTTAGATCTTATCATGATAGCATGTGTTTGTGATTTCTACATAGATGGAATTCATGATTCGTGTTTAGGATAGAGATATACCTAACATCGCATGTAATCTTATAGAGAACTTGTGCTTTAAATCCTTTTTAATTATAATTCACATAGAGATATAGTGGATTAGTTAATTAGGGTGTCTTGCTTAATTCTATCATCTGTGGATTTAAGTGAGTATGGGTATTATGCATCGAGAGGTGGTTTTATCTACTTTAGTGTTCTTAATTAACAATTCAAGATAGAAAATAATTGATGAGAAGTGTGTTAACTTAAATGAAGCAATAAGTGAAGTTGTGATCTTAAATCTCCGTAATCTTAATTTAATTAGTCGTAATTAGAATTAGTTTAATTATAAATTGAAATTCATTCGTTTAAATAAGATTGAGTTGATTACGGGTTAGTACTTGGTGATTTTTATTAAACAATTCCTCGTGGGAACGATACTCTACTTTCACTTTATTACTTGTTGACCACGTATACTTGCGTGTTGTGCGTAATTAAATTTTACCCAACAAGTTTTTGACCACGTAAAATCAATACACGCAAAACACGCAAGTATACATGGTCAACAAGTAATATAATATTAAGTAGAGTATCGTTCCCACAAGGAATTGTTTAATAAAAATCACCAAGTACTAACCCGTAACCAACTCAATCTTATTTAAACGAATGAATTTCAAATTATATAAATTAAATTATTTAATTACACTAATTCTAATTACCATTAATTAAATTAAGATTACGGAGATTTAAGATCACAACTTCACTTATTGCTTCATTTAAGTTAACACATTTCTCATCAATTATTTTCTATCCTGAATTGTTAATCAAGAACACTAAAGTAGATAAAACCACCTCTCGATGCATAATACCCATACTCACTTAAATCCACAGATGATAGAATTAAGCAAGACACCCCAATTAACTAATCCACTATATCTCTATGTGAATTATAATTAAAAAGGATTTAAAGCACAAGTTCTCTATAAGATTACATGCGATGTTAGGTATATCTCTATCCTAAACACGAATCATGAATTCCATCTATGTAGAAATCACAAACACATGCTATCATGATAAGATCTAAATCAATACTTCATCTCTCGAGTTCATATAGATTATCACGGTAAATTGATGGCCAATCAATTAAACAATTAAGTCCAAATCATAATAGACAATCCTCATAATAGAACATAATAATTGATAGCGAAGCATATTAAAATAAACTACACAATAAGATCCATTGTAATCTCAAACAAAGAATTAGTTCATGATTATTGAATTAAAACTAAGAATCCACAATTGAATAATCATTAAAAGACAAAAATAAGAGAAGAGTAAAGAATAAATCTGTTGTCAGCAAATCTCCATCTTCCTCAAGCTCATGCTCTTGATCTTCAATGGTGTCCAAGTTGCTTCAATCTCCCAATCCCATAAGAACTAGGGTTTTTATCTAATTTACTCTAATCTAATCTAATGGAATCCTCTAAAACTAGCCTAGATCTCCTCTCTTTTATGTCTCTCATCATGTATTTATAGTTCTAATGGACACCCAAGCAAGTTAGGCAACTAAGAATCCTATTTTAGCTCAAATTGGACATCAAATGACCCAAAAAAATGCTGCATTCCCGCCGCCTAGCGCGCTCAGCGCCGCTGCTAAGCCTTTCTGGGCGCGGTCCGCGCTACAGGGTCAGAAAATCTGGCCGCCTAGCGCGCCCTAGCGCGGTCCGCTCTGCCCTGTTTTCTGCTGCGACGTCCTTTGGTAAAACATGCATAACTTCTGATCTGCTTGGAGTTACGGGGCCTGCCACCTATCAAATCGAAGAGAACGACGGGATCTACAACTTCCATGCTTTGAGGATTGACAGATTCGGATCGGACCAAGGCGGAAATCGAGCTTGAAGTAGATGCTGTGTAAATAGCAAGCATGACAACTCTTAGCTTTGATCTTTGTTGATATTTTGGCCATAACTCTCGCATCCAAACTCCGATTGGGACAATTCAAGATGTTCCGGAAAGATAAGAAGTAGAGCTACCGTAAATTCCAATTTTCAAGCCAAGAACATGCATCCAACTTGATGTTCAATGTCCTTCAATATTCCCTAATAACATTTTCTTGCGTAGTTTAGTCCAAAAGATGTACGAATTCTTTCCCTTGCTTCTTCATGCCAATGCCGTGTCATCGCCTACAAAATAACATAAAACGTATGAAAAGTAACTAAGAAACATGAGATTAAGCAAATAATTCAAGTAATAGATACCGGATAAGTAGGTATAAAACCTACATATCAAATACCCCCAAACTTAAACATTTGCTTGTCCTCAAGCAAAAACAAAAAATAATAATGTCATGTAATGCAACTAATCTACATGCCTACGAATCCAGTAGTAATGACAAAAACAAGTCTATTCAACCAGCCTTAGAGAAATCAAGTAAACACGATAATACATCATATCAAAACAAATCATTAACTTCTCAATCAATCATCAAATCTTAGACTGTTATCATTGATATAGTGCGTGTGTGCTCCACAACAATGTTAACTGATATAAAATCAAATTTAACACATAATAAGTCTCTTCGAAGGCATCATACAATGTAAACTCAAGAAATCCAAAAATAAGCTAGATCCAACTAAAATTAAATAATTACCAATATCGAGGGTCAACATGGGATACTTATGCTTCATTTTTCATCTACGGGGGCTTTTTTCTCTTATTTCCCGTTTTATTCTTTTTTTTATTTTTTTTGTTGATAGATAGTGAGTGCGTTTTACGCTTCATCTCACGCCTGTGTTTATGGAGAGTGCATTTCACGCTTCTTCTCGACCCACCACAGGACTCAATTTATTCAACTCTTTTTTTTTCTTTTCCCCTTTTTTTCAGCTTATATACCCCAAATATTCCCCCAAACTTAGGTTCTTGTCTAACCTTAGCCATCACAACTTATTCTTGTCATTCTTTCATTCAAACTAGCATTATCCTTCAGAGTTTCATTATGTATCAATTTAAACTCAATCAATCAACAAGTTGTTCTTACAGTGCTATCCTTATTATACCAGTTTCAAACAGCAAAAGACTCAATTCATAACAAGAAATCACATCAAAGCTCTAATAGTCAATACTATACCTGTCTACCCAATTTCATCTCATCATTGGCCAAAATAAACTGTAACTATCTAACAGCTGGAATCATGCAAGATGAACATAGTAACTAACTATTATTTTTGAATTTTTTTTTTCAAGAATGCAAAAATTAAATGTAAATATACGAACTACAATGTAAATAACTAACTATATGCAATATGACACTAAAATGGCCTCAAACTTAAAACAGACATTGTCCTCAATGGATAAGATAGGAAAAATTAAAAAAAAAGAACTTCCCTGAAAATATAGCATGTACTTCCTTGTCTGCTAAGTCTGAAGAATTGACCAGACACATTGGAATAAATTAGGAACCACCCTTGAGTTGGACTTGACTAACCTGTGAATATGATAGAAGCAAACTTATTAAATCCTAAAAAAATGAAAAAAATTCTATCAACTAATATTAAACCTAAAAGAAAAAAAAACTAAAAATAAAAATTAAACTTGGGTTGCCTCCCAATAAGCACTTGATTTATAGTCTTTCAGCCAGACTTTGTCTTGTCAACACTATCTAATTCCTCTCCAGAAATTGAGGAATCCTCCATCCATCAGTAGCAAATAATCCTTTGGGAGGTTCTCACAAGCGATGGCCATAGCATCAAAGTCACCTAGCATGCTCTGACTCGGTATAATCTCCATTAAGAATGGCAAATGACTATGTGTTATCTCCATTGTGTTTGTGATCATATTTGGGCATGGAAGTGTGTCAAACACAATGGGCTCTTCGTCTATCTTCTCTTTCTCTTCCCACCACGGCTTCATTGTTGCACTCGCTCTTATGTCATAAAGAGCTTCGCCGTCGACATGACTACCAAGTGGGCATGATTTTGCAAATCTAACTGGACCCTTGAACTATGGCGGAGAAGGCACTTGAGGCATTAATAACATCGGCTCATCCGCGTTAGTACTCATAGTTAGTTCATCCCCACTTGTCTCCTCTTTTTCAATATCTCGTGTCTCATCCAGTTGTAGATTTGGCTCGGGCACTTCATCAATCTCGGAATCCTCGTCATAACACCAATTGTTTTGAGGATAGTTGTTCAAAGCTTTGAACATTTGATCCATCTGGTTCTGCAGATTTTGAATTGATATCTCTTGATTCTGAATTGACCGCTCTTGATTAATCCGCCTCTCCTCATTTGATGCTATGAACTTGGACAATAATTCCCCCAGCCTTGAATTTTCTGTTTCAGTCTCGGAAGCCATATATTGAGGACCAATGTTTGAAGTAATGTTGAGTTGTTCCATCTGGTTCTGAAAATTGAAGCTCGATATTTCTTGACTCATCATCCTCTCCTCTTGGTCTGCTATGCCCTTCAATATTACATCCATCGGATTTGGCTTTTCTTCTTGTGGCAATGGAGGTGGACATGAAAAGTCTGGTGTGTATGATTGATTTGAAGCGTAGTATTGGTCTTCATAATTGTAGCTCCATGACGAATTCGGGAGATACCCCCAAACTTGATGATAATTAGCATATGTATAATCATTGAGGTATTCACCACTATGTTGTCCCGGCCCAAAACTAACGGTGCATTGATGACTCGGATGATTACCAGCACAATAATTGCAAGTAACCACTACACTTTGACGACGTTGTGCTGCAAAAGTGTCCAACCCCCTCGAAAGTGTCTCAATCTGTGCTGATAATGCAGAAAGTGTCGCGGGTCCATCAATCTCCGCTCCCCTTGGCTGAGTCATTCTCGTATACGACCATTGATAATTAAATTCCGCCATGGTACCTGAAAAGAAAGAAAAATAGGAAGAGAATTAAATAAATAAAAAAAATGTTTAAATTAAGACTAATTTGATTGAAGCTAATATTGGCAAAAATAAATTAACTAATTCCCCGGCAACGGCGCCAAAAACTTAATTACGTGGGTAAAATCAATACACCCAAAACACGCAAGTATACGTGGTCAACAAGTAATATAATAGTAAGTAGAGTATCGTTCCCACGAGGAATTGTTTAATAAAAATCACCAAGTACTAACCCGTAACCAACTCAATCTTATTTAAACGAATGAATTTCAAATTATATAAATTAAATTATTTAATTACACTAATTCTAATTACCATTAATTAAATTAAGATTACGGAGATTTAAGATCACAACTTCACTTATTGCTTCATTTAAGTTAACACACTTCTCATCAATTATTTTCTATCCTGAATTGTTAATCAAGAACACTAAAGTAGATAAAACCACCTCTCAATGCATAATACCCATACTCACTTAAATCCACAGATGATAGAATTAAGCAAGACACCCTAATTAACTAATCCACTATATCTCTATGTGAATTATAATTAAAAAGGATTTAAAGCACAAGTTCTCTATAAGATTACATGCGATGTTAGGTATATCTCTATCCTAAACACGAATCATGAATTCCATCTATGTAGAAATCACAAACACATGCTATCATGATAAGATCTAAATCAATACTTCATCTCTCGAGTTCATATAGATTATCACGGTAAATTGATGGCCAATCAATTAAACAATTAAGTCCAAATCATAATAGACAATCCTCATAATAGAACATAATAATTGATAGCGAAGCATATTAAAATAAACTACACAATAAGATCCATTGTAATCTCAAACAAAGAATTAGTTCATGATTATTGAATTAAAACTAAGAATCCACAATTGAATAATCATTAAAAGACAAAAATAAGAGAAGAGTAAAGAATAAATCTGTTGTCAGCAAATCTCCATCTTCCTCAAGCTCATGCTCTTGATCTTCAATGGTGTCCAAGTTGCTTCAATCTCCCAATCCCATAAGAACTAGGGTTTTTATCTAATTTACTCTAATCTAATCTAATGGAATCCTCTAAAACTAGCCTAGATCTCCTCTCTTTTATGTCTCTCATCATGTATTTATAGTTCTAATGGACACCCAAGCAAGTTAGGCAACTAAGAATCCTATTTTAGCTCAAATTGGACATCAAATGACCAAAAAAACGCTGCATTCCCGCCGCCTAGCGCGCTCAGCGCCGCTGCTAAGCCTTTCTGGACGCGGTCCGCGCTACAGGGTCAGAAAATCTAGCCGCCTAGCGCACCCTAGCGCGGTCCGCTCTGCCCTGTTTTTTGCTACGACGTCCTTTGGTAAAACATGCATAACTTCTGATCTGCTTGGAGTTATGGGGCCTGCCACCTATCAAATCGAAGATAACGACGGGATCTACAACTTCCATGCTTTGAGGATTGACAGATTCGGATCGGACCAAGGCGAAAATCGAGCTTGAAGTAGATGCTGTGTAAATGGCAAGCATGACAACTCTTAGCTTTGATCTTTGTTGATATTTTGGCCATAACTCTCGCATCCAAACTCCGATTGGGACAATTCAAGATGTTCCGGAAAGATAAGAAGTAGAGCTACCGTAAATTCCAATTTTTAAGCCAAGAACATGCATCCAACTTGATGTTCAAAGTCCTTCAATATTCCCTAATAACATTTTCTTACGTAGTTTAGTCCAAAAGATGTACGAATTCTTTCCCTTGCTTCTTCATGCCAATGTTGTGTCATCGCCTACAAAATAACATAAAACGTATGAAAAGTAACTAAGAAACATGAGATTAAGCAAATAATTCAAGTAATAGATACCGGATAAGTAGGTATAAAACCTACATATCACCAACGCCTAAGGACTGTCAAGGTTGCTTGACCTTCGTTGAAATGTGCTTCAATGGCTAAAGAAGCATGAAGTTCCCGCTGGGAGACCTATTTTGGTGTTACGACCCCGAACTGACGGCAACGGACCTTTATGAGGTATTGTCGATTATAGTTTGCAACAGCTGTGATCATTAGTGTTGTGTACCCTGTGTTCGGGCGAATACGAATGAGTGACATGTAGACCCACAGTTGGGTCTTGAAAACAAGGATTTCAGGCTGTTACGCTCAATCACGTAGCGTCTTTTTTCCTGATTTGACTGTTTCAACTTGTGAGACCTCCTTTGCAACTCAGAGTGGACCGAGAAGGAGGGGTGGGACCAACATAGGGTAGTCGTAGGTACTCCTGTGGCCAACCGTAGGTGTACTTGTAGGCTGCTTGCCTTTCATAAGTCACTTTCACGTTGCGCCACACAAAGAATCCGAGAGTTCTTCTTCAGATATGCTGAGTTCGGGTCGCATTTTTTGAAATCCGTCACCGTACAAGTGTTTCGCATTCTATGCATGTCTTCTTTTTCAGTTTTATCCATTAGAAAATGAGTTATCACATGAAATGCTTTTAAACATATAGTAGTGAATATGCATACTCATATGACTTGATAAAAAATATTCAATATAGTAAATGTTAGTATTTAACCATGCTGAACATAATGATACGAAAAAATTTGACTTTTAAAATAGTCAAATTGGCACCTTTTTCTGCTATTTCCTATCCTATTTGAGGACAAATAAGCAAAGGTAGTAAAGCAAAGCAATCCTAGTAATTAATCTACCATCATGGATTGTGACTTTGACATTTGTATGCATATAGGATGTTTATGACTGTGGGTATATGTGCTATTGAATGGCCACCTAGTCATGCCTATGCGCATGTGGATAGTCCTTGTTTCAAAGGAGACTCTGGCAAAAAATTTCCATAAGTCTAAGCATTGGGTAGTCATGCATTTTTAACTCTACTGTAGGCGTATGTTAAAGTAATGCATGCATGCATGTAGTCATAAAATGCATTTGAAAAGCACCAGGTTTGAATTTACTACACCCTTTCTGAGGTGATTTGGAGACTTGTATCCAGATATCATGGATCCGGATCAGTCGAGTAGTTTCCACAGAACCACTTCAGGTGTGCGGAGGATGGCTTTTGAAGTGCCTCGACCCCGTTCAGTCAGACAGCCTCGTCGTTTGGCAGAGGCGGTGATTCGTCCTATCCGGGTTGATGTACCAGATGTTGAGGAGGATGTACCGGTTATGGCTCTATCTCCTGCTGCTCATGCTCCCCGCAGGGATCTTCCAGGAATTAATGTGATGATTCCAGAACTTCTGGATGATTTAAGTCGCCACCCCTCGGTTTACTTGCAGGCAAACGAGGTAAAAGCTAGGTTTGATCTTCATTTTTCTTATTGAGGAGGAGCAAGGATTTTGATGTTGATTTGCATTTATGGTGTAGGTTCCCGGCTTTACGCAGTCTCGAGGGAACTGGTTCAGCATACACTCTCTATATCAGGCTCTACATCCAGATTATCGAGAGATTGTGCATGGTTAGGGCTTTGGGACGTTCTTTTCCATTCTTCCCCGCCGTTGTCCCTGGGGTTACCTCAGGGCGTTGTCTGAGCGCTGGTTTCACCAGACTCGGTCTATCCATTTGTTGGACTGTGAGGTGATGATGACGCCGATGGAATAGCAGTTTATCACCGATATAGAGTTTGGAGGGGTGCTAATGCCTTGTACGGTGAACATTACCCCGACTGCCGTCAAATCCATGCTAGGAGTTCCGGTTGAGGCGCTCAAGGGCAGGACCATTCGCATAGGTCCTTTGAGCATAGATGCTATAAGTGGGCTATTAAGTGAGCCCATTCCTGCTGATGTGAGAGTCAGGGATCGCATTCTTCAACGATTGTTCCTGGTTATTATCAGGGGTTGTTTCATAGCAGACACGGACCGCTGATGTGAGAGTCAGGTTTGTTTCATATATATAAGTATTTATATATATATATATATATATATATATATATATATATATAAGCAATAAAAGCTATGGACTGACGGTCCTGGCATACGCACACAACACGACTCTCAACGTGAATAATTGTGTGTGAACAAAAGTGGAGAAAGACTTTAAGAAATGTGAGAGGGCTTACAGTGGGCTGCCAAAGAAGACTTCAAATAGCTTTAAATGAATGAACACTCGGTTCCCACCGGTAAAATATAGCAAAATATAAGCTCACAAGTGTTTAAAATGAGAAAGCACTCAGTTTATAGTGTGTACATAGTAAAATGGATAGGGGTTCCTCGCCTTTTTTTCTCTTACAAATGGCCACCCTAAGCCCTCTATTTATAGAGGGGGGGCCGCAGGTGTACCTGCGGTTGCCCGGGGTGCCCCGGGTGTAAGACCTCAACTTATTATAAATAAAATTGAATTTCTCTATTTATTATTTTGAAATAGTAAGGGTTGAATTGATTAATGTGGTTAGTTATGGGTAAAATGCGCAAATAGTTCAAATAAGCAAGTGGTTATAAAATATTCATTATTGTCAGGGAATATTCGTTTGGTCTTGGAATATTCTTACTATCGAGGAATATTCGTACGACGGCGCAGCCTTGTGTGGGCCCCATAACAAAAAGCGATTGAATGAAAAAAATGACAAGTATAAGTTGTTTATAAATAACGGCATAGTTGTTACCGTTAATACTGTTGGAATACTCGGTGGTAAAAGCATAGTAATACGCGTTGTTGCACAGTAGCACACGGTATTGTACCAATTATTGATTCTTATGTAGGAAGGCTTTACTCAATAAGTGTTACAGTAATTACTGTTCAATATTTTATTCTATTGATTCAATAATTGCTACGTTAATATTTTATATTATTGTTGTTTCAATAATTGTCACTACATAGTATTTTCCATTATCAGATTAATAATTCATATTATTTGAATAATATTATTAGATAGCATTATTGACAATGTCTAGAAAGTTCTGTCTAAGGAGAGGTTTGGTCACCTAATTGCGCACCAGTAAAGAAAAATCCTTATTGGAAATCCCCCTCTTTCCTGAAAACGGCCTGGTTGTCAGTATTGTGATTGTAACATTCCATAATTTTAAAGTGTGATATTAAATATTTATTGATTTATTTAAGTATTTAATGGATATGTTATTGTTGAATAAATAATTGTTCAATTTGAGTGATGTGGTTTATTTAATTATTTGTTGAATAAATAATTAAATATTAAATATTTATTGGTAATATTAAATATTTATTGAATTATATGGCAATTTGAGTTGATGTGATTTAATTAATTATTTGTTGAGTAAATAATTAATGAGCTAAATAAATTAATTATTATGAGATTTTATAATAATGGAGTTTAATTTAATAAGCTAGAGAGCTTATAATGATTTTAAATAAATAATAATATTTAAATGAGAAATTGTAGTTTGAAATATTAGTTGATTAAATGAAATTATAATTGTAAAAAGAATTATAATTGTTTATGTGTTAAAGTAATTTAATAGTTTATTAATTTAATAAAGGTGTGACTAATAACCTTGCTATAAAGGAGTTATTAAAATAAATTAAAAATGGTTTAATTTAATTTTGTCAAACAAGGCTTAATGCATAATAAGTCTTTAATCTATTAGGATTTTAGCAAACAATGTATAAGGATTAATCTATTATATTTTAATTCAATTTACCAAACAAGGAGTAAGGATTAATAGATTATTTTTATTAAGCTTAACCAAACAAGCCTTATGGCTTTTGATTTTCAAAATAATATAACTGATGTCAGTTAAATTCTATACTAAATATATCTATTATTACCTACGTTATGTTATTATACGTAAACTAGAGACAGGCTCGGTGAAAGAAAAGAGAAGAAGAAGAAGAAAAGAGAAAAGGGAAATAAAACTTGAGAGAATTCATTGAAGGTTTGAGAAAGGAATTGGAGAAAAGTAATTGATAGTCAAAAGTAGCCATCAACTTTTCAATCAAAGGTAGGAGCTTAACATTTTTCTTTAAAAGTCTAGTTCTTTGTAAATAATTATGGATGATGAATTTCTTATGTATATAGCTTTAGATGATGATTGTTGTTGTAAAACTATTTTTCTTGAATGTATGTATGATTATAATCAATTTCTTTATGTATGTATGCAAATTATGAAGAAAATTTATCACAGTGTTCATATGAAATATATATATGAGTATGGCTATTTTAAAATAGAAATTAAGGTTTTAATTGTTGTTAAATTGATAAATTGATTATAAGAATTGCTAGAGTATGAAAAATCATAATCATGATGCTTGGAAATTTTTGTTTTGATTGAATAACAAAATCACAGTGTTGAATTTCATGGAAAATATCAAAAATGGTATTTTTGCCAAAAACATTAAAATTGGGTGTTGTATAATTGATGTTTGTGCTAATTGATGGATAGAAACATGTTAGGAGTACTCACAATATGTTTATATGATGTCTATATGCAATTTTCATGATAATCAGTCTATTAGATTCGAGCTTTTTGGCCAATTTGGCTTTTTTCTTTCATGGTTGCCGAATCTGTCAGTCGACGCTGACAGTTCGCGCCGCGCCGCGGCGCAGCAGTTCATTGCTGGCGCCGCAGCGCCATCACCATGACGTAAGCACGGCCTGTTGCACAATCACTGCGCCGCAGCGCCGGCTCATAGTATAATCACTGCGCCGCAGCGCGAGCCACAGTACAAACTGTGGCGCCGCGGCGCGGCTTGGCAGAACTGTCTGACAGTTTTGTTTAAATGTACAAAACTTGAAAATAAATGTTATGTGTTTATCATAATAATGTTAAATGATAATTTCAGTATGATTAAACTATGAACTATCATGTTATTAAGTATTATCTACTTGAAAAATAATTGATTATGTGAATGGGTAATTCAACCCATATGATAAATGTAATTGTTTATATAAATATACAATGTTGGTTAGGACTAATTATGTCAATATGACATATGTTTAGGGTATCAATTCAAGTGGTAAAAGTGTAGCTTGTGCTAAAGGCAAGTTTCCTAAACCTACCTTTTACATTGAGCAAGTTTCTAAGCCTTAACTTTTGATATTTAGCAAGTTCATTATTGTATAAGTTTTCTAATCATTGGTGTTATTGAACTAATTATTGTTTCAATTTCGATTATCATATAATGGTGTAAATTTATTTGGAGCAAGTTATTCTTGTACTTAACTTGTGGTTTAGCATGTACAATTATATACATGTTGTGGGTGTGTATTATTCAATTAACCTTGTCTTATTATTGTTCAAGCAAGGTAGGTTATAATTATTCAAAGTGTATGCTATTAGATTATCCCTAAAGCATGATGTCAATTTATAAATATCAATTAAACTATGATTATTCCATAGTATACAGTTATGTCGTTTGTAATCAACTAAACCTTAGTTGATTACCGTTGAATTCTAAATTACCCCATGATGTATCCAAACCAAACTCACTTTGGTACGGACATGTATTCTAAATACTGAGAAGAACAACTCTTTTATAAGAGGTTACGCTTAGCGTTGAAATGATTGTGCACAATACATTGTACGAAGGGTTGATCCCCCTAAGTACGTGAAGTCCTTATAGTCTTATGACTGTTAAAGTTTAAGTTGAAAAATTACTTATAACTGTGGACATGATTCGCGGTCATTAGACCCTCAGTAAAGGTTAAAGCTTTACAAAAGTTAATAGGATATATTGTTAAATTCTATTGAGCTTAATGTTGACAAATGATGTAAAAGTTTAATGATTTAATTATTGTTATTTCAAGTGGGCCTTGTTTGCTCACTCTTGCCTGTAAAATTTCTTACAGCTAAGGTTGAAACTGGTGATGTACCTAGTACCAGTAAAGGGAAAGGAAAGACGAAACAATGCTGAAGACTTGTAATAGTTGAATAGTTTATTTTCAGACTTGGTTTAAAGATTGTAATGAAGTTTATTTTAATTTTCCGCACGAATGATTATTTGTAAAGGTTAGTTAACCTGGGAGATTTATTTAAGTTTAATCCTGTATGGGCAGGTTTTGTTATTCAATTTTATTATAATTGGGTAGTTAGAAATGAATGTTTTGATTACGTGAACACCAAATCCTGAGGAAATGAAGTACCGGGATTTGGGGGTGTCACAGTGATTCTGTAATATTATTTGTGAATAATTAATTATTGATTTATATGATAAGAAAAATATTCATTTTATGTGGATATAGGTGAAGAAAATTTTTAATGTGACAATTATTGAAAATTGATATTTTATCTTTTCTGATGAAATAATTCAATTAAATATATTATTATATTATAATAATATAATAATTGTGATATTTTATAATGAATGTGTGATATATGAGTAAATGAGGAGGAGGAGTATTTTTGTTATGAAAAATATTTAAAACATGTTTTTCATGTTTGTGGACTCCATTTTTGACTGAATTTTGATTATAGCTTGTAAAATCGTCCGTATGTGGATTTCGGTCAATTTCTGTTTAGAATTTGGAAAAACTTAAAACTACAAAGTTGTAGAGAATTGAATTTTCTATGGAAAAGACATTAGATTTGAATTTTTTTTGATAAAAGGGCTATTTATTATGAATTATTGAAGTTCCGGAATAAGTGATTTTTGAAGTTTTAAATGTTTTTTTTAATAAAAACATTTTTTTTATTTTGTGGGCTACCCTAACATGTGCAAAATGCTGAAATCAGTTGGTAAAAGTGTGATAAGAAAATTTTTATAAATAATATTATTTTATTAAATTTTTTGCTTTGGTATTTTAAGTATTTTTCTATAAATAGGGTGCTTAAGTTAGAATTGAAAATCACACCAGAAACTGAAATCTTTTCTCTCTATATTATCTAGCGTATTCTTGTGAGTATTTTGATACTTTGAGTGTTGAAATACGGTGCAAGTTCCTTCAGCACTATATTCAGTATTTTAGTCAGAAGTACTGTCTTTTCGAGGTAAGGGATGTTATTTTTTTATAAATGATATTATTTCTTTCAATATCATTATGCCGAAATATTGATCTGAACTTTTTATCAAATTTAGAACATTTAGTGTCGGGTTTACTATTCACATATACGACACTATTCACGAATACGGCACTATTCACCGAAAATTTAAATTTTTACTTTTTGTCTAAGATATCTATTATGTATACTAGCTTTGATTGTATCTATGTTTTGACCATTCTTGAATTTAACTTAATTATGATTATTTATGAAGTATTTTTGAACTCGGATTGTTAAAGTACGAATCCTTAATATTTGCTCTTTTGTTTCACTGGATTCGTTTTCTTTAAAATATTTTTCATCATCCTCAGTCTTAAATGATGATATAACTGAATATCTTTGGCATGCAGTGTAAAGATGAATGATTTTCTGATGAATATCTTTGGCCCGTAGTACAAATATGAATAGGTGTTTAAATGAACATTACCAACTGATGAATATCTTTGACCTGTAGTGCAAAGATGAACATTTGATTCCAGATATATATATTGATTGATGTTACAGGGATACAATATTGACGATGAACTTTTAAATTCATAAATAGAAGATAATAGATTTTATTTTTTACTTAACTCTTCTAATGAATTATTATTTCCACTACGAATATTGATTTAAAATTTGTTGTCTATTGTATTCTATTAAATTTTTCCCCGTTGATGTGACAACCCAAGAATTTTAAAAAAAATTAAAATTTTAATTAATTGATTTAAGGTTTAAAATTAGAACCTAGACAAAAAATAAGTGTATGCGTTTGATATTTTTAAGAAGGAATTTTGAAGATTTCAAAATTATGTGAAGGATTTAGGTGAATTATTCAGGATTAAGTGAATACGTGAATATATTCTGTGAATATGGTTATATATGTGTGCATGATGTGGTTAAGGGTCAAGGGTTGATCAGATAAACAATATCTGTAACAAACCCTAAGTATATATTAAGAACGTCAACGTTCGGTTAGAAAATTCTTACGAATTATAAGAAAACCCTAGAAACCGGTTCTGAAAACCCTATTTTCAGTTTTGAAAATCTGAAACCCTAATTCGGGAATTTAAAACCCTAAATTGGGAACTTAATGGCGTAAGTGTAAATAATTATAAGATTAATTAGGGTTAATCTTAACTAAGTGGTTAGAAAACCCTAATTTCAAATTTTAAAATCCTAATTTTTGGGTTGTAAACCCTAATACGTGATTTTGACCCCAATTGCTAAATTAGTAATTTTAATTAGGAAGTACCAATCCTAATTAGTAAGATTTAAATTATGATTAAGAAATTTTAATATAATTAGAAAATTCTAATTACAATTTATAAATATTAATTTTCAATTTTGAAAATCGAAATTCGGAATGTTAGAAACTAAATTGCAAAGTTAAGGGTTAAATCCTAAACTCTGAAGGGTTTCAAACCCTAAACCCTAACTCAAATCCTAAACCCTAAGGGTTTGGCCAATGTCCAAAATGACCATTCTAGAATTAAAATTAAATAGAAATGACTATTATACCCTTATGTCACATTCTTTAATTGGTAGCTTGTACATCTTGCTATAATCTTGAGTGGGTGAACTAACCCTAGCCCTAGCCCTAGATATGTGTCCAAAATCAGCCAAGCTTGCTAGCAAATTCATTGAATCTAAGTAGTATATAGATTAACGAAAGAGAAAAGTCTCACTTGACTTTTCATTTTCTACAAACCCATCCTCTCTCTTCATGTTCGAAATCTAGAGTGAGATAGAGAGAAAAATAAAGCTATGTTAGCCGCTTATCAAGCCAAGAACAGCAACCAAAGGTTAGAAATCAGAAATCAGAAATCAAAGCATAAAGGTATAAACCCTAGCTTTATAAAAAAAATTTAGGATTTGATGTTAGATTTTGTTGTTTGATGTTTAAAGTAGTGTATAAGGATGTCACTTGATGATCTGGGTTGTTATATAGTTCATCCATAACATCAAAGTGCACGAAATAGCATTTTTCAAAAATTTGGAAAAATAGAAAAAAAAATGGCCTGGCAGCCGAATGTCAGAGGCCTTAGATCTTTATGTGTTAACTGTTTTGTGTGTTTTATGTTTTGGATATGTTCTATGATATGTGGTCTTTACTCTGCAACTCGAATCGGGGTTAGTTCATGTTTGGATTAAGAGTTATTGTTGGTCAAAACTCATTGACCGTTCACAGAAACTGATTTCTGGGCAGCCCAAAAATCTCAGTAACCTCTGACAAGCTTCTGCAGGCTCAAGATCTTGCTATGTGTTAGTGTTTCGTCCAGGTTATTGTTTTGATGTTGTAGTCTGGTATATGACCTACAAATCCTTGTTATTAGATCACCTAGATTAACAACAGGATCGATTGTAGCAATGGTCAAACAAGCGTTGACCAACCGAGCCGGATGAATTTCTAGAAAACCCAAAATTCACCAAGAACCGGCTTAAATCTTGAGTTGATGATGTTGTTTAACTGAGATCATGGTATATAAATGTTTAATGACATAATTACTATAGTTTTGAACCTTAATAACACTAATATAGTGACCAGATCTAAGCTAAATTAAAATCACAAAGTGGTACCTCGCGACTGCTTGGGTTTCTGGGTTACCCAAAAAACCCAAGTGATGTCTGACAACGACTTTGGCGAATCTGATGTTCTTATTGTGGTATGATATGACCAAGACGATGGTTTCATATTGTAGTGTTACATTTCGACTACAAGATCAAAGTCTTAACAAGCCCAGAACCTTTATACCCAAGAAATTATAATCGGTCAAACCCACTAACTCGAACACTAACAAGAAATCTGGGTAAGCTCAAGAACATACTCAAGAACACCTATAGTGACGGTTCTGTCGCTATAGGGCCCCTTTAGCGACATTTAAATTACTGAAATTATTAATTAATTAAATAAATAGAAATAATTAGTTTTTAATTATTAAAAATACATAATAAATTCTAAAAAATTATTTTAAAGTCCGAAAAATAGTTTTTAATTATTTTGAATATATTACATAAATATTTAATATTTTTGGAATATAAATGGTATTTAATTTATTTAATTATAATATTAAATAAATTATTTAAAAATGATTTTTTATATTTGAAAAATCATGAAAAATTATATTATGGAAAAAGAAAATATTTTAAGTTATTTTTAGTGACTTTTAATATTTTGTGATGAAATTTATTAATAAATTATTATTAATGTTAATTAGTTTATTTAATGAATATATTAAATAAATTAAGAAAAAATAGAATTAATGATTTAAAAATTATTTAAGTGTTATAAAAATATTTTAAGTTATAACATATAACTTTTGATATTTTATCATGAAAATATCAATATTTTAATATTAATAGCAATTATCGGATGATGAATTTAATTGTTTAAAAATCATATTAAGGTGATTTTAAAGTATTAAAAATACTTTGTGATATTATAAATATAGTATAATATTATGACATGTATTTCATTAATATATGATAATAAATAAATATTAATGATAAAAGAATTAAGTAGTATTTAATTTATTTAAATACATTATTAATGATTTAAAAATCAAGATAAATGGTAATAATTATTTAAAAATCATTACGAGCTTATGAAAAATATTTTGATTGATATTAAAAGAATCTGAGATAATTTTTAAGTGTTAAGGCAGAGTTTAATTGAACTTAAACTCGAGATTTTATTCTACTAGACCGTCAGGATATCAGATTTGTGTCGGGTTCAACTCAGACTGCAATAGTTTGACTTGATACCGAGTATTATGTGTGCTATCGGCTGATAGAGTTATGTGTTATGTGTTTAGATTATTCTATGTATTTATATATATATATATATATATATATATATATATATATATATATATATATATATATATATATATATTTTATATTGTGATAATATTATTCTAATATTGGAGATCTATATTACTAATATTAGGTCTTCGGATAAAGCGTTATAAATTGCGTAGCGGCAATCAACGGTTCAGGCAAATTTGTTTTTACTTAACTCTACTAAGAGTTGTTTCATTTGGATAAGCTTATAGTTAATCATTATTGGTTGCCATGAATTGTACTCTGTACATATTGCATGTATAAGTCAGGTATGAAAGGTTGATCACCTTCATTACCAGTTAGTTCAGATATATTTGTTCATGTTCAATACTTGTTCAGTCAAAAGTTTGTTCCTACTAGTTCACAATTATATTGTTGAATTATAGCTAACTTATTATTCAAACTCTTTCAATCATGATATATCGTTATATTATTGAACTTAAACTTGTTGGGTAACTTTTATGCTCACCCTTGCTATATCATGATAAAATATTACAGATTAAGGCGAATGCGTCGGATATAAGGAAAGGTTAAAGACAGATCCAGCTTAAAGTTAATGTGCGCGATTAGATTTGTATAAGTATTGTATATTAATGTTATTGTAAGTTAAATAAGTTATGATTTGCGTATAAGTTAATGTTACTCGACCTTAGAAAATAGTGTGTAAAGTTATTATATAAACAATTTATGTTTATATCTTCCGTAATAGTTGTAGAATGATTGTACCAGATCCGTGGTGATTTAGGACCCGGATTTGGGGCTGTCACAGTTGGTATCAGAGCTGTTGGTTATGAACCTTAGGTAGGAATACCTTAGACTAATAATCGCAGTGATTAGGATAAGATCTAACTTACATATAGTTAGTTGGTCGGTAAGATTCAAAGATGAATCTCGGCGAGTTGTAAAGATATAGAGTTCCCTAACTCTGATAATAAAGTTGAACAGTAGTGATGAATAGATTGAGTCTAAAAGACTGAAAGTACAGTGATAGGAGATCGTAAAATAAAACGATCATAGTATAGAAATGAATCATAATATATACGATGAGATCACCCCGTGATCTGATAAGGTTATAATATGGAAAAGAATCAATCTAATGATTGGAAAGTTTACGGCAAGATTACTGTGTGAATTGAACCAGAATCAGGAAAGGATTATGAATATGAGTTAAATGAAATTCGTATTGAGAAGGGTGTTAAGATTAGGTGGGGATTCAATTGAGGATTCATGACAGCAGCTGAGTTGTATGATTCCTTGTATGGGTGGGAAATTGTACTTGGTGTAAAAACTACTTAGTTTCTGGCATTGATAAACATTAAAATGTTTGTGTCGCGATATTTGCTATATGCATGTTAAGAGGGTGATTCCTTTCTCATGTGTATAACAGATAGATAGGTTATAGGTAGAGGATATAAGGTTAAGTACGAGTTCTTAAAACTCATACTTATGTGACATTCTTAATTCATAGTTATATGAAATATTTATGAACCCCTCAGCGAATGGACGCCAAAGACCTGTCTAGGAAAGTTCTTAAACTCATATGATTGTGGCTAGTAAATGGACTCATAAGTGTGGTTTTACGAACTGGGCATAGTTATGTGTGAATGGAGAATTGAGGATTATAGGAACAGATAGATTACTAAGCTACTGATTATTAGTGGAGACATAAGTTTTCCAAAACTCCTAGCTATGCTAGACTTCAAAATTTTGATATCAAGCTAAATACGCACTATGTGCTTTTAAAAAAAATGTAGACTCGTAATCATTTTTGAAACGGTTTAAGGTATAGTCTATACTACTTATTTCGGCTAGATGCAAATGATTTGAAATATCAAAATTTGATTTTATTTATCACTTATGTACCATGTAACCTGGTGCAAAGATGATAAAAAGGTGATGGAGTTGTAAATACAGGAATACTTAGTGTGAATTTGATCTAAAATCGTTATTCCACTATTGTATGATGTGTTATGACAAAGTCATACAATGACGGCATCCTCAAATAGACTGTTAATACAGTACGGCATCATGACGTCATTCTCAAAAATATTTTCAAAAATTTTAATTTGCCAACGGGGTTTGGCTACACCTAAATAATTCGATTGAATTGAATTATTGATATAAGTATACGCTATTCGATTTAGCTAGACTAAAATTTATGAAAACTCAAAGTGTTCATTGAAAGAAATTTCTCGAACCAAATTATTTTGGTGCGGAATCTAATAAGATTGAGGTAAGAAATTTTGTGCGCCTAAGGCAGATAAGAGGAACAAATTGTTTCGACCAACAGTACTTGGCCAGTATAGGGCATATCGGGCTAATCATCCTTTGTGTTCGTAAGTTATGACGGTTTGCGGATGAATTTCCATAAAACCTTTGTGAAAATGACAGACAAATAGTCTATATGACTCCTCAGCAAAATTTAAAAATCTTTACTCTTGTGAGAGGTGTATTGGGTAGCATGTGAAGATGAGAATGAACGGTGTATGGTGTATGGTGTAAGGTAAATTTTGGGGACGAAATTTTTTTAGAAGAAGCGGTGAATGTGACAACCCGAAAATTTAAAAAATTTTTAAAATTTTAATTAATTGATTTAAGGTTCAAAATTAGAACCTAGCAGAAAATAAGTGTATGCGTTTGATATTTTTAAGAAGAAATTTTGAGGATTTCAAAATTATGTGAAGGATTTAGGTGAATTATTCAGGATTAAGTGAATATGTAAATATATTTTGTGAATATGGTTATATATGTGTCCATGATGTGGTTAAGGGTCAAGGGTTGATCAAATAAATAATATCTGTAACAAACCCTAAGTATATATTAAGAACGTCAATGCTCGGTTAAAAAATTCTTACGAATTATAAGAAAACCCTAGAAATCAGTTCTGGAAATCCTATCTTCAGTTTCGGGAATCTGAAACCCTAATTCGGGAATTTAAAACCCTAAATTGGGAACTTAATGGCGTAAGTGTAAATAATTATAAGATTAATTTCGGTTAATCTTAACTAAGTAGTTAGAAAACCCTAATTTCAAAATTTGAAACCCTAATTTTTGGGTTGTAAACCCTAATACGTGATTTTGACCCTAATTGCTAAATTAGTAATTTTAATTAGGAAGTACTAATCCTAATTAGCAAAATTTAATTTATGATTAAGAAATTTTAATATAATTAGAAAATTCTAATTATAATTTATAAATATTAATTTTCTATTTTGAAAGCCGAAATTCGGAATGTTAGAAACTAAATTGCAAAGTTAAGGGTTAAATTCTAAACTCTGAAGGGTTTCAAACCCTAAACCCTAACTCAAACCCTAAACCCTAAGGGTTTGGCCAATGTCCAAAATGACCATTCTAGAATTAAAATTAAATAGAAATGACTATTATACCCTTATGTCACATTCTTTAATTGGTAGCTTGTACATCTTGCTATAATCTTGATTGGGTGAACTAACCCAAGCCCTAGCCCTAGATATGTATCAAAAATCAGCCAAGCTTGCTAGCAAATTCATTGAATCTAAGTAGTATATAGATTAAAGAAAGAGAAAAGTCTCACTTGACTTTTCATTCTCTACAAACCCATCCTCTCTCTTCATCTTCGAAATCTAGAGTGAGATAGAGAGACAAATAAAGCTATGTTAGCCGCTTATCAAGCCAAGAACAGCAACCAAAGGTCAGAAATCAGAAATCAAAGCATAAAGGTATAAACCCTAGCTTTATAAAAAAAATTAGGATTTGATGTTAGATTTTGTTGTTTGATGTTTAAAGTAGTGTATAAGGATGTCACTTGATGATCTGGGTTATTATATAGTGCATCCAAAACATCAAAGTGCACAAAATAGCATTTTTCAAAAATCTGGAAAAATAGAAAAAAAATGGCCTGACAACAGAATGTCAGAGGCCTTAGATCTTTATGTGTTAAGTGTTTTGTGTGTTTTATGTTTTGGATATGTTCTATGATATGTGGTCTTTACTCTGCAACTCAAATTGGGGTCAGTTCATGTTTGGATTAAGAGTTATTGTTGGTCAAAACTCGTTGACCGTTCACAGAAACTGATTTCTGGGCAGCCCAGAAATCTCAGTAACCTCTGACAAGCTTTTGTAGGCTCTAGATCTCGTTATGTGTTAGTGTTTCGTCCAGGTTATTGTTTTGATGTTGTAGTCTGGTATATGACCTACAAATCCTTGTTATTAGATTACATAGATTAACAACAGGATCGATTGTAGCAATGGTCAAACAAGCGTTGACCAACCGAACTGGATGAATTTCTGGAAAACCCAGAATTCACCAAGAACAGGTTTTGTCAGGTACTTTGACAGGCTTAAATCTTGAGTTGATGATGTTGTTTGACTGAGATAATGGTATATAAATGTTTAATGACATAATTACTATAGTTTTGAACCTTAATAACACTAATACAGTGACCAGATCTAAGCTAAATTAAAATCACAAAGTGGTACCTCGCGACTGCCTGGGTTTCTAGGTTACCCAGAAAACCCAAGTGATGTCTGACAACGACTTTGGCGAATCTGATGTTCTTGTTGTGGTATGATATGACCAAGACGATGGTTTCATATTGTAGTGTTACATTTCGACTACATGATCAAAGTCTTAACAAGTCCACAACCTTTATACCCAAGAAATTATAATCGGTAAAATCCACTAACTCGAACACTGACAAGAAATCTAGGTTAGCTCAAGAACACCTATAGCGACGGTTCTGTAGCTATAGGGCCTCTTTAGCGACATTTAAATTACTGAAAATTATTAATTAATTAAATAAATAGAAATAATTAGTTTTTAATAATTAAAAATACATAATAAATTCTAAAAAATTATTTTAAAGTCCGAAAAATAGTTTTTAATTATTTTGAATATATTTCATAAATATTTAATATTTTTAGAATATAAATGGTAATTAATTTATTTAATTATAATATTAAATAAATTATTTAAAAATGATTTTTATATTTTAAAAATCATGAAAAATTATATTATGAAAAAAGAAAATATTTTAAGTTATTTTTAGTGACTTTTAATATTTTGTGATGAAATTCATTAATAAATTATTATTAATGGTAATTAGTTTATTTAATGAATATATTAAATAAATTAAGGAAAAATAGAATTAATGATTTAAAAATCATATAAAAATTATTTAAGTGTTATAAAAATATTTTAAGTTATAACATATAACTTTTGATATTTTATCATGAAAATATTAATATTTTAATATTAATAGCAATTATCGGATGATGAATTTAATTGTTTAAAAATCATAGTAAGGTGATTTTAAAGTATTAAAAATACTTTGTGATATTATAAATATATTATAATATTATGTCATGTATTTTATTAATATTTGATAATAAATAAATATTAATGATAAAAGAATTAAGTAGTATTTAATTTATTTAAATACGTTATTAATGATTTAAAAAGCAAGATAAATGGTAATAATTATTTAAAAATTATTACGAGCTTATGAAAAATATTTTGACTGATATTAAAAGTATCTGAGATAATTGTTAAGTGTTAAGGCAGAGTTTAATTAAACTTAAACTCTAGATTTTGTCCAACTAGACCGTTGGGATATCAGATTTGTGTCGGGTTCAACTCAGACTGTAATAGTTTGACTTGATACCGAGTATTATGTGTGTTATCGACTGATAGGATTATGTGTTATGTGTTTAGATTATTCTATGTATATATATATATATATATAATAGTATTATATTGTGATGATATTATTCTAATATTTGAGATCTATATTACTAATATTAGGTCTTCGGATAAAGCGTTATAAATTGTGTAGCGGTAATCAACGGTTCAGGCAAGTTTGTTTTTACTTAACTCTACTAAGAGTTGTTTCATTTGGATAAGCTTATGGTTAATCATTGCTGGTTGCCATGAATTATACTCTATACATATTGCATGTATAAGTCAGGTATGAAAGGCTGATCACCTTCATTACCAGTTGGTTCAGATATATTTGTTCATGTTCAATACTTGTTCAGTTAAAAGTTTGTTCCTACTAGTTCACAATTATATTGTTAAATTATAGCCAGCTTATTATTCAGACTCTTTCAATCATGATATATCGTTATATTATTGAACTTAAACTTGATGGGCAACTTTTATGCTCACCCTTGCTATATCATGATAAAATATTGTAGATTAGGGCGAATGCATCGGATACAAGGAAAAGTTAAAGACATATCCAGCTTAAAGTTAATGTGCGCTATTAGATTTGTATAAGTATTGTATATTAATGTTATTGTAAGTTAAATAAGTTATGATTTGTGTATAAGTTATGGTTACTCGACCTTGGGGAATAGTGTGTAAAGTTATTGTATAAACAATTTATGTTTATATCTTCCGCAATAGTTGTAGAATGATTGTACCAGATCCGTGGTGATTTGAGACCCGAATTTGGGACTGTCATAGTTGAGGACTAACGATAATTTGTTCTATATTATCTTGATCATAATGTTCTTTACTGGGCTAGTTGAGCTCACCCTTTTCCTTTTTGTTCCATTTTTCTTCTTAGGAGGCGAAAATGTAGCAAGTACTAGTCGGGGTATGGAATGATGGTTCTAGAAAGTTGTTTAGTATTCCTCACCATTTTTGTAAAATAATGTATCAATAATTGTAATGAGAACCTATTTGAGTGTGGATATTGTCTAGAAGATAATATTTGTATTTAAACTTACAGTTTAACTGTTGTCGTATTTTGCACGACAATTGTATTAATAAAGTGGTAGTTATTTCTGTACCATGTTTTGGCGACTCAAAATGGGGGATGTATACCTATTGTGGGGGTGTCACAGTTGATATCAGAGCTTAGGGATATGGTCTCTGGCGGAGATTGAAGAATAGAACTAGGAGGGGAAAGACGAGTAAATCATTTGCTAGTGTGTCCTACCTAAGCTTATTTGTTCGTTGGTCAGAGTATAGGGTTATTATGTTACATGTCAATTTCTTTAATTAACCCTTATTTTGTGGCAGTATTTAAGAATGGAAGCTGAGAAGATTAACGATGGAGTAAATGTGACCGTGCAAACACCATTAATCACCAACGAGGAGAACGTGCAACAAGCCGACAATATTCCTCCTGTAAATAACACTACTGAGTAGACGATGAATGATGAGATGTTTAGAAGTTTTTTTGCGATTCATGCAAAACCAGACGAGGGAGACTCCTGTTCAAAATACAGGTAGAAACAATGGCAACGCACAGCTGGTCACAGCCAAACAGTTCAAAGAGTTGGGACCACCAGAATTCTGGGGAAAGCCGGATCCGATTAAGGCAGAAACGTGGGTCAAGCAAATTACCAAGATATTCGATGTCTTGGGATGCACGGAGGAACAGAAGGTTCCATTTGCCACCTTTATGTTCTGTAATGAGGCAGATTACTGGTGGGAATCAGTGAAGTGTACCCATCCAGACGCACTCAGTATGTCTTGGGAGACATTTCAGAAACTGTTCAATAACAAGTACCTTCCTGAAAGTATTCGTCATATGAAGGAGGTAGAGTTTATTAGACTAGAGCAGAACAACATGACGGTGTCCCAGTACGAGGCGAAGTTCGCGAAGTTATCCAGGTTTGCACCTCATTTAGTGGAGAATGAGGAACGTATGACACGGATGTTTTTGAGAGGTTTGAAACCCGACATACGTCAGTATCTCATTTCTTATAAATTTTCTCTATATTCAGATATTGTCAACAGGGCTCAATTATTAGAGCGAGATAACGAGTACGTTCAACTGAGGGACCACAACCAGGGTCATACCGGTGACAGCAGTCATCGGAGCAACGATAACCAGCGTGGAAAGAAGAACACAGACAAAAGCGGTAACCACTCTGGTGGTAATCGTGACCATGAAAATAGAAGAAGCGAGTCGGGGGGGATTTTAAAAAGAGGAGATTCAACAATGATAATGTGAAGACGTCAGCACCAGCAGCAACTATTTCTAAGGAAGGAGAACGACCACCGGTCGTATGCTATAAATATGGAAAAGAGGGACACATCAACCCAAACTGTCCACAACAGTTCAAGGTATATTATAATTGTGGATAGGAATGACATATCGCTCGAGATTGTACTATAGCGAAACCAAGTCCAGCGGGGATGGTGACTCAAAAGGCTGTCCCAAAAAAGTTAAAGTTAGCAGTTCCTGGAAGAGCGTTTGTCGTGACTGGTCAAAGTGCAAGGAACCCAAACGAGGTGATCACAGGTAAGCTAATCATAAATTCTTGTGAAGTTTATACCTTACTAGATATCGGTGCTACCCATTCATTTATCTCTCCTGCTTGTGCTCAACGTTTAAACTTGACTTCAGAGAAATTAGACTTTGACTTATCTGTGGAGACTCTATTAGGAGAAACTTTCATTACATTCACTATTTATAAATCTTGTTTGATCCAAGTCGGTACCATCACATTACCTGTTGACCTTATCTCTTTAAAGATACTTGCATTTGACGTGATTTTAGGGATTGATTGGTTAACTACTCATCATGCCAAAATTGATTATTTTCGTAAGGTTGTTAGTTTTCATATTCCTAACCAACCTGTTATGCGAATTCAAGCAACTAAACCACTAAAATCAATCACTGTCATATAAAGCCATAAAGCCATTCGTTTATTAAAAAATGGATTTCAAGCTTTCTTAGCCCATGTTATGGACTTGAACAAAAACACGTCAGATTTGAATAAAATTTCTGTTGTTAGTGAATTTCCTGACGTATTTTCTGAAGAACTTCCCGGTCTACCCCCAGAACGTGAAGTTGAATTCTTTATTGATCTTGAACCTGGTACAAAGCCCATTTCTAAAACTCCATTTCGAATGGCTCCTATTGAACTTCAGGAGTTAAAGGTCCAACTACAGGAGTTGTTGGACATCGGTTTCATTCGTCCTAGTACATCTCCTTGGGTGCTCCTGTTTTATTTGTAAAGAAGAAAGATGGGAGTATGTGACTTTGTATTGACTATCAAGAATTGAACCATGTCACCATTAAGAATAGGTATCCGCTACCTCGCATTGATGACCTGTTTAACCAGTTGCAAGGAGCATAATTCTTTTCAAAGATCGATCTTCGTTCTGGATATCATCAGCTGAAGATTAGAACTGAGGATATTCCAAAGACTGCCTTCAGAACTCAGTACGGACATTATGAATTCTTAGTCATGTCTTTCGAATTGACTAATGCTCATGCGGCTTTCATAGATATGATGAACCGAGTATTCAAGGAATATTTGGATCAGTTCGTTGTTGTCTTTATTGATGACATGCTCATATATTCCAAAAACTGTGAAGATCATGAGCACCATTTGAAGTTGGTACTCCAAAGGCTTCGTGAAAATAAGCTATATGCCAAGTTGAAGAAATACGAGCTCTGGCTTGAAGAAGTAGCTTTCCTTGGGCACGTGGTGTCAAAACATGGAGTATCTATTGACCCAGCGAAGATTGAAGCAATACAAAGTTGGGAACAACCGAAGTCGATGACCGAAGTACGTAGCTTTTTGGGTTTAGCTGGTTATTATCAGAGATTTGTAGAAGAATTTTCTCGAATTGCTACTCCGTTAACTCAGCTAACTCGGAAAGATACAAAATTCGTATGGAGCGAGGAATGCGAGAAGAGTTTTCAAGAGCTTAAGAGGAGACTCATTTCGGCACCTGTTCTGACAATACCATCTGGTCCGGATGGATTTGTTATCTACAGCGATGCTTCAGGCAAAGGGTTAGGATGTGTTCTCATGCAACATGGGAAGGTCATAGCCTATGCCTCGCGATAACTCAAAGAATATGAGAGGAATTACCCTACTCATGATCTAGAGTTGGCAGCAGTCATTTTTGCGCTAAAGATCTGAAGGCACTATCTATATGGGGAGAAAGTAGAGATATATTAGGATAATAAAAGCCTCAAATATTTCTTCACCCAAAAAGAACTCAACATACGACAACGACGATGGCTCGAGCTGTTGAAAGACTACGACCATACTATCCAATATCATCTTGGAAAAGCAAACGTGGTAGCTGACACATTGAGTAGAATATCATATACGGGTACGAGTGCAATGTTATTAACACAAAGGCCCATTTTGTATGACTTGCAAAGGATGGAGATAGAGGTAAAGGCTCCAAGTACCCATGTAATGATATCAAGCATATGAGTAGAACCGACTTTAATCGATAAAGTTAAAGCTGCTCAAGCTACGAACATGGAGCTGATGCATATGAAGAAGAAAGTGCAAGAAGGTGCTATTCCGGAAGCAAGAATCGATGAAGAAGGAATACTTCGAGTCAACTTCAGACTTTGTGTTCCTAACGATTATGACTTGAAACATAGAATCATGATGGAGGCACACAACACACCATTTGTAATTCACCTTGGAAGTACCAAAATGTATCATGATCTTCGACATACATTTTGGTGGAACAATATGAAGAGAGAAATCGCGAAGTTTATCTCGAGGTGTTTAACTTGTCAATGTGTAAAGGCGGAGCATCAAGTGTCGAAGGGTCCATTGCAACCACTTGAGATACCAAAATGGAAGTGGGAACATATTACCATGGATTTCGTTAGGGGTCTTCCCACGGTTTCTCAAGGCATAGATGCGATATGGGTTATTATTGATAGATTAACTAAGTCTGCTCATTTCTTGCCGATACGGGAGACTTATTCCCTTGAACGTCTCGCTCGTGTCAACGTCGAGATTTTTAATTGTCCCTTTCCGTTACTTGTTCTTTGGTGTTCTCATTTTAGGTGAGATTTATTTGAAAAAACAAGTGAAAAAGGTCCGACATGTATAATGTCGACGATGGACTGTTAAGAGTCACCAGTTGGATTTTTAAATGATTATACCAACACAACCGAGAAAAGGTTTACACATTGACCCAGTGATGTCACACTGCTAAACGGGTCGGTGAAACCGAGATTCATTAGGGTCCGGGGACTTGGTTATGCGGAGGGAAGGTGTTAGGCACCCCCCGACATCCGTGTTACCACGGTGACTGCCTCTTTTCAAGAAATTGTTATCTGAATGTGTGTGTGTGTGGGTCAATGTGCTATTATTTGGAAGTAGTGTGAGGCCTCGTTCGCACCTATATACACAGGGTTTGAATTTTATGTAAAAATGTAATTTTAAGCAAGATATGGCAGTGATGTTTTATAAAAGAAGTTTTTCAAACCCTGATGCTCAATAGTAATTGAGACCTTTTACACTCCCATTTTATTTAAGTGCTCGGCTTGATTGATTTTATTTGACAGATGTGAGGCATCCGTACGAAAATAAATGTACAAAAAGGTACGAAATTCCTCGTGGGTATGAAAACCATCTAAGGAAATCCAAACATCACAGCTAAATTTATAAGCTGCTTACAGCTGAAAAGGTTCATCACGGGAACCGAATCTAGATTCAGGGGACTGAATCTGTGATCACATGATTTCTAGGCTCACATGATGCCGCAATTGATATAAACGTAGTAAGCAGGTATATATATAAAAGCTGTAAATATATATATACATACATGATCACCAACCACGAAGATCATCCATGGGGGATCAAAAATATAAATAAAGTTGTAAAAGCTATCAACCGCCACGGAGGAAACTCCAGGTGGGACGAAATGTATAAGAAAGCTGTAAAAACGGTCAACCACCACGAAGTAAACTCCAAGTGGGACGAAATGTAAATATATATATATATATATATATATATATATATATATAAAAGCATATAAATGCACCGAATATAAAATTTAGGCTCATCGAACGGAGTCCAACAACAGTTAATATATATAAATATATATATATTAAAGCAGTAAACGCACTGGATGTGAAATCCAGGCTCACCGAACAGAGTTCGATAGCAGTTTATATATATAATTGTATATATAAGAAAGCCATTAAACGTACCAGACATAAGTCTAGGCTCATCGAATAGAGTTCGACACGCAGTTCATATATATAAATGTATTAATATATACAAAAGCAATTAAACGCTCCAGACCGAAGTCTAGGCTCAATCGAGGCATAACTCGATAATGTTAGTCATTATATATATGTATATATATATATATATATATATATATATACAGACTGAAATGAAACCACGGACCGAAGTCTGGGCAAAAGCAAGCAACACGACTCTCAACGTGTAGAAGGGTGTGTGCAAAGATGAAGAGAAAGACTCTAAAGTGTGTGAGAAGGCTTACAGCTGACTGCTAAAAAAGGCTTCTATATCTTTAGAGTGGTTAAACACTGGCTTTTGTGGGTACAAAAGAGGCTATATATGAGCTCACAGGTGTTTAAAAGGGGAAAGTACACTGCATGGGATGAGTGCAAAGCAAATTGGGCAGGGCTTCCTCGCCGTTTTCTCTTGAAAAATTAGCACCCCAAGCCCTCTATTTATAGGCATATCCTGCTGCTGGGCCGCAGGTATACCAGAGACAACCCGGGTGGGCCCGAGTTTTTCGGGTCGGGTCGTCTAGAAGTACGTGCACTCAGGCACTGTAATGTCCACTCAGATCTTCAGAAGTGCAATCCGGGTATCTGTTTGAGGTATACAGGACCTATTTCGGACCGCCGTTGTCGAGAGTTGTATGATGGCATGGGATTAGAGTTTGTATGAAGTCATTAAAGATGGGACGGTGCCCTCCGGTCTTCAAGCTTCAACTTTCATCCGTTACCCCGTACAATAGTCACTCGGGATTAATTAGTCTTGTAGGACATTATTGCGTAGATATGTTAAGGCGACGTGGCATGGCATCATATTGGTCAGATGACAATGTTGCCCCTCACCGGTGTTATAGCCGGATTGAGCTGATAAAGCAGACGTTGCTCAGCTTCACTGGGATTGGACTGCTGTAATTGGTTGAAGGTCCTCATTGTCATCCTTGAGGTGTTCCTGTCTTCCCGATGTTATCGCCGGGCTAGTACAGTGGATCTCGTTGTGAGCACCGAGATTGAAGCTGGTCGCATTTGTAACAAGCATTTCTGGGGTTATTGCCGAAATTGCATTCCTTGGGGTTATCACCAAGGTTGGTGGCTATTCCCATGGTTGGGACTAAGACTGGATACCTCGGGATTATCTCCGAGATTAATCGATCTTCTCCGGCATGTGTGCCGGTATTGATCTGCATGCCTCGGGGTTATCTCTGAGATTGGAATTGTTACTCTTAGATTGCAATCCGGGGTTGATGCTGAACTTTCGGTAGTATCCGGTACGGATATGGATTGTCTTTCAGGGTTCCCTCTTAAAAGATGAATCTGCTCTCCTGCAATATTAGTGACAGTAGTACAGAAAATTTTCGAGTGTCTACATATGCCCCTCTTTATCTTACTCATGCATGGCGATGCATGGGTAGGATAAAGAATCCTAGACACTTGAAATGTAACAAGACGAACATGGTACTATAGATAGCAACATGATGCAAATGTATGATGCATGTGTACGAGATTGTAGCCCAACACGCTAGGGATGATTGCTGGCTCCCTGTTACTTCAACTGGGGATTGGTAACGATGACCAGATTTGATGTGTAATCCGAATCTGTTTGGATGTTGATGTTGGAGTTATCACCAAAGTCATGTGTCTTCGATTATGACTTAATCCTGAAGATGTACCTCTTATGTGTGAAAGATCTATGGGGATGAAGCTTGATCCGTTTGAGGATGTGTATAACATATTCCACCATCTATCCTCTTTATTGGCATTCCCTTCGTCGACATGTGAATCAACGGCTGAAACCTTGTGGGTAGATTGTCAAGGTTGCTTGACATCCGCTGTTGTGTAGATCACCAGAACAGTGCGTTGTGACCCCCGTCGGGGATCCACTGGGGAATACGAACGGTCAGGTGTGAAAACCTCGAATAGCTCCAGAGCTCTGATAGGTTTAAATCGCTATCGGCTGTAATAATGTCAAGGCTGCTTAACCTTCGTTGATATATGTGTCAACGGCTTGAATGTACGTGCTAATCCCCTGCCGTGACTTCATGTTGTAACCCCCGTCGGGGATCTACTGGGGAGTGATGAATATAAACGTACGCAATGATCGAACAACTTTCCATGCTTCGATGGGTTTACTTGTCATCGACTGAAATAACGTCAAGGCTGCTTGACCTTCGTTGATTTGTGTGTCAACGGATGAGCATGCGTTGTAACCCCCGCCGGGGATCTCACGTTGTAACCCCCGTCGAGGATTTCATGTAGGGTAATGACCCGGAGTTGGTGGCATCAGACCTGTATAAGGTATTGCCGTTTGTGATTTGTGACAGCTGGTATCATTGGCAGGGTATACCTTATACTCAGGTGACTACCAACTACCAATGAGTGATGTACAGATTCAAAGTCTAATCTGAGAGGACCAGGATTGTATGCAGTTTTGCTCAATCGCGTGGCATTTTTATTTCTAATTTGACTTTGTTAATCTGTAAGAACTCCTTTGGAACTCGAACTGGACCTAGCCGGAGGGGTGTGTCCCACATAGGGGTGCCGCAGGCGCTCCTGCTGCAGCCATAGATGGGCCTGCGACCAACCGTGGATCATAAATCATGTAGGTTGGTCTTCATAAGTCACTTTCAACTTGCTTCGCATAGAGAAAACCGCGAGCCATCTTCAGATCTGCTGAGTCCGGGCTTCTTTCTACAAATTCTGTCACCGTACAAGTGTTCTACACTATCCTGGTAACATATGCCTGTATTTTCTCTCATTTCTGTCTGTTGGATTTTGAGTTATCGCATAAAATGCATATAAACACATAGTAGTGATTATGTATGCACAAATGACTTGATAACAAATATTTAACATAGTAAATGTTAGTATTAAACCATGCTGAACATAATGATGTGAAAAATTTTATCTTTTGAGACAATCAAATTGGCACCTTTTTCTGCTATTTTTTTGTCCTATTTGAGGTCCAATGAGCATAAGGTGGCAAGGCAAAGTACTCCTAGCATTGAGGTTGGCCTTATGCATGATGATTTTAATTTTTAATGCATATATTATGTATATGACTTTGGGGCAGGTGTGCTACTGAATGGCCACCTAGACATGCCTATATGCATATGGATAGTCCTATTTTCAAAGGGACTATGGCAAAATTTTTCCAAATGTAGGCATTGGGTAGTCATGCATTTTTAACTCTATTATATGTTAAATTAAATGCATGCATGCATATAGTCATAAAATACATTTTATAAAGTTCCAGGTAAGGAAATACCACACCCTTTCTGAGGTGATTTGGAGAATTGTTGTCCAGATATTATGGATTCGGATCAGCCGAGCAGTTCCTATAGGACCGCTACGGGCGTACGGCGGAGGGCTTCTGACGTGCCTCGTCCTCGTTCTGTCAAACAGCCTCGTCGATTGGTGGAGGCCGTGATACGTCCTATCTAAGTAGATATTCCAGATGTTGAGGACGAGGAGGCGGATATTCCGATAGAGGACCCCGCTCCTGCTACACCTGTCCCTCGCAGGGAGCTTCTGAGCATTGAGGTGGTGAACCCAGAGTTACTGGGTGATTTGGGCAGACATCCATTGATGTATTTGCATGCTAACGAGGTATGGTGTTAGACTTTGATCTTCCTTCTTTCCTATTGATGAGGATTAAAGGGTTTTGATGTTGATCTGCATTTCATGCAGGTTCCTAGTTTTACACAGCCTCGAGGGAACTGGTTCAGCATTCACTCCATGTACCAGGCACTTCATCCTGACTATAAAGCGGTAGTGCATGAGTGGGGATTTGGGGCATTTTTCTCCATCCTTCCCTGTCGTTGTCCTTATGGTTATCTCAGGGCATTGTCTGAGCGATGGTTTCATTAGACTCAGTCACTCCATCTGCTGGATTGTGAGGTGATGATGACGCCTATGGATTGGCGATTTATCACAGGTATAGAGTTTGGAGGGGAGCCAGTGCCTTGCATGGCAAATATTACCCCTACTGCAGTTAGATCCTTATTAGGAGTTCCGGCGGCGGCGTTCAAAGGCAGGACTATCCGTTTAGGTCCTTTGAGCATAGATGCTACGGGCTATTGAGTGAGCCCATGTCTGATGATGTCTGGATCAGGGATCGCGTTCTGTGGCGATTGTTCCTGATAATCATTCGAGGCTGCTTCATAGCAGATAACTCTTCCACGGTATCTTTCGCTTTGATCAGCGCTACACGTGATGTGGACCGTATTGGAGAGTATAATTGGGGCTCCTATACCTTTGCCTATTTCCTCCGGGGCATGCGTATGTGCTCACAGGGTTTGACCAAGGCTTGGCTAGGATTTTACCTATTTCTGCTGGTGAGTATTTCTCTTATCGTTTCCTCTTTATAGGTTAAGAGTGTTTACTGATAGCAGATATTTTTTCATTATATTGGCAGTTCTGGGCCTATGAGAGGCTTCCATGCTTGCGTCCCATGAGTGTGTTAGGTTTAGACACCTATCCACGAGGACGACGATGGCATCATTCGATTCTGCCAGAGGTCCCTGTAGCTGAGGGATTCACTCATTGCCGTATGCAGCTGGAGTTGTTGACGGCTGACACCATCACATGGCTTCCCTATTCCGGGGAACACCTGACCGTGGGTTTTGAGGATGGATACCCGATAGGAGCCGAGTATGTGATTTCCACCAGGAGAGTTCATCTCTTCACGGATGGAGGCTGGGAGCTCTATTTAGGAGAGCGTGCTATCAGGAGCACTACAGGAGAGATCCGTATACCGATCTTGCCTCCTGCTAGGCGCTCTTGGCCCGTATTACAGTCACCCGTCATTGATATCCCATTGTTGGGGGTGGATGGTTTTGCATTATCAGAGGGTCCTTGCACTCAGGATGTATTCCAGCGTTGGTGGATCCCTCGTACTATTGGAGCCCAGTCCCGCGCCACACAGTTTATGGGGGACATAGTTCCAGGATCCTTGATGATGATGGATTGGCTAGCCTGTGTCTGACATCTGACTCATGTGACACAGATTGACAGTTTGACCCGATAGTTGGACCAGGCACATATATTTATCCGGCATTTGGGCAGAGATCCGGCAGAGGCAAATTTGTTTGATCCTTCCAGCTCAGGCGCTGGCCCCTCGGATGACCCATTTGATTTTACCGGCGCAGATCCTCCTCTTTATAGGCCTGACATCCCTGTTGATAGAGATTCAGTGACTCAGGAGGAGTTACATCAGGTGGACAAGATTGATGATGTGGATATCGAGACCCTGGTCTTCTTCTGATGTATATTCTCGTTATATCTTTTGATAGGCCTCTGTTAGATATTAGGTGGTAGTGCCCCATTCTCGCTATATTTTTTGATAGGCCTCTGTTAGTAGTAGGGTGTCTGTGCCCCATTTTCCTATATTTGTAGCTGTACAGAGATGATGTATTAGATGACGATATACTTAGGAATGTATGCACTATTTTTTCATTCCCTATATCATATTACCATCCATTATCTGTTGTGCATGTATCACGTTATGCATATGTATGTATGTCCAGAGATATTCAGCATTGACCCCTGGATGGTCTAATGACACGGCCCGCACAGATGTCTTCTTCGACAGTTAGCCGTATAGATCATACCACACCGTCAGTGGTGGCGTCGGGTATGCGATCGTGGTATGATAGCATGTCACCACCAAACAGGGTGACTGTAGATTATTTGCTGCAGCATACCATGACATTATTGATGTTTCAAGTTCCCGCAGGGTTTGCGGACGGGATGCTAGAGCATTGGATACCGGATAGGAAAGTTTTCCGATTCGGGACCCATGAGTTGACTCCTACTCTGGAGGAGTATGCACTATTGACAATGCTGCCTCTAAACAGACCTTGCAGGCATCTGGCTTTGGGAGACATGAGTAGACGATTCATGACTCCCACTGGATTGCGGCACAGAGTGGTACAGGATGAGTTGACATCTGGCCACGTGATATCCCAGCATTTTCTGTACGACAGATTTAGCTCGGAGGATAGCTATTCACGACATTCCGGGGATTTCACCGCACCGGAGGATCATTGGCGTTTGGCCAGAGTTGACGTACTGATGCTATGTGTACTGTCATATGTGTATATGCCACGGTATATGGATGAGATAGATATAGGCGTTATCATGGCCGTGAGAGCTCTCAGGGAGGGTCGTACCATTGTACCTATGATTGTAGCAGAGACCCTGCGGTCGGCATCGTATTGTTGCACGTATCCTACAGGAGTGTTTACAGGTAGCTCAGTCATGCTATATGTGTAGTTCATGTCACACTTGAGACCGATTGGCACTCTTAGACGGCATGGGTACTGCTTCACCCATGATGTAGCTATGTCATACTCTTTTCAGCCATCAGAGTGTATAGATGCTCTGTCCTGGTCCACATTCTTGGCAGATATCAGAGATCCATTCATCATATTGTCGTGTTCGGGGCTTAGCTCACCATACAGCTTCATTACTCATGCTCCAGGCATGGACTATCTCCCTCTGGCTGGTTTGAGGGCAGTGACCACTTATCACCTATTGGTCGTGATGTCGCAGTTCGACCAATTCCAGGATTTTCATCCTTTTGAGGGGGCGACAGGTCAGCATTTAGCTTCTCAATACCTCTCAGCAGAGGGCCGATCTCGAGTATACGCCTGCTGGGATTGGCACGAGATAGAGGCTTTTTCTATCAGTCATCCTGGTTATTCCGCAGAGTATTCCGCGTGGATGGAGACAGAGATTTTATCGGCTGCAGCAGTATTTGCAGTACCAGAGCGCGAGTTAGATGATGTAGAGCCCATGGAGGACATTGATACCTACATCGAGGAGGAGCCCACTGCTGGGTTGCCAGCATTTCTTTTGGATTCTCCTAGTACCAGTACTGTTGTGATTCAACACTCGGCACAGTACTTAGAGCAGAGTCTTCATCTGATGACCTTCGAGAGAGATCAGATTCGATCTATGATGTCGACTGCCCTTGATGGGAGGGAGGCCGCTCTATTGGAGAGAGACGAGGCATTGGCTCGTAGAGATGTCACCGTCGTTGAGCGGGATGAGGCTATATCAGCTAGAGATGCAGTGATAGTTGAGCGGGATATCGCCATATCTGCTCGGGATGTAGCCGTCACAGATAGTACTGCAGTGAGGTCCCTTACCACTGGCATGATCGCAGAGATGAGCGCATATATTGATGATCATATGGTCACCATGCAGATGGCTACAGATCTGTTGGGTCGTGTGGATATTCTCATACAAGAGACCACAGCTTCACCTCCATCTTCTGAGAGGGACGCCATGTTGGGCTTGTTAACTCGCATATACCCTGACTTGTAGGTGATCTTGTATTTACCTGCATAGACTAGCTTAGCGATTTTGTCATGTACAGTTTACATTGTGTATATCAAACAGCATTATATATAGGACAGGGAAATATATTTTTGATCACTTCTCTTTTAGATATGCTTTGCCACTTGCTTGATATTTTTCATGCTGCTTCAGGGCTTGTGATCTTGATGTATTTTGAATTCCTTCTGGGTGGATGGACATTGAGTTATCTCTGGATAGTTCAGAATGGGTCATCGATCTGTATGTATCCCTACCATCTTTAGTGTCTTGAGACTGGTTTCTGTATAGAAATAAGGAGAGGAGTGTGGCTTTCCTCTCTGAGATTGACCGCACCACAGATGGTCGCCAGTACTTCTATTTAAGAGAAGCCTAGTTAATTCCATCTCTTATGGATTGGTGTTGCTCTTCAAGGTATGACCGCAGCTTAGATGGTCGCCGAATCTCCTAGTTGGGAGGAATTCAGGTAATTCCATCCCTTTGGTCTGAAGCCAAATGAAATGTAGTGGTTTGAAGGATGATCCCAGTACCAACTGACAAGGGTTTGTGTTTTGGTAGGAGGTGAGACCGCACCATGAATGGCTGCCTACGTACTCCTATTGAAGAGGAGATCAGGTCTGCGTAGTTCAAACCTGGTGTAAGAGGTTCAACGCTGTAAGTGGCAGGAATGGTGTAGGAATGTTTTTGTTGTTTTTGTTTTATTGCAACCGGGCCATATGAAATGGTTGCCTACGTACTCCTATTGAAGAGGAGATCAGGTCGACGTAGTTTGCCCCTTAGGGCGAGATGAAAAGCGTAATCCCATGTGCAGGTCAGAGTGCGGGGAAGAGAAAGTTTAATCTTAGGTTGAGGATAAACTGTAGGTGAAAAGTTTGATCCCAGGTATGGATAGCCAAACTATATATGCAAGAGGTTCAATCCGTGGTGGGATGACCTAAGTTGCATGAACGCAAAGGAGAGCCAGGCTGCTGGCTTAAAAGGTATGTTTCCCTAAGGGAAAAAGTGTAGAAAAATTGTTTGTGGTAAAGGTTTAAAGAACCGGAATGACTGGTGACCTGATGGTCTACCACCAAGATGTTTACTTGATGGTAACTTCAGACATAGTATCGTTTCACGGTGTCCGAGTTGATGAGTTGTGGAAATTCATTGCCGTCCATTTCTTGCAATCTGAGAGCACCTCCTATCAATACTTCCTTGACAATAAACGGGTCTTCCCAGTTAGGAGCGAATTTTCCCTTAGACTGATCTTGGTTGTCAATGATTTTCTTCAAAACCAAGTCATGTTGTCTGAATTGTCGTAGCCGGACTTTTTTGTTATAGGATCTGGCGATCCTTTGTTGATATAACTGACCATAGAAGATAGTCGCCGTACGCCTTTCGTCTATTAGAGCCAATTGATGATACTTATCTTGTACCCATTGGTCTTCATCCAACTGAGCGTCTATCAATACTCTGAGGGATTCCATCTCAACTTCTATGGGGAGTACCGCTTCCATCCCATAGGTTAATGCGTAGGGGGTTGCCCCAGTGGAAGTGCGCATTGAGGTTCTGTAGGCTAACAGAGTCAGAGGCAATAGGTCACACTACTAGAAAATTGACCTATAGTGACGGTCGCCGACCGTCGCTATAGGCCAAAAGACCGTCGCTATAGGATATCGCCGTAGAAGCCGTCGCTAAAACCTATAGCGACGGTCTTTTGGCCTATAGCGACGGTCGACGACCGTCGCTATAGCTCATGCCAAAATCGTGTATTTGCTCTTTACCTACGGTCATTGAAGGCTATTGCTACGGTCCTGACCGTAGCTATAAATGTCTATAGCGACGCTCGGCGACCGTCGCTATAGGCATGTGTTTTCTAGCACACTATAGCTACGGTCGATGACCGTCGCTATAGCCTTTTTTAATTTTTTTAAAAAAAAATGCACATTTATTCAACAAACCCAAATACAATATAAAATAAAACATAAAAATATATTATATACATCATTTAAAATCATTCATATTACAACATTACAATATAATAGTTGAATAATTCATCCCCTACAATTTTCTTGGCTTGTGCAGCAATAACCTCCAAAATAGATCCTGATTCATGTTGCTCTAAAGTCTCCCCAAAATAAATCATGATGTTTTCAACAGGTCTTTTTCCTTTGCCACCTTTCATTCTGTCACATTTTTTGAACACCACTGGCATTACGATCTGAAAGGTGTGGCAAAAATATAAATCATGAGAGTATATCAAACTTTTACCTGAAAGGTCTAGTGATGAATTAATGGGTATTTGAAGATAACAAAATTAACAAGTAACATACATTGTTTCAGTCAAGCCAATTAGGACAGTCGAGGTCAATCTTTTGAGATGGTACACTGGCATCTACTAGAAGTAGAACTATAACTAAAGTTTCTCTATTTAAAAAGTATCCTTTGGTGAATGAAGAACAATCCATTCTAGCAGATTCTGGCTTGACTGAAAATCTGTAAACACAATGACAGTTATAGAACTCAATATACTACGGGGATGGTGCATGTACAAGTCTGGCAATTATATTTAGTTTTAGCAACTTTAAAAGATTAGGTGTATTGGCCCGTGTTAGTTTGGGTAGCCTGAAATTGCTTAATTGAGCTGTTTAAAATTTAGGCGACTAATATTCAACACGATCATCCCATTTATCATGAAGATGACACCCACTTTATTAGTATATGAAAGAGAACTATGCAAAAATTATATGTAGAATATCAAATTTTAAAATATACGTAAAAAATTAACCAAGACTTATCCTAGGACATAGAGAGAATTTTAATTTATCCTGCCGGTCAATAATACAGGTAACTAGCCATAATATTTAATTGAACATATAGAATATTTTAATTTATCTGGCCAATAATAGAGGTAACTCTAGCCATAATATTGAATTGAGTAACAGAAAATGAACTCATATTTTTAGTACTATTATATATAAAGTGACGATGAATGTAATAATTGTCTTAGCTAGATAGCATTTAGTCAATTATTATTCTTATGTAATGTTAGATTAGATAAGTAGTTGCATTAAATATTGTAAGATTATGAAAAAGTGGCCAAATTGAATTGTTTTATTTTAATTATATATATAAAAAAAAGTAGAAAGAATTTTGGTTGGTTGTTGACAGTTAGAAAACGTAAGGAAAAAGAAAGATACTTATTATACTAAAAGCTAAAAAAAGATTTGAAGTGATGATATCCCAATTATCTACGTATACACCAAATAACTAAGTACAAATTCATTTTGAAATAGCATATATTCAATAAAAAAAAATCTCTTTCAAAATCTGCAATAGAGCTATTACTGAGGTAAGCTTCAACTCTTTAACCAAGCAAACAATGCACTTATTTTTCTTAACTAAGAGCATATGGAGCTAACACAAACAAAACCAGCACCATTTAGTCAAGTTAATGTTACTGACAAACAAACAGACCTGATAAATATACATTCCTACTGATACACGAGTTCTAATTTCTTTTAAGTACATATTACGAGGCAAATCAAAAACAGCTTACTTGATGTGAAATCATCTACAAACTCTTTCTCAATTTTCCCATGGGCCATTGCACCAACCTGTACATGCATAAAATAAGTAAGATGTGTTTCCATCAGAAATAATATATGTATATATATGCACATTACATTTCAGCATACCACAAATACAAGATTCACATCATCGCTAACAGCATTAACATAGTCCCTAGTGTCAACCAACTTTTCCGAACTATGCGAGAAGCCTGATATGAAAGAAACAATTGACCAGTTCTGATAAAACATTATTAAGATAGGAAGAATTCCAAAAGAGTTGCTCACCTATTCTGTGAAAGTTTATAGGCAAATACTGGGATACAGGGTTCTTGATCACGCGCAAAAGTTTTTCACGCTTACCAACATCAGATATGCTAAGTTTTTGTAGCAATTGTACTGCAGTGAATCTAAAAAAGTTAGAAAGCAAGAGAAAAGTAAAATAAGTATCCTGAAGTAATTGGCAGGCGTAATCAGTTGAACTTACAAATGATACCAGAGAATCGCTTATACGTCCTTGGTATATATATTAACCAAACATGCATATACATTCAAATTTGACAGAGATACTGAACAGAACCTTTCAAAATCTAAATCTAAAACATGCATACATTGATGAACAACCTAGTTAATCTAAAAATGCAAGCACGAAAAACCAGAACTATGTAATGAAGAATGAGATGCTCACACTATATGCTTTAATGTTTATTTCCAAAAATAAAGAAAAAATATCCCAATTATCTATGCATACACCAAATAACTAGCCATCAGTAACATACCCACCATAGCACTCCCAGCTCCACCAAGACTCGAATATTATCTAATCTCCATTATTATCTAGTAAAACAATAAGCCACATATGAGAACACAGAAATAGTGACTGCAACACAACTGAAATATATACATACATATAATAGTCCATAGCAACTAACTATGTTTATATATATATAAACATAGTTAAAACAGATGATATGAGGCACAGTTGCTGCCATTAGCTTCCCAATTGGCAACACCACATGAAATAATCCCCAAAAACCATGTCTAAAAAGATAAACAGGGCATCAATTATTGGCACAGTCAGCCGAACTTGCTCAATTGGTGAATCATTCACCTCATCAACTTTACCACCTGCATAAATATATAATATCCAACCTCAGGGTTCAAATCATTAACTTTTCCAATTGCATCCTCCACGTTCCCTGATTGTACTACTTTCTTTACTTCCATTCGGTCCGTTATTGTTGCGAGATCAATGTCTGCTATATATGTCAATAAGGAAAATCATATATTTTTGAAAATGAACATACCACCATTTCATAAACATCAAACACAAACATCAATGAGATATCTTAAAAACACAAAACGATACGTTCTGTTCCAGATTCCATTCTGAAGTCTTCCTTTCATTCTTTCATATTTTAGCTAATATTACTGATTTTGCAAAGCCATGTATACAAAAAATAATAAAAAGTTTATTAATTATATCTGAGGCTGAAAAGAAAACACAATAGCTCACATCAAACCCATAAAATAAAGCACACCATTAACATTATAAAAGCCAGGAACTTTGAAATTATTAACCAGAAAATTATAAACCTAACTTTAAAAATAAAAATATGAATAACCAAAATTAAGGACTGCAACCTCTTTAATAGCAAAGGAGGTGGTAGATACAACTTGGGATGTAACCAAAATTAAGGACTGCAACCTCTTTATTGATGCGTTTGTCTTGTCCAACTTTACTTCATCATCTCCCATGTATTCCTGACTCTGTAGTGTGGACAACTTCTTCTCATGCTCAATTTTCACTCCTTCCCTAGCCTTCACCCATTTTCAAATAAAAGCCAAAGTTAATACTTGTAAATCAAAATAACAAATGCAACACAAACTCATTTCAATTTATTGTAGGTTCCTTCTTTGAAATGACCAAAGGAACTTCTATTTCAAATGACAGTAATTTAAAGTCCTTACTTTAGTTTGTACAGATGGCCATTAATAGTAAAAGGTCAAATTGTATGGCTAGTTGGCTACCTATCCTGTAAAACACATCAAACAGAAAAAAAAACCTACAACCCATAAAATTTGGTACCAAGTATACTGTATACTTGATACCCCAGAGTTACGTTTGTCCGTACATAACATGAATCAGAAAAAGTAAGATTGTCTCTGTTGTTTTCGGAGAAGCTAGGGAGCCCAACCAAACACAACTATATTGCTCTCCTACCGACTGGAGGTGTTTAAATTTAAATTTCTTATGGTTAATCTTCTCAAAGTGTATACATCAAATACCAGTCTCAACACTCCAAAAATTAAAGTTACTTACATAATCTTCCATCAACATCACAATTTAGCATAACTGAACCTTTTTATTAAGCATAAGCTGCATAACTAAATGAGAAAACCAGCAAACAAACAAAAACCTCAATTTCCAAATAAAAATTGCATTTGAAATCCCCCTAATTTGACACAAGCGTTTATTAATAAGAAATTATAAAACAACGAAATTAAACTATATATTAAGTTCCAAAAGTGATTTCTAATCATCAAATCAACTTATGGAGTGACAAAAGAACAAGAAATAATCAGGAGAAATTAGAAGGTATAGGAAATCAAAATCTATATATGATCGAACTCATAATTTACCTCAGCAAAGCTATATTCTCGAGAGCAAGACTAATCAACATGCATAGAATGAGGAAGAACGTCAAACTAACTCTATCAAACGGTATTTTGTCGACTGGGAGAACAACAAAACCGTTAGAATGTTCAAATATAATTCACTATCCGCATTGAATATTGGAAGTGATTTCCCTCAAGCTGCATTAGCAGAAGGTAGCAACAACTATGCAATGACTAAAGTAGTATGAACTATTACAACATATGAAGAGTATGAAATAAATAGTATGAAGGTACCTTAGTAGCAGAAGGTAGCAGGAATAAATACTACTTTAGTCATTGCTACCTTAGTTGCAGAAGGTAGCAGGAATAAATAGTATGAAGAGTGTTAGGGAAAGATGAAAGATCTTACTTTATCATGCCACCAGTTACAATCCCTCTAGTTGGATCCTGCCAGCTCTTGAACAGATCCTGGATGAGCTCTTGTCGATGTGCTTGTGTACAAACTAACCCAGCATACTTTGTAATGTCTGGCCAATCTTGAGAAGCAACAACCTTCATTTCCATTCAAAATAAACTGTTATCAAATGAAAGCAAGGATAATACACAAATGTATGAAAATACAAAACCAAGGTCCGTCTCACCAATGTATGAAACTGTTTATAGTTTTCACATGAGCAAAATTATTAGTCCGTTTACAGCATTAAAACTAAATAATAGTATCAATTTCAACACTCTACTCATACCGTAAGTAAGTAAGTAAGTAAGTAAGTAAGTAAAAAGATGTTATAACGGGTACCTTCCAAAGACCAGCTTCAAGGCCAAACTTTTCTGTAACATCCTGTGCAGAAGAAGTTGAAGATGGAGACTATTTTATCTGTTTTCTCTTTGATAGCTCTGACTCTGGAGCGATTCCAATCAGGCTTGGAGTTGGTGACAGAAACCATAGAAGCAAATCTACAAGTAAAATTTACAAAAGAAGATGATAAAGCAGCAGCAGGAACCTTGTTTTACAATTAAATATCCATAGATTTTCCTTTTACAATTTTACAACTTACAGCGGCAATTGACAATTGAAAAACAGTATTCCTTAAAATTTACAATAAAAAAAAAATGTTCCACGAAAGTTAATCAGTTGAACAAAATTAGACAAATTAAATCAAATCATTTAGTATTAAAAATACATAAACAAACAAACAAACATATTCCTATATCTAGATACATAAACATAATTAGCTCCTCCTGTAAACTATAAACAGATCCATATATTTAGCATGTTCAAGCATAGTACGTTCAAATATGAAAACACATTAAAGAAGAGCAAACAATACTATCAATAAGGAGCAGAAAATGAATGGATGTTTGAGAAGCTACTAGTAACAGCAAATTAGGTAAAATTAGGGGAAAACAGCCAGTTTCTGTAATCCATAAGCCAATATAAACACACACAAATTATATATATATATATATATATATATATATATATATATATATATATATATATATATATATATATATATATATCAAAGAAACCAAACCTGAGATACGGATTTTGGGCTTATCAAGATATCTTCTCAAATAATATTTCCAATTGGAAGTTGAAGGAGTAAAATGAAGTGCAGGTGATTGAAGGCCATTCATCCAAGTCTTTACAAGTTTAAATTTTCCACAAACTGCACTACAGAGTAAGAGCAATTACCAGTTGACAGATGGCAACAATTTCATCACAAAATCTCATAATATTTCAACAATTATGTTCAATTTCAAAAAAGTATATACAATCTAAGTGAAATATGTTTGCATCAGAGTTTTAGGGGTGCGTTCATCGTATGAATGTGTAAATGTATAGTATGATAAGTAAGGAAAACATACATGAAATTGCTGGAAGGGAGGCTTTTGAGGTTGGAGAAAACCTAAACCTCAGCGGCTGTAGAATGATTTGCGCCATTGTTGTACATGCCCACTGCTGCTGTCGTGGACAGCAGCTCTGCCATCTAATTCATGCCATTTTGGCTTCTTAGTATGAGAGATTTAGGCTCTTGTATAAGATATTAAGGGTGGATATGAGACATTTAGGCCTGGGTATGAGAGATTAGGGCTTAAATTACAGCGGTACGAGAGATTAGGGCTTGAATTGCAATGGTGAGGGGTTGGAATTTTAGTCATGAGGGGCTACTAAGTTAACAGATTTTAGGGAGAGAGATATGGTTGGGAATGAGATTTAGGGAGTTAGATATGGCTGGATACGAGATTTAGCTGAGTAGACCGGGAGAGTTTTTTGGAGCGTGAAAATAATGGAGGGAGATGTTTACAGATAATTTCATTTAGGAGGGAGAAGTTGACAGATATTATCCTATAGCTACGGTTCCGCCCCGACCGTCGCTATATCTCATCACTATAGCTACGGTTTCGCCCCGACCGTCGCTATATCTCGTCGCTATAGCTCGATTTTCTAGTAGTATCAGGCCAATTTTTGTGATTAGTGGACATCTTTTGCATAATCTTCTTGATGTTCTTGTTAGCCACTTCAACAGCATCATTCATCTTCGGACTATAGATGACTAAGTTGAGATGTTTGATGTGGAATTTACTGCATAATTCCTCCATCATTTTGTTGTTGAGGTTCTTGGCATTGTCGGACACAATCACCTCTAGTTGTCCATATCGACAAATGACATTGTTTCTGATGAAAGCAATGATGACTTCTTTAGTAACCCTGGGGAAGGAGGCTGCTTCTACCCACTTGGTGAAGTAGTCGATCATGGTGAAGATAAATTGATGACCATTACTGGCTTTAGGCTCAATGGGCCCGATAACGTCCATTCCCCACATTGAGAAGGACCAAGGTGAACTCATATTGTGAAGTTCCCATGGAGGGGCGCGTATAGCATTCCCATAAATCTGGCACTAATAGCATCTCCTGACATGGTCATTGCAATCAGCTTTGAGAGATAGCCAATAATGTCCTGTCCTGAGAACTTTCTTGACAAGGAGGGGGCCACAGACTCCGCCATGAATTTCATCCATAAGCCTTTGGGCTTAATATTTGTCTAAACATCTGAGGAGACCTAATCTTGTATCTCTTTTGTAGAGCACATCTCCACTCAAGTAGAATTTCACAGCAAGTCGGTGGATCCGCCTTTTCTCAGTCGGGCTCGCCTCAGCGGGTGTTGATCCATCTTGCAAATATTCCTTGATATGCTGATACCAAGGATGTTGGATGGGAGGTAGCTCATCCGATACTTCTCCAAAGTAATTCCCATAGGCTTGGGCCTTGTGCAGGGAAATTGTGACGCTTGGCAAGTGTTCCTTGTCTGATATGCGGATCAAGGAGGCCAAAGTTGCTAACATGTCCGCGAAATCATTCCTATTACGAGGAATATGTAGAAATGATATTTCTTCGAACCCCAAAGTCATCTTTAAAACCTGCCGATGGTAAGGCAGCAAATGTAGTTCCTTGATTTGATAGATTCTAGTGGATTGTCTGATTACCAACTCCGAATCTCCAAGGACAGTTAACCACCTGATGCCCATTGAACGGGAAAGTTTAAGCCCCATGAGACAGCCTTCATACTCAGCTATATTGTTAGTGCTGACAAACTGTAATTTGACGGCGACGGGATACTGCTCCCCAGTAGCGGATACTAGAACTGCTCCAGCACCAGAACCTTCCATATTAACAGCTCCATCGAAATACATCTTCCACGTTTAGCGTGTATCGTACTGATGGTGTTGCTGAACTTTCATTACTCCTTTATCGGGGAAATATGTCTCCAAGGGTTTGAAATCCCCTGATGGTGCGGCGGCCAGTTGATCCGCAATTCCTTGACCTTGGATGGACTTTTGAGTCACATATACGATGTCAAATTGTTGTAGGATCAACTGCCATCTGGACAGCCGGCAATTTAACATGAGTTTGTTGAACACGCACTTGAGAGGATCCACGCGGGATATGAGATGGGTTGTGTGACCATGGAGATAATGTTGTAACCTCATGGAAGCCCTTACTAAAGCACAACATGTCTTTTCGATCAGAGAGTACTTGTGTTCACTGCTGTTGAATCTTTTTCTGAGGTAATAGATAGCTCGTTCTAGGCCTCTATGGTCCTTCTGTCCCAGCATGTAGTACATGGCATTGTCACTTACGGACAGATACATAAACAGGGGAACCTCATCCCTGGGTGGTACCAATATGGGAGCTTTGATTAGCTATTTCTTGATTGTAAGGAAGGCATTCTGGCACTCCTCATTCCATTTCATGGAGGAGTTCTTCCTTAATAGCTTGAAAATTGGCTCACAGGTTGCTGTGAGTTGAGAGATAAATCTGCTAATGAAGTTGATTCTCCCCCCCCCCCCCGTATTTCCTTTTCTGTCTGAGGAATGGGCATTTCCGTGATGGCTTGGATTTTGGCAGGACCCAGCTCTATCCCTTTGTGGCTGACTAGAAATCCTAGCAACTTGCCTGATTTAACGCCAAAGGCGCACTTAGCTGGATTCAACTTCAAGTTGTACTTACGCAACTTGTTGAACCACTTTTTGAGATGGTATATATTGTCATCCTCCTTCCGGGACTTGACAATAATGTCATCCACGTAGATCTCGATCTCTTTATGCATTAAGTCGTGGAAAAGAGCCATCACAGCTCGTTGATAGGTAGCTCCAGCATTGATGAGGCCGAATGACAACCTTCTATAGCAAAAAGTTCCCCAAGGAGTGATGAAAACAGTCTTCTCACGATCTTCCTCGGGAACCATGATCTGATGATACCCCGCAAAGCAATCTACAAAGGAATACATGTCGTATTGTGCAGTATTGTCAATGAGAATGTGGATAAATGGCACGAGAAAGCTATCTTTTAAGCAAGCCTTGTTCAAGTCTCGGTAATCCACATAAACTCGCACCTTCCCTCCAGGTTTAGGTACGGGCACGATGTTGGATATCCACTCAGGATATGTAGACACCATTATGATGCCAGCTTGAAAATGTTTCACAATTTCTTCTTTCACCTTTAAACTCCATTCAGGTTTCAATCGCCGGAGCTTTTGCTTGACTGGCTTAAATCCCTCTTTGATGGGAAAGCGATGAAGAACAATGTCAGTGGACAAACCCACCATGTCTTCATGAGACCATACAAACACATCCTGGAACTAGGTTAGTAGCGTAACCATGTCATTCCGTTGGTTTGAGGTAAGGTCTGAACCAATCTGGATTAACTTAGGGTTTTCAAAGGTTCCGAGATTGAAAGGAGTGGTTTGATCAAGGTTAGGTTTGGGTTTGTCTTGGACCCATTCTTGAATTTCTGGAGGCACCTCAATGTCATCCGGTATATCCACCAAGGCTGAATTCATCTCTACATCAAAGGTACAATCCTTGTGGAGAAGATGCACCGTATCAGCAAGTACCGGCATATCTAAATTCAGAGTCCTGGAACAAAATATGCTTTCACTTAGTATATATGAAATGTGTTGATCATACACAGTGTTAGCATATACTGGCAAAATAAACTGCTAATACTGTACAGAAAAGTAAGTAGTTATTATATCTACAGGGCAGAAAGAGTTTTCGCCCGCTTTACCCTTGACGACCAATGCAAGGAATGTTGTTCCAATTGGCAAGAGCAAATTCCGGGTGAACCGCAGTGATAGAGGGATTATCATCATCTTCCATCTCCCGAATGATAGCCATTACGTCTGGGCAATCATCGTCTGGGGTGTATCTGTTGGTATGCTCATCATGAACGATGATGCGTATGCCGGACATCATCCGCATGACGTCTTGCTTGATTCTTTATTCCTCTTCTTCCACTACAGGATCTGAAACAAAGATCTCTTTCTCCTTCACCGGTACCGGCTTGGGAAATAACATCGCCATTATATTGGTTGGCACCTTTACGGGAGGTTGTGTGGACTCGGAGCTTGAAGGCGAAGCTAAACGCCGTATGGTTGAAGCTGAAGGAATCTGCTAATGCTTATGAGGATTCCTGTGACTAGAGCTGGCAGAATAGCCTAGTCCAGCTGTCCCAATTTGCTTGGTTAAGTGAATAGGGTACTTGATACCCTGGCAATCTTTACCCAACCCTTGTCCCGGTTTATAACCCAACGACATCATTTCTTGAGTGGCCGACACTACCTTGGCAGAAATCTGGGGTTCGGGCAGTGGCGTTCCAATAGCATGGTATTGGGTATTGCTTATTTTCAAAGCATGAAAACTAATTGGCTTAACATCCTTATTGGCATTGATGAACGACATGTCCCCGTGCTGAGGAATCTCCGGTTCAGCGTTAACTGTGACCAGGCTATTGTTGATGATTTATTTCAACTATTGGTGAAGAGTAGAGGGGACTGCCCCTGCCATGTGAATCCATGGTCGTCCCAAGAGCAGGTTGTATCCCGAATCTATCTTGAGCACATGGAAGGATACGTAGAATGTATGAGGACCAATCTCAATTGGCAGCTCAACTACTCCGATCGAGTTACGGCGGGCTCCATCAAAAGCTTTGATAATGGTATGGCTACTCCGAATTCGATTGGGATTGATATTCATCTTCACCAAGGTAGCGTATGGGCAGATATTCAGAGAGGAACCTCCATTTATTAAAACTCCAGCCACCATATATCCGAAGGACAAGACCACAATGTGCAACGGTTTGCAATGACCGGTCCCCTCGGGCGGTATGTCATCATCAGTGAAGGATATCACATTCTTGTTGAAAATGTGATCAACCAGATGTTGAAACTTTTTCGTATCAACTAATGTCGGTAGATAGGCTTCTTCTAAAACCTTTAACAAGATCTTCCGGTGATTCTCGGAAGTCAGGCCCAAGTCCAAGATTGATATCTGTTGTGGAGCTTCTTTTAAGCTTAAAACCACCTTGGCTTCGTTATGACCCATAGTGCGGAGGAAATTTTCAATCTTCTCAATGGGTACTTTTCCCTTAGACTTGATGATAGGCTTCATTACCCGTTGGGGAAGATACAGTGGATTCTCCTTCGACACTGCATGTAAGACCCCAAATTTTATGAAATAAAAGTATTCAATTTTTCTTATAATTACTATTCAGTAAATGGTTAAATTGATAAAAGTTAAAGTTAAGGGTGATATATGAAATTTTTTTCAAAATAAGCAAATGGTTATAAAATACTTATTGTTGTCGGGGAATATTCGTTTGGTCGTGGAATATTCTTTCTGTCGGGGAATATTCGTACGACGACGCAACTATTTGTGGGCCCCATAACAGAAAACGGTCGGATGAAGATAACGACAAAAATTGAGTTTTTATAATTAACGGCGTAGTTGTTACCGTTAACACTGTTGGAATACCTGGTGGTTAAAATACAGTAATATGCGTGGTTGCACAGTAGCACACGGTATTGCACAGTATTGTTGAATTATTGATCCTTAAGTAAGAAAGCACTACTCAATAATTGTTACAGTAATTTCTGTTCAATATTTTATTTTATTAAATCAATAATTGCTGCGTTGATATTTTATATTATTGTTGTTTTAATAATTGTCACTGCACAGTATTTTCCATTATCAGATCAATAATTCATATTATTTGAATAATATTATTAGATAACATTATTGACAATGTCTAGAAAGTTCTGTCAAGGAGAGGTTTGGTTATCTAATTGCGCGCCAGTAAGGAGAAATCCTTATCGGAAAGCCCCCTCTTTCCTGGGAACGGCCTGGTTGTCATAAATGTGATTTTGTAATATTATTTGTGAATAATTAATTATTGATTTATATGATAATGAAATATTTATTTTATGTGGATATAAATGTTGGATATATTTATTGTGGTTAAAAATAGAGTTAATGTTGAGGTTTTTATCAGTATTTTTGTCAGAATGGAGGTATTAAAAATTAGGGTTTTTTAGATATTTTACGGGAGTTATAATTTTTAATCCGATCGTTTGATCGTGGTAATTTTTGGATATGTTATACATATATAAGTTGAGTATATGTCCACAAATTTTGAACCGTTAAAAATGAACGTATGATTTATTATGAATTTTACGAGATGACTGGTTCAGAAATTGTTGAATTTTTGGAGTTAATCATTGTGGTAGAAAATTCTAGAATTGGTGGGTCCCACTCTTGGTTGGTGAAAAAATGTGCTGAGATTTTTATTCAAATGTGGTGGATGGGAATAGTAACAGGTAAAGTCATCAGGTTGCAGGTTAAGTCTGCTTCGGCGTGCTAACATTTTCCTATAAATAGAGAGCTAAGTTAGAATTAAAAATCACACCAGAAATAAATTTTCTCTCTCTCTCTCTAGATTATTGAGTGTATTTTGTGAGTATTTAGATACTTTGAGAGTTGCTATTAAGTGCAAGTTTCCTTCGGCTTTGCATTCCAGTCAGAAATACTGCACTTTTGAGGTAAGGGATAGTAAGGGATTTTAAGGGTTATTATGTTTTTCAGTTTGTAATTCTTCTGACCATCAAAAAATTCTGGAAAAATTTAAAATTATATTTTGATGAGTTTTATTGATTGTGTCCAAAAATGGTGATTTTTGGATGTATAGATTAAGAGTTGTGAATTTTACAGGGAAAGACTATTTTAAAAATAACCGCTTATAACTCCTTGTGGTTAACTCCAAAATTGGTAAAATTTTTATTGGGAGTACATGTATATGATAGAAGTATACTCTGTGAATTTCGGAATTTTTGAATAAAAGTACAATTTTTGATAAATATCTAAATATTCGGCTGTTTTGGCCATATTAAAAATAGTAAATGATTTTTAAAAATTCTGAGAAAAATATATGTTCACTATGGGACTATATTCTACTAAATCTCAGAAGAAAAAAAATTTGTTTGTACTGATTTGATATTTTTCATGAAAATGGACTAGTTATGAGTAAATGAATTAAATATATTATGTGAAGTAAGAAAATTGGAATATAGGATTTTATGGCTTGAGAATCCTATATGAGGTATATACATATTTTTGATGAGGGTCTTGGTTATTGGTGATGAAATCTTATAAGTTTGGAATTTTAGGATGATTAAATGTATTATTTAGTAAAGTGTAAACAATTAAAATAAATTGTTTATAAGTTTAAGAAATGTTATTTCAATGTCATTATACCAAAATATTGGTATGAATTTTATTGTGGAATTTCTACCTTTTTGTGTCGGGTTTACTATTCATGAGTTACAATTCATGAGTTACTATTCACGAAGTTATTATTCATGGATTACTATTCACGAGTTACTATTCATGACAAAATTAGTTTCTTTTTCTAACCAAATTATAGTTGGTTTATGAATATTACTCTTGAGATTAAATCTAGATGTTTTGATTATATTAATTTTACTATTATATATAACATTTTTATAACCCTAATGATGATATTTCTCTTTGACTTGAGTGTAAAGATGAGTAGATTTTTGGTATGATCATGACTATAGGTTCCCTTTGGCCAGTAGTGCGAAGTTGAATTGTTGACTAGTATGATCATGACCATTGAATTTATAATTGAATGTCTTTAGCTTAAGTGCAAAGGTGAAATGATCAACATGGTTATAATTATGATTTATATAAATTGTGAAATGATTATATATTTCTTTGAGATATTAATATATTTGGCCTGTAGTGCAAATATGAACTGTTGATGAATATATTTGGCTTGTAGTGCAAATATGAACTGTTGAGAAATATCTTTGGCCTGTAGTGCAAAGATGAATTGTTGATGAATATCTTTGGCCTGTAGTGCAAAGATGATCTGTTGTTGAATATCTTTGGCATGTAGTGCAAAGATGATCTGTGGTTGAATATCTTTGGCCAGTAATGCAGAGATGAACTGTTGACGAATATCTTTGGCCCGTAGTGCAAAGATGAATTTATTAGTATGATTATGAACATGAATTGTGATTTGGTATAACCATGATCTTCGATGTTTCAGGTAAAGATATGTGATGAAAATTATCTTCGTCCTAGATGAGAAGAGGAATTTAGAACCACAATTATGATTATGAGTTATTCACATGATTGTGGATCAGAACTGTTGATTGATGTTATAAGGATAAAACATTGTTGGTGGTCTTTTAACATGGAGAAGATAATAGACTTTATGGTCTATTTGACTCTTCTAATGGATTGCTCGTTCCGCTGCAACTATGGTTGAAAAATTTTATCATCTACCATATGTTCTAAATATCTGATTTATTACTGATGAAGGCTAATGATAATTTAATTATCTTTAGTCATGATATTCTTTATTGGGCTAGTTGTGCTCACCCTTTTGCTTCACAATTCCTTTTCAGGTAATAAGAGTGTAGCTGGGTCGAGCGAGTGTAAAGGGGAAATAGAACGGTGGTCTCTAGCTGTGGAGGTTCTCCCTAAGCAGTATAGAAAGGTGTTGTATACATCATTTAGTAGTTATATTTGGTGAATCAAATAGGGTGAGGCAAACCCAACGTTAGAAGGGTGTTTTGCCACTATCATACAAGATGTCTAATGACATACAACCTCTTTTCATCATAAGACAGGGTTGTGCTCATCCACTTGCTGAGTATATCTACGAGCACTACCTATATAATCTTGGTGTTTGTTTGAAGTATAATTCTCAATTAGAGACAGTGGAGATAATGATATGTCAAGAAAAGACCTACCATTGGAAAGAATATGATAGTAATCTTCTCGTTTTTCTTTGGGGTCTATTGGGTCAACCAAGGATAATTCTGTGGACATATGATATCTATAATAACCTAGACGCATGGCCTCCCATGTACGAAGGTTTTCTTGAGCACTTCCCAAAGACTCTAATTTCTAAAACAGTTTATGACTATACCTTTATGTAAAGTGTCATTGTGAGGTGCTGTCAACGGTTGGGACATGATTCACATTTGGTATATATTTGTATCCAAACTCACAGCATATGTGTTGTTGTATTTTGCACGATAATTGTTGTAATAAAGTTGTAGTTATTTTCTGTACCATGTATTTGGCGACTCAGAATAGGTTGGATGTAATGGACCTATTTTGGGGTCGTCACACTGCAGCAGTTGTATGCGAGGTGGATTCTTCACCTTATCTATAATTTCACGGAACTGTGCGCAAGCTAACAATAGGATACTGTGCTCTGCACGGCAAGTTAATTGGCTCTGGAGCGGCCACTTTCAAAGGATTGTTAATTCCCTTGAGTTGAATTACTGGCATGACAAGTGATTTGTTAACCCTATCATTTTCAGCGGATATAACTGCTACTACACTCTTCCACTTAGTAGGACCCGAATCCTCACTTGCCAGTAACACAGTGTCGTTATCTGCCAGGCGCAGTACGCCGCTGTCGATTAAATTTTGAATAAGGTGGCGGAGTGCCCAGCATTCTTCTGGGCTGTGACCGCGAGATTGAGAATGATATTGATATACTCCCTCAGAGTTGTATCGTCCTGAACGGGGGTTGATTGGTGGTAGAAGGGAACTAATCCTTCCTTCATTGATTAACATATGAAGGATTTCCTCCATAGGTTGGCCCAAATGTGTGAATTCCCTTTTGTTGGAAAAATCCCGACGGACCTTAGCATTCGCTCACTTCGTCACTTTGTCTTCCAGCATTTCATTTTCTGAAAGTGAAGAGGGAATATTCATGACAATAGGTAGGAGACTGGCATGCTCCTGGCTGATTAGCTGACGAGTCACTTGATGCTGATAAGTCACTAGTTTTGCCAATTGCTCAATTTGTGTACAGAGAGCTTTCATCTTTCGTTCCATTGTGAATTAGAACTTGGCATAATCCCATCTGTCATCACCACCTTTGGGGGTCTGGGAGGATTCACAGCTAAAATTGGAACTCTGTCCACTGCTCCAACTGATCATGTTGACCTCTTCTTCCTTGTGTTGAGGAAGAGGGTTGTCTTGAACGTGAGGCTGATCGGGTTTGGTGACCACGATTTCACCGTTGTCTATCAGGTCTTGGATTTTATGTTTCAAGGCCCAACAATCCTGAGTATCATGTCCAGGTGCCCCGACATGATAAGCACATTTCCGAGCAGCATTAAAACCCCGTCCATTAGGGCTGGCTGGTGGAAGCAGATGTGACGCCCCCAAAATAGGTATACATCACCCATCTTGAGTAATCAGATACAAGGTACAGAATTCAAATACAACTTAATAATACAACTGTCGTGTACAATATGACAAAACATAAACTGTGAGTTTGAATACAAATATTGTCTACTAGAGAGTATCCATACTCAAAAGAAGTCCTCATTACATTTATTAACTCACTATTACATAGAATAGTGAGGACTACTAACTAATACTATCATTCGGACCATCACTCCGTTCCCCGACTTGCCCCAGCTACGTTCTCATTTCCTGAAGAGAACAGTGAAAGAAAGGGTGAGCTCAACTAGCCCAGTAAGAAATATTATGACTAAGATAATGCAGAATAAATTATCATTAGCCTTCAACAATGTTAAACTGATAAAATATAATAGACATCAAGTTTAACTGCAGCGGAACAAGCAATCCATTAAAAGAGTCAAGTAGAAAATAAACTATACTATCTTTTATGATTTAAAAGGTTTTTCAATACTGTGATCGCTGGGACTCAGCTCAATAAAATAATTCACATCATCGAATCACCCCTGCACTACGGCCAAGGATATTCGTGTATTCATTAATGGTCATGATCATGCCAACAACTGTTCATCAACGCACTACGGGCCAATGAGGACTTTTACCATATCATTTGTAACATTACGGTCATGATTATACCGAATAATCCCTGGTCATAATCATACCAAGTCCATCTATACACTACAGGCCACAGATGACTTTTAACATTTTATAAACATGAGGATGATGACAATGATATAAGAATTCAATAAAACAAGTTCAAGAATTAATTTATCTAAGAATTAACAACGTCCAAATTGTCAACATGATACTGCTTTGTGGAGTAAAATTCAAGAATGCTTTGAAGAATATTTTCATGAAAAGATACTGGATGAACCGCAATTATCAAGGATATTCCACTAATTTCATGGAGTATAGAAGTCAAAACTTAACCAACTGAGTATAATAAAGAATGGAATAACAACAAAAATCACCCGGCATGCGATAGACCGCACAGACAGGTTATTCCAACAGAATAATAAATAATGGAACCAGGTCCGGCATAAACGCATGGACAGGATATTCTGACAGAATAATAAATAATGGAACCAGGTCCGGCGTAAACACACAGACAGGATGTTCCAACAGAATAATAATAAAAACGGAACCAGGTCCAGTGTAAAACATACAGACAGGATGTTCCAACAAAATAATAATAAAAACGAAACCAGGTCCGGTGTAAAACACACAGACAGGATGTTCCAACAAAATAATAATAAAAACGGAACCAGGTCCGGTGTAAAACACACAGACAGGATGTTCCAACAGAATAATAGAAGAATGTCACCAAGTATAGGGTAGACCGCGTATACAAGTTATTCCAACAGAATAATAATAAATGGAATAACAACAGTTCTCTTCATGAATAAGAAAGAATAACACCCCTTACCATTTTAAAGAAGAACTGAAATAAGGAAGTAGTTAAGTAGCAGAATACTTTTTCTTCTCTCTCTCTATAGTTTCTCTCTATAGTTTCTCTCTCTAGAGTTCAGTGAATTTGTAAGAAATAATGAAGGAATGAGCTGCTATTTATAGAAAAATAGAATGCATAGTAACTAATCCATGAACGGTCCAGATTGATTACTTTAATCTGACGGTCCATATTTAAAGAAAAATCTTTTACATAAAATATAATATATTCTATTTATAGAATAACTTTAATAAAGTATTCTGTTTTATATAAAAAGATGTTTCTGTTTTATTACGTTAATAATACGAATAAAACAAAACTTCATTATCGCTAAATAATTCATATTATTAACTGATAATAATTAAATCAAACTGAGTGACTTCTCACATAAGCATTAATAATCAATACCGTGTGTTACTATGCAACCACACGTATTACTGTACTTTTACTACCGAGTAGTTTAACAGTATCAATGGTAAAACTTCCGCCGTTATTTTTAATAAAATATTTTTGTCGTTTTCTCAATCCGACAATAATTCCGTTGTGGGGTCCACCAATGATTGTGCCGTTGTACGAATATTCTCTATTAAAACGAATATTCCCCGACCAATTGAATATTATATAACAACTTGCGTACTTTGCAAAATTTTTAAATATTACCTATAACTATAACATTATATCAAATTTACTCCATAATATTCAAAAATAATATTTATAGAAAAATTCATCTTTATTTAGAAAAGTTGGGGTCTTACAACCTCCCCTTCTTATGAAATTTCGCCCTCGAAATTAGAATACGTACCTGGTATGTCGAAGAGGTAAGGATACCTTGATTTCATTTCAGATTCTAACTCCCAAGTCATTTCCTCAACATCGTGATTTCTCCACAAAACTTTGACTTTAGGTATAACCTTGGAACGTAGAATATGTTCCTTCTTATCCAAGATTTGAACAGGAACTTCTTCATACGTCAAATCCTCCGCTATTTCGTCCGGTTCTAACTCAATAATGTGGTTCGGGTCTTCCACATATTTACGTAACATGGAAATGTGAAAAACGTTATGAACACGAGACATACTTGGCGGTAAAGCAAGTCTATAAGCCACAGTTTCTCCTCGATCGAGGATTAAAAATGGACAGATGAATCGAGGATTGAGCTTTCCTCTCTTTCCAAATCTCGTAACTCCTTTCCATGGAGCAACACGTAAGAACACATGATCTCCTATATCAAATTCCACGTCCTTTCGATGAAGAGCAGCATAACTCTTTTGTCGATCTTGTGAGGTTTTTATACATTGTCGGATCGTTTGAATCTTTTTTGTAGTCATACGTACCAACTCTGGTCCCAACAACGTTGCTTCACCCACCTCATCCCAGCATACTGGAGAACGACACTTTCTTCCATACAATGCCTCAAATGGAGCCATGCCAATACTTGTTTGATAACTGTTGTTGTAGAAAAACTCCACCAATGGTAAGAACTTGTCCCAACTTCCCTTAAAATCAAGGACACAGAGTCTTAATAGATCTTCAAGAGTTTGAATAGTCCTCTCTGATTGTTCATCCGTCTGAGGATGATATGCTGAACTAAATCGTAAATCCGTGCTCATAGCTTTTTGTAAACTAACCCAAAATCGTGAAGTGAATCTTGGGTCTCGGTCAGAAACTATGGATACTGGCATACCATGCAGTCTTACAATCTCGTTTATGTACATACGAGCAAGACGTTCAAGTGTATAAGTTTCTCGTATTGGTAAGAAATGAGCAGACTTGGTCAATCTATCAACAATGACCCAAATCGCATCAATACCTTGAGAAACCCTAGGAAGACCGGTAACTAAATCCATGTAATGTGCTCCCACTTCCATTCTGGAATTTCAAGTGGTTGCAATGGACCTTTTGGTACTTGATGCTCCGCTTTGACTCGTTGACAAGTTAGACACCTTGAGATAAACAGCGTTATCTCTCTTTTCATATTGCTCCACCAAAATGTATGACGAAGATCATGATACATTTTGGTACTTCCAGGATGGATTGCAAACGGTGTGTTGTGCGCCTCCATCATAATTTCATACTTTAAATCAGGGTTGTTAGGAACACAAAGTCTGGAGTTAACTCAAAGTATTCCTTCTTCATCGATTCTTGCTTCCGGCATAGCACCTTCTTGCACTTTCTTCCTCATACGCATCAGCTCCAGGTCTGTAACTTGAGCAGCTTTAACTTTATCGATTAAAGTTGGTTCTACTCATATATTCGCCATCATCACATGGGTCCCTGGAGTCTTTAACTCTATCTCCATCCTTTGCAAGTCACACAAAATGGGCCTTTCTGTTGACAATATCGCACTCGTACTTGCATATGATCTTCTACTCAATGCGTCAGCTACCACGTTCGCTTTTCCAAGATGGTATTGAATGGTATTATCATAATCTTTCAACAGTTCAAGCCAACGTCGTTGTCGCATGTTGAGTTCCTTTTGAGTGAAGAAATATTTGAGGCTTTTATGATCCGTAAAGATCTCCACCTTCTCCCCATATAAGTAATGCCTCCAAATTTTAAGTGCAAAGACAACAGCTGCCAACTCTAGATCATGAGTAGGATAATTTCTCTCATATTCCTTGAGTTGTCTTGATGCATAGGCTATGACTTTTCCATGTTGCATGAGAACGCATCCCAACCCTTTGCTCGAAGCATCACTGTAGATGACAAATCCCTCCGAGCCAGATGGTATTGTTAGAACAGGTGCTGGAATGAGTCTCCTCTTGAGTTCTTGAAAACTCTTCTCACATTCTTCGCTCCAACCGAACTTTGTATCTTTCCGAGTCAGCTAAGTTAATGGACTAGCGATTCGAGAAAATCCTTCCACGAATCTTCGATAATAACCAGCTAAACCAAGAAAGCTACGTACTGCGGTCACTGATTTAGGTTGCTCCCAGCTTTGAATAGCTTCAATCTTTACCGGGTCAACAGATATTCCATGTCTTGATACCACGTGCCCAAGGAATGCTACTTCCTCAAGCCAGAACTCGCATTTCTTCAACTTGGCATAAAGTTTGTATTCACGAAGCTTTTGGAGTACCAGCCTCAAGTGTTGCTCATGATCTTCACGACTTTTGGAATAAATAAGGATGTCATCAATAAAGACGACCACAAAGAGATCCAAATATTCCTTGAATACCCGGTTCATCATATCCATGAAGGCAGCAGGAGCATTAGTCAATCCAAAGGACATGACTAGGAATTCATAATGCCCGTACCGAGTTCTAAAAGCCGTCTTTGGAATATCCTCAGTTCTAACCTTCAGCTGATGATATCCAGAACGAAGATCGATCTTTGAAAAGAATTGTGCTCCTTGTAACTTGTCAAACAGGTCATCAATACGTGGCAATGGGTACCTATTTTTGATGGTGACATGATTCAACTCCCGATAATCAATACAAAGTCGCATACTTCCATTTTTCTTCTTCACAAATAAAACAGGAGCACCCCAAGGAGAAGTACTAGGACGAATAAAGCCAATGTCTAACAATTCTTGCAGTTGGATCTTTAACTCCTGAAGTTCAATAGGAGCCATTCGATATGGGGCTTTGAAAATGGGTTTTGTACCGGGTTCAAGGTTGATACAAAATTCAATTTCACGCTCTGGGGGTAGGCCAGGAAGTTCTTCAGGAAATACGTCAGGGAATTTATTAACAATAGAAATATCATTCAAAACTGACGTATTTTTGTTTAGATCCATGACATGAGCTAAGAAAGCTTGACATCCGTTTTTCAATAAATGAATAGCTTTATGGCTTGAGATGACAGCGATTGATTTTAATGGTTTTGTTTCTTGAATTCGCATAATAGGTCGATTAGGAATATGAAAGCTAACAACCTTACGAAAACAATCAATTTTTGCATGATGAGTAGTTAACCAATCAATCCCTAGAATCACGTCAAATGCAAGTATTTTTAATGAAATCAGATCGACAGGTAATGTGTGGGTACCAACTTGAACCAAACAAGACTTATAAACCGTGGATGTAATGAAAGTTTCTCTCAATGGAGTTTCAACAGATAAGTCAAAGTCTAATTTTTCCGGAGTTAAATTTAATCGATGAGCGCAAGTAGGAGAAATAAAAGAATGGGTAGAACCGGTATCAAATAAAGTATAGACTTCGTTAGAGTTTATGATAAGCTTACCCGTGATGACCTCATTCGGGTTCCTTGCTTTCTGGGAGGTCACAACAAACGCTCTCCCTTGCACTACCGATTTTAACTTTTCTGGGACGGCCTTTGGTGCCTCCATCCTAGCTGAACTTATTTTTGGTAAACGACAAAATCGAGCTAAATGACCTTCTCTTCCACAATTATAGCATGCTTTAGACGGCATCGCACAGTTTGGACTGATGTGTCCCTCCCCTCCGCATTTGAAGCATATGGTAGGTGGTCGTTCTGCTTCCTCAACAACGGGTGCTGGTACTGACGTCTTTCCATCATTGTTGAATCTCCTCTTCTTGAAATATCCATTCTTATTGTTTTGGCCCAGATTACCACCGAAGTGGTTACCATTTCTGGCCTGTTGATTCCCTCCACGCTTGTTGTCACCGCTTCGATGACTGCTCTTACTGGTATTATCGTTTTGCCAACTGCTCTCTTTTGGTTGCGTTGACTCGTTATCGCGCTCCACTAACTGAGCCCTATTCACAACATCTGATTACAAACACAGTTTATGAGAAATAAGATGTTGACGTATCTCAGGTTTCAAACCTCACAAAAACATTCGCGTCATTCGCTCTTCATTATCCACTAAGTGGGACGCAAATCGGGACAATTCAGCAAATTTAGCCTCATACTGCGACACGGTCATATTATTCTGCTCCAATTTGATGAACTCCACCTATTTCATGTGGCGAACACTTTCGAAAAAGTATTTGTCATTGAACAGCTCTTGGAACTTCTCCCAAGACATCTTCAGTGCGGCAGGTTGAGTACGCTTAATCGATTCCCACCAGTAATCTGCCTCTCCTCGTAACATAAAGGCGGCAAAGGGAACCTTTTGCTCCTCGGAGCATCCCAAGACATCAAATATCTTGGTGATCTGCTTTATCCATGTTTCCGCTATAAGTGGTTTTGGCTCTCCCTTAAAATCCGGTGGTCCCAGCTCCTTGAACTGTTTAGCAATGTTCATCCGAGAGTTTTCAGTGTTTCCACCTACATTTTGGACAGGAGCCGCTCTCTCCTCCTGTTGCATGAACTGCATAAAGCTTCTGAACATTCCATCATTCATCATCTGGTCAATGTTGTTGTTTGTATGAGGATTGTCACCTTCCTGATGCACATTGTCCTGATTATTGATATATGGTGAATCAACAGTCGCCTGTGCTCCATTGCTATTCTCAACATTCTCAGATGCCATTTTCAGATACTGTCACAAAATAAAAGTTAATTGATATGTCATATATTATCCTTATATTCTGACCGACCAATTAAATACCATACAAATAAACTTAGGTAGGTCATACTAGCGAAGGAATTCCCCGTCTCTCCCCTCCTAGTTCTATTCTCACATCTTAGCCAGGGATCATATCCCTAAGCTTTGATACCAAATGTGACGCCCCCAAAATAGGTATACATCACCCATCTTGAGTTGTCAGATACAAGGTACAGAATTCAAATACAACTTAATAATACAAATGTCGTGTACAATATGACAAAACATAAACTGTGAATTTGAATACAAATATTGTCTACTAGAGAGTATCCATACTCAAAAGGAGTCCTCATTACATTTATTAACACACTATTACATAGAATAGTGAGGACTACTAACTAATACTATCATTCGGACCATCACTCCGTTCCCTGACTTGCCCCAGCTACGTTCTCATTTCCTGAAGAGAACAGTGAAAGAAAGGGTGAGCTCAACTAGCCCAGTAAGAAATATTATGACTAAGATAATGCAGAATAAATTATCATTAGCCTTCAACAATGTTAAACTGATAAAATATAATAGACATCAAGTTTAACTGCAGCGGAACAAGCAATCCATTAAAAGAGTCAAGTAGAAAATAAACTATACTATCTTTTATGATTTAAAAGGTTTTTCAATACTGTGATCGCTGGGACTCAGCTTAATAAAATAATCCACATCATCGAATCACCCCTGCACTACGGCCAAGGATATTCGTGTATTCATTAATGGTCATGATCATGCCAACAACTGTTCATCAACGCACTACGGGCCAATGAGGACTTTTACCACATCATTTGTAACATTACGGTCATGATTATACCGAATAATCCCTGGTCATAATCATACCAAGTCCATCTATACACTACAGGCCACAGATGACTTTCAACATTTTATAAACATGAGGATGATGACAATGATATAAGAATTCAATAAAACAAGTTCAAGAATTAATTTATCTAAGAATTAACAACGTCCAAATTGTCAACATGATACTGCTTTGTGGAGTAAAATTCAAGAATGCTTTGAAGAATATTTTCATGAAAAGATACTGGATGAACCGCAATTATCAAGGATATTCCACTAATTTCATGGAGTATAGAAGTCAAAACTTAACCAACTGAGTATAATAAAGAATGGAATAACAACAGAAATCACCCGGCATGCGATAGACCGCACAGACAGGTTATTCCAACAGAATAATAAATAATGGAACCAGGTCCGGCATAAACGCACGGACAGGATATTCCGACAGAATAATAAATAATGGAACCAGGTCCGGCGTAAACGCACAGACAGGATATTCTGACAGAATAATAAATAATGGAACCAGGTCCGGTGTAAAACACACAGACAGGATGTTCCAACCGAATAATAATAAAACGGAACCAGGTCCGGTGTAAAACACACAGACAGGATGTTCCAACAAAATAATAATAAAAACGGAACCAGGTCCGGTGTAAAACACACAGACAGGATGTTCCAACAGAATAATAGAAGAATGTCACTAAGTATAGGGTAGACCGCGTATACAGGTTATTCTAACAGAATAATAATAAATGGAATAACAACAGTTCTCTTCATGAATAAGAAAGAATAACACTCCTTACCGTTTTAAAGAAGAACTGAAATAAGGAAGTAGTTAAGTAGCAGAATACTTTTTCTTCTCTCTCTCTATAGTTTCTCTCTCTAGAGTTCAGTGAATTCGTAACAAATAATGAAGGAATGAGCTGCTATTTATAGAAAAATAAAATGCATAGTAACTAATCCATGAACGGTCCAGATTGATTACTTTAATATGACAGTCCATATTTAAAGAAAAATCTTTTACATAAAATATAATATATTCTATTTATAGAATAACGTTAATAAAGTATTTTGTTTTATATAAAAAGATGTTTCTGTTTTATTACGTTAATAATACGAATAAAACAAAACTTCATTATCGCTAAATAATTCATATTATTAACTGACAATAATTGAATCAAACTGAGTGACTTCTCACATAAGCATTAATAATCAATACCGTGTGTTACTATGCAACCACACGTATTACTGTACTTTTACTACCGAGTAGTTTAACAGTATCAATGGTAAAACTTCCGCCGTTATTTTTAATAAAATATTTTTGTCGTTTTCTCAATCCGACAATAATTCTGTTGTGGGGTCCACCAATGATTGTGCCATTGTACGAATATTCCCTGTTAAAATGAATATTCCCCGACCAATCGAATATTATATAACAACTTGCGTACTTTGTAAAATTTATAAATATTACCTACAACTATAACATTATATCAAATTTACTCCATAATATTCAAAAATAATATTTATAGAAAAATTCATCTTTATTTATAAAAGTTGGGGTCTTACAGCAGATGCGTGATTTTCTTCTGTGTTGTTAGAAGATTGAGAATATTCTCGAGGGTGTCCCCTAAGGGTGTGAATACTCGAGGGCGTTTGGCTTCTCCACCTTTTGGTATTGGAGGGTTCGCAGGCTGTGATTGAAAGGGAGTGTAATTTCTCCGTTGAATAGGCATGTTTTGACTGCCTTTTTGACCCTATAGTATCAGGAAAACATCTTCCTCTTTCTTTTTATGGACCCTACGAGGGTTGTTCCCATAATTTCCAGATTGGATGTGATCAGCAACAGCTTTGAGTGCTGCTAGGTCTTGAATCTTTCCGGATTTGAATCCCATTTCAGCCATCTCCCCGTGTTTGACCATTTCAGAAAATGGCTTGCCGATGCCGGCTAAAACTCTTTCATAGAAAGGTGCTTCTTGTATGTCTATGAAAGTCATGACCATCTCTGATTCTGTCATGGAAGGACTAACTTGGGCAGCCAGGCATCTCCACCTCTGAGCATACTCTCTGAAAGACTAATTAGACTGTTTCTTGATCTTGGTAATTTGATACCGATTAGGAGCCATTTGAGATTGAAAGTTGTATTGGGTGAGGAAAGCGTGTGCTAGCTCTTCCCAACTATGGATCTTTGAATTATCTAATCTTGTGTACCACGAACGGGCTTCTCCAGTTAGACTTTTTTTGAACAGTTGCATTCTGAGTTTTTCATCCTCTGCATGAGATCCTAGTTCTCCAATAAACACCTTTAGATGTGTGTAAGGATCTCCTAACCCGTCTTATTTTTCAAAGTCAGGAGTCTTAAACTTTTCTGGATAATGAATACCAGGAAAAATACACAAATTAGCATATGAAACACTCTCGTGTGTTCCAATTCCTTTGATAGTGTGAAGGGTCTCTTCCATTTGGAGGACTTTCATTTTGATGTCAGCAGTGTCTAGGTCTCCAGTGGGATGGGCAGCATCATGAGTTTTGTTGGTCATATCTAACTGTAGTTCAGGCATGGTGATGACCGGACTCCCTCCTTGTATGGAGGATTCAGCATGTACGGGTATTTTCTGACCCTGTGTAGACTGGTGTAATTCTTTTAGTAGAACAGCCAAATCTGTAATCTGTTTTCTTAATCCATCGAATTCTTTACGAGAAACTGGATTAAGTTCGGTCTGGTCGGATGACGACATGATTGACTATAGGCCTGTTGCCTTTTTGGACTTTGAACGGGTGGTAGGTCCGATTGATTCCCTGCAAAAGACTTGTATAGTTTAGTCTTTAGGGAAGGTGGATAATAACATGCTATGTGATGTGTCCAGTTTAGGAATTTTATCCTACAAAACGGATGTCAGCTGCTTGTAGCATGTATGTGTACACATTTCTTCGTATTTCTCATTACATGGAGATAGATATGGAAGATAAGTAATTGTCCTTTACAAGTAATTTGAAATGAGAGCATGAAGAGACTTTCCTCCGTTTTGGGTTTATCAGAGGCTGGCCTATCTTAGGTTACTCTCGCGGTTTTTTGGCATGAAGGTTCCCAAATCATCGCAATCTACTTGACGGGAAGTTAATCCGGTCTTTCAACTGGAGCGAATTTGGGTGGTGCCTTTCCTGAGCGTCGGAGAATTAGTTTTCTCACGAGTCCAGTAATCAAACACTGACGGGATAGCCTCCTGGTGGAGGGACCACACAACATACATTCATATACATCGCGTCTTACCGTATGAAAATGATGACATGTGCGAAGCACTAATATCACAAGCAGTTTATAGTGTGAAGCACTAATATCACAAGTAGATATGGTGTGAAGCACTAATATCACAAGCAGTTTATAGTGTGAAGCACTAAGTAAGGAAATGCATTCGTACACATTCATCATAAAATGTAAATGCAACATCCACACACAAGCAGATAATAATTTTGAAAAAATTGTAATAGCGGCTTAAGTCCTCATACTGGAGTCCCTAGCAGAGTCGCCACCTATCGTCGTCAAGATTTTTAATTGTCCCTTTCCGTTACTTGTTCTTTGGTGTTCTCATTTTAGGTGAGATTTGTTTGAAAAAACAAGTGAAAAAGGTCTGACATGTATAATGTCTACGATGGACTGTTAAGAGACGCCAGTTGATTTTTTAAATGGTTGTACCAACACAACCGAGAAAAGGTTTGCACATTGACCCAGTGATGTCACACTGCTAAACGGGTCGGTGAAACCGAGATTCATTAGGGTCCGGGGACTTGGTTATGCGAAGGGAAGGTGTTAGGCACCCCCCGACATCCGTGTTACCACGGTGACCGCCTCTTTTCAAGAAACTGTTATCTGAATGTGTGTGTGTGGGTTAATGTGCTATTATTTGGAAGCAGTGCGAGGCCTCGTTCGCACCTATATACACAGGGTTTGAATTTTATGTAAAAATTCAATTTTAAGCAAGATATGACAGTGATGTTTTATAAAAGAGGTTTTTCAAACCCTGATGCTCAATAGTAATTGAGACCTTTTACACTCCCATTTTATTTAGGTGCTCGGCTTGATTGATTTTATTTGACAAATGCGAGGCATCCGTACAAAAATAAATGTACAAAAAGGTGCTGAATTCCTCGTGGGTATGAAAACCATCTGAGGAAATCTAAACATCACAGCTAAATTTACAAGCTGCTTATAGCTGAAAAGGTCCATCACGGGAACCGAATCTAGATTCAGGGGACTGAATCTGTGATCACATGATTCCTAGGCTTACATGATGCCGCAATTGATATAAACGCAGTAAGCAGGTATATATATAAAAGCTGTAAATATATATATACATACATGATCACCAACCACGAAGCACATCCATGGGGGATCAGAAATATAAATAAAGCTGTAAAAGCTATCAACCGCCACGGAGGAAACTCCAGGCGGGACGAAATGTACAGAAAGCTATAAAAACGGTCAACCACTACGAAGTAAACTCCAGGTGGGACGAAATGTAAATATATACATACATATATATATATATATATATATATATATATATATATATTGTGACGCCCCCAAAATTAAGTATACATCACTCATCTTGGGTCGTCAGATACATAGTTCAGAATACAAATACAACTGTCGTGTACAATACGACAAAACATAAACTGTGAGTTTGAATACAAATATTATCTTCTAGAGAGTATTCATACTCAAAAGGAGTCCTCATTACATTTATTAACATACTATTACATAGAATAGTGAGCACTACTAACTAATACTATCATTCGGACTATCACTCCGTTCCCCGACTTGCCCCAGCTACGTTCTCATTTCCTGAAGAGAACAGTGAAAGAAAGGGTGAGCTCAACTAGCCCAGTAAGAAATATTATGACTAAGATAATGCAGAATAAATTATCATTAGCCTTCAACAATGTTAAACTGATAAAATATAATAGACATCAAGTTTAACTGCAGCGGAACAAGCAATCCATTAAAAGAGTCAAGTAGAAAATAAACTATACTATCTTTTATGATTTAAAAGGTTTTTCAATACTGTGATCGCTGGGACTCAGCTTAATAAAATAATCCACATCATCGAATCACCCCTTCACTACGGCCAAGGATATTCGTGTATTCATTAATAGTCATGATCATGTCAACAACTGTCCATCAACGCACTACGGGCCAATGAGGACTTTTACCACATCATTTGTAACATTACAGTCATGATTATACCGAATAATCCCTGGTCATAATCATACCAAGTCCATCTATGCACTACAGGCCACAGATGACTTTTAACATTTTATAAACATGAGGATGATGACAATGATATAAGAATTCAATAAAACAAGTTCAAGAATTAATTTATCCAAGAATTAACAACGTCCAAATTGTCAACATGATACTGCTTTGTGGAGTAAAATTCAAGAATGCTTAGAAGAATATTTTCATGAAAAGATACTGGATGAACCGCAATTATCAAGGATATTTCACTAATTTCATGGAGTATAGAAGTCAAAACTTAACCAACTGAGTATAGTAAAGAATGGAATAACAAAAGAAATCACCCGGCATGCGATTGACCGCACAGATAGGTTATTCCAACAGAATAATAAATAATGGAACCAGGTTCAGCGTAAACGCACAGACAGGATATTCCGACAGAATAATAAATAATGGAACCAGGTCCGGCGTAAACGCACAGACAGGATATTCTGACAGAATAATAAATAATAGAACCAGGTCCGGTGTAAAACACATAGACAGGATGTTCCAACAGAATAATAATAAAAACAGAACTAGGTTCGGTGTAAAACACACAGACAGGATGTTCCAACAAAATAATAATAAAAATAGAACCAGGTCCAGTGTAAAACACACAGACAGGATGTTCCAACAGAATAATAGAAGAATGTCACCAAGTATAGGGTAGACCGCGTATACAGGTTATTCCAACAGAATAATAATAAATGGAATAACAACAGTTCTCTTCATGAATAAGAAAGAATAACACCCCTTACCATTTTAAAGAAGAACTGAAATAAGGAAGTAGTTAAGTAGCAGAATACTTTTTCTTCTCTGTCTCTATAGTTTCTCTCTATAGTTTCTCTCTCTAGAGTTCAGTGAATTCGTAAGAAATAATGAAGAAATGAGCTGCTATTTATAGAAAAATAGAATGCATAGTAACTAATCCATGAACGGTCCAGATTGATTACTTTAATCTGACGGTCCATATTTAAAGAAAAATCTTTTACATAAAATATAATATATTCAACTTATAGAATAACTTTAATAAAGTATTCTGTTTTATATAAAAAGATGTTTCTGTTTTATTACGTTAATAATACGAATAAAACAAACTTCATTATCTCTAAATAATTCATATTATTACTGACAATAATTGAATCAAACTGAGTGACTTCTCACATAAGCATTAATAATCAATACTGTGTGTTACTATGCAATCACACGTATTACTGTACTTTTACTACCGAATAGTTTAACAGTATCAATGGTAAAACTTCCGCTGTTATTTTTAATAAAATATTTTTGTCGTTTTCTCAATCCGACAGTAATTCCGTTGTGGAGTCCACCAATGATTGTGCCGTTGTACGAATATTCCCTGTTAAAACGAATATTCCCCGACCAATCGAATATTATATAACAACTTGCGTACTTTGCAAAATTTATAAATATTACCTACAACTATAACATTATATCAAATTTACTCCATAATATTTAAAAATAATATTTATAGAAAAATTCATCTTTATTTATAAAAGTTGGGGTCTTACAACCTCCCCTTCTTATGAAATTTCGCCCTCGAAATTAGAATACATACCTAGTATGTCGAAGAGGTAAGGATACCTTGATTTTATTTCAGATTCTAACTCCCAAGTCATTTCTTTAACATCGTGATTTCTCCACAAAACTTTGACTTGAGGTATAACCTTGGAACGTAGAATATGTTCCTTCTTATCCAAGATTTGAATAGGAACTTCTTCATACGTCAAATCCTCTGCTATTTCGTCCGGTTCTAACTCAATAATGTGGTTCAGGTCTTCCACATATTTACGTAACATGGATATGTAAAAAACGTTATGAACACGAGACATACTTGGCGGTAAAGCGAGTCTATAAGCCACAGTTCCTACTCGATCGAGGATTAAAAATGGACCAATGAATCAAGGATTGAGCTTTTCTCTCTTTCTAAATCTCGTAACTCCTTTCCATGGAGCAACACGTAAGAACACCTGATCTCCTATATCAAATTTCACGTCCTTTCGATGAAGATCAGCATAACTCTTTTGTCGATCTTGTGAGGTTTTTATACGTTGTCGGATCGTTTGAATCTTTTCTGTAGTCATACGTACCAACTCTGGTCCCAACAACGTTGCTTCACCCACCTCATCCCAGCATACTGGAGAACGACACTTTCTTCCATACAACGCCTCAAATGGAGCCATGCCAATACTTGTTTGATAACTGTTGTTGTAGAAAAACTCCACCAATGGTAAGAACTTGTCCCAACTTCCCTTAAAATCAAGGACACAGAGTCTTAATAGATCTTCAAGATTTTGAATAGTCCTCTCTGATTGTCCATCCGCCTGAGGATGATATGCTGAACTAAATCGTAAATCCGTGCCCATAGCTTTTTGTAAACTAACCCAAAATCGTGAAGTGAATCTTGGGTCTCGGTCAGAAACTATGGATACTGGCATACCATGCAGTCTTACAATCTCGTTTATGTACATACGAGCAAGACGTTCAAGTGTATAAGTTTCTCGTATTGGTAAGAAATGAGCAGACTTGGTCAATCTATCAACAATGACCCAAATCGCATCAATACCTTGAGAAACCCTAGGAAGACCGGTAACGAAATCCATGTAATGTGCTCCCACTTCCATTCTGGAATTTCAAGTGGTTGCAATGGACCTTTTAGTACTTGATACTCCGCTTTGACTCGTTGACAAGTTAGACACCTTGAGATAAACAGCGCTATCTCTCTCTTCATATTGCTCCACCAAAATGTATGACGAAGATCATGATACATTTTGGTACTTACAAGATGGATTGCAAATAGTGTGTTGTGCGCCTCCATCATAATTTTATACTTTAAATCAGGATTGTTAGGAACACAAAGTCTGGAGTTAACTCGAAGTATTCCTTCTTCATCAATTCTTGCTTCCGGCATAGCACCTTCTCGCACTTTCTTCCTCATACGCATCAGCTCCAGGTTTGTAACTTGAGCAGCTTTAACTTTATCGATTAAAGTTGGTTCTACTCGTATATTTGCCATCATCACATGGGTCCCTGGAGTCCTTAACTCTATCTCTATCCTTTGCAAGTCACACAAAATGGGCCTTTGTGTTGACAATATCGCACTCGTACTTGCATATGATCTTCTACTCAATGCGTCAGCTATCACGTTCGCTTTTTCAGGATGGTATTGAATGGTATGATCATAATCTTTCAACAGCTCAAGCCAACATCGTTGTCACATGTTGAGTTCCTTTTGAGTGAAGAAATATTTGAGGCTTTTATGATCCGTAAAGATCTCCAGCTTCTCCCCATACAAGTAATGCCTCCAAATTTTAAGTGGAAAGACAACAGCTGCCAACTCTAGATTATGAGTAGGATAATTCCTCTCATATTTCTTTAGTTGTCTTGATGCATAGGCTATGACTTTTCCATGTTGTATGAGAACGCATCCCAACCCTTTGCTCGAAGCATCACTGTAGATGACAAATCCCTCCGAGCCAGATGGTATTGTTAGAACAGGTGCTGAAATGAGTCTCCTCTTGAGTTCTTGAAAACTCTTCTCACATTCTTCGCTCCAACCGAACTTTGTATCTTTCCGAGTCAGCTGAGTTAATGGAGTAGCGATTCGAGAAAATCCTTCCACGAATCTCCGATAATAACCAGCTAAACCAAGAAAGCTACGTACTTCGGTCACTGATTTAGGTTGCTCCCAGCTTTGAATTGCTTCAATCTTTGTCGGGTCAACAGATATTCCATGTCTTGATACCACGTGCCCAAGGAATGCTACTTCCTCAAGCCAGAACTCGCATTTCTTCAACTTGGCATAAAGCTTGTATTCACGAAGCTTTTGGAGTACCAGCCTCAAGTGTTGTTCATGATCTTCACGATTTTTGGAATAAATAAGGATGTCATCAATAAAGACGATCACAAAGTGATCCAAATATTCCTTGAATACCCGGTTCATCATATCCATGAAGGCAGCAGGAGCATTAGTCAATCCAAAGGACATGACTAGGAATTCATAATGCCCGTACCGAGTTCTGAAAGCAGTCTTTGGAATATCCTTAGTTCTAACCTTCAGCTGATAATATCCAGAACGAAAATCGATCTTTGAAAAGAATTGTGTTCCTTGTAATTGGTCAAACAGGTCATCAATAAGTGGCAATGGGTACCTGTTTTTGATGGTGACATGATTCAACTCCTGATAATCAATACAAAGTCGCATACTTCCATCTTTCTTCTTCACGAATAGAATAGGAGCACACCAAGGAGAAGTACTAGGACGAATAAAGCCAATGTCTAACAATTCTTGCAGTTGGATCTTTAACTCCTGAAGTTCAATAGGAGCCATTCAATATGGGGCTTTGGAAATGGGTTTTGTACTGGGTTCAAGGTCGATACAAAATTTAATTTCACGCTCTGGGGGTAGGCCAGAAAGTTCTTCAGGAAATACGTCAGGGAATTTATTAACAATAGAAATATCATTCAAAACTGACGTATTTTTGTTTAGATCCGTGACATGAGCTAAGAAAGCTTGACATCCGTTTTTCAATAAACGAATAGCTTTATGGCTTGAGATGACAGCGATTGATTTTAATGGTTTGGTTGCTTGAATTCGCATAATAGGTCGATTAGGAATATGAAAGCTAACAACCTTACGAAAATAATCAATTTTTTGCATGATGAGTAGTTAACCAATCAATCCCTAGAATCACGTCAAATGCAAGTATTTTTAATGAAATCAGATCGACAGGTAATGTGTGGGTACCAACTTGAACCAAACAAGACTTATAAACCGTGGATGTAATGAAGGTTTCTCCCAATGGAGTTTCAACAGATAAGTCAAAGTCTAATTTCTCCGGAGTCAAATTTAATCGATGAGCGCAAGTAGGAGAAATAAAAGAATGGGTAGAACCGGTATCAAATAAAGTATAGACTTCGTTAGAGTTTATGATAAGCTTACCCGTGATGACCTCATTCGGGTTCCTTGCTTTCTGGGAGGTCATAACAAACGCTCTCCCTTGCACTACCGGTTTTGACTTTTCTGGGACGGCCTTTGATGCCTCCATCCTAGCTGAACTTGTTTTCGGTAAACGACATAATCGAGCTAAATGACCTTCTCTTCCACAATTAAAGCATGCTTTAGACGGCATCGCACAGTCTGGACTGATGTGTCCCTCCCCTCCGCATTTGAAGCATATGGTAGGTGGTCGTTCTCCTTCCTTAACAACGGGTGCTGGTACTGACGTCTTTCCATCATTGTTGAATCTCCTCTTCTTAAAATATCCATTCTTATTGTTTTGGCCCTGATTACCACCGAAGTAGTTACCATTTTTGGCCTGTTGATTCCCTCCACGCTTGTTGTCACCGCTTCGATGACTGCTCTTACTGGTATTATCGTTTTACCGACTGCTCTCTTTTGGTTGCGTTGACTCGTTATCGTGCTCCACTAACTGAGCCCTATTCACAACATCTGAATACAAACACAGTTTATGAGAAATAAGATGTTGACGTATCTCAGGTTTCAAACCTCGCAAAAACATTCGCGTCATTCGCTCTTCATTATCCACCAAGTGGGACGCAAACCAGGACAACTCAGCAAATTTAGCATCATACTGCGACACAGTCATATTATTCTGCTCCAATTTGATGAACTCACCCTCCTTCATGTGACGAACACTTTCGGGAAAGTATTTGTCATTGAACAGCTCTTGGAACTTCTCCCAAGACATCTTCAGTGCGGCAGGTTGAGTACGCTTAATCGATTCCCACCAATAATCTGCCTCTCCTGGCAACATAAAGGCGGCAAAGGGAATCTTTTGCTCCTTGGAGCATCCCAAGACATCAAATATCTTGGTGATCTATTTTATCCATGTTTCCGCTATAAGTGGTTTTGGCTCTCCCTTAAACTCCGGTGGTCCCAGCTCCTTGAACTGTTTAGCGGTAACCGTCCGAGAGTTTTCAGTGTTTCCACCTACATTTTGGACAGGAGCCGCTCTCGCCTGTTGTTGCATGAACTGCATAAAGCTTCTGAACATTCCATCATTCATCATCTAGTCAGTGTTGTTCTTTGTATGAGGATTGTCACCTTCCTGATGCACATTATCCTGATTATTGATATATGGTGAATCAACAGTCGCATATGCTCCATTGCTATTCTCAACATTCTCAGATGCCATTTTCAGATACTGCCACAAAATAAAAGTTAATTGATATGTCATATATTATCCTTATATTCTGACCGACCAATTAAATACCATGCAAATAAACTTAGGTAGGTCATACTAGCGAAGAAATTCCCCGTCTCTCCCCTCCTAGTTCTATTCTCACATCTTAGCCAGGGATCATATCCCTAAGCTCTGATACCAACTGTGACGCCCCCAAAATTAGGTATACATCACCCATCTTGGGTCGTCAGATACATAGTACAGAATACAAATACAACTTACTAATACAACTGTCGTGTACAATACGATAAAACATAAATTGTGAGTTTGAATACAAATATTATCTTCTAGAGAGTATTCATACTCAAAAGGAGTCCTCATTACATTTATTAACATACTATTACATAGAATAGTGAGCACTACTAACTAATACTATCATTCGGACCATCACTCCGTTCCCCGACTTGCCCCAGCTACGTTCTCATTTCCTGAAGAGAACAGTGAAAGAAAGGGTGAGCTCAACTAGCCCAGTAAGAAATATTATGACTAAGATAATGCAGAATAAATTATCATTAGCTTTCAACAATGTTAAACTGATAAAATATAATAGACATCAAGTTTTACTGCAGCAGAACAAGCAATTCATTAAAAGAGTTAAGTAGAAAATAAACTCTACTATCTTTTATGATTTAAAAGGTTTTTCAACACTGTGATCGCTGGGACTCAGCTTAATAAAATAATCCACATCATCGAATCACCCCTACACTACGGCCAAGGATATTCGTGTATTCATTAATGGTCATGATCATACCAACAACTGTCCATCAACGCACTACGGGCCAATGAAGACTTTTACCACATCATTTGTAACATTACGGTCATGATTATATCGAATAATCCCTGGTCATAATCATACCAAGTCCATCTATGCACTACAGGCCACAGATGACTTTTAAAATTTTATAAACATGAGGACGATGACAATGATATAAGAATTCAATAAAACAAGTTCAAGAATTAATTTATCCAAGAATTAACAACGTCTAAATTGTCAACATGATACTGCTTTGTGGAGTAAAATTTAAGAATGCTTAGAAGAATATTTTCATGAAAAGATACTGGATGAACCGCAATTATCAAGGATATTCCACTAATTTCATGGAGTATAGAAGTTAAAACTTAACCAACTGAGTATAGTAAAGAATGGAATAACAAAAGAAATCACTCGGCATGCGATAGACCACACAGACAGGTTATTCCAACAGAATAATAAATAATGAAACCAGGTCCGGCGTAAACGCACAGACAGGATATTCCGACAGACTAATAAATAATAGAACCAGGTCCGGCGTAAACGCACAGACAGGATATTCCGACAGAATAATAAATAATGGAACCAGGTCCGGTGTAAAACACACAGACAGGATGTTCCAACAGAATAATAATAAAAACGGAACCAGGTCCGGTGTAAAACACACAGACAGGATGTTCCAACAAAATAATAATAAAAATAGAACCAGGTTCGGTGTAAAATACACAGACAGGATGTTCCAATAGAATAATAGAAGAATGTCACCAAGTATAGGGTAGACCGCGTATACAGGTTATTTCAACAGAATAATAATAAATGGAATAACAACAGTTCTCTTCATGAATAAAAAAGAATAACACCCCTTATCGTTTTAAAGAAGAACTGAAATAAGGAAGTAGTTAAGTAGCAGAATACTTTTTCTTCTCTCTCTATAGTTTCTCTCTAAGTTTCTCTCTCTAGAGTTCAGTGAATTCGTAAGAAATAATGAAGGAATGAGCTGCTATTTATAGAAAAATAGACTGCATAGTAACTAATCCATGAACGGTCCAGATTGATTACTTTAACCTGACGGTCCATATTTAAAGAAAAATCTTTTACATAAAATATAATATATTCTATTTATAGAATAATTTTAATAAAGTATTTTGTTTTATATAAAAAGATGTTTCTGTTTTATTACGTTAATAATACGAATAAAACAAAACTTCATTATCGCTAAATAATTCATATTATTAACTGACAATAATTGAATCAAACTGAGTGACTTCTCACATAAGCATTAATAATCAATACCATGTGTTACTATACAACCACACGTATTACTGTACTTTTACTACCGAGTAGTTTAACAGTATCAATGGTAAAACTTCCGCCGTTATTTTTAATAAAATATTCCCTGTTAAAACGAATATTCCCCGACCAATCGAATATTATATAACAACTTGCGTACTTTGCAAAATTTATAAATATTACCTACAACTATAACATTATATCAAATTTACTCCATAATATTCAAAAATAATATTTATAGAAAAATTCATCTTTATTTATAAAAGTTGGGGTCTTATATAAATAAATAAATATATATATATATAAGCATATAAATGCACCGGATATAAAATCCAGGCTCATCGGACGGAGTCCAACAACAGTTAATATATATAAATATATATATATATATTAAAGCAGTAAACGCACCGGATGTGAAATCCAGGCTCACCGAACAGAGTTCGATAGCAGTTCATATATTTAATTATATATATAAGAAAGCCATTAAACGCACCAGACATAAGTCTAGGCTCATCGAACAGAGTTCGACACGCAGTTCATATATATAAATGTATATATATATATATATATACAAAAGCAATTAAACGCTCCAGACCGAAGTCTAGGCTCAATCGAGGCATAACTCGATAATGTTAGTCAATATATATATATGTAATATATATATACATATATATATATATATATATATATATATATATACAGACTTGAATGAAACCACGGACCGAAGTCCTGGCAAAAGCAAGAAACACGACTCTCAACGTGTAGAAGGGTGTGTGCAAAGATGAAGAGAAAGACTCTAAAGTGTGTGAGAATGCTTACAGCTAACTACTAAAAAAGGCTTCTATATCTTTAGAGTGGGTAAGCACTGGCTTTTGTGGGTACAAAAGAGGTTATATATGAGCTCACATGTGTTTAAAAGGGGAAAGTACACTGCATGGGATGAGTGCAGAGCAAATTGGGCAGGGCTTCCTCGCTGTTTTCTCTTGAAAAATCAGCACCCCAAGCCCTCTATTTATAAGCATTTTAGCCGCAGGTGTACCTGCGGCTGAGCCGCAGGTGTACGAGAGGCAACCCGGGTGGGCCCGGGTTTTTTGGGTCAGGTCGTCTCGAAGTACGTGCACTCAGGCACTCTAATGTCCACTCAGATCTTCAGAAGTGCAATTCGGGCATCCGTTTGAGGTATACAGGACCTATTTCAGACCGCCGTTGTCAAGAGTTGTATGATGACATGGGATTAGAGTTTGTATGAAGTCATTAAAGATGGGGCGGTGCCCTCCGGTCTTCAAGCTTCAACTTTCATCTGTTACCCCGTACAATAGTCACTCGGGATTGATTAGTCTTATAGGATATTGTTGCGTAGATATGTTGAGGCGACGTGGTGTGGCATCGTGTTGGTCAGATAACTATGTTGCCCCTCACCGGTGTTATCGCCGGATTGGGCTGATAAAGCAGACGTTGCTCAGCTTCGCTGGAATTGGACTGTTACAATTGGTTGAAGGTCCTCATTGTCATCCTTGAGGTGTGTCTGTCTTCCCGATGTTATCGTCGGGCTGGTACAGTGGATCTCGTTGTGAGCGCCGAGATTGAAGTTGGTCGCATTTGTAATAAGCATTTCCGGGGTTATTGCCAAAATTTCATTCCTTGGGGTTATCACCAAGGTTGGTGGCTATTCCCATGGTTGGGACTGAGACTGGATACCTCAGGGTTATCTCCGAGATTAATCGACCTTCTCCGGCATATGTGCCGGTATTGATCTACATGCCTCGGGGTTATCTCCGAGATTGGAATTGTTACTCCCAGATTGCGATCCGGGGTTGATGCTGAACTTCCGGTAGTATCCGGTACGGATATGGATCGTCTTTCAAGGTTCCCTCTTAAAAGACGAATCTGCTCTCCTACAATGTTAGTGACAGTAGTACAGAAAATTTCGAGTGTCTACAGCTCGTATGTACGTAAATAAAATTGTGAGATTGCATGGCATACCAGTATCCATAGTTTCAGATCGTGACCCAAGATTTACTTCACGATTTTGGGTTAGCATGTAAAAAGCTATGGGCACGGATTTACGATTCAGTTCGGCATACCATCCTCAAACGGATGGACAATCAGAGAGGACTATTCAAACTCTTGAAGATCTGTTAAGACTTTGTGTCCTAGATTTCAAAGGGAGTTGGGATAAGTATTTACCATTGGTGAAATTCTCTTACAACAACAGTTATCAGGCAAGTATAGGTGTGGCTCCATTCGAAGCATTATATGGACGAAAGTGTCGCTCTCCAATATGTTGGGATGAGGTGGGTGAAGCAACATTGTTGGGACCAGAGTTGGTACGTATGACTACGGAAAAGATCCAAATGATTCGACAACGTATACAAACGGCACAAGATCGACAAAAGAGTTATGCGGATCTTCATCGAAAGGATGTGGAATTTAGTATTGGGGATCAAGTTCAAATAAGCAAGTGGTTATAAAATATTCATTATTGTCGGAGAATATTCGTTTGGTCATAGAATATTCTTACTGTCGGGGAATATTCGTACGACGGCGCAGCCTTGTGTGGGCCCCATAACGAAAAGTAATTGGATGAAGAAAACGACAAGTATAAGTTGTTTATAAATAATGGCGTAGTTGTTACCGTTAATACTGTTAGAATACCCCGGTGGTTAAAACACAGTAATACGCGTTATTGCACCAATTACTGATTCTTGTGTAAAAAGGCACTACTCAATAATTATTACAGTAATTATTGTTCAATATTTTATTCTATTGATTCACTAATTGCTACGTTGATATTTTATATTATTGTTGTTTCAATAATTGTCACTACACGGTATTTCCCATTATCAGATTAATAATTCATATTATTTGAATAATATTATTAGATAGCATTATTGGCAATGTCTAGAAAGTTCTGTCTAAGGAGAGGTTTGGTCACCTAATTGAGCGCCAGTAAGGAGAAATTATTATTGGAAAGCCCCCTCTTTCTTGGGAACGGCCAGGTTGTCAGTATTGTGATTCTGTAATATTATTTGTAAATAATTAATTATTGATTTATATGATAAGAAAAATATTTATTTTATGTGGATATAGGTGGAAAAAAATTTTAATGTGACAATTGTTGAAAATTGATATTTTATCTTTTCTGATGAAATAATTTAATTAAATATATTATTATATCATAATAATATAATAATAGTGATATGAGTAAATGAGGAGGAGGAGTATATTTGTTATGAAAAATATTTAAAACGTGTTTTTCATGTTTATGGACCCCATTTTTGACTGAAATTTGATTATAGCCTATAAAATCGTCCGTATGTGGATTTCGGTCAATTTCTGTTTAGAATTTAGAAAAACTTAAAACTACAAAGTTGTAGAGAATTGAATTTCCTATGAAAAGGACATAAGATTTGAATTTTTTTTTGATAAAAGTGCTATTTATTATGAATTATTGAAGTTCCGGAATAAGTGATTTTTGAAGTTTTAAATATTTTTTTAATAAAAACATTTTTTTATTTTGTGGGCTACACTAACATGTGCAAAGTGCTGAAATCAGTTGGTAAAAGTGTGCGTAAGAAAATTTGTATAAATAATATTATTTTATTAAATTTTTTACTTTGGTGTTCTAAGCATTTTTCTATCAATATGGTGCTTAGGTTAGAATTAAAAATCACACCAGAAACTGAAATATTTTCTCTCTATATTATCGAGCGTATTCTTGTGAGTATTTTGATACTTTGAGTGTTGCTATACGGTGCAAGTTCCTTCAGCACTATATCCGGTATTTCAGTCAGAAGTACTGTCTTTTCAAGGTAAGGGATATTATTTTTTTATAAATGATATTATTTCTTTCAATATCATTATACAGAAATATTGATCTGAACTTTTTATCAAATTTAGAACTTTTAGTGTCGGAGTTACTATTCACGTATACGGCACTATTCACCGAAAATTTAAATTTTTGTTTTTTATCCAAGATATCTATTATGGATACTAGCTTTGATTGTATCCATGTTTTGACCATTCTTGAATTTTACTTCATTATGATTATTTATGAAGTATTTTTAAACTCGGATTGTTTAAAGTACGAATCCTTAATATTTGTTCTTTTGTTTCACTGGATTCGTTTTCTTTAAAATATTTTTCATCATCCTCAGTCTTAAATGATGATATAACTGAATATCTTTGGCATGTAGTGCAAAGATGAATGATTTTCTGATGAATATCTTTGGTCAGTAGTGCAAAGATGAACAGGTGTTTAGATGAACATGACCAACTGATGAATATCTTTGGCCTGTAGTGCAAAGATGAACATTTGATTCTAGATATATATATATTGATTGATGTTACAGGGATAAAATATTGACGATGAACTTTTAAATTCATAAATAGAAGATAGTAGATTTTATTCTCTACTTAACTCTTCTAATGAATTATTATTTTCGCTGCAAATATTGATTTAAAACTTGTTGTCTATTGTATTCTATTAAATTTTTCCCTGTTGAGGACTAACAATAATTTGTTCTATATTATCTTGGTCATAATATTTTTTACTGGGCTAGTTGAGCTCACCCTTTTCCTTTTTGTTCCATTTTTCTTCTCAGGAGGCGAGAATGTAGCAAGTAGTAGTCGGGGTATGGAATGATGGTTCTAGAAAGTTGTTTAGTAGTCCTCACCATTTTTGTAAAATAATGTATCAATAATTATAATAAGGACTTATTTGAGTGTGGATATTGTCTAGAAGACAATATTTGTATTTAAACTTACAGTTTAAGTGTTGTCGTATTTTGCACGACAATTGTATTAATAAAGTGGTAGTTATTTCTGTACCATGTTTAGGCGACTCAGAATGGGGGATGTATACCTATTTTGGGGGCGTCACACCGGGCTCTGTGTGCCCCACCATATCGAAGTACGTGCACTCGTACAACGCGTTGTCCGCTCGAACCTTCATAACTTTTATTCGGGCATTCGATGGAGGCGTATAAGACCTTTTCGGAATGCTGTTGTCGAGAGCTACACAATGACATGGAATAAAAGGTTGTACGAAGTCAGGAAGATGGGTCCATACCCAGGTCTTCAAGTCTTTAAATTCTATCTGGTGTGCTGTCTTGTGTAGTAGTCACTTGGGATTGGAGCTATGGTTCTTGTAGGACACTTCTGTGTAGCATGTAGGTTGAAATGTTGTTGAGACGGCATGAATGTCAGATCGAGATGGCAAAATGACGATTTTGCCCATCACCTGGGTTATCTCCGGTTCTGGGCTAATTTAGCAGTCGTTGCTTAGGGTTATCTCTTAGATTGGGCTGGTGCAAGTGTTGAATGTCCTCAGGGTTGTCTCTGAGGTGTGCCTGACCTCCCGGGGCTATCTCCGGGTTTGGGACTGAGTGCCTCGGGGCTATCACCGAGATTGAAGCTGATTGCTGGGGTTTGAAACGAGCTCTTACGGGGTTATCTCCAGAATTGCAACTACATTCCTCGGGGTTGTCTCTAAGGTTGAAACTGAAATTCCCGGGGTTATCTCAGGGACTGGAACTGAATATCTTGGGGTTGTCTCCGAGATAGAAAAGACTGAGTATCTCGAGGTTGTCTCTGGGACTGAAACTGATTTGACCTCCAGGGTTATCTCTGGAAGATGATTCTGCCCTCCTGCAATGTTAGTAACAGGAATGCAAAAATTTCAAGTGTCTACACCTATCATGCAAAGTACCCCGAACAAATAGTACCTCGAGTGAATAGTACTCGAGTGAATAGTACCCCATGAATAGTACCCCGAATGAAAATATTGAAATTTAATAAGAAAGTTCAGACCAATATTCCAATGAAATGATACTAGATGAAGCGCAAAACTCAAGGATATTCTACTAATTTCAGGGATTATAGAAGCAATACTTACCATAGTAAGTTTAGATTTAGGAATATTAAAAAAAATAATATACAAAACTGCAAATGAATTTTCACCCATTATGCGGTAATTCGCGTAGACATATCTTTTCCACAAATAAAGAATGAGTACGAAGGGATATTCACCATGCATGCGGTAATCCGCATAAACAAGTTATTCCCACAGATTAAAGAATGAATACGAAAAATAATATCCAGTACGAATACAACAAATAATATCTCTTACCTTAGTAGGAGATTATTGGATACTACAATAGTGAATGAAGTAGCAAAATACTTTCTTCTTTCTCTCTATAGTTTCTCTCTATATAGTTTTTCTTGTGAGTCTTAGTGAATTGGTGAGAATGAAAGAAGAAATAAGCTTCTATTTATAGGAGAATGGACTAAATAGTAACTGATTCATGGACGGTCCAGATTGATTTACTATTAAAATCTTAACTGACGGTCCATATTGATTTACTATTAAAACCACAACCGACGGTCCATATTGATTTACTATTAAAACTACAATCGATGGTCTAAAAAATTAGTACATCTCTCCATGGAATAATAAGTCAAACTTACAACAACCGCCTCATGACAAACCCTTCTAAAATGTGAATAAATATTTACTACAATTCACTTATCTTCAATAAACACATTTTTAATATTTCAACAATTATTCATCATTAATATTATAACTCAAAATATTGACAACCAGATCATTCACAGTAAAGAGGTGGCTTTCCGATAAGGATCTCTCCTTACTAGCGCGCAATTAAATAACCAAACCCCTTTTCTCGACAGAACTTTCTAGACATTATCAATTATGCAAATAATAATATGAATAACTGTATCGTCTCAATTATTTATTTAATAATTTAAAATATTGTGCAGATGATGATGTGACAATAATTGAATCAATAATATGAGATACTATGCAACAACTATTGTAGCAGTTATTGAATGAAACTGAGTGACTTCTTACGTAAACATCAATAATCAGAGATATTGTGCAATACCATGTGCTATTGAGCAACAACATATAATATTGTTCTTTTATCACCGGTATTTCAACAGTTAACGGTAAAAGTTTTGCCGTTATTTTTATAAAAAGTTATTTCTATCGCTTTCTATGTCCGATAGTCATTCCGTTGTGTGGTCCACCAATGATTGTGCCGTTGTATGGATATTCCCCGACAAAAAGAATATTCCACGACCAAACGAATATTCCACGACCAAACGAATATTTTATGACAACTTGCTTACTTTGAAAAATTTTCACATATCACCCATAACTTTAATCATTTATAAATTTAACTAATTACTGAATAATAATTATAAAATAAATTGAATACTTTTATTTCATAAAATTTGGGGTCTTACAATCTATCTTGGTTTGAAACTCCTTTCCCTTTACTCATCATGTTTCGAATATAGTCAATAGGTGATTGAAAAAAGTAGTATTAAAGTGACTCTCCTTCTAGCGCCAATGTTAAAAGTCAATATATGTCCGCTCACCTAATCACCAATCAACAAACCAAATTCTGCACAGAAATAGGCCCACACATTGATGGTTTGGGCTGTCGAGGAATAGCTCCGGTGCGAAAATAAATACAGGCTGGAGAAAAGTTAACAATGGAGGCACGTTATAACTTTAGTGATTTTGTAAGACAAAGTGGCATTACCTGTGAATTAGGGTATAATCATCCATTTATAGTCTTCCCACACCTCCGTATCACACCCGTCTCCGAGTAGAAATAGGACTCTCTATTATGTCAGTTACCGTATATGACTGAAACACAACCTCCTTAAAGATGAAAAGTCGAAATCAATACGGGCTGTTTCCATAAAAATAGGAAGTTTCATAGTATCAGAACTGGAGATTTCTTAACAATCAAGCCTCCAGATTGGAATATATCGCCATGCTAAAAAATTCCGCCAAGCAATATATATATATATATATATATATATATATATATATATATATATATATATATATATATAACGCAAACATTAATTACTTGATTCCCAATTAAGAGATCTTGTTTAATAGATATTCAATTAAAACTCAACCAAAACATTCGTGCTAAAATTAAGAATATATTTATAAAATAATGATTTTTTTTAAAAAAAATATTTTTCTAAATATATCCCCTGACATTAACTACAAATAGTATAGGGGTCGTATGATTGTAAACATTCAACCAAAAATATTGACATTTTAGAATATCACTTTGTAAATGAAAGGAAAACAGCATTTCTCATTTTGAAGGTGAGGGGTATGCGTGTTACAGTGATAAGTAAATTCATCTTATTTTTCAATATTTTTTTATCAAATATTTTATTGTACATTAACTTAGCATAAGAGTTTAAACTACCAACTATTTCTTTTACAGAAATAAATATTAAATAGTACATATGTATTTTATATGAATGTGATGTATAGTCTATTAACTCGATAGATTTTTGAAGTTCATGAGAATATAAGATTTTGTTACTTAAAAATTATTAATTAATTCTATAATATATATATATATATATATATATATATATATATATATATATATATATATATATATACTTAACTTTATTTTTATTAAAAAAATAATTAATCAAGAATAAAATACCACTGCCTTAAGGGAGCATGCATCCTAGCATATAATACTCCCTTTGCACGACTCTATTTGTCCTAATTGACTTTTTAAGATAATATCAACCAATATTTAAATTAATAATTAAATAAATATATTAGAAATTTTGAAATCAAATAAATTGACTTTGATAATATATTCGATTTACTTTCTTAGGCCAATAATTTTGTATCTATGTCTAATAAACTTAATTTTTTTTATTATAAATATAGTCAATTCACCATAAAAAAGTCTATTAAGACAAATATAATTAGACTAAGGGAAAAGATGATACATGATGTCATTTGCAATTGTTAAAGATGGGGTTAAATGCTTTCTAGGTCACTATCCTATAAGTCGACTTACAAATAGATCACTGAATTTTTTTTTCTTACAGTCAACTCACTGAACTTTAGTTTACTAACACAACGTTACAAAAACCGTTAAATCAAGGTTGACTTAACGGAAGTGATGATGTGGCAGCTGACTTGTCTAAAAAAAAGCCTACGTGGCAGTTAGTATACGACGTGACAGTGATGATGTGGATTTGGAGGAAAATTTTGATGAAAAAATATTTTAAAGTATAATATAAATTATAAAAATTAGCCAAAAAAAAAGAAAATAAATAAATAAAAATAATTATTTTTAATAAAAATTAAAAAAAATTGCGTTTTTTTATTTTTATTAAAAAAATTAAAACTCATTTTTTTTAATAAAAATAATTGGTTTTTTTATTTTTTTTGAAAAAAATTAAAACGCAGTTTTTTTTAATAAAAATAAATATTTTTAATAAAAAAAAATACAGTTTTTTTAATAAAAATAAAAATAATGCAGTTTTTTAAAAATACAGCGTTTTTTAATAAAAGAAATTTTTTTTATTTTTTTATTAAATGCAGTTTTTTTTATAATGCAGTTTTTTTTAAAATGCAGTTTTTTTTAAAACACAGTTTTTTAAAATAAAAATAAAAAAATGCAGTTTTTTTTAATAAAAAAAATGTAGTTGTTTTTTAATAAAAATAATTAAAAACGCAGTTTTTTTTAATAAAAAAATTTAACAGATTAATTTTAAAATATTTTTAATTAAGAGATTTTAATATTTTAAACAGTTTTAAAATTAAAAATATTTTAAAATTAATCTGTTAATTTTTTTTATTAAAAAAAATTGCATTTTTTTAATTAAAAAAATTGTATTTTTTAATTAAAAAAAACTGCTTAAGAGATTAAAAAACTGCATTTTATAAAAAAAATAAAATAAACAAATTTCTTTTATTAAAAAACGCTGTTTTTTTTATTTTTATTAAAAAAAATGCATTTTAAAAAAACTGCATTTTATAAAAAATAATAATAATTTTTTTTTTATTAAAAAACGCTATTTTTTTAAAAAACTACATTATTTTATTAAAAAAACTGCATTTTTTTTATTTTTATTAAGAATATTTATTTTTTTTAAAAAAACAGCATTTTAAATTTTTTTTTAAAAAAATTAAAAAAAAAACAATTATTTTTATTAAAAAAAATGCGTTTTAATTTTTTTTAATAAAAATTAAAAAAAAACTGTGTTTTTTAATTTTTATTAAAAATAATTATTTTTATTTATTTATTTATTTTCTTATTTTTTTTGCTACTTTTTATAATTTATATTATACTTTAAAATATATTTTTCCATTTTTTCATCAAAATTTTCCTCCAAATTCACATCATCACTGTCACGTCGCATACTAACTGCCACATAGGCTTTTTTTATACAAGTCAGCTGCCACATCATCACTTCCATTAAGTCAACATTGACTTAACGGTTTTTGTAACGTTGTGTTAATAAGCTAAAGTTCAGTGAGTTGACTATAAGAAAAAAAAGTTCAGTGACCCATTTGTAAGTCGACCTATAGTACAGTGACATAGAAAATATTTAACCCGTTAAAAATGTGCATAAAAATTATATTGGCATGCTCCAAGTGTAAAATGGTCCTAAGTTGAATTTATAAAATAAATCAATAATGTGATGAATTTTTGACCTTTTCTTATTTAATTCAATAACATAACATACTAATTTCACTAGGGTCAACCAATATGTTGATCTTTTATTTTTTTGGGTGGTGGGTGGTGGATTGTGGGTGGGGGGGGTGGGGGGTGGGGGGGGGGGGGTGGGGGGTGGGGGGAGGGCGTGGGGTAAGGATTTAAGAAGTAGATGTTGAGAGTTCTATACTATATAGACAAGGAAAGATCAATGATTCCTAATCATATTTTTTGTCTTGCTCCTAATAGTTCGGTCAATGCAGGTCAACTCTACATATAATTTACATTTGACATGCATAAACATATATCTTTGGTCGAATTTGGTAAATTGTTTAAGGAATATGTAAATTGTTTAAGGAAGAGGGTCAATCTTAGTGAACACCATAAATATTTTTAAAAAACAGTTGTCTTTTAAAAGTAATAATATAATACAAATTTAAATAGTTCTTTAACATGAATAACGGAATAACAAATTGTCATATTGAAGCTTAAATCTGAAAAAGTCACTGTCAATTTGCGCAGCCAAAAAAAAACTCACAAATAAAAATTTAATCTCCAAACGAAAAAAATAAGATCTCACAACAGATGATAATGAAGCTCTTTTTAAAGAGAAATAAATTGATCAATTTCATGGAGAAAATAAGTCACCAAAAAAAGAAAAACACGGCCCACAAAAAGAGAATAAATTATTATCAAGCAATAAAAAGAACAAAAGAAAAGAAATATAGGGAAAAGTCTCTCCAAAAGAAAAAGAGCCCTCCCGCAGGCAGGGTTTTTGGCTAAACAGCTATCTTAATTAATATTTTAATTAAGTGTGAATAGAAAGGGTATTTTTGGTTCTAAATATAAGGATGACAAAAATAAATAAAACCAAAAAAATGATGAGCCCTGTCCCCATTCATGATTCATGCATGAACCAATACTTAGATAGTGATGTTGGTGTCTTGTGTTTGATTTGTTTTTCGTGCTATAATTTTCTGCGATTATAATTTATTTAAAAGAATTGCATTATTTGTTTGGCGTAATTTATTTAATTTATCAAAGATAATTATAATTGAAGGAGTTTTTTCAACATGTGACTCCTGCAGTCCTACAACAAATAAGATGCATAATATGCCTAATTAACACTACATATCTCATAACTTTCTGCAACAACAATCAAACAATATTAACTAACGATATCTAATCTAATGAGCAGGAGCAAGGAGAGTCAGTTTTGTTGAAACACCCATAAACTTCTCCTCTTGTTCTTCTTGATGGCTATAAACACAAAAACTCTTGAGTTTTTTAGCCACTCGGATATCTTCAAGAGGAGATTTCTTAGAACCCATGTAAGCAGCAGCAACAGCAGGAGGAGGATCAAGAATCTTGGCTTTCTTGTTTTGTGTATTTTTCTTGATATTAAACCAAGTCTGATCATACAAATTTATATCCATGTTGATTTTCTTCTCTGGTTCTTTTCTCTTTCTTGATTCATTGCATTTGTTGATGGGAAGAATCGCATAAGGCCTTGAATTTTTGAATTTGATAATCAATTTCAAAGAATTTATAGGAGGGGATGATTTATGAGTTTTCTCTGTTTTTCTGGTTTTGGTGAAAGGAGAAGGAAGGAGCTGGTGTTGTTTGGCATTCATGACCGAAGAAGGCTGAAGCATAAACATCATAAACGAAGGAACTTATTTACTTACTAGCGCAGCAGCAGCAGTACCAATATCTGTGACATATACAAGGACCTTGATATATAGTTGCTTATATATAGATTTAGGAAATTAGGGTAAATGAGTTAAAACCCTTCTTATCAACGGAAATATGAGGATCAAGACATGGAACCCCTTCTTGTACTGATCTAACACTAGATCACTTGAAAATCTACCACATACATTAATTACTTGATCCCCAAGGGATCTTGTTTGATATTTACTTTCCTAAATCAAATTGGGTTTTAATTAAAACTCAACTGAAATATTAGCAGACTACCGCTCTGTTCTAGGCAGCCTCTACGCTTCACAATTGAACCGCTAAAGCCAAAATGTACGGTTAATTCACCCATCCTGTTGTCCAACCTCTTTTAGGAATATAAGCTTTTTAAAGTAAATTTAAAATATTTTTAAAGTTAAAATTAATGTGATTAGTAATAATAATTTTTTTAAATGCTATATTAATAAAAATAAAAATAATAATTTCCGCTACTTCTTAATAATTTTAAATTTTTATAAATATTTTTTTTTCTAAAATTAAGTTCATTTATACTAATTTTAAATTTAAATATAACTCAAACTGATTTTAAAAAGTAAAAATTAATGTTTTATTTTGAAAGGAAGGGAGGAGTATAATTTTCAGAATAATGGATTATAAAATGTAGAACCCAAAATATACAATGCCCAATATTTACGGGTATTAAAACCCATTTTTTTAGAAGTATATAATTTAAACTTTGATATAAATATAAGAGACACTACATTTCGTGATGTACCTAGTTAAGTATGTCTTAAAATTAAAAAAATATTGTACTTTATCTATATTTAGTTAAGTTAAATTATATTTAAATTGCCTATATAGCAACTAGTTAAAAAATATTAAAAAATGTACTTAATTAATATATAATTAGTCAAGTTAAATTGTACTTCAATTATAATTAAATTGTACCTATATAATACCGAGTAAAGTACAATTCGAAAATAATTAAAAAATACACTTAAAAATACTTAGTTTAGTTGTACTTAAATTATACAAAACTTGTGTGCTCTATAGAATATGAAGTAAGACAACATCAATATTAACTTTAGGCGAGCACTATTTCTACATACATGATATTTTCATACATGATCACTTCTCACATCAAAGTTAGGGGGTGTTTGTTTAGAGCTGAACGGAGCTAAATCTGAATGGCTGAATCGGTCGGTGCGTTTGTTTTGATCTGAATGGCTGAATTGGTAAGATAGACGAGCTGAATGGCTAAGTCAGATTTTTTGAGCTGAATGGCTGAATGAGCAGCTAAATGAAGTAAAAAAAAGTTTAAAAAATTAAAAAAATTTAAAAAAAAACTATTATATTAAGTAATATTAAATAAATTTACAACAATTTTAAATTTTTTTAGAGGAGGTAAAATAATAAAGTTTTGTCATTCAGATGTTTCAGACATGTCAATTATCAAACAGTTTTTTTCATTCAGATTCAGATTCAACTCATTCAGATTCAACTAATTCAGATTCAGATTTATTCAGTTTTTATCAAACACCCCCTTAGACCCACTTTCTTTTTATGTGAGAGGAGAAGAATGTGAAAATATCAAAAATACATATTGAAATATTAATTTCCTAACTTCATTCAAACATAATATATTGATTAAACATATATGCGAGATGTCTGTTTTATCACTTGAAAATATGTGTACTAAATAGTATTTTTTGTGAACTTAATTAATTCATCTTGCTATTTTTTTTATTTAGATTTTTTTTCATAAATTGTTTACTTTTTCTTGAAGCTCCTAACTAATTAACGATACGCATCACTCGAAATCAATACAAAAATCGATATTGAGTCAAAAAATGACTTTTCAAAATATAGGCTGCTACAATGTGTTAAACCATAAATAGAGGGGATCCTAATCCCAGCACCTCATTATAGATGGGAATGAGATTGATATGGATACTAATTTAAAAATGGTGTAACGTGGCAAATTTGGAGTAAAATTTTAAACGACAAAGAATAAAATTTGCTATCACTTTTTTACTATCATTTTCAATATCAAACAACCACAACTGAATTCCTTGTAGTCTGTAATATATAGTATTATTTAATATATATATATATATATATATATATATATATATATATATATATATGACAAAAACAGAATATGATTTTATATATATATATACCACAGAAAATAATAATAATAAATCCGAGTCCTTTGAATTCACAAAGTCTCCTTAAAGCAAATTTATTCCCTCACAGGTGTTAAGGATTAATGAATAATTGCTTCCCAAGATAAAACGGATTTCCAGTTCTTAATTAGAAGCACTTCAAAATTAAGAACACATTGAACCAATTTCAATGTTATGTACCGAACTTATATGATTAATAATAATGATGACGCATGCAAACAGTAAACTGAAAAGGAAGAAAAAATTCTTACTTTTGTTTCTGTCAAAAAATAAGAAGCACTATGTTGTCTGTCAAAAATTAATTAGAACCACTTTGTTGTCTGCCACAATATTACATGCACACTGCACTATACTAAGGAAGAAAACTTCTTACTTTTGTTTGTCTGACAAAAAGTAAGAAGCACTATGTTATTTTTTGTCTGTCAATTTCGACAGAAAAAACAGAGAATAAGAACAGGAACTCATCTCTTTCTTTTCCATGCGCGGGTATATATATATAGAATAATTCCACGGTTTATTACCGTTGGCTCACAAATTGTTTTGACCCGACTCGACCCGACCCGAGTCAATTTTTTCTCATTCAATTCTATTTCCAACAATCCCCCACATGAATGTAAAATTGGCCTTACAATATGCAAAATATGTTATGAATATGCAGACACTAGTTCGAGTACATGAGAAAAGATATTTCATCAGGTTAAGTAGCCTAGTGGCTTTGAACTTACCCTAGTAAAATCTATCGGATTTACTTGGCTAATTAGTAGACTTGATGTCTTTAAACTGTCAGCTTTTCGTGTAAACCAAGACAATAGAATTCACAAAATATCTCTTCAGACATAGTTGGTTCTCACGTTTGTGTTCATTTTGACCTTGAAACACCTCTTGGTTCCGTAAGTATATTAGAGAATTCAACCTTCAAAATTCTCACAGAAGTGGCCCCCTTCTTACTCACGTAGGTGACTTCAATCAAGAGTATCCTGCAATACCCCACTTGAACATATTTCAAGATATAAAAGTCATTAAAAGCGTAACTTATCCTAATTCTCGCGACAGATGTGCACTGTCTCATTTTGGAATGGTTAGGAGTAATTATCTCCTCAGTGGTTTACTGAGTACTACATAGTTCGGTTTGCCCATTGAACCTAGATCTTGGGATCTCCAGTCAGCTAGGTTGGGTTGCCATTATGACGACTCTTATTTAAAAGTAGGCTTTAAACCCATTCCCCTTGATGATTTTTTCACTTGCTCTCTTGTTAAACCTTTCGTAAGCGGATCCGCAATATTATCTTTTGACTTTACATAGTCAATTGAGATAATTCCATTTAAGAGTAATTGTCTAACGGTATTATGTCTCCGTCGTATATGGCGTGACTTACCGTTATATAAATGAGTTTGTGCTCTTCCAATTGCTGATTGGCTATTACAGTGTATACATATAGCTGGCACAGGTCTTGACCAATTTGGAATATCCTCTAAGAAATTACGAAGCCACTCAACTTCTTCTCCAGCTTTGTCTAACGCAATGAATTCTGATTCTATTGTAGACCTTGCAATACACGTTTGTTTTGAGGATTTCCAAGATACTGCTGCACCTCCCAAGGTAAAGATATATCCACTTGTGGATTTCGAGTCTTTATTGTCAGATATCCAATTAGCATCACTATATCCTTCCAATAGTGCTGGATATCTTATATAGTGCAGTCCATATTTTTGAGTATGTTTTAAATATCCTAAAACTCTCAAAATTGCTTTCCAGTGATCTTTACCTGGATTACTCGTATACCTACTTAGCTTACTTACTGAATAAGCTATAGCTGGTCTAGTACAGTTCATGACGTACATTAAATAGCCTATTATATGAGAATATTCTAGTTGAGATATGCCATCGCCTTCATTTTTAGTTAGATGAAGATTTATATCAACTGGGGTCTTATTTAGAATTATATTATACTTGTTAAATTTTTCCAGTATTTTCTCAATGTAATGAGATTGAGATAATATAATTCTATCAGATGTTCTAGAAATCTTGATTCCTAAAATTATATCAGCAACCCCCAAGTCTTTCATATCAAATCTATTTGACAACATGTAAGACCCCAACTTTTATAAATAAAGATGAATTTTCTATAAATATCATTTTTGAATATTATGGAGTTAATTTGATATAATGTTATAGTTGTGGGTAATATTTATAAATTTTACAAAGTACGCAAGTTGTTATATAATATTCGATTGGTCGGGGAATATTCGTTTTAACAGGGAATATTCGTACAACGACACAATCATTAGTGGACCCCACAACGGAATTATTGTCGGATTGAGAAAACGACAAAAATATTTTATTAAAAATAACGGCGGAAATTTTACCATTGTTACTGTTGAACTACTCGGTAGTAAAAGTACAGTAATACGTGTGGTTGCATAGTAGCACACGGTATTGATTATTAATGCTTATGTGAGAAGTCACTCAGTTTGATTCAATTATTGTCAGTTAATAATATGAATTATTTAGCGATAATGACGTTTTGTTTTATTCGTATTATTAACGTAATAAAACAGAAACATCTTTTTATATAAAACAGAATACTTTATTAAAGTTATTCTATAAATAGAATATATTATATTTTATTTAAAAGATTTTTCTTTAAATATGGACCGTCAGATTAAAGTAATCAATCTGGACCGTTCATGGATTAGTTACTATGCATTCTATTTTTCTATAAATAGCAGCTCATTCCTTCATTATTTCTTACGAATTCACTGAACTCTAGAGAGAGAAACTATAGAGAGAAACTATAGAGAGAGAGAAGAAGAGTATTCTGCTACTTAACTACTTTCTTATTTCAGCTCGTCTTCAAAACGGTAGGGAATATTATTTCTTTTATATTCATGAAGAGAACTTCTGTTATTCCATTCTTTATTATTCTGTTGGAATAACCAGTATATGCGGTCTACCCTATACTTGGTGATATTCTTCTATTATTCTGTTGGAACATCCTGTCTGTGTGTTTTACACCGGACCTGGTTCCATTATTTATTATTCTGTCAGAATATCCTGTCTGTGCGTTTACGCCGGACCTGGTTCCATTATTTATTATTCTGTCGAAATATCCTGTCTGTGCGTTTACGCCGGACCTGGTTCCATTATTTATTATTCTGTTGGAATAACCTGTCTGTGCGGTCTATCGCATGCATGGTGATTTCTTTTGTTATTCCATTCTTTATTATACTCAGTTGGTTAAGTTTTGACTTCTATACTCCATGAAATTTGTGGAATATCCTTGACATTTGCGCTTCATCTAGTATCTATTCATGAAAATATTCTCCTGATCATTCTTGAATTTTACTCCACAAAGTAGTATCATGTTGACAATTTGGACGTCGTTAATTCTTGGATAAATTAATTCTTGAACTTGTTTTATTGAATTCTTATATCATTGTCATCATCCTCATGTTTATATTCTGTTGAAAGTCATCTGTGGCCTGTAGTGCATAGATGGACTTGGTATGATTATGACCAGGGATTATTCGGTGTAATCATGACCGTAATGTTACGAATGATGTGGTAAAAGTCCTCATTGGCCCGTAGTGCATTGATGGAAAGTTGTTGGCATGATCATGACCATTAATGAATATACGAATATCCTTGGCCGTAGTGCAGGGGTGATTCGATGATGTGGATTATTTTATTAAGTTGAGTCTCAGCGATCACAGTGTTGGAAAATCTTTTAAATCATAAAAGATAGTAGAGTTTATTTTCTACTTGACTCTCTTAATGGATTGCTTGTTCCGCTACAGTTAAACTTGATGTCTATTATATTTTATCAGTTTAACATTGTTGAAGGCTAATGATAATTTATTCTGCATTATCTTAGTCGTAATATTTCTTACTGGGCTAGTTGAGCTCACCCTTTCTTTCACTGTTCTCTTCAGGAAATGAGAACGTAGCTGGGGCAAGTCGGGGAACGGAGTGATGGTCCGAATGATAGTATTAGTTAGTAGTCCTCACTATTCTATGTAATGGTGTGTTAATAAATGTAATGAGGACTCCTTTTGAGTATGAATACTCTCTAGAAGATAATATTTGTATTCAAACTCACAGTTTATATTTTGTCGTATTGTACACGACAGTTGTATTATTAAGTTGTATTTGTATTCTGTACTATGTATCTGACGACCCAAGATGGGTGATGTATACCTAATTTTGGGGACGTCACAGTTGATATCAGAGCTTAGGGATATGATCCCTGGCTAAGATGTGAGAATAGAACTAGGAGGGGAGAGACGGGAAATTCCTTCGCTAGTATGACCTACCTAAGTTTATTTGCATGGTATTTAATTGGTCGGTCATAATATAAGGATAAAATATGACATATCAATTAATTTTTATTTTGTGGCAGTATCTGCAAATGGCATCTGAGAATGTTGAGAATAGCAATGGAGCACAGGCGACTGTTGATTCACCACATATCAATAATCAGGATAATGTGCATCAGGAAGGTGACAATCCTCATGCAAACAACAACACTGACCAAATGATGAATGATCAAATGTTCAGAGGCTTTATGCAATTCATGCAACAACAGGTGAAAGCGGCTCTTGTCCACAACATAGGTGGAAATACTGGAAACTCTCTGGCGGTCACCGCTAAACAGTTTAAGGAGCTGGGACCACCGGAGTTTAAGGGAGAACCCAAACCACTTGTAGCTGAAACATGGATAAAGCAGATCACCAAGATATTTGATATCTTGGGTTGCTCCGAGGAGCAAAAAGTTCCCTTTGCCGCCTTTATGTTGCGAGGAGAGGCAGATTATTGGTGGGAATCGATAAAGCGTACTCAACCTGCCGCACTGAAGATATCCTGGGAGAAGTTCCAAGAGCTGTTTAACGACAAATACTTTCCCGAGAGTATTCGTCACATGAAGGAGGTGGAGTTCATCAAATTGGAGCAGAATAATATGACCGTGTCGCAGTACGAGGCAAAATTTGCGGAGTTATCCCGGTTTGCGTCCCACCTGGTGGATAATGAAGAAAGAATGACGCGGATGTTTTTAAGAGATTTGAAGCCGGAGATACGTCAACATCTTGATTCTCATAAACTGTGTTTGTATTCAGATGTTGTAAATAGGGCTCAGTTGGTGGAGCGCGATAACGAGACAGCGCAACCAAAAGAGAGCAGCCGACAAAATGATAATACCAGTGAGAGCAGTCATCGAAGCAGTGACAACAAGCGTGGAGGGAATCAACAGGCCAGAAATGGTAACCACTTCGGTGGTAATCAGGGCCAAAACAATAAGAATGTGCATTTCAAGAAGAGAAGATTCAACAATGATGGAAAGACGTCAGCACCAGCACCTGTCGTTAAGGAAGGAGAACGACCACCTATCATATGTTTCAAATGCGGAGGGGAGAGGCACATCAGTCCAAACTGCGCGATGCCGTCCAAAGCATGTTATAATTGTGGAAGAGAACGTCATTTAGCCCGATTTTGTCGTTTACCGAAGACAAATTCAGCTAGAATGGAGGCACCAAAGGCCGTCCCAGAAAAGTCAAAACCGATTGTGGAAGGGAGAGCGTTTGTTGTGAACTCCTAGAGAGCAAGGAACCCGAATAAGGTCATCACGGGTAAGCTTATCATAAACTCTAACGAAGTCTATACTTTATTTGATACCGGTTCTACCCATTCTTTTATTTCTCCTACTTGCGCTCATCGATTAAATTTGATTCCGGAGAAATTAGACTTTGACTTAGATGTTGAAACTCCATTGGGAGAAATCTTCATTACATCCATGATTTATAAGTCTTGTTTGGTTCAAGTTGGTACCCACACATTTCCTGTCGATCTTATTTCATTAAAAATACTTGCATTTGACGTGATTCTAGGGATTGATTGGTTAACTACTCATCATGCAAAAATTGATTATTTTCGTAAGGTTGTTAGCTTTCATATTCCTAATCGACCTATTATGCGAATTCAAGCAGCCAAACCATTAAAATCAATCGCTGTCATCTCAAGCCATAAAGCTATTCGTTTATTGAAAAACGGATGTCAAGCTTTCTTAGCTCATGTCACAGATCTAAACAAAAATACGTCAGTTTTGAATGATATTTCTATTGTTAATAAATTTCCTGACGTATTCCCTGAAGAACTTCCTGGCCTACCCCCAGAGCGTGAAATTGAATTTTGTATCGACCTTGAACCCGGTACAAAACCCATTTCCAAAGCCCCATATCGAATGGCTCCTATTGAACTTCAGGAGTTAAAGACTCAACTGCAGGAATTGTTAGACATTGGTTTTATTCGTCCTAGTACTTCTCCTTGGGGTGCTCCTGTTCTGTTCGTGAAGAAGAAAGATGGGAGTATGTGACTTTGTATTGATTATCGGGAGTTGAATCATGTCACCATCAAAAATAGGTACCCATTACCACGTATTGATGACCTGTTTGACCAGTTGCAAGGAGCACAATTCTTTTCAAAGATCGATCTTCGTTCTGGATATCATCAGCTGAAGGTTAGAACTGAGGATATTCCAAAGACTGCCTTCAGAACTCGGTATGGGCATTATGAATTCTTAGTTATGTCTTTTGGATTGACTAATGCTCCTGCTGCCTTCATGGATATGATGAACAGGGTATTCAAGGAATATTTGGATCACTTTGTGGTCGTCTTTATCGATGACATCCTTGTTTATTTCAAAAGCCGTGAAGATCATGAGCAACACTTGAGGTTGGTACTCCAAAAGCTTCGTGAATACAAACTTTATGCCAAGTTGAAGAAATGCGAGTTCTGGCTGGAAGAGGTAGCATTCCTTGGGCATGTAGTATCAAGTCGTGGAATATCTGTTGACCCGGTAAAGATTGAAGCTATTCAAAGCTGGGAACAACCTAAATCAGTAACCGAAGTACGTAGCTTTCTCGGTCTAGCTGGTTATTATCGGAGATTCGTGAAAGGATTTTCTCGAATCGCTACTCCGTTAACTCAGCTGACTCGGAAAGATACAAAGTTCGGTTGGAGCGAAGAATATGAGCAGAGTTTTCAAGAACTCAAGAGGAGACTCATTTCAGCACCTTTTCTAACAATACCATCTGGCTCGGAGGGATTTGTCATCTACAGTGATGCTTCGAGCAAAGGGTTGGGATGCGTTCTCATGCAACATGGAAAAGTCATAGCCTATGCATCAAGACAACTCAAGGAATATGAGAGGAATTATCCTACTCATGATCTAGAGTTGGCAGCTGTTGTCTTTGCACTTAAAATTTGGAGGCATTACTTGTACGGGGAGAAGGTGGAGATCTTTACGGATCATAAAAGCCTTAAATATTTCTTCACTCAAAAGGAACTCAACATGCGACAACGACGTTGACTTGAACTGTTGAAAGATTATGATCATACCATTCAATATCATCCTGGAAAAGCGAACGTGGTAGCTGACGCATTGAGTAGAAGATCATATGCAAGTACGAGTGCGATATTGTCAACACAAAGACCCATTTTGTGTGATTTACAAAGGATGGAGATAGAGTTAAAGACTCCAGGGACCCATGTGATGATGGCGAATATATGAGTAGAATCGACTTTAATCGATAAAGTTAAAGCTGCTCAAGCTACAGACTTGGAGCTGATGCGTATGAGGAAGAAAGTGCAAGAAGGTGCTATGCCGGAAGCAAGAATCGATGAAGAAGGAATACTTCGAGTCAACTCCAGACTTTGTGTTCCTAACAACCCTGATTTAAAGTATGAAATCATGATGGAGGCGCACAACACACCGTTTGCAATCCATCCTGGAAGTACCAAAATGTATCATGATCTTCGTCATACATTTTGGTGGAGCAATATGAAGAAAGAGATAGCGCTGTTTATCTCAAGGTGTCTAACTTGTCAACGAGTCAAAGCGGAGCATCAAGTACCAAAAGGTCCATTGCAACCACTTGAAATTCCAGAATGGAAGTGGGAGCACATTACCATGGATTTCGTTACCGGTCTTCCTAAGGTTTCTCAAGGTATAGATGCGATTTGGGTCATTGTTGATAGATTGACCAAGTCTGCTCATTTCTTACCGATACGAGAAACTTATACACTTGAACGTCTTGCTCGTATGTACATAAACGAGATTGTAAGACTGCATGGTATGCCAGTATCCATAGTTTCTGATCGAGACCCAAGATTCACTTCACGATTTTGGGTTAGTTTACAAAAAGCTATGGGCACAGATTTACGATTTAGTTCGGCATATCATCCTCAGACGGACGGACAATCAGAGAGGACTATTCAAACTCTAGAAGATTTATTAAGACTCTGTGTCTTTGACTTCAAGGGAAGTTGGGACAAGTTCTTACCATTGGTGGAGTTTTCCTACAACAACAGTTATCAAGCAAGTATTGGCATGGCTCCATTCGAAGCATTGTATGGAAGAAAATGTCGTTCTCCAGTATGCTGGGATGAGGTGGGTGAAGTAACGTTGTTGGGACCGGAGTTGGTACGTATGACTACAGAAAAGATTCAAACGATCCGACAACGTATAAAAACCTCACAAGATCGACAAAAGAGTTATGCTGATCTTCATCGAAAGGACGTGGAATTTGATGTAGGAGATCATGTGTTCTTACGTGTTGCTCCATGGAAAGGAGTTACGAGATTTGGAAAGAGAGGAAAGCTCAATCCTCGATTCATCGGTCTATTTTTAATCCTCGATCGAGTAGGAACTGTGGCTTATAGACTCGCTTTACCGCTAAGTATGTCTCGTGTTCATAACGTTTTTCACATATCCATGTTACGCAAATATGTGGAAGACCCGAACCACATTATTGAGTTAGAACCGGACGAAATAGCGGAAGATTTGACGTATGAAGAAGTTCATGTTCAAATCTTGGATAAGAAGGAACATATTCTACGCTCCAAGGTTATACCTCAAGTCAAAGTTTTGTGGAGAAACCACGATGTTGAGGAAATGACTTGGGAGTTAGAATCTGAAATGAAATCAAGGTATCCTTACCTCTTCGACATACCAGGTACGTACCCTAATTTCGAGGGCGAAATTTCATAAGAAGGGGAGGTTGTAAGACCCCAACTTTTATAAATAAAGATGAATTTTCTATAAATATCATTTTTGAATATTATGGAGTTAATTTGATATAATGTTATAGTTGTGGGTAATATTTATAAATTTTGCAAAGTACGCAAGTTGTTATATAATATTCGATTGGTCGGGAAATATTCGTTTTAACAGGGAATATTCGTACAACGACACAATCATTAGTGGACCCCACAACGGAATTATTGTCGGATTGAGAAAACGACAAAAATATTTTATTAAAAATAACGGCGGAAATTTTACCATTGTTACTGTTGAACTACTCGGTAGTAAAAGTACAGTAATACGTGTGGTTGCATAGTAGCACACGGTATTGATTATTAATGCTTATGTGAGAAGTCACTCAGTTTGATTCAATTATTGTCAGTTAATAATATGAATTATTTAGCGATAATGACGTTTTGTTTTATTCGTATTATTAACGTAATAAAACAGAAACATCTTTTTATATAAAACAGAATACTTTATTAAAGTTATTCTATAAATAGAATATATTATATTTTATTTAAAAGATTTTTCTTTAAATATGAACCGTCAGATTAAAGTAATCAATCTGGACCGTTCATGGATTAGTTACTATGCATTCTATTTTTCTATAAATAGCAGCTCATTCCTTCATTATTTCTTACGAATTCACTGAACTCTAGAGAGAGAAACTATAGAGAGAAACTATAGAGAGAGAGAAGAAGAGTATTCTGCTACTTAACTACTTCCTTATTTCAGCTCGTCTTCAAAACGGTAGGGAATATTATTTCTTTTATATTCATGAAGAGAACTTCTGTTATTCCATTCTTTATTATTCTGTTGGAATAACCAGTATATGCGGTCTACCCTATACTTGGTGATATTCTTCTATTATTCTGTTGGAACATCCTGTCTGTGTGTTTTACACCGGACCTGGTTCCATTATTTATTATTCTGTCAGAATATCCTGTCTGTGCGTTTACGCCGGACCTGGTTCCATTATTTATTATTCTGTCGGAATATCCTGTCTGTGCGTTTACGCCGGACCTGGTTCCATTATTTATTATTCTGTTGGAATAACCTGTCTGTGCGGTCTATCGCATGCATGGTGATTTCTTTTGTTATTCCATTCTTTATTATACTCAGTTGGTTAAGTTTTGACTTCTATACTCCATGAAATTTGTGGAATATCCTTGACATTTGCGCTTCATCTAGTATCTATTCATGAAAATATTCTCCTGATCATTCTTGAATTTTACTCCACAAAGTAGTATCATGTTGACAATTTGGACGTCGTTAATTCTTGGATAAATTAATTCTTGAACTTGTTTTATTGAATTCTTATATCATTGTCATCATCCTCATGTTTATATTCTGTTGAAAGTCATCTGTGGCCTGTAGTGCATAGATGGACTTGGTATGATTATGACCAGGGATTATTCGGTGTAATCATGACCGTAATGTTACGAATGATGTGGTAAAAGTCCTCATTGGCCCGTAGTGCATTGATGGAAAGTTGTTGGCATGATCATGACCATTAATGAATATACGAATATCCTTGGCCGTAGTGCAGGGGTGATTCGATGATGTGTATTATTTTATTAAGTTGAGTCTCAGCGATCACAGTGTTGGAAAATCTTTTAAATCATAAAAGATAGTAGAGTTTATTTTCTACTTGACTCTCTTAATGGATTGCTTGTTCCGCTACAGTTAAACTTGATGTCTATTATATTTTATCAGTTTAACATTGTTGAAGGCTAATGATAATTTATTCTGCATTATCTTAGTCGTAATATTTCTTACTGGGCTAGTTGAGCTCACCCTTTCTTTCACTGTTCTCTTCAGGAAATGAGAACGTAGCTGGGGCAAGTCGGGGAACGGAGTGATGGTCCGAATGATAGTATTAGTTAGTAGTCCTCACTATTCTATGTAATGGTGTGTTAATAAATGTAATGAGGACTCCTTTTGAGTATGAATACTCTCTAGAAGATAATATTTGTATTCAAACTCACAGTTTATATTTTGTCGTATTGTACACGACAGTTGTATTATTAATTTGTATTTGTATTCTGTACTATGTATCTGACGACCCAAGATGGGTGATGTATACCTAATTTTGGGGACGTCACACAACATACGTTTTATTGAGTTGATAACTTCATTGTTGCTACCCATGATTAACATATCATCCACATAAAGACAAACAATGGCATATTCTTTTTGAGTACTTTTGACATAAACACATTTGTCACACTCATTTATTTTAAATCCATTTGATAACATAACATTATCAAATTTCTCATGCCATTATTTTGGTGCTTGTTTTAATCCATACAAGGATTTAATAAGTTTGCATACTTTCCTCTCTTGTCCAGGAGCTATGAAACCTTCAGGTTGTTCCATATATATTTCTTCATCTAATTAACCATTTAAGAATGCAGTCTTTACATCCATTTGATGTATTTCAAGTCTATTTAAAGATGTTATTGCTATTAGCATTCGAATAGATGTAATTCTTGTAACAGGTGAATAAGTGTCGAAATAATTCAATCCTTCCTTTTGTCTATAGCCTTTAACAACAAGTCTTGCTTTATATTTATCAATTGAGCCATCAGCTTTCATCTTCTTTTTGAAGATTCATTTATACCCTAAGGGTTTTGAACCAGGTGGAAGGTCCACCAATTCCCATGTATGATTTTGCATAATGGACTCAATTTTGCTATTTATTGCTTCTTTCCAATGAGAAGCATCTGGAGAGGATACTGCTTCCTTGTAGGTTCGAGGATCGTTTTCTAACAAAAATATTAGAAAATTCGGACCAAAAGACGTTGAAGTCCTTGCCCTTTTGCTACGTCTAGGTTCATCCACTACAGACTCTTTGTTTATATTTTCAGGATTATCCCTAGTAGCATCCAAAGGTCTTTTGTTTAAATTTGAATCATTATTTCCATTATATGGAAAAATATTCTCAAAAAATGATGCATCTCTTGATTCAATAAATGTATTAACATGAATATCGTTAATTTCAGATTTATGAACAAGAAAGCGATAAGCACTGCTGTTATTTGCATAACCAATGAAAACACAGTCAATTATTTTTGGTCCTATCTTAATCTTTTTAGGTTTAGGAACCATTACCTTTGTTAGACACCTCCACACCCGTAAGTATTTATAGCAAGGTCTATGACCTTTCCATAAAGGTGTTTTGTGAGTTTTCTTATGAGACACTTTATTAAGAATATAATTGGCAGAAAGCAAAGCTTCCCCCCACAAATTCTGGGGTACTCCATAACTGTTTAACATAGCATTCAACATTTCTTTCAATGTTCGGTTCTTGCGTTCAGCAATACCGTTAGATTGAGGTGAATAAGGAGCGGTAGTTTGGTGAATAATACCATGAGTAGAGCATATCTCTTCAAATAGTGATTCATATTCACCACCTCTATCGCTTCTTATTGCTTTAATCTTTTTGCTAAGTTGATTTTCAACTTCATTTTTATAAAGTTAAAACTTTTCTACAGCCTCATCTTTGCTTCTTAGCATATATATAACAATATCTTGTGCAATCATCAATAAAGGTTATGAAATATTTTTTCCCACCTCTAGTTTGCACAAACTTTAAGTCACATATATCAGTGTGAATTAAATCTAGAGGTTCAGATTTTCTTTCAACAGAATGAAAGGGTAATCTTGTCATTTTTGATTCCACACAAATTTCACATTTATGTTTTTGATTAATATCAAATTTAGGCAAGAATTCTAAATTAATTAATCTACGCAATGTATCATAATTAACATGTCCTAATCTAGCATGCCAAATATTTGAAGACTCTAACAAGTAAGCAGAAGAATTAATTTTATTATTATCAATAAACTTCGGTACAACAGTCATAACATTCATCTTAAAGAGCCCATCATTCATGTAGCCCTTTCCTACAAACATATCATTCTTTGTAAGTACAAACTTATCAGACATAAACACCAACTTAAAGCCATTCTTGCTAAGTAGTGACCCATAAACTAGATTCTTGCGAATATCTGGCACATGAAGCACTTCATTCAAAGTCAGATCTTTGCCAGATGTCATTTTCAGTATAATCTTTCCACGTCCTTCAACCTTTGAACTTGAGGAGTTTTCCATGAAGAGTTGATCATCATTTTCTACTGGTTTGTAAGTAGAAAACATCCATTTGTTGGAACATATGTGGCGAGTAGCCCCAGTGTCCACGTACCACTCTTTAGGGTTTCCTACCAAATTGCATTAAGATATAACTGCAGAAAGATTAATGTCTGAAACATTTTCAGACAGCTTTTCTAGTTCTGTCACATTTGCTTGAGGCTTCTGTTATCTCTTGAACTTCTTTGGCTTTCGACATTCATTTGATTTATGTCCTGGAATGCCACAATTGAAGCACTTGCCTTTGAATTTCATCTTGGCTTTGAAATTCGAATTTCCTTCGCGCTTCCTTTTGTTGTTGTTGTTTGGCCTTTGTTCTACCACATTTGCCTTTGCTTCATACAAATTTTTCCCACTCTTCTTGTCAGATACTCGATTGTCCTCTTCAATCCGAAGTCGAACAAGCAGTTCTTCAAGATTCATTTCTTTGCGTTTATGCTTAAGATAATTCTTGAAGTCTTTCCATGACTGTGGAAGTTTTTCAATCACTGCAGCAACTTGGAATGAATCATTTAGTGACATTCCTTCAGCATGAATATCATGTAGAATCATTTGTAATTCTTGAACTTGGGTGATGACTGCTTTGGAATCTACCATTTTGTAATCATGAAATCTACCAACAATAAATTTTTTCGTGCCAGCATCTTCAGTTTTATATTTCTTGTCTAAAGATTCCCAAAATTCCTTTGCCGTTTGAATTGTACAATACACATTATACAATGTATTGTCTAATCCATTCATTACATAATTTCTACAAAGGAAGTCTGCATGTTTTCATGCATCAACTGCAACCACCTTTTCTTTGTCAGTTTCTCCTTCAACAAGAGTAGAACAGTCCTCTTGTAGAAACCGAGTCAAATTCAATGTTGTGAGATATAATATCATTTTTTGTTGCCAACGTTTGAAATCAGTTCCATTGAACCTTTTAGGCTTTTCTCCATGAGACATACTCACGGCAGGAATGGTACTAGTAGATGCCATTTCTGTTATACAAAGAAGACAAATGTCAATAAACATAAATAAATTTCTGTTTGTAGAAGATGTAACAAATTTTGTTTACAAATTTGTTTTTGCAGAATATTCTATATATTAATACAATAATATATATTAGCAATCAAAATAAACTGTTATATGAATTTAAAAACAATAACAGAATAGTAATATTAATATGCAAACAATTTTCTGTTTACATAAAACACTAATACAATTACAGAATATAAATAAAATATTATATATATGATAGTTATATATCTATGATAATATATTCTATTAGAGAATTCTTTGGCAATTGGAATATATTATTACAATGCTTAATATATCACTGCAAAACCGAACGACAATAGCAAATGACTTGACACAATCATGCAGAAATTAATAAAACATGCAGAATTAGACATAATTTCTGTTTATAAATTTCAGTTTACCTTTTATAGCAAATGGTTATTTAGACAACAGAAATTTGTTAAAATCAGAATATTAACATACAATTAATATATTAACATGTAATTAATATAATAACGAAATATATATAACAACAGAAATTAATTTCTAGAATTCTGTGTATTAATATATTACATGTATTAATATGCAAAAATTCAACAAAAATTTTCCACTGAACAAATTCAGTAACAGTAAAAATATAAATATATCATATATTATATTATACTGCAAGGATAAACAACTTGTATAATATTTACCGTTGCCCAACTATAGATTCACCATTTCAGAACTTACAGATTCATGCACTATTATCTTTACCGTTGCATTATTTCAGAATACTTATTACGTTAATAAACTTGTTTTATAAAACAATTTCCTGTTTTATAATTCTGTAATAAAATTTTTATAAAACCAAAATTACAGAATTATATTAAATAAAACTATAATTACAGAATAATAGATTTACTTTAAGATTGTAGTCTGTAATATATATATATATATATATATATATATATATATATATATATATATATATATGGCAAAAACAGAATATGATTTTATATATATATACCACAGAGAATAATAATAATAAATTCGAGTCCTTTGAATTCACAAAGTCTTCTTAAAACAAATATATTCTCTCACAGGTGCTAAGGATTAATGAATAATTGCTTCCCAAGATAAAACGAATTTTCAGTTCTTAATTAGAAGCACTTCAAAATTAAGAACACATTAAACCAATTTCAATGTTATGTACCGAACTTATATGATTAATAATAATGATGACGCATGTAAACAGTAAACTGAAAAGGAAAAAAAAATTCTTACTTTTGTTTCTGTCAAAAAATAAGAAGCACTATGTTGTCTGTCAAAAATTAATTAGAACCACTTTGTTGTCTGCCACAATATTGCATGCACACTGCACTATACTAAGGAAGAAAAATTCTTACTTTTGTTTGTCTGTCAAAAAGTAAGAAGCACTATGCTATTTTTTGTCTGTCAATTTCGACAGAAAAAACAGAGAATAAGAACAGGAACTCATCTCTTTCTTTTCAATGCGCGGGTATATATATATAGAATAATTCCACGGTTTATTACCGTTGGCTCACAAACTGTTTTGATCCGACTCGACCCGAGTCAATTTTTTCTCATTCAATTCTATTTCCAACATTCCTAACTAATACTAAGGTTATATTTGAGAAACTAAAAATATCATTCGTCGTTATACAAATATATCTCTAATTTAAAAACGGGGAGAGTATTATCTTATTGAAGATATGTCAATTAATGTCTCATATATGGACTACTTCTTGTATATTTTCTCCTATAAATGCACAATATATAAGATTCATAACGTTATGTATTGTGATAAATTTATGTCCATTTACAATTATGAAATTTATCAATACATAGAATTGATAATAATTATGTGAGGGCCCCACTTATTACATAACTCTCCAAAAAAATTACCATAAATAATTACCCACATAGCAGTTGATGATTAATCAAACAGTCGACATAAATATTCGTAATATATATCATTTTCCTATTAGTAATACTCCATATATGAATTCGTGTGGTGAATACATATTAGATTTGGGTATACATTATTAGATTCAAGCCGAATCAGAGAAATGCAACATGCATATAAGAAACTTTTACTATAGATTCGTATAAAAGGTATCCTCACTACACCAAAAATGACCTCTAGTGAAGGACAAATTCTTCACAAGACATACTATATCACTCACAAGTGATTTATTGTGAAAAAATATTTCCTTCACACGATTGCTCGCATTAGACCTCCTCGCAATTGAGTATCCTTCGCTAAGTAGTAACTAAATATTTTTTGTAAATGATATATTGTGAATAACTTTTTTATTCACAAATTGTATTTGGTAATGAAATATTGTTATTTAGTGAAAGATTGGTTTCCTTCACAAATAATATTTTAAGAATGACTATTTGAAATTAGTGAATAACTTTATTCCCTCACAAATAATATATTGTGAAGAACAAATTTATTTAACGAGAAAATATTTTCCTTCACTAATTATAAGTTGAGAATCATTCTTCAATTTAGTGAGAAAAAAATTCCTTCACAAATTATAAATTTATAAACAAAAAATTAATTACTAAATAATCAAAATTCATTGAAAATTATAATTGATTTTCAAATCAATAATTTCATATTTATTATTATTATTATTAATCTTTATAAGAAATATTAAATTTATTTTTCAAGTAAATATAAATATTGTCATACTTGTTTCAAACTAATTGATAAACTAATGTATAAAGAGCTAATAAAATCAATATTTCACATATAAATAGATAATACTCGAGTCACAATATCTACAATTTTTTTTTATTGTATCTTGGTCTCCTAAGGACCATAGTAGCTACAAAACTTATTAACTAACATAAAAAATTGAAAGAATAACAATGACCAAGAAGGAATAAAGTGTGTCATGTTAAATCCACTTCATCATCATTTTCTTCAAGAAAATCAAGGTTGGGCGTGTAAAATTCATGCTGCAAGAGAAACACCAAAATTCATTTTCAATAAGATGATGGATAAGAAAAGATGAAACTGACGAACTTAAATTACGAGAGAGATTAATGAAGGATAAAGACAAAAAATATAACTATCAGTAAATACCTCAATTGATTCATAGTTGTTAAATGTCAACCATCGCGATTCTAACCTGTTTAAAATGTCACAAAAACCCAAGGAAAACTGAAAGAAAACATCAAAAGCAAACTTGATGGTGTAGAAAAATTCTGAAACGTATTGGCATTCTCTCTCTTTCTAATGGGGTATTTTGGACCAAAGTATGAGGATTGGAACCAGTGACCTTGAGGTCCTCAAGGCCTCTGCACTTTACCACCCTTTGGGTTTTGTAATCTCCCTCTTTATAAAAAAAAAATTCCTCTTCTATCTAAAAAAAAGACGCAAGGGTATAGATGAGGCAATATCAAATAGATTATATACTTGCATGTATCAATTCTAGACATGATATTAGACAACCAACATAAGAGGAAGAACAATGACAATAAAAGTGATGTTAGATGTTTACCACATAAGCATCAAAAATGCAATCAGAATGATGTGATTGTATAAAATCGTCATCAACGGCATGTCCCAATAAAACTGGAACAAAGCAAGACTTTGCCACCTATAAGAAGAAAAGTAAGACCATCAGTCTGACTAAGAACATAAACCAATTCCAAATATCCATTAGCAAGAACGAATAATTGTGGATTGAAATCAGCTATTTCTTCAAGTGTTTCATCCCAATATTTATCTTGTATCCATAAAATTGATTCTTTACTCAATTTCTACACAATACCCACTTAAGAAGGTCAAGTCATCAATAGAAACAAGACATTAATACAATAAAATCCCTGTTTGGATTTTGGCATATGTTGCCCAGTTAGGCACAAATCACGCTCTTAGGTAAATTACAAACACATCTCGCTTGACAGTGCAGGAAGCACACAAAAACTATAGACCTCATTTACTGATTAATCAAATTCACTTCCATGCAAAGTGACATCAACATAATGAGAAATAAAATCTTATATATACACTAAAAATATTAATATAAAACTAACAATACTTGCAACAGGGAACCGATATAAAATTCATTATGGTACATAGTCATACAACAAACAAGCAACAATAAGCAAAACCAACTGCTCTAATAAATCAAAAAGTAGCACCCAATAAAATGATAAAAAAGCAAATCTTGAGCAGAATACACATTTGCATTATCAATTTACTATCTCAAGGTATTCAAACAGTAAATAAATAAATGAAAAATTCCAATTCATTCCATTCCATTACCGTTACTGCTTCTTCAAGAGCAGAGGTCCACCATTATCCCCAGTAGCCTTATTGTGCTTAACATGGCTCCCATCACATAGGGGAAAAGTCTTAGACCTCCAACACCTACACACCCACAAAAAGCCCCTCGTTCATTAAATTATCATGACTTCAAAACGAAACAACTAATTAATGTGGACATATGTCAGCTAGATTAACACAACAAAAAAGTATTTATTTAACAGTAAAAGTAGACAAATATATACATATATATTGTATATATGTAGAGTAATTAATAGCAGAGCGAAAATTGGGGAACCTGCAGTAAGCGGTAAGGGGCTTGGAGAGTTCAGTAACGACGACAGAGTCGACAACTTTCTCTTCGGTCTTTCTAATTTATGGGTTTATAGATTCTGCTCTCACTGTCACCGTCCGCCTTGACATCTGATTTCTTTTAAGGCTAATCAATTCTAATACCTTTTGAAATTAAATAAATTGAATGCTCTTTCTGATTTTTGGGTTTATAGATTCTATTTCGGTAAAGTAGTTTCAGAGCTCTGTAAAATCCATCTAAACTGATCATTTTAACTATTTTATATTTTTTAAAAATAGCTTGTTATACCAGTTATAGCATATTAGAAATTGACATTGATTGGATCTATGGTTTGAGAATTATAAAATAACAAATCTAGCAACTTGGCATTGGAGATGGAGCAGTAGCAGCAGGCGTTGCTGCTGCTGCAACAGTCTCAATTGGGCAGCTTTGGCACCTGATTTATCTGTCTTAGAGTGTCCATTTCAGCTGAGTTACAATTTTTAAAAATACTATGTCATGCCTATATAACCTGTTAAAGGTTTGGTTGCATTTAATGATGTGAGTTGAAAGATAGAAATTAGCAAAGGAGAGTTGTTAAGGCTCGGCTGCAGGGTAGTGCTGGGCAGCAGCTGGCATGGCTTGCTTGTTGACTGTTTTGCTTTTGTTGTAGTCATCTTGACAGTTAGTTCATGTAAGGTGGACGCAAATTGATAAATGCATATAACTTGATATATTAATTATAATTAGTATATAATATTAGGAATAAATTTAAGAAATATAGTAAATAAAGTGAGTTGTTTAAATATGAGAAAAAAAACCACAAGTTTAAAAGGAATTTGTGAAATATAGTGGTTGTATTTTATCTAGTAATGACCTTATGTGTGTAAAATAGGTACTTTCCAAGAACATAACGTTTCGGGTTCACGTAATCATGTAGAATCAATTGCTTTGCACCAAGAATGCAAGTATTTCAACTTTCCTCCATAATTAACATTTGGTTGAAAAACTTTATTCAATGACAAGCCTTATTGCAAGTATACTAACTTTCTTCTTTGAGTAGAAATCTTGGATCAAAGTTCCTTTTGAAGCTTGAAATGAATAATTTGTATCTTGAATTGATAATTCCCTAATGAATTCATTATCTAAATATTATTGAAGTTTCTTTTGATTCGTGAATTTATATTGACAATCTATGCTACTCAAGTTCGGCTAGACTATACTTGATAATTGTTCTAAGATTCATCATGAAAGATAATAATAGACTCCTGCCTTCCTGTAATCTATTTAATTGACACGAGTCAATCTATCCCCTATTCAATAAAATAAGTTCAAGAATTTTTTGGGATATTTTGTGCATTTGAGCAAGCTATTCAAGACGTTGGAAGGACGCATTTGCCTAAAATATTTAACTCTGTGAAAACTTTCTACTTGATTAATGTTCCCCCTCCAGATTACTCTTTCAAAGTAAACTACATGAAACAAATTTAATAAGGTTGTTGGTATTAGTTTATGCTCTCCTCGAATCGAACTCTCTTTATAAAGATTTGAATTGTCAAAATAAGTGAGCAGTATTTTGATAACCCTGAAATTAGAAAGTGAAACTCTCTAAGGGAGGGAGGTAATTTTGGTATACTTTCTATCATATATTTCACAAATTATTCACAATCTCCAATTACTATTTTTGCATTCTAATTGTTTGCATGTTTCTTACTGATTTTGTACCTTGATGCAGTTTTAAACTTGGATTTGCACCAAGTCATCTTTGTTTCATAATTATGCATGCATCTCTTATCTTAAGCAACACTATTTTGGTAGAGATAATTAAACACTGACCAACTTTGTGCTTCTATTCATTTCTATCACCCTTTTCTCTTCCTCTGTAAAGAATGACGAATATAATTTTCTCATACAGTAAATTTTCTCATACATCCCTAATTGAATGTATTTTCTCTTACATTCCTAATTGAATGTATTTTCTCATACATTCCTAATTGAATGTATTGCTAATCAATTCTAATACCTTTTGAAATTAAATCAAGGCCTCTAAAATACGATTAAATCGTATTAAATAAGTCATGTGCCAACACATGACATATTCCAATAAATTTTTTGACCACAACGTATTAAGGGAAATTATGACAGCTAGATGGACCCATTTGAAAAAATTTAACTTCATGACCAAAAATGACAAGAGCATTCAACTTTGGGACAGTTTTGCAGTTATTTAATCATTTCTTTTAAGGCTTCTGTATTTCTACACTGCCTTTCAGGAAATTAAATTTTACGGAGTGAGGCCCCCCCCCCTTTTTTTCCCTCCTCACTCAGCCCCTTCTTATCCCATTTCTTAACTTGACAAAATTTTGTCCCACGGGATATTGTAAAAGAAATAATGAAGATGGTTACAATTAAGTTATATAACTGTAGACATCAAAACAGTAGCAAAATATTAGCTCAAAGCTCATCTCCAAAACGGAATTCTTTATTAATAAGAACGAACTCTATCTATATATATGCTATGTATTAATAATACAAAGTAATGACCTATGTTCAATCTCCAAAATGAATGAAGTTTGAAAGTCATTTACCTGAAGCCTCGTTAATATGTGTGCAATAGTATCATCTCTTGATAAACCAAGCAGAACTCGGTATGCGAGAGCCCGAAGACAATCAAGGGCACCAGGAGGTGTAACAACGCGTGGTTGGAGAAGCTGAAGAAGAACCTTGATGCCATTGTTGGCACGAACAGCCTCTCTCGCTTGGTGGTATCCTTGCTCAAGTTGTGCAGCAAGGCCAACACAACTTGCTCCAGCACCCAAGGAAATTCTACGATCTCCAACTAATCCCGAAGTTACTATTGACACAGGTGTTTGTGAAGTATTACTAGAAGATGTTATGCTGAATACCGCCGAGCTGCCCCGTTCTATGCTGTGAGGATAGGCATCAGTTCCTTTATATGAGCATTCAATTTACTTGAGTCTAGCTGATCAAAAAGATCATCACTGTCTTTCTTTCCTGAAAAAGTTATGAAGACCATACTCAGCAGTCCCCACACAAAATATAAAATTCTATATACCAATGAAACAGGCAATTAACAGACCTTTTCTGAATTGTTGAATCGCCTTGAACACAGGAAGTTCAACCTCAACCTCATTCAGGTATCTAATAGAATCTTTACCAAGGAAGTCAAACTGGAACATCAAAAGAATTTTAATTGTTACCTCATGTAATAAGTTGCAGGAGCTGGGAACTGTATAATATGGTTACAAATTTCTATGAACTTTATACATTCCAGAAGAATGAATCCACCTTCAGAGCATATGAAGCTTATTCAAAGTCATTTAGGACTTCCATAACTCAAATTTTGTTCTGAAACCATAGCCTTCTGAGTTTTTCCCTTGGTTGATAGTCGAAACTATGCCATCTCAAACATAAAATAAATTATCTTCAAAATATTTGGAGGCACTGGTATAACATGTTCCTTTTTCAATGTACAACAACCAACAGTATCAGCCTCATCATCATCCTGAAAAAAGACAAAACACAAATAAGTAGTCTGCGTAAAAGGATTATTTGCCTTTCTACCTTGCTTAGTGGATAAAATTTTTTCGTAAGTTAGTTATCGTAGAAAAACATAATAAAGACAAACTGGTACAGTTAACAATCCACATCATTCTACTTAACATGTTTTATCACACTATGATCTCCTCTCTGTAAGTACATCGCCTTCACCCAACAAAACCTTACCACTTATTTTTTCATAACATAATGATTTACTAATTCATATATGATGCAACAGTTGAAAAATGACAAAAGCAAAAAAGAAGAGGAAATAGTTTACATACAGACAATTAATAAATATCACACCTTCTCATTGCCTGCCCTCGGAGCTAATTTGTTGATTAGATAAGTTTCCACTGCTACTTGCCGCTTTGTCACATCTTTACTAGAAAAATTCTTAGTGTAAGCTGCTCTGATGCCTAAAATTAACAACAGTGATGTTCCCACTGTCACAAGTGAGACCCAACCACGGCGTGGAAGGATCATTTCCTTTCCAGTTCTCTGCAAACCTAATCGGATAACCAACAGATTGTGCAACAGCGAGCAATGTATTCACACGAGAATCACATGGCACACCGATCATTTAAACAGAAACTATTAGTATTATCAATCCTATCTAGAGTAATAGGAGATTTAAACTTCGGTGTCATCCCATGTAACTTATTATTCGTCAAATTCACTACTAGAAGGGCTGGAAGATCAACCAAAGACACAGGCATCGGATCCGTGAAGCTATTATCCCTTAAGCTCAAGTTATGCAATTGTTTCAATTCCGAAAGATCTGGTATAGGACCCGAAAACTATTTCGAATGTAATCAAACCTCAGCTAATTGGGTCATATTTTGTAAAATATCGATTCTGCCATTCAATTTAGAGCTGCTTTGCTGCCCGTTTAACCAAAGTTTCTGAATTGAGGTACCCGAAAAGCTAGCAGGAAATTCACCCTCTCCAAGAGTGATAGACTCCACGGCACGCTTGCGTGAGGTGGTTGTCGTCCGGATCGTTTCTAGCACAGTTATTGGGTGAATTGCTTGCAACACCTTAACCCCTCGCCTATATGTAGACGGTAATCTTGGTACAATTGCTCGCGTTCGGAATTCTGCGTTGAATGGACACCAACGACACTTTGACCCCTCGCTTATATTGAAGCTGTAATCTCGATACAATCGACGATTGATGCGGTAGAAGACGCCACACACAACTATGAATTGTTGTACGATAAGTCAAATTGAATCTCAAAGAAATAACTAAGAAAAATACTTAGGAATTCTTCAAAAAAATCAAAAGTAGAGAATAATCTCACAAATATATTGAATAATGAATAATGTATATTGTTTACATCAACTTGGACCTCTATTTATACTACTCAAAACAATCCTAAAAACAATAGGAACAAATTATTCTAATCCTAATATGAATTACAAATCATAACCCTAATTTCTACATGGAAGTAGAAATCAATTTGGAAAAGAAATTCCTATTTCTATAAAACAATAAAAACCTTATTTAGAAAGTAAATCTAAACGGAAAAGAAATCCTAATTATAATAGAATTTGATAAGTATTTGGAAAATAAATCCCTAAAAATTAGGCTAATAGAATCTGCCTAATATTTTAGGAAACAAAAATCTTTTTCCTAAAATTCCAAACTCCTTGCCATGTTAGGATCTTTTGCCGCGTGAAACTTGCTTATTTCCTTTGCATGTAATATGTGAATAACTTGCTGATCAGGATTGTATCAAAGAGCCGCCTTCTTCTTGCTCGCGTCAGACACCAGCTAATTCATAGAAACAACCAAAATCAAATCCAAAACCAATAAAAAAACCCCTGGAACAGAGAATTGAAAATAGAACGTACCTTGAGACCTAGTGCGAGTTTGGATGCAAGAAAAAGGAAATCTAGGGAAACGAAGAGAGAGACTGCCTTCAACAGTGGGTTGTGAAACCAGGGAATAGAGAGTTGAAAACAAAATTGGGGAATAGGGCTGAATGTATTTTACATTCCTATTACGATGGAGTGTTGAATACTCGTCTGTTCCAAACATAAAAGTTAGGTAACATTTTAAAAAAAACAACTATTGTAAATTAGTTAAAAATGTAATTATTATAAGTAAATTTATTATTGTAAAAAAATTAATGTATTTATATTATAATTTTTATTCACCATAAATAATAATAAAAAATTATTTAGAATAAAATAGCGACCAATTTTATCTCTCGCAAAATTTTTTTGAACAATAATATATAGTGAGTAATAATTCCTTCACCAAATAAATTTTTTCCTCGCAAATTTTCATTATAAATTAGCACCAAAAATACTTTTATCACCTCAATTTTGCGAGAGAAAAAATATAAATTGTGAAGGATGTTTCTTTCGCTAATAACTATATTGTCACTATATTTTTTCCTTCACTGTTCCTTCGCTATAAAACTCCTCATGTGATGGAATAAATTCATTCACAAAATTTCTTTCGCTACATCCCTATAAAATTTATCAATACATAGAATTGATAATAATTATGTGAGGGCCCCACTTATTACATAACTCTCCAAAAAAATTACTATAAATAATTACCCACATAACAGCTGATAATTAATCAAACAGTCGACATAAATATTCGTAATATATGTCATTTTCCTATTAGTAATACCGTGATAACCCGGGATTTCGAATAATTCAAATTTTATGAATAATTTTTTTTATATTATTTAATATTGATATTGACCATCAATATATCAAATAACTATAAAGATCAAATTATACCCCTCAGCAAGTACTTAGAGCGGCCAACTCCTTGTATCCTATATTATGCATAATACTTACACGCGCGCAACGGCCGAATATACGACCAAAAGGTTCCCTTTATATAAAAAGTTGTTCTTCTCAGTCTTATAAACATATTTTGAATCTTAATAACGAAATACTATGATTTCAATACCTATTCTCTTTCTCGATCTAGCCAAAATAATTGGCATTGACCTGTCAATAATAATCGAGTTCTCTTCTCGAACCTATCAAGTTCTAACAAAAATTCGTATAGTCAGTATAATTAGCTAAGACATATCTCAATACGATTTAACAATGAACAGAATTTAATTGTACCATTTGCAATCAATAATAGCTTCTACGGATGTGAATATCCAAGAACAGTTATTCCACAAGTATATTCTCAGAATCACTAATTCAATTTGAATTAATAAACATGCACTAACTGCGAATAATCAACAATAATTTTCAGACGTGGTCTAATCAGCATTAATTAACCACCATAATATTTAAAAAGATATAACTTAAGGTTGAGTTAAGGAAACTTGCCTTCCTCGCTTATTACTACTACACAATATACTTATATGCGTTTGAAAAACCTATAATCATAATATCGGTCTCATAATTAGCACAATAATCATAATACATAACACTGTAATTTACAGTCAATACTTCTCCTAGACACATCAACATATAGTCACATCAGTGTTTATAACCTATATAAACACTCATCAAGTCTAACTAATTCGGTCTGGTTGGACTTCAGTTTTATCTCGGTGTCCTGGTCACCCTATCCGACAATTAACACATTTATTGTCAATTAAACTTGGTCTCAAAGCTTCAATATTATTTTAGATAAGTTAGATATCGTTCATAATATTTTTCGAAAGCTTTTAATAACTTTCAAATAATTATTATATTTTATAATAACTTTTCAAACACTGAAATCATTTTTAAATGATTTAATTACTGATTAACATACTTGTCAAAATAGTAAAGTTATTTATAATAACTTAAAGTATTTTTAAATCACCAATATTCTACTTAAATAATTTTTAAAACAATTAAAATCATTTTTAAACCATCACCATTAATATTTAAACATTAATGAATTTATCATCAAAATATTAAAAGTCATATTTATTTTTAAATCACTTTTCTCATTTTTAAATCAATAAAATCATTTTTAACTCATTTATTTAATATAATAATTAAATAGATCTAATATCATTAATTTTAATTTATTAATGAAAATTACTCAAAAATATTAAAAGTTATATTTTATAACTCAAAATATTTTCTAACACAATATTCTTATTTAAAATAATTTTTATAATATTAAAATTATTTTTCTCTAATTTATTTAATACACTAATTAAATAAATTAAATATCATTAATATTCAAATAATTATAAATATTAATGAAAAATATCTCAAATTATCAAAAGTTATTTTTTATAACTTAAAATAATTTTAAAACCATTTTTGTAATTTATAGAAATTTATTTCTATTTTTAAGCATTTTTCGAAAATTCAGAAAATAAATATATTTAAAACTGTCGCTATAGCCTATAGCGACAGTAATCGTCGCTGTTGGTGTTCTTGGGCTCAAGAACACTGACAGTTCAGTTCTCAAGGGGTCATGTTTGACTACTTCTAATTCTCTGCTCATGTTTGTTCTGGGTAATCTAAGACTTTGATATTGTAGTATTATTGTAACACTACAAAATCCAACCATTAGTTTGGTTATACAACATCACAACAAGGAGATCAGAGTCTCCAAAATCGTTGTCAGACATCATCTAGGTTTTCTCGGTAACCTAGAAACCCAGACAGTTTCATGGTGTCTCTTTGAAGCTCGATTTTCCTAATGTTCTGGTCATTGTATTGGTGTTCTTAAGGTTCAAACCTATAGTACTCATGTCATAGAACATAACTATAACAACAGATCAGTCCAAAAACATTAACATCACCAGATTCAGTCTGGTCAAACATGGTCAGAAACGATGTTCATCCGGTTTCTGGGTTTTTCAGAAACTCCACTTCGTGACTGAATGGTCTAGTTTGACCACTCACTACCCTCGATCTGTTGACTGTTTGTGGGATCTAAAGCCATGGATCTAAAGTCTATATAACAGGCTACAATCTAGATGCAATAGCATTAACAAAAAGCTTAACATATGACAAATCAAGGCGTTTAAAAATCTTGTTAGACCCTGTTTATGGATTTCTAGGTTACCCAGAAATCACTCGGTCATGGTCGATCAACCGACTTTGACCAACAATATCTCGTAATCTGGACATGGAATAGCTATGATTCCACTTCCAGATCACAGTCCTTATGTCATACTACAAATCTAAAACATAAAATACCACAAATCATTAACAAGGAAAGATCTGTGGCCACTGACATATGCTTGTTAGACAACTTTTTAGGGTTAATGGAAGTTTTGAAAAACTTTGATTTTTACCCACTTTGATGCTATGAATCTATGATAGTTCATTATAAAACATCTTCTAGCATAAATTAAAACACATAAACACAAACTTGGTCTTAGCATACAAGATCAAAAGGTGAGTTAGGGTTTATACCTCTCTTGCTTAATCTTTGATCCTTGCTCTAATATACTGATCTTGGTGTTTCTAGGGTTTATTTTGTGACTGAAATACTTGGGATTTTCGGAGGTTTGGAGAGAGAGAGAGAGAGTTTGTTGAGAGCTTGAGTGCAAATGAGCCAAAAGTGTGAACTTTCTATTTCTTTATCTCTTAGATTTAGATACAATGTATGTAAGTAATGCAAGGTGTCAATATAGATCAGATTTTGTTGAGATTTAAGTTACAAGGCTGGTCAAAAGTTGGTCACCAACTCCAAGTATGTCAAGATTTGCAAGTTACTTAATAAAGAAATACAAAAATGGTATTTTGGTCTTTTTGCTTGTAATTTTAGTGGCATTCTAGACAATTGATCTAACCTTTAGGGTTTAACCCTAGGTTTTAACCTTTAGGTTTTACAACTTCAATTTCTAGAATTTTCTAATTAGGGTTTTAAATAAAAAATTAAGATTTCTAAATTATAATTAGGATTTCCTAATTATAATAAAGTTTACTAGTCACATTAGGCTTGCCAATTAGGATTAAGGTTTCCTAATTAGGGTTTAGGGTTCCCGAATTTAAAATTAGGATTTCCCGGCATTCGATTAGGGTTCCTAACTGTGCGTTATGGTTTCTCAATCTGAGATTAGGGTTTCTAATCCCTTATAAGGGTTTACTAAGCTTATACTCAATCCGATCAATCATTGATCATTAATTTTATACATTACAAATACGTACTCATCAATATAATTATTATAATTGTATTTTCTACCGAATCACTATCCGTAACTAGGGTTAGGGTTTCTATTATCTGTTAAGCACAACTCTACTCGTATTTTCTCAGTCAATATACAAATTGACAACATCTTTATACTCATATCACAGATACTCGGTACAATATTGATAGTCAATATCAATATTAAATAATATTAAAAAAATTATTCGTAAAATTTGAATTATTCGAAATCCCGGGTTATCACGGTATTACTAATAGGAAAATGATATATATTACGAATATTTATGTCGACTGTTTGATTAATTATCAGCTGTTATGTGGGTAATTTTTTATAGTAATTTTTTTGGAGAGTTATGTAATAAGTGGGGCCCTCACATAATTATTATCAATTCTATGTATTGATAAATTTTATAGGGATGTAGCGAAAGAAATTTTGTGAAGGAATTTATTCCATCACATGAGGAGTTTTATAGCGAATGAATAGTGAAGGAAAAGATATAGTGACAATATAATTATTAGCGAAAGAAACATCCTTCACAATTTATATTTTTTGTCTCGCAAAATTGAGGTGATAGAAGTATTTTTGGTGCTAATTTATGATGAAAATTTGCGAGGAAAAAATTTATTTATTGAAGGATAAAATTGAGGTGATATACTGAGAACACACGCATTTTACCTGATACGTTGTGCTGCGGTGCTTTCGGTGGCTTGACATGGCTAAGCTTAACTCGCTTGGCAATTTGGAACTATTTTGAGCATGGAGTTGTATGAGTTGTAACAAATCAATAAAATAACTTAATATATTATAGTTAATATATAATATTGTAAATAAATTCAATGAAAGTAGCAATTTAAAGAGTTATTTCAATATGTATATTGTAAATAAATTCAATGAAAGTAGTAATTCAGGTATATTTTTAATGTCATACACAAGAGCTTGAGACTTTTTACAAGCTTAGTGTTTCTGCTATGAAATTTTGTATTCTACTATGAGCCCATGCATTCCTACTGGAAAAAGAGTCCCTCTTGTTTATGAAGTTATGTTAATGGACAGATGATGATGTGTCTGCAAAGCATCTTAGGCCAGAGGTGCTTTGCACCTTTTACTGATACCTACATTTGGCATCGGTGAGGTCAAGTATGAAGTGACCTTATTTAATTTGTGCCTTGATTTTATTTATGTTTGGCAGGGAAGTGATGTTTTTGGGTAAAAAATAAGTAGTGGCAGATTTAGGGTTGAATCCTATACTGTTACATTTTGTTTCCTTACTATGTCTGTACTCCTCCTGTTGGGCAAGATTTAATATAATTACCTAACATGGTACTTTTTTCAGTTTGGCTTGCACACTACGAAAGTTGTTGCAACAGCCAGGGGAATTTGCTAAGGGTTCTATATTGCATTTTCATGTGTGTGCTGTTCTTAGGACTAGGTTCATATATGCAGTTCGCCCTTGTTTATTAAAAACAAATGCACAGAAAAAAGAACAAACTGTGCTCTTTTGGCCTTAAGGTTATATTATTTGTTGATGTGGTTCGACAGTGTTTTTTTCCTATTCTTGGCTACCTTATATGTGAAGTGCTCTAAACCTTGGGAAATAGAAGTAGTTTCCTAAGTTGCTTTTGAAAAAGTTATACTAATAAATACTTTTTTCCATATTAAAATGATTAGTCATGGAAATTCTGCTAGTCCACAAATTAACAACTGTTTACTGATTATTACGATAATATGCTAACTGGTGCTTTGCTTGCTACTGCAGGCTTCTGTTCAGAGCATCATATTATTTGTTGATGGAGGAGAGATACACTGCCATCCATCACTGGTTATCTCCAAGCTCTGACCATCTAATGACTTCAGTTTTATAAATGTTTTTGTCTTCCTACAATAGAGTGTTAACTGCTTGTTTTGCAAATGAACATAACTGCGTCAAATGATGTGCAACAGAAAAGGACTGGGATGACATCAAGTTTGGAGTGGACAATAAAGTAGACTTCTATGTTGTTTCCTTTGTTAAAGATGCAGCAGTGGTGCATGAATTGAAGAATTATTTGAAAAGTAAGCTTACATGGATATTCTTAGAAATAATGGAATAAGGTTAATATCATGTTAAATATAGATATATACTACTGCAGTTCTAATTTTATTGTCACTCTCTTATTGCCTTTGTAGGTTGTGGCGTGGATATACATGTTATTCCAAAAATTGAGAATACTTACTTTCAACAATTGTCTAATTTTTATTATATATTAGGTATTATTTTATCAGACCAACACATGTTGTCAGAATAGTTTTTTTGGTTGACATAGATCAACAAGGCATAAAACTGTCCTAGTCTAAATGTTATGGGATTTACATGATCCAAGCAGCTATGCATATCTAAACTCCATTAGGCATCAAATTTATCATGCCGAATGAGTTATTTCATTTCTATGTTTCTTTTATGATTTTTCCTATATCTTCTTAATTCCTTTAGAGTTGCATGTGGATGACATTCTAGACATTGAAATATTAGCTTTATCTACATTGCTGTTTCTTTTTTTGCAAAACAAAATTACTTTTTAAATATTAAATGAAGACTTCTCTCTTGCTGTATACTTGTAGTTATCTGTTGATGTATTCAGATAATGAACTGATTGCATGGATTAAGATCATTTGGTATTCAAAATCTGAATGTCAAATCATGTCGTCGTTGCATCTTTCTTTCCACAAATTAATTAATCAATTTCAGGCTTCCATCAGTCTGTGTGTGATAATAGATCTAATGCATTGATGTGTTTTTGTTTCCTCGTCTCATTTGCAATTAACAATAGTAATTCTCATATATACTTTTTATTTCTATATATGAACATCAATATTTTTTAATAACAGTATGGCAACCGTCTCATCGAAATATATTCGACAATGGTAGTATTATCATATTTGTACTGGACAAGGATCTAAGGTACTTGGCTAGTGCTTTGATACTTACAGGGCCATCACCTAAACTTGGTAGGGTGAATTGACTACTGCAATTAGGTCTTGGATAATTTTTTTATCAGGAAGCTTAAGACCGAGGCTCTTATCAATCCTATATTAATTCCATACGTCTTCTGATTCTCAGCCATCCATCTTATGCAATGCATCATCATATTCTTATTAAATTATCCTTCCATTGGATTTTTGAAGCAGCTTGTTTGATGCATCAATCAACTTATATTAATTGGTGTACTTGGATGTCAGGTCCACTATGAATTGAGGAAGTGGCTTAATGTCAATGTTGGGACTGAAGTTGCCGAATCCACTAGAATCATATATGGAGGTATCTTCATTCCTCCCTCTCTTCAAGATGTTCTTGTTACCACCCTCTTTCTGTTATCCTTTGAATACTTTAAAAATCCTAACATACTCTCTCTCTCTCTCTCTCATACACACACTAATGTTATCATTGTCCTCAAATACCAATTCTCAAGCTCCGTCAACGGAGGAAACTGCAAAGAATTGGCAGCACAGGCAGATGTAGATGGATTTTTGGTTGGTGGAGCTTCATTAAAGGTGCTATATTCTTATCCTTCTAAGATGTTTGTTAAAGAAAATGTTTTTTATACTTGTTTCAGCTTTTCAAGTAGTCATGGCTGACCTCACTTGCATCCTTTTCTTGTAAATCAGCCGGAGTTCATTGACATCATCAAGTCTGCAACCGTGAAAAGTGCATAACCTTGACATCAGCTTCTTCTCTTATGTAGTTATGTGGTTCATGTACTTGGTGCTGAGGATGTTTTTGTTTTGGTCGGTGTTTTTTTATAATAGTTTATGTTTTCTACTGTGACATAAATGATAACGGTGGTTATTTTTATGGGGGTTGTATTCTTATGGGTGAACCACATCCTTTTTTTTCTTTTTTTTTGTTATCTACAACATTTAAAAAACGTTGTCTGATATACTAAACAACAATATTTTTATCCAAAAAACGTTGTAAAATCATACCTTCTACAACGTTTTTAAGCATCTGCTAATTTTTGGAAAACAAATCTACAACATTTTTTTTCTAAAAAAACGTTGTGTATTGTGCTTAACTACAACGTTTTAAAAAACGTTATGTAAGGGTGTCAAATAGACAGCACCCTTAACCACGACGTTTTTCTGACAGAAACCACAACGTTTTTTCTACGTTGTCTATTTACTGTTTTGTAGTAGTGAAATCTTTGATAGTTACTCGAGAAGAGAAGTTCAAGATCCAATGGATCGCTCAGCATAAATCTGAAAAATATTTCACTTTGTTATTGCGTAGAATTGATTATTCAATAGTATATCGTAGAAACTTTGAAAGTGTTGTACTCTTTCATTATCAGATTATTGTGTTGCATATAATGCGAGAAGACTTATTAGTGATTAAAAAATTGTTCAGCTATTTCAAAGTTCTCCGAACTTTGGTGTCATTCTATCGAATAAATAGTCTGTTATTCTTGATTCTTATACATTTATTGTATGTATTAACTTGTGGGACAAATTTTTTGTTCATCCTTGCTTAAATAAAATATTTCAGCTAGGAACGAAGAGGCCGGAGGGGCAAAGAAGAACAAAGGCATTTTGCTGGAATAGTTATGTTGAACAATATTATTATGTTATTTTGTAAACCCTTTTTGTATATTTAAGGGGTATGTTTGTAAAGTTATGGTTAGATAACCTGGGACAATGTATTAACACTATCAGTTAATGAAGTGTGTTTTTCTATTCATAAGTAAATGGGTAGTTAGATGTTATTTATATTGTGGATCGTGAGCACCAAACTCGGGGGTCAGGTAACCCGGATTTGGGGGCGTCACAAATACTCCATATATGAATTCGTGTGGTGAATACATGACTAGATTTGGGTATACATTATTAGATTTAAGTCGAATCAGAGAAATGCAATATGCATATAAGAAACTTTTACTATAGATTCGTATAAAAGGCATCCTATTTCCATCAGTAGCCCTAGCACTCGTGCCTTAAGCTAACATGATCACCATTACGAAAATTCCAAAAACAAAGTTTTTTTTAAAGGCAATATAAAATAACACAATATCTTTGAAGTTTACGGTTACAACAATAACAGATGAGTAACATTTCATTGTTTCAAACAGGGGCAACTTAACCTACTAAACAAAAAGATGGAAATTTAATATGTTGTGTTCAACCTATTAATGTTCAGGAGAAAGTTAAAAACTCGAACACAAAATTACAATGATAATAACCATAACAGAGAATCAGAATTCTATCTTCTCCATTATTGTCAAGCATACCAGAAATGAATTTTGCAAGGATGGTTAACACGACCATTCATATTTATGAAGCCAGGGAAAATAGTTAAGAACATGTTGTCGGAACAGAGGAAGTGACAGGGAACATGTAAATAATTAATCAAAGCATCTTAATTATTGAAATTTTTTTCTTTTTTTTTCAAGTAATGACCAATTGAACATTCATAACAAAAACCTAAAACTTCTAATGTTTTAACTTCTCCGTAAATGGGTACAAAACAATTTTTCCATGTATTTTTTGGTTACAGAACTTAGATTTGTGTATGCAAAATGTTAGGGAAAGAAACAGAACCTAAATACAAGGTTGACAAAAAAAATAAAACCTTAAAAATGATAATCAGTCTTGTCCCCATGGACCATATACTTGGATGGTGTCTCCTACACGGTCGGATCCAGCCACAGAGTTCAGTGGGGTCAAATTCGGAAAAAAACTCTTAAAAATATAAATTTAATAAAATGAATGACAAAACTAAATAATCCTCAAATATTATTTACAATAACATTTTTCGAGATATAATTGTTTGAAATTATTGCATGATAACCTCATTTTTAATAGTTGTAAAATATCACGCTCAATGTAACTTACTAATGTACCGTTATATTGGGGTTAAGTTTTGCTCAAAAATTGGAACAATATTCACCGTTGTATATTATGAGAGCATTCACAACAGTTTCCCCAATAAACTCTCTATCACCAACTTTGAATAATACAACAACAAATCATTATTCAACAGTTTTTTATCCTTATTTAACTCTCTATTTTAATCTCTATATAGGATTTTACTCCCCAGAGTGAAGGAGTCAAAAGACGATTCTCTATATATGCAAAATGACATTTCACACCCTCATTTAAGTGGATAACTCATTAATCATACACATCTTGACATTATTGTCACATGACTTTTTTACTACTTCGTTTTCAAATTATAAAATTAATATTGACTTATTTTTTAAAAATTAATTTCAAATGTATTCAAATTTAAAATTGATATAAATTTATTTATTTTATGTCCATATAAATATTATCATGCTAATTCACTTGAAAACAATCAAGTCAATCATGCGAATTCGGTAATCTCTTTAAGGTTTGGAAATTATTTTAACAATCATTCTGGCATCGATAATGAAGAAAAGAATAATTTAAATGTTGAATCTAACAATCCATCTTCAAAGTCAGCCCAGCCTGAAAAGCCCATAAACTCTGAGTCAGTAGGCTCATCCACTAAGCATGTGTCAAAACATGATCAAACCATATCTTCTGAGTCAACTAAAAAAGTCTTCAAACCAAAAACTCCATTTCCTCAAAGACTTATTTCAAACAAGCAGTCAGCCTAGTTAGACAAAATTCTAGAAGTGTTCAAACAAGTGAAAATTAACATTGCTCTTCTAGATGTCATTCAACAAGTTCCCTCATATGCTAAATGTTTAAAAGATTTGTGCACACACAAAAGAACCACTCATGTTCCTAAGAAAGCTTTTCAAACAGCTTATGTTAGTTCTATCTTGTCATGTCCAGTTCCTATGAAGTATAAGGACCTCGGTTGTCCTACTATTTCCTGCATCATAGGTGACACATTAGTTGAACAGGCTTTGCTTGATTTAGGAGCTAGTGTGAACATGTTACCATTTTCTTTGTACCAAACCTTGGGCTTAGGGGAGTTGAAAATGATAAATGTAACACTCCAACTAGCAGATCGTCCAGTTAAAGTGACAAAGGGATAATTGAGGATGTACTCATTAAGGTTGGCAATTTTGTGTTCCCTTTTAACTTTGTGTTCTTTGAAACCCATCTTGTTTCTAATCCAAAGGGTCAAGGAAAACATTTTCGCAACCAACCTTTTGTATCCTTACTTAAAAAGTATTCCATCACCCACAAGCTTGCAATACCATATCACCCTCAAATAAGTGGTCAGGTAGAAGTCTCGAATATGTAAATAAAACAAATCTTGGAAAAAAAAGGTGAGTTCCAATATAAAAGACTGGTCTCTAAAATTGTTAGATGCATTATGGGCTTAACGTACTACCTTTAAGACTAAATTAGGAATGTCACCGTATAGGCTTGTGTTTGCGAAAGCTTGTCACTTACCTGTTGAACTTAAACATTGTGCTTTACGGGCTACAAAACAATTGAACTTTGATATGTCCACTAGTGGGAGTCATAGACAATTGTAATTAGCTAAGTTAGATGAGATTAGGAACGATACTTGTGAAAATACTAAAATTTACAAGGAAAGAACAAAAGTGTTTCATGATAAATCAATTTTGAGGAAATCATTTTCACCTGTTCAAAAAGTTCACTTATATAACTTTAGGCTATATCTATTTCCTAAAAAATTACGTTCTAGATGGGATAGATGTGACACCCCCAAATCTGGGTACACTATACAAACATCATATATCTATCTACCCATAATAAATACAAACCATACAATAGATAGAAATAAATCCTCCCCTTATGGGGTTACAACATCTTAATAATAAATACAATCCCAGGTCATACTAACCTTAAACATCTGTGCGGAAACATAAATAAATAATAAGTCTTAAACAACATTAACATAAGTCTTAACACATAAATTAAACATCACATAAACAACAAGTCTTCATTACTTGTTAATCTTGTCCTTGCCTTTGCTAGTAGAAGGTTCGTCTGTTCTTTCGTTCTTAACTGCAATGTTATTATTCGTAAGAGTGAGCACAATTGCCCACAAGTATAACAATGAAAGTAACAATATAATAACATGCGAGCGAATCAAAGACTTTTGAAATAAAGCTCAACTTTTGAATCAAGAATGAATAACAAGAATTCAAAAGAACTTCTGAGGGTCATAAGACCTTGAACTATGTCCTAGGTTGTCAAGTGTTTATACTTGAAACCTTTAACAGTCATAAGACTATGGACCTTTCTTCTCGTACTTAGGGGGATCAGCCCTTAGTACCATACTGTGCACAACATCTTAACGCTAACGCATAAGTAATCCCCTATACAGGGTTGTTCATCTCAGTTTGACATTAGAGTCTGCACCAAAGGAAGTTTGGTTTGGATAATTCATCAAGGGTTCTGAAATTTAGAACGCTCATCAACTATAGACTAGTCGAATCATTAAGGGTTCGTTAGTCTAACAAGGTTTAACAGTAACTGAATATTTAACTTGAATAAAATCTCAAAAGGTATACAATAGAATAAGTATTGTATAACAACATCATGCTTGAAAGATTAATAGGCTTTAATATAACAAACATACTTGATCAATAATAATGAGAACTTGCTCAATGCAGAAAGGTGAATTCATCACTTATATAACGATAACAAGTAGAGTTAGGAAACTTGTCTCGTGCGTAGATTACACTTTAATTAAACTCGTTCCTGGATTTAAATCCTACATATCATTTACATTCATAGTACCAGTCAATTATAACGTACTAGTCATGACAAGTTCATTCTCTTTGTCTAACTTTGATTATGACCATACTTAGTCAAATTACTACATTCATTGTCACATAATTTACATCTCACGAACATTAAGCTAACTACGCATTCAATCGTTTAATTCACACGTAATTATGTTATGGACATGTTAAGAATCTACTTTAACATCTCATTATATGTTTAACTTAATTTTATATTCAGTAGGTTGAGTTACTATTACATTTCTATACTTGAACAATTAAAATTTTGCATTTCTGGACATTCTGCTAAGTGGCGCTGCGGCGCAACAGTTATACTTGGTCTTCGCGCGGGACTTTAGTTCTGGAGTTGGCGCCGCGGCGCTGCGGCCGGATACTTGGCGCTGGGGCGCGGGACTTCAGTTCTGGAGTTGGCGTCGCGGCGCGAAACTCCAGATTTTGATTCTTAGTTTGCGAAGAACACAGAGTTCAGTGAAATTATCATTATATGGTCACTAAATTCACCAAATTAAACATACCCACATTCTAGAATTCGTACATAATCATTAATTAACCCTTCTAGCATGATTTTAGCATATTAAAACACATAATTAACAAAAATCAACCCAAATTATTTACTATTCTTGATGGTCTTGAAGGTTTTGAACATAAAACCTGTAAATCAGTACTACGGGTTCGTTATAACACCGAATCCGTTCATTTAAAGTTTGGTCTCTTCGTATCAACATGCATAATAACATACAAGTGTAAATTTTGTAGAACAATTTATGTTTGACATATTAATTTCACGTATAAGGGCCATATGACCATATTCCATACTCTGTAAATTTTTGAGGCCATACATACGTTGTAAAATTATGAATTGATGATATGGAAACCTATATAATATATAATAAAACATGTTATGCTAATCCTATTATTACATATATCCATATAACAACACAATTTTCCATTTACAAAGACTTTACATAATTTTGAAAGCCATATTCATAAAACTTTAAATGACGTAAATGAATTGGGTTGAAGAGATTACCAAAGTGTAGAGGAGTAGAATTGAAACCCTTCTCAAATTCTTCAATCACACAACTCACATTCTCTCAAAATTATAAATTTTTCTCTCTGAATTCTCTGATTCTCAAGTTGAACACTCAATAAAAATACGTAAAACAAAGTAACTGACCCTTTAAGCGCAGAGTTGAGGTCAGTTGCTCCATACATGGTTTAACTGCCTCCAACTCCTCTTAAGGCCTCGTTTGGCTGGCCTTAAAGGCCTTATATCAAATTAATTTAATAAAACCTTTATAATATAGTTTGAAAAAATGTCACACCCTTTATAAAATAAATCAAATATCCAGTTTAATTTATTTTAAATAAAATAAAATAATTTCTCATTAATTCACATAGTCGCATAATTAAATTTCTCATTCATTAATAATGTCAAATTATTAAATCTCTAATTAATTATTAAATTAATTAAAATAACGTTAGGCTTATCAATTATTTTTTTTAATTCAATAAGCTCACATAAATACATACTTTGAATAATAAAAATTCTCCTCATTAATTTAATAAATATAACACATATAATTAAATTAATCTACCATAATTTCATCAATTAATTATTTAATCTAATAATTAATTCATCGAAAAAAATATTTATTTAATTCAATAAATATTAAAATTAAATTACAAAAATCTCGGTTGTCACATCTTTCCTCCCTTAAAAGGATTCTATCCCCAGAATCACGACTCAATAATTTCGACCCCATTACATTCTTCCCCCTTACAAAGATTCTGTCCTCAGAATCGCTTACACATATTAAGTAAATAAATGAGCGTAATTCTTCATCATATTTTCTTCGAGTTCCCACGTAGCTTCTTCAGCGTTGTGGTTCCTCTAAATTACCTTAACAGAAGGTATTACTTTATTTATGAGAACTTGCTCTTTTCGGTCGATAATTTGAACAGGAATTTCTTCGTAAGATAAGTCTTTTTCAAAATGTAGGGGTTCGTATTCAATTACATGCTTGTAATCGGGTTTGTAGGGTCGTAATACTGAAACATGGAAGACATTGTAGACATTCTCGAGTGCTGGAGGTAACGCTACCTCATACGCAACTTCTCCGATCCTTCTCAGAACTTCAAAGGGTCCAATGAATCTTGGGCTTAATTTCCCTTTCTTTTCGAACCTGATCTTTCCCTTCCAGGGAAAGACCTTTAAGAATGCATAACTACCTGGTTCAAACTCAACATTCTTATGGTGTGAATCGGTGCATTTCTTCTGCCTATCTTGATCTGCTACCAATCTTGTTTGGATCATTTTGACTATTTCTGCTGTCTGCTGTACCAATTCTGGCCCTAGCAACTGTCTTTCGCCAACTTCATCCCAATAAAGCGGAGTTCTGCACTTTCTGCCGTATAACGCTTTATAAGGCGGCATGCCAATACTAGCGTGGTAACTGTTGTTGTAGTCGAACTCTACAAGCGGTAGGTGATCGTCCCAATTTCCTTTAAAGTCCATTACACAAGCTCTTAACATATCTTCTAATGTCTGAATCATTCTCTCACTCTGTCCATCTATTTGAGGGTGGTATGCTATACTCATCCGCAATTGCGTACCCATGCATTCTTGTAGACGTTTCCAGAAATTTGATGTAAAGCGGGGATCTCTATCAGAAACAATTGACATTAGAACTCCGTGTCGCGAAACAATCTCTTTTACATATAACCTTGCCAACTGATCTAAGTTGAATCTGATTTTGATCGGAAGGAAATGTGCGAATTTCGTCAGTCGGTCAACGATAACCCATATTGCGTCGTAGCCTTTCTGAATCGTCGGAAGGCCAACCACGAAGTCCATTGTAATATGTTCCCGTTTCCATTCTGAAATCTCTAGCGGTTGTAACAATCCACTTGGTCTCTGATGTTTTACTTTCACTTTCTGACACGTCAGACACTTGGCAACACATTCTGCAACATCACGGTTCAAATTAGGCCACCAAAAATGTTGTCGAAGATCTTGGTACATCTTAGTACTACCAGGGTGAATCGAATATCGTGAGCTATGAGTCTCGCTCAAAATGTCTTTCTTAATCTCTGGTACTGGCGGTACCCAAATTCTGTTCTCAAATCTCAGCATTCCTTCCTTATCCTTCTTAAATCTTGGTTCGATTCCTTCAGATATCTTCCTTATCACCTTTTTACATTCATCATCCTGAAATTGAGACTCCTTAACTTTATCCAGTAGGGTTGTACCATATTGCATCTGAAATAGCTTCTCATCAATTTCCATAGGATACTTCACTTCTAACTCCAGTTTCTCCATTTCTGAAATCAATTCCTTCTGAGCAGTTAACATCATCAACTTCTCTCGACCCTTTCTACTTAAGGCGTCGACAACCACGTTTGCCTTACCCGGATGGTATAAAATCTCACAATTGTAGTCCTTAATTAATTTCAACCACCTTCTTTGGCGCATATTTAGTTCTTTCTGTATAAAAATATATTTCAGACTCTTGTAGTCTGTATATATTTCACACTTCTCCCCGTAGAGATAGTGCCTCCAGATTTTCAAAGCGAAAACCACTGCAGCTAACTCCAAGTCGTGGGTCGGATACCCCTTCTCGTAATCTTTCAATTGTCATGACGCATACGCAATGACTCTACCGTTCTGTATAAGCACACATCCAAGTCCCTTATGCGATGCATCACTATAAACCACAAAATTTCTTGTATCGTCCGGAAGAGATAACACAGGTGCTGTACTTAACCTCTTCTTCAATTCTTGAAAACTTTCCTCACACTTCTCCGTCCAAACAAATTTCACAGCTTTTCGAGTCAAATTCATTAACAGAGTTGCGATCTTGGAAAATTCCTGAATGAATCTTCTGTAATAACCTGCCAATCCAAGAAAACTTCTTACTTCCGATGGTGTCTTCGGCTAATCCCAGTTAATCACAGCTTCAACCTTGGAGGGATCCACCGAAATTCCATCCCTATCGATCACATGTCTAAGAAATTGTACCCGCTCGATCCAGAATTCGCATTTTGAAAACTTGGCATATAACTTCTCTCTTCTCAACACTTCCAACGTTAATCTCAAATGCTCTTCATGTTCTTCCTTAGTTTTAGAATATACCAAAATATCATCTATAAATACCACTACGAACTTGTCCAAAAACGGCTTGAACACACCATTCATTAGTCCCATAAATGCTGCAGGAGCATTTGTTAGACCAAACGACATTACTAAAAATTCGTAGTGACTATATCGTGTTCTGAACGCTGTCTTCGGTACATCCTCCGGTCTCACCTTTAGTTGATGATAACCACTTCTCAAATCTATCTTGGAAAAATATTTCGCTCCCTTCAATTGATCAAACAGATCATCGATCCTCGGTAATGGATATCTATTCTTAATTGTGACCATATTCAGTTCTCTATAATCGATGCAAAGCCGCATCGTCCTATCTTTCTTCTTTACAAACAACACCGGTGCTCCCCACGGCGATACACTCGGTTGAATGTACTTCTTGTCCAGTAATTCTTGTAGTTGTACCATCAATTCTTTCATTTCTACCGGTGCCATTCGGTACGGTGCCTTCGATATTGGAACTATTCATGGTGCCAAATCGATCACAAATTCAACCTCTCTATCTGGCGGAAGTCCTGGCAAATCGTATGGATATACGTCGGCAAAGTCTCTCACTACTGGTATCTCCTTTACTTTCGAATTCTCTTTACGACTGTCGACTATGTAAGTTAAACATCCTACACATCCTTGTCATAACAACTTCCTGGCCTGCATCATCGTCAGACAACTCGCTTATCTAGGAGACTTGCTACCATAAAACACAACCTTTGACGGAGTCATAAGGTTAATACGCTTCTTTTGGCAATCAATTACCGCCCCGTAATTGAATAACCAGTCCATTCCCAAGATAACGTCAAATTCTCCAAGTCGAATAGGGATAAGATGTACGTTCATGATATTACCCTTAATATCCACTCTATAGTTCTTATGCATGTACTTAACAAGGATTATTTCTTTATTCGCGATTTCTATGTTCATGAGATATTCTAACTTATCCTTAGGCAATTCTAAATTCTTAGCAAAGCCATCGAATATAAATGAACAAGTAGCACTCGAATCAAATAATACGTAAGCATTAACTCTATTGATCGGAATGATACCTGACACCACATCCCGTGACTGCACTGCATCCTACACCGTCATATTAAAAGTCTTGGTAGTTGGTCGATTGGTTGCGGTTGGTCCTGTGATGGTCAGAGCGCTTCCACTGTTATTTCCCCGATATCCTCCTGATCCTGCCCCTCCAAATACTTTCTTAGGACAGTCTCTTGCCAAATGATCCTTTGAACCATAAGTGAAGCAGGCACCCTTCTTTGGATTAGGACAGTTAGGTTCTATGTGACCTTTCTGACCACAATTATAGCACACACGCTTACCCTTCATACACACTCCCAAATGAGCTTTCCCGCAGGTCGAGCACGCTTCAATCCTTTTCATCTGACCTCCTTGCTGGTTTCCGGATGATGTGTTGTCAGACCACCTTCTCTTCTGATTATTATTACCTCCTCCTGTATTACTTCCACTAGCCTTATTATTTCCTTCACTTTCATTCATTCATTCTTCTTCTTCTTCTTCTTCTGATCCTGATTGTATTTGGTTACTGCATCGCTTCCACCTTCAGTGAGTATGGCTTTCTCTAGTACCCCAGCAAATGTCTTCAACTGAAACATCGACACCTTACTATACAACCACGACTTCAGTCCTTGTTCGAACCTTCTTGCTTTTCTCTCGTTCGTGTGCACTTGATATGTGGCGGATCTTGCCAACTCGTTGAATGTAAGACCCCAAATTATTAATAAATGAAATTTAATTTCCTCTATTTATTATTCTGAAATAGTAAGGGTTGATTTGATTAATGTGGTCAGTTATGGGTAAAATGCGCAAATATTTTAAATAAGCAAGTGGTTATAAAATATTCATTGTTGTCGGGGAATATTCGCTTGGTCGTGGAATATTCTTACTGTCGGAGAATATTCTTACGACGGCGCAGTCTTTTGTGGGCCCCATAACGGAAAGCTATTGGATGAAGGAAACGACAAAAATAAGTTGTTTATAAATAACGGCATAGTTGTTACCGTTAATACTGTTAGAATACCCGGTGATTAAAACACAGTAATACGCGTTGTTGCACAGTAGCACACGGTATTGCACCAATTATTGATTCTTACGTAAGAAGGCACTACTTAATAATTGTTACAGTAATTACTGTTCAATATTGTATTTTATTGATTCAATAATTACTGCGTTGATATTTTATATTACTGTTATTTTAATAATTGTCACTACACAATATTTTCTATTATCGAAACAATAATTCATATTATCTGAATAATATTATTAGATAACATTATTGGCAATGTCTAGAAAGTTCTGCCTAAGGAGAGGTTTGGTCATCTAATTGCGCGCCAGTAAGGAGAGATCCTTATTGGAAAGCCTCCTCTTTTCTGGGAATGGCCTGGTTGCCAGTACTGTGGTTCTGTAATATTATTTGTGTATAATTAATTATTGATTTATATGATGAGAAAAATAGTGATTTTATGTGAATATAGATGGAGAAAATTTTTAATGTGACAATTGTTGAAAATTAATATTTTATCTTTTTCTGATAAAATAATTCATTTAAATATATTATTTTAATAATATATTGATGGTGATATTTTTACAATGAATGTGGGATATATGAGTATATGAGGAGGAAGAATATTTTTGTGGCATTAAATGATTAACACATATTTTGTGTGTTGGTGGATACAATTCTTGACCGAAAATTTATTATTGACTGTAAAATCGCCTGTTTGTGGATTTCGGTCAATTTCTGTTTGGAATTTGGAAAAACTTTCTTCTGCAAAGTTGTAGAGAATTGAATTTCCTATAGAAACTTGCAAGATTCGAATTTTCTGATAAAATGGCTATTTATTATGAATTATTGAAGTTCCAAAGTTCCGAAATAATTGATTTTTGGAAGTTTTAATTATTTTTTTCAAAGAAAACGTTTTTTGTTTGTTTTGTGGGCTACAACTTGTGCATAATGAGCTGAGTTCAGATGGTCTTGAGGTGGGCTTGAAAATTATATAGATATATATTAATATTATATTAAATTTTCTGCTTTGGTGTTCTAAGCATTTTCCTATAAATAGGGTGCTTAGGTTAGAATTGAAAATCACACCAGAAACACAAGTTTCTCTATCTTTCTCTCTCTATATTAGTGAGCGTATTCTTGTGAGTATTCTAATACTTTGAGTATTGCTATACGGTGCAAGTTCAAGTCATAACCTATATCCGGTGTTTCAACTAGAAATACTGTTTTTGCTGAGATAAGGGATGTTATTTCTTCTTAAATGATATTATTTTCTTTAATATCATTATGCCGAAGTATTGATCTGAACTTTTTATCAAATTTGGAACTTTTCATGTCGGGGTTACTATTCACGAGTTACTATTCACGAGTTACTATTTACGAGTTACTATTCACGAGTTACTATTCACCGAAAAATGAAATTTTCTTCTTTTCGTCCAAAATATCTATTCTGGATACTAGCTTTGATTGTATCCATGTTTTGATCATTCTTGAATTTTACTCCACTATAATTATTTATGAGGTATTTTTGGACATGGAGTAGTTGAAATGCGAATCCTTAATATTTATTATTTTGTTTCACTGGATTCGTTTTCTTTAAAATATTTTTCATCATCCTCAGTCTTAAATGATGATATAACTGAATATCTTTGGCCTGTAGTGCAAAGATGAATGATTTCTGATGAATATCTTTGGCCCGTAGTGCAAAGATGAACAGGTGTTGAGGTGAACATGACCAACTGATGAATATCTTTGGCATGTAGTGCAAAGATGACTATTTGATTCAAGATATTTATTGATTGATGTTACAGGGATAAAATGTTGATGATGGGCTTTTAAATTCATAGATAATCGTAGATTTCATTGTCTACGTAACTCTTCTATGAATTATTATTTTCCGCTGCGAATATTGATTTAAAACTTGTTGTCTATTGTATTCTATTATATTTTTCCCTGTTGAAGACTAACGATAATTTGTTCTATGTTATCTTAGTCATAATATTCTTTACTGGGCTAGTTGGGCTCACCCTTTTCCTTGTTCCATTTTTCTTCTCAGGAGGCGAGAATGTAGCGAGTACTAGTCGGGGTATGGAATGATAGTTCAAGACAGTTATTTTAGTAGTCCTCACTATTTTATAAAATAGTGTATCAATAAGTATAATGAGGACTTAATTGAGTATGAATACTGTCTAGATGACAATATTTGTATTTAAATCCACAGTATATGTGTTGTCGTATTTTGCACGACAATTGTAATAATAAAGTTGTAATTATTTTCTGTACCATGTATTTGGCGACTCAGAATGGGTTGGGTGTTGTATACCTGTTTTGGGGGCGTCACAGTTGGTATCAGAGCTGAGGGATATGATCTCTGGCAGAGATCGGGGAATAGAACTTGGAGGGGAGAGACGAGTAAATCCTTCGCTAATGTGTCCTACCTAAGCTTATTTGTTGGTCGGTCATAATATAGGGATATTATGTGATTTGTTAATTTGTTAAATTAACCCTTGTTTTATGGCAGTATTTGAGAATGTCGACTGAGAATGTTAACAGTGGAGTAAATGAGACGGTGGAGATGCCTATACTCACCAACGAGGAGAACGTGCAACAGGCTGGCAATGTTCCTCCTGTGAACAACACCACTGAGCAGACGGTGAACGATGAGATGTTTAGAAGCTTTTTGCGATTCATGCAAAATCAGACGCACGAGATTCCTGTTCAAAATATAGGAAGAAACAATGGCAACGCACAGCTGGTCACAACCAAGCAGCTCAAAGAGTTGGGACCACCAGAATTCTGGGGAAAGCCGGATCCGATTAAGGCAGAGACATGGGTCAAGCAAATTGCCAAGATATTTGATGTCTTGGGATGCATAGAGGAACAGAAGGTTCCATTCGCCACCTTTATGTTCCGTGGCGAGGCAGACTACTGGTGGGAATCTGTGAAGCGTACCCATCCAGCCGCACTCAGCATGTCTTGGGAGACATTTCAGAAACTATTCAATGACAAGTACTTTCCTGAAAGTATTCGTCATATGAAGGAGGTAGAGTTTATTAGACTGGAGCAGAATAACATGACGGTGTCCCAGTACGAGGCGAAGTTTGCAGAGTTGTCCAGGTTTGCACCTCATTTGGTGGAGAATGAGGAACGTATGACGCGGATATTTCTGAGAGGTTTGAAACCCGGCATACGTCAATATCTCATTTCTCATAAATTTTCTCTCTATTCAGATGTTGTCAACAGGGCTCAATTATTAGAGCGAGATAACGAGTATGGTCAATCGAGGGACCACAACCAGGATCATACCGGTGACAGCAGTCATCAGAATAACGACAACCAGCGGAGAAAGAAGAATACGGACAAGAACGACAACCACTCTGGTGGTAATCGTGGCCATGAATATAGAAGAAGCGAGTCGGGAGGAGATTTTAAAAAGAGAAGATTCAACAATGATAATACGAAGACGTCAGCACCAGCAGCAACTGGTTCCAAGGGAGGAGAACGACCACCGGTCATATGCTATAAGTGCGGAAAAGAAGGACATATCAGCCCAAACTGCCCACAACAGTTTAAGGTATGTTATAACTGTGGAAAGGAAGGACATATCGCTCGAGATTGCACAGTAGCGAAACCAAGTCCAACGGGGGTGGTGACTCAAAAAGTTGTCCCAGAAAAGTCAAAGTCAACGGTTCCTGGAAGAGCGTTTTTCGTGACTGGTCAGAATGCGAGGAACCCGAACGAAGTTAGCACGTGTTAGTTAATTATAAATTCTTACGAAGTTTATACCTTATTAGATACCGGTTCTACCCATTCATTTATCTCTCCTACTTATACTCAACGTTTAAAACTTGACTCCGGAGAAAATTAGACTTTGACTTATCTGTTGAAACTCCGTTAGGAGAAATTTTTATCACATCCACTGTTTATAAATCTTGTTTGATCCAAGTTGGCACCATCACAGTACATGTTGACCTTATCTCTTTAAAGATACTTGCTTTTGATGTGATTTTAGAAATTGATTGGTTAACTACTCATCACGCCAAAATTGATTGCTTTCGTAAGGTTGTTAGTTTTTATATTCCTAAGCAACCTGTTATTCAAATTCAAGCAACCAAACCATTGAAGTCAAACTCTTTCATATCAAGCCGTAAAGTCATTCGTTTATTGAAAAATGGATGTCAAGCTTTCTTAGATATGTTATGGACTTGAACAAAAATACGTCATATTTGAATGATATTTCTATTGTTAGTAAATCCCTGACGTATTTCCTGAAGAATTTCTTGGCCTACGCGTGATACTGAATTTTGTATCATCTTTGAATCTGGTACAAAACTCACTTCTAAAATCTCATATCGAATGGCTCCTATTGAACTTCAGGAGTTAAAAACCTAACTGTAGAAGTTTGTACCCAAGCCTTTATCTCGTGACTTCCTTTGTGGAATGCACCGAAGCCAGACTCTCCGTAGGGGACGCCATATTCGTGCAGTAGTAAACTGATAAGTGTCATTGTGACGTGCTATCCAAGATTGGGATATGAGTCACAGTTGAGAGCAACCTAAGTCAGTAATCGAAATACGTAGCTTTCTGGTTATTTTTCTGGTTATTATCGGAGATTCGTAAAAGGATTTTCTCGAATCGCTACTCCATTAACTCAGCTGACTCGAAAAGATACAAACTTCGAATGGACCGAGAAATGCGAGAAGAGCTTCCAAGAATTCAACATGCGACACCGACATTGGCTCGAGTTGTTGAAAGATTTTGATCATACCATCCAATACCATCCTGAAAAAGCGAACGCGGTAGCTGACGCATTGAGTAGAAGATCATATGCAGGAACGAGTGCGATGATGTCAAGTATACGCGTAGAATCAACTTTAATCGATAAAGTTAAAGTTGCTTAAGCCACAGACCAGGAGCTGATGCGCATGAAGAAGAAAGTATAAAAAGGTGCTATTTCGGAAGCAAGAATCGATGAAGAAGGAATACTTCGAGTCCACTCCAGACTTTGTGTTTCTAACGATTCTGATTTGAAGTACAAGATCATGATGGAGGCACACAATACACCATTTACAATCCATCCTGGAAGTACTAAAATGTATCGTGATCTTCGACATACATTTTGGTGGAACAATATGAAGAGAGAGATTGCAAAGTTTATCTCGAGGTGTTTAACTTGTCAACGTGTAAAGGCGGAGCATCAAGTGCCAAAGGGTCCATTGCAACCACTTGAGATTCCGAAATAGAAGTGGGAACACATTACCATGGATTTTGTTACGGGTCTTCCCAAGGTTTCTCAAGGCATAGATGCGATTTGGGTTATTGTTGATAGATTAACCAAGTCCGCTCATTTCTTTCGATACGGGAGACTTATTCCCTTGAACGTCTTGCTAGTATGTACGTGAATGAGATTGTGAGGTTGTATGGCATGCCAGTATCCATAGTTTCTGATCGTGACCCAAGATTCACTTCAAGATTTTGGGTTAGCTTGCAAAAAGCTATAGGCACAAATTTACGATTTAGTTCAGCTTACCATCCTCAAACGGACGGACAATCAGAGAGGACTATTCAAACTCTTGAAGATCTATTAAGACTTTGTGTCCTAGATTTCAAAGGGAGTTGGGATAAGTACCTACCATTGGTGGAATTCTCCCACAATAACAGTTATCAGGCAAGTATAGGTGTGGCTCCATTTGAAGCATTGTATGGACGAAAGTGTCGCTCTCCAGTATGTTGGGATGAGGTGGGAGAAGCAACGTTGTTGGGACCAGAGTTGGTACGAATGACTACAAAGAAGATCCAAATGATTCGACAACGTATACAAACGACATAGGATCGACAAAAGAGTTATGTGGATCTTCATTGAAAGGAAGTGGAATTTGATATTGGGGATCATGTATTGTTGCGAGTTACTCCATGGAAGGGAGTTAAAAGATTCGGGAAGAGAGGAAACCTCAATCCATGATTGATTGGTCCATTTCAGATTCTTGACCGAGTAAGAAATGTGGCCTATAGACTCACGTTACCTCCAAGCATGTCTCGTGTTCATAACGTTTTTCACATATCTATGCTTCGTAAATATGTGAAAGACCCAAACCACGTTATTGACTTAGAACCAGACGAGATAGCCGAAGACTTAACGTACGAGGAGGTGCCTGTCAAGATCTTGGATAGGAAGGAGCATGTCCTACGCACGAAGGTCATACCACAAGTTAAAGTTTTGTGGAGAAACCATGCTATTGAGGAAATGACTTGGGAGTTGGAAACGGAAATGAAAGCGAGGTATCCTCATCTTTTCGAAACACCAGGTACGTATGTCAATTTCGAGGACGAAATTTTATAAGGAGGGGAGGTTGTAAGACCCCAAATTATTAATAAATGAAATTTAATTTTCTCTATTTATTATTTTGAAATAGTAAGGGTTGATTTGATTAATGTGGTCAGTTATGGGTAAAATGCGCAAATATTTTAAATAAGCAAGTGGTTATAAAATATTCATTGTTGTCGGGGAATATTCGCTTGGTCGTGGAATATTCTTACTGTCGGAGAATATTCGTACGACGGCGCAGTCTTTTGTGGGCCCCATAACGGAAAGCGATTGGATGAAGGAAACGATAAAAATAAGTTGTTTATAAATAACGGCATAGTTGTTACCGTTAATACTGTTGGAATACCCGGTGGTTAAAACACAGTAATACGCGTTGTTGCACAGTAGCACACAGTATTGCACCAATTATTGATTCTTACGTAAGAAGGCACTACTCAATAATTGTTACAGTAATTACTGTTCAATATTGTATTTTATTAATTCAGTAATTGCTGCGTTGATATTTTATATTACTGTTGTTTTAATAATTGTCACTACACAATATTTTCTATTATCGGAACAATAATTCATATTATCTGAATAATATTATTAGATAACATTATTGACAATGTCTAGAAAGTTCTGCCTAAGGAGAGGTTTGGTCATCTAATTGCGCGCCAGTAAGGAGAGATCCTTATTGGAAAGCCCCCTCTTTCCTGGGAACGGCCTGGTTGCCAGTACTGTGGTTCTGTAATATTATTTGTGTATAATTAATTATTGATTTATATGATGAGAAAAATAGTGATTTTATGTGGATATAGATGGAGAAAATTTTTAATGTGACAATTGTTGAAAATTAATATTTTATCTTTTTCTGATAAAATAATTCATTTAAATATATTATTTTAATAATATATTGATGGTGATATTTTTACAATAAATGTGGGATATATGAGTATATGAGGAGGAAGAGTATTTTTGTGGCATTAAATGATTAACACATATTTTGTGTGTTGGTGGACACAATTCTTGACCGAAAATTTATTATTGACTGTAAAATCGCCTGTTTGTGGATTTCGGTCAATTTTTGTTTGGAATTTGGAAAAACTTTCTTCTGCAAAGTTGTAGAGAATTGAATTTTCTATAAAAACACGCGAAATTCGAATTTTCTGATAAAAGAGCTATTTATTATGAATTATTGAAGTTCCGAAGTTCCGAAATAATTGATTTTTGGAAGTTTTAATTATTTTTTTCAAAGAAAACGTTTTTTGTTTGTTTTGTGGGCTACAACTTGTGCATAATGAGCTGAGTTCAGATGGTCTTGAGGTGGGCTTGAAAATTATATATATATATATATATATATATATATATATTATATTAAATTTTCTGCTTTGGTGTTCTAAGCATTTTCCTATAAATAGGGTGCGTAGGTTAGAATTGAAAATCACACCAGAAACACAAGTTTCTCTCTCTTTCTCTCTCTATATTAGTGAGCGTATTCTTGTGAGTATTCTAATACTTTGAGTATTGCTATACGGTGCAAGTTCAAGTCATAACCTATATCCGGTGTTTCAACTAGAAGTACTGTTTTTGCTGAGGTAAGGGATGTTATTTCTTCTTAAATGATATTATTTTCTTCAATATCATTATGCCGAAGTATTGATCTGAACTTTTTATCAAATTTGGAACTTTTCATGTCGGGATTACTATTCACGAGTTACTATTCACGAGTTACTATTCACGAGTTACTATTCACGAGTTACTATTCATCGAAAAATGAAATTTTCTTCTTTTCGTCCAAAATATCAATTCTGGATACTAACTTTGATTGTATCCATGTTTTGATCATTCTTGAATTTTACTCCACTATGATTATTTATGAGATATTTTTGGACATGGAGTAGTTGAAATACGAATCCTTAATATTTATTATTTTGTTTCACTGGATTCGTTTTCTTTAAAATATTTTTCATCATCCTCAGTCTTAAATGATGATATAACTGAATATCTTTGGCCTGTAGTGCAAAGATGAATGATTTCTGATGAATATCTTTGGCCCGTAGTGCAAAGATGAACAGGTGTTGAGGTGAACATGACCAACTGATGAATATCTTTGGCCTGTAGTGCAAAGATGACTATTTGATTCAAGATATTTATTGATTGATGTTACAGGGATAAAATGTTGATGATGTGCTTTTAAATTCATAGATAATCGTAGATTTCATTCTCTACGTAACTCTTCTATGAATTATTATTTTTCGCTGCGAATATTGATTTAAAACTTGTTGTCTATTGTATTCTATTATATTTTTCCCTGTTAAAGATTAACGATAATTTGTTCTATGTTATCTTAGTCATAATATTCTTTACTGGGCTAGTTGAGCTCACCCTTTTCCTTGTTGTTCCATTTTTCTTCTCAGGAGGCGAGAATGTAGCGAGTACTAGTCGGGGTATGGAATGATGGTTCAAGACAGTTATTTTAGTAGTCCTCACTATTTTATAAAATAGTGTATCAATAAGTATAATGAGGACTTAATTGAGTATGAATACTGTCTAGATGACAATATTTGTATTTAAACCCACAGTATATGTGTTGTCGTATTTTGCACGACAATTGTAATAATAAAGTTTTAATTATTTTCTGTACCATGTATTTGACGACTCAGAATGGGTTGGGTGTTGTATACCTGTTTTGGGGGCGTCACATTGAATCTAGGCACATAATCTGGTACGGATATATTTCCCTGCTTCAATTCCAGAAACTGAACCTCCAATTGGTTCGCGAGGTAGTCGGGAAATACATCTCAAAAAACATCTCCTTGAATCTCTCCCAGGTAATCACACCTTCTCCTCCACGGACCTTGTTTGCTTGCCACCAAAAACTGGCTTCAGATTTCAGCATAAACATTGCAAAAGCGGTCTTCTGGTCCTCTCTGACTCTTGCGACCTCAAAAACTTTTTCCATCTCCATAACCCAAGTCTGAGCTTCGATCGGGTTCATGGAGCCTTTAAACTCTGGCGGTTCCACCGCCTTGAAATCTTTGAACGTTGTATTTGGTGGAGCTTGAGGTTGATTATTCATTGCTCCAGCTAGTAAGTTTACTAATTGTTGGACGGGGTTAGCATTGGCGTTATTGTTGTTATTCGTTGACTCTTCCTGAGCTGGTTGACGGTTTTGTCTTCTTCTCGGCGGCATATTTCTGTTAAAATATACACTTATTAGATCTTTATTAAATTCTCTAAATAGTTAAGGCTTAACTCAACAATTTAACATAATCACTTAACACATTATCTCAAACAACTTGATATATTTATTCAAATCAAAAGTTTTAACATCAAACGATAGCATCACTGCTATTTACATCAACTATCCTGAGATAAAGAATCTACAGGATTTAAAACATTAAAATATTCATTCGTTCATAAACACGTCTGAATTTACATCTAAAAACTAGATAAGTTTTTTTTTCCACATAATTGAACAAATACTATCACTGCCTGTTAAGGCGCCGAATAGCCTTGCTACGTTCCTCATCTATGATGCGAGACATCGTTCTGCGATCCAACATGTACGATGGTAGACCTTCAAACTGGATTGAGTACCTCAAAACTCGATCCTGGGCTTCATCCATTACATTATTAAGTGTAGAGTACGTCTCCCCAAGCTTAGCCTTCTTTGCACGACAATCCTTTTCTGCAAGATCAGCACGACGTGATTCTCTTACCTAGCCTTCCTCTGCTATGATCAGCCTCTCTGAGCTTTCCTTCAGTTCCTTCTTTAACTTCTCTATTTCTTCAGACTTCTCCTCGATTTGACCCTTCTCGTGAACCAAATCCCACTCCAGGTTTCCCACACGTGTGTGAAAAGTCACAATCTCCCCATCCTTCTGCTCGATGGTAATCTGCTGAATAATTGTCCGCTCAGTCAAATCCTGGACAGTGTCACGTAACTCTACGTTACGATGATATAACTCGTCGTACATCTCAACATCAATGGAGTTCGGTGGGAACTCCTCTTCTTCCTCTTCCTCTTCCTCCTCAGGATCCTCCTCTAGATCAGTCTCAACCTCATGCTCCTGACCAACAACAGTGATCAACGAAGATGGCTCCCTCTGAATCAACTGCTCCCTGACAACATGAATGTCTCAGGGCTCCTCCTCAATAGGCACTCGGGGTTCCTCATCCCCAGCTTGACTAGCTCCTCCAACATCCGACATCCTGACAACATAGTTTCAAGTTTTAGTTACTAAGTCGTACTAGTGAGCACATACTTAAACACATAAGCACATAAAGTCTTTTATTATCTTCAATGAATTAAGAAATTCATCTCTTAGAACTCAATAAGAGTTTTCCTTCACTATGTTCTTCCTATAAGGCTATTACTTAAGGTTGTTCCCCCACCTAAGGTTCATAACCTACTGCTCTGATACCAACCTGTGACACCCCCAAATCCGGGTACTTCCATTCTCACATGATTTGGTGTTCACTATACAAACATCATATATTTATCTACCCATAATAAATGCAAACCATGCAATAGATAGAAATAAATCCTCCCCTTACGAGGTTACAACATCTGAATAATAAATACAATCCCAGGTCATACTAACCTTAAACATCTGTGCAGAAACATAAACAAATAATAAGTCTTAAACAACATTAACATAAGTCTTAACACATAAATTCAACATCACATAAACAACAAGTCTTCATCACTTGTTAATCTTGCCCTTGCCTTTGCTAGTAGAAGGTTCGTTTGTTCTTTCGTTCTTAACTGCAATGTTATTATTCACAAGAGTGAGCACAATTGCCCACAAGTATAACAATGAAAGTAACAATATAATAACATGAGAGTGAATCAAAGACTTCTAAAATAAAGCTCAACTTTTGAATCAAGAATGAATAACAAGAATTCAAATGAACTTCTGAGGGTCATAAGACCTTGAACTATGTCCTAGGTTGTCAAGTGTTTATACTTGAAACCTTTAACAGTCATAAGACTATGGACCTTTCTTCTCGTACTTAGGGGGATCAACCCTTAGTACCATACTGTGCACAATATCTTAACGCTAACGCATAAGTAATTCCCTATACAGGGTTGTTCATCTCAGTTTGACATTAGAGTCCGCACCAAAGGAAGTTTGGTTTGGATAATTCATCAAGGGTTCTGAAATTTAGAACGCTCATCAACTATGGACTAGTTGAATCACTAAGGGTTTGCTAGTCTAACAAGGTTTAACAGTAACTGAATATAACAAACAAGCTTGATCAATAATAATGAGAACTTGCTCAATGTAGAAAAGTGAATTCATCACTTATATAACGATAACATGTAGAGTTAGGAAACTTGCCTCGTGCGTAGATTACACTTTAATTAAACTCGTTCCTTGATTTAAATCTTACATATCATTTACATTCATAGTACCAGTCAATTATAACGTACTAGTTATCACAAGTTCATTCTCTTTGTCTAACTTTGATTATGACCATACTTAGTCAAATTACTACATTCATTGTCACATAATTTACATCTCACGAACATTAAGCTAACTATGCATTCAATCGTTCAATTCACACGTAATCGTGTTATGGACGTGTTAAGAATCTACTTTAACATCTCATTATATGTTTAACTTAATTTTATATTCATTAGGTTGAGTTACTATTACATTTCTATATTTGAACACTTAAAAATTTACATTTCTGGACATTCTGCTAAGTGGCGCTGCGGCGCCACAGTTATACTTGGTCTTCGCGCTGCGGCGCCGTGGCGCTGCGGCCAGATACTTGGCGCTGCGGCGCGGGACTTCAGTTCTGGAGTTGGCGCCGCGACCCGAAACTTTAGATTTTGATTCTCAGTTCGCGAAGAACACAGAGTTCAGCGAAATTATCATTATATGATCACTAAATTCACCAAATTAAATATACCCACATTCTAGAATTCGTACATAATCATTAATTAACCCTTCTAGCATGATTTTAGCATATTAAAACACATAATTAACAAAAATCAACACAAATAATTTACTGTTCTTGATGTTCTTGAAGGTTTTGAACATAAAACCTGTAAATCAGTACTACGGGTTCGTTATAACACCGAATCCGTTTATTTAAAGTTTAGTCTCTTCGTATCAACATTCATAATAACATATAAGTGTAAATTTTGTAGAACAATTTATGTTTGACATATTAATTTCACGTATAAGGGCCATATGACCATATTCCATACTTTGTAAATTTTTGAGGCCATACATACGTTGTAAAATTATGAATTGATGATATGAAAACCTATATAACATATAATAAAACATGTTATGCTAATCCTATTATTACATATATCCATATAATAACACAATTTCCCATTTACAGAGACTTTACAGAATTCTGAAAGCCATATTCATAAAACTTTAAATGACGTAAATGAATTGGGTTGAAGAGATTACCAAAGCATAGAGGAGTAGAATTGAAATCCTTCTCAAATTCTTCAATCACACAACTCACACTCTCTCAAAATTATAAATTTTTCTTTCTGAATTCTCTGACTCTCAGGTTGAACACTCAATAAAAATACGTAAAATAAAGCAACTGACCCTTTAAGTGCAGAGTTGAGGTCAGTTACTCCATACGTGGTTTAACTGTCCCCAACTCCTCTTAAGGCCTCGTTTGGCTGGCCTTAAAGGCCTTATATCAAATTAATTTAATAAAACTTTTATAATATAGTTTGAAAAAATGTCACACCCTTTATAAAATAAATCAAATATCCAGTTTAATTTATTTTTAATAAAATAAAATAATTTCTCATTAATTCACATAGTCGCATAATTAAATTTCTCATTCATTAATAATGTCAAATTATTAAATCTCTAATTAATTATTAAATTAATTGAAATAATGTTAGGCTTATCAATTATTTCTTTTAATTCAATAAGCTCACATAAATACATACTTTGAATAATAAAATTTTTTCTCATTAATTTAATAAATATAACACATATAATTAAATTAATCAACCATAATTTCATCAATTAATTATTTAATCTAATAATTAATTCATCAAAAAAAATATTTATTTAATTCAATAAATATTAAAATTAAATTACTAAAATCTCGGTTGTCACAATTGACCTTTTGTAGTAAATGTAGTTTACTCTCATGGGGCAGTCGAAAATTGAAAATCCAAATAGTGGAGAAATTTTCAAAGTGAATAGACAACGACTCAAACCCTTTTTAGAAATGCCAAACTAACTAGAGGAGGTGGTGTACTTTTATATTTTTCTTTTGTATAATATTGTCATCTGGTTCCTACCCCATCCTATGAGGTACAATTCTTTCATTTCTTTGTTCTCTTTCTTCATTTGCATACATTGAGGATAATACATGATTTAGGGATGAGGGATGAGGGATGAGGGGTGAGGGGTGAGGGGTGAGGGGGGAAGGGGGAGGGGGGAGTTTTGCATTTTTATTATTAGATTTTCTTCTTCTTCTCTCTTCTTTTAAGGAAATTAATTATTTTGTAAAAAATTTAAAAAATGAAAAAAAAAATTGTTTTACTTTTTATACATTGAATTTATTCTAATAAGTGTTTGTGTAGTTAAAACTCATAAGTAAGATTGAAAGATTTAGAACTCTTGAATCTTTGATAAGATACAAAATCTTAGTTTGAAACACAATCTTAAGTAAAATAAAGTTCATATATGTTTATGCACTTCACGTTTGCACTAACTTTTAGTTGTGGGGTATAAACTATGATTCGAGAAATTTCAAGAAAAAAATTGAAAAAAAAAGTTGAAAAAGAAAAATAAATAAATATATGCTTCAATGTCCATTGAACGAAATAACTGGGTATCCAAGCATCAAGAAGCATCAATATTCCTGCTGAAAAGTGTGATGGATAAAAGATGTGACAACCCAACTTTTTAGTAATTATTAAAATAAGAATTTAATAAATAAAATTCTTATTATGAGATATTTTGAGTTTGAATGGATATGTATATATAATATATATATATATATATATATATATATATATATATATATATATATATAATTTTAAATTTGTGATTTGATGTGAAGAGAATTGAATGTTTATATATAAAAGAGAGTTGTAAATATATTCATATGTTGGAGAAAATAAGATTTAATAGTTAAATAAACTATTAAAGAAATTAAATAATGTTATTTAATTTAATTAAGTTAAGAATTATATTATTTGGTAATATAATTTGATTATTATGCCTTACTGGCAATGGAGTTGTTATAAATTAGATTTTATAAATAATGTGAGTAATTCACTTAATTAAAATAGTGAATTAGTGTAAGCATATTTGTTTTAATAAATGAGAAAGTGATATATTACACATGAGTGTAATATGTTAAAGTAATACGATTGCCAATCTTGTAAATGGTTAAAATATTTATCGAAAAAAATAAATATCTTAGTTGGAATATTTATGGTATTAAATAAATATTTGATTAAAATTGTTATGGGATAATTTATTTAAGTATGATAAAATTGATGGGATTTATGCGTATTTTATTACGCGACCACCATGGTGATATTCTAATTTAATTAAATAATTAAATTAAAGGAGTGAGAATTTGTTAAACAATGTTATGATTATAATGGTTGAATAAAAATTATAATTTGACTGATAAGGTCAATTTTATTTTTTAAAGAATTAAAGGTACATAATCTAGTTTATATTTCTAGTTTATGTGTTCTTGAGTTTCTTTTAAAATTGAAGTTTTGGTTAATGAATTTGTGGGTTATGGTGTTATACATGTTATTAGATATTTATAATTTGATAATAGTCATCTAGAAACGATTTTTCAGAAATCAAATTCATGTATTTCTGCTAAAGAAGAAGAATTTGGGTTTTGATGGTAATGTGTGTTTTGGTGTACTTTGATATTAAAATTGATGATAAATTCGTGATGAAAACTTTAAATTGATGGATGATTGTTGTTCTCCTCTGTAAAACGAAAACAACGTTGTAAGACCCCAACTTTTTAATGAATAAAATTGAATTTTCTCTATTTATTATTATGAATAATAAGGAGTTAATTTGATATAATGCTTTGGTTATGGGTAAAATGTGTAAAATTTTTAAAATAAACAAGTGGTTATAAAATATTCATTGTTGTCAGAAAATATTCGTTTGGTTGTGTAATATTCTTTCTGTCAGAGAATATTCGTACGGCGGCGCAACCATTTGTGGGTCCCATAACAGAATAACTATCGGATGAAGAAAACGATAAATTTTAATTTTTATAAATAACGACGTAATCATTACCGTTAACACTGTTGGAATACCCGGTGGGTAAAGTAAAGTAATATACGTTGTTGCACAGTAGCACACGGTATTGCACAATATTTTTAAATTATTGATTCTTACGTAAGAAGACACTACTCAATAATTGTTACAGTAATTACTATTCAATATTTTATTTTATTGATTCAATAATTGCTACATTGATATTTTATATTATTGTTGTTTCAATAATTGTCACTGTACAGTATTTTCTATTATCAGATCAATAATTCATATTATTTGAATAATATTATTAGATATCATTATTGGTAATGTCTAGAAATTTCTGTCTAAGGGGAGGTTTGGTCATCTAATTGCGCGCCAGTAAGGAGAAATCCTTATTGAAAATTCCCCTTTTTCCTGGGAACTGTCTGGTTGTCATTATTGTGATTCTGTAATATTATTTGTAAATAATTAATTACTGATTTATATGATAATGAAATATTTTTTTGATGTGGATATAAATGATGGATTTATTTATGTAGTTATAACTGAAGGAATTAATGCTGATGCGTTTTACTGGTATTTTGTCGAAATGAAGAACGAAATTTAAAATTTTTCAAAAAATTAGTTTATTACTTGATTTTGTTAAATCTATAACTCTTTGTGTATAATGAGTTAGGAGATGAGCCATATATCAAAAGAAAGTCCTGGAAGTAAGCTAAACGTAGAAATTTGAATCACCCAAAAATCCTTTGTAGATTTGTCATGGTGAATTTTTGAATGAAACTGGTCTGAAGGACTCATAATCCAAAAAATCAGTGTTCTTGAAATATATTGTGTGAGTTAATTTTTAATCCGACCGTTGGATCGTTGTGATTTTGGATATGTTATACATATATAAGTTGAGTATATATCCACAAATTTTGAACCGTTAAAAATGAACGTATGATTTGTTATGAATTTTAAGAGGTGACTGATTTAGAAATTATTTTTATAAATGATTTTGGTGGGAATTTCTAGAAGGTGGGCCCCACATTTTTTTATTTGAAAGCATGTGCTGAATTAAAGCTTCAAATATGGTGGGCTGGAATTTTCAACTTGGTATGCGTAGGAATAAAATAAATATATTATTTTATTAATTTAGTCTCCTTTAGCGTTCTAGCATTTTTCTATAAATAGGTGCTTATATTAGAATTGAAAATCACACCAGAATTGAGAAGTTTTCTCTCTATATTATCGAGCGTATTTTAATGAATATTTAGATACTTTGAGAGTTGCTATTCAGTGCAAGTTTCCGTCGGCATTACATCTGATATTCCTGTCAGAAATACTGCTCTTTTGAGGTAAGGGATTGTAAGGGTTATTATGTTTTTCATGTTTTGTAATTTTTTCGACCTTCAAAAATTCTGGAAAAATTTAAAATGATAATTTGATGAGTTTTCTAGATTATGTCCAAAAATGGCAATTTTTGGATGTATGGATTAAGAATTATGAGTTTTATGGGAAAAGACTATTTTAAAAGTAAATCCTTATAACTCCTTGTGGTTAATTCTAAAATTGGTGAAATTTTTATTGGGAGTACATGTATATAACAGAAGTATATTCTGTAAATTTCGGAATTTTTGGATAAAAGTACAGTTTATGATAAATGTCTAAATATTTGGCTGTTTTGGCCATATGAAAAATAGTAAATGAATTTTAAAAATTCTGAGAAAAATATATGTTCAATATAGAACTATATTCTGCTAAATCTCAGAAAAAAAATTTGTTTTTACTGATTTGTTTCAACGCAGTGTGCCCCGCGCTACATAGTACTCTTCGACAGCGCGGCCCGCGCTACTGTACCAGGAAAAACTCGCGAACCAGTGCGCCCCGCGTTACTTCACTATACATCACAGCGCGGTCTGCGCTATGTAGGCAGAATATCCAGAAATTGCTTGAAATCTCCTTCCAAAGCATAAAACCCATCAAAAGTAACATGAAAGTACCACCAACTAACAATATAACAAGCTAAACGAACATAAATCGTAGGTTAAGAACCTACTCATCAAATTCCCCCAAGCTTGAACATTGCTTATCCTCAAACAAAATGCAATGCAATGCACTAACAACTAAAAACTACGGATCCAGTATTAAGACAGTACATATAGTTTACTTATATGGCCTCAGAAAAACTACATAAACATGTCAAACTTTATATCAAAACCAATTCGCAATTCCTTAGTAATCCTTGCATCTTAAACTATTATCACTAGTATAGTGTGTGTGTGTGTGTGTGTGTGTGTGTGTGTGTGTGTGTTCAACACCCATGCTAACTGATATCGACTTAAATTCAATACATAACCAGTTTCTTATAAGGAATCATACATCACAAACTCGAAAAGTTCAAAAGCAAACAAGTTCCAACTCAAATCAAATAATTAACAAGATTAGGGGTCCGAATAGGGTATTCATGCTCTATTTTCTTTCATTAACAGGGGCTCTTTGCCCTTATTTCCTGTCTTCTCTTTATTTTTCCTTTTCTTTCCTTTTTTTTAGATAGATGGTTGGTGAGTGCGTTTTACGCTCTATCCCACGCTTGTGTTTATGGGGAGTAATTCTCCTCAACCCACCACAAGACTCAACTCGATTCCTTTTTTTTTCTGAAGCTTATACATCCTACGTTCTCCCCCAAACTTAGGTTCTTGCCTAATTTGTTGTCTTCACTGCATATTCTTGTCATTCTCTTATCTATACTAGCATTATCCTTTAGAAAATCTTTATGTAACGATTTGAATTAATCCATTAACACAGATGTTATTAACGTGCTACCCGTATTATACCAGTTTCAAAGCAGAACAAGATCCAAACCATAACAGAAACTACATCAAGGTTACCATACTTAGTAATGTACTTGTCTACGTAATTTTAATCTCATCATTGGCCAAGAATCAACGTCTACGATCTAATAACTGGATTCATGCAAACTACATGCAAAATATTTTTGTTTTTGTTTTTATATATTTTTTTATATCTATTATAAAGACTCAACAATTTATTATCTACACTATCTAACATGATTCTTGAAAATTTTCACTAATTAACCAAGCATAAACATAATCCCCCCAAACTTAACCCAAGTAATGTCCTCATTACATCAAAATAACTCAAATAAAAGTATGAGGACTTCCCTGAGAAAGAGTTACTACTTGTCGTTGTCCGACGGAGGATATGCAGGTAGGTTAGGAGGAATGGGCATGACCACCGGAAGTGCAGTTGGATTACAGCTGGAAAACGCATCAGCAAGCGTGTTGAATGCATTGGCATTGTACTGATGCATTAGATCTTGACGTTGGGCCTACCATCTAAATTAATTCCGTGAAGTCCGAGGTGGTTGCTCTTGCCTGGATTTCACTCCAACTGGTGGTGAGGGCTGTCGGATCATAATATAGCCCTCTCCACGTGGATGTGATCTCGCCCTATCCCATGACTTGTACCTCTCAATTGTGGCATGATCAATAATAGCCATCGGTTGTTGGATAGACTCAGAAGGTTGCCACTGCACTCCAGCTTTACGGCACAGATCAGTGATTAAGAATCCATGCAGTAAATCTCCCGTAGTACTCCCTCGTAACACCCGGTCAATGGACTCTTGAATACAATCCCCCACATCGACATTGTAGAATGCAATAGAGTTGTTCACACGGAAATGGTGATGAACAATCCCATATAATAGCCAAGTCCGTGCCTTAGATACATCGTTTTGGTGGCGAGTGGGCATTAAACGGGCACACATAAATGCATACCAAGCTTTTCCATACCAACTATGTGCGGAGTGGGGAAAACTTATCTTTTCATTCGTTCCGGCTTGAATTACCCATTGCGTTCCTGGTTTACATAATCCTACAATCAACTCATCTAACTCGGGCAAACCATCTTCATATAGGTCAGTGTGTGGTGCCTTTAACCCAAAATACTCATTGATAGCATCGACATAAAACGCCACTGGTTTACCCCGAACCGTGACTACGTGATTGACATGTTCCATTGCATTGGCGTAAAATTCTTTCACTGTATTGATTGTTGTTGGAAGTGGTTGTTCGACTAACTAAAACCAATTACGCTCAACAATTTTTAACGCCATGTCTCTATCTAAATTGGCATCCTGCTTCAATCCTCGTTCGAGCACCAAAGTTTTCTTGTCAATGGATGAATTGAATCGTTCTGCTGCCCTTTCACTAACAAACCTTGTATGATCATAATAAGGCCGAGTAGTGGAGGTGGACGGGCATTGTCTTTTGTGGGAAGACATGGTGATTTTGATGGTGTGTTGGCCTAAAACTTGGTTCAGTACTTTTATCAAACAGTTGGCGAGCGGACTGAGTTTTTTGCCCAAAATAGCTTACTTGGTGTTATCTTGCTAGCCAAATTGTGAAAACAAACACACAATCCTTGGGCACCCACTATCCAATGTGTTTAACTTACTTGCTATCAATAATAAAGAATACGATTGAGCAAGAATCGAGTTGTGCTCACCTTGAATAAATTGTGTTGTCCTCTATGTAACGGTGCCCTCAATTGATAGAATTTTTGCAAGGTATGAATTAGATGTAGGATTGGAGTGTAGTGTGTATGTCTGATATGAATTGAATTGTATGTATATGTGGAGTTCATATACGGAATGGAAATCCAACGTGGGTTGGAAGATGGGAGGTGTATGGGTTTAATGTGACTAGAAGTTGAAAAGGAGAAGGAGTGATGGGGTAGTGGCATTAGTATAGGAGTTATGGAGTTATGGGAAGTGTAAAGGGTGTAGGAGAATTGTGGAAGTTGATTTGACGAAGGAAAAGAGAAGTGGGGGGGGGGGGTTATGGCTTAGGCCATGACAATTACAGCAAGTAGGCGCCTTGGTTTTACGAGCAGCGCGGCCCGCACCGTGGAGAAGCTGAAGATAGCGCACTCCGCGCTAAGGGGTCAGAAGGTGCTGGCATGCTAGCGCGCCCCACGCTAATTATAGCTCTTGGATAGCACGGTCCGCGCTAAGGAGTCAGTGGGCAGAGGAATTATAGCGCGCCCAGCACTGTGAAATCGGTGAAGTGGCGCGGTCTACGCTGGCATGGCAAGAAGGAGCTGGGGTTTTAGCGTGCCCCACGCTGGACCTATGCCTTGGGCAGCGCGACCCGTGCTGTGAGGTCAGTAACTTCTTGGCTCTGTTTTCCTCCTTCACCCTGCGAATCATCCAGACCTGAAGTCAAACTTCTATAAAAGCTTCATATTTACTAGATTATAACTACAATATAAAGAAAAATTAAAGGAGAAAGAGTTTAGAGATTGGGTTACCTCCCGAGTAGCGCTAGTTTTAACGTCGTAAGCCTGGCGGTGCCTCTTATATCACTGTGCATCGACGAGGGTAATGTTGACGGCATCCCAGTTTGACTCTCCATCCCAGTAATACTTTATCTATTGACCATTGACCTTGAACGTCTCCAATGGATTTCGACTGTAGAGTTTGATGGCGCCATGTGGGAACACTGTTTTGATGGTGAATGGTCCCGACCACCTTAACTTAAGCTTTCCTGGGAACAACCTCAATCGTGAGTTGAACAACAGTACTAATTGTCCTGGCTCAAACGTTTGGTGCATAATTTTCTTGTCGTGCCATTTCTTGACATTTTCCTTGTATAGTTTAGCATTCTCGTATGCCTAAAGTCGAAATTCATCAAGCTCATTTAGTTGGAGTAGCCTCTTTTCACCCACAACTTCTTGATCAAAGTTCAGTTTCTGAATTACCCAGTAGGCCTTGTGCTGTAGCTCGACTGGTAGGTGACAAGCCTTTCTGTACAATAGTTGATATGGTGACATCCCGATCAGTGTCTTATACGCAGTCCGGTATGCCCATAATGCATCATCCAACTGGAGTGACCAATCCTTTCGATTCGGGTTCATCACTTTTTCCAAAATTTTCTTGACTTCCCTGTTCGACACCTCAGCCTGCCCACTAGTTTGGGGATGATAAGCCATTGCTACCTTGTGGTTGACCCCATACTTTGCCAAGAGAGCTGTAAATGATTTGTTGCAGAAGTGACTACCTTCATCACTTATAATGGCTCTCGGCGTGCCAAACCTCGTAAAATTATTTTTTTGTAAGAATTTGAGAACCACCTTGGCATCGTTAGTCGGTAGTGGTACTGCTTCAACCCACTTTGACACATAATCCACCGTAAGCAGAATGTACTAATTGGCAAATGAGGAAGGGAATGAACCCATGAAATCGATGCCCCATACATCAAAAATTTCAACTTCAAGAATTGTTTGTAGAGGCATCTCATTCCTTTTTGAAATGTTGTCCATCCGTTGACATTATATCACATATTTTGACAAACTGATGTCCGTCCTTAAATAGTGTAGGCCAATTGAACCCGGCTTGAAGTACCTTTGTTGCTGTCCTCTCACTACCATAGTATCCCCCGTACGTCGATGAGTGGCATTCATGCAGTATACTATGCACCTCGCTGTAAGGCACACACCTTTTAATCATCTTGTCAGCGTATTATTTTAATAGATATGGCTCATCCCACATATATCACTTGACGTCATGGAGGAACTTCTTTTTCTGTTGTCGTGTAAGATCAGGGGGGAGCATGTTGCTCACTAGATAGTTCACGAAGTCCGCGTACCATAGAAATTCTGTATTTAACCCAAACAGTTGCTCATCCGGGAATGACTCGTTGATGACGCACTTGTCCTCTTCTTGTTTACTCGGATTTTCTAGCCTAGACAAATGATCAGCGACTTGATTCTCTGTCCCCTTTCTATCCTTTATTTCTAGATCAAACTCTTGAAGAAGGAGATTCCATCGGATAAGGCGTGGTTTATCATCTTTTTTCACAATTAGATACCAAATAGCCGAATGATCCGTGTAGACTATCACCTTAGTCCCGATCAAGTATGCCCGGAATTTATCAAACGCATACACCACTGTAAGTAATTCCTTTTTTGTAGTTGTATAATTCATTTGAGTCTCTGTGAGTGTCTTGCTTGCATAATATATGGCGTGAAATACCTTCTCTCGGCATTATCCCAACATAGCCCCAACCGCATAGTCGATTGCATCACACATCAGCTCAAAAGGTATATTCCAATTCGGTGCGACGATCACGGGGGTTGTAGTTAACTTCTTCTTCAACAACTCGAAGGCCAACTTATATTCCTTATCAAAATTGAAAACAGAGTCCTTCTCTAAAAGACTGCACAAAGGTTTTGTAATTTTAGAGAAGTCCTTTATGAATCTTCTGTAGAACCCAGCATGTCCCAAAAAACTTCTAATTCCCTTTACTGAGCTTGGTGGAGGCAGTTTCTCTATTGTTTCTAGCTTAGCCTTGTCCACTTCCAGTCCTTGAGCCGATACCTTGTGGCCCAGTTGAGTACAAGGTTCGTATCTTTGCATCGCTGTAACACCATTACCAAATTCCCTAGGAAAGTATCAAAATTGTCTTCATAGACAGAAAAATCGTCCATGAAGACTTTCACGTTTTTCTCCACCATGTCTGAGAAGATGGCCATCATACACCGTTGAAAGGTAGCAGGTGCATTACATAACCCGAATTATATTCTCCTGAACGTGAATGTGCTGTAAGGGCATGTAAATGTAGTCTTCTCTTAATCCTCATGAGCGATGACGATCTGGTTATAGCCCGAGTATCCATCCAATAAATAGTAGTATTCATGTCCCGCAAATCTGTCCAACATTTGATCAATAAATGGCAGCGGAAAATGATCTTTTCGGGTTGCCTTATTCAACTTCCTATAATCCATGCACACCCTCCAACCTGCCACTGTTCTTGTCGAAATTAACTCGTTATCCTCATTCTGTACCACTGTCATTCCCCCCTTTTTTGGCACACACTGAACTAGACTAACCCACTTACTGTGAAAGCCCCGAACCCGGGTCCCCAAATCACCGCGGATTCGGTACAATCAATCTATCACTATTATAATCATTTTATAACTAATACGGAAGTTATAAACATAAATTATTTATACCGTACACTTTACACACCATTCCCCAAAATCGAGTAACCTTAACTTATACACCATTCATAACCTATCTAACAATAATGATATTATCATACTGTACTATTACAATTAAGCGGTACATAAAAAAATAAAATTTTTTCCAAGCTGAACTTGGCTTTATCCATTCCTGTATCCAACGTATGCTTCCTAATCTGAAATGTTAATCATGATATAGAAGCATGAAGGTTGCCCAGCAAGTGTAAATTTATAATTTAACGATATATCATGATTGAAAGAATCTGAATAATAAGCTAGCTATAATTCAACAATATAATTGCGAACTAGTAGGAACAAACTTTTGACTGAAAAAGTATTTAACATGAACAAATATATCTGGACCGAATGGTAATGAAGGTGATCAGCCTTTCATACTTGACTTATACATGCAATATGTATAGAGTACAATTCTACAATGGCAATCAGCAATGATTAACCATAAGCATATCTGAATGAAACAGCTCTTAGTAGAGTTAAGTAAAACTTGCCTGAACCGTTGATTATCGTTACGCATTACAATAAGCTTTGTCTGGTCGAAGACCTAATATATAATAATATCGATATACAAATTAGAATAATATCATCACAATATTTAAAATAATCTAAACACATTATCATATAAGCCTATCAGTTTATCACACACATAAGACTCTATATCAGGTCTAACTATTTCAGTCTGACCTGAATTCGATAAAATTCTAACGTCCCGACGGTTTAGTCGGACAATTTACGAGTTTAAGTTCAATTAAACTCTGCCTAACACTTAACAATTATTTTAAATAATTATATTCTTAGTCAAAATATTTTTCATAAGCTTACAATAATTTTTTTTATAATTATTAATATTTAACATGAATTTTCAATCATTAATATCGTATTTAAATGAATTAAATACCACATAATTCCTTTATCAATAATATTTATTTATTTATCAAATATTAATGAAATACATGTCATAATATTATAATTTATTTATAATATATCAAAGTATTCTTAATACCTTAAAATCATACTTATATGATTTTTAAATCGTTAAATCCATTATCCGATAATTATTTTTAATATTAAAATATTAATATTTTCTTGACAAAATATCAAAAGTTATATTTTATAACTTAAAATATTTTTATAACACTTAAATTATTTTTATATGATTTTTAAATCATAAATTCTATTTTCCATAATTTATTTAATTTATTTATTAAATAAATTAATTATCATTAATATTAATTAATTATCATTAATATTAATTAATTAATGAATTTCATCACAAAATATCAAAAGTTATTAAAAATAACTTAAAATATCTTCTTTTACCATAATATAATTTTTCATGATTTTTCATGAATTAAAATTATTTTTAAATAATTTATTTAATATTATAATTAAATAAATTAAATACCATTTATATTCCAAAAATATTAAATATTTATGAAATATACCCAAAATAGTTAAAAACTAATTTTCGGACTTTAAAATAATTTTTAGGAATTTATTTTGTATTTTTAATAATTAAAAACTATTTAATTCGATTTATTTAATAAAAATAATTATTTTCCGAAAATAAGTGTCACTAAAGGGCCCTATAGCGACAGACCCATCGCTATAGGTGTTCTTGTGCCTGCCCAGAAACGCATGTAAGAAAGCAAGGTGCCTTGTTTGACCGTAAATTAATCTATGATCCTTATGTTTACTGGGCAGCTAATGATACCTAGCATGTAGTATAAGTGTAATACTATGATTATAAATTAATATCATGGCCATCCAACAACAAATCAGTAAGATAAAGGCCTTCGAATTTGATGTCAGATTCGTTCTTCATTTATGGGTTTTCTAGAAATGAAGAACAGTTCGAGGTTCTTATTTTGCTCCTTTTAATTTATATGTTCCCAGCTGGCTTAGTGTGATATTAAGGTTCTAACATGTAGTCCTGATATCATAGTGCAAGTATACAACCTTATATCAGTCTACAAATAACACATGTGCAAGATCAAGGCTGGTCAAACTAGGGTTCAAGACGCGGTTCTTGAAGATCTGGGTTTCCCAGAAATCTTCATCCAGTCAGTTGGTCAACGGTGGTTTGACCATGAATTGCTACAATCCTGATACAGATCTGGGTGATCTAAAGGTTTTAATATGCACTCCTCATGTCAGACTACAAGGATTAAACAACAGCATAGCCAAAACATATATATACAGCAAGATCAAGGGCTTTGAAAATCTTGTCAGATCACCTGGTAAAATTCTGGGTTGCCCAGATTCAAATTTTGTGCTTGATCAACAGACTTTGACCGATCTTATCTTGAAATCTAAGTATGATCTGAGCTTGATTCAAGTCTCAGATCAAAGCCCTGACATCAAAGAACAAATCTATAACATAACATACACCAAACATCAAACACACACAAATCTAAGGCCTCTGACATATGACTGTCAGGCCATTTTTTTCAAGTTTTCCAAATTTCTAAAAACCTCAAAATCATGCATCTAGATGTTATGGATCCATGATTCAATAACCAAGATCATTAAAAGACACCCTATAACACATATCTAGCTAATCATTAACAACCTTTAACATCAAATCAAAAAATTTCTAGGTCTAGGGTTTTATACCTTTTGAGCTTTGATTTTTGATTTCTGATCCTTGAATCCGTTCTTGTTAAGCTAAGAGATGATTTTATCTTAACTTCTCACTTATTTTCACTCTCATACCCGAATTTCTAGAGAGAAAAGGTTTTGGGAAAAATGGAAACTAAAGTGGCCCTTTCTCTCTCTTTAATCTATACATATTACATGATAACAACTCTATTACACGATGGTTAAGTATCCATCTTAGCCTTGCCCTTATCTCTCTTAGCTTTCTCAGTACGTTCATCCTTACCTGCAATTATATAATTCACGCAAGAAGTGAGGATAACAGCTCAACAAGTTTATCAAAGGAGAACAGTAATACCACATTCGTGAATTATATAACAATTCCTACATAACTGAACAAATAGTTATGAAGTATTATGAAACAATAATACTTTAACATTTCATATCATCAATTCCCAATGTATAGAGTAGATTAAGAATTCTGAACCGGTCGATAGACCATGAACAGTAGCTTTCAGTTTTCATACTTGAAAAGGATATCACAACACTAAGGCTGAACATCTGCATTACTTACGAGCACTTCTAGGTGATCAGCCTATAGTACTCTATGTTGATCAACACTCATTCATTAAACGTATTTACGTTTAATATTTTGGCAAACTCGCGTGCCCATCGAAATTTAGATGAAAATATTTTTGTTTGTTCATAGAAAAACCTTACCTTCACGTCCGTACCAATTTCTTGGCATAGGATAGCGTTAACGTTTCTATATAGAAAGATATGAATATCAATCAATCTATATCTTACGAGTAGTCTAGCTGAATTAAATCTGGCATCAACCCTTTCTTTAAAATCAGTCATGCAATTCAGTACAATGAATAACATAAAACTTGGCTAACTTGAAAGTCAGACAAGTGTTAAGAAACTTGCCTTTCAGCGTCTTCAAATAACTTAATCGACTGACCACAGCCTTTACAGAATCTACATGATACAGTCACATAGCACACTATAATTAGCTAGCAAACAATTGTTCACATTGTTCCTACCAACTTCTTTCTCTTCTATGTATTTGTTAACATAATATCATTAATAAAGTCAACTTGACTTATTACCCTTCGTCCCGGTTTATTAATCAACTTACGTTATTAACTGGACTCTAACATTGTTGATAAGGTACTAACTTTGTTCATCATTCATAACTTATTAACATACATTCAATTCCTAAGTTCAATACCATATACATTAGTATAGGTAGTATAGGATTAGTCTTAGTACATTTGTTGAGTATATAAACTCAACTCATGTAGGTCTCGGAACAACTGAAGTTTAAAAATTAAGTTTTTCTAACAAAACCCCTGACTCGGCGCCGCGACGTGACCTTCCTATACAAGACTGGCGCTGCGGCGCCAGTTTCCAGTACCTAAGTCCCGGTCTCGGCGCTTCGGCGCGAGACTTCCTTCTATCAGTGGCACTGCATCACCACTTTCTTGTAGCCACTGACATTGTGCCAGAGCTACGGCGCGACACTTAAGACACGATCTGGCGCCGCGACGCCAGACCTCAACACCAAAAAATTTCAACAGATAAAAATTTTGGTGAGATTCTCGGAGCCATAACTTCTTCGTTATAAGTTCGATTTGGTCCGTTCAAAAGCCTACACGTCATAAATGACATACTCTACGCGTTCATATAATAATTTGACACTTTTAAACCCGTTAACTCAAAATTCACTATTGAGTTCATTTTCTAATCGTTCGTAAACGTTAATGAGCGTTAAATGCTCGTTCTCTTCGTTTTAAGTCAGAATCTGGCGATTCTCTAATCCACAACTCTTAATTATCCTATCTCACGTGTTGACATTGAAAAACAACGCTTTCAAGTCTCACAGCCACATTCGACCACCAATCCAAAATTTCAACGTTTTCGACGTTTAACGTCTATTTTTGTGAAATTTGCCATAACTTCGTTACTAAAGTTCTTTAAGCCAAATCACATTATATACTCCATGGACTTCATATCTACATCCTAACCAAACAAAATACACATATTAACGTACTGATGGAGTTCAATTGTTTATCAACAATCAATCTCAACAATCAATATTTTTATGGTTTAAAACTATACCAAACCTTATGATTTCTATGATTACATGACTTATAGAGATTGAATCTATGGTAAAAGTCACTCTCATTCCACCATACCAGCCATACCCCACTCATCTATGATTCTCCATGATAAAAGAAAACCAAAAGAGATGAAAGTAGAATTAAGGAGTATTACCTTTAAGAACTCTTTATGAAATCTCTTAGAAAACTCTAAGTCAAAGCTTCCAAAGTGTATGATTGGATGAGTCTATCTCTCTTTCTATCTCAAATAATCTAGGTTGAGCAATTGAAAAACTCTCAAATGACCAACCTTGGCTTTCTATTTATAGAAAATGAAATGGAGGGCAATCTAGACATTACACCGTTCCACCTCCTTACTATTCACACTTGGTCACCAAGTAAAATGCTTGGTGACCAAGAATTATGCTTGGCTTGCACACCAAGGGGTCGACCCACCCTTGCCCATGAGTAATCCCCATGGGTTGCCCCATGGGTTATACCCGTTCAGTGACCCACCGGTTCGATCCACGGTTCAGTTTTCTTACATTGGGCTTAACCAATCTACTATTGGGCCTTGACTTGGGCTTAACCCATTAATCCCTTGGGCTTACTCCTTCAATTAATTGGATTAAACATAATCCAACCCAAATGAATTAACCTTAAGTCTTAAATTAATTCTACATTACGAATCGTATTCTATACGTACAATTCACGTATTCCTTCCGTATAATACCCATACAATAATTGTATTGAACTTCTTAATAACTCATCGTATTATACATAGATACTAAATAGTATCAAACTTGTATAACACACTCTTTAACCATAACTCAATTCCTTCTACGCATATCATTTCCTTCTCGGAAATCAATATACTCAACCCTTAGGTTTTAAGTTCGCAGGCGAAAACTTCATTTGCCATAAATGAAATATTATCAGATATTTCATCTTATCTCGATATTTTATCATTACGCGTTTCTCAAAATTTCAAAATAATTCCCCGAACAGAAACGGATGAATAGTGTTTTTACGAAAATTTCTCGGAAATCATTTATTTTCGTCTCAGAAATTCTAAACAATTAATTCTAGCACGTAGCCAGATTACTAACCATATAAACACATTCTAGGTTATAGAACGACCTTCACATATCTTACTCACAAAATAAATCAATTAAATTTATTTAATTCACATAATCAAATAAAAATTTAATTGTCATAAAAATTTGATTTTCTCGGGCGTTACATTCTCTCCCCCTTATAAGGATTCTGTCCCCAGAATCTTAGCTCATAATTACATAAACAAATGAGAAAAATCTTCCTTCATTTTACTTTCAAGCTCCCACGTTGCTTCTTCAGCATTGTGGTTTTTCCATAACACCTTCACTGAAGGTATGACCTTATTTCTTAATACTTGTTCCTTCCTATCAATAATTTGAATTGGAAGTTCCTCATAGGATAGATCTTTCTCTATCTGGATGGATTCATACTCTATTACGTGTTTATAGTCCGGTTTATAAGGACGCAACACAAACACATGAAACACATTATGAATGCGTTCCATTTCTAGAGGTAAGGCTACTTCATAAGCCACATCTCCTACCCTTCTTAAAATCTCAAAAGGTCCTACAAACCTTGGAGTTAACTTTCCTTTCTTTCGAAAACGTATCTTCCCCTTCTAAGGCGATACTTTCAGAAAGAATAAAGACCTTACATCGAATTCTCTATTCTCTCTGTGAGGATCTGCATACTTCCTCTGCCGGTCTTGAGCTGCAACTAATCGAGTACGTATTATCTTCACCATGTCCGCCGTTTGCTGTACTATCTCAAGTTCCAACATTCGATGCTCACCTACCTCATCCCAACACAATGGAGTTCGACACTTCCTTCCATACAACGCTTCATAAGGCGGCATGCCTATACTAGAGTGAAAATTGTTGTTGTACGAAAATTCCACCAACGGTAAATATTCGTCCCAACTCCCATTAAAATTCATAACGCAAGATCTTAACATATCTTCAAGCGTTTGAATTGTTCGCTCACTTTGACCATCCGTCTGAGGATGATACGCCATACTCAATCTTAACTACGTTCCCATTTGCTCTTGCAACCTCCTCCAAAAGTTCGATGTGAATCGTGGATCACGATCTGACACAATCGAAACAGGTACTCCATGTCTGGAAATAATTTCCTTGACATATAGCTTAGCTAACTGATCTAAGTTATAACTAACTCCTATTGGTAGAAAATGAGCCGATTTCGTCAATCGATCCACTATCACCCAAATAGCATCGTATCCTTTTCTTGTTGTAGGAAGTCCCACCACAAAGTCTATCGTGATGTGCTCCCATTTCCACTCTAGAATTTCAAACGGTTGCAATAACCCGCTCGGTCGTTGATGTTCAGCCTTAACTTTTTGACAAGTTAAGCACCTACTAACGTATTCTGCTATCTCCCTTTTCATGTTCGGCCGCCAAAAGTTTTGACGAAGGTCTTGATACATCTTCGTACTGCCGAGATGTATCGAGTACCTCAAACTATGGGTCTCCATCATAATTTCTTCCTTTAATTCAGAATCATTTGGAAATTCTTCCTTCAAAACGAAGTAATCCCTCCTTATCGAGGTTATACTTAGTCTTCTCTTCATCTTCAATCCTCTTTTTCATCTGCTTGCATTCTTCATTACTTATCTGTACTTCCTTAACCTGTTCCACTATGGTTGGTTGGGTTTCCATGGAAAATAACACTTCTACCGCTTCCTCCGGTAACTTAACTTCTAACTCCATTCTTGCCATCGCTATTACCAACTCATTCTGAGTTGTTAACATTGACAGTTTCTTTCTTCCCTTCCTACTTAGCGCATCAGCCACTACATTTGCTTTCCCCGGATGATATAAGATATCACAGTCATAATCTTTTATCAACTCTAACCACCTTCTCTATCTCATATTCAACTCCTTCTGTGTGAAGATATATTTCAGACTTTTGTGGTCCATGTATATCTCACACTTCTCACCATATAGATAATGCCACCTTATCTTCAAGGCAAAAACTACCGCTGCTAATTCCAGATCATGAGTAGGATATACCTTCTCATAATCCTTTAATTGACGTGACGCATACGCAATGACTTTGCCATGCTGCATGAGCACGCAACCCAGTCCTTTATGCGAAGCATCGCTATACACTACAAAGTTCCTTGTATCATTGGGTAAGGACAATATAGGTGCCTCATATAATCTCCTTTTCAACTCCTGAAAACTGTTCTCACATTTTTCAGTCCACACATACTTAACCGACTTTCTCATCAGATTTATCAACGGAGTAGCTATTTCAGAAAAATCCAGAATAAACCTTCTATAGTATCCCGCTAACCCCAGAAAACTCCGAACCTCGGTTGGCACTTTCGATTGCTCCCACTCATTAACTGCTTCAACTTTTGCTGGATCCACGAAAATGCCATCTTTATCAATAACATGCCCTAGAAATTGCACTCTCTCAAGCCAAAATTCACACTTTGTGAATTTCGCATACAACTTCTCATTCCTTAGTGTTTCCAACACTATTCTTAAATGTTCTGCATGATCTTCTGACATCTTAGAGTAGACTAGAATATCATCAATGAACACTGCGACGAACTTGTCCAAATACTATTTGAACACTCTGTTTATCATATTCATAAATGCGGCTGGCGCATTAGTCAACCCAAACGACATCACCAAAAACTCGTAATAACCATAACGAGTTCTGAACGCCGTCTTAGGTACATCCTCCTTCCTCACCTTTAACTGATGATACCTTGTGCGCAAATCTATCTTAGAAAAATACTTTGCCCCTTTCAACTGATCAAATAGATCATCGATCTTGAGCAATGGGTATTTATTCTTAATCGTTACCTTGTTAAACTCTCGATAGTCGATACAAAGTCTTAACGACCCATCCTTCTTCTTTACAAACACCGGTGCTCCCCAAGGAGACACACTCGGTTGAATGTACTTTCTATCTAATAGCTCTTGTAATTAAACCATTAACTCCTTCATCTCTACTGGCGCCATCCGATATGGTGCCCTTGAAACTGGTGCCGTTCCCGGTAACAGATCAATTACAAACTCAACTTCCCTATCTGGTGGAATACCGGGTAACTCCTCCAAAAATACATCCGCGAACTCTTGTACTATAGGTATTTGGTCCAAGGATGTTCCCACTCCTTGGGTATCCATAACATGGTACAGATAACCTACACACCCTTTTCTCAACATCTTCCTAGCTTGTGTCATCGACAGACAACAAGAGCGTCTCAGTGATTTACTACCGAAGAACACTACCTTGGTTTTCTTAGAAAGCCAAAGGTTCACACTTTTCCTATGGTAATCTATCATTGCCTTATGGTTAACCAACCAATCCATACCAAGAATTACATCGAATTCTTTTAACCTTATCGGTACTAAATCTACCGATAACTTATTCCCTCTAATATCTACACAACAACCCTTATGAATATGTTCAATGGGGATTATCTCTTCGTTTGCTACCTTAACGTCTAAAGGTATTGGTAATTTCTCAGGGATTAAACCTAATTGCTTAGCAAATTCACATGCTATAAAAGAACAAGTAGCACCAGAGTCAAACATCACATAAGCATTTATCTCAATGACCGAAATGATACCTGCTACTACATCCGTTGATGCAATCGTATCTTGGACAGTCATATTAAATGTACGAGTTGAGGGTCTACCCACTGATGGTGTTGGTCTAGTAATGGCTAACTTATCACTACCAGAACCCTTATTTCCCTCTAACCCCTTCTTCGGGCAATTTCTTGCCATGTGATCCAATGACCCACAGACAAAACACCCCTGATTCTTCTTAGGGTTAGGACAGTTGGGTGACAAATGCCCCTCCTGCCCACAGTTGTAGCAGACTGCTTTCCCCTTTAAACAGACTCCCATATAAGTCTTTCCGCATGCCTTACATGCTTCTGTCCTTCTTTTGGGTTCTCCCTGCTTTACCCTAGTATTCCCAGGATTAAAACTCTTTCTCTTAGGCAAGTTGCCACTTCCACTGGCAACTTCAGCCTTACTCACTCCCTCTAACTTACTTTTGTTCTTTCGCTCTTTGTGTTACTGAGACAATGCCTCACCACGACCTTATGCTATTATCGCCTTTTCCAGAATGGTCCCGTAGGAAGCACTCTGAAAAATCGATATTCTACTATAGAGCCAGGGTTTTAAGCCCTGCTCAAACCTGCGCGCCTTCCTCTCCTCTGTATCCACCTGGTGTGGAGCAAATCTTGTAAATTCATTGAACTTGGCGGCATACTGGGGAACTATCATATCCCCTTGCTTAAGTTCTAGGAACTTAATCTCCATCCTACCCTGCATGCTAGTAGCGAAATAGTTTTCGAAGAAGACCTTCTTAAACTATTCCCACGTAACAGCTTCTGTTCTAGCCCCACCCTGGTGAGCTTCCCACCAGTAGTTGGCTTCCCCCTTCATCATGTAGGTCGCAAAAGAAGTTTTCTGCGCCTCACCTACATTTGTTATCACAAACGCCTTTTCAATTTCTTTCACCCATGTCTGGGCATCTAATGGGTCCGTTGTTCCTCGGAACTCAGGAGGACCCACACTCTTAAATTCCTTGAAGGTAGTTGTTCTTACTACCCCAGGATCTACATGAATCCCACCCCCCACTTTGTTAAATGCAGCCGTTAATAAATTAATGAACTCTTGTATAGGGTTATTAGGACCCCCCTGATTCTCATTATGAGACTCGGCCTCTTGGCGGCATAATTCTGATTAAATAAATAAAGTTTCGTTATTATCTATTTAACTACTACGCTATCATTCTCAAACAACAACAACTCATACCACAACAAGTAGATTAAACAAAAGCTTCATTATATTAATATGCTTTCATAGTCAAAACTATTTACATCATGTTCCCTTAGCCAAAAGCTATTACATACTATCCTATGATTGCCTTCTACAAAATTTGGGATTAACAAAAAGACTACCCTTTAATTATACAAAAGAGGGCTTTACGTCACTACTACATACCAAAAAGATCTAATGATCTACTAACACTGTCAAACGACATTCTCATATTTTTGATTTGCCAGAATCGACACTATATCTCGACTTATGGTATGTCGAGTGTGCCCGGACTCAATAGAATAACAAGCAATTTTTAGCTTGAAATCCTCATGAGTACATTCATGGATGTATGACATCCTAGCTATTTTCTGGTCTTTTTCAACCAGTTCCTTTCGAAGTTCTATGACCTCGTTCTTATAGTCTTGGGCTTTGTCAGTCATGAGCACTTTGTCATCATGTTCTATCTCATAGTCTGACTCTGCAGACTCTTTCGCATCATAAAGGGCGGTTATCTCCTCATTTCGTGTCTCTACCACAGTGCGCAGATACACATTCCTATCCAACACTGCCAGATACAATGATCTCATTGCCTCCAGAGGTGTTGGCTCCTGAGTAGCTACCACCGTATTAATCGATGTTACCTCCATCTCCTCTTCTACATCAAGCATCACATTAAGATATGACGCTATCCCCATCGTCTCCTCGGAGTATTCCTCCTCAGAGAGGTACTCCTCTATGTCGGAGTCTTCTAGTACCACTATCTGTACCTCCGCCACTGGCATTGGTACAATCTCCACTTGGTTCACTGACTTTTCACTCACAACATAAATGTCTCTATACATCATACTATCGATTGACATCTACAAAACACATAACACGTTGATTAGTACATAATACACAATAGTATATGCACAAATCACATTTAATTTATTTAAGATTAATTTCCATCTTTTAATGCTTTCGATACTGAGTTATCTCAATACCTTATTAATTCATTTGACTTTAATTTCATTCTTCGGACTTTACCTTCCTTACGAGGTTATTAGCCTAAGGTTTTCCCCCCTTAAGTTTTATAACCTAATGCTTTGATACCAACCTGTGACGCCCCCAAATTTGGGTATCTTCCAACCCGACATATGGTGCTCCATTGTACTAACATCCATGCAATCATTCCATTGAAATACGACCAAAATGAATGTAATTACTATCTTCTTATTATAATCAAAGTATAATCCTTCCCAGGTTCATAAACCGATTACAACATTCGTTGTTCATAATGTATAATACATACAAACATACTAGTCTATTACACGATGGTTATGTATCCATCTTAGCCTTGCCCATATCTCTCTTAGCTTTCTCAGTACGTTCATCCTTAACTGCAATTATATAATTCACGCAAGAAGTGAGGATAACAGCTCAACAAGTTTATCAAAGGATAACAGTAATACCACATTCGTGAATTATATAACAATTCCTACATAACTGAACAAATAGTTATGAAGTATTATGAAACAATAATACTTTAACATTTCATATCATTAATTCTCAATGTATAGAGTAGATTAAGAATTCTGAACCGGTCGATAGACCATGAACAGTAGCTTTCAGTTTTCATACTTGAAAAGGATATCACAACACTAAGGCTGAACATCTGCATTACTTACGAGTACTTCTAGGTGATCAGCCTATAGTACTCTATGTTGATCAACACTCATTCATTAAACGTATTTATGTTTAATATTTTGGCAAACTCGCGTGCCCATCGAAATATCGATGAAAATATTTTTGTTTGTTCATAGACAAACCTTACCATCACGTCCGTACCAATTTCTTGGCATATGATAGCGTTAACATTTCTATATATAAAGATATGAATATCAATCAATCTATATCTTACGAGTTGTGACGCCCCCAAAATAGGTATACATCACCTATTCTGAGTCGCCAAATACATGGTACAGAATACAAATACAATCTTTAATATACCACAAGAGAGTTGTGAGTTTCAATACAAATACTGTCTTCTAGACAATATCCACTCTCAGAATAAGTCCTCATTACATTTATTATCACACTATTTAACAGAATAGTGAGGACTACTAATACTATCATCTGATCCATCACTCTGTTCCCCGACTCGTCCCAGCTATTTTCTCATTTCCTGAAGAGAACAGTGAAAGAAAGGGTGAGCTCAACTAACCTAGTAAAAAATATTATGACTAAGATAATGCAAAATAAATTATCGTTAGTCTTCAACAATGTTAAATGGATAAAATATAATAGACATCAAGTTTAACTGTAGCGGATCAAGCACTCCATTAAAATAGTCAAGTAGAGAATAAAATCTACTATCTTTTATGATTTAAAAGGTTTTTCATAACTTTTATCGCTGAGACTCAGCTAAAAAAATAATCCACCTCATCCCTGCACTACGACTAAGGATATTCATTAGTATCACATCCACAAATTATCCATGCATCACAGTCAAGGATATTCGTGTATTTATCAATGGTCATGTTCATGCCAATAACTGTCCATCAATGCACTACGGGCCAATGAGGACTTTTACCACATCATTTGTAACATTACGGTAGTGATTATACCGAATAATCTCTGGTCATAATCATACCAATGACTTTCAACATAATATAAAGATGAGGATGATGACAATGATATAAGAATTCAATAAAACAAGTTCAAGAATTAATTTATCTAGGAACTAATAACGTCCAAATTGTCAACATGATACTGCTTTGTAGAGTAAAATTCAAGAATGCTCAGAAGAATATTTCCATGAAAATATACTGGATGAAGCGCAAACATCAAGGATATTCCACTAATTTCATGGAGTATAGAAGTCAAAACTTTAACCAACTGAGTATAATAACGAATGGAATAACAAAAGAATTCACCATGCATGCGGTACTTCGCATAAACAGGTTATTCCAACAGAATAATAAGTAACGGAACCAGGTAAGGCGAAATTTGCACCGATAGGATGTTCCAACAGAATAATAAAGACGAAACCAAGTCCGGCGTAAAACGCACAGACATGATATTCCAACAGAATAATAATAAAGACGGAACCAGGTCTGGTTTAAAACGCACAGATAGGATATTCCAACAGAATAATAATAAAGACGAAACCGGGTCTGGC